>JAGIQG010000005.1:87908336-89205578 GCA_024679065.1 Sphyrna mokarran | reverse complement strand
ATCAAGTAACCGTGCGTCATATTCCAATGTCTGTCTTTGCAGCTCCAACATCTGTATTAGAGTCAAATCCAAAGGCTTGTCATCTAACTCAGACTTTGGAGCAGCCTGGCCTCCAGTGCTCCTCCCTAGGCCTTGGCTGTCACTGCCTCCGCTTGCAGTTGACCCGAATCTGTCGTGTGCTCACCAGATTGGGACCTTGCATTTGTACTAAAGCTATGTTTCACTGAGGTGTGTGTCTGCGCTGGTGGAGGGTATGGGTAAAAACTGACAAGTATCCAATGTGTCCTCAGGATCCTCTTCTGAGGTGTTGTGTGGACTGGGGCTGGCTGCTCATTATATATTGGAATCTCTCCAACTGGGAAATTCATAAACCCATGGACATGTTTTGACCTTGTGATTGGAACTATAAAATTACAAATGCCAAGCTATAGCCAACAGCCCAGCCTGGGTAGCAGAGGTTAATTCAGATATCTAGCATAAACAGTGACTCATCCAAAGTCTTTGATTGAGTATTACCAGGGAAATGACGTTACCTGCTATTGACGAATGCAACCAGGAAGTCTGATGACCCGATTAAATGGCACAAAGGATGCATCATCAATACAATATACTCAAGGAGTTTTATAAATAAGGTCTGGAATAGGGTCATTCAAGCCCTCATCAACCTTGGAAGCCAGGTGCTGTTACTGTGCTGTTGCTATGTCATATCAAACAGCAGGAGGATTGCTCTTACAATAATATTCATCTGGAAACATCTTCCATAGAAAATCCTGTGTTGTTTCAATCAGCAAGAGCTGACAATATTTGTCTGGACTTTGTATGGAATCAACTAACAGGATTTTGGAATAGCAGAAGATATGTTTTGACATTCCAAGTTAAATTATTATAAAACAAGGACACATCTGATTATCTAGGCTGCAGTCAGAAAGAGGGACAGTGCTAGTCATCTTGACTCATGACATCCAATTAATAGTGGACAGACCAGCCAGTCACGTTGGGAATTGTAAGTGCTTTCAGCCATATCATGGTGATATTGACCTGAAGGGTTCGGGGCTAAAACCTGGTGTCCTTTGCCGATAGCATATCTAGTGGTGATATTGGGTCTGAGACTTTTTCTTAAAATTTCAGGACAAGGAACGGTGATCTGATTATATTTTTGCAACTTTAAACTGAGTCATTGTGACTTTGTTAGCTACTGGGAGCATGTCTTTAGGGGCAACATAGCAGAAGAGTCATCGCTTGGGGGACAAATTGGGACTAAGAGTGGGGAATCACCTCAATGGGTGGAGTCCTCTCTTAGGTAGAAGGTATAGAGTAGACATATAGGGACAAGGGCAGCCACGTTGGTGCTCTTAACATTTATGCATATCTATTGATCTAAATATCTGCCATGCCACCCAGTGACAAACATGTCACTTTTCCTGCCCACTATTGCATTTAATCTCTGGAATAGAAAATTACACCCATAATGCTGCTTAAAAGAGTCATCAGCTGTTTGGAAGTTAGTTGCTGACTGATTTCTAATGGATATTGCTGTGATTGAAATAATGTTTTGTGCTTTTCAGAATTGGTTAAAGTTACTGAAAGTCACTGAGAGTGATGTTTGCCAATGACTGCACAAAGTTCAGCACCATTTGCGACAACTCTGATGCTGAAGCAATCCATGTTCAAATGCAACAATTTGGTCAATTGCTGCTGTACATCTTGTTGATAGTATATTCTACTGTTACTGAGTGTTGGTAGTGGAGAAAGTAGATGTGGTACCAATTAAGCGGGCTGCTTTGTTTTGGATAGTGTCAATTTGTCTCCCAAGTGCATGACCCTCTTCTGCTATGTTGCCCTTAAAGGACAATCACAGGCAAGTTCCCAGCAGCTAACAAAGTCACAATGATTCAGTTTAAAGTTACAAAAATATAATCAGATCATCGCTCCTTGTCCTGAAATTTTAAGAAAAAGTCTCAGACCAATATCACCGCCAGATATGTTATTGGCAAAAGTTACCAGATTTTGGCCCCAAAGGTCTGGACAATATCCAGGCTTCGGCTAACAAGGGACAAACAACATTCACGTCACACAAATATCAGGCAATAACCATAACCATAAGAGACACTCTAACGACCGCCTTTTGACATTCAATACAGTTACCATCACTGAATTCCCCAGTGTCAACAGCCTTGGAGGTTATCTTTGACCAGAAACTCAACTGGACTCACCACATAAACACAGTGGGTACAAGACCAAGTCAGAGGCTAAGAATACCGCAACAACTAACTCATTTCCTGCCTCCGCAAAGCCCGTCCACCATGTACAAGGCACAAATCAGGAGTATGATGGAATTCTCCCCATTTGTCTGGATGGATGCAGCTTCAACAACACTCAAGAAGCTTGACACCATCCAGAACAAAGCAGCCCACTTAATTGGTACCATATCCACTTTCTCCACCACCAATGCTCAGTAACAGTAGAATGTACTATCAACAAGATGTACAGCAGCAATTGACCAAAGTTCCTTAGACAGCACCTTCCAAATCAATGACCACTTCCATCGAGAAGAACAAGGGCAGCAGATGGGAATGCCACCACCATCAAGGTCCCCTCCAAGCCATTCGCCATCCTGACTTGGAAATGTATTGTCATTCCTTCACAGTTGCTGCATTAAAATCCTGGAATGCCCTCCAATGACATTACATTGTGGGTCAACCCACAGCACATAGACTGCAGTGATTCAAGAAGGCAGCTCACCACCATCACCTCAAGAGCATCTAGGGATGGTCAATAAATGCTGTCCAGGCACCGATGCCTATGCCCAACAAATGAATAAATTAGAAAAACTTGCATTTACATAACTCTGGCTAAGCTCGCATGATTTTGCACACCCTGCTCTAATCTGCAGCTACTCAACATTGGTTAGCATAAGCTGGAATCTATAATGATAGGCAGTATGCAGTTTGTGTGTTCCCTCCATTGGAAGCAATGGGCAAAAGATAATCTCATACGACAATCCCTATGTCCAGTTTTTCTGCCAATATGTTTAGAAATTTAATGAGTGAAAACTATTAATCAGGACCTCTCTCTGCTTCTCTTCAAAGTAATGACAAATGAGATAATTCCGCTAGGAGGAGTCAAAGTATTGCACTGTTCCCATTAATAACCTTAGACACAATGAAAACAATCCCACAATGTGCTCACATCAGAGAACTCTAACCTGGCTGTCACTGGACCTTAGAGGAAATCTGAAAGTGAAAGTTTCACCCTTACCTTTGTCATCTTCAAACTTGGCTGTACTCATGTTTTCTTGGTCAACAGCGCATCCAACACACTGCTATCAAAATTCTGTTTTTCTTTATCTGATGCTGCTTTTTTAGACATTGTCAATGTGACAGCAGTTCAACGAGAGATTTATTATGGAAACTATTTTATTTTCACGTTAAAGCAATTATTAAAGCAAAGTTCTGCAACATAGCATGATACAACTAACCTTAGGATCAAATTTGTTTTGTTTCTAATTTTTCAGTCAATTGTAAATTGGCATTGAGATTACATTGGGAATGCAGCAGTGTTCCACTTTGATGAAACCTCAAAGGAGAACACAGCAAGCTGACAACTTAAAAATGGTGCACAATGGCTAGCACTGCTGCCTCACAGTACTGGAGCAATTTCCAACAGAAACCTGCATCTTTATTTCTTGGAAGAAGGACTGCATTTATTTTGAACCTTTCACAAACCTAAGGTGTTGCAAATTGTTGCACACACAATGAAATACTTTCGGAAATGTTATTCTTGTTGTCATGGCAGCCAATTTATGTACCGCAAACTCCTGCAAAGTGCATTGAGATAAATAATCAGAAAATCTGTTTTAGTTGAGGAATAAATATTGATGAGGAAAACAAGGGACATCCTCTAGGCTTCTTCAAATAATACTTTGGAATCCTTTGCATCTACCAGAGAGGTCAAACTGTGCTTTATGTATTCAGAGGCAATCAATGTCAGAATAAAAGCATAGCTATATAATTACTGCAAGGAAGTGGCTGCTTCTTCCATTCTTTGGCCTCAGTAAATCAAGGAATTGGAACAAATCCCATTGAAATTCATGGTTTATGTTTACCATTTTGACGCAATTATTAAATCGAGGGAATACTCCCTTTTCTTCTGAGCATCCTCTTGAGAGGTCTGGAAAGCAGATTGATACCGGTGTGATTTGCATCACTGGCTTTGGAGTGCATACAAGTTGCAACAAGCAGCAGACACACGCTGAGAATTAATGAATGCAGAAATGGTTCTCAGCAACACTAAGGAAGAAAACGTAATTTCTTTATTACAGGCTCATGACTTCATCAAAACAGTAAGAAGATTTACTCTGCTTGATGTTCCTAGCAAAATGGTAAATTCACTTTCTAGAATGCAACTACAACTTGACATGACTAATTTTAGTTAAATTGAGCTGGGGAAATCACTGGTATATATGATTGACATAAGGATCCTGAGGAAAATTGAAGAGGTAATAAAACAAAGTCAAATTTTACTTGATCAAATTCTCTTGAGATAAAGAATTAGAAGGTTGACAATATGACTTCTGACAATGAGACAAACATGAAGTGGGAAAACTTCTGCTTTAGCGGTTGGTAAATTATGAAATTTTGTTTTGTGTTTGCTTCTGTTGAAACAGGGTTGCAATTAGTAACATGGGCTTTTTCCTGTCTTTTTTTAAGCCCTTTGTTCTTGGGGTAAAGATAGACAAATCATTCCAAGTGGGAGCATCTTTGGAGAAATATATAAAAAGATAAGGAAGGTCATTGGTTTTGCAATTCTTGGCATAGAATACAAAAATGGGAAGATAATATTCAAAATAGGGAATGTGTCCCCAGAATATTGTCAGCCTGATTTAGACAGTTGTTATACAGTTTCCTACTTCGGAAACCCAGCAATGAATGGAAGGCAAAGAGGTGACGGTCTTTTGCAGCACTCCTTGTGGACCAGGAGGAGCAAAGTTACATTCCCTGACACCTTAATAAAAAACCTTCATCTTCCTGTTCACTGATTACAGCATCTCCTCCTCTGTTGTCATAACTTCTGTCCCATCCACAAAACCTAATCTCTTCAATAAAAATAAAATACTGCAGATGCTGGAAATCAAACAAATAAAATAAAAACAGAAAATGCTGGAAGCAGCATTTCACTTATATCTCCTTCAAATTTGGTCTCCAATATTCATTGCTCCCAATGTAGCCCCCTTTACATTGAAGACACTAAATACGGATTTAGTGATTGGTTTGAGGAACGTTATTGCTCCATCGCCAAACATGACCCCTTCTGGTTGCATGTTATTTTAAGTCAGCATCCTGCTGTCATGTCCACATGTTCATACTTGGCCAACTGCAATAGTCCAGTGATGCCCAATGAAAACTGGAAGGACAACACCTCATCTTCCAATTAGACTTGTTACAGCCTCTAGACTCAACATTGAGTTCAACAACTTTAAATTGTGAACTTTCCTCTCATTCTACATCCTCTTTTTTTTTGGTTTTCTTTGTTTGCCCCAATACAACCCATTCCTCCTCACAGGACCATCTGTCTCTTGTTTTCCAAGTTTGCTTCCACTGATTCGTGAAATTTGCTTTTCTATTGACATATTCTGCTTTCAAACTTTTATGCCACTGCTAATACGACTTCATTCTTAACACCAATATTAAGAACAAAGAAGTACTTGGTCTTATGTCCATTATAACTTTGTCAATCTCTCCTTAGCTCTGATTTTTCCTTGACCTTCTATTCTGTCCCACCCACTTTCCAACCACATCAATCATTACATCTATATCCCTCTTCAGTTTTGTAGAAGAATCAGATGGTCTGGTAACTTTAAATCTGTTTGCCTGCCCATAGATGCTGCCAAACGTTATTGCTCCATTTTAGCCTCCATTTTATTCCGTTTTTTAGCCTTTTTCCTAGGATGGAGAAAGCTAGCACGAGGGGACACAGCTTTAAATTAAGGGGTATGAGTTATAGGACGGATATCAGAGGTAGGTTCTTTACTCAAAGAGTGATTAGGGAGTGGAATGCCCTGCCTGCAGCTGTTGTAGATGCGCCAAGTTTGGTGGCGTTTAAGAGGTTAATTGATAAGTATATGGAAGAGAAGGGAATGGTTTAGTTTGGAGGGGCATTGCTTTTTATTTTGGTCGGCACAACATCGAAGGCCGAAGGGCCTGTTCTGTGCTGTATTGTTCTATGTTCTATGTTCTATGTTCTAAACCTGCTGACTTATCTAGTATTTTCTGGTTTTATTTCATTATTCTATATCCCTTGTTAACAGACTTTTAGCTCGTGCTGGAGACCTTTCTTGACTGTGGCCTCCTTTCTGTGGTTTCGCACCTAACAGTTGGCCAGCTTGTCAATTTGATCGATTGTCAGAGAGGAAATGGTAGAAAACTATTATATCGAGATCCTATTGTTGAATTTGGTGTTTCCGGAACCCTGATGCTCCTCAGCAAATACTCAATGTCCCGGTAAGTATTGGATCAGATGTAATTCTGATCAGAAATGGAATTACAGACGGGATTTAAAGTAACTTTAATAGCGAGGATGCTTATAGGGTTGAAATATTTGCCACAAACATTTATTCCAGCTGAATCATGATTTACAACTTGGATTGTGCCTAAATTCAGGTATAATCCCAATGCTGTGTATACTGTGCATGGCAAGGCCAGAAGAGATTGATGACCATTCTTATTTGTTCCTTAATAGTGAACTGCAAATGTTTGACACAGTGTCAAAGGGAGCTCACTGATCCCTGCAGGCACCAAGGTATTGCAAGTAGAAGGAAATATAAAGAAGCCAGGGTTAGGGTGTAGAAGAGGTGTGAGCAAGGGCTGAGTTTTCAACAGTCATCAAATTTAACATGGAATTCTCCAGTGCTGCAATAAGGTATCAAACTTCATCTTAAGAGCCTTTGGTTTAGCTGCAAAGTGCCTGAATATAAAGTATGGTGTTTCAAAACCAGCAAACTCAACACCAGACGCTGTCACATCTTAGGACTTACCAGGTTTTGGTCCTAAGATTTGGGGCATAGGTGGTTCAGCTCAAGCCAGATTGTGTGCATTAAGAATCAACCAGATAATAAAGTAGTGTACAAGTGATGAAGGGGATAACTAGTCTGGCAGCAGACCACATTGACGCAGTGATGAGTCAAATAGTCCAGGTAAGTTTTTTTTTAATAATTTCACTCAATTAAAATTGATGCATGGCATATTCTAAAAATGTTCAGCTTTTAGGCAATTCTGGTCTTTTAGACAACTAGATTTGAGACATTATCATGTAAGTACTATTAAATTATGGCCATTTAATAACAAATGTGTAGAGTATAGGGCTAATGGTAGGACTCTTAATAGTGTTGATGAACAGAGGGATCTTGGTGTATATGTGCATAGATCCCTGAAAGTTGGCAATCACGTCGATAAGGTTGTTAAGAAGGCATACGGAGTCTTAGCTTTTATTGGTAGGGGGATTGAATTTCGGAGCCGCAACGTCATGTTGCAACTGTACAAAACTCTAGTGCGGCCGCACTTGGAGTATTGTGTGCAGTTCTGGTCCCCACATTATAAGAAAGATGTGGAGGCATTGGAGAGGGTACAGAGGAGGTTTACCAGGATGTTGCCTGGTATGGAGGGCAGGTCTTATGAAGAGAGGCTGAGGGATTTGAGGTTGTTTTCGTTAGAAAGAAGGCGGCTAAGAGGAGACCTTATTGAAACATATAAGATGATTAGAGGTTTAGATAGGGTGGACAGTGATAGCCCTTTTCCTAGGATGGAGAAAGCTAGCATGAGGGGACATGGCTTTAAATTAAGGGGTGGTAGTTATAGGACGGATGTCAGAGGTAGGTTCTTTACCCAGAGGGTGGTAAGGGTATGGAATGCCCTGCCTGCTGCAGTTGTAGATGCGCCAAGTTTGGTGGCGTTTAAGAGGTTAGTAGATAAGATTATGGACGAAAAGGGAATGGTTTAGGTTAGAGGGTCATTGCTTTTTCCTAATTGGTCGGCGCAACATCGAAGGCCGAAGGGCCTGTTCTGCACTGTAATGTTCTATGCTCTATGTTCTATTTGCAAATGAAATTTGAAGAGGAAGCTCCAGAGGCAAAGACTCTAATTCCAGTGTCATGCACAGAGCCTGAACCAATATAGCAGACAGTGCATTTTAGGCACCTGTGCAGGAGTCTTTACCAAGATAATAGAGCATGTATTTTAAGCATGGACACGACATCTGCAATGTTCAACATTTGGCTTCCATACAATCTCTCAGCATATAATTTCTTTGAAAAAGGAAATGCAAAATTGCTTGGAAAGAGGAATATTATGAAGTGTATGAGGAGCAAATGTGAATGGATTAAAATGGGTAGTTCGTGTGGGATAAAACATGAGGGTAGAGTTGATCTATAAGCTCTTCTGTTCAGCTTTTATACTGTCTGTGATCTAAGAACTGATTTCCAACCTTGTTTTCAGCAGGATTACAGCAGTAGTAAAAGGAAAATGGCACTGAACTATTTAACATCGATTCCCACTGTCAATTTGCTTGCCATCATTTCTCACCTGTCCTGGAAATGGAGTGCCTCATTAAGACATGCCTCTTCCATGTACTTTACCCTTAAGATTGCTTCAAACCTTTAACTCAGCACCATGGAGGAGTTGCTGAATTTCATGGTCTCCCTGCTGTACCCATTGGTGCATAACATCTCCACATGTTATGATCGGCCCCAGGTGAGGTTTCCCCAAATATGATTGATCTGGGTACAATGCCTCAAGTTGTCACCGTCTGACTGGGATACCCCAAAATGTACAAACTTGGGTGAGGAACTTTGACTAGCTGTCTGTTTTTATTCAACCCACCCTCTACTGGCATCAACAAAGGATTTAATTTAACAAGATTCATTTTCCCCTCAAGATTTGATTTGATTTATTATTGTCACATGTATTAGCATACAGTGAAAAGTATTGGGCACTATACAGACAGAGCGTACAGACAGAGAGTGCAGAATGTAGTGTTACAATCATAGTTAGGCTGTAGAGAAATACATTTTCCAGACTCAAAAGTTAAGTTTATAAAGGAGTCAATTTAACCAGTTTTGAATAAAGATGTAGTTGGTCTGTTAACTTCTAACAAGGTAAGGACAAATGGTAAAAACACAATTCTATATTAATTTGGTTAAAAGTCATAATTGAGTCAGGTAAAAGAAATTACTTAAAAAGATTATATACAACAATTCTCGGGTTACACACTATGAGGAACAGATAATAAGCATTGCAGCCAATACAGGTTGATTCCTTTGTTTGGTGTTCTGTGATTTGGCAGAGAGATTTTTCCAGCTGCATTCTTTCAGCTGGCTGATTGACTTCTACAGTCAGAGAGAGAGTTTTAGATATTCCTGCTAAGGCTGGCTATTTCACAGGGATCCTGCTTCTGCTACCATATCATCTTCAGTGTGACAAATGTCCAGCTGCTGTTCTCACTGTCCAAGTATAGAGCCGTAGAAATTTACAGCATGGAAACAGGCACTTCAGTACAACTTGTCCTTGCCACCTTTATTTTTAAATCTCTAGGCTAATCCCTATTGTTTGCATTTGGCCCACGTTCCTGGGCCATCTTACCCATCTATATTTCAAATGGACCTGAATGACCCAGTCTCGTTCTTTGGATGAAACAGGCATTATGTTTCTTTTTCTTTCCCAAAGATAACAATCAGTCTTTGGGATTCTTTTAGAAAGAACTTGTCTGGAAGCAAAAGGAGGGGTTCCATTTTACCTTGGAGAAACCCCATGCAGCCATTCCTGTTAGTGGTTAGCTATACATTCTCAGCCACCTGTAGTACCTGTGTGTTTTAAAATATAAAATTGTAGTCTTTTTAAATTCCAATTTTTTCTGTATGTAGTTCCATGTTTTTTTCTTTCATAACACTTGACAGTGCTGATTCTGCATTAATGGTTTACCCAGGCTTTTTAGATATGGATTAACATGAAATTAGTGCAAGTGTCTCGCTAATTCTACCAGTTTACATCAATGAAGTAGTGGACAGAAAAAATGTACCAAATGGATTAAAAATTCTGTCATCACATAATAGTAAAATGAAAACCTCTCACTGCAGGGGCTTAAAAAAAGGCACTGCAGCTGTGGGAAGATTTGTTTTCTCAATGACAACGTAACCTACAGTAACTGTAATAAAATACATTTTTAGGGTTATCAATTATTTATTAACTAGTAGGAGCAAAAGGATGATTAGAGGGAAGATTGGACCTCTCAGGGACAGAGGAGGGGATCTATGCTTAGAGCCTGAGGGGATGGGGGAGATCCTGAATGAATACTTTGCGTCGGTATTCACGCGGGAGAGGGGCCTGATATGTGATGTCGGCTTTGAGGATTTTGAGGACCCGTTAAAGGAAATAATCATTACGAGGGAAGAAGTGTTGGGGCTTTTAGGGAGCATAAAGACTTATAAAGCTCCGGGGCCTGATGGTATTTATCCCAGGCTGCTAAGGGAGGTGAGGGATGACATTGCTGGGCCTCTGACGCAAATCTTTGTCTCTTCTTTGGACACAGGTGAGGTCCCAGAGGACTGGAGGATTGCAAATGTAGTACCGTTGTTTAAAAAGGGTCAGAGGGATAACCCAGGGAACTATAGGCCGGTGAGCTTGACTTCAGTTATAGGTAAGCTAATGGAGAGGATCCTCAGGGACAGGATGTGTGAGCATCTGGAGCGCTGCGATCTGATCAGGGATACGCAGCATGGCTTCGTTAAGGGGAGGTCGTGCCTTACGAATCTAGTGGAATTTTTTGAAGAGGTGACAAAAACGGTTGATGAAGGACAAGCCGTTGATGTCGTCTACATGGATTTCAGTAAGGCGTTTGACAAGGTTCCCCATGGTAGGCTGATAAAAAAGGTGAAGGCGCATGGGATACAGGGCCAGGTATGTAGATGGGTTGAGAACTGGCTTGGGAGGAGGAGACAGCGGGTATTAGTGGAAGGCTTTTTTTCCAACTGGAGGTCAGTCACTAGTGGTGTGCCACAGGGCTCAGTACTAGGACCTCTTCTATTTGTGATTTATATAAATGACTTGGAAGAGGGGGTAGGTGGTGTGATCAGCAAATTTGCTGATGACACTAAGATACTTGGATTGGCGGGGACTGAGGAGCAGTGCCAGGCAATACAACAGGACATTGATAGGCTGGTAGATTGGGCAGATAGATGGCAAATGGAATTTAATCCGGATAAATGCGAGGTGATGCATTTTGGCCGGAATACTGTAGAGGGGAGTTATAGGATAAAAGGTAAAACTATCCGGAGTATAGAGACGCAGAGAGACCTGGGGGTGCAGGTTCACAAGTCTCTGAAGGTGTCAGTACAGGTGGAAAAGGTGATAAAGAAAGCGTATGGTATGTTAGCCTTCATAGGAAGGGGTATAGAATACAAGAGTAGGAGTTTGATGTTGCAAGTGTATAGAACGTTGGTTAGGCCTCACTTGGAGTACTGCGTCCAGTTCTGGTCGCCGTACTACCGGAAGGATGTGGAGTCCCTGGAGAGAGTGCAGAGGAGATTTACCAGGATGCTGCCTGGTATGGAAGGGCTGTCTTACGAGGAAAGGTTGAACGCACTGGGGTTGTTTTCCCTTGAAAGACGTCGGCTGAGAGGGGATCTATTAGAGGTATATAAGATTATGAGGGGTATAGATAGAGTAAATGGTGGTAAGCTTTTTCCACCATTAGATTCGGATAGAACGAGGGGTCATGGCCTTAGGGTGAGGGGGGCTATGTATAAGACGAATATTAGAGGGCATTTTTTCACACAAAGGGTAGTGGGGGTGTGGAATGCACTACCGAGTAAGGTGGTGGGAGCAGGCACGCTAGGGTTGTTTAAGGGTCTCTTGGACAGCCACATGAGCGGTCTGCAGATAGAGGGATATATGAGGACTGTTTAAATACTTTAATTGTTTCCACAGGCTATTCGGTCCACCTTGTTGATCAACAAGGTGCATGCATTTGGCAGGTCGTGTGAGGGCTGCTCCTGGAGGTTACTTCAGGAGTGGCCTAGTGCTTCACGTCGTTAGTGTATGCTTAAACTGGACCATCAGATGGGCAACATGACAGCTCAGAGACTATCGCTGTTGCTGTGCAGACACATGGATTTGGGCCTGTGTCTGCGGGAGTTTGCGCGTTCTCCCCGTGGTTGCGTGGGTTTTCTCCGGGTGCTCCGGTTTCCTCCCACATCCCAAAAATGTGCTCTTAGGCTGATTGGGTAACAAATTGTCCCTATATTGGTCTCTATATGTCATTAAGACGTTAGGATGGCGGTGCGGGCTCGTTGCGCCGAAGGGCCTGTTTCCCTTGCTGTGTTGTTCTTTGTTCTTTGTTCTTTGTAGTAGCTACCTGTAATTCAAATAGCTGGGAATTTAACTGCTAGTTCATGCAGAGTGCCACACGTCTGAACTCAACTTGCTCAAAAGAACAAATGGAATCGGTTTTAGATGGATGAACAGAGGAAATAACTTGCATCTTCCATCCCTTTGCTTGTTTGATTAATTCTGGCCAGAGCAACTTTAGCCTTGCATTGCCCAACTAATGCTATGACCAGTAGAACATAGGACAATGTAGCACAGGAACTGACCCTTTGGCCCACGATGTTGTACTGAACATGATACCAAATTAAACCAATCCTTTCAGCCTGCCCTTGCTCCATATCCCCCTATTCCTTGCATATTCATGTGCTTATCAAAAAGCCCCTTTAATCCCCAGCTTGCACTGTATCTGCCTGCACCGCTGTCCCAGATAGTGCATTCCTGACACCTCCCACTCTCTGTGTGAAAAGAAATTCCCACTCTCACCTTAAGTGCATGCCACTTTGTATCAGACATTTCAGCTCTGGGGAAAAGTAATTGAAGATGAGTTTGAGAATCAGGTTACTTTAATGAGGGAACTGAGGCTGATTCTGGGGATAGCAGGACTGATGTATGAAGAGAGATTGACTAAGTTAAGGATTGTTTTCGCTGGAATTCAGATGAATGGGGGAAGGAATCTCAAACAGACTCATGAAATTCTAACAGGACTGTGTAGGGCACATGCAGGAAGGATGTTCTCAATGCTGGGAGTGTCCAGAACTAGGGGTCACAGTCTGAGGATTTGCGGTAGACCATTCAGGATGGCGTTGAGAAGACATTTTTTTCATCCAAAGAGTGATGAGCCTGTGGAATTCATTACCATGAGAAGTAATTGATGCCAAAATATTGAATGTATTCAAGAGGTGGCTAGATATAGCACTTGGGGTGAACGGGATCCAAGGTTAAGAGTAGAAAGCAGGATTAGGCTATTGAGTTTGAAGATCAGCTATGATTGTGATGAATGATGGAGTAGGCTCAAAGGGACAAATTGCCTCCTCCTGCTCCTATCTTTTATGTTTCTATGAAACCAAATTTTGTCATTAAGTTGCATCAACTTGACGAACTGAAGTGTATATGAGGTACCTATACAGAGATCACTCTAAAAATCTGTGCAACTGTAAATGCAGCAGATCAAGAAGAAAGTTCACTGTCTCAGGGGCAATTAGGGACTAACAAATGTAAGCTGTCACTGAGTGTGATTCCATGGTGGCAGAACAATATGTATTATAAAAAAAACCTTATTAATGTCCTTGTACTTAAGCCTTTTACCCAGATTAACAGATGTGTAATTTCAACAACGCCGTTACTTGCACATACAGTATAGTTCCTGCATAAAGCTCGAGAATACTTTTATATTTATCTCTTGGATATATCTGAAGAAGTCACTCGATTGCAACTTCAAAAGGCAATATTTCAATGAGGAAATCTGATGCTGAGATCTAATGCTAAGTGTTGAATAATTTACTCGAGTAGCAATCCCAAGCATTCTACTCTTTGCAAAGTGAAGTGCCGTTTTTGGTCATACTGCTATTGCAAAGGTCAAACAAAACCACAACAATAATGCTAAGCGTGAAATTGAATTCTTTCAAATCTGTTCCTCAGGTCTTGGACTGACCTGTAATTCTCCAGAGAGCTCCTTTGATTTCAGCTGCATCCAGCCAAATATCTGTCAGAACTGACTGTAGTTTGCCCTTCTGTTCAAAGCAGTTTTTCTTAAGGTTATAATCTAATTCAAACCTTTTCTTATCCAATAGATGTAGTATAAAAGTGTTTGACATAGCAAGGGTTAATATGAGACTGGGGAACAGTATCGCTCACAGTATAATGAAGAGAGCTACTTGATAGTAGCAGGTGAGAGGGTTGTATGGAAAGACTCGATTAGAAATCATTACAGGAAGTTAGCTCCTTGTTTGGTTTTTACTTTGTACATATTTGTATAGTTAATTAACATTACTGTTCAAACTTACAAACCTGTGAGACTCTTTGTGAGACTTCCTGAACACATCAACCTACCAACACATTTCTACTTTCAAGTAGAAATACCTTATTAGTGAGCAGCATGATAAACACAGAAATGGGTGTTCAATGGTTTTAACACAGTTTTAAAATTTTCTTGCTCTTCAATCTAAAATGACATCAGTGTGTGTCAATCTGAATGCAAGAGGAAGATTTGGTGCTTTGATGCCTTGTGGATGGTGGAATAATTCCACTTCACTGGCCCTATTTTGAAAAAGGTGTCTTTTAAATGTTCCAAATGTTTCTTTGAAGATTTTCCAAATGATGACATTGGGCAGGAAAACCTTGTCAGGGCATCTCACTCCTTTGACCCAGACATGGGCATTTTGCTAACCAGACCACTCGACTTATAGGAATGGAGCCATGGCAAAACTGACTAGTGACACTAGTCCATCAGCTTGGTCTTCTTTCACACATCATAGCTGCAAAGTAAATTAAATTTCCAGTATCCAGTGGGAATTCCCTTTATAACTGCTCAGAACTAAGACCCTGATGCAGATTTTCATTCTTGAGTTGGGTGCACATAGATGAGAGAATTCAAAGCTTCATACTCCTGATCTTTCAAATTAGCTGCCCAAACTTTCAAGTTTTGGTCCAGGGCAGCAGGCTAAGAGTTGGGGGCAGCAACCCCAGAAGGATGAAGGGTCAGAGACAGGCCCAGCATGGATTGAGTGACTCTGGTGCAGATAAAAAGCATGACCTTCTGAAAGGCCCATTTGAGAGCTATGTTACCAATGGTGAAATCTGTCGGCCTCCTAAGGAGGGATTATTGATTTGTCAGGGTGACTGCCAAAGTTGTAAATGTTGTCCAACTGTTAGCTGATACAGTACAACCGATGGCCCATCATGGACTTTCCCTGTGAGAGAATTGTTATTGTTTCTGCCTGTAATAAGTCCTCGGAAGCAGAAATCCCTTCATCAAAATCCCTTTCTTTACAAGTCTGACAACAATGTATAGTGTGGTTTCAGTTCGCAGTCTACACTAGGAGTCCCAGAGGAATTGACACTCCTGGTTAAGTACAAAGCAAGAGTTTCCCTAATTAGCCCATTAATTTGCTCATTCTTTTTATTATCAAAACAGCTAAAAATACAAAAAATACATTATACTTCAAAATGCCATCTCACAATAACATACTGTAAAGATAATGTCCAACAATATCGACAACAAATATGTCATTTAAGTACAATGGTACAAATAACAAGGCGCCTTTATGGAAGCTCGTATGCATTATCAGTTGTCCACAACCTGCCCTCCAATCTGCAGACAACTCACAATAACACTAAATCAGGCAAGTCGTTATATATAAACAGTACTGCTGGTTAACTCTATCCTTTAACTAATAACGAGCTACTATTCCCTTGCACTAAGAAAGGGTTTGTTATAGGTTATCTTTGATTTTCCTAGGCATTGCCCTCACGTTTTCTGCTTCCAAGTGGGCTGCTCTCTCTCCAAGGCTATTTCTATGGGGGTCACATCACAGTATAACAACAAATATCTCCATCACAATACAGCAACCATTGTGAGTCATCTGCAACCCTCCAGGACTTCACCCTTTGGATGTCCTCAGCTCTAGGATTTTGCCGATCAATTTGGCCCTTAATAAAGAATGTCTTTTTGTGCCCTTAATAAGGGAGTTCATATTCTAACAGGCCAACCTCAATTGCCTGATTAAAGTCATTCCACTAATCAAGGTGCAGTCATGCAATTTTCCACATTAGGGGTTGATGCCAATGTTATAATTGTATTGGAAGAGTTTGGCTAAGGGAGCGGCAAGTTCTGGAACATTAGTCTTCAGTACTATTTCCAGAATGTTATCAGGGTCCATTGCCTTTGCAATATCTAATGCCTTCAACGGTTTCTTGATATCATTTGGAGTGAATCAAATTGGGTAAAGACTAGCATCTGAGATGCTGGGGACCATGCAAGTAGTCCTGTTTGGTAGCTTCATCAAGTTGACACCTCAGTTTTAGCTATGCCTGGTGCTGCTCCTGGCTTGCCCTCCTGCATTCTCCATTGAACTAGGGTTAATCCCCTCTTTTGATGATTATGATTGAGTGGGGTTTATGCCAGGCCATGAGGTTGCAGATTGTATTAGAGTACAGTTCTGCTGCTGTTGATGGTCCACTGCATTCATGGATGCCCAGTCTTGAGTTGCCAGATCTGTTCAAAATCTGTCCCTTTCAGCACAGTGATAGTGCCACATGACATGATGGAGGTTATTCTCAATGTGAAGGCAGTACTTTGTCTCCACAAGGACTATGCAGTGGTCACACTTACCAATACTGTCATGGACAGATGCGTCTGCAACCGGCAGATTAGTAAGGATGAGGTCAAGTATGTTATTTCCTCTTTGTTCCTTCACCACCTGCAGCAGACCCAGCCTAGCAGTTATATCCTACAGGACCTGACCAAGTGTTGTTCAACATTGAGGAATATTTATTCATCAGCTGAAAGAGGATAGTACGTGATAGCCAATTAGGGGTTTCCTTGCCCATGTTTAACTTGAAGCCATGAGACTTCATGGGATCCGGAGTTGATGTTAAGGACTCCGAGGGCAACTCCCTCCTGACTATATACGGTGATGCCACCTCGACTGGGTCTGTCCTGCTGATGGGACCAGACATATCCAGTGATGTTAATAGTGGTGTTAATAGGGGTATTATCTGTAAGGTATGACTGTCATACAGTCATTCATCAGCCTGTTGCTTGACTAGTCTGTAGGACAGCTCTCTCAATTTTGGTACTAGCCCCAGGGCATTACTAAGGAGGACTTTATGGGGTTGAAAAGGGTTGTTTTGCCTTTGTCTTTTCTGGTGCCTAGATCGATGCCAGGTGGTCCATGTGATTTAATTTCTTTGTTGAGATTTCGTAGTAATTGTTACAAGTGAGTGGCTTGCTAAGCCATATAAGGGATGGTTGAGAGTAAACCACTTTGCTGTAGTTCTGGAGTCACATGTAGGTCAGGTAAGGTAAGAACAGCAGATTTCTTCCCTACAGGACATTAGTGAACCAGATGGGTTTTTCTGACATTCGACAATGGTTTCATGGTCATCTTAATGTAGATTCTTAATTCCTGATATTTTTTATTGAAGACAAATTCCCCCATCTGCAATGGTGGAATTCAAACCCAGGTCCCCAGAACATTATCTGGGTTTCCGGGTTAATAGTTGAGTGATAATATCATTAGGCCATCGCTTCCCCATATATTGAGTACCTGAACATCTCTCTGTGTTGATGGTGATGAACCTGTGATAACACACTGTGTTGAAATCACCCTGACAACTGGTGACAATGGTGGAGATAATGATTCCAGGTCACTAAGCACAATAAGATTTTCACATGAGAGGGAGTGTAAGAATGTGGTTGTTTTATGTGAGTAGCGTGAGCTAAACACAATGGACTGTGGTAAGGGCTTGAGCAGCTTTTTAGAATCTCATTTGAATTCAAAGCCATACTCTGGATGCAACAGGAGTGAGTGACAATTCAAATAATTTGTTAAGCAAATGACCATAAGAACCAGGAGCAGGATTAGGCAGTTCAGCCCCTTGAGCCTACTCTGCCATTCAATACAATGATGGCAGGTCTCATCTTGGCCTCATGTCTACCTTCCTGTTCACTCTCTATAGCCCTTCACCCCTTAGCCTAAAACTATGGCCTCTCATTCTCAAATGCCCAACAAGGGTCAGCATCTACTCTTTGTCTACCATATTAATCCCCTTTAGCATTTTGTATACCTCAATTAGAATTCCTCTCATTCTTCTAATCTTCAACTTGTATAGGCTAAAGTGCTCAATCTTTGTTCATAAGATAAGTCCTTCATTCCTGGAATCAGTCGAGTGAACCTCCTGTGATACATTTACATCCTTCCTCAAATTTCACCCTATCTGTAACTGCAACATTATATTCTACACCCTATCCTTTCTTTCTCTCCAATGAACCATATATTTTGTTTATATCCCAATACATGACAATAAATCAAATCAAAACTATATAGTATTCCAAATTCGGCCTCACCTATTCCTGACTTTTATATGTTATTCCTTTAGCAATGAATACCAAATTCTATTTGCCAAATGACAAATTTCTTAAATACTGAATAGTGATAATCAAATATAATATTATATTTCATAAGGGGAGTTGGTTAGTTCAGTTGGTTGGATGACTGGTTCAAGATGCAGAGTGATGCCAAAAGCGTGGGTTTAATTCCCATACCAGCTGAGGTCATTCATGAAGGCCCAATTTCTCAATCTTGCCCCTGACCTGAGGTGTGGTGATCCTCAGATTAAATCATCACCAGTCAGCTTTTCCCCCTCAAAGAGCAGAGTAACGTATAGTCACCAGTCAACTTTTCTTTTAACTTTAATTGACAATATAAAATAAAGTTAAAGAATTTACTGAAAGAAGAAAGCACTTGTATATTAAAAGAAAGGAAGAAAATTAACTCTACTTATTTATTACACTATCTTACAGATATATATCATATGTCACACACACTGGCCCAATTTGTACTGTTCATCACAGCTCCCCAAAATGGATAATACCAAGTTAGTCTGTTCTATGACAAGAGTCTAATTTGGTAAAATTTTGAATGGTTCATTCATCACCAAGACTCTGAATAACCTTACAAGAGATGCTCCAATTAGTCACTCCCATTCCTGGCCCTTTCTCCATTCGTCTCCAGTGGTTTACTCTTCCACTTAAACTGCAACAAACTGTTCCTTTCAGACAGAGTACTGGCTCCGTTCCAGTCTTTCGAAAGCTTCCTCAGACATTCACAAAACAGGTCTGGTAAACATGCATCCTTAGCAATTCCCCTCACAGGCACTGCAGACTTTTATGCACTTTGCCATTTTCAAGTTGTTTATGCATCCTTCAATTTTTCCATCAATCTGGTTGCATTCCATCAATCAAACTTCAGCTCCTAATTCTATATCATAGTTGACCATCCCTCTGTATGACTATTCATTGTCTGGCTTGTAATCCAAGGGCCATCAAACGCAATAACAAAAGAGGACATCTAAATAAAAAAAAAACCTTAGTTTAGTCTAGCTTACGAAAAGAAAGCAGAGCTCTAGACCAAACACTCTGGTCAGGATTTTCCATCCGCACTTGCCCCAAAATCGGAAAATCCTGTCAAGATTAACGGACTTTTGCATGGTCCTCCCCCTGCCTGCTATGATTACCATGGTGCGCAGGATGGGAAAAGTCCCTCCTATATGGCCAATATGGAAAACACAATCTGAAGAAAGCATGTTGCTACTGATTACTAATGATTAATTGATCAAAGTATAATCGCAGTTACATTTAGGCCAATATTTACAAAAAAGATTCAATACAAAATAGCTTTAAATTTTCAATGTAGGATTAAAATCAAGAATAAAGCAAAAATAAATTGCAAAGATACAAAACTGTAAAAATGAGTGACTGCAGGTCTCAAGCTAAGGTGCATCAGAGTTATTTCATAATAAGAAGGGTCATACCTAAATAACTCCTTTTGTGTCTCACATAGGTCTCAGGTTTGTTCCCTCACTGCTTCCTTCCAGGCTAGACCATCCCTTGAGCATCAAAAGGAAGAAGAGATGACTAAGGATGCAGCATCACATCATTCAAGCCATTAACTCAAGTAGAAGAGCTTTCGAAGAATGTAGAATGTGTGTAGAATCAGTGACACAGGGTGAAAATCACCATACTAGAGTGCAGGAGGAGGTACATCGGAGATATCTGAGAAAAGAAAGTTACAGTGAAGCTCTAGTGAATAGGAATTTGACACCTCAGAGTCACCTTTTGGGGCACAGTCTATAGATAAACGGCAAGAGATGTATGGACATATCGTGGAATTCCCTGTGGCAGTGGGCACCCTTGGACTGTAAAAGGAGGAATCCATCACCATCATGAGCTTCACATTGTCCTGGGTTCTCAACTGCGTGACCAGTCTCAGGGAGAGACATATGCAACACTTTTCCAGTCCCACCAATGGTGGGCATTTTCCTGGGCAAGATAGGAAATCTGTTGAGCAGCCAAAAGAGGCTTTTCCAAAGGTCCCCATCCTGTTCATGATGATGCCCATGATTAGTGGGACCAGAAAATCCACTATTGGAGTAGACACCAGAGCAGCATCTTGGCCATTAAAGGACACAAACCTTCTTCAGAAGTCTGGATCAGTCCCTTCAGAGTATGAGTGTGGATATCCATGAAATATCTGAGGAGTTGCATTCCCCTAATAGAATGGCTGCATTGCTAGCACAGCGTCCGTAGTAATGGACAACTGTTGTATACCAACTTCCTGTCCTATCAACCCCATCTGAAGATCGCTGAAGAGGGTGAAGATATTGAAAGTTTCTTAGCACCATCACTATCCTCTACCTCCCCAATCACTCCACCAGAGCCCTAATCTGCTGTCTATTTGTCAGTGATCATGGCTGCCCACCAGAGATGCAGAGGCCAAAATCTGAAGGAAGTCTCCAGTGGTTACCTGTACAACAAGGCTGGTCACCACACTCCTTCATTGCTGTTTAGACATAGAAGAAGCTTCCACTTCTTCTGAGACAACATTAGGAAGGAGACACTTTGTAAGAATGTGTACAAGTAAACCTACAGCACTGAAGGGTTCAATGTGGTTACACTGTTCACATAGTATATAGCACATTTGAGCACTTCTTGAATATATTTATTGTACGTGATTCTGTACACTAAACAGCTCAAACATATTGGTAATATTATGAAAGGGTTCTTATCAGTAATAATGAAGGTGATATGATGAGATCCATCATGAATCGTCAAGAGGATCAAGGTTGCCTGTTGATTTGTGATGTTTTTGGAGGACCACTTCCTTCCTTACTGGCCGTTCATCCCTGCTGTCACTGCTTAGCCAAATCTCCATTCACTGCAGTGGAATGAGAGAATCTCGTTGGTGTGAATGGCTGGATAATTCTACCTTTTGTCTTTCTGGCTTTTCTATACAATGCAAAGATGTGTATTGCCCTCTTCTCCCTTTTACTTTGTTTAATTGCGTGTGGCTCTTTCATCACCACCCAATTTTCCAGTCCTGTCACTTCTCTCTTCCTTTATACAAATCTATATTTGGAACTGTGAACAATGAGATGAGTAGCCTGAGCTGAAAATTGTTAGCTATCAATCATTTAAAAAAAACATAAACAAGGAAATGAAAATTGACGTCAATGACTACAATGTAGAAATGATTAAAGAAAAACATTCTCTCTCTTCTCCTGCAAATATTGAGATTTTGTCTCTGGCCAGTCCCACAGACACCAGTTACTATGAAGTTCCTTGTCCAGTTCCCATCAGTTCTGCTTAGCTATTGACTTGTTGGTAAGTTATTGAATCATGAAAAGCCTTGATAAAGCCTGATTCACAGGCCACATCTATTTCGACCCAGCAGAAGTTATTAGTTATCAGTCAGAAGTGAAAACCGATAATTGATTTTCCTATCCCTAACCCAAAGGAACAGAAGCCATTAATGATACTCCAACTAAATTAGTCCAGCTTGGAGCCAAATCCAATTCCTTCACGTGGTGGAGTGTGAAATTTATTTAGCAAGTTTCAATAGAACAAAATTATATTGTTAAAAGGTAAAAAGAACTGGCATTTAAACTTTGTTAATAAAATATTTGTACCAGCTAAAAAATTACTTTCTAAATGTGCCTTCAACAATCTCCCACTGAGGGAAGTGACATCTGACCTACAAGCATCACTTGAGCTTGTCCCAAAATTCCAGCCAGCTGGCTATCAGAGGATGCAAGAAAGTCTGACCAGGCAAAGCTTTTGAGCTGCACAAACTGGAAATTGGCCAATAGGTTGTCAAGTACAGACAGCAGATTGGAAAGACAGTAAGCATGCTTCACAAACTGTGCTGTTAGCTTACATTCTGATAAACACAAATGCAGTGCCTCTATGGAGCAGGCTGGTAAACTTCCTACAAAAAAAATCAAAAGTAGTCCAACTATCATCTTAAGGGCATTTCTTCCCATGTCACTCCCTGAAAGCTCTGAAGAAACAATTCTTTTTTTTACATTTATTGATGGGATGTGGGCATTGCAGGTTGAGCCAGCTCTTATTGCCCATCTCTGAGGATAGTTGAGAGTCAATCTCATTGCTGTGGATCTGGAGTCACAGATAAGCCAGACGAGGTAATGACAGCAGAGTTCCTAAAATCATAAAATCCCTACAGTGCAGGAGGCCATTCGGTTCATCGAGTCTACACAACCACAATCCCACCAGACCCTATTCCCATAACCCAATATATTTACCCTGCTAATCCCCTTGACCACAGTGTTAATTTAACATGGCCAATTCACCTGACCCAACTTAAAGGACATAAGTTAACTAGATAGGTTTTTCCTACAATTGACAATGGTTTCATGATCATCATTAGACATTATAATTCCCAACATTTTTATTGAATTCAAACTTCACCATATGCCACAGTGGGATTTGAACCCAGGTCCTCAGGAGTATTACCTTGGATGTCTGGATTGTTAGTATGGTGATAATACCATTAAGCCTATGTGTCCCCATTTTTCACTGCATCCCAATACATATGATAAAAATAAATCAATTCAATTCAATTCAATGAAATTGACCGTCTTCACATTTTCCAAATATGAGGGTATGTGCTCCTATCTTTAATACGCAATATGAGGCAAATATAAGCAATGTGTTAAATCTTCCAGAATTTTTTTCCTGCTCCATTCTCCTCTCCTTTCCTCTGGTAAAACAATTGTGTCCATTGATGGGAGATGGTTCCATGAGCAGTGTTTGCTATCCAATTTGGACTTTCGGAAAGGTTTTGATAAAGTCTCAGATAAAAGGTTAGCATGCAAAGTTGAAATTCATGCAATGAGAAATAATATATTGGTATGGATTGAGAATTGGTTAGCAGGCAGAAAACAAAGTAAGAATAAATGTGCCTTTTTCGGAGTGGCGGGTAGTGACTGGAGTTCAAAAGAGTGAGATGGGATCTCATTGAAACAAATAAATTCTGTCAGAGCTAAACAGACTGGATGCATGAATGATATTTCCTCTGGCTGGGGGGTTCAGAATGAGGTGTCACAGTCTCAGGATATAAAGAAGGTCATTGGGAGCAAGATGAAGAAAAACTCTTTCACTCAGAGTGTGGTGAAGCTATGGAATTTTCAAGCACAGAAGACTGTAGAGACCAAGTCACTGAATATATTTAAGAAAGAAGTAGATGTTTCTGGGCTCCAAAAAGTGTTGAGAGGTATGGAGAGAGAATGGGAATATGCTGTTGAGTAGATGATCAGCCATGATCATGTTGAATTGTGGAACAGGCTAGATGGGCCAAATGTGTTGGCCCATCTAGCTAACCGTGCTCCAGTTTTCTGTTTTTAATTATTATCCATCTTGCCATTATTCAGGTATGTGCCTTGATAATGTATGTAGCCAGTTTTTTGACAATAGTGATGTTGCAATCCAGTTTTTTGCTTTTCTCAACATATGCCAAATACCAGTAGGAGGCATTGGTCAGTAATGTGGAATGCCAATTGTAACCACTTGTAGCCTCCTATTGCCATCTGGTTAGAATCAACTAACTGAGACCCTGGCTGTCTTTGTTGGCAAAATTCTGTCCTTGAGAATTCATTACCATTTTATATCAATTTTCTTCTGTCGCCTACTCGAGAAAATGTATTAGGAGTTCAACAAGACTCATATAAGAATAAAGTTTATGTACTCTTAATAATATCTTTAGGATGTCTAGTCACTTTAATCTTGAATGCTTGTTTTCTTTTGGTTCAGAAAGTGTAAACTACTTTGTAAATTTTAATCCTGTATAATTATGTTTTGATTGTGAAATGAGCAAAAATCATTAATTACAGACTGTTGGCTCTGGCCTTGAATTCATCCAATCAAAATGATGTGCTCAACAATAGATAGTTGTGGATTCCAATCTACTATTTTGGGATAAAGTGAAAAGGATCACGTTCATGTTATTGCTGTACTACAGGAGTAAGTAAAGTTCTGAAAATTACTGTGATGTGCTGCATTTGCAAATACCTTTCCATTAATTTTAATAAATCTATGCTATAATTTATAGCCTAAACTGAAGATGGACAAGAGCACTTTTTATTTTGCTTTCCAAAGTGTTGGAGATTATGAGAGTGTTTGTACAGTATGAGTAAACACATTGCAGTAAACAAAGATTTTGATTTATTCTAGGACAATGTTGCAATACCACAAACTGGGGAATAATTTTTGATCTCAGAATGTCATACTTTCCAGGAGTGCATTCTAGAAGTTTTAGTGCTCTGCTGTCTAATAGTTAATTTAATGAATCTCAAAATCATGTTGCTGCCTGGATTTTCTGACATCTGTTCCCAATAGAAGATAAATAGAATAGGTTGGGTTGTTCTCTTCTTGTGTGGAATCTGAGTGCCATAACAGCTCAGGTCATTCTGTTATTAGGATGGCAACCATGGACTTCAATGAATTAGTCTCAAATGGTGCTAGATGATCTGTAAGATACTATAAACAAACAGAACAACGTTAAAATAGAAATACTGAAAATATTCAGCAGGTTCAAAGAAGTGCCTGTGGATTGAAAAATAGATTCAATGGGTGGAATTTTACCAGTATGTCCGCCCGAGGTTCCTACGACCCTGCCCGGAATCAAGGTGAGAGTGCTGGTACAGTACTGGCCAATGTTTTAGGCCATGGAGGAGATCATGTGGTGCAGTGAGTAGCATCCCTGCATCTGAGCCAGAAATTCTGTGTTCGGTCCCACCCAAGGGCTTGATGGCCAAGAAAGATGTGATAAATAATATGGCCAAACAGGTTGAGTGTGTCAACCCTGCAAATATTTCCAATTAAGCCAATGGCAGGCGCTAAGAGCAGAAGAGTCTCCTGGTCAGCCGAACTTGATGTGGGCTGGTGCTCTTCAAGCTATAAGGCCCTGGCAATAGACTAGCAATGTATTCTGGCAATACCTAGCTATGGAACTGGATAAAAGTTTGCCTTAGTGAAGAGAACTGGAATTTAGATTAGACATTTTGTCAGAACTGAAATAAGTTAGAGTTGTAATTCTTCTTTGCCCAAACAGAAAGACTTGCATTTACATACTGTTTTTTTCATGAGCACTGGGTATCTCAAAGCACTTTACAATAAAGTATTTGCAAATGGTTGAAGGCAAAAGTGGTCAGGTAAGTAAGGAAACAAAAGATGGGTCTAAAGAGTCTTTATATATTAACAGCAATTTCATTACTGGCGCGTGTTATTAAAAATTGTTAGTGGTGGTTATAATCTGAAACTGTTGAACCCACTGTCACATCCAGGAGATTGTAAAGCAACTAATCATCGGTGCTGTTCATTAAACTGTGAATGGAGTAGGAGGATGAGAGCCAAGAGGTCAGAGTGGGAGCGAGATGGAAAATTAAACTATTTGTTCTTACTTACAAAACACAAAACCAGCAGAAATGGATTATGGTTGTTACATTTGACTCTTTTAAGCTCCATGATATGTTTTTAAAATATGCTAGGTATATTTGGCTGATCTCTATATTACAATGCCAACAGATAATGGGATTGTTCTGCAATGCAGGATAATCATTAGGTCAGGGAGGAGGTCTTATGGTGCAGTGGGTAGCAGCATGCACCTGAGCCAGAAACTCTGAGTTTGAGTCCCACCCCAGAACTTGATAGGCATTAATAACACAATCAACATAAGAGCATAAGAACATAAGAAGAAGGAGCAGGAGTAGGCCATCTAGCCCTTCGAGTCTGCCCCACCGTTCAACAAGATCATGGCTGATCTCAAGTGGATCAGTTCCACTTTCTCGCTTTCTCCCCATAACCCTTAATTCCCTTGTCTATCAGAAATCTATCTACCCGTGATTTAAATATATTCAGTGAGGTAGCCTTCACTACTTCAATGGGCAGAGAATTCCAGAGACTCACCACCCTTTGAGTGAAGAAGTTCCTCCTCAACTCTGATCTAAACTGCCCGCCACCCCCACCTTATTTTAAGGCTGTGCCCTGTAGTTCCGCTATCCTTTCTAAGCAGGAAGAATCTCTCTACCTCTATCCTATCTAGCCCCTTTATTATCTTATATGTCTCTATAAGATCCCCCCTCAGCCTTCTAAACTCCAATGAGTACAGACCCAGTCTATTCAATCTCTTCTCATAGACAATGCCCTCATCTCCGGAATCAGCCTAGTGACCTTCTCTGCACTCCCTCCAAGACCAATATATCCTTTCACAAATGCAGCAATCAAGCAAGTTGAGTGTTCGAACTGTGAATTCCAATGTTAGATGCTGATAGGCTGTTCCCCTGGCTGGAGAGTCTAACCAGAGTGTCACAGCTTCAGGATATGAGATCAGCCATTTAAGAAATTTCTTCAGAAATTTCTTTACTTATGACAACTGTGAATTTTAAAATTCTCTATCCCAAAGGGCAGTGGATGCTCAATCAATAAGTATATGCAGGATTGAGATCAATAAATTTTAGGACACTGAAGGAATCAAAGGACATGAAGACTATATGGGAAAGTGGAGTTCATATATAAAAAAAATCCAGGATCTTAGTGAATGACAGAGCAGGTCTGATAAGCCAATGATCTACGCTGCTTCTATTTCTTATGATAAAATATTCTACTATTCTTCACAACATAAATGATAAAACGGGTAAAATTAAAACTAAAATTTTGTAACATATTGTATTGATTGATTTGGACTCTTCCACCTCCACGCTGATTACATAGTGATGTAAGCATGGCCAAGATTTTACAGCCCCGTCACAGCATGTCTCCAATACCCCCCCTTCCCCAGCCATCCCTTTCCCATCAGCAGATACGGCTATTTAAATCTCCATTCAGTTCGGCGGGACTGTAATATGCTACTGAGCCATGGCGTTCCTGGCCCATGAGATTAAAATATGACTCAGAAATAAAATGAAATTCAAATATGAAGGTAGTTTCTAATAAAATGACAAAGTTCTCATAAATTTACATTTCCAATATTTATTTGAAATTTCCAACAGTCACGGTTTTTCTTCTCATCTCTGATGTGTTGTACAAAGTGCCTTGGTGAATAATTCAGTGCTCAATTTTAAAATTTTCCTGAAATATGGCCATTTCTATCCATATGGTTACATTGGCTTGGTGCATATTTTTGTACCTTCCTATCTCTAGCAGAATACACACTGATTGCATTACCTCTCCTATGTATTTTGTGCACTTGGACAATTCCAGCACTTACCATTGATAGTAAGATAAAATAAAGTGATGTTTGAAACCTCATTTATTTGAAGCATTAGGCCAGAATTGAATGAAAAGTAGTTCTTATTCTGTACTCTTGTCATTGGTGCATATGGTGCACCAGTCTCTGGGGAGGCTAAAACTTGCAAAGCAAAATAAAAGGGTTGAAGTGGAGACACAGCAACATAAACCTCCATCATTTCTTTCTTCTTTACAGCTGTATATGATTCTTAAATATGGGCCTGTGGAAAGTTGGTTGCAAACAACTTTAAGGAACAGCTGTAGTTGGTTACTTTTAAGTATCTGCAAAACATGACTGGAAATCAAAGTTTTTAACAGACATTTCCTTTCACTTTGGTAAATATGAACTCAGTAGTCTGTTCTGAAGGAACATTTGCCATGGCTCGTGATGTGCCATACACAGTGAGATCCCTGCTTTTTGGTCCAAAGTATTTGTGCTACTGAAAGGAAGGACGGAGTTTGAACAGAAATAATAACACACATAGAATAGCTAACAATGCCAGAAGATAAAGGGTTAACCTGTATACACTTGCTCAACTTGCATGAGACAGGGAAGATTGGGACAGGACCCTTAATTGTTAAAATATGAAGGAAGTATTTATTTATTTGTGTCACAAGCTGGCTTACCCAAGTGGGAATTAAACCAGGGTCTCTGGCGTTTGAGGCAGCAGTGCTAACCATTGTGCCACTCCATGTATACCAAACATTGTTATATTTTAGCACCAGATGATTCGTGAATTTGAAGGGAACACTTTCTATAATGAGATTTTTTTGTTCAGCTTTTAAAGTGCTATTTAAATGCCTTGTGTTGATTAATTAATCAGAATGTTAATTACTGAGACTCGAGAGATTCATGGGAAATAAAGTTTGTCAAAACAGTGCCCATTCCGTTTGTGTGCATACTGATCACTTGAAAATGGTTTGGAATATTTATTAATAGTTCTTTTCAGAATGTACATAACAAAATTAAGAAATCTGTTGACATTTATAAATATATTTATTCAGCATTCCTCACGTAAAAGGTGACAGGAACAGAGAGAATAATTTTATATTTCACATTCATGGGCATGAGATAATTTAATATTACTAAGACCTCAGTTAATGCCATCTTCCACCCGAATGCAACTGTCTATACTTTTAATCAGTATCAGATTAGAGCTATTTTTATTCTGTGGAATCAGATTTAACACAAATTGGCCTCTGATTGTTGGTACCTTCTTCACTTGTGACTGTAACTGCCAAATCAACTTTCCAAGTAATTTAATGAATAACTCCAACACCCATTCAGGTCTGAATTACAGATACAAGGAACATCGATAATTTTTCAGAGATTCATGAGGCAAATGTGATATGGAGCTCATTCAGTCCCTTATGCTTGAAGTGTCCTTAAGGATGACACAGTGGTTACCATACTGCCTCACAGTTCCAAGGCCCCAGGTTCGATTCGTGGCTTGGGTCACTGTGCGAAGCCTGCATGCTTTCCCCATATGTGCATGAGTTTCCTTAAGGTACTCTAGTTTCCTCCCACAGTCCAAAAGGCAAATGCATTGGCCATGCTAAATGCTCTTGCAGAATAGTCAAACAGGTGCTGAAGTGTGGCAGCCAGGGGATTTTCACAGTAACCCACTGTGGTGTTAGTGTAAGCCTACCTGTGACACTAATGAATAAACTTTAAACTGTGCCAGCTCTTTGGCAGAGATATACAATTAGTCCTAATCTCTTGCTCTTTCACATACCCCAACAAAATTTTGCTTATCAAGTATATATCCCAGCCCTCTTTTGAAAATGACTATTTTAAAAATCTCAGCCAGCTTTTGAGATAGGCACATCCGATCATTATGACTCACCACACCATAAAGATTTGATTACTAGCTCTTGTTGAGTTAGTTGATTTCAACAAGAATTGGGTCTTAAAATAGCATCTAGGTCCGTGAGCAAGGGAGGGAAACATATAATTATTTTCTATTTCTGCTCACAATCTATTTAACTCTGTTGGAAAGCCTACACGTGTAGAGGTGTGTGAGGGCAGGATTGAGCCAAGCTTCTATAAAATGGGATTCATATAGTACAGAAGCAAAATTCCGCAGATGCTGAAAATCTGAAATAAAAATTAAAATTGCTGCAAATATTTTGCAGGTCAGGCTACCATCCCTGATTCAAGATCATACTGAAACATTTATTTTGTTTAACTTCACAGGTGCTGCATGATCCACTGAACACTTTCAGCATTTTTCCAGTTTTGTGCCTGGATATTTGTAGTCCCAGTTTGGACTTAAACCTGAACAATGTCTAGATGTAGTGCCAGAAAACTGTCAGTGTCTGAGTCACTTTATATCAGGTTTGGATGCACCTGACAACCATTGGCAGCAAGCAAATCAAGCAAAGCTTGCAGATTTATGATGCCGATCTGTCTGTCCTGATTTGAAACTAGTGCTGCCACTTTCAAATTCCAAAAGCTGGCTCTTGTAACCTTGCACACCTGAAACCAATATTAAGCGACAAGAAAGACATCCCCAAACTAGTACTACTTAATGAAATTATGAATTGCATCTAGGTTTATTGTTGGATTATTTCTTCTTGCTGATGGTGCAATTGTGTCTTTTGGGAGCTTTTCTATACCTACCTGAAGTTTCAATTGTATACAAGGAATGATCTGCTTGTGCTGAATTATATTTTTTTGTTGATTTTTTTAAAAATTGCTTTTAGACACGGCATGATGAAGAGGCTTAATGGTCTGCTTCTGCATTGAAGGGATTCTATGATTCTATGATGAATGGCATGGTAGGCCTTCCTCTTGGAGTTGAACTTGACTGGGTGAAAGAAGAAATGCTACACAGAGCAGGACAAATTGCGAGAAGAGGGAGGAGGAAACAAGTAGAAAAGCTCTCATCAGGAAGAACCAACTTCATTAGGGAGCAATCATTTTACCTGTGCTTTCATCACCTGCAGCTTCTCAGTCAGAAAAGATTGTGAGATAAAAGCAAAGTATGATGAGAGGAAGAAGATGGGGTAAGGCAACACCCACTCGTCATCAACCCCTTCAGCATTCCTCCCCCTCAGCAGTCACGATTCACTGATACTCCTTCTCATCGTCACCAATACTGCCTCTTCTATGGGGGTTAGAAAATGCAAGCACGTTTTTCCTCCAGTTTTTTGTTGCAACATCCTGCAATATGTCACTTCCTTACGCAAGGAAGAGGGAACTATATCAATGAGTATCCTGCAATAGTTTCAGATGATACTCTGTCTTAGCTGAAAAGCTGCTATATGCATGAGTTGTGAGTTGTGGGAGAAAGGTTTACAGCGGTGGTGGGGGTGAAGCGATTGAAGGATTAAGCATTGATTAATGGAGATTGTTGAGAGACAGAAAGCTCCTGATATCCATAGGACATTGTGAACAATTCAGGATCAGACTTGAGGAACAGTTGCTAAACAAAGAAAATCCAAGTTGAAATGGCATGGTCAAACTTCAGATATAGTCCTCAAAGTTGCCAATGAGAAGAAACTACTGTGATGAGTTCAATAAAAATGGTGATCATGGTAAGGGGCACATTGAATAAAATGTGGCATGGTTAGGAAACAAAGGTGGATCTGCTAAGAAATCACTCCAGCAAAGCAGAAGGAACCTGCAGAAGAAGCTATGAGGATGCAAAAAAGAATGGTGGGTCAAACAAGCCATGAATCTTATGCGTTTGTTGATAAGTACGATCTTACAACATTTAAAATACATTTGATAGGTTCATGGATGGGAAAGGCTTAGAGAGATGTGGGCCAAACACAGGCAAATGGGACTAGTTCAGTTTAGGAAACCTGGTTGCTATGGACAAGTTAGGCCACAGGACTTGTTTCCATGCTGCATGTCTCTATGTTTCTATGATACGAGGAACTTCTATGAAGACTGTGTATCGTCCACCTTCATGGCAACTCACCTGTTTTCAGCGCTAACAGTGAATCCCACTTGACAGAGGAGTCAGTTATCTGATACAATCTATAGTATTCCTACACTGCGAAAGGAGGCCATTCGGCCCATCATGTATGTACTGACCACAATTCCACCTAGGCCCTATTCCATAACCTCACACATTTACCCTGCCAATCCCGCTGACATTAGGGTCAATTTAGCATGGCAAATCCATCTAACCTGCACATGTTTGGACTGTGGGAGGAAACGGGAGCACCCTGGGGAAAACCACACAGAAATGGGGAGAACGTACAAATCCAACCACAGGCAATGACCTGAGGCCAGAATTGAACCTAGGACCTTGGCACTGTGGGGCAGCAGTGCTAACTACTGTGTCACCGAGCCACTTTGGCATAGCATTGGGCTAAGCACTTCATCCATCCATTATAAATAGGATAGCTGTAGATAAGCTTTCGGACTGAACCAAGTGAGAAAACGTGGACTGCAAACCCTCTGCTGTGGAGCTTGACAAAGGTCTGACCTCATGGAAATTTCCAGGCTAAAATGAGATCTTGGAGACCCCTTAGCAAGCTATCAAATTCACACATTACATCAAAATTACATCAAAGCATGTGGGGCCGTCAAACTGTTCTTCAGAAGTTCAAAGATGCCACGATTGCTCAACAACAACAGACGAGTCTAGCTGTCTGTGAGAGGTGTTCTGATTTTAACAAATGTTCTACTCGACAGATTGCTAAGTCTGACAGAAGAACATTACAGCCAGAAAATCAAAGTGGGTTCAGGAAATGCAAAGGCAATAGCAACATAATCTTCACCCTTCAGCAAAAACAAGAGAAATGCCACAAAATACAGATGAGATTCTGCTGTGCTTTGGATGACCTGAGCAAATAGAGGGGTCCTATGGAAAGTCTGAAACAAAATTGGATATCCTAATAGACGCGTAAATTTGAGACAGCAGTTTCACAATGGAATGGTGGTCAGACTTGCAGATGGTGTCTAATACATTGACCCCTTTCATCTAGCAAATGATGTAAAGCAGGTGTGAGTGTCATGGCCCCTGTGTTCTTCAATATATTCTTTTCAGCCATGTTTTCTGGGACATTTAATGGAAATGCTGATGGAACATATATCCAATTCAAAACAGATGGCAATCTCTTTAACCTGAGATGACCTCTTTAACCTGAAATCCTCAACTAATGATACAGGAATTGCTGTTTGACAATCGTTGTGAGCGTGATTTTCAAAGAACTGGACTGATTTAAAAGCAGCTGACCCCTATGAGCTAACCATCAAATTAAGGAAAACAGGGATATTCCACCAATCATCACCAAATTCTGATTGTACTCCAATTAGTGATACAATTCTGAAAGCTGGAGGTAACTTAACCTGTCTGACAAACACAACCTCCAGAAATGTCTATACTGACAGTAACGTCAGATATAGAATTGCCAGAGCAAGCTCAGTTTTTGCCCATTTTCTCAAGAGACTGTGGAGGAAATGAGCTATCTAACTTGAAACAAGACTTGTTGTGTGCAAAGCTGTAGTAATACCAATCCTCCTTTATGCCTGTGAGACATGGACCACCTACTTCAGAAATATTTAACGTTTGAACAGATTCCACATGAGATGCATTCAGAACATATAGGACTTCATTTGGAAGAACAAAATGTCCAACACTGAGGTGCTCCAAAGAGCAGAAATGTTTGGATTTGGAGCACTCATCATCAGAATCCAGCTGAGTACATATGACCGATGGTAACATCTCTAAGGTGGTCATGTATTCACACCTTAAACTTGGACATGCGAGTAGGCTAAAATTAAGGGTCAAGCAGGAAATGTGGCATGTCCACCACAGACTGGGAGAAAAATATGCAAGGAAGAACTACCCAGCAAACAAGCTCAAGGAGTGGTGCTCAAACAGCAGAGAACACAGGTAGCTAAGGATAGTTAATTTATCTTTGTCTACATGATGGAAAGCTATGCAAGGCTGCAATCAGATTCCAGACATACGTTTGAACACATGACAGATGACTTTGCACACAATAAAGGCCATCTTCGTTTACAAAGAGAAATGGGTTGAAGTTGGGAGTGATGGGTTGATCGGGATAATAGTGCAGTTGGTATGAAATAGTATTTGAAGATAACTTGTGTCAGGTATCAAATCCATGACTACTGACCTCCATCAATATATGTTCCAATGACCTTCTGACTGGCTGTCTAGAGGGCCTCCTTGTCTCAGAACATATCTTTACCTCTTTCACAGGATTACCAGTGCAGTATCTGATAAATTTGAAGCATGAACTTTCATTGGCCAGACTGCCTTTTGACAAAATTTTCACCACTTCTTGCATCAAAAATGAAAAGTTAAAAAAAGTAAGAGTTTATCTATTAGTCACAAGTAAAGCTTACATTAACACTGCAATGAAGTTAGTAAAATTCCTCTCATCAAAAAAAGCATTTGCCCTTTCAAAGTTGGCAGAACTCTGTGATACCAGGCCCTCTGCTGATGAATGCTGTGGATAGTGTAGACAGCACACAAAAAGCATTTGAAAAAGCAGGCAGTGTCAATTTAACCAGGTGCCTGCAACACAATGAATGGTTGTGGGTAAATAACACCCTGCAATTCGATATCCATTTTTATGGAGCAGTCCATTTCTCCCCTGCTGTTTCAAGCAGTGATAACCAATCAAATAATTTAGAATCTATTTAAAAAGCATTATCTTTCCAAGAGGCTGTTCAGAAAGCTGTGTTTATTTACTCATAAATGAAGCATGCCACCTCTGAACAAACTTAATATATATAATATATTAATATATATTAATATAATATATATTAATATATAGTATATATTGTGCCATATTAAAATGTATTTATTAGTGTCCCAAGTAGGCTTACATTCACACTGCAATGAAGTTACTGTGAAAATCCCCCTAGTTGCCACTCTGCAGCGCCTGTTTGGGTACACTGAGTGAAAATTTTGCAGGGCCAATGCACCTAACCAGCACATCGTTAGGATTGTGGAAGGAAACCAGAGCACTAATAGGGAACCCATGCAGACACAGGAAGAATGTGCAGACTCTGCACAGGCAGTGGCCCAAGCTGGGAATTGAACCGGAGGTCCTTGGCTCTGTGAAGCAGCGCTGCTAAGTACTGTGCCAACATGAATCTGATGTCATTCAGAAATATCTTAAACTCATCTACATGGGAGAAAGAAATGGAGGATGCAGGAGGGGAAGGGATGATGGGAAAACTAGGGATGGCAGACAAAGCAAGGGGGCAAAGAGGGGGAGGATAGCAAAGAATTGGTAAAGCAGTGATGGAGGAGGCCAAAGATGAATCTGTGTGGCATGGATTTGCAGGAGGTGCCTGCTTCTGACCACCAGTAGGTAAAGGCCATCAGGATTGGCAAAGAGATGGGGGAAGGCCAGTGATAACAATAGTAAGGAAAATATGGCTGCTATTGGCCAGGCTGAGGTCAAAGATGTCATGTTTGTATAATGGTATAAAGGTTCCAAGCATCATAAGGGTTTGGGTAAACACATTGTGGATTCATTTACTAGACTAGACTCGTAGGTACTTACAAAATATTTAAAGGGATGGACAGGGCAAAAGTGGGTAAGATACTTCCCTTGTTTGGGAAGTGTAGAACCAGGGGCACAATTTCAAAATAAGGGGGAAGCCACTTAGGGCTATGAATGGAATCAGCTGCCATCGGAGGTGGTAGAGGCGAACTCGCTGGGGTCTTTTAAAAGACTTCTGGATGAGTATATGGGAACTAATGGGATAGGGGGTTATAGATAGGTCTATGGCTGGGTAGGTATATATGTGATTGGCGCAACTTGTGGGCCAAAGGGCCTGTTTGTGCTATAGTGTTCTATTTTCTATGTTCTAATACTTATTGCTTTAATTCTTTTTTGTCATATGTCCTAAACCCTCTTCTCCAGGTCCCATGTCCATTTTCTGTATGTCTATTCATAGTGCATCTTGGGACATTACAGGTTAAATCTATTTGAAAATGGGATGCATTTTAATCGCTGAAACTGATCACATGGTGTAAACACTATTTTAAAGACAGAGAAAGATCCCAAACCTTGGACAGTGTGAGGAGGTATTAAGGGTCAGCTTAATTCACAGCTTGTCTCAACCTAATTCCTACTTACTACAGGTAAAATTAAAGCAAGGATTAATCTGCACTTTGTGGTGCTATATTCGACTGAAGAGTGTTTCATTGTTGAAATAGAGAAGTGTTCCATTTTTAATGCCAACATCCATCACCTTCCTGAGTACCAGGCTCCCTATTTTCAACAATCCTGTTATAAATAATGTCTTTAGAGGTCTATAAAATAATGAGGTACGTAGCTAAGGTAGATAGTCAGCATATTTTCCAAAAGTAGGGGAATCTAAAACTAAACATGAGAGGGGAGAGATACAAAAGGGATCAGAGGGACAACTTTTTCACCCAGAGGGTGGTCAGTGCCTGGAACGAGCTGCTAGTGGTAATAGTAAAGATAGGTACAATTTTGTCTTTTAAAACGCATTTAAACAGCTACATGGGTAAGATGGTATGGAGGGGTATAGGCTGAACGTGGGCAGTTAGGACTAGCTTAGTGGTAAAAACTGGATGGCAAGAACAAGTTGGGCTGAAGGGCCTGTTTCCATGCTGTAGATCTCTATGACTCTATTATGTTATGAAGTCATTGAGTGATGAACATTTTGTTCCCATAAATTTATGATTATACTTTAACACGAGATGAATGAGTAATTCTAAATCTACTTTCAAAGGATACTTTATCCATAATATAAAATTGCTACTTGGCTTCTGCAAGTTTCCAGTGTAAGAGAAAAATGTAAGTTGTAGAGCCTTTCAATGTGGCTGATCTTAGTATTTGGTCCTAAGTGAGCAATGAGAGAGGTGTACTTCCATCATCCAGCCTGACCCTCCATCCTTCACCCTCCATTTTCTGCTGTCCGCCTCCCGCTCTCTTCCCTCCTCCCTCCACCCTCTACCATTCATTCACCGCCCTCTACCCTCCTCCTTCCTCTTTCTTCTCCTACTCTTCTCTGTCCACTATACTCTATTTGTCCTCAGTCATCTGCTCTCGCCACCCCTCATCTCCTACAATCCTGCACTGTCTCTCCTTCCTCCTACCTTTGTACCCCCAACCTCATTTCCTCCCCACCACCTAAAAAGTTTTAAAGTTTATTTATTAGTCACAGGTCCACTTACATTCACACTGCAATGACATTATTGTGAAAATTCCCAAAGCGCCACATTCCGGCGCCTGTTCAGGTATACTGAGGGGAAATTTATCACAACCAGTCAAGCTAACCTGCAGGTCTTTGGAGTGTGGGAGGAAACTGGAGTGTCCGAAGGAAACTCATGCAGACACGGGGACAAGTGCAGAGTCCACACAGATAGTGATTCGAGCCGGGAATCAAACCCAGGTCCCTGGGGCTGTGAGGCAGCATGCTAACCACCGTGTTACCTCTCTGCCTTCTGGCCACTTACCTCCTCCCTTCATCCTCTTTTGTCTATTATCCTCATCTTCTCCTACCCCACCCAGCCTGCTCTATCATCCCTCAGCCCTCCACCTGCTACCATAGGGAATGATAGGCTTCTGGCTAATTAAAGTAAAGATGCAAAGCTTGAACATACGTTTTTTTGTTTCCTCAGAATGAATGTATGTCATTCCGAGCAAGCATATTGTGAACTTAACTATTTTAACTTAGCTGTTAGTGTCATTGTTAGCACACTCAGAATTGTTCAGCAAGTGATGCTGAATTGTGAAATCACATCTAACAGCAGTCATTTGTTTTGGGTTTTACAGGTGCAGGCTGGTTTAATACAGTCTCTACCTTCAATATCGTTATTTCTTTATTATACAGAAGTATACTGGGTTTTCTTCTGATCTAATGGATTCGACATTATTGTTTTATCATCTGAAATGCAACACAATATAAGGATATTAATTAAATTAACAATGATTTAAAAGGACCCTAAAATATTAAGAGAATTGTTAATGGGCACTTACTATGTGCAAAGTGGCAGCTGCTCTACCCAAATAACAAAAGTAATGCTCTTCAGAAGTAGACCATTGGTTGTACAGTGCTCCAGCATATAATGAGGTGCTGGATGAGCACAGATTCTTTCTTTATATAATACTGTGATGCTTTGATCGAAGAGAGAGGTGCCACTAGCAAAATTTACATAGAATCATAGAAACCCTACAGTGCAGAAGGAAGCCATTTGGTTCATCAATTCTGCCCTGACTCTCTGACAGAGCGTTTTACCAAGGCCCACCTATCCCTGCAACATCACGCATTTACCCTGGTAATTTCCTGAACTACACATCTTTGGATGCCAAGGGGCAATTTAGCATAGCCAATCCACCTAACACGTACATCTTTGGAATGTGGAAAGAAACCAGAGCAGTCAAAGGAAACTCACACAGACACAGGGAGAATGTGCAAACTCCACACAGGCACACTAGAATTGAACCGGGGTCTCTGGCGCTGTGAGGCAGCAATGCTGACCATGGTGCCACTATACGGCTCCTTTATCCAAATCGATAGAATGCACAGCACAGAAACAGGCCATTTATGCTGTATATGAACTTCCTCCCAACTTAGTTCATATGACTATATCCTTACATCACTTCCTCCTTCTTATACTTACCTACTGTACCCTTAAACAGTCTAAAGCACTTGCATAAACAATTTAACATTTTTGTTATTGTCATTGCACATATAAGGCAAGTCACCAAGTGGTCTTTTACAGCATTCTAATTTGATGAAACTGAGTCAGCGATGTAGTTGGCAGGTCTCCTGGTTTAGTAGTTTTTATATTGACAAGGAAACTATAAGGTTTCTAGTTGTAAATAGGTCCCCACACTAGCTGAGGAATAGAATGGTATGAAAACTGTTGTTTCCCCAGCATCACCCTTTGAAAGGATTCTGCAACAATTTATAATTTGGGTCTTCTGCAGTGAAGTTTCTGTAAATCAGGGACTGTAAACATTCAAAATATGATCCAATGTAATACTACCAACTTAACCTTGCATACATAAAGATGTCCGTTTGCAATTGGTCAACAGTTTTAGCATTTTAAAACTGCAGTGTTGTAAGAAAACTTTTGATACATAAAGCAGCAACTAAAATCATGCCTGGAGATTATTTGTTGGCAATAGATGTTGTTGACTGACGTTATAGAGCGTGCACAATGACATTCATCTGTCCACTATTTCAGCTTGAATGTTAATCTATTTAAAATAAATAAGTTGATGCCTTCATAAAAATAGCAAACACAAATGTCACACAAACCTGTTTTGGGGATTAAATTGGACAGCCCTCACAAAGGGGTGTAGAGTTTATGATACATAATTAAACTGTGCCTGTTGAAAGAATTCAGTCGATATGCCACCCCTGCATTTTCTCCCGAATACAGTAAGAAGTCTGACAACACCAGGTTTAAGTCCAACCAATTTATTTGATAGTAAACTCACAAGTTTTCAAGGTTATCCTCTTTGTCAGGTGGCTGAGGCGTTCATGAGAGAACACCTCATTCACCTAACAAAGAGGATAACCTTGAAAGCTTCTGAGTTTACTATCAAATAAATCGGTTGGACTTAGACTAGGTGTTGTCAGACTTCTTACTGTGTTTACCGCAGTCCAACGTCGGCATCTCTACATCATTTCCTCCTGAATGGCATGATTGCTGCTTGCAGCCAGTGCTAACTGTGTTTTTCATCACTCACAGTCATCAACAGGGGGCCCAAAATCATAACTTCATAGCAACACTTATAACTAGACCACACCTCTTAAAGGGAAGGAACGTTATGACTGAAGCAATGCTAGGAATTTTGGAGAAAGTGAATCTGATTGAAGAAACAGTGAAGAATGGTACAAAATCGGGGAGAGTGGGTTCCAAATTATTCAAATGTTGCAGTTGAAGTCTTGGCAGATTCAATGAAAAATTGGAGAGATGTTCTGAAAGACTTCCAAACATGGTGGAAAGACAGTGGGGGCAAATAGCCATGGCGGTCAATGCCAGGAGTCTAATCCTGAGGACTTGGATGCAGTGCCACAGGAAGTTTAACATCCTTACAGAGTAAAGTCAATGAACACAGCTTCAAATGTCATATCTTATCAATTCCATCACCAAATGCAAAGGTGGAAATTTTCTCATCCCACCTGCCACGGGAATTGTAGTGGATCATGTAAATGTCTGTTGACCTTGGGTGGGATTTTCTGGTTTTGGGCCGAGCAAGGCCATAAAATCCCACCCAAAGACTCCTCATTTCACCACACATCCTTCACACACGTAGCAACAATCAGGGCTCATACCCAACTTTCATGTGCTCCATTACACCCTCACACATTCAGCACTTCTTGTAAATTCCACATTCACATCTCACAGCTTGTGCCTACTGCCAACACTTAACCATCACAGCTACATCACCCAACAGATTACACATCAATTACTCATCCCTTGCACTTTCAGGAGAAGGTGCCAAACAACTAGGGGAAGCAGCAAATAAATAGAGCAAGACAGGCATCCTTTCAGATACCTCAGAGCTGCAACATCACCAGGCAGTAAGAGTACACCAGCAAACAGTGTGATGGGAAGAAACACCATGTTGAAGCCATTCTCACCAACATTAGTTCAGATACTATATTTATTGGAGTCATGAACTGTGTTACCAGTGAGTAGCCCTGGCAACAAAAAGCTAATGGTTTGTTGTGGGGGTTGAAATGTAGCTGTGACAAGAGGCTAATCAGAGTAAAGGCACCAGGATACTGGGCATTGCCCTGTGTGATATATTGATCATGGTCACACACTGTCTCCATGTTGACGGAGTGGAATCCCAAATCACATGATTTGGGTACAATTGGTGAAGTGGGCACAAATTGTCCAATTTTAAAAAAGGTTTATTTTTCCCTCAAGTATCCTCTTCAACCAATTTCAACATATCACTGCCCTGCCATGAACTAGGTCAGTCATGCAGAGTTTTAAAACATAATTTTAAAAGGATCTTTGGAATATATTTGTTGATGTATATAAGATTGGTAACCAGATTTATATAGCTGAAAATAGGTTAAAGTCAAAGCAGTAAGTTTTTGTGCAGTGTTAACTCACTGCCTTAGAGAAACCTGATGAGAAATGACTGAAAATGAGTGTATGCAGAATGTTGTAATGTGGCCCCTCGAAGAGGTGATCTCTTGCAGGCCACATGATCAGGTTGAACCCTCTAAATGTGGCAAACTGAGCCAATCAGGAGCAAGGGTACGGCTCCTGGGATGGACTGGACCTTCTATTGGAATATAGAAGGAATAGACCTTTTGATGAATTCTATCAGACTCCTATCTTCTTTACAGTTATATTAGTTTAATAAAACCTTTGTAGTTGGAGTCACATTGATTTGCCTTCAGTTACTGCACAGAACCATTTGTGAGGTTGGTTTTGGGGTGTGGCAGTCAACTTCGTAGTAAAATATACTTTCAAAAACTTTTAAAACATTCCTGTCAGTGTCCCTTTGCCAAAAAGAAGCAGCTTTATTTTTAAAGCCTTCTTATATAGACTTGTAACTGAAAGCAATTTGTAGTAAGTCCCTTTAATTCATCCCAGGGGCATCACCTGTTTTATGGGTTTCACTGGTTCTAGTGCAATGTCTTTTAAACTAGTTAACTAAAAATCACAGAAACTTAAGTCAGGCTAAATATAAATTGTACTTAAAATCCTGTGATCACTTGCATTTGTTTGGGTAGGTTGCAGGGAAAGAGATTAGTGCAACAGCGCAGAGATTTTAGGTCATTTTGTTGGTAAAATCGATTTTTATTCCTGGCATAGTACTTAATGCCCCCAATTCAAATTCACACATCATCTGTGACTCAGACCATCATGTCTTTCCTCAACTTCTTTGATTTCTAAGGAGCCCACACTCTCCTTCATTGTGCTTTTTTCTCTGCTGTTCAGTTCAGTCAAGTTGTCACCATTTTGTTCTTCTTACTATCTGGTCATAATCTTCCAGGAACTTAGGAACAGGAGCTGGCCATCTAGCCTTTTGAACTTGTCTCACCATTCAATGAAATCATCGTTGATATCAGAGCTATCAGATCTCAAACAATGATGAGATAGAACACAGGAATGAGATTGAGAATCTGGTGAACTGGTGCGACGACAATAATCTCTCCCTCAATGTCAACAAAATGAAGGAAATTGTCAGTGATTTCAGAAAGCATGGTGGAGAACATGCACCTGTCAACATCAATGGGGGCAAAGTAGAAATGGTTGAAAGTTTCAAGTTTGTAGGTGTGTAGATAACCAAAAAACAGTCCTGGTTCCCCCTATGTTGACACTATACTTAAGAAAGCTCACCAATGCCTCTACTTTCTCAGAAGGCTAAGGAAGTTTGGAAAATCAGATATGACTCTTATCAACTTTTACAGATGCACTATAGAAAGCATTCTTTCTGATTTATCACAGCTTGGTATGGCTCCTGCTCTGCCCAAGACTGCAAGAAACTACAAAAGGTCATGAATGCAGCCCAATCCATCACGCAAACCAGTCTCCTACTCATTGACTCTGTCTACACTTCCCACTGCCTCAGAAAAGCAGCCACATAATCAAGGTCCCCATGCACACCAGACACCCTCTCTTCCTCCTTCTTCCATCACGAAAAAGAAACAAAAGTATGAGGTCACATATCAACCAACTCGAGAATACATTCTATTCTGCTGCCATCAGATTTTTGAATGGATCTACTTGCATTCAGTTATCTTTTTCTACACCCTAGCTATAACTATAACACATTCTGTGCTCTCTCATTTCCTTCACTATGAATGGTATGCTTTGTATAGTGCTCAAGAAACGATACTTTTCACTGTATACTTATACATGTGACAATAATAAATCAAATTAAATGAAATAATTCCTCCTGACCCTTTGTATCTTTGGTTAACAAAAATTAAGCAATCTCAGTCATGAAATTAATCTAACATTAACTGCTCATTGCAGGCAAGAGTTCCAAACTTCCATCACTCTATGTATTTGTAGAAGAATTTATCTGGCCTAATGTTTAGGCAAACCTCTCCTAATTCTACACTCCCCAGTGACCTAAATAAGGCCAAAAATGGAAGGCCAAAATAATGCAAAAAAACTATTTGAATGATTTTAAGGTATTGAAGATTTTCTTCTGTGGTTACAATTGTAACGAAGGGTTGTTAGTCTGGTGACAGCAATTCCACTCATGATTCCTGCTTGAGTGACTTTTATCATAACAGGCTTTATTAGATTGATGAGTAAGAATATTAGTTTTATATAACTGTTCTGCAGTGTTAAGTTAAATGACAATCTGACATAGCAAAAGTACAATCTGGTTCCAGACTCTGATTCTGGAATGCTCCAACCTCCAAGAGTTGTCCAACTGATGAAGAGAACCTCATGCTTCACCTCTGTAGGCTGTCCATACAACTGCATGGCTCCTGACCTCTTCAGGAATGCTCCTTGATTTTGGGAGAAAAGCTAATAATAACAATAAGCTCATAGGCTTCTTTATCAGGAGTATTATTTGTCGTTTTTCATTTGGTCACTGCCTCTACTACAAGATATATTTATAGTACACAGAGTGCATATGCCAATCTTTTACTCTGGTTTGTGGTGTCTTAACAACCCATCTCTTGGCAAAATTTGAACCTATTTCCCAAACTGGGTATTTATCAGCCTGTGATTTTGTGCTATCCAATGTCTGTTGCTCAAATGTGGAAACAAGATTCAAGTTCCTCATTATATTAACTCTGAGGTTAAAATGCTGACGAACAGTATGTTGGAACCATTTAAAACATTGCATTCTAGCACATTACTTCCCTCCTCCTCTTTGTAAGTTGCTTTATTACCTTCCTGTTTCTTAATTAGTTGTTTTTATATTCATTTGTAAATCTTTGTTGGGTCATTTTAATGCTTGCTGGCTATTCTTTCACCACTGAATGATCTACCTATTCTATATTAGATAAAACTTATGTTTTATGTTATGAGTATAGGAATCTGTTGAAAATGGAACAGTGAACAGTTTGTGTGTATGACATTTTGAAGTGCTAGAAACCAGACTTTTAATTACATTGGTCAAAACCCTCTTAACCTTTTGATAGCAGGATATTTTGCTGGAAAGGTCAGATTGCACTGGAACACGGATGATTATGAAAATATGATTGGAAGTATTAAAAAAAATCCATACAGTCCTTCATAATCAAAATGATTGATGAGTCCACTGAACAATTCAGCTGTACCCTGTTTAATACATCATTATTTTCTTGTATTGTAAGGTTTAGAAACATTTAATTCTTACTGAGACAACAAAAATATGAGAGAACAAATATGTTCTTATCAATATTGTAAAAATCAAGTTCAAGTGCATAGGTATGTGTTATGTTTGATAGCACAATGGAAGGTCTTTGAAAATTTAGCTTCATTGTAAATATTGGGGAAAATTATTGAAAACCTTTTCTTACCACGCGCACTGAACCACTGCTTTTCTTCTTTTCATGTGTGGCAGTAAGTCATAATTTTTGTTAGCTTTATTAAGTCTTTAGACAGGCCACAAGTAATAATGCAGAAAATTATGAGTGTTATCCTCTGAATGTTCGCCTTTCAGATACCAAGGCAACTATAAATTAAACTGCTATATATCTTTCATTTGTAATAGGTCTATATTAAAGAACTCAGTCAGAGTCAAATCATTGATGAACTTACAATACAGAAATGAACATGCTTAATATTTCACTAAAGAATTTTTTGCTGCCAGTTATAATTAATATCTGAATTATTATTTTTAGAACACAGTATGTTGTGATACTGCACAGATATCAGCCGGTACTTTTTATAACCAAGAAATTCAGGATAGTGTTGGATTAAAGAAGAACCATGCATATTGCCAAACAAATGTAGTAAGCCTGAAGATTGGGAGGACTGTAAAAATTAACAAAGGATGACAAAGCGATTGATAAAACGTAAGAAATCAAAATATGAGAGTAAATTAGTAATAATTATGAAAACAGACTATAAAATCATTCAGAAGAATATGACAATGAAGAGTTTGGTGAAAATGGATGTAGCATAAGTGGTACATATACGGTTAATGTGGGATTGAATTCAGTGACATCCATCCAGTGATGTAAAAGAACAAATGACCCACACCTAGGGTCAGTGTAGTGTTGATCAGAGGCATGTGCAGAGCTAAGTACAAGACAGATGCCAGCTTGTATCCCTTAATATATTTTTGGAAATAGTTTTAAGAGTTAATAAAGACTTATGGTTAACCTGTTAAAGATAACAAAGGCTTAATCAAACCTACCAAGAAGTATTCATCTCCCCATAATATAGTGGCAGCAGAGGGATAAAACCCTAGAACATCGTTAAAATGCAGAGACAAACTGAAATGCTGGAAGACAAAAAAATTCAGCAAAGCATTCTGACCCCCTGAAAATAAAGCCGCATAAATAGTATGCACATAGGAAATATCACCAGGATAAAACTCCAAACAAAGGGTTGGAAGCCAAAGACAGAAATTTAAAATTCCTTACTCCAGCTGAAGATTCCATTGACTCTCCTCTGGAAGTCCAAGTTCAAAAGGCCGTGTCAACGCAACATGCAATCTTCTAAAATTCCAGGCTGCAGCAAGTTCTGTGTAATTCTTAAAGTAATTTGGTGCAGTAAGTGCAGTTTTAAATAAACCCATAACTAAAATCCAATCCCCAAGTTAGAGCTGAATATATGGCATCTGAACAGAGCCAGGAAAAAAGAGAAACAATTAATTAAATATTTCAAGAACATTGTGACTGTTCAGCTCATTAAAAAGCAAGCAGAAGCTTAAATTTGCTGGACTAGTGCATAAACAAACAACATGGCATATTGTACAAGAGAAGCCTGCAGGGATTCGATCCAGGCAACCATTCTGATTTTTTTTCAAATTGAGTATCACACAATAGAATCTGTCAGTACAAAGAAAGAATCATAGAAAGAGCCATTTGGCCCATCTGATTTGCACTAACCACAATCCCACCTAGGCCCTATCCCCATTATGCCATGCATTTACCCCAACTAGTCCAACTGATACTAAGGGGCAATTTAGCATGGCCAATCCACCTAACCTACACATCTTTAAACAGTGTGAGGAAACTGGAGCACCCGGAGTATATTCATATACACACAGGGAGAATGTACAAACTCCAGATGGACAGTGACCCATGCTGGGAACTGAACCCGGTATAATCACCATTGTAGCAGAGCCCTCTGAAACCAGCAAGCACAGGAAAGTCTTCTGTCTTTGAGTGAATTGCGCCATCTTGAAATCCAGAAAGATCTTAAAGTAGAACATGCATTTTAAAAGTGCAACCATAGAACGGAATTCCACATTGGACTAATCCAAGGCCCAGATCAATCTCATATAATGATAGTTGTTGTCAACTCAATTCATGCCAGAGCTCTGTAACATTGCTTGTTCAAGTTGTTACTTGATGAAGTTGGTACCACCAATGGTGAGTAATCTTTCATGCAGATGTGAAGTGGTTAAGTCGAGGAAATATCCACCAGAGAGTTTTAGATTTGCTTCCTGAAATTGTCATCTTTCTTAAATTAGGTGTACAGTGAGCTGTCAGATCATGTGTGGTTGCTAGACTTGGCATATCTATTGGACATAAGTGCAAAATCGAATGAACGGAACCTTGGGTTGCAGGGAAGAGACAGAAACTTGTGATACATAATCATTGCAATGAATGTGTTCAAGCTGAAACTGGGCCTATGGTTCCCTCAGCTAAAGAAGAAAATTACTGAGCACTTCCCACATCTGGAGAAAATCCAACAACAGGTCGGACAGGAAGGATTCCACCCAAACAAAATTCGGTGACACCTGAACAAATTGGAAAGGGAATTCAACAGGCAATTTCAGGAGTTAGACATAATGGAACAAAAAATTACATTTGTCTCAAATCCTTTTCTTCAAGTGGATATTAGCAAACCGACAGCAAAATTTTAGCAGGTGTTTGAACAAAGCAGTGGACTTGACATGGAAAAAATCACCATGCAAAATGACATTGAGCTGAAAGATAGGTCACAGGAAAAAGACTTTTGGAAACTTGTAAACAGAGAGAAGTATTTTCTTCTGACATTGTGTGCACTCAAGGGTGAAGGCTTACTTTGATTCCACATACCACTGTGAGATGAGTTTTACCAGATGAAAATCATCAAGTCCAAGTATCACATTCATCTCACAGATACTCATCTGATGGACTGTTTGAGACTGGCCATCTCAAACTACAACCCAGACTTCACAACACTCAACACATAGATAATGTGTAAGCATGGGTGTCACACTAAGAATAGGTGAGTGTTATGCATACCATACATTTTTAGGGGTTTTAGTCAAGTCAAATTTTTAAGATTATGTCTTATCCTGCAGTTAGATTCTAAAATTGATCTTGTACTTTAAATGGTTGTAAACCAGTGTGCTGGAACCATCTGGGCATTACTAACTGCATAGCATGGGACCCAATCATTGCCTGGTGGCCAGGCCTTTCCAAAGTGATTAAAGACACTTTGCAAATGTCCAGCTGTGTGCAATGCACAGTTGGAACCAAAGGGAGCCTCCCATTCCCACACAATCCCTTGCCAGACCAGGACAGAGGCTGAACATTGACCTGTCCATCTTAACGGCAAATCATTTCTTCTGGTGGTAGGCTACGGTGAACCAACTAGGCAGCATGGTGGCATAATGGTTAGCACTACTGCCTCACAACACTGGGGACCTGGATTCGATTCCAGCCTTGAGAACTACATGGAGTTTGCACTTTCTCATCGTGTCTGCGTGAATTTCCTCCAGGCGTTTCAGTTTACTCCCACAACCAAAAGATGCACAGATTAGATGGATTGCTCCATAATGTCCCAAAATGTCTTGATTAGGGGGATTGGTGATGTAGGTAAGTGGGGTTATGGGGATACAATGGGCAGGGAAGGTTGGGTCTGGGTAAAAAGCTCTGTCAGAAAATCAATGGGCCAAATAATCTCCTGTACTGTAACTATATGCAACTTTCACAGCAGCAGTAATTAAGTCACTAAAAAAGATAATCACAAGACATGTTGAAATAAAAGATCAGCTATGATCACATTGAATGGTGGTGCATGTTTGACAGACAGAATAGCCTAAACCTGCCCCTATTTTTGTTGTTTCTATTCTGATCTTAGACTGATACCAGTGCAAGGGAAAAATCTTTAAGAGTAGGCAGAGTTAATGCTGTTTTATGTAAGGGAAATTGACCTTGACAAGCCTATCAAAGATTTCTAAGGATGCAGCTTGTACTGTAGATATGGTGGAACACTCAGATTTAATATTTTAGGTTTTCAGAAGACACTTGATAAGCTGTCTCAAAAGGAATTGAGAGGGATTGATAGAGTGGACGTTCAGAAACTATTTCCTCAGGTGGATGTAGCTGTTACTAGGGGGCATAAATATAAGGTTCATGGTGGGAGATTTAGGAAGGATGTCTGAGGTAGATTCTTCAGAACGGTTGGGGTGTGAAATAGACTACCTGCTGTGATAGTGGAGTCGGACATTTTAGGTATTTTCAAGCGGCCATTGGATAGGCACATGGAGCACACCTGAATTTTGGGGAGTGGGATAGCTTGATCTTGGGATTGGACATAGCTCGGCATAACATTGAGGGACAAAGGGCCTATACTGTGCTGTAGTGTTTTATGTTCTATGAATTGTTATCATAAAACCTCTACAGTGCAGAAGGAGGTCATTTGTCGAGCCTACACTAACAACAATCCCAACCAGGCCCTATCCCCAGAACCCAAAGATTTACCCTATTAATCCCACTGATGCCAAGGGGAAATTTAGCATGGCCAATCAACCTAACCGGCATATTTTTGGACTTTGGGAGGAAACTGAAGCACCTGGAGGCAACCCACGCAGATACGAGGAGAATGTACATACTTCTTTACTCAGAGGGTAGTAATGGCCTGGAATGTCCTGCCTGCAGCCGTAGTGGACTCGCCAACTTTAAGAGCATTCATATGGTCATTGAGTAAGCATATGGATAATACTGCAATAGTTTAGGTTAGAGGGTCATTAGATTGTTTCCACTGGTCAGCGCAACATCAAGGGCCAAAAGACTTGTACTGCACTGTAATGTTCTATGTTCTATGTTCACACAGACAATGACTCAAGGCTGAAATTGAATCCTGGTTCCTAGACTGAGAGGCAGCAGTGCGAACTACTGTGCCACCATGCTATCCATAATTGTATTATAACCTGCATACTTCTAAAATAATCTTTTAAATTGTTATTTAAGCCAATGAGGTTGGAACTAATAAATTTGCAAGAAATGAGCATAAGATAATTCAAAGAAAACAGTGAGTAAGGATGAACAGAACATTTTTGGGTTGGCAAACTGTAACTGATAGGATCTTAGAAACATTAGGGTCTTGGGGGAGCGTCCCCTCCAATTCTTTTTCAAGTTTGTCGATGACACTACAGTAGTGGGTCGCATCTCAAACAATGAATACAGGAATAAGATAGAGGATCTAGTGAACTGGTGCAGCAACAATAATCTCCCCCTCAATGTGAACAAAATGAAAGAGATTGTCATCGGCTTCAGGAAGCATAGTAGAGGATATGCCCCTGTCTATATCAATGGGGACAAAGTAGAAAGAGTTAGGAGCTTCAAGTTTTTAAATGTCCAAATCACCAACAACCTGTCCTAGAACATAGAACATTACAGCGCAAAACAGGCCCTTCGGCCTTCGATGTTGCGCCGACCAATTAAGAAAAAGCAATGACCATCTAACCTAAACCATTCCCTTTTCATCCATAAACTTATTTACTAACCTCTTAAACACCACCAAACTTGGTGCATCTACAACTGCAGTAGGCAGGGCATTCCATACCCTTACCACCCTCTGGGTAAAGAGGGGTCCTGGTCCCCTCATGCCGACATTATAGTTAAGAAAGCCACCAACGCCTCTGCTTTCTTAGAAGACTAAGAAAAATTTGGTATGTCAGCTACAAATCTCACCAACTTTTACAGATGCACCATGGAAAGCATTCTTTCTCATTGTATCACAGCTTGGTGTAGCTTCTCCTCTGTCCAAGACTGCAAAGAACTACAGAAGGTCATGAATGTAGCCCAATCCATCATACAAACCAGCCTCCTATCCATTGATTTTATCTATACTTCCCGCTGCCTCGGCAAAGCAGCATTCATAATTAAGGACCCCATGCACCCCAGACATTCTCTCTTCCACCTTTTTCCTTCAGAAAAATTATACAAAAGTCTGAGCTCAAGTACCAACTAACAAAAGAACAACTTCTTCCCTGCTGCTGTCAGGCTTTTGAATGGATTTATCTTGCACTTTCTCTATACCCTGACTACAACTGTAACACTACATTCTGCGCTCTCTTGTTTTTTTGATAAATGGTATGTCTTTTTCTGTATAACGCACAAGAAACAATACTTTTCACTGTATACTAATACATATGACAAAAGTAAATCAAATCAAATCAATGGCCAGGATCCTCTGATCTCATCCACAGTTGGGATTCTCCAGTCCCGCTGCCATGAACGGAGATTTGGCTGAGTGCCAAATTCTCCGTTCTCATTGGCAATGTGGCAGAGCATATGACATTGGAGAATTCCGACCACTATCACCAAAAATTCAACTCTCTTGGCATACAGAATTTCATAAGGACATAAGAACTAGAAGTAGAAGTGGGCCATGTGACCCCTCGAACCTGCTCGCCATTCAAGAAGATCATGGCTGATCGTTTTGTGGACTCAGCTCCACTTATCCACTTACCATAACCCTTAATTCCTTTACTGTTCAAAAATGTATCTATCTTGCATTAAAAACATTCAATGAGGTAGTTTCAACTGCTTTACTGGACAGGGATTTCCACAGATTCACAAGACTTTGTGTGAAGAATTTCTCCCTCAACTGAGTCCTAAACCTGCTTCCACCTATTTTGAGATTATGCTCCCCAGTTCTAGTTTCACCGCAAGTGGAAACAACTTCTCTGCTTCTATCTCATCTATTTCCTTTATAACCTTATATGTTTCTATAAGATCTCCCCTCGTTCTTCTGAATTCCAATGAGTATAGCCCCAGTCTACTCAGAATCTACTCATAAGCCAACCCTCTCAACTCCGGAATTAATCTAATGAATCTCCTCTGCACTTCCTCCAGTGTCAGTATATCCTTTCTCAAGTTAGGAAAGCTGTACACAATACAGTTGGTCTCACCAACACCCTATGCAGCTGCAACATAATCTCGCTATTTTTAAACTCCATCCATCTACCGATGAAGGACAAAATTCCATTTGCCTTCTTAATTACCTGCTGCACCTGCAAACCAACTCCTTGAGATTCCTGCACAAGGACACCCAGGTCCCTCTGCACAGCAGCATGCTGCAATTTTTTGCCATTTAAATAATAGTCCATTTTGCTATTATTTCTATCAAAATGGATCACCTCACATTTACCAACATTGTACTCCATCTGCCAGATCCTCGCCCACTCACTTAGACTGTCTATATCCCTTTGCAGACTTTCAGCATCCTCTGCACACTTTACTCTGCCGCTCATCTTTATGTCATCTGTGAATTTTGACACACTACACTTGGTTTCCAACTCCAAACCATCTATGTAAATTGTAAACAATTGAGATCCCAATACTGATCCCTGAGGCATGCTACTAGTCACTGATTGCCAAACAGGAAAACATCCATTTACCTCCACTCTTTGCCTTCTGTTAATTAACCAATCTTCTATTTATGCTAATACATTACTCGTAACACCATACACCTTCATCTTATGTAGCAGCCTTTGGTATGGCACCCTGTAAAATGCCTTGTGGAAATCCAGATACACCACATCCATAGGTTCTCCATTGTTCACTGCACATGTAATGTTCTCAAAGAATTCCATCAAATTAGTCAAACATGACCTTCCCTTCATGAGCCCGTGCATCATCTTACCAACAGGACAATTTATATCCAGATATCTTGTTATTTCTTCTTAATGATAGATTCAAACATTTTCCCTACTATGGAAGTTAAGCTAACTGGTCTATAGTTATGTGCCTTTTTTCTACCTCCTTTTTTAAACTGCGGCATCACATTTGCTGTTTTCCAGTCTGCGGGAAACACAGCAGAATCCAGTGAATTTTAGTAAATTTCTATTAGTGCATTTGCTATTTCTCCCTTTTAATACTCTGAGATGCATTCCATCAGGACTAGGAAACTTGTCTAACTTTAGACCCACTAACTTACCCAACACTACCTCTTTCATGATAATGAATAATAATAGTTTCTAGGTTCTCATCTGCCATAACCTTTCTGTCATCAATTTTTGGCATGTTACTTGTGTCTTCCACTGTGAAGACCGACACAAAATACGTGTTCAATGCCTCAGCCGTTTTCTCATTTCCAGTTATTACATGCCTCATCTGCTAAAAGACTAATGTTTACTTTAGCCACTCTATTGTTTCATATATTTCTAGAAACTTTGCCATCTCTTTTTATATTCTGAGCTAGTTTGCTCTTATAATCCATTTTACTTTTCTTTATAACTTTTTTTGTGGCTTTCTGCTGACATTTAAAGATTTCCTTATCCTCTAGGTTCTCACTAATCTTTGCCACTCTGTATGCATTTCTTAAAAATTTGATATCTTCTTTTATATCCTTCGATATCCATGGCTGATTATCTCTTTTTCTACAGTCCTTCCTTATCACTGGTATATACTTCTGCTGAGCACTGTGAAAGATCGCTTTGAAAGTCCTCCATTGTTTCTCAATTGTCCCACCATAAAGTTTTTGCTCCCAGATTATCTTAGCCAACTCCTTCCTCTTCATTTCCTTCTGAATGGCCCTCTCCTGCTCCTATTTTCCATGCTCCCACCACAGTGGACGGCAAATTATGAGATGTTACAAATATTGCCCATTACGTTCTCAGTCACAACAAGCCCTATGATGCCACATTTCAGGCAGCGTAAGCCAATAGATTTCAGTGAGGATATTCTTGGTGAAGCAGTGACATCTAACACATGATTCTTCACTGAGGTTCAGATCAGGAAATTGTCCCCTGAAGAGGTTTGATGGGTATCGCTTCCTGTCGAGAGTTCTTCTTCTCCACCCTCTTCTTCTGCTCATTTGTGCTGCAAGGGGGTTAGAAACCATTGCTACATGTCAGAAAGCAACTGACTGGATGCAACTCCTTCAAGTCAGAACCAAGTTTATACCAGGTGCCAAACCAGTTTTCAGGAATTTTATACAGCAGTACCAAGTACCAACAACTGGAGCAGAGGATCCACTACTGGCTCACTACTGGCTCTCAAATGAGAACTGGGATGGAATTTTTCTATCCAGCGCTCTGTGGGAATAATAGCAGATGGGACATAGACCATGCAAAGGTCCATTGATCTCGGGCGGGATTTTCTGGTCTTGGGGCTGACCATGGCTGGAAAATCCCAACCCTGGACTTCAAACTAGCCCAGGCCTCACACCAATGAGAATGAGCAGGGCCACAGCTTGTAGTACTTTAACAATGAGAAAATCATCAACTATTTCTACACAGGAAACTGGACAAGTACATTCTCGGTGTTGGTAAGTTGCAAACAAGTAATTCAAACGCTTATCATTTTCCTGCCATTTATACTATCAGTCCATCAACAGGTTATGAGGTGGAGAGAATAATCTTTGTATGAAGATGATAATGCTTGAAGGATAGTTACAAATATTTTTGATTATCTCATCAATTTTCACACTGCATGTCTCCCCTGTTTTCTTCATCAGAAAAATATAGAATGTCCCTTTTGAAATTTCTACTTTTTTAATTTCATTCAAACAGTCCAACATAAACCGAACCAGTCCGCTGTCTTGTTAAAAGATTGGTATCCTTCAATTTGTAACATAACAACAAAATCTTCACGTACTCTCAAAAAAGCAGTCAGCGTACTGACTTGGCAAAAAATAAAAACCAAAGGAAGAATCAATAGTGCAAATTTAGAAGATTAATTTAGAACCATACAAAAGGAGGTTAGGTACAAGAGTGTCAGTTATAGAATAATCTTCAATTCATGCTGGGCATGAAAATGGACAAATAGAAACCATAGCAGTGCTCTAATTAAAGAGTTAAGGGAACAGAGAAGCACTTATCTGGCTGCAGACATGATTTCAGGATGGTACAAAGAACAATATAGCGCAGGAACAGGTCTTTTGGCCCATCAAGCCTAGGCCAATGCATGATTTGTTTCGCTGTTTGCCTCCTATTCATGTGTCTATCAGGATAGACCTTGTACGTTACTAACATGCTTGCTTCTACCACCTTCACTAGCAGTGTATTCCAGGCATCCACAACCCTCTTCTACCTTCTTCCTTTGGAAAAAAGATACAAAAGTTTGAGGTCACATATCAACTGACTCAAGAACAGTTTCTTCCCTGTTGCTCTCAGATTTTTGAATGGACTTACTTTGCATTAAGTTGATCTTTTTCCGCACTGAGCAATGACGGTAACACTACATTACACACGCTCTCATTTCTTTCTCTATGAACAGTATGCTTTGTGTAGCATGCAAGAAGCAATACTTTTCACTGTATATTAATACAAATGACAATAATAAATCAAATCAAATCAAAGACTTTAAAGAGAGTGCAAAAAAAAAGATTTGCAGGAATTGCCCTAGGGATGAAGGGCTTCTGTTAAGTGGATAGATTGGAGTATAGAAAGTTGAGAGGAGATATTACAGAAATCTTCAAAATTATGAGGATTCTAGATAGATCAGAGAGAGGAAAGCTGTTCATTTAGTTGGAATGGTGGAGAACCAGGGACACCAATTTAAAGTGATTGGCAAAAGAATCAACAGTGATATGAGGAAGAAATTTATTCCAGAGCGAATGTTTGGGTGGTGGAATGCACTGCCTTAAGGTGTGCTGGAAATAGTTTCAGTTGTGCTCCTCAAAGCAGAGTTGGATAAGACAAAATCCTTACAGGGTAAGGGAAAGGTTAGGGGAATGAGATTAACTGAGTTTTTATAAGGCAAGGCACATTGTCTCCTCTGTGCTGTGACCATTTGATGACTTTGTGATGAACTTGCTACTGCAAAGTGCAATTGATTTGAGATAATTAGTTTGGTTGCATTTAAAGGGAAGTCACTTGAGGGAGTAAGTAATAGGAGATAAGTTGATGGGGTTGGATCAAGAATAACGGAGGGGGCATGTGTAAAGCATAAACACCAGCATGGAATAATTTGGCTGAATAGCCTGTTTCTGTAATGTAAATAATAGAATGTAAAGTTAACAAGTGCAAATCAGATGATAAAGACCTTCAGTGAGTATAGATTTACACCAACTTCAGCCATGGGACACAAGATAGGGGAAGAATCTAGATGGGATACCTACAACTCGAATAAAATAAAAAAGTCAGATCCAATTTTGTAGTAAAGCAGTACGACCCGTGTTCTGTATCATATTCTTCAAAGTCCATAATATCAATAGTGTGTAAAAAAAAATACCAAGAGGAAAAGAAATCAGTTTACAATAAACAATTTGGAACAGGATCAGCAACAGTTTTCCAATCTGCTAAACGAAAATACTTCAGCACAGATAGTTCATCACATACTAGACAGCACAGTAGCACAGTGGTTAACACTGCTACCTCACAGCACCAGGGACACAGATTTGATTCCCATCTTGACTGAATATGTGGAGTCTGCACATTCTCCCCATGTCTGTGTGGGTTTCCTCTGGATGTTCTGGTTTCTTCCCACAGCCCAAAGCTGTGGGGGTTGGGTGGATTGGCCATGCTAAATATTTACCTTAGTTAGTATTCACTAACTAGGGTAAATATGTGGGGTTATGAGAATAGGGCTGGGTAGGATTGTAGTTGGTGCAAACTTGATGGGCAGAATGGTCTCCTTTTGCACAGTGCAATTCCATGATTCTGTGACTCCTCATCAGAATAGTCTTTGCCCTGAAGAAGATATTTGAAAATTTCATGAGTACTTGCAATGCTTTGTACATATAATGTACAGATAAGGTATTATTAGAACTATATTTCAAAGAAGCTTCTATACAGGAAGTAGCAAAAAGTTTACTTTCAAAAATCCAAGAAGCTATTAAAGATGTTACTACATTAGTCTTATGACCCATGTTAGTCACAAGCAGTAAAATTTGGATTCATTCCTAAATTAGGATTTTCACAAACCGTTAGTCATCTGGAAAATTACATGGGCATTAATAGATGATATGGAATCATTGCTAAATAATCAAGAACCAAACATCTACAACCTTTACAAGGATGTTTTTGATAGTAAAGGAGCCATGGAAGAACAATAATGCAATACACTAGTTGTTCTATTCTATCTTAACTTCCTCTATAATTTTGTCAGTAGTATGAGGGGCTTCTGTAAACGAGTATAACTCAGTAATGCAATGCCACTCTTTTTGTTTATGTTAATAAAGTAAAGTCAGTATCTACTGCATCTGTTTCCTAAGCAGAAAACTGGGACAGAAATGATCAACTTTGCAACCTATGCCTGTTATCATAGTACCTCTGAAATCCATTCAATGCTAAATTAGCTTTGACCAACTTTAAGGCATCCAGCACAAAGTGTCTTAAATGTGCACTAGGCTTCTTGAAAGTGTCAAAAAAAGGGTGAAGCCTTCTTTATAGACCCCCCAGTAACATTCACCACAATCAGTCTTGTTTTGGTCCACCCTGGTCTCAGTGGAATTTCAGATATCTCATATTTGAAATACCTCTCCTTGGGTCCAGGAGCAGCAATGATGCAGGAAAAGACTAGAATGTGCTTGAATGGAATGCACCATTTAAGAGGTGCATTCTTGTTCTATTTCTTATGATCTTCAAGTGAGCATCTGAAGGCCTGGCCAGGAATTATTCCCAAAAGATTAACAGATTTACCGTTCCTAAAGCAACTTGATGGGAAACCAGCCGAACAAATATTAACAAGGCCTGGGAAAGGGAAGACTCTAAAAATTTGAGTCAGCATTTTGCACATCAAATGCTGGAAATTTGGAGAATGTGTGGAGTTTGCACTTTTTTCCTGTGTCTGTGTGAGTTTTCTTTGGGTGCTCCCGCATCTTCCCACAGTCAAAAGATGTGAAGGTTAGGTTGATTGCCCATGCTGAACTGACCCTAGTGTCAGGAAGAATCAGCAGGATAAATGAGGGTTACAGGAATGGGGCCTGGGTGGAATTGTGGTCAATAGAGACTCGATGGGCCAAGTGGCTTCTTTCTGTACTGTAACGATTCTATGATTCTATGTGCTTTTTGTTCAAGTTGCTCAACCCTCTACGACTTGGTCTCTGGATTAGCTGCAATGTCAGGCTTCAATTGCAGGGCTTTTAATAATGAACAGGAATACTCAGGGAAAAAGGATAACAGGTTTTTTTTTAAACACAAATACTGGGTAAATACTTTGAACTTTACTGGTTAAATTCAAACATATTGCATGAATAAGGTGCAGCATTTTGGTTCAACCTGAACAAAGGCTACAGCACATAAATCAATCAATAATAAAAACCTTTTTTTTGTTGGATGGAGTGAAAGTTCATCAGGCATATAATTACTGAAAAAGTAAAATGGCCATCAAAGTTGTTTTTACTGTCAGATAACACAAATCACACCTAGGGATGCGGAGGCAGGACATCAAGAGTCATGAAAGACGATTTTTGTACTAAACAAGGTCCAAATTAGTTGATGAACCTCAGACCTCATTAATCCACCCTGACCAATGTAGTTTCTGACCTTATTGTTCTGTAAATGAAAAATCAACATTCTTCGAAATGTTATAAAGGCTAAAGGAGCAAAATAAATAGATGGACTGCGTTTCCACTCCATTGCCAACCTATATTGATTCTTCGCTAACTGTGAAGCAGGAGGCAAAAGGTTTTAATGACACGAATAGAACTGCAGTGAAGACGCTGCCTTCAGCTGCAGTATTACATCTGCAAAGATTTAATAGTACATTGCTTTATTGCTGCTCTAACTGCCTGAGTAGACTCACTGAGGAGCAGAATCTTTATTGGTATTCTGTTTGCATTCCTTCACAGAGAACAGACAACCATTACCATTTTCGCAAGATATCAATCATCGTTTGTAGAATTTTAAAAAATATGTCGGATTTTCCTAGCTACTAATAACCATAAATGGTCAGCATTGTCAAGTTATGGCTGATAGAAGACAGTTAATAGGGGAAGCCAATCTTCTTTCTCCTTATCTTGTATTTATTACACTAATAATAGATTTCAAAGTGAAAGGCTGAAATTTGGCGTGTGCAGATATATTTGAATGCAAGTTTATTGTAGGCATTTAAACTATTGCTGATTGAAAGAAAGTCTGTACGGAGTTTGCACAGTCTACCGTTGTCTGCGTGGGTTTCCTCTGGATGTTCTGGTTTCCTCCCACAGTCCAGAGATGTGTGGGTTACATTGATTGGCCATGCTAAATTGGCCCTAGTGTTGGGGGGATTAGCAGGATAAATATGTGGGGTTACAAGAATAAAGCCTGGATGGGATCGTGGTTGGTGCAATGACCTTCTTCTGCACTGGAAGGATTCTATAATTCTGTGATACACATTTTTGAGGTGCTAGTTGGTCTCCTAAAGAATGGATCCAGAATGGGATCTTAAATATGAAGTGCACTGAACAGCATCTTGGTACAATAGTTTATCTGTATACCACACATACATGCAAGCATTTAGAGACACAAGGGCTGATTAGAGATAGTCAGATAGCTTTATGAGTGGAAAATCATGTCTCACAAATTTAATTGAGTTTTTTGAAAGGGTAACCAAGAAGGTAGATGAGGCAGTGCAGACGATACTGTTTACATGGACTTTGACAAGGCATTGCATGGTAGGTTGTTGTATAACGTTAAATATCACAGGATCCAGAGTGAGGTAGCTAAATAGGTACAAAATTGGCTTCTTGACAGAAGCCAACGGGTGTTGTTGACAGTTGTTTTTCAAACTGGAGGCCTGTGACCAGCGGTGTGCTTCAGGGATCAGTGCTAGGTCCAATATTATTTGTCTTTATGCTAATGATTTGGATGAGAATATAGAAGACATGGTTAGTAAGTTTGCAGATGACACCAAGAATGGTAGCACAGTGGACACTGAAGAAGGTTATCTCAGATTGCAATGTGGTCTTGATCAATTGGGCCAGTGGGCTGACAAATGGCAGATGGAGTTTAATTTACATAAATGTGAGGTGATGCATTTTTGGTAAATTGAACCAGGGCAGGAAGTACTCAGTTAATGATAGGGCGCTGGGGAGAGTTACAGAACAAAGCAATCTAGGGGTATATGTCCATAGCTCCTTAAAAGTGGAGTCACAGATGAACAGCGTGGTGAAGAAGACATTCGGCATGCTTGGCTTCCTTGGTCAGAACATTGAATACGGGAGTTGGGACATTTTGTTAAAGTTGTACAAGACATCGGTAAGGCCACACTTAGAATACTATGTACGGTTATGGTCTCCCTATTATAGAAAGGATATTATTAAACTAAAAAGAGTGTAGAAGAGATTTACTAGGATGCTACTGGGACTTGATGGTTTGAGTTAAAAGGAGAAACTGGATAGACTGGGACTCTTTTCTATGGAGTGTAGAAGGCTGAGGGATGATATTACAGAGGTTTATAAAAAAATGGGGGCAGCTAGATAGTCAATATTTTTTCCCAAATGTAGAGGAGTCTAAAACTAGAGAGCATAGATTTAAGGTGAGAGAGTAGAGGTACAAAAGTGTCCAGAGGAGCAATTTTTTCACACAGAGCATGGTGAGTGTCTGGAACAAGCTGCTAGAGGTAGTAGTAGAGGTGAGTACAATGTGGTCTTTTAAAAAGCATTTAGACAGTTAGATGGGTAAGATGGATATAGAGAGATATGGGCCAAATGTAGACAATTAAGGTTAGCTTCAGGGTTTAAAGAAAAAAGGGCAGCAGAACAAGTTGGGTCGAAGGGCTTATTTTCATGCTGTAAACCTCTTTGACTCTACTTAAACATTCCCAGCAAATCGTAGAGCAAGTATGTCATGAAATCAATCAGTGTTCAACATTCTTGAACACAAACACTCTTTCAGGCACATTGCTGGATATGGTTTCAATGCAAAAAAAATCTCTTACTACACATATGGGTTAATTCCTGGATTATTCAACATAGAACATAGAACATTACAGCACAGAACAGGCCCTTCGGCCTTCGATGTTGCGCCGACCAATATAAAAAGCAATGCCCCTCCAAACTAAACCATTCCCTTCTCTTCCATATACTTATCAACTAACCTCTTAAACGCCACCAAACTTGGCGCATCTACAACTGCTGCAGGCAGGGCATTCCACTCCCGAACCACCCTTTGGGTAAAGAACCTGCCTCTGATATCCGTCCTATAACTATCACCCCTTAATTTAAAGCTGTGTCCCCTCGTGCTAGCTTTCTCCATCCTAGGAAAAAGGCTATCACTGTCCACCCTATCTAAACCTCTAATCATCTTATATGTTTCGATTAGGTCCCCTCTTAGCCGCCTCCTTTCTAACGAAAACAACCTCAAATCCCTCAGCCTCTCTTCATAAGACCTGCCCTCCATACCAGGCAACATCCTGGTAAACCTCCTCTGTACCCTCTCCAATGCCTCCACATCTTTCTTATAATGTGGGGACCAGAACTGCACACAATACTCCAAGTGCGGCCGCACTAGAGTTTTGTACAGTTGCAACATGACGTTGCGGCTCCGAAATTCAATCCCCCTACCAATAAAAGCTAAGACTCCATATGCCTTCTTAACAACCTTATCGACTTGACTGCCTACTTTCAGGGATCTATGCACATATACACCAAGATCCCTCTGTTCATCAACACTATTAAGAATCCTACCATTAGCCCTATACTCTACACATTTATTATTCCTGCCGAAGTGCATTACCTCACACTTTTCCACATTAAACTCCATTTGCCACCTCTCAGCCCAGCTCTGCAACTTGTCCAAGTCTCTCTGCAAACTATAACACCCCTCTTCACTATCTAGCATTCTTCTGGATGCTAGTGCAATTCTACACATTTCTACAGCATTCCTTTATTTGACTAATGTTTCAGCGGTCCAAGGGAAGTGACTGGCAGATGCTGAAGTATTTCTTGGCTTCCTCAAACTACACTTCCATTACCTGAACTGTTTTGAGGAGCTTTGTAGTACTCAGCAGCCAGAGAAGGTCTGAAAATTTGTACTGATTGTTATGCAACCTTAAGACAACTGGCCAGGTGACCCTGCTGGGGTGGAGCTTGCTAGAGCCATCTTGTATTAACTATGCTATTGACATGACATTGAATAAACTGTTCTTGTTAGTTTACACCTACTTACCTTGTGGTTTCTATTTCATTTATTATTAGACCTCATGCATAACTGATCTGCTGCATAGAACTGCATCTGCTGCTTAACTATTATGACAGAACCACATTTTAGGTAAGAAGCTGAATAGCAGGAACATAAGGAGAAAGATAAGTGCAACAGTAAGTTGCGGAACAAGAGGAGAAAAGGATGCTGCAGAACTGTACAGCCCTCTTCTATCTATGTGTTCAAATAACTCGAGTAATATCAGAAACTTCAACTGCAATTCTCCATTCATCAGAGCCTGATATCCCAAACCTTTCCTCTGTCACTGACAATCGTATCACCCTCTTTCCAGAAACAATAAAATTCAGGCTTCAATTGACTTTAGAAATTAAATCAAGGCCCAGTGCATACAAAAATAGTCACTTCTACACATTTCCGTACTGCTGCTTTCAAGTGTCAGTATCTCTCCTAATACTCTTATGAAGTATTTCCCCAGTTGGTGCAGCATTTGTGCTGGAAGGCTGCTGATCTTCAACCGAGGAGACTGGCAGGTGATCTTGAACAACTCCGAGTGCAGAGGACCTGGCTTCAGGCTACATTTGCAGGCACGGGGCGGCAGCAATCTGGGGTGACCAGCTAGCGGGAATCGTCAAGGGCACTGGAGGAGTGCCAGGAGTGGCACCAGGAATGTTCTCACCCGGAAAAAGGAAAATAAGTTAGTATTGAACAAAGCAACTGCCACTATCCCAGCAATCTGTTAGGGAACAGATTTTGATGGACTGCTGTGACATTCTGAAAGCTATTTTGAGCATTGTATCCAGAAACATGATGACAGCAGCCTAATGCTCCATTGCAACACACAGTCCTTTGGTGCAATAGAAGTGGGGAGGCATTGACACCAGATGCAGCAACATGTTGGGTTCCACAGGTGTGTTAATGAAGGTGACCACCTGGTTCTGGCATGCTTTCTAATTCATGAGGATTGCTGAAAAAGAGACATGTCAAAAGCTTTTCCATTTCCATTCATCAGGACAGCGCTTGAGTATACCAATATAAGGGGATGCTGATTGGTTGGATAATGGATTCTGATTGGCAGAGGCATTGTCATGGAGAATGCCTCAGTTGATGATGGCTGACAGTTAACTGCTTAGCATTGTTTAAAACTTAACCAGGCAGCTTCACCTTGATTGGTCGAGGCATTGCCCTGAGGAATGAGTCAGCAAATGACTGTCACTTCTTTTGTTTAGCTGAATCAAGCATAATGTGTGCAAATATTCTGTCTGCAAAAAGCATAATATACACAAATGTGCCACATTATGAGTCCAACCGTCAATCTTAAATTGGTTGTCAGCATAATTCCTAGCACAATGAGAATTATTTAGCAAATGTTGTCCAATGTGGAATCATGTCCAATATCGGATATTGTAGTTCCAGTTTTGCAAACAAACGTTGGTTAGGTATTTTCTGTACTTTGCCCATTGCAAACAATGAATGGGATGTGCTGTTTGATATGATCATCAGATTTTGGAATGATATCTAGTGCATTCTCCATGGCAATGCTTCTACCAATCAGCATTTTCTTCCCATGCAGTATAAATTGTTGTTTCCTCTTACGTTGGTATTCTTGTGAAATGTCCTGATGAATATAGAACAAAAATCTGGCCTTGGGTGACTGTATGGAGTTTGTACATTCTCAGTTTCCTCAGTGCTCCAATTTCCTCCCACAGTCCAGGTTAAGTGGATTGGCCATGTTAAATTGCCCATTGGTGTCCCGACATGAGTAGGTTATGGGGTCTTAGCGGGGTAAATACATGGGTTTACGGGGATAGGAAATAGTGTGGGCCTGTGTAAAATGCTCTGACAGAGAGTCGGTGCAGGTATGATGGGCCAAATGGTCTCCTTTTGCACTGTAGGAATTCAATGAAAAAGCTTAACATGTCTCTTTCGTTCAGCAATACTAAAGCCTATACTGCTAAACAGCTTTTAGTTAATCAAGCATTTGCTAATGTACATCCAGAAGTCTTCTGTAAGTTGACCAATTGCAGTCCTAATCTGAGTCCTCAGCAGAATTTGTAAATGAACTCATGTTCTGGTAAATTAGCCTATCAATCTTCTTTGTCCAGCCTTCTGCATATTTGTGCTTAGTGCCTCATTAAATGCAAATCCCACAAGTGCCCTAGCCTCTTAAATATGTATAATGTTGATATATGAGCTGGAACCTGCAGGTGTAAGATTCCATAAAACCATAAGATATACAAGCAGAATTAGGCCACTCAGTCCATCAAATCTGCTCTGCCATTCAATCATGGCTGAATTTCTTTTCTCATCCTCATTCTCCTTCCTTTTCCCTATAACCCTGATCCCTTTATTAATCAAGAACTTATCTATCTCTGTCTTAAAGACAGTCAATGACTTGGCCTTCATAGCCTTCTGCAACAAAGAGTTCCACACATTCACCACTCACTGGCTGAAGAAATTCCTCTTCATCTCTGTTTTCAAGGATTGTCTTTTTAGCCTGAGGTTGTGCCCTCTGATTCTACTTTATCTTACTAGTGGAAACATCCTCTCCACGTCCACTCTATCCAGGCCTTGCAGTATCCTTAAGTTTCAATAAAATCCCCCTCATCCTTCTAAACTCTAGCGAGTACAAACCCAACATTCTCAACTGTTCCTTATACTGAAATGCTCTTCAATCCAGGGATCATTCGTGTAAACCTCCTCTGGATCTTTTTCAAGGCCAGCACATCCTTTCTTAGATATGGAGCTCAAAACTGCTCACAGTACTCCAAATGGGGTCTGACAAGAGCCTTAGACAACTTCAAAATTACATCCTTGCGCTTGTATTCTAGCCCACTCAACATGAATGCTTACATTGCATTTGCCTTCCTAACTGCATGTTAACCTTAAGAAAATCTTGAACAATGACTCCCAAGTACCTTTGTGTTTCTGATTTCCTAAGCATTCTCCCATTTAGAAAATAATCTATGCCTCCATTCCTCTTTCCAACGTGCATAACCTCACACCTTTCCACATAGTATTCCATCTGCCACTTCTTTGCCCATTCTCCTAACCTGTCCAAGTCCTACTGCAGTGCCCCTGCTTCCTCAATATTATCTGTCCCGCTACATATCTTTGTATCATCTGCAAACTTAGCAATAGTGCCTTTAGTTCCTACCTCCAAATTGTTAGTATATATTGTGAAAAGGTGTGGTATCCCATGAAACACATCACTCGTTATCGGCTGCCACCCTGAAAAATTCTTCTTTATCCCCACTCTCTGCCTTCTGCTAGTCAATCAATCCTTCATCCATGCCAGGATTTTATCATTAATAGCATGGACACAACTTATTTAACAGTTTCCTATGTGGCACCTTGTCAAAGGCCTACTGGAATATAAATAAATCACATCCACTGGCCCTCCTTTAGTTAAATAAACTTCCTTGTTACCTCTTCAAAAAACTCTAACAGATTTTTCAGAAGTAACCTCCCCTTGACAAAACTGGACTGACTCAATCCTACTTTATCGTACACTTCCAAGTACTCTGCAATCTCATCTTTAATAACGGATTCTAAAATCTTGCCAATGACTGAAGTCAGGCTAACCGGCCTACAATCTGCTGAATGCTGCCACCCTTCCTCCCAGCGTTCCCCTGTTCGGACGGAATGCCACATTGGCCCAAAGCCTCAATCCCCCTCCTCGGGTCAGGTGCCCCACAGCCTGAGCCATCTCATCGAAATGTCCTCCGTGCCTTTTCCAGCGCGCAGAGGCGTTTCCTGTATGGGCTGCTGCTGCACACCTTCCACTACCGCATCCTCATCTATTGCCTGGGTACACCTTGGCGAGCCTTGTTGTCGCCAGGCGGTGGATGTCCCCAGTGGAAGTCCCTTTATGGTGGGATCTCCCCCAATTACATTGGGAAGTTGGAGTGGAGGGGGTTGCATGCAGCAGTTCCGCACAATTGTAGGATTCACTAGTTCACGGGCTCCGAAGCTTGCCCCTTCTGTGGCCTTGTGGAATCCGTGCAACATGTCTATGTTTCATGTCTTAGGCTGCACTCCCTTTTTGTTTCTGAAGAACCTTTTATTGATTTCCTGTTTGCATTTCAGTCCCACGTTCATGATCTACAGACAGCTGGTGTGGAGAGGGAAAAGTCGGGATGGCGACCTCCTTGTGAACCTGTTCCTGGACCTGGAGAAATGCACCATTTACTGGCCCGGGCAGCAGGCGATCAAGGGGGCTGTCCATTCTGACTGTCTGCCCCCCTCTACTGCGGCTACATTCGCAGCCAGGTGTCCCTGGAGAGGGAGTGTGCAGTGTCCGCAGACGCAGTTGATGCCTTTCATGCTCATTGGGCACCGGAGGGGATGGGGTGCATTATTGACCTGAATAATCACATTTTACTTGATGTTTCTTAAGTTTTCTTTGTACTTTGTTTTTGTTCAGGCTGTTCCCCTTCCTTTTGGGGAGCTGCCCCTTTTACTTTGTCCTAATTTAATTTGAGTTTGTTTATTTAGTTGACCTTAAAAGGGGGCCACCCTCCCTCCCTCCTTAAAGAAAAATGTTACATTCGCTACTTTCCAGTCCTCTGGTACCTTCCCTGCCTCCAGTAATCCCTGAAAGATTACCACCCATGCCTCCACGATTTCCTCAGTTATCTCTTTTTGAACTCTGGCGTGTAGTCCATCCGGGTCCAGGTGATTTATCCACCTTCTGACCTTTCAGTTTCTCCAGAGCCTTCTCCGTAGTGATGGCCACTATTTTCACTTGTGCCCCTGATTGTCCTGGAGCTCTGGCATCCCACTGGTATTTTCCACTATGAAGACTGATGCAAAGTAACTATTCAGTTCCTCTGCCATTGATTTGTTTCCTATTATTACCTCTCCAGCCTCATTTTCCTGTGATCTAATGGCTATTATTGCCTCTTCTTTACCTTTTACATATTGAAAATACTCTTCCTATCTTCTTTTATATTACTAGCCAGCTTTCACTCATTTCATCTTCTCCCTCTTATTGCTTTTTTAGTTGTCCTCTGTTCACTTTTAAAGGCTTCCCAATCCTCCGGCTTTCCACTAATCCTTGCCACATTGTAAGCTTTTTCTTTTGCTTTTCTGCTGTCCTTGACTTCGCTCATCAGCCACAATGCCTTGTTCTCCCCTTAGCACGTTTCCTCCTCTTTGGAATAAATTTCTGCTGTGCCTCCCTAATAATTCTCAAAAACTCTGCCATTGCTATTCCACTGTCTTCCCTTCCAGGCTCTATTTCCAATCAACTCTGGTCAGCCTCTCCCTCATGTCTTTGTAGTTATCTTTATTTAATTGTAATATCGTTATATCTGATTCAGGTTTCTCACTCTCAAACTGCAGGGTAAATTCTATCATATTGTGGTCACTGCTCCCTAAGTGTTCCTTCACTTTAAGTTTCCAAATCAAGTCTTCCTCATTAGACATCATCAAATCCAGACTTGCCTATTTCCCAGTAGGCTCTGTCACAAGGTGCTACAAAAAAAAATCTCTTACACATTCCACAAATTCCTTTTCTTGGGCTCCACTACCTACCGGACTTTCCCAGTCCATTTGCTTTGAAGTCCCCCATGATTATTGTGATATCGCTTTTTTTATATGCCTTTTCTATCTCCTGATTTATTTTCTGCCCCACATCCTGACTATTGCTCGGGGACCTGTACGTAACTCCCACGAGGGTCTTTTTACCTTTGTGATTCCTCAACTCTACCCACAGAGATTCTATGTCTTCTGATCCTATATCACTTCTTGCTATCCATTTAACTTCATTTCTTACTAACAATGCAACCCCTCCCCCTTTGCTCTTCCATCCTTCCGATAGGACAGATATCCTTGGATATTTAGATCTCAGCCAATCAGCACTGTCTCTTGTGGGACTCAGTGACCAATCAGCATTCTCCCTTGGAACCTCTGCTGCCTGTTTCACTTAACTTCCTGTTTTTACCCAGGCAGCCAAGCAGCACTCACCATGAAGTGAGAGCAGCATTTGAGATCTTTGCTTTTATAGGCACAACTTACAAAGCCCTGGAACTGGTTTTAACTCGTTGCACAAACAACCAGCCAAGTTCAGCTACTCAGCTGATTCCTGTTGCAGGAATGCACTAGAGTCCAACTTTTAACTTAATTGATTTAGCTCACCCTGAAAGCAAATTTAATGACCATTTACCTCCATATAACTTACCACTTGAACTCCCTGTTTTCACCCAACTCCAAAAGAACTTTTCATTGTGGATCACAGAACGCAGAATTATTGCAACACAGGAGGCCATTTGGCACATCACGGCTTTCCAAATGAGCACTACAGCTTATTGCCATTACACTGTCTTTTCCCCATACCCACCTTAATGGCATGGTGGCACAGGGTGGCACTGTGGTTAGCACTGCTGCCTCACAGTGCCAGGGACCCAGATTTGATTCCTGGCTTGGGTCACTGTCTGTATGGAGTTAGCACGTTCTCCCAACATCATTTTGTGTTTCCTACGGGTGATTTAGTTTCCACCTACAGTCTGTAATACGTGTTGGTTAGGTGTATTGGCTATGCTAAATGCTCCCTCAGTGTACCTGAACAGGTGCCAGAGTGTGGCGACTGGGGGATTTTCACAGTAACTTCATTGCACTATCAATGTAAACCTACATTTGACACTAATAAATAAACTTTATACTTTAGAACTGTTGTTCATATTCAAATAATCATCTCATGCCCTCTTGAACACCTCAATTGAAGCTGCCTCCAACATACATCCAGACAATTTATTCTAGACCCCAGCCATTCATTGTGTGAAAAAGTTTTTTTCTTGTATGATATTTGTACCTTTTGCAAATCACTTTAAAGGTGACTGATGCTGTCTCTTCACCTTCACTTTTTTTTCCCCTTCCTTCACTGACTGGGTAGGTTCCAATTTTGTACATCTGAAGTGACAAAAGAATAGGGACTTGTGGTAAAGGGAAAGGAGAAGGTAAGATTTGCTTACATCCTCTGCAGTTTCTCAGTCAAAAGAGGTTGCGGGAGGAAGGACAACTGAGATTAAAGTAGAAGGGTTTAAATAGAGTCTTGCATTAAAACAATGTGCAGGGATACAGGAGAAAGGCAGGGGATGGCACTATGTCATAAAGCTTATTTGGAGAGCTGATGCAGACATGATGGGCTAAATGTTCCAAATGTGATAAGATACCCTCATCATTGATTGCTTCAGTCCCCTGTTCAGTCACAACCTCAGTGATGTGCTTTTCGGAGGTCTGAGAGTCATAAAGCAATACAGCATGGAAACAGGCCCTTCAGTCCACTGGTCAATGCCGACCATGGTCTTCTCCCAGTTAATCCCAATTGTCCACATTTGGCCTATATCCCTGTAACCCTTTCCCATCCATGTACTTAACAAACACTTGTTAAATGCTGATATTGTATCTGTCTCAACAATATTCCCCATCAGCTCATATACACACCACCCTCTGCATGAAGAAGTTGTTTCTCAGGTTCCTTTTAAATCTTTCTCCTCTTAACTATGCCCTTTAGTTTTCAATTCTCTTTCCCTGGGAAAAAGATTATGTCCGTTCATCCTATCTATGCTGGTATGATCTCCTCCAGGGGAGTTAAAACATGCATGTTTATTTTCCCTTCTCCAGTTCTTTCCTGTGCCTCCCATTATACATCACCTTCTCCTGCAAGGCAGTAGACAATTGTGTCAGTGAGTGTGGTGTATTACAATTGGTGATATTGTTGTCGTGAGCGAATATCTGTGACAGATACACAAGATGTGAATTGTAGGTATGAAGCTTAAAATTGTGTTAGGTATGTGTATATGAAATAAAACTTATGAATGTTAGTCTCCAACAAGTGCTGGAAATCTGAAATAAAAGTGCTGGAAAAACTCAGTAGGTCTGCAACATCTGTGGAAAGAGTGCCATTTTGAATTGAATATGATTCTTCTTCTAAATCAGAACTCAGCATGCAAATGATAGGGTTGAGTTCTGATTGACAGAGATAGATATGATATAGATATAACAGTGTAAAGAAATATGTGATATATAGTGACATATAGAACTATATGTGATTTATGGAGGTATGTATGCTGCATCACAGCGCCAGAGATTTGGGTTCAGTTCAGGACTCCAGTTACCATCTATGTGGAGTTTGCATGTTCTCCCTATATCTGCATGGGTTTCCTCCGGGTACTCTGGTTTCCTCCCACACTCCAAAAATGTGCAAGTTTGGTTGATTGGCCATGCTAAATTGCCCTTTAGTGCCGGGGGATTAACATCATAAGTACATAAGGTTAAAGGGACAACAAGCCCTGAGTGGGTTTGTTGTCTGTGCAACTTGATGTACCAAATGACGTCCTTCTACATCGTAGTGATTCTATGATATGATGAGAGACGTTTGTGATTTACTGAATAGAACAGTGTATGTGACCTTGTGGTGTGGCATTTGGAGATAAACTCATTCATTTTGAAACCTCTTGTGCAACAATTGGTTAAACCTCCACTGCAAGCAGCATCTTGTAGCTATACTCCGGGAATTGACCTTATGAGCTTTGTTAAGGAAGAAGGATCATGCAGGTGCCAATCCACCAGAGGATGAGTTCACTCATTAGTTCTACTGCAGAGGATTCAGATGAAAGCTCCTAAACCCATCTACTGCTGCATTGTGGACAGGAGCCATCTTTCTTCCATCTCACTTCCTCCATTGAGATCTCTAGTACAATTCTGGAAACACTGCTGCACTCTTCCAACTACATTCAATTGTTCTTCAGTTTTTCATAACACAGATTCAGCTCACAATAGACCACCACCACTTACCGCAACAACAGTGTACTTCTTCTTTAAGAGATGCAGATTTCCTTTAAGAGGAGCAACACTGACAACGTTTGATATCAGACCCCTTGTTGATATATAGTGATAATGAACATCATGGGTAGTGCTGACTGTATATAGCAACCAATTAAAATAGTATGAATTTTAACATACTACCTGCATTGCAATGCGTAGGCACTTATTCGCCACTGTTCCATGGCTGACATATTGAATCTTATCCAAGTTCTCTCCAAAATGTTCAATATATCCATATCACACTTCTTTCATTCAATATTTATTTTAAAAGAAATACCAAAGATGCTGTTCATGTCATTCTTCAAATTTAAAAACTGAAAATTAAAGGACACAAGTTTTAACCAGTTTCAGATGGTTTATCCTACTCACCTACAAGGTCAATAACACCGAGATGTTCACTCGGTTCTCATTTTCTATCAATAAAATGGCTGTCAATAAAGTGAAGTTAAGTACAGATCTAAATCAGCACTCACCAATAGCAGGTGAACATAAGAAGGATATTGACTTCTTAATATTACTAAGGCCTCAGTCATACAGAAGATGCCAGTAGATACTGAGTAATTGGGCTAGGTGACTAACAATAGTGCTCTGATTTTATATCTTCCCCCCACAAGCAAAAATATACTTTGATCCTTCTGCCTCCCCCCACCCCATTAAATAGACAGACCAGGTCCAAACATGTTGTGGTGCCCCCACCTGTGATAGTAATCAGAGGCTTGAAAGGTATCAGCTTCATTGTCAGGCCAGACCTACTGGAAATCAGACCACGTGTAGAAAAGATCCAGTTAGGAAATAATTAGGTTTAATTTGAGATTTCATTTTGGACTAGGAAAAGCAAGGATAGCTTCTCCCTGCCTCACTTGGAAACCATGAGACTTTGGTTCTTACCCAGAACTCCCATTCTGCCATTATTATGTTCAGGCAAGACAGACACCTCAGTCCCTGTGTGCTGGACCAACTCCCATACGTGGAAGAATTCTCTCTGCTGCTGCTAGGCAGCTAGTGGATTTCAGCAGGGTTATGGGTGTTAGCAAGGAAATGTTGTTAAGGTTGACTGGGCCTCCAAGTGCCATGTTCTATAAGGGCCACTTCCTTCAGATCTTGTATACATCATACCTCTACCCCTTCCTTATTCCCATTCCAATCAAGATTTTGATGTGAGAATCTAGGCTGAGGTCAAATTGATGCCACTGATGTGGAACAGAATGGGATTAAATTACAGTCATCACATGGACCAAGCTAAAACACTGCTGTAAACAAACTAACGTGATGCCTTTAGTTGAATTCTGCTTGTCATTTGATCAAATCTATGTTCTGAGAAAAACTGAAAGCAGTTCTAGCTAATTCTAGTAGAATGTCAACATAATGATTTTGCTTAAAGCAAACATGTGCATAATTGGATATGCACACAGCATCACTGTGAGTTCTGCAATAAGCTTCCACAACATCCAGTCTTCGGATGACACTAAATATCCCTCCATAATATTTCTCCAATTCACTATATACTACTTTAAACATTTTTGTTATTCTGTTTTCTTTAAATGAATTCAGAGACATGTTAAGATGCTATTCAGAGACAGTTCATCTGGATGTGCTAAAATATTTGTTTTAAAACCAATTGATAAATATTTCATTCCTTTAGATTTATTGCATTCCATCTACGCATAGATCCTCTAGATCTATTATTGCATTTCTGACTACACTCATTTCTTTGCCAATTTGTTTGCTTAAATGACTTTGCCAATAATGTTCTCCGATACCAATTTCTGCAAAGCTGTACTGTTGAGGAAGCCATTGATCTATTAACCTCTAATACACAAATACTTACAGAATCACTAAAAAAAAAGTAACCCTGGATTATCATTCTGTCCTGGAGTCTATTTGCTAGATGTTGTCTTGCTTTTTCTTTAACTCTCTAATGTAAAATGGGCAAGAATGTAACTAACTCATCAAGCTTATTGTGATAGTATACCGTCCCTTGAGCTTTCACCAAGAAGGAAAAGTGCAATAATATCTTGGATGCTATCACCCTTCAAATTCCCCTCCAAATCACCATCACTCTGACCTAACCATTTTCTTCATGTGTTATCTGGTTAGAATTGTGGCATTCCATACTAAAGACTACTATGGCAGCATTACAACAACAGCAGTTCACTGTGAAAGTTCTTAAACCAGCACTTCAGATAGGGTTCAATCTATCCATGTTCTCTGATAACCTGAATTGTCAGCACCCTCATACAGTACATAACTAGTCTATTCTCCGAAGCAGAATCTGATCTTTCAATGTTCTCATACAGGATCTGATCTATCTAGATTCTCTGGTAGAATTTGTCCTCTCTGGGTTGTAAATTTAGAAATAGTGGAGGGGTTGACAGAGGCAGTGGTGAGGTTGAGCTGGGTATCATCAGCGTGGAGTTGAAAACTGATGCAGTATTTTCTGACGATGTTGCAAGAAAGGTCGCATACAGATGAGAATTCAGAGGGAACTAAAGATAAGTCCTTGAGGGAATCAGAGGTAACGGTGCAGAAATAAGACAAAAGACAATTGTAAGTGATTGGATATGATTGGAAAGATGGGCATGGAAGCAGGAGAGTGCAGTCCTCCCCAGCCGGATGACAGTTGAGAGGCCTTTGAGGTGGGGTGATGTGGTCAACATCAAACAGGTCACAAAGAATGAGGCTGGATGTCATGGTCACAGAAGGCAGTAAGGTCCTGAGATAGTGAGCTGTTTTAGCAAACAGGGGCAGGACCTGATAACGCTTTACGTGGTCCAACCACATCAGATTCGGATGGCTCAACTAATTGTCCGCCATATTTAATAAAATCCCTGAGACTGAGGGAACAGAGATGAGGGTCATATCAGATGGAATGGGCAGGGTAAGAGAGGGCACTGATTTTAATGGGGAGATGATGCTGTGATTCTCAGTAAATCAGAAATGTTAGGGTGAATGGAGAGTCAAAGGTTGCCAGGACTGGACCTCAGGTTTGTTAGGCACCCGTTGCCCTGTCTGGGTACCCATATAGAGCTTGGTCTGTCCTGGATCTCAGACAGTATCTTCTGCCTGAACCCTGGTACAGCACTCAACATTTTGTATTTTCAAACAGATCATGAGCAAACATGAATCTGTTACCTGCTTGAAATGCAACAAAATCGGCTGATTCATGACCTTTGTACTGCTGGTGAGTCTTCCTGGAAGGAGTTTGTCCCCACTGGTGCTATAACTTGATGGTTGAACATATTGTTGTCATTTCTGTCTTGCAGACATGGGATGAAGTCTGCCTCAGACAGAGATCAGGTTGGCATGGATTCTACTGAGAATGCATTGAATTTTGTTATGATTTATCTGTGAATAGTCAGAGATTTGGTTGGGTTCATCCCAACAGTGAATTGTTTCTAACATTAAAATACTGCTAAACAAAGCATAGGAAATAAGAAATAATATATATGTTTGGTCATCAGCAATGCCTAAAATCTGAACTATCAATTTAAACTTAGGTCATACATATTTGAGGGATTGGAGAGTGATAGGGTCTTCAAGTCTAAAATGTAAATCTGTTGTATTGGCTTGGGTTATGAAATATAATCAGATTGATCATCGTCTGGCTTTCTGTAGTTATGTGACAATGCCATGATGCTGCTTCTGGAGGCAGATATCTTGTGGCAATTCAATAAAGACTTTCTCTGAAGCAAGACACTAATGAAGCTCTGTTGTCCTTATAGTTGAAACAGTGTATGTTTAATATAATTAGTCCAAATAATATTTATGTCAATAACAAATACTGCTGACTTCACTCATACATGCCCAAAATGAAAGGAATTTGAGCTATTTACTCAGAATAAATTTTGTTATTATAGAAAATAGAATTAAGTATAGACCATTCAGCCCTTTGAGCCTGCTCCTCCATTCATTATGATCCTGACTGATCATCCAATTCAATATTCTGAAGCTGCCTTTCCCCCATATCCTTTGGCACACTTTCTATGAGATCCCCCTTCATTGTTTTGAACATCAGGGAATATAATCCTAACCGACTCAATCTGTTACTCATACATCAGTCCTGTCATCCCAGGGATCAGTATGGTAAACCTACTGTACACTCTCTCCATAGCAAGAACATCTTTTCTCACATAAGAGATCTATCTAATTATTTCTTGAAAACATGCAATATTTTGGACTCAGCTGTTTTCTGTGGTTGTGAATTCCACAGTCTTACCGCTCTCTCGGTGAAAAAACTTCTCCTCACTTCAGTCCTAAAAGTACTGAAGTGTAACCTTATACTATGACCCCTGATTTTGGACACCTCCCACCATTGGGAACATCTTTCCTGTATCTATCCTGTGCCGTGTTAAAGATTTCTATGAGATTCCCCTTCATTGTTGTGAACACCTGGGAATATAATCCTAACCGACTCAATCTGCCCTCATACATCAGTCCTGTCATCCCTAAGGATCAGTCTGGTAAACCTACAGTGCACTCTCTCCATAGCAAGAAGATTTTTCTCACATAAGAAGAATAAAACTGCACAAAATATTCCTTTCTGGCCTCACCAGGGCTCTGTCTAATTGCAACAAGACACCCCTGTTCCTAGACTGGAATCTTCCTGCCAAGAAGGCCAAAATATCATTTGCTTTCTTTACCGCCTGCTGCAGATACCTTCAATGACTGGTGCATGAGGACTTTATAGCTAGTAATCTGCCTTCTTGTTTTTGCTATCAAAGAAGATGGTCTCACATCTATCCACACCATACTGTATCTGCCATGCATTTGCCCACTCACTCAACTTGTTCAAATCATACTGAAGCATCTCTGCATCCTCCAACCCAGCTTTGTATCATCTGAAAATTTAGAGGTATTACATTTTGTTCCCTCATCTAAATCATTAATATATAATTGTAAATAGCTGGGGTCGTAGCACCAAACATAGTACCCAAATAGTCACTGCCTGAGGTGGAGAGTTGTTCTGAACTGCTCCCAATCCTCAGGTCTGCTGTTTTTCTGGCCAATTCATATACTTCTTCCTTAGATCTAATACTATTGTCCTTGTAAGCCATCATTTGAATATCATTCCCATTTTACTTTTGTGCCAGACAAGAATAAACAATTGTTGCAGTTTACCCATGCTCTTTTTGACCACTTGCCATTGCGTATCCACAATCATCCCTTTAAGTAACGTTTTCCAGTCTACCACAGCCAACTCGTGCCTTATACCATTGTGGTTTCCTTTATTAAGACACAAGATCCTAGTCCCAGAATCAAGTACATCACTCTGCATCTTGATAGTTAATCAATGCTTATACCGATATTCATTCTGGACTAAAATTTGCCTCAAAATGGTTTCCATTAACAAGACGGTGTTGCTGTGATATTTTATTGCTTTTCAGCAGCAGGCATATAATGAGTATGTTACATCTGATTTATGAAAGCCACCCTGGATTACAATTTCCTGAGATCCAAAGTTCCTGTCAAACCATCACCTGCATGAACAGCCTAATGAGGCTCTGTTGCCATGGTGTGTTTCCTAGAGCGTAATTTATAGGAGATAGCATGTGGAAAACATCTAGCTGAGCTTTCGAGGTGTATACCTCCAGACAATATGTAATCAATCTCAGAAGCAAATTTGAATACAGAACATTGAGATGGTGTTTTATTTTCACAAAGTGGGCTTATTATGCTGTGAGTTTTAATGTAGCTATGCTCCAAAAAGATACGGTGACAACACTGGGATCTAGAGTTGAATGTTACATCCTTAGAGAACAAAAGTTACCTCTCTGTCATCGCTGTCAAATAACCTTGATAAAGATAATTGACTCAAGATCATGATGGATTGATTTTATTCACTGGCAAGATACGAGCTGGTGCAGAGTAGAGGTGGTGACAGGGGCAAGTGTAAAACACACTCGCAGGTTGAGATTTCAGCCCTGGTATTTCCCCTGAGGTTCATGGGCAAGTCAGAGGACAGATTGATGCACAATAAGTGACAGCTGGCTGGCACATGGCGTCAAAAGGAGTCTCACTGGCAAAAAGGTAAGGGGAAATGAGGTCTCTCCGGTCTAGAGAGACCCCTAGAGGGAAAGGGAGCAGGAGGATGCAGTCTGGTGCAGTGGGGGCCAAAACTTTCCTCATAGGACCCAGAAGAACATTCCTGTTTTGCCTTCGCCTGACAAGAAAAGCTGCATAGATTTCCATACTCAGCCTTGAGTTGATTTCTTTGAATAATGGATGATTGCAGTAAACAATCAATATCATGCACAATTCTGTGCCAGTAGCAGATTTATAAATTTTAATCCTGGCCACAGGGATCTTGGCCGTCATTTAGAGAACTGGCAGGTGTTCTGCTGTTGGAGAAGGCTTCATAGAAGTAAGTGTCCATCAGGCACCAAACTGACTAGTAGTGCTAGAAGGAGACCTCATGGACACTGTTACTTCACCGATTCCCAGCTCTTTTATCCACTTGCAATTGCCCATTTTAATTATTGAAGATAAGTGAAGCAAAGAGGAGGAATGATGTAAGAAAGGAGAGTTATGTTGGCTATTAGGGAAATGTTTGTAATGTTGCCTATTACACCAGGGAAATTTTCTTTGATTTGATTTGATTTATTATTGTCACATGTATTAACATACAGTGAAAGGTATTGTTTCTTCTGTTCTACACAGACAAAGTATACTGTTGATAGAGAAGAAAACTAGAGAATGCACATTGTAGTGTTATAGTCATAGCTAGCATGTAGAGAAAGATCAGCTTTGTGTGAGGTAGGTCCATTCAGAAGTCTGATGGCAGCTGTTCTTGAGTCCATTGGTATGTCACCTCAGACTTTTGGATCTTTTTCCCAACAGAAGAAGGTGGAAGAGAGAATGTCCAGGGTGCATGAAGTCGTTAATTATGTTGCCTGCTTTTGCTAAGACAGCAGGAAGTTTAGACAGAGTCAATGAATGGGAGGGTCTGGTCAAACAGGGTCTGCAAGATCATTAATCTCCAACTGAAGCAGCAGAAGAGGCAAGTGGCTCCAGGATTTAATAGCATCTCTGATCATACCGAGCTCAAGAAGGACAGCTTTAACCTGGAATGGCCTGGAAACTCTAGTTGTGGACCCCATTAGTCCTCTAGTGGGCCTCATTAATCCTCTTCCATATTTAACATCAGTAGTAACCATTGCATGAGGATTCCCCTTCTCCAGCAGCCCAGGGTTAGCTCAACCGGGAGCATATTTACTAAGCTGAGTAACGTTTGGGGTGACTAATATCACAGTAAGAAGTCTGACAACATCAGTTTTAAACCACCGATTTATTTGATAGTAAATTCGCAAGCTTTCGGCTCTATGGCCTTCGTCAAGTGAATGAGGTGTTCTGGTCTCCAATGGCACACACATCAGCACACACTGTTTACAGATTACTGATTAGAATGCGAATCTTTACACCTAACCTGCTATTCAAGTGTTAAAGTGGCTAACAATGTGAGTGGAGCACAGTAAGTCTGGAGACAATACACATCTCTTTAATCTATGCTCAATGCTCCTTCCACTCACATTGTTAGCCACTTTAACACTTGAATAGCAGGTTAGGTATAAAGATTCACATTCTAATCAGTAATCTGTAAACAGTCTGTGCTGATGTGTGTACCATTGGAGACCAGAACACCTCATTCACTTGACGAAGGCCATAGAGCCGAAAGCTTGCGAATTTACTATCAAATAAATCGGTTGTTTAAAACTGCTGTTGTCAGACCTCTTACTGTGTTTACCCCAGTCCAACACCGGCATCTCTACATCGTGACTGATATCACCCAGACTCATTGCTCCCTGTCCTTCTGCTGCCCTTTCATCATTGTTGATTGACTCCTGGTCACTTCTCCTCAAATCCCAGGGGCTCCCGGGACCTCAGATGAAAGCCGGCCACAGCAGGATGAGGGCCTCAAGTTGGCATGAATTAGCCTCCTAAAGGCCTCAGTTAGCTTCTGAACAGGAAGGTTGTCCTTGAACCTTGCTACATGGACCTAATTGGATGGAAGCGAGGAGAGAGCAAGATACTATCCCGCATCCTCCTGTCCTCGCCTCTAGATTTGCCCCTCTGAAGGGAACATTAACATTAAATTCCTTTGGTTCCAGCACCCTCATGAAGGTAATTTCTAAAACTGTGAATAATAAATTTTCAAGAGTTTCTTTCTAAAGGGGCCAGAGGCTTGGAGAGTTTTAAAAATGATGCAGCATGAGTTTAGATGTGGAGGTGGGCGTTAAAGTTGACAATGTCGTCAACATACCTGGAATCCAAACACAACGTGGGAATTTTGGGTTTAACTTGGGCATGTAGGGCTGCATGGGTGTAACCTCCTTTGTAGAGACGGGAAAGCAATTTGAATTTTAAATCACTGAATTGCATTGATATTTCAACTAACTTTTAACGTTAACAATGCACACGTGTATTCCTCAAGCTGCCCGAGAAAACAAGGCAAGAAAAGAATGGCAATTTGTGGGGTTCAATCAGCCAAACATAGCAATAAGTACTTGGTACTCACAGCTGCTTTCAAACATCCCACTGGGAAATGATGTGTTCATGGTGAGAGGCTCATTTCTGCTCTTTGTAGCTATTGAGATTTAACATCAGGATGGGCAGTGCCTTTGCCGGCTGAGATTAGAGAGTCAGACAAGGAGCAAGATGACCATCATCAACAGCAATAGCCAGCTGCGGAGAGACCTGCAGATGGTCAATGCACAAGGGAACAGCACAGACAGGGAAGCAGCAGGCAGGATGAGCACACAGGATATATCACCCATGTAACTGGATTTACAGCCTGGGGCTCAGCTTCCTGGATCTCATACCAGGTGATGAGAGACATCACAACCTCCTGCAAGAAGATATTCTCCACTGGATCTGGTGGTCAAGTGCTCCCGGTTATTGTATAAGTGGCCACCAGAAGTTTTTCTTCTGGATCATTCCAATATCTGACTCCAGCATCTACCAATTGGCTGCACATTTATACATCAAACTAATGATGTGTTTAACATGATGTTATTTAGGTAATTTTCCTTGATATAGCCAGTTAGAATGAATGGGTGGTCACCTTTGTGTCTCTGGATGGCCTCCCACACATTCAAGTCATTGAATACACACACAGGTGGCAATTTGTATTGTCCCAGGTAAACAAAGAATACTCATAAACCATAATGTGTTCTATTCAATCAATGTGCATTAAACTATTATTTCTCAGGATAACAAATCTTTTTAGTTCTTTCTTGAACAGGAATAGAATGTTACCTCCTTCAAATATGCAATCCTCCACTCCTCTTCATGTCCCTATTTACCCTGATGGTAAACACATTGTATTGTATCAGTTTGTCAGAAGTTTTACTTCCTGATATAATACTCTCTGGAGAAACACTAGTCCCCATCCAACCCCGTCACCTCCCCACCCCCTCACAAAAGCTATTGCTTTTAGCTTTAAGCTCCAGAAATCTGCTTTTAAATATCCAACTTTATGACAGTAAACATATGCTGGCCTTTCAATTCATTCCTATCCTCTCCACAATCTTTTTGACCAACTTGGGAATCATCTGCTTTTTCATGCCTGCTAAACCTCCACAGTAATTAGTCTTGGTTTATCCTTCCAGCGTCTTTATGGTTTGTAAACAATGGTTTGCTGTTACCTAGGTGTTTGTGAGTAAAATCATTGCAATCAGCCAAAACAGCTTCTGTTACATTAGAGATTTTACAGTCCTCTGAGGCATGTTCTAAGTCCTGCTGGAATACCATATTATAAAGTTCCCTGTTTCTTTCCTATCTCTTAACTCTCATTCTACCTTTTTCCTCTGGATTTAAGCTCAAGCTTCTGCATTTCCCTTTCTTTCTCTGGTTTTCCCTTTCCTCTTCTTTTTCTTTTCCTTCCCTTTCTAGATTAAGGTTGTTCATTTTGTTTCCCCTTTCTTTTTCCCTTGCCCATCGGTCAGAAGGTGTACAAGACATTGGTAAGGCCACACTTGGAATACTATGTACACTTCTGGTCACCCTATTATAGTAACGATGTTATTAAAGTACAGTAAAGGTTTATTAGGATGCTACTGGAATTTGATGGATTGAGTGGTAAGCAGAGGCTGGACAGACTAGGACGTTTTTCTCTGCAACATAGGAGGTTGAAGGGTCTTCCAAAGGTTTATAATATATTGAGGGACACAGATCAGCTAGATAGTCAATATCTCCTCCCAAAGGTAGTGGAGTCTAAAACTAGAGAGTATTGGTTTAAGGTGAAAGGGGAGAGATACAAAAGTGTCCAGAGAAGCAATTTTTTCATACAGAGAATGGTAAGTATCTGGAACAAGCTACCAGAAGTAGTAGTTGAGGTGGATACAATTTTGTCTTTTAAAAAGCATTTAGTTACCTGGGTAAGATGGGTGTAGAAAGATAAGGGCCAAATGCGCAACTTGGATAAGTTTAGGGGTTTTAAAAAAAGGGGGTGGCCTTTTTGTTCATTGGGCCGAAGGGCCTGTTTCCATGCTGTAAATCTCGGCAACTAAGCTGCCTCATTTGTGGCTGAATCCCAGCTAACTCAAGCCACATTTTATCTGTGTTAGCCTTTTGCTCCATGAGTTTTAAATTTGAATGAACACCTTGACAATCTCCAGTTTTGTAGCGCCTGCTTTAAACTGTACCTCCAGCTTTCCTGCCACTTCTTTCAAATGAACTTTGTTGTTTCTGTAAGACTTTCAGAGGAAAATCTTCCCTTTCAAAGGGAGCATCAGTAATTGATGAAGAATTATAGAATCTCTACTGTACAAAAGGAGGTCATTTGGCCCATTGAGTTTGCACCAACCACAGTCGCATCCAGTTCCTGTTCCCATAAACTCATGCATTTACCCTGGTTAGTCCCCTGGCAAAGAGACAAATTAGCATGGTCAATCCACCTAACTCTGTGGAGGAAACCAGAGCATCCAGAGGAAACATACCCAGACACAGGGAGAACGTACAAACGCCATATAGACAGTGATCGGAGGCCAGAATTGAACTCAGGTCCCTGGCGCTGTGAGGCAGCAGTGCTAACCACTGTGTCACTGTGCTGCCCACATTTCAACTTTTCCATCAATACACTAAAAGTCACCACAATATTTTGTTAGGTTAAACTTCAGCAAAACTCAGCATTCCTGACCCTTCTCAATTTGTGGTTTCTCGCAAAACCACAAAAGGCCACCAATTTGTTCTGGTTTCAGAGGAAATCTTCAAAAACTTTCAACACCCAGTTATTAGTTGAAAGAGTTGTACAAGAAAATTTTGCATTTAAACTAAAGCCTTTACTGTGTAACAGTTAATCAAAGCAGTTAGGACTTAGCATTATATTTCATTGCCACTTTTTATTTAAACTGAAAATCTCAATGAGCACCTCTCATTCGGTCTTCCTGCAACTTATTCCCACATTAATGTGACACATCTAGGGCGTCCCAGATGGAGCTTAAAACTAATTATTTCAAATTTGAAACTTCCCTTCATTATGGCAAACTTTATGAATATATTAAACCTTTTAGGGAGAAATTTGTAGATATTTCCAGTTAAGAGAATTTAGAGGTTTCCCACTTCTAACACTGAGCCTTATTAAATAAGTATAGGCCACCCTTTGAATTGCAATTGATCTAGGTTTGTTAGTGAGCTTCTCAAACTCGGTGTTCCATTGATCTTACATTTAAAACAAAATGCAATTCACAAGCTAAAAGTTATATTCGCATGGTGGCACAGTGGTTAGCAATTGCTGCTTCACAGTGCCAGCAACCCCGGGTTTCAATTCTGGCCTCAGGTCACTGTCTGTGTGGAGGTTGCACATTCTCCTCGTATCTGTACGCGTTTCCTTCAGTTTCCTCCTACAGTCCGAAGATGTGTCAGGGGGATTAGCAGGGTAAATCTGAGGGGTTATGGGAATAAAGCCTGGGTCGAATTGTTTTAGTTGCAAATGTGATGGGCCACATGGCTTCCTTATGCACTGTAGAATTCTATTCTATATAAATCCTCAAATTACATGTTCATAACATACATTAATTGTTACTGGGAATTTAGCAATATGAGCATGATCATGTTTCATAATGCCAAAGTGATTGAATATTGTATGATATGTGGGTCAGTGATATTTAATTCTGTCACCAGGTAACAGGAATTCCCAAGCTATCTATCTCCAAAGGACATTGGTGTCAAAACACCATTGATCTCAAGCACTTCCTCCTCTTCAGATCTCAGAGCAGGAGTACCTCAGTTCCTAAAGTTCTCTGCTCTCTTTGTCTGAAACAGAGGGATAGTTAGACCTGTGAGTGACTAATAGAGTGCATTCACCCAATTGGATGTGGTGCATATGCTGAGAGTGACTGTCAGGGAGAGACATCAAATTGCATATGGATAGAGGTGAATATATAGATTGATGAATATATGGATGGAGATAAGAGCAAGTACCCAGAAATAAAAAGGTGGGTGCAAAAAATGATGTGGCGGGGTAGGCTTAAGAAAGACTGAATAGGGGACGAGTAATTCTAACAGAGTTGGACAGGGCAGATTCAGAAAAAATGTTCCCAATAGTGGGGGTCTCCAAAACTAGGGGGCATAGTTTAAAGATAAGGAGTAAACTTTTTAGAATTGAGGTAAGGAGAAATTTCTTCATGTAGAGAGTGGTAAATCTGCAGAATTCACTACCATAGAAAGCAGTTGACCCTAAAATATTACGTGATTTCAAGAAGAAATTAGATATTGCTTTTGGAGTTAAAGGGATCAAAGGATTGAGGGGGGGAGGGGATCAGGATATAGAATTTGATGATGAGCCATGATTATAATGAATGGGTGGAACAGTCTTAAAAGGCCAAATGGCCTACTCCTGCTTCTATTTTCTTTGTTTCTATGTACCTAAGTAATGTATACAGCATAGTGTGCAACTATATTCCCACTATTAACCCCTTTAGGTTATTGAAGCATTCCTGCACTGACTCCAGCAGCTTGCCTCAGTGCCCCATCTGCTCACCCCCCACATCACCTCTATCCAGATCTTCTTGGTGTTAACTCAGTTAACTCAGAGAGCAACAGCTTAAAACTAACCTCGGCTTCCTACACTCAAGGTATTTTATACCTGAAGTTATTACCACAGTCATTATTAAGATCATTGCTCTTTTCTTCTAACAGCTGTGTTCAAGTATAGATGTGTCCCACTATTCATAAGTAACAATTAAACCTTGGGATACATCTGGATTTATAGATTTTTGTTGGTTACTATAACAACCAGAATCTTCAAGCACCATTTCCCTTGTTGTTGTCAACAACAGAGTAAATTAATATGTAGTTTAGAATTCTGCAGTGATTGTGATTATTCACATTTATCAAAGTATCAGTTGTCCTTTTTGAATTTACCATTTAACAATTTAAATTGCTTTTCTATCCTTGGTGAAACAGAATGAAATTCTCCCATCTGAGACTATGTCCATGACAGAAGCAGAAATGTTTCCCTCTGTGGAGGCTGACAGGAATTGACGCCATATCTTCCATTCCAACATCATTGATTATGGGTGTTTAATGCGACTATATCCTATGGCAGGGTGGGCTTGATGGTGCACATCCCATCTTCATATCTGGGCGCCATAATTAAAAGTCCATACCATCAGCACCAACCATATGACGAAGGAGAGGTGAAGATCAGGCACCTAGGCAAAACGTTCCTGAGCACCCTCCTCCAACATGTGGTGATCAGGAGGGATGTACTGTCCACAGTGGATGATACATGGAGCCCAGCAGGACAATAAACATGATGTGAGTTCAGGTGGCTTATGCTGTGGGTGTACAGGAGGTTGCAGCCTGGTGCCACGTAAGGATGAATTACCTCATTCTCCCCATCCATGGTGACCCTATCCAAAAGAATTCAAAATGACAGGATCCATGGATCAATGACAATGAGCTGTCCTGCCTCACAATTCCTCTTCAGTGTCTCTATGTTAGTTCACTTTGTCTCATTCACCCTTTAGCAGACAAAGCACATTGCACAGAGTGGGAGTTGGGATGGTAGGGAAGAAGAGGGGTGTGGTACAGAGGAATGAGCAGCCTCATTTAACATGTATGTGTTAGCCTTGTCCCGGAACATGGATGTGTTCTATGCCCTGAATGGAGCTGGTTTACAACCTCTGCCCAGTTCGCACTGGTGATGACTTGCCATACAGAAGTAGCCTATCTCACAAGTAGGGGAGAATAAGGAATGAACTAAAATGCAATGCTCCACCCGATGTACCCCTCTCAAGTGTTCTCTTCTTTGAGCAAGATAAGCTTTACCACAATCAACAGGAGAAGACTGGAGGCGGGGCCGGGGGGGGGGGGGGGGGCGTTGTGGGGTTGGCTCCTATACCTGAGGGTTCTCATGGAATTCAAGGAGAAGACTTCAGAGGTTGTGGGAATTGAGCAGAAACAGCTATCGGTGACTAGGTCTTGGCCACCTGCCTTATAAAGATTCCTCTATTCAGTGCAAATCTTAGAGTTGAAAGTGCATCCATCTTGGCGGCAATCTATTCTGTCACTTGCACTCCTTTCTCACTTTCAGATGTCTCCAGGAAGAGACCAAGGCCCGAGGGAGAAGAGGAGGGGGACTGAGGGGAGCTGGGGAGGAGTGTTCTGGGGAGGCAGGGGTGGGAGCCCTTCCCCAGTCACAGCTCAGAAAGGAGGCAGAAGGATGTGGAAGAGGAGCACCACATCTTTAGAGGTATTGGAACACTCACCACACCTTCCACCAGCGCAGGTTCACTCATCTTGGTGAGCTTCAATACTAGTTCAGGAGGGATTGGACATTCTTGTGGTCACCATACAGAGATCTGTCCACAACAGGAGTAGACAAGTTCTGCCACACTCCCTGGCTCTCAAAGAATATCTGGGGAAGAGGAATCTGTGAAGTCCCAGTCAGGTGCTGAGACTCTGGAATCAGTCTTCCAATTTACGACAGGAGACGAGTGAATATTGAGATGAGGTTTGGATGCTATCAACAAAACGACCCATTATTTGGAGGAGTCTGCCTGCCTTTTCTATGAAGTAGTCCACACATGCGTGTGCATCGAGATCTCCATGGGGAGAATGGCGAATGTCATGGAGACTTGGCTCCAACATAACATAGACTGGCATAGACCTCCTCTCCATCACCATTGCCATGGGTGAGTTCATGCAGTGGAATTACGAAAGGGGAATGGGAACATATTGACGTCCTTTCAAATGCCCCTTCACCTCAAGGAATCAGATTAAGGCACTTGAGCACCCAAAGGGAGGAGAAGAAGCAGCTGAACACCCTGGTCATCCACTTGGGACTGTCGAACGTTGCCCACTCCCTCTGCATCCCATTAGCCTGTGACCCCCTTCAGCCTCATCCTCTGTTATCACAGAGGAAGTCGTTGGCCCATTGATGGAAAGCCAAAGTCAACTAAGGCCCTCCAGGCCAGGACTCAACAGAGGATATACACCCAAGGCATCAAAGGCAAGAGAGCCAACAAATCCACAGGCTGCTGATGTCCTGGCACCACCAGATAGTAGGCCTAGAAAAGTAGAGGCATTTTGAGCAAAAGTGATAACCTGGGTGAATGAGTCACAGTAATATATGTAAATATATTCACCCTTGTTATCTTTCAGTATCATTATATCAGCTTCAGGAAAGTAGCCCACCCCCATCCAGCACTCCCCCAACACTCGCAGTCCAGCTGTTTACAGCTGCTCTATGTGTGATTTTAGAAAGAGAAGTATCTGTGGCAAGGCCTTTCCCAGCATTGTGTGAGCATTCTCTGGCACACACAGATCCTCCAGCTTTCACACTCACTGTCCCGAGCTTCTCCAGTGCTGATTGTAGGGGTTGGTTCCCTTTTGTTATACACGTGAGCTGACCAGTGTCTCTGCCCACACGTTCCCACACAGCACCTGCATCCGCCAAAACACCTGGCTGTCATTACTTTAGTTTTTGGAAAGATGCTAATTATTAGTTTTTCAATCAGCTTTCCCCTTACATCCTCTGCCCCCCATCACCCATGATATTCTCCCACCACCATTACCCCCCTGTTGATGTCACCTTCCGTTACCCTTCAGTCTGACCCTTTACTTTCAACAATGTCCAGGTGACATGCATATTCCCTACATCCCTGAACTTTGCATCCTATCTACATCCACCCATCCATTACCGAAACACCCTCATATTGCCTATTGATTCCTCTGCCCTTTCTCACACTCATCATTCCTTCCTTCCCAATGCACCCTCAGTTCACTCCCCAAGGCAGACATTGACTCGCAAGTCCCTCCTTTTGTATGGTCACCTGGGCAGGAGCCTCACTCTTCCCCCACCTAACCTCACTCCCTCCTCCCCCTGTTCTCCTTCCTCCCTCATTAATCCTTCATCCTCTCTCACTCCAACATCTCCTCCTACTCCTTCATTACTCTTTACACCTTCCTTTATTTGTTCTTCACCCTTGTTTATTCAGCACTTCTTAATCCTTCCCTTACTCCTTTATCCTCTCTCCCTTTCTCATTCCTTCTCTCCCCCAACCCATAAGTGTTCCTTACTCCTTCCCTTACTCTTTCCTCTCTTTGACACAGGCAAACCTCCTCATTAACTCCATTTTCTACCTTTCCCCTTCGCCCATCTAAACTCTCTCCCTTATTTCTTCCTTCTTCCTCCCCTATGGCACTTCTTCCCCAGCTATTCATTCCTTATCCCCCAGATATCTTCATTCCTCCAAGTTTCCTCCTCCCCCAGCTTCTCTCCCCCCCGACACTTTCATTCCCCTCCCAGATTCAGCCCCCGCTTATTAAGATCTTCCTCTTACACTCATACCTAACCTTCCTGCCCTCCACTTTTCAGTATCTCAACCAATGTTTTATAATGACCCTGCAGTTCTGATGCAGGTCCAACATCAGTGAAGCTAACACTGCAGCATGCAGACCTCTCAAATTCTGGGGAGTGTCATATACATGAGGATTCACTCACCCATTCCAAGTGTGTTCTTCCAGGGTCAGGTAGATGAAGGCCTCTCATCTTCTCCTTGGATGTCCATGATGTCAGCAGGGTAAAGATAAATCCTGACTTTTATTGGTCTAGACATGTTCTGGACTAGCATGTTTTCCCACTGAAATATGGATAAAAAGGCATGATGGTGGGGATAATTTTGGTATGATTTGTATTCCATTTGTGAGATGTAAATCAGTTTCACACCAGCTTCCACCATGATTCCTGATCTGCTATGATGGGAATTGATTCCACAGGAAATTCACAGCAACCATAAAACTAATTTTTGGATTCTCACTAAATTCTAATATAGGATAACACTAGGTAGTGCCTGCTAGTGGGAGATGGAGGGTAGGGAAGAGGGACAGAGAGTAATCCACCATATTTCAATCCTGGCCATGTAGTGGAAGCCATGATAGTTAATATCACCATGATGTTGAGCCACTGAGATCCCGTCTCTTCTTGCAGGTTCTGATTTTAATTTGCTCTTATCAGTAAGCAGGAAAGATTTACAATTTAGACTAAAATCAGGTCTGCACATGAAAGCCAAAGTGACCATCTCAATGGGACAAAGAATCAGAAATACACTAGGCCCAAAAAGGTAGATTTCATGATGCCCTGTCTTGCTCCTATTTGACTACCAGAAACAATTCCATATGTCCCTAAGAGTGATCTCCTACTTCCCACTGGCTAAGAATAGGAGATGGAATAATTTTCTTCCAATGAATCTTGCAACAGTCCTCATTTCATGTCAAAATTAATGCTTGTACAGTGTTGAAATCATGCAAATGATACTATAGCCATTGAGTCTGCGATGATTTCACATGGTGGAAGACTGACAAGGATCCAGATTTCTGAGCTGACATGGTCTTCCTCACACCTTAAATGTAGCCAATCTGTTTCAATCTCTTAGCATCATCTCCCACATCATTATCTACCGGCATCTCACTGCCCAACCCATATCATTTCCTTACCCGTTCAGACTTCTCTGGAGTAAATTACATTGGTCCAGAATGTGTGAGATTAATCTAATTATATCTGTACTTCAGTTAGACTTGTCCTTTCATATTTAGATTTTGATTTCTGTGTGTGTGTCAATTGTCAAAAGTATGAGTTGTGCTGAATGGCAACACGAAGGATACTGGGCACTTGGGCCATGGGAGAACAAGATAGACAACTGTCTATTAATCAGATTGAAGAATTGTGAATTTAGTAACATGAACCAAGGAGGAAGTGCAAATTAGATTGAGTGGACTCACTATCAAATCAAGTGCAGAAAGAAAAGATAGAAGGAAAGATTGGATTAGTTGAGAGAAAAAAATGTCAAATAGGAAAAGTAAAAGAAAATCAATTCTATATTTTAAAATCTCCAACACTGAGACCCCATAGTTAATTTTCAGTGTCAGAGAGGTTGGCTGGGAGTAATTAACACGAAGCCCAACATTCAAAGGGTGCTTAAACTGAAATGGAGTTTCTGTAGTGAGGCTACTTCATATCGACTGAACTACTACCACAATTTCATGCCATTCAACGTATTTCAATAAAGGCAGACAGCAAGATACAGTTTTCCTGAAGCTTACAGCAATGTGACACAATTCAGACAGAAACATTTCGATTTCTGAGTCTAACTGTGCATCTGCCCTTACCGGAATAACAGGGATGCCATTAGCCTCACTGCTATTTTGACAGGAAATTATGGTTCATCAACTGAAGTAAAGCTAAATGCTGGACTACAGTCAAATCCCAAGGTAAGTTAAACTGGCTAATGTATCTGTTGATATTACTGATGAGGGCACAAGGCATCATTCATTCATAAACAGTAATTTCTTTCCTCACATTTTAAATTTCTTTTTTTATGACCTGAATTTTGCTCATGTTGTGGGTGCACAATTGGCAGGCCCAGAATGGGATACATAGAAATCATACTTTGAAACATAGAAACCCTACAGTGTAGAAGGAGGCCATTCAATCCATTGATTCTGCACCAACAACAATCCCACCCAGATCTGATCCCGGTAACCACATATTTTTACCCCACTAATTCCTCAAACTTAAGCATCCTGGGATACTGTGGGGCAATTTAGCATTGCCAATTAACGTAACCCAGGCATTTTTAGACAGTGGGAGGAAGCTGGAGCACCCAGAGGAAACCCACTCACATACAGGGAGAAAGTGCAGACTCCACACAGACAGTAACCCAAGCTGGTATTCGAAACCAGGAACTGTGAGGCAGCAACGCTAACCAGTGCATTACTGTGCCACCCCTAACTGCCTCTGATATCTGTTTCCGCCTATGATCACAATCCCAATGCAATTTCACATTGACTCGAGCAAAAACTCAAGACCAACCTTTGGCATATGGAAGACTCTGAGTTTGGAACTCAACAAAGACCAAAATTCATAGCTGGTAGATCGAGCTTGGCTAGTTCAATCTCATGGGTAGTGTCTATGTTTCAGATAAATTAAGATAGTTATTTATTTGAGTTAAAAAAATTGTAAGAAATTTGGTGCCAAGATTATTGAAATAAAGACCAAAGTTTATTTTAAGTTATAATTATGAGTTGACTTTCTTGTCTCATGAGTAAGAGAACCTGGTTAAACAAGTTTCAGTATAAACTGGTCGAAGTGTTGAATTTTCCAGACACAGATGACATTTTGCAGTCTGCTATTTTAATACCTGTATATTTTATGTGGGTGTTATGCATCACGGGTTTCTGACTATGTGACTATCTTCATTTGGTGCACCTTAATAAAGTTACCCTTCAGTTAAATACAATTCAACTCTCAAAGTATTGAAATGTATCACAGTCAGCCGAGGATAGTGGGGGAAGGACAATCCCATAATTATTAAAATGGTTGATATAAATACTTCTACTTGCAACATGTTTAATGAAGAGACTACTAGAATTATAATATTAATGTTTAGTTCTTATCTCAGAACTCCTTTGATTTATTTTAAGAGCGCTTACGAATTTTTTCAATATCTACTTCATGGAAGAGAGAGGTAATTTGTAAAGAAATAATCATAAGTTCCTAGTTCTGGGAATAGGAAGAATGCTTCTTATCTTTTAATGTAATTTTCACAGCATACCCATTCTTCTTTCCTGTGCAACATTGAATAGAGCCTTATGCAGATGGAAATACAAGAATTCAATAAGAAATTCACTTCTAAGAATACAAATGCCATATCGCTATTCCTCTGCAGAGACTGTTTTGGATGATTATTTTGGGACCTGTGTAGATTTATGGACTGAGGCAGCGAACTAGAAAGCTTTCAAACCACATCCTTGTTCATGCCAATGCGATCAAATGTAAGTCTGCATGTCGGTAGCAATAAATCACAGACTTTTGATTCTCTTGCGCGCAATATCTAATCATCCAAGTCAGGCTTCTTATTGAAGCATAGAGTCATTGTTTTTCAAAAATTCTTTATTCGTGTGACTGCATTTGTAAAAACTGCTAGAAAGTAAAAAGAAATAGGTTAAAAGAATTAAATGCACATGAAAAATAATTTGATAATCTTTCATCATGCCTTTTAAGAGCTCATAATTAAACATGTTGTTGTTATTTATGTTTGTCATCTTTAGCTATGAAAAGGAAGAAATGTCATGAAGTTATGAAATTCAGTTCTGGATATCAAATTGACCATCAGATCTGATAGTCTGATTTTGATTAGACTCCATTTAATAATTTTGACTATTACTGTTTTATTGAGCTACTCTAGTAAAGATAATGAGCAAAATTTTCCAGCCATTCATAGTGATGGGATTCTCTGGTCCTGCTGCAGTGAATGGAGATTTGGCTGAGTGTCAAATTCTCCATTCTTACTCTAAGCAGTGACAGGGCGTGAATGGCCAGAACATTATTGTTTCAAAATAGTTGAGACCTATCTCTCTTTCTATCTATGTTTCTTGTCATTTCTCCAGGCATATAAATACACAATGAAAATGAAAGAAGATGCATTATGAAGATATCTTGGATAGTTTGATCAATAAATTGATCTGAGTGACCTGAGTGATAATTAGCCTGTCAAACTGTATATAATTTGCAACCCATTTATCTTCAATAAAACATCATTCAGTGACAAAGGAAAATATAGGGTTAATGAGGCAGATTGCATTTTGGTTTGATTCTGAAGCAATATTACTGCTCCATTGTTCTGTGATTCTGGCTAGAAAATATTTGTACTTTTTTCCTTGATTTGACATTGCAATAGGCGTCAATAATTGAATATGAAAATATGATCATCAAGTAACTTGAAAAAAAGAATACCAAGGAGTTAAGATTGTTAAATGTTTAATAAACTCACAATGCCTTCTTCTGTGAAGAATTGCTTTAAAAGACAATTACTTTTATGAGTAGCAAAATATCAACATCTAAAATTAACTTCTTGTGCATATAGAAAGTAAACTCGAATATCAGCAGTGACAAGAGATTCATTTTGCAATCTGTCATTTTGCTTCCTCCAGTCTCTAAATCTGGACCACATTTATCTTCTTTAGTGATATGTACTGCAGGATAGTGAAGAATTTTGTTACTAGCAGCCATAGATGACACAGGCATCACTCAACAATATTGTTATTTTTACAATACATGGAGAAACCTGAAAGGAAGGACATTGGCATCACTGTTACAAATCTGATGTCAAAGCTTAAGGATGTGTGAACATCAACGCAACAGCTGGTACAAGATCATTCTGTTTTCACATGGAAGCTGATGACACCCAGCCCTACCTCATCAGCACATCACTTGCCTCCTCCACAGTTGCTAAATTAACAGATTGCTTAACTAACATCCAGCAAGCAGAGACTATCTCCAGTTAAACATTGGGAAGACAGAATTAATTATTTGGAGTCCTTGCTCCAGACTCTTTTCCCTAGCTACTGACTATGGCAGGATTCCGCAATCTTGTTTGTCCCGCCACTGCTACCAACAAGAGCGACAAATTTGGCATTTAGCCAATGCTCCATTCACTACAATGGGACCAGAAACTTCCAGCCGCAGGCAAAGTCGGAGAATTCCAGTCTATATCCTCTGACCAGGCAATGGTCTGACACTAAACAAGTTTGTTTGCAACTTTGTTTTTTTTTTTACTTGGCTCCCAAATGAACTTCCAAGTCCATATTCATGCCATAACTATGACCACTTCCACCTTTGTGACATGACGCATGCCTCAGTTCAGATTGCTGAAAGCTTCATTGATGCCTTTGTTTCCTGCACTAAATCAGGAATTAGACAAGTATTCAATAAAAAAAGTATTTTGTTTATTTAATTTAAAAAGTATTTAATATAAAAAAGTATTTAATTGGCTGTAAAACACTTTGAGACCTTTGGGGGTCACAAAGAGGCTGGTCTGATGGTGGTGGGTTATCATTGATATTTGCTTACAAAGTAATATGAACACAAAGGCTTATTCTTATTTGTTATCTCTGGGATTAGTTAGTCTTTATGTTCTATCCTCTATAAAATAAGGTCTTCCAAAGCTCTTATGTTGAGATTTTAATTTGCACCAAGTCCTGTTCGCGTATCACCACTGTATTTGCTGAATTATGAGATCTCCCAGTTAAGCAACATCTTTATTTTAGAATTCTCATCCTCATTTTCAAATCGTTTCATAGTTGTGTCCGTCCCTACCTCTGTATTCTCCTTCAGCCCTACAGCCCTCCAAGATAAACACACCCCAATTTTAGTATTTTGAGCATCATAATTTTCATTAGTCCTTCAGCTGTCTGGCTCCTAAGCTCTGAAAAACTCCATCTAAATTTTTCTGTCTCTTCACTCAACTTTCCTGTTTAAGGTACTCCTTGGACAGTACACGAAACAGGCAATGAGGCCAGCAACTACATTGCGTTATCTCCACTTTGAAAAGTCAACAGAATTAAATGCTAATCAGGGACTTTCAAAAGTGGCAGGCCTTCCCTGGGATTCCTGAGGGCAGATATCCCATCTTTCAGAGCTGCTGATCAATCAGAGGCTGTAGTTGTGCAGTGCAGACTGCACCCATGGGAGCAATGGCTACTGCCAACAATGTATTCACCTCAGGTAGAGAACCCCCAGGTCAAAGGTGAGTGAGGGAGGAATGGGATTCCAGGGGGTGTGGAGAGGGATGTTGGCAGAGGAAGGTAGGGGTCAGCAGCAAGGGTTTTCCACCTCTCCCACCCTGGCTGGATATTGTTCATAAGCTTCCTCATCATGGGCTCAACTGGAGCAGAGGCAAGAAGATTTCACCCACCACTCTCTTGCAAAATTAAATGCCGCCCAATTCCGAACTCATTTCAATGGAAGGCATTAAGTTCTACCCCTCAAAACCTACCTCTTTGACTAAGCTTTTGGTCATCTAATCTAACATCTTCTCAAAATGTTACATGTCAAATATTTTCTTATAATTCTCCAAAAATACTTTGAAACATTCTATTGCATGAAAGGCTATTTAAATATATTGTTGTTGAACACTCTACAAGAATTCTTCAAAGATTTCAATGTCTCAGAATTTTAAACTTTTCAGTGAAGAGAAGAATTACTGAAGGAATTATAATTTTTTTTAAGTATCGTTAATGTCACATTGATCTATTGTCAGTAAGAATTAAGCAATAGATCTTGAAATTGTGCAAAAGTAAAAATAAAATTATTAAAGCTGAAAGCCAACCACGGAAGGCTCATTAAATCCATTGCCATAGCAACATCAGCTGAGAACTTCGCCAGTGGAAGAAGAGATGAAGAGGTTTGAAGGCAAACTTTACTTCTGTGCAGAGTTAAGTCTAACCCAATTAATTTAAAAGCAACCTTTGTAACTAGGATTGGCATCATTTTGTTTTACTGGATGGATGCACTCAGATGAAGGAAATTTACATAAATAAAATAGAAAATTGTGAGAATTGCACAGCATTTGAAAAAAAAACAACAGATTTGTGCTTTGAAGAGGAATCCTTGAACGAACTGACTTAAAATCAATAGAACATTATGGGTCTGAATTTACAGCACGCCTGCCCCGACATCAGGGCAGGCGAGACATTCTCCATTGGCCTCGGGCATGATATTACAAGTCTCAGGCGGCAGTGCAGTAAAGTTCCGGCCTATGAGTCAATTATATGAGTTGTTAGTGGAAGGAAGCAGCTTTGTGGTCAATAGAAGATAAAATTGAGTGGAAAAATCTGACTGCATCAGTTTCTTGACAAGTGAGTTGGGTTAAAGTAATCCCCTGGTTTCTGACTGCAAGCAATGTAATTTATCCACAAAGCAAAGCTAAGACAGTTTATCAGAAGTTAGTTGACATCATTCAAAACTCCATCAGTGATCACTTTTAGGCCTCCATGTTAAGCCATTCACCCCTTGGTATAAATGGGCAGAATGTACACAGTACCTTCTCTGATTTTTTAACATGTGAACAGGCATTCGATCCAGATTTGCCCATTTAATCAAACTCCCAGCCAACATGGTCTGTCGTCTATTTACAGGCCTGCCTGGAAATTGCAATAGCAGGACTTTGGTGTCAATAAAGTGCTTCTCCCTAACCCTCACTGTCTGACTCTGAGACTAGAAACAGCCCACTGAAAATTAGACTCATCCCAGCTGTCCTCACCTATGCCTTCATCTCTCCCTTAGCAAATTCTGAATTATTTATTAAATCTGTATATTTTACTGCTGTCCCTCTAGCTTTATATCCAACTTGTCAATGCAGTGAACAGAAGCAATCCAAGAACATAACTACCCTCTTCTAAACACTCTTGACAAGCTGACCTCAACTTTGGTTTACAGCATTTTAAATAAAAAAAAACAGGTTAATGATGCACTTGAAATAGCTGACCAAGGAATTCACGGGAAGTAGATTAAGCACTTGTATGGTCATATATTACAGGTTATTTAAAGCCCAAAAATGATATGCATGTATATTTTATATATTAAATTTGAAGTCATAGGAGCCAGTTGAGTGTTCACTGTGTTTCTAGAACAAGAACTGATGTTATACAGTGCACTATGCTGAGTTTACAAGTAAAACTGTTTAAAAATCACAATATATACACACTCAGGTGCAGAAGCATATATTCTATGCTTGTCTTCACAGTAAAAGTGTTTTCTATTGTACATTCCTTGAATGTTAAATCATTCTCCATGGAAGTACAGAGAGGATGGACAAAGGGCTAAAAGTTTTTGAGTTGCTATATAAGCAGAATTGTGCATGCATTTGCAAAGATTTCCCCACCATTAACAAAATTATGAACTTAATGAATTTAAAAGAACTTATTTATAATTTGTCTGAACACCCCGGATCTTTCATCTGGTCCAACCTCCCCCAAACCTTCATCCAGAAATACATTCTGGAGCTTATCTTTGCAAAGGCCAAACAAACTTAGTACAATCTTCTTGTAGAAAAGCAACAAAATCCCAATAGATTATATTTCAGGAATTATTTCCCTTTATCTCTGGGCAGAATTCTCGCATATTCTACTGGCGGAATCAATGGCAGATGGGGGGTGGGGAGGTGGTGTTTGAATTTGGCGGGAAGTCCAAAAATCAGTTTTACACTGACATGACAATGGAATCTTTCAACGCTGTCCGTTATGGTAGATCAGGAATCCTGCTGGATGCTGGCATGAAAGCAATTTCCCCTCAGTGTCTGCCAAGGGAATTAGTCCCCTACAGGACTTAGGCTGGGATTCTCTAAAGTTGTATACCCCACCAACGCTGCCAGTGAGAATGGAGAATACGACAGTCAGTCAAATCTCCATTGCTTGCAATGGGTCTGGAGACAAGATCGGAGAATTTTCACCTTCGGGTGTAATTTTCCCATTCCGCCTGCCACAGAAATTGTAGCAGCAGGACCATGCAGAGGCCTGTTGTCCTTGGGTGGGATCTTCTGGTCTTGTGGCGAGCGCGGCTGGAAAATCCCACCCTATCTCAAATGGGAGAATTCCACCTTCCGCATTTTTTAGAGATTATCATCTGCAAGTGGATCCACAAGATGGATAGGGTAAAGTTTTTTTCATCCCAAGTAGCCCAGATAATAAATTATTGTTACTGCTCAATTATTACAGGAATCACCTGTATTTTATCGATTGGCTTCTATTTGTAAGGTCAAAGTCATCAACAAATCTGGATTGATTAAGACCTTGCCATGCATGGAGACTTCCCTAATATCACTGTTTACTGTTAGATTCATTCCTGATTTCAGTACTAGATTATATAAATCAGATGGCAGTTTGCATCCACGTCTTACTTCAACTGTTCCAGCTACTAGATTCCTATTTGTCCCAATGTTGATAAGGGATTTGTAATGGATATTTTTCTGTCAGGTTGATAGGCTTCTCAGGAATACCATTCACCCTCAAGGCATGCCACATCTCTTCTAAGATATCACATACACTATCCAAGATCTGATTAAAATCTATGAAGTTTTGTAACAATGGATTTTTCTAAATGTCTCCTACTTCGATCTTAACACAGTTTACTTATTGCAAAGATACACTTTCACAGACGTCATTAATGAATACAAAAGCTATTTAATACTAAGAATCATACAGCAGCCTCGTGGCTATATCTAGTTCCCAAATTATCTCCTTGTGAAGAGCTTCTGACAGCACAGGACCTCACCACATTGAGTCTCGGTTGGCCACACAGGCCATGTAAAACTTACTCAGTTGTGTTGCCCAATATCTGAAACTGTAAGTGCCTGTGAAGCTAATGATACCCACACTGCAGTAGCAACAGAGGTCTAAAGTTCATAATTCACCTTTAAATGTGCCTTAACAAGCCATTCAAAAATCATGATTGCTCTGAATGGATATGTGGATAATTGAAGGAGGGAAAAGACTTTTACAGAGAGTGAAAAAATGTATGCTGCCCAGTTTGATGTTTTGTGTGGTTTCATTATCAAATTGAGGGATGCTGAGTGCATCAAATGTCATCAGATTGTTCAACAACGTGCAATATTTAATTCAATTGACGGAGGTGAAAACAATTTGCTGCAGACAGATAATTCTGAAATCAATAGTGACTCATCTGATCCAGAATGGGATCCTTACAATGATGCTCTAGCCAAAGTGAATCAGGATGTGAATTTGACAAACTCTTGTCAGATGCAAATGATGAAATTTAAACAATTTGATTGTGGTTGTACAATTAATTCACTCAATCAATCATGTCACATTAATTTAATACCAATTATCAGTGCTATTTTTTTCTCACATTTCAAAATGGTGGCACTCCTCCCATAAATATTTTGGAAGGATTTTTGGAGGCTGCTAATGTTGAGTCATCTGCATGGGCTATTTCTATCTTTCCTCAGTTCTGAAGAAGGGTCTGTGGTCTAAAATGTTAACCCTGTTTTGTTTTCCACATATGCTGCTAAACCTGCTCAGTGTTTCCAATACTTACTGTCATTATTTCAGATTGGCAACATGCACAGTAATTTGCCTTTTGAATATCAGTACATTTCTTTTTAATTCATTTGTGGGAGATGTGTGCTGCTGCCGGGCCAGCATTTATTGTCCATCCCTAGTTGCCCTTGAAAAGTAGATGGTGAGCTGCCTTCTTGAATTACTGCTGTCCACGTTGAGTGCGTCTTTCCAACTAAAGGCAGCCTATCTTCTGTGGAGTTCTTCATCCAATGGGATAGTCCAGAATGATCTGACTTTCATTCAGTTAAGGCAAGGATAGTGATAAATGAGAAAACGTGGGATTCAAAAATAATATTCTATTTATCCATGAAACACTTAACAGAATGAACCAAGAAAAGAACAACACTGTAGAAATTCATGGGTATTGATTACGAATGAACTCTGACATTAATGGCACTCTAAGGTAAATATTCAATCAGATCGAAGTTGGTAATTATTTAAAAACTGCCTCAACCTAGTTGCAGGTCTGTGCTTTTACGTTGATTGAAAAAAAAAATTACTCCATTGTCGATTTCAATAAGCTTTAACAATAAAAGTTCCCAAGGCATCTTGCAAGACATTAGGAAACACATTTTGAATTTGAGCCACATTGGACCATAGGGGCAGAGGAAGGCCATTTAAACCATTGAGAAATCACAGTGCCATTTTTCAGCATTCTCCCCATATCTTTAATGTCCTTATAGTCCAGAAATCTAAGGATATCTCTCTTGAGCATTCTCAATGGTTAAGATTCAGCAACACTCTAGGATAGAAAATTGCAAAAATTCACCACTCTCTGACAAGAGTTTCTCCTCATCTCAGTGTTAAATGGCCTACTCCTAATGAGGTCACTCCTCATTCTATGCAGACGCAGTGGGCAGGATCTTCAGCTACGCTCAACGCAAAACCAGAAAATCGAACTGAAAGTCAATGGATCTTTGCATGATTCCCCCCTGCCCAATTTGCTATGATTCCTGTGGCCTGCGGGATGGGAAAATTCCCCCCAATATCTCTATTCCCCCTTCATAAAACAATCCTGCCATTTTGAGGATTAAACTGGCGCAATTCCTTATGACAAGACAATCCCTCCTTGGATATGAGGACAAAAGCTATGTACATAATTCCAAGTGAGGTCTCTCCAAGTCGCTATACAACTGTGGCAAGACATCCTGTGTTTAAAATCTCTTGAGACAAGGGTGAATATATTATTTAACTTTGTAATTGCTTGTGGTACCTGCATGCTAACTTTTAGTGAATCTGAACAAGGACACTCAGGTCTATTTTGACATTAATACTTCACAACCTCTTACCATAGAGTCACACAGCACTCCATGGAGTGAGAAACAGGCCCTTCACCCCACCATGTCAATGCTGACAATCAATATACCAATCTATATACTAATCCCAATAACCACGACAGCTCAGTGACTATCGCTGTGCTATGCAGATACATGGATTTGGGCCTGTGTCTGTGGGAGTTTGCACATTCTCCCCGTGCTTGCGTGGGTTTTCTCCGGGAGCTCCGGTTTCCTCCCACATCCCAAAGATGTGTTCTTAGGCTGATTGGCAAAACAAATTCTCCCTAAATTGTCTCAAATTTGGTCTTTAATCCATAGATTTATAAACATGGACAGGGATTGCGGGTAGAGGTGGGAACATCGGGGTGACGGTGCAGGCTCGTTGGGCCGAAGGGCCTGTTTCCCGTGCTGTTTTGTTCTTTGTTCTTTGTTTAGCTAGCATTCGGTTCATAGCTTATTACGCCTTGCCATTTTAAATTTTCACCCACATACTTCTTAATTGTTGGGAGAGTACCTCCCTCCACCACCCTCTCAGGCAGCATATCACATATTTTCACCACCCTTTGTGTGAAAGGTTTTCCTCAGATCTCCCCTAAACCACTTACTACTCACCTTAAACCTATGCCATCCATTCTTAGACTTTGATTTGATTTATTAATATTATCCAAAAATCAATTGACCTCTTACTGTGTAAAAATAACCTCTGAAGCATCAAGATCAAATGGAATCTACCTAAAACAGAAAGGAAAGAAAGTAGAGTTTTTTTGTTATGTTAAATCTACCATCCAGGTTATGACTCCAGTTGGAATACAGTGAAAAGTATTGTTTCTTGTGCATTGTACAGACAAAGCATACCATTCATAGATTACAGAGAGGAGAAGGAAAGGAGAGGCTGCAGAATGTAGTGTTACAATCATAACTAGGGTGTAGCAAAAGATCAGCTTAATATATGGTAGGACCATTCAAAAGTCTGATGGCAGCAGGGAAAAAGTTGTTCTTGAATCAGTTGGTACATGATTGGGGAAGAAAGGAATCTTGATGAGCAAGTCCATTGATCCCTGTAGTGGCAGCACAAGTAGATAGGGTGGTGAAGAGGGCTTAGGGAATACAGATTTTTGTACCTTTCTCCTGATGGAAGATGGAAGAGTGTATGTCCAGGGTGTTGGGTCCTTCATTATGTTTTTTGGAGACAGCAGCAAGTGTAGATAGAGTCAATGGATGGGAGGCTGATTTACATGATGGACTGGGCTTCATTCACAACCCTTTATAGGTTCTTGCTGTCTTGGTCAGAGCAGGAGCCATATCAAGCTATGATGCAATCAGAAAGTGCGCTTTCTATGGTGCATCACAAAATTTGTGAGAATGATAGCTGACATGCCAAATTCCCTCCTGAGAAAGTAGAAGTTTTGGTGGGCTTTCTTAACTATAGTGTCAGCTTGGAGGAACCAGGGCAGGTTGTTGGTATTCTGGACATTTAAAAACTTGAAGACTTGAAGCTTTTGACTATTTTCACTTCATCACTGCTGATGTAGACAGGGGCATACCCTCCACTACGCTTTCTCTGCCACCTCTGCCATGGGCAAAAGATTCTTACAATCTACCATATCTACCATATGCCTCTCATAATTTTGTATACTTCTTTCAGATCCTCCTTGGCGTCCTTTGCTCCAGAGAAAACAAACCCAGTCTATCCAATCTTCTCATAGCTGAAACCTTCCATTCCAGACAACGTCCTGATGAATCTTTTCTGCACCCTATCCACTGCAATCACATTCTTCCAATAGTATGACAACCAAGACTCAATCAAAATCCTTTTCCAAAACCACTTGATTGTCTAAAGGAAAAAGAGCAGCAGATGGATGAGAACACCACCATCTCCAAGATTCCCTCTAAGTCACATACAATCTGGAACTAGTAATACATTACCACTCCTTCATCATTTCTGGATCAAATCCTGGAATTTCCACATGAACAGTACTGTTGGAGTACAGTTTACCCTCTACAGTGGTTCAAGGAGAGAGTTTACATTATCTTTGTCAAGGATAATTAGGGATGGTCTATAATTGCTAGTCACATGCTATCAATGAATTAATAAAATCAAGGAATGAGAAAAGATTATTTAATCCATAAATCTCATTTTGTCTACATATTGTGCATAATTCTTATTATTGACCCTCTAAGTAAAGATTCTGAAATTTTGTGTGAAAATTTCTTTACCGTCTTTTTTATGCCACTTAGATTAGTTGGCAATAAAACTTCTTGCATTTGGGGTTATGCTTCTATTCACATCAACTGGCCCCTGGCATGCCTCCTTGGCACTGACTGCAGACAGTTGTTTCCATCAGCTTGGGTTTAGCAGTAGTTGCGGAACTCTACCATCTGCCTTTCAAATACTGACCCGCAGCACAGTGATTCAGTGCCCAGGACAGTTGAAATTCCTCAACTGTTTTGGCCTGCTCCCTTCCATCTGCAACAAGAATTAATTTATGCTCAAAACAAAGTGATTCATGCAATGTACAACGGGGCCCAGATACTGCCTACTCAATAACAACAGTATGAATTGAATTGCATTCCAATGTTGGATTCTGCAAACTCTAGTGTGTCACTGGTGGCACACTGCAAATGTGAGAGCAAGGAAACCTGCTTCAGCTGTGACTAACTGTGCCTTTTATCCAACTCCCTGCAGAATCAAAATACAAATCTGACTCTATTCACGAACAGACAGAATAAATACAGAGTTGCTACCTCCACTTCGGATAGCCTGCCTCAACAGTTTATCAGTCCAATCTCTCAGCTTGTTGAAACTGAACTAGAGTTCCTGGGGTAGCCTGGAGTCTGATGCCTCTATTGCAGGAATCACATCATTCTTGGGAGGCTGTACTTGGGATCTATGTAGCTATCCCCTATAATTTCCCCAGACTGTTCATGTGGTCTCTAAAACCAGTACAGCAGAAAGACATTCTTGTTCTCTACTCCACCCAGGAGGAGTAGAGCCTCCACACTCATATGTCTGGTAAGGTATTTTGAATAGATTCAAATGATACCTGCAGAAGATTGTCCTCAAACTGCCACATCCAATTGTGAGTATATTTTGTGAGGTCCAATGTGTAATATACTCTGTATGAAAAGGAGTGTAACTAAGTCCTTTGGCTAACTGGTTCTTCTTAGCATCACAACTAAATGAGATCTGGTCACAATTAGCACCCAGTCCTATCTGTTGGGTGTGACATTGTACCTGCTTATAGAAAGTGCTTTGATTGATAATGAAGCACCATTATCTGCCTTCTAGCATAGCCCAGCTGACCTGACATTCGAATGATGTCTGCAACTGCCTTCAATGGGTACTTCCATAGTGATATGCTGTGGGTTTTCAGACAGAGAGACGAATTACCAACGTGGTCCTGATCATCCACTGCAACTTCAGCCAAAGATCCAGGGAAACCACAAAGAAACAACATAAATATCACTGGCTTTCTGCAGATCTCTACCTGATGGATACTCAAGAGAGATCCTGGTGTAATTATATCCCTCGTACTTGGAATCAGTAAAAGGTGACAATGTAGCAACAGAAGGGTGATACTTATCTTTTGTTTAGATATGTCTCCAGCTTCACCTTCACTTCAATTTATTTATACTTTGCATCTAATGCGGCCTCAAATTTGGCAGCTTTCCCCTCAGGCAAGTTTACTGCCCTCCACCAATCAGAAACTGAGATACCAGCCAGAATGTTCTGGCCGTTCACGCCGGTGAGATCCTCTGGTCCTGCAGCAACAAACGGAGATTTGGCTGTGCACCAAAATTCTCCATCTTTGTTTGTGTGGCAGCAGGGCATGAATGGCGAGGAAATTCCAGCCATTTTGTCAAGAAATTGGAAGTGTCTTCTGTCCCATGGGTCTGGATTTTATGTTCACCTACCAGTGAGTTTGAAGGTAAGGTTCATGTACAATTTAAGAGGCACCGTGCCCACCACCTACCTGCCCGCCACTGTTCCCTCTAATTCTTTTCTATTCATGTGTGCCATGAATTTTGTTATATGCACCATTATCAAGAAAGTGCCATCAGCAGAAACAGGAAGCCTTTATATAATGTATTTTTTAAAAAAGTTACTACAAGTACAGAAGAAGAATGTTAAAACAAGACACAATCAATACGGCGGATGGCACGGTGCCTCAGTGGTTAGCACTGCTCTCTCACAGTGCCATGGACCCAGATTCAATTCCGGCCTTGGGTCACTGTCTGTTTGAATTTGCACATTCTCCCTGTGCCTGTGTGGGTTTTCTCCGTGTGCTCTGGTTTCTTCCCACAGTCCAAACTTGTATGGGTTAAGTTAATTGGCCATGCTAAATTAGCGCTAGTGTCGGGGAATTATGAGAAGTTACGACAATAGGGCCTGGGTGGGATTGTGTCAGTACTGATGGGCCGAATGGTCTCCTTCTGCACTGCTGGGTTTCTATGATTCTATGTGCATTGCTTAAGATATTTATTAAATATGAAATCAAATAAAATCAGATTAAAATGTATGAGACTCCCTAACTTATTTTTATTGAATCATTTCTCTTTTAGTGAAAAGATGCTGGGAGTTGACTGAAACAATTGTTCTGAGAAGGTTGCGTTGCTGAGCTATATTCATTATCTGTTTCTTTGAAATTACAGTGCAGGCTTTGCTCTGAGATTCAGCCTTGTGCTAATGATCTCCACATTCTGACACAATTGCAATTTGCTGCTTGAAAATTTGCAGCAGCTCTTACCCCAGCCATCCTGCTTTTCACTGCCAGCAGTCCGAAAGCGTGCTCCTGGCTCTCTTTACACCCTTCTCAATTAGTCTTTAATGGGAAATTGGTCATTCATCTACAAGATCAAAGCATGTTAAAGTACGTTTCTGTTTATATAATTGAATACTGTAGATAATGGTGAAACAGACCCGTGACAGTGCACTTAAAAGTGAGCTGGATAACTCAACATTGTAAGGATTCAAGGGGAAGAATTTTAAGATTCCCCATTGGCAGTTTGGAGATGACGGAGTGGAGGTGTAAAATTCAATGGGTTGCCCTCCTACTCATCTCCCGACCTTTAAGCAATTTTATGGGGGTTGAGGATGGGAAGAGAAAGGCTCAGGTCACCCAAGTTCAATTTGAAGGTTTGTGGGAAGTTCAGAGTGGGTGTAAAACCCAACAGATCATGTTGCTGCAGCCTGGGATGGGAAATGGGATGGGGGAGGGAGATGCTTCCTGTCACCATCGATCTCAAACTATTTTTAACCAGCATTAAGTTCTCCTGAGAGTCCTGATGACAGGCACCTCAGTTACCACAGAAGCAAAGTCAGAGTACAGTTTGTCTTCAGCCTGGCAATTGTCACCAGCTGTTCCTTGCCTTGGAGTCTCTGTTACTGGTGGTGGAGTGTGACCGAGATGGGATTTCCATCTTCCCATTCTTCTAAACCTTGCAACTGCTTGACTGTGAAGATCTAGGAGTAGATGAGTTGGCATGATTCCTTTACACATTAAGGTGGCCCCTGTGAGTGCTTCCTCCCTCCCCCACCTCTCCATTAAGATTCCCATTTCTCAAACTCCTCAGATCCTCAAATCTCCTACTTACTGTGAAACCCACTGCACTTATTCTGGGACTTAGAATCTGGAGCATGGCTTATAGTTCCTGCAGAGGCCATAGCTGCCTGTGGCGCTGTTGAAACTACAAGTTGCTGGCCAGTTTGATTGGCTGGCATCTCTTTGAGGCAGGATTTGGAATATTTACATGACTATGAGGTTGCCATGATTGATGGGTATGCATTCCCTGCCAACTCTTTGGGTTACAGGGCAGGAAACTCCATCTTATTCAGTTATAGTAATGGAGAAAACCTCAACTAGTTGATTGAGGGAGTGCTTTATGTAAAAAGTTACTGTTAATTTATTATTTAGAATTTATTGCTGCAGGGGTACTGTCGGCAGATTGGAGGATCCCATCAGCCGGACTGGCTGGAAATTTTCAGCCATTGTTACTGTTGCAGCAAGAAAACAAACTTTCACTGTACAATCCTACACATCTTGCAGATACCAATCTCCAAAGACCCGGCGAACCAGTCATCTACCTTTTTAAGTGAATGAGCACCAGTAATCTTAAAGAAACAGTTTCCTTAGACTTGAGGAGTTGAGAAAGGGCAAACACTACCATCTGCAGATACATAAGATGGCCACCAGCTGCAGATACATGGGATCGCCACTAACTGCAGATATATGAGATCACCATTACGTGCAGATACATGGGACCGACACCATCTGCAGATAAGTGGGATCAGCATCACCCACAAGTTTTCCTCCAAGCCTTTCGCTGTCCTGGCTTGGAAATATATTGCCATTCCTTTAATATCACTGGGTCAAAATCTGGAACTCCTTTCAAAACAGCATTGTGGGATTATCTATACCTTAAGGACTATAGCAGTTCAAGAAGGCAGCTCACCACTATCTTCTCAAGTGCAATTAGAGATGGGCAATAAATGCTGGCCGAACCAACGATGCCCACATTCCCTGAATGAGTTAAAAAAAGATAATTATTAAGATGCCTCCCAATATATATCTTTATTTTCCAAATGCATTAATTCCCCCTTAAACATTTTGATTTACTTCACTTCAAAAGTTATTTGTTATAAAGAAGCAAATTATTATTTGTAATGCAGTTATAATGAAGTTTGCTGACTACTTTATCTGTTACATTAAAATTTTCACCAGTCAAAACTGGATGAGATCGAAAATCAGAAATAGCTTTTGTAAAATATGTTGCCAATTGATCTTTGACAAAATGATGTAACTATTTTATTCATATCTGTTAGTGTTTATGTCTCTTTGAAATGCTTCTTTTGTGGGTACTAGTATAAAGAATGTTTCATGAAAAGCAAATAAATTACTTAGTCTAATGTACCTCAAGTTACAATGGAGTTCCACTACATTGTACTTGAAGTATTGTTCTCTGTCTGGCAGGAACAGCCTCTGAAAAGCTGAAAAGTATACTGTCAGCACTTACATGAAAATTTACCTGAAGGAACAATCATTGCCATCTGTTCCATTCATCTACCTATTTTGAAAATACAAGCGATGCAATGATTTATCAAAATTACTATTGTCATGAAACTCTTCATACTTTTGCAGCAGCTGTCTCCTGACATCCCACTATGTTTTTCACTTTTTAGGAAGGTAATGGCACTAAATTTCAGAAAAAAAATCCCTCACCTAAGATAATGCAGTAAAGAGCCAAGAAGCATGCACTGTGCCCCAACATGTTAGAGGAAGGAATTTACTCCTTTCAATTTTTTTCAAATTTTTTAAGGATCAAATTTCGTGTAATGTTTGCAGTAAGATATCACTGGTTGTTTTGGCAATGTTGTGGTAATATAATGTTGAAACCATCTTATGGTTAGAATAAATTGTTAATTATTTTTTATTCATTCATGGACATGGCATGTCCAGCTGACTTTTATTGCCCATCATTGGTTGCCCTGGAAAATGAGTGGCAGAGGACATTGAGAGTCAATTACACTGTTGTGGCTGTGGAGTCAAGAAAAGCTTCATCCCTGCTGCCATCAGACTTTTGAATGGTCCCACCTTATATTAAGTTGATCTTTCTCTACACTCTAGCTATGTCTGCAGCACTAAGAACATAAGAAATAGGAGCAGGAGTAGGCCATCTAGTCCCTCAAGCCTGCCCCGCCATTCAGTAAGATCATGGCTGATCTGAAGTGGATCAGTTCCACTTTCCCGCTTTCTCCCCATGACCCTTAATTCTCTTGTCTATCAGAAACCTATCTATCTGTGACTTAAATATATTCAGTGAGGTAGCCTCCACCACTTCAACGGGCAGAAAATTACAAAGGTTCACCACCCTTTGAGTGAAGAAATTCCTCCTCAACTCCGATCTAAACCACCCTGCCCCCCCCTTATTTTGAGCTGTGCCCTCTAGTCCTGCTATCCTTTCTAAAAGGAAAGAATCTCTCTAACTCTATCCTATCTATTCCCTTCATTATCTTATATGTCTCTATAAGATCCCCCCCTTAGCCTTCTAAACTCCAACGAGTACAAACCTAGTCTACCTAATCTCTCCTTATAGACTAACCCCCTCTTCAGCCTAGTGAACCTTCTCTGCACTCCCTCCAAGGCCAATATATTCTTCCGCAAATGTGGCGGCCAAAACTGCACACAGTACTCTAGCTGAGGCCTCACCAGTACCCTGTATAGTTGCAACAGTACCTCCCTGCTTTTATACTCTATCCCCCTAGCTATAAAGGCCAACATTCCATTTGCCTTCCTTGATCGCCTGCTGCACCTGCAGACTGGGTTTTTGCGATTCGTGTACAAGGACCACCAGGTCCCTCTGCACTGTCGCATGTTGCAACTTTTCACCTTTTAAATAATAATCCCTCTTACTATTATTTCTACCAAAGTGGATAACCTCACTCTTACTAACATGATACTCCGTCTGCCAGGTCCTCGCCCACTCACTCAACCTATCCAGATCCCTCTGCAGGCTTTCCACACACTCCACGCAATTTGCTTTTCCACTCATCTTCGTGTCATCAGCAAATTTCATTACCCTACACTCAGCCCCTTCCTCCAGATCATTTATGTATGTGGTGAACAGTTGAGACCCCAGCACCGATCCATAGGGCACTCCACTAGTCACCAGTTGCAATCAACATAGCACCCATTGATTCCTACTCTCTGCTTCCTATTAGACAACCAATCCTTTATCCATGCTGATATCTCACCCCTAACTCCTTGCACCCTAACCTTTTGCAGCAACCTTTTGTGAGGTGCTACATCCTGCACCTCTCTTTTTCTTCTCCTCTACATACTCTATGACCAGTACATGTTGTCAGTATAGTGCGCAAGAAACAACACTTTTCACGATATGTTAATACATGTGACAATAAAAGAATTAGATCAAATCAAAATAGAATTTAGGCAACCAAAATTCCCCTGCCAGTGATGTTACAAGGTACTTGCAAGGTATTATCAGGAACCCCATGATAATACATTTCCATAAGATGAGCAAACCTTGTTGCTGTAACATTTACCCACTCTGGAACGTCCCCTCGGTGATATGACATCATGTCAGCAGGGTTTACTGTAGGTCTTCATTAACAGGGAACAGAATTCACTGGGGGCGCAACATCTTGACATTGCCTCTATGGGAAAGTGCTTGGGTGGTGCCAGGAGCCATGCTGAGTGGGAAATGAGGCTGTAGGGGTGGGTGGGGGAAGAGTGTCTGATGTTCAGGATCCATAGAAGAAGTGTCCGTGATTCCGTGTCCGAAGTGAGGATATTTCCATATCTGTGGGGTGGGGTGGAAAAGGAATTATGTGGTAATGTGCTAAGGGTGTGGGGAATTCTGCGGTGGTGGCCATGGGGTTCCATGGTGGTGAGTGAGCTAGAGGAATATCCATACCCATCGGGGCAGCAATGGGGAGATGGGTGGGGGGGGGTGTGTGGTGGCATTGTGTAGTGGTGTTGGGGGAATGGAATACGTGGTGTTTGTCAGCTGTGGGGTACTGCCGTGAGCAGGTACCATAATGGGTAGGAGATTCTATGTTCGTTATGGGAGTGTGAGATGGAAGTCTGTGATGGTGAGGAGGGGAGATTCTGTGGTAGTGGGGAGGGGGATTCTGTGGTGTTGAGGAGGGAAGTTTCGGCAGTGGTCATGGAGGGGATTCTGTGGTGGACAGGGGGGATTCTGTGGTCGTGGGGAGGGGGATTCTGAGGTTGGGAGGGAGGATTTTGTGATCGTGGGCAGGGGGAATTCTGTTGGAAAGGGAAGATTCTGTGGTGATGGGGAGGAGGGATTTTGTGGTGGGGAAGGAGGGTCCTATGGTGGAGTAAGAGGATCCTGTAGTAGAGAGGGAAGATTATGTGGTGGTAGGGAGGGGGGATTCTATGTTGGTGAGGAGGGGGCGTTCTGTCGTGGAGGGGAGGGAGATTCTGAGGTGGAGGGGAGGGGGAATTTTGTAGTGGTGTGGAGGTGGGATTTAGTGGTGGTGAGGAGGGAGGATGGAGTGGTGGTGGGGAGGTAGGATTCAGTGGTGGTTGTGGGTGGGGGATTCTGTTTCTGTGGGGTCAATATTCTTTTATACTTCTATTTTTCACATCGGGGCCCCGATCGTTTGCCTCTGCCGCTATTATTATGTTGTTGGATCTGTCTCCTTGATCTTTTTGGACTATGTCATGGAATTTCTACAGTGCAGATGGAAGCCATTCAGCCCATCAAGTCTTCACTAACCACAATCCCACCCCAGGCCTTATCCCTGTAACATCATATATTTACCTTAGCTAAGCCCCTGGCACTAGGGTCAATTTAGCATGCCTAATCAACCTAACCCACACATCTTTGGAGAGTGGGAGGGAACCAGGGCATCCAGAGGAAACTCACGTGGACATGGGGAGAATGTACAAACCCCACACAGTCAGTGAGCCAAGCTAAGAATTGAACCCAGGTCTCTGGAGAAATGAGGCATCAGTGCTAACCACTGTGCCACTGTGCATCAATAAATATAGTGGTAAAAGCCATCAGCACAGTTGGCCCTTTCCCTAACTGATTTGACACAAAGTCAAAAATGAAAAAACCCACCCATCTGATTTGGCAATGATTGGGAGAAGCAGGAGAAAGAGATTTAATGGTAAATGATGGTTGGGGCTGGGGGGATAGTAATCAAACTTTGGTTCATTTACACTGAAGGTGAGCTTTAGAAGCTCTTTTGCAGATAGGTGGACAAGTCACCATTTCAAAGTAACACTGGATAAAAGCAAATTACGGCAGATACTGGAATCTGAAACCAAAAGAGAAAATGCTGGAAACTCTCTGCAGGTCTAGCAGCATCTGTTAGGAGAGAGAAGAGCTGATGTTTTGAGTCCAGATGACCTTTTGTCAAGCTCCCATTTTTTTTTGCCTTTTAGCTTTGACAGCTCTTATGTCTCATAACAGATGCTATCAGACCTACAGAGATTTTCCAATATTTTCTCTTTTGGCTTTATAATCACAATCTGGGGAGCAGGAGAATGGGGGACAGTTCAAAAAATGGGACAATTGTGACTTTGGTCAATAGTGTAAAATGGGTGATATTGATTCCACTGCTGATGACAGACTTCTCCCAACTTTCATCGTGTTGAGGCCCATGAAGTTGGTCAGGAGAGATATATAACATATGTCTGAAACAATACCACCCATGATCAAAATTGCCCCCATCAATTGCAGCAAGTGTAAACTTTGAAATGATTCATCAAAGAGAAGGCATTAAGAAAGTTATAATTGAAGGAGGATTGCTTGAGGCCACATTGTTACTATTAGCTTTACTGTTGTTGTTTCATTAATAATGTAAGAAACTTAGGAATAGGAAATAATGCGGAGATTTTCCAATATTTTCTCTTTTGGGTTTATAGCAAGTCTCAGCAGGTCTGGCAGCATCTGCGGAGAGAAAAGTAGAGTTTATACTTTGAGTCAATAAAAATATCCTTCAGAACTGAAGACCAAAACATTGATGGGTAATATGCTTTAAGAAGTAGAAAAGAGGATGGAGAATGAAATGGAAGATCTGTGTTAGGGTAGAAAGCAGAAAAGATTAAATGATAAAGATGTCTTGGAACAAAAGGCAAAGGGAATGGTCATGACTGTAGTAAAGAAAGAAAATATTTGTTCAGAGTGAGTGTAAATGGCAAAATGATGAACAGCTCTGTCTAAAAGCAAACGCATGAAAACAAGAGACAGGGCAGCAAATGAAGCAAAGTAGAATGAAAGGGCAGGATTTTATAGGTTCGCTCAAGCCCAAGGAGGCCAATGGTAAATGCTGTATTGCGAGCCTCATTTGGCCCGATTCCAGGGTGGGCAGGGTGGTAAAATTCCAGCCAAAATGTTCATGGTCTGAAATTATTGACTGAATATCGAATCCAGAAGGCTATAAAGTTTCCAAGTAGAAGTTCCTCAAACTTGGGTCGAACTTTACAGCTGAACTACTTCAGGCCAAGGGCAGGAATATTAGTATGAGAGCAAGATGGGAAATTAAAATGGCAAACCAAAGGGAGCTCAGGGTCATACTTACAGACTGAGCCAAAGTATTCCACAGAACAGTTATCCAATCTCTGTTTGATCTCCCCAGTGTAGAGAAGACCACACTGTGATCAGCAGATATAGTAGACTAAAAAGGAGAAGAAATAAATTGTTGTTGCACCTGGAAAAATGTATTTTGGGCCTTGGACAGTGAAGGGAGCAGACATCAAAGGCCATGGGAGTTGGAGTGGGCAAGGGACACAGTGTTTGAAACGATTGGGTTAATTATCAGGGTATCACAGAGAGAACATTCTCTTTGGAATGCTGATATGGTACAGAGGCACAGTGGTTAGCACTGCTGTCTCACAGGACCAGGGACTCGGGTTCACTTTCCGGTTTGGGTCATTATTAGCATGGAGTTTGCACTTTTTCCTTGTTCTGCTTTGGTTTCCTCTGGGTGCTCTGGTTTCCTCCTACACTCCAAAGATGTGCAGGCTATGTTGATTGTGCATGCTAAATTGACTCCTAGTGTTAGGGTTACAGGGATAGGGCCCGGGTGGGATTGTTGGTGCGGGCTTGATGGGCCGATTGGCCTCCTGTACTGTCGGGATTCTATGATTCAGTAAAAAGGGAGGGGGGAGGAAATTTAGCATTAGCAGAAATGATGGAGGATAATCCTTTGAATGTGTAGACTGGTAGGGTAGAAATTGAGAACAAGGGAAATACTCTTGGAGTTCTAGAAAGCAGGAAAGAGACAACGGTAGAGTGCAGGAAATGAGTTGCAAATGATTCAGAGCTTGTCAACCACAGTTGGGAAGATGTTTGGTTCCAATTAACTTACTTGAATATCTGGGAAATGTTAGACAGAAAAACCTCAGTCTAACAGGGTAACTACAGAACTGGCTCCCTAATCACTGATATTGATCTGCTTGACTATTTCCCAACCTTTTGACAATACCCACTGACAAAATCCCACTCCCCTCCAACCAATCCTCTGGACCCAATTGGCTTACCCCTCTTAACCAAACTAACCTGTAACAATCCGATTAGCCATCTTAACCCTCTAACTATCCCTCAATCAACACCCCAAACTGACCCAGCTACTCTTCCAACCAGACCTGACTACCCTGTTCACCCTGACCCCCTCCATCTCCAAACAATATACCACTGACCCATTTCACCCACCTGCCATTTATTCATTCACCAACATTTACGATGGACATTGAACAGACTGCAGTTAGTGCCATAAAAGGGGGTGGCTGGGGTGAATGTGTTTTGTGCACTGATCCTTTTAGCAGTGCATTCCTACACTGAGTTCTTCAGGATGCTGCATTGGAAGTTGAACCATTTTAAACTTAGCCATGTAAATGTGCAGTTTTCTGGCTGATAGTGTTGGATGCAATGGTTCCAATTTAACTGATATTTTGCAATAGTGTTTACAGCAGTATCAATCAGATGTGAATTCTGGGTGCGAATGCAGTATCGCAATTAACTCAATGGTCAAATAGCTCTATTGTCTCGGTATTCATCTACAAAAGATTTCTTGCAGCAACCTTTAAGGAAACAACAGAAAATGGTGCAAGCAGTTTGATTACAATCAACAACATTGACAAAATTGCAGTCTTGTGGGTAATTTTCCTCTGATACAAAGCACAAACCCTGCAATTTTCTCAAAGAAGTATTTAATGTTTGATGAAGATATACACCACACAATTATGTGATTGTCCCTGAAGCTATCAGAAATGGGGAAGATATTTAGAATTATGTCCAGAAAAAGACACTGCAATTTTCTTTCATATTTTAGTTACAAAACATGAGTCATAATGGCATTAATTTTTTTCTCTTCAGTGCTAAGTTTAAACAAATAGAGGGAAGGAACACAATCCAGTGACCCTATGCAAACGTGATAATCTATACTTCAAATGAGGGGCAACACAGTGGTACAATGGTTAGGGACTGGGTTTGATTCTCCACTGTGTGGAGTCTGCATGTTCTCCCTATGTTTGTGTGGGTTTCCTCCAGCTGCTCTGGTTTCCTCCCACAGTCCAAAGGTGTGCAAGTTACGTGGATTAGTCATGCCATTTTGCCTCTTAGTGTCAGGGGGACTAGCCAGGATGGATACATGGGGCTATAGGGTTAGGGCCTCGGTGAGATTGTGGTCAGTGCAAACCCAATGGGCCAAATGGCCTCCTTCTGATCTGTATGATTCTGTGAAACCCATTCATCCGCATTGTTCCCATTTTGTATGAAGAATGATTGTTGCTAATTCAGAAGTTTATAAATCACTGTAGTAGGATCATGATATTGGTAGATACTAATATATGATCAGTGCCATCAAGCATTTTAAGATTTGGGATTCTTTTACATAAGTATCAAAATAATTTTTGAGATTTAAGCGCAGCACAAATTAATTAACATTAATTAACAAGTATCACACAATGAATGTCTCCAAAAAGCGAGAACCTAATCATCTTCCCTTGACAATCATTGGCAATACTATTGCTGAATCTCCCACTGTCAACATCCATGGGGTTAGCATTGACCAAAAGCTAACTGCAACAGCCATATGAATACTGTGCCTACAAGAGCAGATCAGAGCCTAGAAACTCTGAGGCAAATAACTCACTTCCTGACTCTTTTATTGGTAGGGGGATTGAATTTAGGAGCCGCAGCATCATGTTGCAACTGTACAAAACTCTAGTGCGGCCGCACTTGGAGTATTGTGTGCAGTTCTGGTCCCCACATGAGAAGAAAGATGTGGAGGCATTGGAGAGGGTACAGAGGAGGTTTACCAGGATGTTGCCTGGTATGGAGGGCAGGTCCTATGAAGAGAGGTTGAAGGATTTGAGGTTGTTTTCGTTAGAAAGGAGGCGGCTAAGAGGGGATCTTATTGAAGCATATAAGATGATTAGAGGTTTAGATAGGGTGGACAGTGATAGCCTTTTTCCTAGGATGGAGAAAGCTAGCACGAGGGGACACAGCTTTAAATTAAGGGGTATGAGTTATAGGACGGATATCAGAGGTAGGTTCTTTACTCAAAGAGTGATTAGGGAGTGGAATGCCCTGCCTGCAGCTGTTGTAGATGCGCCAAGTTTGGTGGCGTTTAAGAGGTTAATTGATAAGTATATGGAAGAGAAGGGAATGGTTTAGTTTGGAGGGGCATTGCTTTTTATTTTGGTCGGCACAACATCGAAGGCCGAAGGGCCTGTTCTGTGCTGTAATGTTCTATGTTCTATGTTCTATGACTCCTCAAAACCTTTCCATCAAGTCAGGAGTGTGATGGAATACTCTCCCCTTGCATGTGTGAGATCCAACAACACTGAAGAAGCTCAATACCATCCAGGACAATGTAATCCACTTGATTTCATTAACTAATTTAAGCAGTCATTTTTTCTGTCACTGATATACATTGACAACAATGTTAATATACAGGATTCACTGCGCCAACTTACAAAGGTTCCTTCTCCAGCACTTCCAAACCCGTAACCTCTACAAGGGCAGCAGATCTATAGAAGTACCTTTACTGTCACCAAATCAAAATACTGGCATTCCCATGTTTAGATGTACCTGCACCAGATTGATTGCAGCAATTGAAGAAGGTAGCACACCATTACCTACTCAAGGGAAAATTCAAGATGGGAAAAATATTAGCCTTTCCAAAAAGCTTACAATCAGTGAAAGAATAACAATAAATAGATAAACTGGTTCACTGTTTCATACAATCCTAGGAGAGATACAATAAATAACAGTAGTTAAATTTATTGCATGCATTTACAGCAGCAGTGTGACAAAAATATTAAACTTACAGTAATCAAAGGCTATGGAACGTTTGATATACTCCCTGGATAAAGTAGATACAATAGTGTATTTTTCTGCATATTTTAAAATTGCCGACCATCCATTATTTCCGATTAAATCTATCTTTCATCCAATAATTCAATCCATGAACCAATTCACTGTCATAATAATCTTTTCTTGCCACAAATGTGATAGTCTTCTCACTCTTCATTAATTGTTGTCAAACTGAAAACACTTCCTTTATTTCTAACATATATACTTCAGATGCTGGAAACCTGAAATAAAAACGAAACTTGCTGGAAAACATTCAAAAGGTAACATCTGTGGAGAAAGAAGCATAATCAATACTTCAGTCGATGACCTGGTATCAGAAATGGAAGAAGTTAGATATTAGAGATTAGAAGTTAGCAAGGAAAATACATGGCCAATGCCATGCTCATACATCAACAAATATTGCTAAAAGACCCTACTGTATTTTCAAAGAGCAAGAATGAACCCTGGGCAATCATCAAGGTGTTTTTACCATTATGGCCATTGGTGCATTGCCAGCACAGAATGAATATGCTTTACCCTTCACCAAGGGTCATTTTGTATTTGCAAAAGAGGTACAGAATGATTCCTTAGCTGTTAATTTTCAGAATAAAGATCAGTAGATTTTGTCTTTTAAATGGGAAAGTAAGAGGTGCTTAAGCATTGTTACTATTGATAAGAAATTTGAAGTATTTTTTGTATCTATCACTGCTTTACCTATGACTAAGTTGATATTTCTCTACACTTGAACTATGACTATAACACTACATTCTCCACTCTCTGCTTCCTTCTCTATGTATGGTATGCTTTGTCTATAGAGTGTGCAAGAAACAATACTTTTTACTGTATATAATGAATATGACAATAATAAATGAAATGAAATCGAATACTATTGGCTGAGGAAGAATGAAGCCCAGTCCATCATTGAAACCAGCCTCCCATCCATTGACTCAGTCTACACTACCTGCTGCCTTGGAAAAGCAACCAGAATAATCAAGGTCTCCATGCACTCTTTTCCACCTTCTTCCTTTGGGAAAAAGATATTAAAGTCTGAGATCACATACCAACCGACTCAAAACAGCTTCTTCCCTGCTGCTGTCAGGCTTTTGAATGGACCTACCTCACATTAAGTTGATCTTTCTCTACACTCTAGCTATGACTGTAACACTACATTCTGCATTCTGTCCTTTTCTTCTCCATGAACAGTATACTTTGTCCGTATAATGCATTTTTCACTGTATATTAGTTCATGTGACAATAATAAATCAAATCAAATGAAAGCAAAATTGTTGTCGTTTTATTTTCATCTACTCAGATCTTGCATAATTTGAACTCCTCTTTCAAATAATAGTCTGTGTTCTCATGAAAACATCTCCAGATTTTCAAGTCTTCTTATGTATTTACATTTCTTCAAGTTAAGCAGTATCCCAGTGGATCAGCCTTGTACTCTCTCTCTACTACCTCAACATTCCTTTTATTGTATAGAGCCCACAGTAAAACTATTGTTACTAATATTTTATGTGGATTCAGCTGCAGTTCAGTTTAATTCTTGTCACAAAACTATGTTTCATTAGTTTTTTTATGAGCTTATCCATCGATATGCTGCTTTGAAGTCCTTTGACCTTAAACCCCCAATTCCGTTTGCTCTTCCATATCAGCCAGCTTTCCCCATATAGGATATAATTATTATAGTTACTTTTTTGTACCAAAATCAAACACTACCTCCAACTACTGACATTGAATTCCATCTGCCACGCTTCTGCTTATTCCAACATCTTATTAATGAGTCTCCTTCAGTCCTCAGAATTATTTGCTTTATTTTCTGTTTTAGCCGCATCTGGAGATTTGGACATCATCGCTTCAACCCCATACCCAAAATGTTAAAAGCAAGTGTTGGACAGAGGCATTTCCCAAAACTGTATCCTGGTTGGACACCTCTATCCCTTTCCAACTAATTGTTGAGAAATTGCTCTTAACCAAATCAGGTTCTTCCCTTCTAATCAATTTTTAATCCAATTTGCAAATGTGGGTAAAATTAAAGGTCCTTTCATTTCCTACAGTAGTTACAGGGTGGGAAGTTTAATTATATCATGTTCACAGAGGTTCCCTCCAGGACACAGTTAATCATTAATTATCAAGCTTTAATAAACAAATCTGGCCACTTACAGCTAGAATCAGATTGTACAGATAGCCATTATTAATGAACCTTGTGTTTCAGAAAATGCAGCAGTGCAGTGACATTAGACAGGAGGGTATGTTTATCTTCTACATTCTTCTTTCTGTTTATCACTGTAGCCAAAACATTCCTAAATCTCATTTATTCATCGTTATCATTTGGGAGTACTTATTTGCATCCTTTGCGTCCAAACCATTTCCAAATTGGGCTGACTGCTTCTAATTTCTTCATCTAAATGTTTATTAATTTTGTCTTTAATCAAAAATTCCAAAATTTGCCTGGCGTCAGTGAGTATCAAGCAGACTTGTAATTACCCAAGTCAGCTTTGTCTCCCTCTTTGAAAACAAACTTTACATTGGCCACTATCTAGTCTTCTGGCACGTGGAAACATAAAAAATAGTAGCAGGAATAGGCTATTAGGCCCTTCAAACCTGCTCCGCCATTCAACATGATGATGGTCAACCCCCTTTCTCAATGGTGTACTCCAGCACTCTATCCATAGTCTTGGTACATTTCCACTCTGAATAGAAGTAATTTTTCTGAGATTCTTGTGGCTCTTGGGCCAAAGTTACAGCAGTTAAATGGGAGAACCTTTACAGAAGTATATCTCTTTACTCTCTAAACTCAGTTTATAGAAGTTCAGGTCTTTCCTTTCTGATACACATAGACAATGATAACTGACTTTCATCTGCTTCATCCAGGATAATTTCCAATATAACACCTACCTGAGCATCTGAGAGGCAATGAGACATTCAGAACACTTAGTCTGTGTGGAAAAGGACACATTTGACTCTCTATCACTCTGAGCCATTTGGAACTTTCTTTGTGGTTTATTCATTTTTAACAATGTGCAAAATTATTCCAATTGACTTTGCTCAGAAGGGTGTAAAGAGATCACATAAAATAAAGAGAACAAATCCAAAAGGAGTAAAGTAGCAGAGAGACCTAAGTGATTTTTTTAACTCATGGGACATGGGCATCGCTGGCTGGTCAGCATTTATTGCCCATCCCTAGTTTCCCTTGTTCAGAGGGCAGTTTAGAGTCAACCACATTGCTGTGGTAAGATAATATGCTGACGGAACAGGTAGAAAGCATAGTTAGTAAAGCTAACAGCATCCTTAGCTTTATTGACAGAGTCATAGAGTACAAAATCAAGAAGCTTTTGTTAAAACACTGGTTCAACCCCAACTGGAGAATTATATGTGAGGAAGGGTTTTTCAGATGGGGGGTTTCTCTGACGATCTTAGCAGCCTCACAGCTCCAAAAATTTTTAATTGATTAGAGACAGGAATTTCACCTCTCACTCAGGCAGAAATCTTGCCTCATAGAACTGACAGCCAATCTATAGTCCCAGCAGTCCCAGTGATAGTAACGGCCAGGACTGGATTATATGCAGACCATGGATCTAAGTCCTAGGGCTGAATGTTCATCTTTGGGTTTGTCAAGTTTCATCACACATTTATGATGTATGAGAGGCCAGACATCCATTAGTCTGTTGAAACAGCCCAAGGGAAAACATGGTCTGATTGATAGCTTTCTTTCTTAGATTGATTTCTCAATTGCTCAATGTTTATTTACACAACATAAAGAGACATCAAGAGCTTGCAATTTCTGCTAGTTACACTTTTACAGACTAGTTGATTGATACTTGAATAGCAAAAAAAATGTTTGTAAACAAATTGTAAATAAATGACTGGTTATTAAAACTTTTTTGTCCATGGCATTGTTACTATTGGGTTCATTTGTTATTAGAAATTGTAATCCGGGTAAATGAGCATTGAAGTGCCATAGGTTGACATGGAACATCTGAGAGGCTGTTGGGATGGGTGGAGTGCTTATCTTGGTATGATATGAGGCGCTTGTTGGACTGGGTGGAGAGGCATGAAGGATACAAAGGAACATTGAAGGAGAATGAAAGGACATGTGTTAGCCTGGAGGGTGTGAAAGGCCATTGGAAATAGGTGGAGAAGTATAGAATGTCATGGAGGGTATGAGAGGCATAGAGTTGAGTAGAGGAGCATAACTGGCATTCAGCGTCTGGTTAAGATTTTTGAACTGACTTTCAAAAATCAAAACTATTGTTCTCAATGGATGGGATTTTCTAGGCGTGCATACCTCAAGATTAGAAATTCCCTGTCCAAGCACAAGGATCTTTCAATGATCTACTGAATTTTCAGTCTCACCTGCTACAGTTCCTGAGTTGGCGAGATGGGAAATTTTCAACCGACATCTCTGATTAGCTTTGAACCACGACTCAATGAAAAGCTGTACCCAGTCCATGAAAATTGCAGAGGACTTGAAGATGCCTACACCTACAATGAAGCTAGCCAGTTTGGGAATGCAGGCTGTGGGCCAACGACCTACAACAGCCCACATTTTTATTTTGCACCAGTAAAATTAGGTGGCAGCGTGGTGGTGGTACCAGAAATCAGGCTGGGAGTTCCAATATCAGGTCTGCTCACCATTTTTAAAAGTCCAGAGGATGTCCTGAACACAGTGAAAATCCAACCCCTGGGGTCCAGGACCAGGTGAGTGTGGAAGTGAAGGATTTAATAAATGTGAGGGGAGGTGAGGCTAGGAACGTTTGGGAGAGTGGGATGCAGGTCTTGATGGAGAGGCTATGGGGAGAAAGGAGCATCCAAGGTGGGCAGACATTGTGGTTGCTCATTCAATTTGTAATGGAGCTCTAGAGGGGGCCTGCCTGCCAGAGGCCCAAGTTGGGCAACTAATCGTGTTTCCTCCATGTTCCTGAACTTTTACCTCCAACGTCAAAATTGAGTCTGGGTGGGAAGTGTTCCAATAATTGGCCACTTGAGGGTGAATCTGGCCTAGGAGGACCTAGGCCTGAAAGGAAAAACAGTAAAAATAATAATATTGGTCTGAACTAGTCTTGTATTCCTTAAAATGGAACACCAATAAAACAGGGAAATAAGAATACTGGTCAGAACATTTTCCTTCTAGACTGACCCATGAAATTTACACACACCTTGAGGGTAGACTGGAGGGTAACGGGAAAGCTTTCCAAGGAACTTTACAGGCTCCTCCACCTCTGGGGGCCAGAAAATTCCTCCTGTGGTGTCATTGGAAAGAGGGTAGAAAAGATTTATCAACATGGTTCCCGGGTCATGGAACATCATTACTTAGGTAGACTGGAGAAGTTGGAACTGTTCTCTTTGGAGAAGAGAAGGTTGAGAGGAGATCTGATAGAGGTAACTACAATCATGAAGGGTCTGGACAGAGAAGCCAGTGAAAAACTGTTTACATTGACTGAATGATCAAGAATGAGAGGGCACAGATTTGAGGTTATTGGCAAAGGAAGCAATGGTGAAATGAGGAAAGACCTTTTCATGCAGCGGTTGGTTGAGGATCTGAAATGTGCTGCTTGTTAATGCAGTGGGGATGACTGAAAAAGGAAGAAGATTATTATCTGAAAAGGGAGGATGTGCCTTGTTACAGAGGTTAAAGATCGGGGAATGGCACTTCATAAGTTACTCCTTCAGAGAGCTAGCAGCGATACAACAGGCTGAATGGCGTCCATCTATTGCTATGACTATTCTGTGATTCTGAAATCAATAATCTTCAAGGCAGCAGAATATCCTAAAAGTTTCAGGGTATCAAGTTATTGAGGTTTAGTGGGCCTGAAAAATCTTGACATTTATAATAATTGCAAGAAATTTCATCTTGCTATATTTCTATATTATTCAGAATTTTAATCCTTATTCTTGCTAAATTCCTGAACCTACAATTAACTTTTCATTAGTAGTCTCAACACTAGTCTCTGAAGAAGTTTTAAGGCTTAGGGCATAGTTTAAAATTATATCTCATGACAAACAAAAAAACCCATAAAATGAAGGGCAAAATCATTATAATCTGCCATAAAATTACAACATCAGTTGTTAAACTGAGCTTGCACAAGATCATTCGAATAGCATTCTATGTTAAGGTTTGCAAAACCTAGTGTAAGAAATCCATGATCCAAGTCTCAAAGGCAGTCTTAATCTGGACAGTGAGATGTGGAGGGGCAAGTATGCCTCACTTAGACCTTATCGAGTATATATGTTTTGGTTACAAATAGTAAATAAATATTTACTGTTAAACTCAGAACCTCTTCATGGGAAGAACAGAGTACTTATTTACATTTTAGCCAAACCTTCAGTCTATTTACTGCTATATTATTATTGTCAAACCAAAAAACATTTGTTATCTGTGATTTATATTTCTGTTTTATTGGTGTAAGTTGCTAAATTATTACGTTAAATATAATAACATCATCAACTAGTTCTTATTTGGAGATACAGCATTTTGCTTTTCAAGATTTTAAACGGAACTATTGTCTCAGAACTAATACTGGCATTATACATACAGATCATGAATGATTCAATCAGGGTACATTTGTTCCATATTATCAGATTTGAATGTTCTTACTAATCCAAAACTTGCACCATAACTTTAATTTAATTAATAATTGAAATTATAGATTACTTCATTAGATTTCAAGGAAATGCCATAACTGACTAGCATTCCTTCCTATATTGTGTCATTCAAAAAAAATCTTCCTAGAATAATTCACAATAAAGAAAATAATCGGCCCGATTTTACCATTTTCATTCTAGGTGCTGAATCTAGGCGTAACGCAGATCCGATTTGGAAATCTGCTTTCAAGCGGCCTGATACACACTCAGCCCGAAAAAAAACATCTCCACTCTCATTTGCGCTGTGGGCAGGGCTTAATATGGCTGAAACAATTGGAGTTTTGAGCTGGGCGTGCACAGTTGGAAAAAAATTTGAAAAAGCTCCCCCCCGTTATATTGCTCCCGAGCCGCAGAAAGCAGCTCAGGAGTGACAAGAAGGAGCGATGGTCCTCACACACATCACTGTCCTCCTTATCCACAACCCACCCCCCCCAATACCCACACACATCATTGCCTCCCTTATTGACCTCCATCCCCCCCCACCGACTGACCACTACCCCTTCCCCACCCATCTCCATCGATTGCCCGCAAAGTCGCAGTGAACACCCCCTGCCCCCACCCACCACCAGAGATTTATTTGCCCCCCAAACCTTCACCAGTGAGTGATTGGGATTCCCTCCACACATGCACAACAATTTGGCCTCAGTCCCCACCTCCCCCAGAATAGTCTGGCCTCACTCACCTCCCACTCCTCCACAGAGGAATATCTGACCTGCCTCCTCCTCCTCCTCCCTCCCCACCAGGCAATGATCAGCACCCTCCCTTCCACACTCCACCGCCAGAGATATATCTGACCCGCCTCCTCCTCATCCTCCCCCTCCCAGCCAGACAACAATGGGGCCTCACTCACTTACCACCCCCAAAACAGAGAATGATCTGACCTGCCTCCCTCCTCTCCCCCACCACTAATCTGAGTCAGAGAACTGTTGGAAGCTCTGAATGTGCTCTTCAGCAGCTGGAGTGCCCAATTCATGCTTTTATTCGATAAGTCCATTATGGCGTGGTTCTGGATTGGTAAACACAGTGGTAAAGGGGGAAATACTGATTAAGTTGGGCAGGAAGTTCATTTATTCAATTTAAATGCATGCAAATGCATTTAAATTAGTTGTGCCTGTTTTGGCTGCGTATCAAATCACCACCATTCCAGGGTTTTAGTAAAGTAGCCATCTGCACTGACTTGGGCGCAAATCGCATTAATGGCCTCACACCCAACTTTAGCACATTTCCATGCCCAAAAACAAGCCCAGTGTCTGTGTTTGCCCTCCAATCTTGCTTTTGGTGTATAATAATACATACTACTTGAATAGCAGTTTTTTTCTGTCTCCTTTCCTGAGCAGCATTCATAAATCAGAGCTATTACACGCACTGTTCCATACCAAGGCTCACTACATTTATTTGTCTGTTGCACTTTCATCTCAACAATACTTTTCTTCAGACTTGGTTGATCATTGGCTCTGCAAGTTTGCAGCCAACTCAGCATTTTCTGAGAAGCAATTTTAATGCCTGATAAATCTTTAGTCCTGATGACCCTGAATTCCTAATAAGCATTCCCAATACATGAAACACTGCATCAGGATATCTACTGTCTTCATATCTGGAAACACGTTCTCTTATCTTTCCACTTTCTATATATTTCTCTCTTTAATCTTCCAGGCTCTGTTTTACTCTGAGCTATCTTATATGTCCCAACTTCAATAATCTTTTTTCAATTTTCACTGAGCAATCTTTAACGTTGCATTTATAAATAGGAGCAGGAAAAGGCCATTAAGTCCCTCAAGTCTGAAACTGTCAAGTGTTTGATTCTTTTGCTTAATTCAAATCCTAGTAATCCAAACCGTTTGATCTAGCAAGTGAATGACATGGTGGCTGCTCTTGCTTTAACCTAGACAACTTATTAGAAGCTGTCATTGCACAGCAATATGCAGTGTAAAAATAACCAGGCTTGATCTCATCGTCTACTCCACATATCAATATCTGATGGCCAAGTCCATAGTCACTAACTCCTAAACATGGGTAAATCTATTATTTCTAATATCCTTTCTTTCTAAGATCAATATTGTACATTATCTATCAGCCTTTACCTTACCTTTTTCCCTCGTTTTGCTCCCTTCACTACTTCTTCTTCTGATATTGTTGAATGTCTCATTTTACCTTTCCAAATGTGGTTCCCTTGTATTTTTCTTAACTGTTCATGTTCTTCATGTTTCTGATCATTATCGTGTTGCCATTTGTGTGAAATAGCTATGTACAAATAAACTGACATCTTTTCTACACTGCAACAGTGACTACACTTCAAAATATCCTAATCATCTACAAAGTAATGTGGGATGTCCGGAGCTATAAAAAACAGAGTCGGGATTTTCAGGTCACACTTGCCCCAAAACTGGAAAATTCTGCCCAAGGTCAACGGACCTTTCCATAGTCTGCTCCCACCTGATACAATTCCCGTGGCAAGCAGAACGGAAAAATTCACCCCATGATATAAATGTAAGATTTTTGATACATGAGCATATAAACAGATGCCAGAATATTTCCACTCTACTGGAATCCTAACACAGAGCAGATAACACAGTCACTCCATTTGTCCAATGTCTCTACTCAAAAGCATGATCAAACTTATGGGTCTGCAATCAATGGTTAGTGGACATTCAGCAAGATTCCTTTGACGATTCTGGAGCTAGTTGCCTGGTGAGTTAGAAAGTGACTGCGGAGGCCATTTGGAAACTATTGTAGCGCAACACAATCTGGGACTTGTCTCCAGACCTGAATATTTAGTTAATTAAATTCTATTGGCAGTATTGTCTAGATCTGTAAAATTAACTAGTGTAGATGGTGGTATTTAAATCATTTAGCATATAAGACGGCCCCATTTTGTTGGCCCCAAATATCATGATATTGCATATACTCAACTTAGATATCGACCTCCACCCACAGCCCCATACTCCCCATCTCCACCCTCTCACTCATTGCAGCCATTACATGCTATATTGGCACTAGACATCAGCCTCAATTTCACACCATACAAATGGCTGTTTTAGTTACTGGTATGTTATAACTTGATGCAAGGGATCTAGCAGGCAATACGGCATGTGTTGTGAAGATGAGTGGGTGTCTTAACTCATGCCCACGTTGCATACAGCCTGTGTAGTGAATAACAAAAGTGGTGCCCACCTCCATCTACACCAGCAGTTAATTCTTATGTGCTGTGTATAAATTGTATGGAATTTTTGAGCCTTCAAAGTTTGACTTATCAAGAAGCTATCTGGCTATAGGCTTCTGGATACCAAGAATGCACAAATAGTTCAACAATTCAGTGTTGCTCGAATATAACTGACTGGAAATATATCACATGTGCCTTAGTCTGAATGCATGCGTTCATAGAATACATCTGCCTTCGTGTTTGGCTCTTTATTTTTAACAGGAAATGGAATGTTAGAACCAATTTTGTTCTTCTCACCAATCCGTACATGAACATTACTCATTGTTAGCTTGGGTGTGAGTCCCAGTGCAATTTTCCTTTTCCTAGCTTACTGAGCCTTTTATACCATTGTTCTGATTGAGATTGGCACTCTCAGAATAAGCCAAGTAATTGCTTTCCGCAGTTACTCTGTGCTATAACCAATTGAGCTACCTGAACAACCCCAGTTTTTCTTTCAACACTATTTTTCTTTCATTTGAAAAAATAGCCATTTCTCAATACAAGTTTGATATATTGAGGGCAATTCTTCTAGGCCGCTGCGCTGCTTGGGTAGTGCAGCAGGCCAGGAAACATTAGCAGGGGGCCTTAGTGGGGTTGGCATCAGCCGATCATGAGTTTCCAAGCCCTTTTTTTTATGTAATCCATCTTGCACAAGAAATCAGCGCAAGGCTGATTGCCATATGGAAATTCACATGATTAGCAAGCCCAGGATGGTTTTCTGTGGGTTTGCTAATGTCTTCCCTCTCTCCCTCTCTTTGCCTTTGTGCTGGAAGAGGTTTCCATCAATGGGGATTCAAACTGGTCCCCATTAAAAGGGCTGATCGGTCGAGGTGGGCCTGCTGCACACTCAGCAAGAGGAATTGGTCAGTGGGGGAGGAAGTAAGGCACTTGGGATTGGTCTTGTGGGGGGAGGGCGTGGATTGGAGTTACACGTGGGAAGGGTTGGGGATCGGGGCTGTACATGGGAGCTGGTTATTAGGGCTGACCCTGGGGAGTGGGTTCCGGGAGGCTTGCAATGGGAGAGGGAAGGTGGAAAGTTGGTAATTAGAAGAAGGAAGGAATCAGTAGGTTGGTGATGGGGCGGTGTCATTGCGCATGCACTGATCTCCCCCCTGACAGATCGGTGTATGCACAGTGGCCTGCTGAGCACAATGCTACCGGCCTCTCCAGCGGGATGAAGCCCTACTCCCTCTTAACTGCATGAATCCCCCTCTGTGAGACACCGAGTGTTGAAGATACATTCAACTAAGTATGCCCAAAAACCAAGCAGGAAAACTCCCATTTTTCCACCCAGTTGGCACTTTTTTTGGGGGGAACAATCCCCCTCATTGTTTTGCTGACTTTCCTTAATAAAATATCTTCATAATTTTATATACAGCATTACTACTGACGTAAGAGGGAGATGGTGACATAAAGTAACCCAGAGATCCACATTAACGCTCTGGGGACATAGATTCAAATTCCATCACAGCAGCTGGTGAGAATTTAAATTCAATGAATAAATCTGGAATGTAAAGTTTAGGTCAGGATTTTCCAGTCCTGCCCAACACTGGGTTCATCCAGCCCCGTCGAAAGTCAATGGACTTTTGGCTGGGCCACTGCACCCTCCGCAGCATCATGGCAGGAGAATCGTACCCTTACGCCAGAATTCTACTGCCCTGCCCACCATGGAATTGGAACAGACAAGGGGTGGACAAGGCGTTGACCTTGGATGGGAACTTCCAGTCTTACTCAAGCGAGGCTGTAAAAATCCTGTCCTACATCCCAGTAATGGTGACCATCAACTACCATTGATTGTGGCTAAAACAAAAATCTGGTTCATTAATGTCCTCTAGGAAAAGAAATCAGCCATTGTTAACCAGTCTGACCTACATGACCTACCGGATAGAAAGCAATGTGGCTGACTCTTAAATGCCCTCTGAAATGGTCTTGCAAGTCAATCAGTTTAAGGCAATTAAAGATAGGCAACAAACTCTGGCCTTGCTAGCGACAGACACATTCCATGAAAGAATAAAAAATTAGACTGATTGGGCCAAATACATATGAGGCGGGACTTTCTATCCTCGCTTCCCCCAAAACTGGAAAATTCTGCCCAAAGTCAATGGACCTTTTAATGTATGCCCCTCATCCGCTCCAATTCCTGTGGCAGAGCAGTAAAATTCACAACATAGGCAGGAATCCTCTGGCATTCAGGCTGGCAAGGTTCTCCAGTCCCGCCAGCAGTACACTTACAGAGTCAGGAGTTTCCCGTCAGCATGGGGTGATATAAATGGGAATTTCCATTGACAGTGGTGGGACCAGAGAAACCCACTGCTAGCAAACAACATGCCACATCTCACTAGCAGGAAACACGCAGCTGGGAGGCCAGAGAATTCCGGCTATAGCTTTTGCATATAAGCTGTTTAATTCTATCCAATTTGGAGTAGCAAAGCAATTGCCATAGAAGGGTCTGGAGGCCAGGTCATTGAGTATCTTTAAGACAGAGGTAAATAGATTCATGATTGATAAGGCAGGAGAAATGGGGATGAGAAATAAACAGCCATGATTGAATGGCGGAGCAGACTCAATGGGCCGAGTGTCCTAATTCTGCTCCTATGTCTTTTAGTCTTATGCTACTAGCTGATAAATAATAAATACTTATTGTTTCAAAAAGCCCCCTTCATTTGCATTAAAGAACTATTTCTTTGTGAAAAATAATTAATTTAAAATCTAAATTTAGCTCTGTTTTTCATTAGGCGTACATTTGATTGGGATTTTTTTTTCAAATGTAAAAATATTCAGAATTTGTTGTGAAAAATATTGACGCACGTGTGTGTTTATGTGTTATTTTGGGCTGAAAATATTTCAAGGTATTTTCTAACAATTGGACAACCTTTAACATTTTATGAAACAATTGATAAATATGCAATTAATGTGAAACAGCAAAAGAAGTTTCAGAACTTGTCAAACTAAAAATCAAGGACTGCATGCCCACTGAAAAACATTTAATTTTCTGCATCAAACTCAATGGGTGTCCTTGATAAATCATTCCCCTCCCACACAAAATCTAAAATGGACTGAGGTAACTAACGTCTTTGTTAAGCACCTATATGAAACACTGCAATGCATGAATATTTGATAGAGCTGTCTTGTCAGTCTTTTACAGCGTTATGGACTGTAATTTGGAGATTACAATTTTCCAAGATTTGTTTTTAATTCTCTGCAAAGTGCGACCCTAAGGTGCAGGTACTCTGAAATTGGAAAGCCTTCACATCAGAGAGTATAGCTTCTTCCTTATGCATTTTTAGTAATATATAATTTAGAATAATCTCTCAAAATATGCTTGAATGATCACAATATAATTATTTTCAGCTTCTAACTAAATCTTTCATGTTTTTTTCTCTCTTGACTGATGCTGTGCTTTTCAGATAAAAACAAGAATATTTTTGATTATATATGATTATAACAATTCCCAAAATCAGCTGATAGAAAACTGCAGAATTTTAATTATTTATGATGAAAGTATATTTTGCAGATTTTTATTAGTTGTTAGATTTTGACAATGTCGTAACCTCAAGAACAGGTGGTTTGGAGGCGGGTGGATAGTTGATAAAATTGATTTTTGGACTGCGACTGAAATTTGACTCCAACATGCCCTTTTTCTGGTTAAATGGAGGCGTATTTGGATGTGTGCATCTAAACGACTCACCAAAATTGGAAGATGAATTAGTGCAGGCTGGTGGGTACTTATCATAGCAATCAGCATCCTTATCAAACATTAATGAGATCTTTTTAAAATTATAATTCGCTGACCTTTAAATTTAACAGGGGAGAAATGGGTTAAGGCCTGTCAACATGTGTGGGGTTTGCGATGCGTGGTTAATCTACATCCATCCATTGAGATTCTGGCAACACATGTACACTTCATGCTGCCTGCTTATTTAAATGATGTGGAGATGCCAGCGATGGACTTGGGTAAGCACAATGTGCTTATTCAAATGACAGCAGTACTGCAGAGTGACTGCATGCCTCACCAGGGAGCCCATATTTATATGTCGCTAACACCACTTACAGCTAGCCTGCACTTCTTAAATGGAAGGTGTGTTCTTGCTGCAGTAGTTGATGTAACAGTCTGAGGAAGAGAATCTGACCTGCAAGAAGAGTGAATGTGTGCAATACATATTGGTACAGGAGGTAAACTGGGTGCTGTATCCACAGGGTGTCAACTGGTGCTCTAGATTGTGAAGCTATGGGGCAACACACAGCCATTACTGTCAAAATAATTTGTCATAGGGTGTAGTCCTGAGAACATAATGCAATGCTGCAAGATGTTCAATGATCTCACAGAGATGGTCAAGTCAGTGAATTCATCTACAAATGTCATGTCCTTACAAGTGAATGACTATCCTCACCATTATACACTATTCAAGCCTTTGTCCTCGCTCACTCCCTACCAACAATCTCTGTCAGCCATAACTCATAACAAACAATAAAACTTCAACTCATCCTCATGCACTTACCACAGCTGCAAGCTGCATCTCGGAGCTTGTACACATTGTCAGCCATTCAACTATAGTAGCCATATCATCTAACCACATTGTACCACATTAATTTTCGCCCTCCTGCAGGACAATCACAGGTCGCAACACATAACCAGCAGGTACAGGCATGCTTTACTCCAAGGAGGAGATAACTCAAGTTATTGGAGATGATGGTGTGCTTCTACCTAATCCACCTTCTCACAGCCCTTTCCACCTCACTCTACATTCCCTGCTGACTTATAAGTTGAAGGTAGTGTCGGCGTTCACCTCTTGCTCATCACAAGCCTACTCTTGTGTCTTTCCACTTTCAGATACGCAAGAATTCTCCTTGGGCTAGATTGGGAGCACAAAATTCAAGGGGAATAAGTTACTGATGGAAATGAAACACCATTGCTTGATCTCACACTCACAGCCTGCAGCTCAGACACTATCAATGTGTGAACTTGCGAGGATAAGTTAGAGGTAGGATCTGCAGCTGGTGAGATATGTGGCAGCATCCCCTTTATGCTGCTCACAAAGCTCATAAAGCAAACCACGTTAACTCTTGATCTTAACTGAAACATAGCCCTTACTTACCTAGGACTGCTGACACAGGCAAACAGCTTAAACGAATCAAGGCAGCAAATAAGAAAGTAAATGTGGGTTATAAACTAACGATATGTATGTATCCATCACATGGATAAATTAAGCTGACTTGGACCTATTGTGAAAATATTATGCACTTTCAGGGAATCCAGACATCTAGTACAGGATAAAAGAGCACAGCCAAAGCCAGTCTTTTTATGATAGAGAAGAGTAACACCATTGTGGACAGTTTTACGACCACGTAAAGACGTCACCACAATACAAAGGGAAGAATCAATGGGGTCCAAGCTGATTAGTGTGCTCTGCATCCAAAGTTAACACAGGCAGTAAACCTGCAGTAAATTATTGCCTGGATTTGTTAAGTTACCTTTCTATACTTAATAAATTCTCCCAAGTTGCCAAGAATCTATCTGTCCCTCTGTCAATTTCTTTGTCAAGTTCAAAAATCCTTATAGATCCAACCACAATGCAGCATCTGTTACCCAATGTCTCAGCACCCATTGCACACAAACAGATGCCCTGACTATCTGCGTATTGCAGTGGACTGAAGTCATGCCAATCAATTTGTTGCCATGTTGTCATCATGGATGAAAGTTTCAGTGCTCAAAGGGGTATGCAGATTCTACAGCAATCCAAGAATCCAGATTACTAGGATTAGTCAGGCACTACCCTGGAGAACTGACGCTGGCACGATCAAGCATGAACCTATTCTCCTCTCAGGTTAACAGCATACATCCTCCCACAGCTTTCATTTTGCCTGTGCTTTTGCTGTTGCTTCTCAGCCAGCTCCAAGACTGCTGCTGCCCATGTTGAGATTGTGCAGCCTGAAGTCAGATCTCCCAGCCCCAGATTTTTGGTTGTCCTGCAATGTGATCTGTAGTCTCCTCCAGTGAAAGCCAGCAACTGTCCACTAGCCATGCTCCAGCTGAGGTAACACTGTATAGGAGCACTAGACCACGTACAGTCACACACAAGACAGACACAATAAACAAAGCATAAGAAATTGAGGTAAGGCTAATTTTGATGGTATCAAAATTAAGAACTTTCAAAAGTTAATTGGGGGGGCCTGTAGGAGGGCAAAGGGATGTCTGGTAAATGGGAGGCTTTCAAAAGTGTGTTAACCAGAATTCAGGGTAAGACACTCCTCTAAGATTGAAGGACAAGGCTATTAGAAGTAAGGAATTACGGGTGACTTGGGATATTGAAGCCCTGGTCAAGAAAAAGGAGGAGGCACATGACATGCATAGGCTGCTGGGATGAAGTGAATACCTTGAAAAGTATAGGAGGTGTAGAGTAGAGGTAAGAGAGAAATCAGGAGGGCAAAAGGGGACACAAGATTGTTCTGGCATGTAAAGCAAAGGAGAATCCAAAGAGCTTCTACAAATACATAAAGGCCAAAAGAGTAACTCGGGACAGAGTAGGACCTCTTAAGGATCAACAAGGTCAAATATGCGCGGATCCACAAAGGATGGGTGAGATCCTAAATGAATATTTCTCATCAGTATTTATGTTGAGAAAAGCATGGATGTGAAAGAACTTGAGGAAATAAATAGTGATATCTTGAGGAGTGTACATATTAGAGAAGAAGATGCTGGAAGTCTTAAAGCATATCAAGGTAGATAAATCCCCAGAGCCTGATGAAGTGTATCCCAGGAGATTGTGGGAGGCTAGGGAGGAAATTATGGATCCCAGCAGAGATATTTAAATTAGCAATACTCACGGATGACATGCCTGAAGATTGGAGGGTGGCAAATGTTGTGCCTTTGTTTAAAAAGGGCTGCAGGGAAAAGCCTGGGAACTACAGGCCAGTGAGTGTCACATCTGTGATGGGTAAGCTGTTGGAAGGTATTTTGAGAGACAGGATCTACAGGCATTTAGAGATGCAAGACTGATTAGGGACAGTCAGCATGTGGAAATTCATGTTTCACAAGTCTGATTGAGTTTTTTGAAGGGTGACCAAGAAGGTAGGTAAGGGCAGTGCAGTTGAAGTTGGACTTCAGCAAGGCCTTTGACAAGGTACCACATGATAGGTTGTTTCATATGGTTAAAATTTCATGGAATCCAAGGTGAGGTAGCTAAATGGGTACAAAAATTGGCTTGATGACAGAAGACAGAGGGTGGTTATAGAGAGTTGTTTTTCAAACTAGAGGCCTGTGACCAGCGGTGTGCCTCAGGAATCAATGCTGGGTCCACTGTTATTTGTCATTTATATTAATGATTTGGATAAGAATATAGGAGGCATGGTTAGTAAGTTTGTAAATGACACCAAGATTGGTGGCATAGTGGACAGTGAAGAAGTTATCTCGGATCGTAATGGGGTCTTGATCAATTGGGCCAGTGAGCTGACAAATGGCAGATGGAGTTTAATTTAGATAAATATGAGATGATACATTTTGGCAGATTGAACCAGGGCAGGACTTAACTCAGTTAATGGTAGGTTGATGGGGAGAGTTACAGAACAAATAGATGTAGGAGTACGGATTCATAGCTCCTTGAAATTGGAGCCACGGGTGGGCAGAGTGGTGAAGAAGGCATTCAGCCTATTTGGTTTCACTGCTCAGAACATCGAATAGAGGAGTTGGGACATTTTTTGAAGTTGTACAAGATATTAGTAAGGCCACACCTCAAGTACTGTGTACAGTTCTGGTCACCCTATATAGAAAGGATATTATTAAACTAGAAAGTATGCAGAAGTGATGCATTAGGATGCAACTGAGACTTGATGATCTGAGTTATAAAGAGAGGTTGGATAGACTGGGACTTTTTTCTCTGGATCATTGAAGGCTGAGAGGTGATCTTACAGAGGAGCATAGATCAGCTAAATAGTCAATATTTTTTTCCTAAAGGTAGGGGACTTTAAAACTAGAGGGCATAGGTTTAAGATGAGAGGAGAGAGATACAAAAGGATCCAGAAGTGCAAGTTTTTTTCACACAGAGGGTGGTGAGTGTCTCAAACAAGCTGCCAGAGATAGTAGTAGAGACAGGTACAATTTTGTCTCTTAAAAAGGCATTGAGATATTATATGGGTAAGATGGTTTAAAAAAAGGGCAACATGGACAACTTGGGCCAAAAGGCCTGTTTCCATGCTGTAAACCTCTATCAGCTTGCTCACAATTCGATATGATCTTGGACTTAAATTTCACTTCCCCGGATTCTGCCCCCCCCCCCAAATCTTTACATCTCTTTATTCTCTCTGAAAGATCAGAAGTCAGTGCCTCTCTGTCACAAATATATTCATGATTTGTAGATGCCAGCATTGGACTGGAATGGACACAATAAGAGGTCTCACAACACCAAGTTAAAGTCCAATATATTCAATGATGGTGCATCCACAATCCTCTTTAGTAAAGAATTCCAAAGATTCATAATCCTTTTGAATGAAGAGAGTTCTCCTCATTTCAGTCCTAATAATCAGCCACTTATCCTGAAATTGAACCCTCTTTTTCTAGATTTCCCAGCTAGTGGACACAACATCCCTCTACCACTTTAAATCATTTTATAATCTTGAATGTTTCAATAAGATCACCTCTCATTCTCTAAACTCCAGAGAATATACTTACTCCATTGCAAGTGCATCCTTCCTTAACTATGCAGACAAAAACTGCAGTCAGTATTTCAGATGTGGCCTCACCAAAGCCCTGCATAATGGTAATAAGATGTTTTCATTCTTGTATCCTAACACATAGAATCCCTACTGCACAGAAAGACGCCATTCGGCCTATCAAATTTGCACCAACTCTCCAACAGATCATTATACTCAGGCCCTCCCTTATCCCCATAACCCTGCATATTTACAATGGCTAATCCACTTAATTTACATATCTTTGAACACTAAGGTTCAATTTAGCATGACCTGTCCACCTAATCTACACATCTTTGGACACTGTGAGAAAACCGGAGCACCTGGAGGAAATCCACACAAACACTGGGAGAAAGTGCAAACTCCACATAGTCACCCAAGGCTGGAATTGAACACAGCTACTCGGTGCTGTGAGACGGCAGTGCTAACCACTACACCACGATGTCTTTGCAATAAAGGCCAACTTGCTTGCTCTGTCATTTTTTTTTTGCATTCCTAGTACCTATTCATCTAAGTCATTCTGAACATCAAAATTTACAAGTTTCATATTTTTAAAAAACATTCTGGTTCCTATTCTTATGACCAAAGTGACCACATCTCCTCACATTATACTCTATCTGCTATCTTGTTATCCACTCACTTATCCTGCCTATATCTCATTGAAGCTTCTTTGTGTTCTCCTCATAGCTTGCATTCCCACCTAGCTTTGTGACATTGATAAATATACATACTCAACTCTTCATCTTTCTCCCAATAAAGATGTTTAAAGCTAAGGCTTCAGCATTGGTCATTGCAGCACTCTACTAGTCACAGCCAGCCAACTTAAAAATGCTTATTTTCTTCTTCCAGTCCATTAACAATCCTCTATCTATATTAATACGTTATTCTCAACTCAGGCCCATTAACCTGTATATTAACTTTTTTTTTGAGTGGTGCCATATCTAATGTCTTTTGGAAACCTGGGTAACATTCCTCTTTACTCTTCAAAGACTCTAATAAATTTATCAACTGGATTTCCCTTTTGAAACATCATGCTGACTTTTTCTAATCATACAATGCTTAGTTAAGTGCTAGTTAAGTACAATGCTTAGTTAAGCCTTCTTTAATAATAGATTCCAGTACTTTCCCAATGACTGATGTGAGGCTAACTGGCCTGTACTTCCCCTATTCTTGAATAACCATTATGTTTGCTTACTTCCAATCTGTAGGAAATGTTCCAGAATCCTTGGGACTTTGGAAAAATTACATCCAGTGCATTTATTGTCTCTATATCTTCTGTTGCATTTTAGTCCCTTACGTCTCCCAAATATTTCTTCCCTGTTGATATCGATTACCCACTTTATATCTAGTATGTAAATTGTGTCTTTTACTATGAAGAATAAAACAAACTATTTATTCAATGTCTCAGCAATTTCTTCTTCCCACATAATATTTTCTCCTGTATGCTTTTAAAGTACCAAAAGTTACTTTTACCCTTAACTTTCTTTTATACTTGTAAAAGCACTTAAAATCTGTTTTTATATTCCTGGCTAGTTTACTTTCATATTCTAACTTTTCCCTCTTTATCAGCTCAGTTTTGGCTCTTTGCTGGTTTCTATAACATTCACCGATTCTCAGAATTATTACTATTACTTGCAACATTACAAACTTTTTCTTTCAACCTAATATCTCTCTGGTAAGACACAGGTGACTCTTTCTTGCAAAGTTTTTTTTTATTTGAATGCAACGTGTCCCTGCTGGACATTTTGAATCGGTTCTTTAAATGTTTCCTACTGTTAATTTACCAACATTTATTATTTACCAAATCAAGCTTAGCCAGCATTTCCCTCATACCTATGTAATTTGCTTTGTTTAAGTTTAAGAATCTTGTTTGAGATTTGAGGTGTCTGCCATACATTGTCTATGTTTCTGATATATACAGAAGGATGCAGACCATGGCAGCTCTATGAACCATGAGCTTGGTGTTGGATTTGAGGCCTCTGTCTTCCAAAATCAGAGTGAAGTTCATCAAAGACAGAGAGGTAGCCAACGCTTACTGGGGAGAGCAATTTAAGAACCTTCTCAGCCAGCACGTAATCTTCGACATAAGTGCCCTCGATAACATCCTGCAGCATACTACTTGTCACCATATCAGCACAACGCCAACTTGCCGTGAGGTTGAAAAAAAACAGTCTGGCAGCTGAAAAACAACTAGGGCTCTAGTGCAGAATCTTATACTCTAATATTACTTTCTGATGCTGCCTCATTGCACAATATTACACATTAAGTAGCTTAATTGTTTATTTTCTTCATATTTTGGTCCAGGAAATTGTCACAAAAAAAACTACAAACTCATCTTCCAGAAAAACTTTACCAATTTGCTGGATCCAGTCTATTTGAAGGATAAAGTCCCCCATAATTATTGCATTACGTTTATTAGAAGCTCCAATAATTTTTGTTTAGTTCTCAATCCACGGCTCTAACTACTATAAAGGGGCCTTTAGACTACTCCCACCAATCTTTTTTGATCCTTGCTATTCCTAGTTTCCACACATACTGATTCTACTTCCTGAGTTTCTGAGCCAAGATCCTTTCTCATGAATGTTGTTATGTCAGCCCTTATTATTAGGACTACCGTTCTCCTTTGTAAAAACACTCCAGAAGCTCAACATAAACAGGATTCCCATCTATCATCTTCAACATTCATTACTTCCACCATTGAGGTACAGTGGCAGCACTGTGTACCAGTTACAAGATGAATTGCAACAACTGACCATGGCTTATTCGATAGCACCTTCCAAATCTGTGATCTCTACTACCTAGGACGACAATAAGGGTAGCAGATGCATGGGAATACCATCACTTGAGAGTTACCTTTCAAGCCACACACCATCCTGACTTGGATTGGGTGTTTGCACTGCCAGGGGTGGAGGGGGTTGGTTGAGGGGTTTGGCACTGTTGGGGGAAGTGGAGTTGGAGATCAGGGCAATCCAAGATTGGTGGGGTCAATGCTAGTCCAGAATGGCTAAAGGAGCTGTGATTGGGCCATGAAGGAGTTGGGTGGAGCAGCACTGTGGAGTTCCCATGGCACTGGCCAAAGAGCAAAGTGCCAATGTCTAGGGAGCACCGTGGCACTGCTCATTGAGCATCAGGCAGTGCTGAAGAGGGGTCAATCAATTGGGGTAGGGGGGTACCACTGCCACTGCACATTGGGCTGCGTGACAGAGGAGGGGGGCCCAGCAATCAGGGCTGGCCATCGGGACAGGGGGTTGGAGTCAGTCTACTAAGAGGGTCAGTGTGCCAGGGAGGAGGGGAGAGGGCAGAAACTGGGACTGTGGAGGAGGGAGGGTCAGGTCTGCTGGTGCGGCGGGGCGGGTCGAGACTGCTGCAGGAGATCAATGTGGGATCGGAGGAGGGGGGGCTGGCGCTGGGCCCAGACACATCCGGCAGGGCCCACAATTGGGCCAATGTGGGGGAGGCGGGGTGAGTCACATGGCCAGTAATGCAGATATTGCAGGGCTGGCCAGCAATTGAGCTAGCCAGCAATCAAAAGACCGGTAGACAGAGACCACTATGCATGCACTGATCTCAGCACTGACAGATTAGTGCATGCACAATGGCCCTCTCAGTGCCAGGCCCCACCCACAGCTTTTTGGACTGATCCACACTCGTGCACTCGGCTGTGGACAGAGTGTCAGGAAATTCATTCTGAAATTCCGACTGGAAAAAACAAACGTGATTTTTTTACTCAAATTCAACACTTAGAAATTCTTAGAAACACTTAGATAATCACCTCCTATATGTTGCATGCTGGGAGTAGTCATGATGTCCGCATCCTCGGCCATTCTCAGGTGTTGCTGTTGTTCACATTCCCAATGTAACTATAGCTGGCTGACTGTTTAGAGTCTGTGCTCCAAAGCCGAGGAGAGATACAATCCAAACTATGCTTTCTTCTCATCGACTGGTGTGTGCTGATAATATGAGATATGAGATTCCATTTCTCTTACCGATCAGTTTGTGCCTTGCTGCTTTGAAGAGGGTGAAAGTGCTGGCAGAATTGTGGAATACCAGGGATTCTCAGATGACAAGTTCACAAACCAAACCAAATGAAGCCCAACAGAGGGTGGGTACCAGGGAAACAAAAGATGTCCTGATAATGAGGCATTTCATAAGATGGTTGGGAAGCTTCTTCTGAATAGCACTGAGACATTTGCTAGAATTCTACTGCCCTCCTGCCACAGGAATCAGAGCGGGTGGAGGTGGACAATGGGAAAGTCCATTGATCACAAGTGGATTTTCTGGTCTTGGGTCGAGCAAGTCCATTATCTGATATCTGTCCACCTCGATTAACAAATTTTTCCTATATCCTAAAGGCTCACATTAACACACTTCTCTTCGACAGTTTCTGAATTCCACCAGGAAAGGTCATAACATTTCTATCCTTACAACCTCAAGACTGCCTCATAAAAATAACACTCATAAAAGGTCGCAGTCATTTAATATTGTGCATGAGAACATTTAGTATTAAACATCTAATGATCACTCATGATGACCCTGTTTGGATTACAGTGACTACTTCATTAGCTTCTGAGTGCTGCACCATGATGTTAATCACTCCCCACACATCACCACCCCCCCACCCCCCCACTTTTGTAGCTACACCCATCAGCCTGGATGATTTTGGTGGGTGTTATCTGGTCAGTGTAAGGAAGTCCAGCTATGTCAATTATCACAAAGGATTAGACTGACCTATGTTAGCTGAATGATCAAATGACATATTGATTTTCTTATCCTTGGTTTAACATTTAAGATATTTTAGGTAATGTAAATGTGTATTACACAATAAACATAATCATATATGTTAAGAACATTGTTTTGTCACCAGCGGTTTTTGATTGCTTTAGGAGGACTGGGGTTAACAGGGTCACGGTAGATCCTCTGCCTGCAGTTGGTCTTTAACATTTTCTCATCCAGGTCTTCTCTTGCACTCACGTACATTATCTATCTTCCTTTAACTGGGCCGCCTGCGGTTGCTTCCACCTGTGCACCTATTCCTATCATCTCTGTTCAACCCACTCTAGGCTTTTTATTCTCCTGAAGACCTGCCAGTCAGCCATCAATTGGCCAACTGCAACTTGATTTCTGTGGGATCATTGGACTGGAGCGGGCTAGTGACTAGCTACCACTTCTGCCCAGGTCACTACCTCACCACCCCTCTGAGCAATGTAAAATCCAGTCATACCAATGTAAAACCTGTGACTTGAAGTCAGTAGATCATAATTAATTAATTTGTACATTATTGTATTGTTACTTTTATCTATACATCATTGATAGTGATTAATATATTTTGGCCAAGGACGTGCCGCATGCTGGAGTAGAAGGTGGTTTGTGTTGCACCCATTCTTTTGCCCTAAAAGGATTGCTTGATTTGCAGGTTTAACAGTCAAATGGCCTGCAGCTGCTCTGCACAGACATCAGAGTCACAATCTGTGGAGTCCTGTTTTAGGCATCTCAAGATAGATTTGTTAAAAGATCAAATGTAAAATTTGTTTCCAATGAGCACCTCGCTTAGAAATCTTCAACAGCTTCCACAGTCATTGACTTTACCACAAAATCCCTACAGTGCAGAAGGAGGTCATTCAGTCCATCGAGTCTGTACCGATCACAATTCCACCTAGACATCATTCCCATAACCCACACATTTACCCTCATCATCCCCCTGATACTAGGGTAAATTTAGCATACTTTAGATGTAAAGTATGCTTTTGTTTTGTTAATACTTTTGAAGAGCAGGAATAAGCCTAGCATTCTCATCCCCCAAATCCATGATTCTGGCAATCGTTCCACACTTTCAAGGAACTTTGTGGGCATCAGCAATTATAGATGGGCATCTCTCACTGAAAGCGGATATTCTTCTGTCTGACCCCATTGCTACTGAGTCACTCACATCCCATCAGAGACACTCTATCATGTTGCCACCTGCAAGCTCTTGATGGAAACAAGGTACGAAAGATTCACCTTGGCAGAATAAATAAGGTTTCTGGTGCACTGGATCCAGGGGTGTCCTCACCCCTGCTAACCTCCATTTCAATCTCCGTGCAGGCTTCTTGAGTGAACTGGGCTGGCCCTCTCAAGCCACTCTTTGGGAAGAGGCAGATGGAATTTGAAAAGTGTGAGGTGATAGCCTTTGGAAGAAGTAATTTGAATGGTAGGACACCAGGAAGTTCTACAGAACAAAGGGACCTTGGTGTATTTGTCCACAGATCTCTGAAAGCAGAAGGGCATGTTAATAGGGTGGTGAAAAAGGCGTATGGGATATTTGCCTTTATCAAACAGGTTATAGATTACAAAAGCAGAGAAGTCATATTGGAGTGGTATAGAACTTTGGTGAGGCCACAGCTGCTGGAGCACTGTGTACAGTTCTGGTCAGCACATTATAGGAAGGGTGGGATTGTACTGGAGAGAGTTTAGAGAATATTTACCAGAATGGAACATCTAAGTTATGAAGAGAGGTTGGGTAGGTTTGGATTGTTTTTAGTGGAACAGAGAAGACCGAGGGGTGACTTGATTGAGATGCACAAGATTATGAGGGACATATACAGAGTGGATAAGAAGCAGTTGTTCCTCTTAGTTGAAGGTTCAGCCATGAAAGAACATACGTCCAAGGTGAGAGGCAGGAGGTTTAGGGGAGGTGTGAGGAAAATGTTCCTACCCAGTGGGTGGTGATGTTTTGGAATGTACTGCATAGGAGAATGGTGGAGATGGGTTGCTACAGGAGCCCGTGACTTTGCAGTTAGTAGGGGCAGGCACAGGTAGTACTACTCCCTCTCTCACACCTTGAGGTGATGGAATAAAGGACCCAGAAACAGAAGCTCTCTTGCTGGTCTTGGAAAAAGGGCACTTATTATCCTTGTAATTGTTCACATAGGGAGGACATGGATGATATGTAACTAAATAATGAAAAGTCCATATAGATTTACATATTTGGAAATAAAAGTCAAAACATTAATGGGTGTCTGTAAAAACCGTAAGTAAAAGATGGATAGCAGTGGAAAAGCTGCTATGTTCAGTCTGTCACAAATCAGAATTTCACCTAAAGTGAAAGAGTATCTAGTAGTCCACTGTGCATTTTATGGACATGCTATACTATCAGATAACCAGCAATGAAAACATAGCAATGAAAGATAGACAAGTCTCCGGGACCAGATGGGATGTACCCCAGGTTACTGTGGGAGGTGAGGGATGTCATTGCAGAGCACCTGGCGATGATCTTTGCGTCATTGATGGGGACGGGAGAGGTTCCGGAGGATTGGAGGATTGCAGATGTGGTCCCTATTTTCAAGAAAGGGAACAGGGATAGTCCTGGAAATCACCGACCGGTGAGTCTGACCTCAGTGGTTGGTAAGCTGATGGAGAGGCTTCTGAGGGACAAGATTTACGAGCATTTGGAGAAGTTTAGGTTGATTAGAAATAGTCAGCATGGTTTTGTAAAAGGCAGGTCGTGCCTTACGAGCTTAATTGAGTTCTTCGAAAATGTGACTGAACACATTGACGAAGGAAGAGCAGTGGACGTGGTGTACATGGACTTCAGCAAGGCATTTGACAAGGTCCCACATGCAAGACTTCTTGAGAAGGTGAGAGTCCATGGGATCCAAGGGGCTTTGGCCTTGTGGATCCAGAACTGGCTTGCCTGCAGAAGGCAGAGGGTGGTTGTGGATGGCTCTTTTTCTGCATGGAGGTCGGTCACCAGTGGAGTGCACCAGGGATCTGTTCTAGGACCCTTGCTGTTTGTCATTTTCATAAATGACCTGGATGAGGAAGTGGAGGGATGGGTGAGTAAGTTTGCCGATGACACGAAGGTCGGTGGTGTTGTGGATGGTCTGGAGGGATGTCAAAAGTTGCAGCATGACATCGACAGGATGCAAGACTGGGCGGAGAAGTGGCAAATGGACTTCAACGCGGATAAATGTGTTGTAGTCCATTTTGGCAGATCCAACAGGATGAATGAGTACACTATCAAAGGTAGGTGTCTTAGCTGTGTGGAAGAACAGAGGGATCTTGGGGTCCGGGTCCATAAGACTCTCAAATCGGCCTCCCAGGTGGGGGATGTGGTTAAGAAAGCTTAGGGTGAACTGGCCTTCATTCATCGAGGGATTGAGTTCAGGAGTCAGGAGGTAATGCTGCAGCTTTATAGGACCCTTGTCAGACTACACTTGGAGTACTGTGCACAGTTCTGGTCGCCTCACTATAGGAAGGACGTGGAAGCTATTGAAAGGGTGCAGAGGAGGTTTACAAGGATGTTGCCTGGATTGGGAGGCATGCCTTATGAAGACAGGTTGAGGGAGCTGGGACTGTTCTCTCTGGAGAGACGAAGGTTGGGAGGCGACCTGATAGAGGTTTACAAGATGTTGAGAGGAATAGATAGGGTGGACGATCAGAGACTATTTCCCAGGGCTGAAATGGTCGCGACGAGAGGGCACAGATTTAAGGTGCAGGGAAGCAAGTACAGAGGGGATGCTAGGGGAAAGTTTTTCACTCAGAGGGTGGCGAGTGAATGGAATCGACTGCCGTCGGTGGTGGTCAAGGCGAACTCACTGGGGTCTTTTAAAAGACTTCTGGATGAGTATATGGGATCCAATGGGATTGGGGGTTATAGATAGGTCTATGGCTGGGTAGGTTTTGATGTGTTCGGCACAACTTGTGGGCCGGAGGGGCTGTTTGTGCTGTAGTGTTCTATGTTCTATGTTCTATGAAAAAGGACATGTGGTTGATATTGCAAACATCAGATTCTTGCACTGAAACTTAATTTTCTCAAGATCTTACTGCCTGCAGCACCTTCTATTCAGGACCACTTGGGATGGCATGATGGCACAATTATTAACACTACTGCCTCACAGCACCAGGGTGCAAGTTCAATCTTGGCCTTGGGTGACTGTTTATATGGAGTCTGCATGTTCTCTCCATGTCTGCGTGATTTTCCCCGGGGTGCTCTGGTTTCCTCCCAAGGACCAAAGGTGTGCAGGTCAGGTGGATTGGCCATGCTTAGTTGCGCCTTAGTGTCCCAAGATGTGTAGGTTAGGTGGATTAACCACGGTATTACTCTGGGTCACTGGATTACTAGTCCAGTGACAAAGTTACTACAGTAGCAACCTTCCTCTTGAAACTCCCCTCCTTGAACCTTCTTGCCACGTTCTTGAACTGCTACAGTTCATGTGATGTAGATACATCCACAGTTTGGTTAGGTAAGAAGTTCTTTATTTCTGTTTTAATGATGATGGAGGAATAGGGTTATCATTCCAAGTTAGTAACGTCTGTTGCTTGGAGGGGAATTTGCAGGCAGCGCCATCCCTGCAAGTTTGCTGTGTTTGTTCTTCCAGATGGTGAGGGTCACAGGCTTGGAAGGTGCTGTCTAAGGAACCTTAGTCAGTTGTTGCAGCACATCTTGTAGATGGTACACACTGCTGCCACTGTGCACAGAGAGACTGAATGTTTAAGATAGTGGTTGGGATGCTAATCAAATAGACTGCTTTACCATGGAAGATATAGACCTTTTTGAGTTGCATTCATCCAGTAAATGGGGACTGTTCCATCACTAATCCAGAGTAAGAAAGTGGCTGCTGATTGCCACCCTTTTCACTATAAATAGGACTGGACAATAAATGAAACCTTGCCGGCTAATACCAATTTACTGAGTGCAAATGATAAGAGAAATCTTAATCTCAAAGTTTTCTAGTCCTTAACCAAAGTGGATGTGATATAATTGGTTATAAAAGAATAAATCAAACCAAATGTGACACAAGTAATCGATATAATGAAGAGTAGCATTTTCATTTTGGGTTACATATGATGAAGTTTCAATCTAGCAAGGTGTAGGTTCACAATAAAAAATATCCTTGTATCTTGTGAATATGTTACTTGCAGTCAAGGCGAAGCTCCCTACCATTGATTTAAAATTTAAATGTCACAGGATTGAAGTTTCAGATGGTTTCTGTTTCCCTAGCCATTATTGCGAAACTGCTTGTACATCCAGAGTGACAAAAGGATTTAATAATCCTGTGGGTATCTCTTCTAGATTGTGATATCATCTTAATTATCCAGATGAATTGATGAAACTTGTTAAAGTTAACTTGAAATGACTGTTAACCCTGCTTGAAGTTTATAAATTGAACAGGATTCTTTTCACATTCAGATAGCATTCCAGTTGCTCTCTTGCCCTATAATTGAGGTATATTATTATTTAATTTTAAGAATCCATCTGGCCCAAAGAATCTTTCTCTGCCACATTTGCAGAAACCATGCCTACCTATTACCACTGATGAACTTGAATACACTACTTAAATTATTGAATCTTATTACTCAGAAAGAGATTTGGAATGACTTGCTGATTTTTCTAAGAAGCATAGAACGATTATAGTGCAGAAGGAGGCTATTTGGTACATGGAGTCTGCTCTGATTTTCCAAAGAGCATCTCACCCACACCCACCATCCCCCAACTCATCCCTGCAACCCTGCGCATCCACTATGACTAATCCACCTAACCTGCACATTCCTGGAATAATTAATACGAGCTTTCATCTTCCCCAGAAGGAAGCCTCTTTGCTATTTCAGATAAGGAAAACTCAGAAGGGTACTCAATACTCACCAGCTACAGCACATTAAAAGAAGACGCTTATAATTATTACCTCCTGTCAGAAAAGAATTTATGGATGTACATTTGGATCTTTAATATAGCTCCGCTTAAGCTATAGAATCAGAGAATGATCTCCTTGGAGAAGGAAATCATTCGGGCCATTGTGTCTGTGCTAGCCCTCTGAAGGAGCAATTCACCAGTGCTCTCCCTTGGTTTTCCTCATGGCCCTGCAATTAATTTCAATAATGATCCAATTCCCTTTTGCAAGGCTGAGTTGAACCTCCTACATCACATTCTTCGACAGCACATTCCAGATGTGAACCATTCACTGCATGAAAACGATTTTCCTCATCACACCGTTGCTTCCTTTGCCAAATTGAACAATAAATTATGATAGCTTTCTGCAGTCGTAATTTAAAATCATCATATCATAAATAAGTTAATCTCTTCTCTGAAGTATTCAACAAGGAGTGTTTTATGTACATGTTACATACTTCAGGTGCTAATCTCTAGGATTCAAAGCATGAACATTTGTTCAGGATATATTCTGTATACCCCCTGTTTGGACTCAAAAGTGGTTAGCATGCTGTGGGGCAGCATGCTAACCACTGTGCCACCATGTCACCTTGCTGGAATATCTGCTTGTTGGGCCCTTTCTTGAATTTCTGCTTGCCCTCATGATCAAAGTTGACAAAAATGATTCCAGGAATAACAATCTTCAGCTGAGTACAGATTGGAGATGTTGGGACTGATCTCTTTGGAGGAAAGAAGGCTAAGAGTAGATCTGGTAGAAGTGTTCAGAGGGGGCTGACAAAGTACATAGGAATAAACTGCTCCCCTTTGTAAAAGGATTGAGAAGGTACTGATTTAATGTGATTTGCAAAATAAGCAAAAGTGAGGTGAGAACAAACATTTTCATACAATAAGTGGTTTGGGTCTGGAAATCTCTGCCTGGAAATGTGATTGATGTAGGTGAAATTCAGAGAATACTAGATGATACTTGAATAGAAACAATGTGCAGGGTTATCAGGAACAGGCAGAGGAATGGCATAAATAATGCTCATTTGAAGAGCTAGTGCAGATACGATAGGCCAGGTGATCTCCTTCTGTACTATAATCATTCTATAATTCTGGACTGAAAAGCTGCCAGAGATCTGATTGGCTAGTAACTCTTGGAGGTGGGACATCCTGCCTCAGAAGGTAGATGCTATGCTGTAGGAAGTTAATTGCCTGAACAACATGAAAATTAGTTATGACTTCCAGGACTAAGTTTGTGGCTAGTAGGTGCAGCCATCACCTCGAAATAAAATCCAGACCAATATATTTCACAACTAACAAAAAAAATCTTCGTATCCTTCTTAAAAGCCACTTGCTTTTTATGTTTTATTTTGTCTTCTCAAATAATTTTTCTTATTCCCAACTCATTATTGCATGGCTCCCAATTCTGGTTACTATGTTTCTTTGTGTGTTTTGAAAAATATTTCTATTTGGTCTCCAGGTTAGGTATAGTTTCCTTATTTAGCTATTTTAATCGCCATGTTGTTTTTTTTGAGATATGAAGAGTGCTTCTGCTCTTACAGTCAAATGTGACCCATGCAAGGAATATATCTCAGGAAATAATTGACATATTCCGTGCCCTGTGTCATTCTCCAGATCACTGGCTGCATGCTTGAGATGCAGTGGGAGCTTTCAATCAGAAAATAATTCTTATAGCTTATTTCCAAGTTACATAAAATATTTATTTTGGTTTGTTTTGTAATCCATTTACTATCTGGTTGAGTAGAGCTCTTACAGATCCAAAATTTGCTTCCTTAAAGTCAGACGCTTCCAGGTTATCATTTGATACATAATATCTCTGGCATTACAGGGAAACTAATCTAATTTGTATTATCATCAGATTTCTAAATGGCGAATAGCAAAGCATTGAATAACATATTCTGTGTGTTTTATTTACATGATATTGGTAAAGATGATAGCCACACTGAATTTAATGTAGACTTCTGAAATCAGCAAACTATGTAGGAGAACATATCTAAATGAACTAGAATCATAGAATCCTATAGTGTTTCATAACCCCTGCATTTACCCAAGCTGACACAAAGCGGCAATTTAGCATGGCCAATCCACCTAACTCACATATCTTTGGACGTGAAGAAAACTCACATAGATACAGGGAGAACGTGCAAGCTCTACACAGACAGTGAATTGAACCTGAGTCCCTGGCACTGTGAGGTAGCACTGTTAACCACTGTGCCATCATGCTATCCATAATCCATACTATTACTAGACTTAAATGAGCATAACAAATTAACTAAAAGTTATAATTTAGATCTATAACTTTTGCTTCTAAATTATTGATGTCAAAAAGAAAACGACAAATAAAAAATTTTAAAATATTTGTTGAAGTATAAAATATTTCTCAACATCATTTTTGTTCGCCCATTTATAACGAAGGTGGTCCTATAATGGACCAACTTAATGTGATTTATAAAAATAGAAAATATGGTGTAATAAAATGAAATTTAAAAATCATCTTGCAGAATGGTTCTATTACCAATCAGTTGTGTTGATGTATTTTGTTCACACAATTTCTATCAAAATAGCGAAATGGCCAAAACAGATGAATCATTAACAAAAAAACACATTTTCTTTCTCCTCAGATGAAAGATAATAAATGTTCTCGTCTGAATAGGGATCCTCTCTTGATCAAGCACGAAGGACACAATTTATTTTGCAATCCACTAGCCTATGCTCTCCTTTCCCGAGTTCTGCTCTTGTGTCACATTTTCTAAATATAAAGTAATGTGTACCGTATCTCTTCCACAACATGGAATTCATTTGGAATAGGGCTTCTGCAACTCAAAGGGCTGTCACCAAGATTTATTTGTAGTCTCCACCTGCAATCTCTCCTGCAATTTATTTTGATGCATTCATGACACTATACAAAAAGGATGAATTTGCAGCACTGACAGTTCACGCCTGTGAGTTAATGGGCAGATTTACCTTGTTCTAAGTTTTGACATTTGTTCTCTTACACCCAGAAAGGCATAACAGAGTTTAAATTGGATACCACCCTCCCCCCCCCCAACCAAGATTGGTGCAAGGATTGTGACATGCAATTAAGCTGCACCTGTTTATGGTTTTACAGCAGAATATGAAAATTGTGCTGCTTTCTCGGTTAAAAGAGTGTTGCATGTAGCCCACACATTGACTCTTTTAGCTCATTGGCTCAGTTAGGGCACTGGAGAGCTATAAATTAGCCAGGAAGGAGCTAAAGAAGGAGTTGAGAAGAGCTAGAAGAGGACACGAGAAGACTTTGGCGGATAGGATTAAGGAGAATCCTAAAGCTTTTTACAGGTATATAAATAATAAAAGATTGGTTAGGGCAAGATTAGGGCCAGTCAGATATAGCAGTGGGAAGTTGTGCGTGGAGCCTGAGGAGATAGGAGAGACACTGAATGAGTATTTTTCGTCAGTATTCACGCAGGAGAAAGACAATGTTGTCGGGGAGAATACTGCGATACCAGGTTGTAGACTGGGCAGGATTGAGGTTCATAAGGAGGAGGTGTTAGCGAATCTTGAGGGTATGAAAATTGATAAGTCCCCTGGGCCAGATGGGATTTACCCTAGGATTCTCTGGGAGGCTAGAGAGGAGATTGCAGAGCCTTTGGCTTTGATCTTCATGTTGTCGTTGGCTACAGGTATAGTGCTGGAAGACTGGAGGATGGCAAATGTTGTCCCTTTGTTCAAAAAGGGGAGTAGGGACCATCCTGGAAATTATAGACCGGTGAGCTTGACTTCTGTTGTGGGCAAAGTCTTGGAAAGAATTATAAGGGATAGGATTTGTAAGCATCTAGAGAGAAATAAATTGATTAGGGATAGTCAGCACGGTTTTGTGAAGGGTAGGTCGTGCCTCACAAACCTTATTGAGTTTTTTGAGAAGGTGACCAAAGAGGTAGATAAGTGTAAGGCAGTTGATGTAGTGTATATGGATTTTAGCAAAGCGTTTGATAAGGTTCCCCACAGTAGGCTATTGCAGAAAGTGCAGATGCATGGGATTGAAGGTGATTTAGCAGTTTGGATTAGGAATTGGCTAGCTGATAGAAGACAGAGGGTGGTGGTTGATGGGAAATATTCAACCTGGAGTGCAGTTACAAGTGGTGTACCTCAAGGATCTGTTTTAGGGCCACTGCTGTTTGTCATTTTTATAAATGACCTAGATGAGGGTGTAGAGGGTTGGATTAGTAAATTTGCTGACGATACCAAAGTGGGGGGAGTTGTAGACAGCGAGGATGGATGTTACAGTTTGCAGAGGGACATAGATAGGTTGCAGAGCTGGGCCATGAAGTGGCAAATGGAATTCAATACGGATAAGTGTGAGGTGATTCACTTTGGTAGGAATAACAGGCATATGAAATATAGGGCTAATGGAAGGACCCTTAATAGTGTTGTCGAGCAGAGGGATCTTGGGGTACAAGTACATAGCTCTTTGAAAGTTGGCACCCAGGTTGATAAAGTTGTTAAGAAGGCATACGGTGTGTTAGATTTTATTGGTAGAGGGATTGAACTTAGGAGCCGTGAGGTTATGTTACAACTGTACAAAACTCTGGTGCAGCCGCGCTTGGAGTATTGCGCACAGTTCTGGTCGCCACATTATAAGAAAGGTGTGGAAGCATTGGAAAGGGTGCAGAGGAGGTTTACCAGGATGTTGCCTGGTATGGTGGGAAGGCCTTATGAGGAAAGGCTGAGGGACCTGAGGTTATTTTCATTAGAGAGAAGAAGGTTACGCGGTGACCTAATTGAGGCGTATAAGATGATCAAAGGACTGGATAGGGTGGATAGTGAGAGCCTTTTTCCTCGGATGGTGATGACCAACACGAGGGGACATAACTTTAAATTAAGAGGTGGTAGTTATAGGACGGATGTCAGAGGCAGGTTCTTTACACAGAGGGTGGTGAGGGCGTGGAATGCCCTGCCTGCAGCAGTTGTGGACTCGCCTACTTTGGGGGCATTCAAATGGTCGGTGGATAGGCATATGGATGATATTGGAATATTTAGGTTAGAGAGTCCACTGGCCGGCGCAACATCGAGGGCCGAAGGGCCTGTACTGCGCTGTAATGTTCTATGTTCTATGTTCTTTGGGAGTATGGTTCCACAAATTTATGAACCTGGTTTCCTATGTCAGGACAACAGCATTTGGGCTCCCGATCCTTTGCTATTCTGCCAATGTCCTGGCTGCTGAATACCAGCCAGCAGCCAGCCCAGACTGCTGCAGCCCGGGCATGATGGTGCAATCTGAAGCCCACCTTTCCTGACCCAGAGCTGCTTGAGATCATCCTCCAAGGCCACCCGCAGGTAAACAGCTATCACATTGCAAATACGGGGAAGAATCTTGCCAAAGAACTAAGAGCAGCAAAGATGCATAGAAGAGACACCAAGGGAATATGTAAGGGTGATGGGGCTGACTTGCACATGCATTGACACAGAGGTTATGTCAGTGGCGAAGCAAGGATGCTCACTGATCACCATGAAGTAAGTCCCACAGAGATTAAGTGCCCTTCCTAGTGAGAATTTCACCTCTGTGACCATGCACTGATGTTGCAACTGAAGCACTTTCTTCACTGGGCATTCCCAATACAGTGCATCAGTGATCGGCCACCAATCAGCGTAAAGAATCTCCGCTGACCTTAAAGCAGGAAACTAATAACAAAACCACTTTGAAACATTTTTACGCAGCACAAATTAAAGCTTTGAGCACATATTTGGGCTCAAGGTGGAAGCTAAAATATTCTGAAAAATTAGCCTATAAATCCATCTCTTAATTATTTAACCACTCCATGATTATTCAATTGTTTATTTGAAGCAAGTTCTATTGTTCCTCAAGTGTTAAATTAATCACATCACCATTAAAAACCCAGTTGTATCAGAATGAACAAGTAGTGTCGATAGAGTGGGAGAGTTGACCGTCTCACTGATTGTGGCTCGATGAGGCAGGAGTCCCCAGTGAAACCTGTGTCAGAGCGTTGGGTGACAGACCTCATTGCTAATCTGGGCATCATTGACCTCCTGAAGTTGTGGCCAGTTTAGTTGGGGTAATGATGGTGAAACCCTGATGGTTCATTATCAACATCCTTCCCGATCCCCCTGCAATTTCCGCATCATTATTCATGACTGAATTTTAGCATCTGGATCAGAATGTGTCTTTTATGTATTCTTTTATTTTGCGTTGTGGGAAAGTGGGTAATGTGAAAGTGACAGAGGAAAGATTGAGAGCTGGAGTTTTAGATGCGGAAATCAGGATTGCTGTCTCCCCATGCATCCACAAAATATGCTGATGGAGGGGCCTCACTGCTTAGTGGGAGACATTGATCCCTCCTTTACCACATGTCAGTCCTAAAGGAGAGACCAGTGTCTCCCACCAAGCCAGTGAAGCCCTTCCAACAACTCATCGCCCACTACTTAGAACTGTGAATGTTTTTTTAATGTTGGTGATTATGCAACCATTCATTAGTTCTCTCTACATCAGACACCAGCAAGGAAAGGAAGAGGCCCACCAGCAATCAACCCATCAGTCCCAGCCCCTGGAGCAAAATTACATGCTTGGTGAATTAGTTGGTCTGAAATGGTATAAGATGGCACTAGCTCCTAGAGTATCTCAGAAGAGGATCCTGAGGACACACTAGATCTCGAGCCATCACTGTGTATACCTGCAGAGTAGAGACACATACCTCAGTTTAGAGCAAGCTCGGGGTCACCAGCGAGTGAGCACAGCACAGATTTGAGCCCACAGCAGGCGAACACAGAGATAGCCACATTCACTGAGACTTAGAGGACTGCTGAAGGCACGTTTCTTTTGTTTGATTATGAACGCCTAAACTTGACACTTTGGAGAGGCATTAGAGACAGGCCAGAGACCAGGGTTGTCAGAGACCATCACCAGATTAGGACAGAGGGACAGGAAGTCCCTTCATGTTCAGACTTATGCCATGGCACAGACATATCAGCACATCAAGTTTACCATTTGGAGATCTTAGTCCAGCAGTCTGTGTCCTGTATGCACGAGAACACTATACAGCTTCAGCCATGAGAATATTCTAGCAGTGGCTATTTGAGAGGGGCACACGGCGGCTCAATCTCCCTCCAGGAGGCCCTTCTCTTCAAGGCACCAGTGAGATGTCTATGGACACCAAAAGGAAAAAGGAACATCAGCTACACAAACTGAGGTTATCTGCCTGGGACTGCCCTGAGCCGAGCAAATCCAAATCCCCTCGACCTGTGATCCCATCAACTCTAGCAGCTTAGGCCATGGAGAGTGCACCCCACCCACAGCGGGTGAGGCAAAGCAGGCAGAACCCACCAGAGGATGCCCACCAGTCTCAGAGAACAGGGTGTGGAAATTCACAGGCTGCTTCCATCGCTGCAGCAGATATTGGGAAGAACCGAAACATAGAGGTAAGATAAAAAGAGATAAGAAATTTTAAGAGCACAAAGGTGGACAGATATTTACTCACTGGGTGGGAATTTCTAGTCATGCTTGCTCCCGAAGTGGAAATTCCCACCTGAGGTCAACAGATTTATGCTTGTCCACCAAAATTTCCATCCCACTAGTGACAAATCCTGCTATGGATGGAACAGGATATTTAAGCTGCTGCATATACCTTGCACATATGAAAATAAACTGTTTTTTATATATCTGGTGAATGATTCTTTTATCTGATTCAGTGTTCTGAGGTCATACAAGTGTAGCAGATGCTCCCATCTTACATCCCCCTCATCGTGCGCTTCAGGTCTCTGGTATCTTGCATCATCTCATTACAGTACATCGCCTTTCTTTGTTCAGGGACATGAGCAAGGCTTCTGGCTCCAGCAAAATGGTGGTGCTCAGGTATTAAAATGAGACCAGTTTCCAATCTCTACTTACCCCTAGCAACTCCTATCACCATAGATGTCCCCCCCATCAAGCTGGAGGAGCACAATGTGCAAACTTCTCTCAATGCGATCACTCTCCTTTCTACCCATCTAATCCTGGATCCCATCCTGATTGTTGTTGGCACAGCATGGAGGCAGAATGATTAGCTCTGCTGCCTCTCAGCACCAGGGACCTGGCTTCGATTCCTGGCTTGAGTCACTGCCTGTGTGGAGTCTGCACATTCTCCCTGTGTCTGCGTGGGTTTTCTCTGAGTACTCCGGTTTCCTCCCACAGTCCGAAAACGTGCTGGCTAGATACATCGACCCAAACAGGCACTAGGGTGTGGTGACTAGGGGAATTTCACAGTAACTTCATTGCAGTATTAATGTAAGCCTTGCATGTGACTAATAAATAAATTTTAACTTTATATCCCCATCCACTCCTTAAACCATTTGATGCTAACATCCTAATACCCCATGTTGAACTGACCATTCCCCTCTTGAGGCTTCGTGCACAGTGTTGTACCGGAACATGCATTCACGGGGCGCTATCGAATGAACCTACTGTGTTACCTGTTTCCTGCAGGTGCCTCTCCTCTCTGTGATAGTGAAATTTACAGCCCAGTACCAACCCAACAACCCCAAAGACCGATGTGAGTGAGGGACTGACCACACCTGAACACTATACTGGTATGATTGACACAGGATGGACAAGCCATTCACCTCCCTCTACTGCACCCAGAACAGACTTGTTAAACACAGCCCGCTAAATTGATGCACAATCGCCCAGGACAGTCCATGTTTCTGGTCATGACTAAGTTCCACACCACCACCATCACCCCTGCGCCCAATATCTCTCACCCATTCATCTGTCTCTGTACACCCATTCCATCCCCTCCACCTTTAGGTCTGGTCAATCCCAGCCTGCTCCACCTCACCACTCCCTGATGAGTTTTTGCCTTCCAACACCTTCCCCTGCTTTTATCTTGTCTTATCCCATTCCTCATTCAAGTCTTTGCCTTAACGTTGCTTTTGCCTAAACAGCCTTGGTATAGAGTCAGATCAGCTCAAAAGATAGGCAAACACTGTATGCACAAATGGTAGTTGTGAGTGAAGTGCTGTTTATCAGGTGCACATCCCTTGTGTCTCATGAGGTTTTACATTGGTCTAATTTGCTGCCGGCGTGGAAGTAAGGGGAAAGGGGAGCAAGATTCTATCAAGATAGTTTCTTATTGATTTTGTTTCAGAAAATTGGGCTTTATAAATACATTTCCCATTATAAGAAAACTTTTGCTTTGAACAAAATAGACTATTCCAATAGAAAGGCAGTGGAGTAAAAAGAATTAGCCATTACCTTTGTTAATTATCCCATTTAAATGGGATAAATTTAATGGCAAGGGATATTAGATACATGAATGAATATTAAATACATAAATTCAATACATAAATACATAAAATTGAACTTAAATACATAAGTTCAATTTTAATATTACAAATTACAGAGATGTAAAAAAAGCTTTAATGATTTTATTCTTTTGTAGGACGTGAGCATTATTGGCTAGGCCAGTGTTTGTTGGCCACCCCTAATTACCCTTGAGAAGGTGACGACGAGTTGTGTTCTTGATCTGTTGCAATCCCTCACAGTGCTTTGTGGGAGTGTGATAATCCCCCTTGCATGGAGAATCAATAACTCACCTCATTGTAGGACTCATAGAATACAAATTCCTTGGTAATTGGTAATTATCTGACCAAGCGCAGCTCGTATACCGAGTGCCACAAGGAGATCAATCACTGCTTCCTCATATAAGTCCTGGGGATTATCACAGAGAGGGAGAGCCAAGATTTTGACTCAGCAAAAGTAAACTAATGGTGGTACATTTAGAGAGGGCATTTGAAGGTCAGCTTCAGATGATGGTATTCCCATAGTTCTGCTCTCTGTCAAGGTGATAGAGGGAGAGAACCTTTACGCATTACTGCAGTGTATCTTATATATCATATGTATGCTGCCCCTGCACCAGTGTTGAAAGGAATGGATGTTTAAAGAGATGGAGAGAATGTCAATCAAGTGGTTGCTTTGTCCTGGATGGTGTTGAGCTTCTTGATTATTGTTGGAGCTTCATCCATCCAGGCAAGTGGGGGTGTATTCCATCACACTCCTGACTTTTTGATTTGATTTGAATTTATTATTGCCACATGTATTAGAATACAGTGAAAAGAATTTTTTCTTGTGCATACCATTCATGGAGAAGGAAATGAGAGAGTGCAGAATGTAGTGTTACAGTTATTGCTAAGGTTAGAGAAAGATCAACTTAGTGCAAGGTAGGTCCATTCAAAAGCCTGGCAGCAGGGAAGATGCACGGTTCTTGAGTTGGTTGGCACGTGAACTTAGACCTTTGTATCTTTTTCCCGATGGAACAATGTGGAAGAGAGAATGTCCGAGAGGCATGAAATCCTTAATTATGCTGGCTGATTTTCCAAGGCAGTGGGAAATGTAGACAGGGTCAATGGATGGGGAGGCTGTTTTGCATGATGGATTGGACTACATTCACAACCCTTTGTAGTTTCTTTTGATCCATTGACTTGCCAGCCTTTGACCTGGTCATGTAGCTACAATATAAGGCTAGTCCAGTTCGGATTTTGTTCACTTGTAACCTGCAGGATATTGATTTCAGCAATGGTGATGCCATTGAATGTCAAGCAGAGATGGTTATTCTCTCTGGCTTGAGGTAATCATGTTAGCTATGTGGCATCAATGTTACTTGCCATGTATCAGCCTGTTGAATGCTGTCCCTGGTCCAGCATCAGCGAACATCCTTGTCTTTGACCTTATGATGGAAGAAAGGTCATTGACGAAGCAATTGAAGATGGTTGGTCCTAGGACACTACCCTCAGGAACTCCTGCAGTAATGACTGAGAACTAAGATGATTAATCTCCAAACACAATTAGATTCCTTGGTGTTACATGAGGCTCCGGCCAGTGGAGAGTTTCCCTTCTGATTTCCATTGACATTAATTTTCCTTGGGATCTTTAATGCTACACTTACTCAAATGCAGCCTTGAAGTCAAGGACAGTCAGTCTCACCTCGCCTCTTAAGTTAGATCTTCTGTCCCTGTTTAGACCAAGGCAGCAATAAGGTCAATAGCTGAATGATCCTGGCAGAAACCAAACTGAGCTTCAGCAAGCAGGTTATTCTTATGTATGTGCTACTTGTTAGCACAGTTAATACAATCTTCCATTAATTTGCTATTTATTCACAGTGATCTGATAGGGAGGTAATTGGCTGGGTTGAATTATCCTGTGTTTTTAGGACAGGATATACCTGGGCAATTTTACACATTGCCTGGTCAATGCCAGTGTTGCAGCTGTACAGGAAGTCTGAAGCACTATTGTTGGAATGCTGTCAGAGGCCTTTGCAGTATCTCAAATGTTTCTTGACATCACGTGGACTGAATCAAATTTGCTGAAATCTGATATCTGCTGGGGAGTTCAGCTGGAGGCTGAGATGGATCATCCATTCAGCACTTCTAGCTGAAGATGGTTGCAAATGAAAATGCCTTGTCTTTTGCACCAATCTATCATTGAGGACAAGTATATGTGTGGAGCCTCCTTTTCCACATTATTTGTTTAATTGTCCACTTTTATTCATGACTGGATCTTGCATGATTACAGAGCTTAGATCTGTTCCACTATTGAGGGTTCATGTAAATCAAATGTTGTTTCCACTGTTTGGCATGCAAATAGTCTTGTGTAGTAGTTTCACCAGGTTGACAGATTTTTAAGTGTGCCTGATAATGCTCCTAGGTTGGTCACCCAGCTTCATTGCAATGGTAAAATATGATTCTTATTTTGTAGACTGTTGACTATGAGCTATATTTCTGAAAACCTCAATGATTAATACACAACCAGATCCTTATAATAACGTTCCTCCCTTTCAGCCTATTAAACACTTCTTTAAATGGGCAAAATTGCCTTTAAATTAATTTATCTGGATAAAAGCATTTGATTTATTACTTTGTACCTTTCACTCTGTAACAGCAGCGCAGTAATGAGCAAGATGTCTCATGATGCTCGGTCTAAGGCTTTGGGAAACAAGCTAGGCGGCTATTTTCTTTCTGACTGAATATGTTAACAATTTCAGCTTGAAGCTTTACTGATAAATACTACAGGGCATCATAGAGTTTGCAGTTTAGAAAGAGAGCAATGTTGTACATGTTTACAAGAAAATTCCAAATTTGAGACAATTTAGAATTAAATATATAAATACAATTATTTTTATTTTAGAATCTGTATCAAATTATTTTTGGTCCAGTAAATAATCCTTCCAGGATCTCCAGCTAATTTAATTGCAATACTGAGCTTTACTGGATTATACCAGTACTAAAATAGCTTGCTTCCATTCCTTTATTGTGTCTCTGCATCCATCTGTGGATAGAGATTTCACTTAGGCTCAGATGAGCTTTTAGCTTGTTTTCATCCTGCCAAGTGTCTAACTTCATTAAACAAGTGACGGAATTAATTTTTAAAATGTCAGTTATTCCTAAGTCGGTAACTCTGCCATAATTCAATTCACCAAAAACAAAATTATCAGTCTGTAACACTTAACATGATTCAGGTTTGTATACAAACAGGTCAGCCAAAATAAGGTGCAATTTTTCTTCATCCCACAAACTGAAGAAAGGTTACCAGACCAAATTCTAGCCACCCTGAAGCCAGTGCTGTTTTTTGGCTGTATTTCTAGGTCCAAATAATCTAATATACATTTGTTTTTAATATACATTTGTCAAGAAACTCAAATTGGTCACCAAGCTGCCCCAGCCACTGGGTAAAGCAGTGAAGTAGGCATTCAAAGTTACTGGCAGGACATTGTAGAAAATGTGATTGTCTACAGGCAATAAGAGGATGAAAGAATATCAACATATACAAAGCACGTGAGCGGATGTGACCTGTCATCAGCAGCCTCTGTTAACAGGCTCAGTGACATGAGCATGTAGATAATGTTCAAATATCACTTATTCTTATCAGATGCTGCATGCATTGACCAAATGTTCCTTCCTGACACACCTTCTGCTCTTTCAACCAGGTGATAATGGAAGTCTCTTGGATTTGCATCCAGTGAAGAGGGACTGACTCACAACCAACAATTTTCCTTGCTGATTTAGCATCTTATTGCTGTAATATTTCACAAATTGGTTACACAATTATCAAATCATAGCGATAGTCAAACAACCTACTTTAGTGTGCTAAAATGTCATACTTTATCTGATTGTATCTCTGGATATGAACCTTGAGATGACTTTTCCATATTAAAAGCAAGTGTGGTGTTGGTGAGAGCACATTTGCAGTCAGTCTAAGAGACGAGGGTAGGTTCATGTCCCATAGTATCACAGCCATTCATGGTGTCTCACCTATCCTAATAATGTGCTGCGTCACAAATTATGGGATTGCTGTGCAACAGTGCCAGCTCCTCTAAGCACACCTCCTGTCTGACACCCAACTTCACCATAATCCCACTGTCTAGCATGAAATAAAAACCAGCAGACGGTGTAATCATGCAACTCTTGCTGTCTCACCATCCCCAACTCAACCCTTCCCATGGGCATATGTTTTTAGATGCCCAAGAACTGCCAGTCAGCCTGCACACCCTAATGATGAGAGAATTGCAGGCTTCTAAAGAAGAAGCACTGTCACTTGGTCTGACACTCACAGCCGCCAGCTTAGGTACCAGAACAGTGCATTCTTGAGAGGCTAGTATATTGTAGATGAGCAGGTGGGTTTTCCTCAGAGTCCTGGTCAACATTTATCCCACAATCAATCTATTTTTTATGTTGCAATTTGTAGGAGTGACCTATGTGAAAACTCTCTGCCTCATTTCCTATGTTACAATGATGACTAATCTACAAAAGTACTTCATTGCCTATAAAGTGCTTTGGGGATATCCTGTTGTTGTGAAAGGCACATTTCAGCGCTCATTATTTTCTTTATGTTCGCTTTGGAGTTTTCGAGGCCTGGTTTGCACATTGAAATTGGGATTTATCAAGACAGAGTAGGTAGCACTTATACTGACTGAGATTGGACCTCAGATGAAGACTAAATGACCAGTAACAGCATCAACAGCAGTCAAGTGACCACAGCCCTTGAGTTCCACAGGAGAAATGAGATCTGCAGAGAGGTGTAGATCATCAGAGGCCATACCTGACCCCAAGGATCCACAGACAGAGGAAAAACTTCTTCAATACATCAGAACACCAGCCTCTCAGGAGGGTCAGAGTATCACATCAGACATTTGCTGATGGGTGGAACAACATCTGTTGCCAGATGGATCTGGTGGCCTCTCCTTATCAGTCATCACTCCCCTCAAACTTTTTGTCTCTGGATCTTCCAGATCTCTGCCAAAGGCAATCTCAAGATTTTATAGTCAGTAGTCTGGCTAATCTATAAGACAGATGGTTTCTATGCCAAGGCTGGCATTTGGTTTAAGCTTTGCCTGAGCCAATGCCATTTGGCTTGACTGGGTGCTTTGTAGCTCTGGTTAGTTTCTCACAGATACAGAGTATCATCCACCCCCACTTTACACATGTGGCAACTAAGACAAAACTTCCGTTCATCATGGAGCGTTCTTGAACCGTAGAAGCTTCCATTCTATTATTGTGAAGCTGATGTATCACCACAAAAAGATCTTCATGCACACAAGGTTTCTGGCAGTTGCCATGATGTTTTTACCCTGCAGCCAATTCATAATCCGAGACAACTTTACATCTGGCTGCTAACACCTCTCAGGAAGCTGAGGATTGAGATCTTGGAGTGATACACTGAATATTGTATCACCATCAGATATATCATTATGCAAGCCATTGGTAATTTGAAGATAGCTTCAAATGTCCACACCTATCTGGAAGTGCCCTTCAGTACACACCAGCCAGGGCTTCTATAATGGTCACAGTATGTCTCTTACATAGCAGTGAGGTTTGAACCTGCCAGAGGAACAAAGCACAGAGACTATTCTGAGGATTCAGAGGTGAAGGAGGAGAAGGAAGATGAAGTAAAAGGTGATAAATGCACTTTTCTGGCTTGCCTTTGTTATTGTGAGACTCATCTGTGTTCCAATAGTTTACCTATCTTACAACTGCATTGAAATGCCACCTCTCTGATTCCTGCCCCCAACCTTCACCAATGTCATTGACACAAAGCAGTGAGAACAACAAGTCTCATTTTCACAGACCTCCATTCATCATCACACAACTGGAAAAGCCACGTAGGAAAATGGGAGGAAACAATAATATTTCATCAGATAAGAAAAGCATACAAAACAGGATAGAATATGTGAAAATCCCATGTAGACACTGACAACAAGGGGGCAATTTTCCCAAAGTATTTCCAATGTGAAAACAGGAGCCTTCCACTCCGGTCTTTCCAGTGAGCTTGGTACTGCAATCTTCCAGCACTCTGTCAATTTCTTTGACAGCTGGAAACTTTGCACTGGTATGGAGTAGGGAGTGGAGTGTGGGGATTGGCAGAGGGTGGTGGAGCCTCAGTACATGCTGAAACGGGCTTAGGGTGCTAATCAGATTTTTGGCACCATTGTTCAGAGTGCCCTGATTTGACAGTGAACCAGCAGACCTCCTTTCACCCACCCCATGGATATTGACTGACACTCCCATCATCGGCGACGTTGCTAACCTTCATCACTAATACAGGCTGCTGACATCAGGACTCTCCTGATGAGCCCCTGACATGTCTCTTGCATCACAACTTCCTCTGCTGTCCACCACTGGCTGGCAAGTGGGGAAGCATTTGGGAAGGCAGAAGCAGCCATGCCTAACTTGGTAAGTGGATGTTAATTTAGGTTACCTTATGTTAATAAGCTTTGTGACCTTTTTGGGTGCAAAGTCATTCTCATTGGTGAAGAAGGGCTAGATGGCAGCAATCCACATGCTAATCAGATTTTTGGTCTCTTGCTATCTTCCTTTTCATCATACTGATCACCCAGAACAATCAGCTAGTAAGATCAAATCCCAAATCTTTACTCCTCCTTTTCTTAGCAATTCTGCCTGTTGTAATCCTTGTGTTATGATGTGGTTGAGACAGGCTGTTCAGATCCTTGCCCTGACAGGTAAGTTTCTTTTAGTCTGTTTCTCTGGGCTTTGGAGGTAAGACTGTTCCAACTGCACCAGTATGTGGGTAAGTTTGGCCGTCAAGACACATGCAGGGTATTGACTGAAACGGTTCTGTGGGTGAGAAGTGGATGCATTCTGAGAGGCGACTCCAATTCCTTTCAGCATTCTCTCCCATTTTCCTGGGCCAGCATCACACAACTCCAGCAGGGACTCCTCACTGCTCTGTTCGGTTTTTATTCATCTGTGACATGCGAGTCAGTGGGTGAAAACCAAACTATCTGTTACTGAATCCACAGACGTGTGACTATCTAAACTGGTACACAGCCAATGTAAGCCCTGTGATGTTGCACCCTTGGAGTCTGTGGGCTCCTCTGAGCAGTGGCTGTCAATAATCTCATTCAACTCCTGCTAGATGTGTGAAAGTCCAATGGGAGATAAAAGACATGAATGAGTAATATGAGGTAAGAATGTTTGATGTTATCAGTATGATCATGTTTCACTCACTGCTGACATCAAATCAACATGACTGTGTGTTGTATGTCATATGGCTGCCTGATATTTAATTTTGTCACCAGGTGTGCAGGATGTCTCTTCCTCCGCAGCTGTTAATTGAGAGATTGCTGGAGGGCTGCCTCCAGTTCTCTCCTACTCTCGAGAGTTTTGTACTCCCTTAAGCTGCAAAAAGGAGGAAAATAAAAGATCTATGAATGAGAATAAAGACGTGCTCACCAAATAAATGGAGAACTTTGGTAACGGTGTCAATGGAGATCCATGACATGGCAGAAGGATGAGGTGAGTATCAGTGTTGGATGACAGACTGAGATGTGAAGAGGTGCACAGATATAGAGGGATGGCCAACAAGGTAAATTAATATGGAGAGTGACATTCTGGGATCAGCTTGAGAAGTCAGAGTGAAGAGGTTGAGATTATATATAGGTGGGGAAATTTCTTGTCCTGTTTAGGTCATTAAGCCACTCCAGCAAGAAGCTGGAGCAGCAGTTCAAGGCTGGTGGGTCATGGTGTTCAGGAATCAAGACCTTGTATAGGACAGACCAAGGTCTCTAATAGTGGCCTAAGAGCCCAGAAACAGCAATGGAGTAGCAAACAGCTGCTGGGTTCCTATAGCCAGGCCACTTGGACAACATCCCTGAGATTGAGAAGCTATTAGGAGAGCAAAATCCCTTTTGTATCTGGGAGGCAAAGTAATCAGTTGTGTTCACATGATCACAGGAAATTAGCAATTGGAGTTCCATCAATTCAGCTCTGCAAACCAGCTGTTTTGAGATCAGGGTTGAAGCTCTCAGCAGTGTCCCAGTGGATCTACAGCATTAACCATGAAAATATACTGTAGACAGCTCATCTCTTTAGGTTAAGCTTTTCAATTAATGTAAACTGAAGTTTTGATGCCAGTTGAATAAAGAATCCCTGTTTTATAATGTTTGTGTAGTCTGTGTGCTTGAATCTCATGTTGTACTGTTTCAATTCAGTATTTAACAAGGCTGACCATCATGGTCAGTAACAAATTCAATAGAAAAACAATCTGAATAAAGATATCTTCCCACAGTTAATGAACAGGGTAAAGCAAATGTAGCCGTGTGTGCCACTTAGACATGTTCTGCAAACGGAAAAAGCTCTGCATTGCAGCACATTCATAAAAAGTTGGAGCATGCACAGAATGCATATCTGAGTTTTTGTAAGTCCTATGAGAGTGCAAAAAGTCCACTGAGACTGATAACCAGTGAACAGATTTTGGTTTAACTGATGATGGTGAATCAACAGCCATCGACTGCAATGCAAATAAAAGCTGAGGATGTGTGGTGGAGGGGAGATATTAAACAAGATTGCTGTTTTTTTTTACCTGTCTTACACTGTGGCACAAAATCAAAATTTGCCCCCTGATGAGAAGACAAAGAGGTGATACTATAAAATATGAGACAGCCAAGATCGTATTCATTCACTGCACTGAACAGCACCTTCTGTTCAGCCCTCCCAACTGACAATTATCTCCTGCAGCCTTCCTGCTGGAGTCACACGCTTTTTTCAGCAATTTATAATGAGTTTATACTGAAATACACATACAAATTTAATACAAAATAGATGAAGGAGTTGCTGTGAGGGAGGATCTTTACCTCAGGCTTTGATCAAAAATCCTGAATAGTAAGGCGTAAGGCCAGGAGTGGAGTTGGGAATGGAGCAGAGGCAGAGGAAATTTTGATTTGAAACTAAGAATGAAAAAGGATGCAAACTGTCAATGGAGGGTAAGGTGGGGAGGGAATAGAGCAAGGAGAAGCAAAAGGTGCAAGCATGAACTGTGTAGAAGGAGTAATTGAGTCATGGTGGTTGAGAGCATGGAAACAAGTCCTTCAGCCCAACGTATTCATGCCAGTCCCAATTGCTCACTTTTGGCCCACATCCCCTATACCAATCTTACGCATGTAACTGTCTAAATACTTTTTAAAAGACAAATTGTACCTGACTTTACTACTACCTCTGGCAACTCGTTCCAAACGCTCACCATTTGCTGAGTGAAAAAATTGCCCCTCTGAGGCAATTTTTGTTACTGTCCCCTCTCAACTTAAACCTATGTCCTCTAATTTTAGACTTCCCTACCTTTGGGAAAAGGCATTGATTGTCTTGCTGATCTATGCCCCGCAGTATTTTATAGACCTCTATAAGATCACCACTAAGCCTCCTATGTTCCAGGAAAAAAGTGCAAGTCTATTCAGCCTCTCCTTAAAATTCAAAACCTCAAGTTCTGGTCACGTCCTAGTGAAAAAGCTGAGACCATGCTAACGTAAGCTGTGCACTGACTGAGGGAATGCTAAACACAGACTGAGGGTGAAAATTTCCCTAAAATATGCAGAGTGCCACAGCTGGCAGGAAAAGCAGTGTTGAAACCATCAGTCCCAATGCCAGCTTTCTCTGCTGCATCATTCAGCTGATTGAAAAAAATTGTAACCACAATGTCATGCTGGTTCTATCGGAGCCCATTGCACCAGCAACTTAAATTTTTAAAGATGAGGGCAACCTGTAAAATTTAAAATTGCATCCCTTATCCCCTCCACCACTCCCTACCACACGTAATGCAACATCCCGTGACCCATGCAACACCCTACCCCCAGACCTTGCCCGATGGTCCCCTGGCAGTGTGGGGGTGGTGTGAGAGCGGTTAACCAGATTAGCACTCGAGGCAAAAGACCCCAGAAGAATTGAGGAGGATGCTACGTGCAGAGCAAGTTGGCCAGAAAGCTTGCCTTGAGTCTCCTACAGGTTATCTAAAATATAAAGAATAAAACAGGAAACATCCCTCCAACCATACCTATTAGCTTGTACATCCCTACACAAACTCTCCATGTCCCATCCATGCCAACCCATGCAACCTCATAGCCCCATTCAATCTATGGCCAATTATAGCCCCCATACCAAGTCATGCCAACCCATTTCTCCCACCCATCACCCTTTTCCTTTACTCCTACCATGGAATCACCACATATCCAACTTGTGCAGTCCTCAGGATCTGTGCAGAGGTGAAATAAAATAAAGGTCTATAAAAGTAAGTTCTGAGTATCTATTGCAGACTTTACTATTGTAACAGGGTTAAGACATCATAGTCTATATTCTTATGAAATATAGTGGCCAATTTCTAGAAGTTTAGAACTAGACAGTGATCAACTAAAATGATTAAAGTTGTGTCTAATCCCAAAGGATGCTAACCTCTCCCGGAGATATTCTTGGATCCTATCCAAAGTTATCCATAATAATATACCAAGTTCAGACTTCCTATTATCCTGGTCTAATAGGCACATTTCGAATTCCATATTCCATTTCTACCAAAATCCCACTTCAGTGGAGGCCACTAGTGATTTAAACAGCTGGCTACCTCCACGAATTGTTCATGAGCGAACTTTAATATGGTTCAAGTCCACTTACACCCCACCCCAAAGATGGAAAATGCCAGGTTCAGGTGCGGGATTTTGGAATTACAGTCATTTCTGGGATTCATGACAGAGAGACATCATGGTGAAAATTCAGATCTCGGAGTTAAAAATGAACTGCAGTGAAGCACAGACTAAGAATTAAGCACAGAGCGAGTTGTTTCTATCTGCTGCAGTCACAGAGGAACACTCAGTTGAAATGGTATGAGTTTGTTGAATTTATGTAACTTTCTGCAGAATTTCAGTGTTTCGATAGGTTCCTAAACCAATGAGGTTTTCACATGTGGATGGACAGTTGATTAATTGTTAACAACTTATTGTACCATTGAAGTAACAAGTGTACTGAACATAAGAACTTTTGATCCATTTGTTACAAGATATCTGGAGTTACAGTTGGGGAAAATCCTCTGTTTATGAATGAAATGTAAGAAGAAGAAAGAAATGATTACTAATGAAGTTAGAGGGAAGAACATTATAAAAACAGTGGTGAGAAAATAGCAGTGACCATAAGGTCAAAATGGGAATATTTGCTATGATAGTTCACAAAATAACCCTTCAAATTTGTCTTTACTAATGTGTTGGTAAGCTAATATTATGCAGTGAGATGTCACTCCAACAGATTCAACTCAAAGGAAATTGGCAAAAGAAATGAGGAATCATAATGGAACAGACCAGATGCCAGAAAGTAATTTGACCAAGAGTCAAGAAACAAATATAGAGTTGAGTTCGACAACATACGTGATTCACTATCACATCAACTCCAAAATGCTGGGAAATGTACAAAATAAAATGACAAACGTTAATGTTTTCTGGAGGAAGCATATTATATCTCCAGACCTTCACATGAAATTAATCTTGCGAAGTTTAAAAGGTTATGAGAATTGTTTAGTGTGGCTCTGTTTGAAAAGCATTGCTTGGATCAAATTTCATAATACTGCTGCCTCTTGCTTGACTCTCTCAGCTTGCTGCGGCCTTCTGCCAGACCCTATATGTGAAATATTCACTGATGATTTTTCTCTCTTTTCCTTTTTGATTGTTCGTAAATCTTTCCCCAGCCGCATTCTTCTGCAACTCAGTAATGTTCCAAACCACCTTCAATATCTACTGGTTGAAGAATTCTTGATCAAACAGCAGCCCAAATCTTAACAATTTTGTTTGCTAGTTTTAACTGGTTGACCTCCAGCAGCATTTGTGTTTACATAGTCACATGGTTCTGGTTAAGGTAAGTGGCATGTATCTCAGTAAGCAAAAAGTTCACATTTCGCATTAGCCAAAGAAAACATCTACATATGTGGCATGGGCATTCTTGAGTTTAAAGTTTATTTATTATCGTCATGAGAAGTCTTACATTAACACTGCAATAAAGTCACTGTGAAAATCCCCTTGTTGTCTCATTCCGGGGCTTGTTTGGGCTTGTGTGTACTGAGGGAGAATTTAGCATGGTCAATGTACCGAATCAGCATGTCTTTCAGACTTTGGAAGTGCACACCTTTTGGACTTTCCTTGCAAGTGCAGAAGATAGATGATTAATGAATTTTATTTGCTAAAGATGGCAGTTATGTGAATTTTGCCTTTGGTTTCACAGCTCTGGTTGGCGTTCTACGTGATTCATTATGTGTACAATCATTTACTTTGCAGAATTTACAGTTTAATGTGATCATGTGCTATTATTCTTTGTCTCTTCAATTTTTTAAATTCTTTTTAGATCAACATTTATTGCCTATCTCTAATTGCCCTGAGACTCACTAGACTATTTCAAAAGTTTAGAGTCAACCACATTGCAGTGGGTCTAGATTCACACATACCGGCCAGATTGAGTGATGGTGGCAGATTTCCTTCCCTGAAGAATATTAGTGAACCAGATGGATTCTTATAATAATGATGGTTTCAAAGTCATCATTACTGAGAGTAACTTTATATTCTGTATTTCATTCATTGAATGTAGATTCCACCAGCCGCCATTGGGAAATTTGAGTCTGTGTCCCCAGAGCATTAGTCTGGGCCTCTGGATTAATAGTCTAGTGACATTAGCACTATGCCACTTTCTCCCCACAATCTGCACTAAATTACAAATAAATTGCTCATCAGTGGTAACATATGCCTTTGATACACAACACTAATTTACAGGATACAGAGCACTTGCCCAATACGGAAACAGGATGGCACATGGATTTGAAACTATTTGCCAAGAGCTGCTCACACAAAGTTTTTATCAATCTTGAATTAAAAAGGATTCTGAAGCAAGTTCATTTTTTTTTTGTTAAATACGTCTACAGTTATGTTCATTTATCATCAGGTCCATCTTGATATCACCACATCAAAAAAGGGATAATTCAGGAAATGTGCTTGCTGACTCTGTCTGTTTCATGACTTTACTGATGACCCAGTATATATGGTCAGAAATGATGCCAGTCCCTTCACTGATAACACCAAACTCTAAAGTAGCTCATTTCTCAACTAAAAATGGCATTAACTGAGAAAGATCAGTCATATTGTTGCCCACTCATCTTTCCTGACAAAAATATCAACTTCCTTGGGTAGTTTATTTCACATCTAATCAGCAATGGAGCAAATGTGTGTCAAGGATGGTTCAAAATCACAACGGAAGAGGTGAAATTCAAAGCTTAACCCCACTTATCATCAGCAGTACCTCCTGATGCTTACAAAGCATACAGAAAAAATCAAGTGTATTTTTAGCTTGGTGACTTAGCAAAGCTGCAAAATTTGATACTTTCGATGAAGGTAGGCAGCCATATGTCAGAATTCAAAAGCAGCAATATGAAAGAGATTTCACTGGGCAGTCAGTCCCCCACAAGGATTATGACTGCAACAGTACTGTATGATTTACTATCACTTTCTCTTTGTGTTCACCCTCAGAACTATAGATCACATTCTGATCTATTGCACTGGCTCACACCTTTCTAATACTTAAAATGGTCCTTGTTTTTTTTTGGATTTATGCCTTCAGATGGCTGAAAATGTCAGCATTCAACAAAACCTCAATATACCTGTACATGCAGGGCTATGTTTCAGGAGCAACCTGCAAATGCAAAATGTTTACAAATGACTGTTTCGGATTTTTAAATGACTATTTAGACTACAGGAAAGAAAAAGCAAGTAAAAAAATTAAGAAAAATGTAATAAATCTATCTATTTGTCTTAGAGATACATCCTTATTTTTCATAGTCTCTCCTACCTGTGTAACTCCCAGGAATAGCTTTTTTCTCCAAATTTCAATTATATGCTGCAGGATAAAATGAATTAATCTGTCAATGTCATGTGTTATTAAATCAAACATGATGTCCTTCCACTAGATTCCGAATTAGTTAAGGAGCTAGCTGTTGAAAATTATAAACTAGGAATGGAAAGGAGGGATGTTCCCAGCTGTTGTTATTTTGAACAATAATCACAGCTGTTAAGAGGTGCCACATTGGACATGCAATTAAATAAATTCTGGCTAATTATTGGACATCATGTAAGTTTACAGCTAGAGTTGATTTATAATTCTAAACTATGCCTATATAGAACATTAGGCGAGATCACATCTAGGATCATTGCCTGGAAACATGACCAAAACTGCCTTTCAGGCACAAAATTATACCTTGGTGGAGTGCATGCACTCTTCATGCGAAGTCTGCAGTTCACTGCATTGGATTGGGCTGAATTGTGTTATGGGTCAGATTAGAGATTTCAAAGTGTTTTGTGAAGTCTACTGAATCACAAGTTTTGCATCTTGAATTTAGCTCAGATATGCATTGGATGCTTCACTTCAGATGTGATTCAAATAATCCAGTAAGGAGCCTTTATCAAACAAAGTTTAATTAAGAATATAGTTAACATGTATAGTAAGAAAATTAGCAAGAGCTAATCAGTCACAAACAAGAAACAAAACAGCCACTATAATGTATAACTGTTAATAAATATCTCAAATGTGTTCCAATTAAAACCAAAATCCAATAAACAAAACATTTTAAAGAAGTTATCACTGCACAGGCTAAAGCTCACTTGATGCTGGAATCTAGTTCTCTTAGCTGAATTCTGATTTCAAATGACCTTGAAACCTTAGAGCAGTTTGAAGTCTAGAAAATACCAAAACATAGATTCTTTACTACAGAGTGGTAAACAAAGTATGCTTTCAGCTAACTGATAGAACTTTAAAAATTAAAACAAAGAGACTTTTTTTTAGCTATGCTTCTAACACTGCAGTCAAAATGAAATGAAAAACAAACCTTGTCACCTGAACTCAACACAGTTTTTGTTTCTCCTCCCATCAATGACATCACCTCAGGCTGTAAGCTGCCAAGATCATGATTTTTTAAAAATATATCTTGAAGGGACACTAATAGATGTTATAACTGGATGTTGGATTGAGACTATTTGATAATCCCTATGGCCTGCATGGGGAATCACTGATTGACCGCCCTGTAGGACTTGTTGAATACGAGCTCCCTTGGGACTGGTGATTAAATAAACAGGTGGTGTTCTTATACAAATCCTATATAAAGCAAGCCCTTGAGTGGGTCCATTGTTCCATTATTCTAATTGGGGTTTCCTGTATTCACCATAAGCTTATGATTTTTGCTTTACTTTTTTTTTTACAATAAAGCATTGTTCCTTTGCAGCTAACTCCTAGAGTTATAGTAGTCCAGAACTATTTAAATCACTGATTAAGATTTTTAATATATTTTAATTATAGATTATGATTGATTTCAAATTTCACTATCTACCCAAGTATCCAGACCTCATATCTGCATTAATTGCAGAACCCTTTTGCAATATTGGGCTGCCCAGTATCTGACCTGACATATGATAAACTCATGGTGCTAACAAACAGGAAAGACCAATCAGCAGTAAAATTTAAAGGACTCATTCACACATACAAGCTGCAGTATTTATATGTTTTTCATTTGAGGCTGGTGGTTCACGATCTGGATATTTATTAGTTTGCTTCTGAACTCAGAACTGATTTCCTACAGCTGATAACAGGTTTTGCAGTTGGTGGACTGATTCTGGTTGCTTTTTTAAATAGTTGTATGGAACATGGGTGGTCTAGACATGTTGCCTTTGGGCTGGGAGACAGGGGAGAGCCACAATGAGGAAAGGAGAAAGATAGATATTCTGTCCTCTGGTCAACTCAGCCCTTCAGTCAATTCCCAGCTGCATCCTCTAGTCAATGCTCTTCTCTGTCCTCTGGTTTGTCCCCCGTCTCTGTCCTGCAGTCAATCTCCAGTTCCATCCTCTCGTTAGTTCCCCTGCTTCATCCGCTGTGCGCTATCCCTGACCCTCTGATGAAAGGTCATTGATTTAAAACATTGATCTGAATTTATTTCTAACCCTCTGGAGTAAGTATAGGAGGTGGGCTGTCTCATAAAATGGCGACAGAATGTTTTAAGAGAGAATCCAACATCTTCCCTCTGCCATGGCATATTCTCCAAAATGGAATTACTAGTAATGCAGCCACCCATTTGCCAATTAAACTGATGAATATATTAATTAATGGTCACTTCTCAACCCGCTGGCATTTTATGGGTATTGTGGAACTTCTGTACCCTGGCACTTTGTAGAGTGGCTGTTCTGCATGGCAAACTTCCAGAGGTTGCTTCTTGTGGGTGAGGGGAGAACTCTTTATTAATGGGAACTTCATGGACCACAGAGGGGCCACCCAGCAGCAATAGCCCCACTCTCCTCCACCAAATCCCCTCTGCCCATAAGCTTTCCCTTGATTCCATCATTAACACTGAAGAATTCACCTCTCCAGTCACTGAGGCCTAGGCCTGGCAGAGAAAACTAAAGCTGAGTTTTGGGAGTGTATCAATCTGAGACATCTCCTTCTTCTTCCTGCAGCCTCAGCAGTGTCCGCCTCGACTGGTAATGTTACTAGTTTGCTTAGCTGACCTCTTAAGATGCAGCCCATTGTCCTCAACTGGACGATGGTGCCAGTGGTGGATTCTTGATTAGTTCTAGCAATATAACCCAGGGGTCCTGCTGTCCAACCACATGGGCTCAACATCCACATTTGGTCCTAACAGCAGGACAACTTGTGACTTGGAAAAATTCAATGAACTTTGTTTATCCTTCAACAGATTCTGCCATGTTAATTAAGCATTTTTAGTGCTTTTTATTTCAGATTCCCAGCACTGCAACATCAGAAGTAGGCCATTTAGCCTTTTTGCATCCATAGTACTTTTCCTTTGTGTGCACATCTTAAGCTTGTTGTGTACTGAATTGTGGAATGGAATCCTAGGCTGAGATTTTTTAACACCTCATCTCTTCCCCCAGAGATATATAGGCAGACAGGGCAGCAGCTGCAAAACTACTAGCATTCCTTCGATGCCATTCCTGGTGTTGACCCACCCATGCCCACCTTCGACATCATTTTACCCATAGAGGGCAGGGAGAGTATCAAAATGCTTACTTAATATGGGAAAATTGGAGTTTGTAGATGACCACTTAATGGGCATTTAAGTGCCTCCTGCTACTGCCACTGGAACTTTTATCTTTAGTAAGAAGTCTGACAACATCAGGTTTAAGTCCAACCGATTTATTTGATAGTAAACTCACACAAGCTTTCAAGGCTCTGCTCTTCGTCAGGTGAATGAGGTGTTCACCCCAGTCCAACGCCGACATCTCTACATCATGACTTTTATCTTTGACAGAGGAAGGCCAATGCCAAGTTTACAGCCCAGAAGATCTCACTGCTTGATTCAATGGCTGGGAGAGAGAAAGACTTACCTCCTTTATAGGCTTCCTGTGCCCATTGGAGGTCTCTAGTGAAGGCCTTGCTGTCCCCTGCCTTGTCCATCCAGTCATCCACCCTTCTGTCTTGGATCTGCCAGCCTGAGACTGCCCAAACAAAATTGTACTCACCTCTACCACTACCTCTGGCAGCTTGTTTCAGATGCCATCCTTTGTGTGAAATCCTCTGCACACTTTTGTATCTTTCTCCTCTCACCTAAAACCTATGCCCTCTAGTTTTAGACTCCCCTACCTTAGGGAAAAGATACTGACCTTCTAGCTGATCTATGCTCCTTGTTATTTTATAGATCTCTAGAAGATCATCCCTCAGCCTTCTATGTTCCACAGAAAAAAAAATCCAATCTATCAAGCGTTTCCCTATAACTTAAATTGATAGCATCCCAGTAAATCTCTTCTGCACTCTTTCTAGTTTAATAATACCCTTTCGAAAATAGGGTGACCAGAACTGTACACAGTATTCCAAGTATGGGTTTACCAATGTCTTGTACAACTTCACCAAGAGGTCCCAACTCCTGTATTCAATATTCTGATCAAATGAAACCAAGCATGCTGAGTGCCTTTTTCACCACTCTGTCCATCTGTTCCTTAGTTTTAGTTAAATTGATTTTGTCTTTGAATTCTTTGGGACATGCTCTTTTTCCATTACTTTGACTTGATTTGATTTGACTTATCATTGTCACATGTATTAGTATATAATGAAAGGTATTGTTTCTTATGCACTATATAGACAAAGCATACCGTACATAGAGAAGGAAAGAAGAGAATGCAGAATGTGGTGTTTCAGCCATAACTAAGGTATAGAGAAAGATCAACTTAATGTGAGATCCATTCAAAAGTCTGATGGCAGCAGGGGAGAAGCTGTTTTTGAGTCAGTTGGTACATAATCTCAGACTTTTGACTCTTTTCCCCGATGAGAAAAGATGGAAGAGAATATGATCGTGTTGCGTGGGGTCCTTGATTATGCTGGCTGTTTTTCCAAGGCAGCGGGAAATATAGACAATGTGAATGGATGGGAGTCTGGTTTGAGTGATGGATTGTGCTTCATTTACTATCCGTTGTGGTTTCTTGCAGTCTTGGACAGAGAAGGAGCCATACCAAGTTGTGATACAATCAGAAAGAATGTTTTCTATGGTGCATGATGGATGTTGGTAAAATTTGTAGCGGACATGCCAAATTTCCTTAGTCTCTGAGAAAGTAGAAGTGTTGGTGGGTTTTCTTAATATAGCATCTACATGGAGGGATCAGGACAAGTTGATGGTGATCTGGACACCTAAAAATTTGAAGCTCTTGACTACTTCTATTTTCTCCCCATTGATATAGATAGGGGCATGTACTCCACTATGCTTCCTGAAGTTGATTATTATTTCTTTCATTTTGTTGAAATTGAGGGACAGATTATTGTTGTTGCACCAGTTCATCAAATTCTCTATCACTTTCCTGTACTATGTCTCATCTTTGTTTGAGATCACAGCCGCAATGGTGATGTCATCAGCAAACCTGAAAATTGAATTGGAGGCAAATTCTGCCATGGGTGTATAAGGAGTATAGTAAGGAGCTGAGGACATGGCCTTGTGGGGCACCAGTGTGAGGATGATCGTGAAGGAGGTGTTATTGCTTATCCTTGCTGGCTGCATGCGGTCTGTGTCTTAGGAAGTCTAGGAGGAACCAAGCCCAGGCCACAAAGTTTGGAGCTGAATCTCGTTGGAATCTCACAGAGCTCTGTAATGTCTTCTTTAACCAATACCCATCTTTCCTCTGTCCTTTCCTTTCCTTTTTTTTGAACACCTTGTACCCAGGAATATTTAACATCCAGTACTGTTCTACCTTAGGCCAGCTCCATGTTATTACCACAACACCATAATTTCACTTCGCAACCAGCACCTATAACTCTCCGATCTTATTCACTCTTCAGTGTCTTCACATACATGCATAGTGACTCTGATTTAGATTTCATTCTCCCTTACTCTGTCTCCGCTTATTAATTTAGTATTCTCTGGGCTATACCTTAGGTTCACACTCTTCTAACAAGCTAGTTTAGGCATTCTCTAATAGTACTCGAAAACTCCTCGTAGGGATTTATATTGTCTCCCTGTGATCTTTCTGCCAGAAAGTACCACAGGAACAATTCATATCTGTACATCTTTAAATTCATTTATGGGATCTAAGCGTCACTGGCTAGGCCAGCATTTGTCACTCATACTAAAGCTCTTGGAGATGTGGTGGTGAGCAATCTTGAATTGTTGGAGTCCACGTGGGAGTTCCAGGATTTTGACCCAGCAATAGTGAAGGAACAGCAATATATTTCCAAGTCAGGATTCTGAGTGGATTAGAGGGTGCTTCCAGATGGTCATGTTCCCATGTAGCTGCTATCCTTTGTCTTCTAGATGAGGTAGAAATGCCAGCATTGGATTGGTGTGGGCACAGAAGGAAGTCTCACAATACCAGGTCCAACAGGTTTATTTGGAATCACGAGCTTTCAGAGTGCTGCTCCTTCATCTGGTGAGTCCTTCTAGGTGGTAGTGATTGCAGAGTTGGAAGATGCTATCTGAGGAGCCTTGCAGTGCACCAAATGAATGATACACACTGCTATTACTGTACATTGGTGGTGGAAGGGGTGAACGTTTATGGATGGGGTGCCAACCAAGTGACTGCATTAAGGAAATAAAATTCACATCTGCTTCACATCTGCATTGCAAAATATGATACTTAATACTTTTGCATTAAATTTCATCTACAATAGATCCAAACATTCCATTAACATGTTTATGTCTTCTTGAATTCTCTGAATTCTCCCTTTTTAATTTTTATGTCATCATAAACTCCAGTTCAGCAGTACTCCCTCTTTCCTGTCACTCAAACAAAATTTTATCAATGTTATCATAGAGTCATTGGGTGGAATTTTACTGGCATGCCCACCCAAGATTCATAAGATCCCTCCCAAGTCCAATAGAGAATGTATTCTACAAGCTCCCACCGCCATCACCGTTTTTAAGATTCTTAAGGGAGGGGGGAGTCAGCCCCAAGTCATAGTTCATGTAGGGACACATGATGTAGGTAGGACAAGGGAACGGGATATTAAACAGAAATTTATGGAGTTGGGGTGGAAGCTTAGGGCCAAAACAGACAGAGTGGTTATCTCTGGACTCTTGCCTGTGTCACGGGATAGTTTAGAGAAGAACAGAGAGAGGGAATGTTTGAACTCATGGCTGCAGGGATGGTGCAGGAGGGAGGGGTTCAGGTTCCTGAACAATTGGGACTCATTCTGGGATAGGTGGGACCTTTACAAGAGAGATGGTCTACACCTGAACCAGAGGGGAACCAATATCTTGGGGGGAAAATTTGCAAAGGCTATGCAGGGGGGTTTAAACTGATTCAGGATCCTGAGTAGTTTGGATGTTAAGAGGGACGAGAATAGGGGGGTCATAGATGAGAACTGTAAAGCACAGCAGCGTACGGGTGGAGTAGGGCATGGTTTGAAATGCGTATACTTTAATGCAAGAAGTATTCGCAATAAGGTGGAGGAACTTGCAGCTTGGACCAGTACCTGGAACTTCAATGTTGTGGCCATTTCAGAGACATGGATAGAGCAGGGACAGGAATGGTTGTTGCAGGTTCCGGGGTTCAAATGCTTCAGTCGGAGTAGAGAAGGAGGTAGAAGGGGGAGGAGGAGTGGCATTATTAGTCAAAGACTGTATCACAGTGACAGAAAGGAAGTTTGATGAGGACTTGTCTGTTGAGGTAGTATGGGCTGAGATTAGAAACAGGAGAGGAGAGGTCACCCTGTTGGGAGTCTTTTATAGACCTCCTAAAAGTTCTAGAGAGGTAGAGGAAAGGATTGCAAAGTCGATCCTGGACAGGAGTGAAAGTAATAGGGTAATTGTTATGGGGGACTTTAACTTTACTAATATTGATTGGAATAGCTATAGCTCTAGCTCGTTAGAGGGGTCAGTTTTTGTACAAAGTGTGCAGGAAGGTTTTTTGACTCAGTATGTAGATAGGCCAACTAGAGGTGAGGCTACATTGGATTTGGTGCTGGGCAATGAGCCAGACCAGGTGTTAGGCTTGGAAGTTAGTGAACATTTTGGTGATAGTGACCACAATTCGGTTACGTTCACCTTAGTGATGGATAGGGATAGGCATGAAGCTGGGGGCAGTAGTTATAGCTGGGAGAATGGTAATTATGAGGCCATAAGGAGGGAATTAGGGTGCATAGATTGGACTAGGAAACTGCAGGGACTGGGAACATCTGAAATGTGGAGCTTATTCAAGGAGCAGCTACTGCGAGTCCTTGATAAGTATGTCCCTGTCAGGCAAGGAGGAAATGGTTGAGTAAGGGAACCATGGTGTACTAAAAAAGTTAATTCGCTGGTTAAAAGAAAAAGGAGGCTTATGTCAGGATGAGGCTTGAAGGCTCAGTTAGTGCAATGGATAGCTATAGATTAGCCAGGAGGGAGCTAAAGAGTGAGTTGAGGAGAGCTAAAAGGGGACACGAGAAGACTTTGGCTGATAGGATCAAGGAGAATCCTAAAGCTTTCTTTAGATATGTTAAGAATAGAAGATTGGTTAGGGCAAGATTAGGGCCAGTCAGAGACAGCAGTGGGAAGTTGTGCGTGGAGCCTGAAGAGATTGGAGAGGCACTGAACAAATATTTCTCTTCGGTATTCACGCAGGGAGATGTAAATGTAGTTGTGGAGAACACTGGGATACAGGGTTGCAAACTGGAAAGTATTGAAGTAGATAAGGAGGATGTGCTAGATATTCTTGAGGGTTTGGCTCTTTTTCTGCATGGAGGTCGGTCACCAGTGGAGTGCCCCAGGGATCTGTTCTAGGACCCTTGCTGTTTGTCATTTTCATAAATGACCTGGATGAGGAAGTGGAGGGATGGGTGAGTAAGTTCGCCGATGACGCGAAGGTCGGTGGTGTTGTGGATGGTCTGGAGGGATGTCAGAAGTTTGCAGCATGACATCGACAGGATGCAAGACTGGGCGGAGAAGTGGCAGATGGACTTCAACGCGGATAAATGTGTTGTGGTCCATTTTGGCAGATCCAACGGGATGAATGAGTACACTATCAAAGGTAGGAGTCTTAGCTGTGTGGAAGAGCAGAGGGATCTTGGGGTCCGGGTCCATAAGACTCTCAAATCGGCCTCCCAGGTGGAGGATGTGGTTAAGAAAGCTTACGGTGTACTGGCCTTCATTCATCGAGGGATTGAGTTCAGGAGTCAGGAGGTAATGCTGCAGCTTTATAGGACCCTTGTCAGACCACACTTGGAGTACTGTGCGCAGTTCTGGTCGCCTCACTATAGGAAGGACGTGGAAGCTATTGAAAGGGTGCAGAGGAGATTTACAAGGATGTTGCCTGGATTGGGAGGCATGCCTTATGAAGACAGGTTGAGGGAGCTGGGACTGTTCTCCCTGGAGAGACGAAGGTTGAGAGGCGACCTGATAGAGGTTTACAAGATGTTGAGAGGAATAGATAGGGTGGACTCTCAGAGACTATTTCCCAGGGCTGAAATGGTCGCGACGAGAGGGCACAGATTTAAGGTGCAGGGAAGCAAGTACAGAGGGGATGCTAGGGGAAAGTTTTTCACTCAGAGGGTGGTGAGTGAATGGAATCGGCTGCCGTCGGTGGTGGTCGAGGCGAACTCGCTGGGGTCTTTTAAAAGACTTCTGGATGAGTATATGGGATCCAATGGGATTGGGGGTTATAGATAGGTCTATGGCTGGGTAGGTTTTGATGTGTTCGGCACAACTTGTGGGCCGAAGGGCCTGTTTGTGCTGTAGTGTTCTATGTTCTATGTTTGAAGTTAGATAAGTCCCCTGGGCCAGACGGATTTTACCTAGGATTCTCTGGGAGGCAAGAGAGGCGATTGCAGAGCCTCTGGCTCTGATCTTCAGGTCATCGTTGGTTACGGGTATAGTGCCGGAAGACTGGAGGATAGCAAATATGGTCCCATTGTTCAAGAAGGGAATAGAGACTTTCCGGGGAATTATAGGCTGGTGGTCTTACTTCTGTTGTGGGCAAAGTATTGGAGAGAATTATTAGGGATAGGATTTATAGTTATTTAGAGAGAAATGAATTGATTGGGGATAGTCAGCATGGTTTTGTGAAGGGTAGGTCGTGCCTTACTAACCTTATTGAGTTTTTTGAAAAAGTGACCAAAGAGGTGGATGGGGGTAAGGCAGTTGATGTGGTATATATGGACTTTAGTAAGGCGTTCGATAAGATGGCCCATGGAAGGCTTCTGCAGAAAATGCAGATGTATGGGATTGAGGGTGATTTAGCTAATTGGATTAGGAATTGGCTAGCAGATAGAAGACAGAGGGTGGTGGTTGATGGGAGATATTCATCGTGGAGTTCGGTTACAAGTGGTGTACCTCAGGGTCTGTTTTGGGGCCCCTGCTGTTTGTAATTTTTATAAATGATCTGGATAAGGGTATTGAAGGATGGATTAGTAAATTTGCAGATGACACTAAAGTCGGTGGAGTGGTAGATAGTGAAGAGGGGTGTTATAGTTTGCAGAGAGACTTGGAGAAGTTGCAGAGCTGGGCCGAGAGGTGGCAAATGGAGTTTAATGTGGAAAAGTGTGAGGTAATTCACTTTGGCAGGAATAATAAATGTGTAGAGTATAGGGCTAATGGTAGGACTCTTAATAGTGTTGATGAACAGAGGGATCTTGGTGTATATGTGCATAAATCCCTGAAAGTTGGCAATCAAGTCGATAAGGTTGTTAAGAAGGCATATGGAGTCTTAGCTTTTATTGGTAGGGGGATTGAATTTCGGAGCCGCAACGTCATGTTGCAACTGTACAAAACTCTAGTGCGGCCGCACTTGGAGTATTGTGTGCAGTTCTGGTCCCCGCACTATAAGAAAGATGTGGAGGCATTGGAGAGGGTACAGAGGAGGTTTACCAGGATGTTGCCTGGTATGGAGGGCAGGTCTTATGAAGAGAGGCTGAGGGATTTGAGGTTGTTTTCGTTAGAAAGAAGGCGGCTAAGAGGAGACCTTATTGAAACATATAAGATGATTAGAGGTTTAGATAGGGTGGACAGTGATAGCCTTTTTCCTAGGATGGAGAAAGCTAGCACGAGGGGACATAGCTTTAAATTAAGGGGTGGTAGTTATAGGACGGATATCAGAGGTAGGTTCTTTACCCAGAGGGTGGTAAGGGTATGGAATGCCCTGCCTGCGGCAGTTGTAGATGCGCCAAGTTTGGTGGCGTTTAAGAGGTTAGTAGATAAGTTTATGGACGAAAAGGGAATGGTTTAGGTTAGAGGCTCATTGCTTTTTCCTAATTGGTTGGCGCAACATCGAAGGCCGAAGGGCCTGTTCTGCGCTGTAATGTTCTATGTTCTATGTTCTATCACCATGCACCCACCTAAGCTGGCCCCAATTGCCTGTATTTGGTCACTGTCCCTCTATAACTCTATATTGATCTTACCCATGTAACTGCCCAAATGCTTTCTAAAAAGCAAAATTGTACCCACCTCTATTACTATCTCTAACAGCTCATTCCAGACACTACCCACCCTCTTGTGAAAAAATTACCCCTATGAGACCCTTTTGTATCTCTCCCTTCTCACTTTAAACCTATGTCCTCTAATTTTAGACTCTCCTACCTTAGGGAAAATTTGACTATCTAAGTTATTTATGACCCTCATTATCGTATGGACCGCTATAAGTTCATCCCTAAGCCTTCTCTGACCAGGGAAAAAAATCCTGGTGTATCCAGCCTCTCCTTATAACTCAAACCACCAAGTCCCATTAGCATGCTAGTAAATCTTTTCTGCACTTTTTCTAGTTTAATAACCTTTTTATAATAGGCTGACCAGAACTGGACTCAATATTCTGAGTGTGGCCTTATCTTGCACAATTTCATCAAGATGTCCCAGCTCCTATATTCATTGTCTCTTTTCTAGCTATGGACTTTAACATTGCCCGTTTGACATTTTATCAAACACCTTTTGGAAGTCTATACAGATCAACAGCAATACCCTCATCACAAAGTTCAATCAGATTAGTTAAATATAATTTGCCTTTAATAAATCAATGCTGTTTTTTCTTAGTTAATCCACACTTATCCAAGTGACTTTTGATTCAGTCCCAGGCTATCACTTCTCAAAACTTTCACACAACTGAGGTGAAACTGACTGGTAACGTTTTCAATTCTCCTGTCTTCCACCTCAGTATTTACAAAGGATCGGAAGATTATGGTCAGTGCCTCTGCAATTTCCAAAATTTCTTCCATCAGTTTCCTTAGGTTCATTTGATCTGGTCTGGTGACTACTCCATTTTAACTTTAATTTCTTCATCAATTTTTAGCCCATTCGGTATCTCAACTCCAGATTTATAAATTGCAGTATGGTATGCAGTACCACTTGAAGTTAACATTGTAATCTTAAAATATTGGACACGGGAATTTACATGTACTGCCCACTACCTGGTCATATGATAGCGTTCCCAAGTTCTATAATAATAAGGTTCCTGTTTGCATGTACTATATACCACTCCAGTGACTATCTATTGAAATTTACCACCTCACCCGCCTGAGGCTCGTAAGCTCCCAGAAAAGGCCAGCGGAGAATGCCTTTCTGTGAACCTTGCCTGTCCCGATTCCGGGGTGTAAAATTCCAGCCTATTTCACTTTTGTTCCAGATGGTGGATTGATAAATGCTGCAGTTCAGATAAGGCCAATCATTCTATTTGTTCATAATGCATAAATGTACAGCATTCAGTTTTCAACCTATTTCCTTGTATTTTATAACACATCTTGAACATAGAAGATAACAAAATGCCTCACTGCACCCTGTCAATAGCCCCAACTCACTTAAAGTTTAGTAGATCCTTGAAACTGGTTGACCCTAACCTTCAGGATGTTTATGATTACTTTTGCATCAAACTTCTGAAGACTGTCCTTGTTACAATTTGACAACGAGCAATAGACTTCAACTCTGATCCTCTTCCAGCACCATGTCAGAGATTGTCTCTTAAAGCTGATAATGTGAACGCCACAGAACTCCTGATAACCAGATTTCACTCTGGCCAAGTGAATGATCCTGACATTATGGGGGAGTTTTTAACCCCTAAAAATGGATGGCTTTGGAACTAGTAGGAAATAGAAATATGAAGAGTCTCAGACCTGAACAAACCCACTTCCAGAAGTCTCACAACGCCAGTTAAAGTCCAACAGGCTTATGTAGAATCACAAGCTTTTGGAATGCTTGTTCTTCATCAAGTAAGTGCAAACCCACTCCCACCGTTAAAGAAGAATGAAAGAAATGAAGACTTGCATTAATGATCTCAGGATTTGATAAAATGCTTCACACCCAAAGAAATACTTTTGGCATGTAGCCACTTCAATGATTAAACAGCCATCAATTTGCACACAGCATGTTACTAAAACAACAATGTGACAGAGAGCAAATAAATAAGGTAGAATATGAATCGGGCAAGAAAATGACAGGTTTTCTTATCAGTTTCTCCAGCGAGGAAAGTAATGGCAATTTACAGCACTCTGTGCAATGCAGACACTGTAATGAGAGTCTTGCCAGTAGGAGCACTGGAGTCTCAGCTCAATGTGAGGCCAGTAGCTGAGCTCGAGGAGCACCAGTGTCTACACAGTATCCTGGGAGATCTGTTACCCTTATTTCATCACCCCACCCAAATGGACATCTTGCCCCCCTCAAGATCGCTGACCTGTACATCATCCCTGACTAATCACTCACACCCCCCTCCTCCACCCCACCACTCCCCCCCCAACACCACACACACCCACACACACTCACACCCACATACACCCACACACCCACAGCCACACACACACATCCACATACACCCACCCACCCACCTACACACACACACACACAGATCCACATACACCCACCCACACACACACACATACACACACACATCCACATACACCCACCCACACACACACACATACACACACACATCCACATACACCCACCCACACACACACACATACACACACACACCTGATTCAGGCCCTGGCTGATCGCCCCATTTCCATTGCTGAATATGCCCCCTCCCCACACCTGTGCAGAGCTCCCCGCTCAGGCCCCAGCCCCATCAGGCCCAGCCCTGTCCCAACACACAAAGGCTTCAGTGGCCTCTGTTACCACCAACAAGGCCACCGTGACTGGTCCACATTGGAGGGGACTATCTGTAATCCTTGCCACTGAGGACCTCAATTGGAGAGGGGTTAAGGTAAATGAGGCCAGATGGTAACACCGGTGTTCTTTGACAACAAACTAAGCATGTCGTTAACCATGCACCTCATCCTCCCTCACTTCCAAACTCACCCTTTTTGCTGCCTGGCAAGCTAGTGGTGTGACAAGCTGAAGGCCCAGAGGAAAAATTGACCGAGGAGGAAGATACCAGCGATCAGGACAGACAAGGCTGGGGCCTCATAAGGGCTGGGCCTGATGGGGCTGGGACATGAGTGTGGAGCTCTGTACAGGTGTGGGGAGGGGCATAGTCGGCAGTGCAAATGGGGAAATCGACCAGGAGCTGATCAGCTGATGGGAGGGAGCTGATCTGGGTGATCAGCTAGTGGTGATGGACAGGCATCTTCGGGAAAAGAATGGGAGCAGGCTCAGCAAGTGGTTTGTCATCAGAATGGGCTGTAGCCAGACTAGGGGGAAACGATAGCATGCGTGCAAATCTCTTGAGTAGGAGGTTGCACGCAAGTGTTGCTGCAAAAGATTCAGATGGGGATTTTGATAGGATGGTGTACAGAAAAAAGATTGACAGGCAGGCAAAATTGCTTAGGGCTTTGACATTGTTGTCAATGTCAAGGAGTATGGGGGAGTCTGGGTCCAATATGACACAGGGTTCCATGCAAGTTTATAGCCTACTCTTTCTAGCATGGAAATGCTGGCTAACTCCATGAGAACACTTGCAGACCCAACTGTGGTGCAGTATATATGGCCAATGACTCAGTTTTCATTGCAACACAGGAAAAAGCCAGGCAACTCCTGAGTGCTACAGTGAAAGCTCGGACTAAGATCATTAAATCTCAGGATGTTACCATACAAGTCCAGTTTGCTATCATGCAGATTCAGACTACTGCCATCATGGCTGTAGGTAATAGAGTTCAAAAGAGCTTGCTGAGTCTCATAGCAGTCTAACAGTCTGTCCTCAGGCAGGATATTATGATTCATTTGGTGATACTGCGAGCAGAGAAGATTCCTCCCCAACTTCCATGCAATGAAACCAATGGCTCAGTGTGCCAATGACATTCCTCCTGGCAGCATGGCTCTCATTTTACGTGTGGTAGCCACATGGTAGTTGAAACAATGCTGAAAAAGCAGAGTGGTATAGGATGATTGAATTATGACTGCTGCCAAGATATTGGCCATTTACCAGCATGGTGCATGGCTACACACAAGCTGCATGCTGAGTGAGTGGCAGTCTTTGGAGTTTCAGTACATCCCTGCATTGGTAGCCTTAAAATCACATGACCACAATTGATAGTACCATGGAAAAATTTCCTCTACTTCTCCTAATTCTCTCTGTACACAGCCTCTGAACCTCCTAAATGCAGCAATGTAAAGTGAATGACTGGATGTGTGACTTCTCATCGGTTATGGCCGGATGTGCTGGTGAAAACTTTCAGAGCTATAGTCACTTTGATGGCCAATTTTTCTGACTTTATTGAAATGACACAAATCAGGAAAATAGGGGAGAAATCTAAATGTCTAAATAGGGGAGAAGTCTAAATCCAACTCCTTTATTCTGTTTCAGAAAGCGTGGAATGACCAGCAAGGAGCAGAGCAAGGCACATGGCAGTACACCACTTCCACCAGTGATGGAGTAGAGTTCGACCAGGAATATCTCCAATTTTTTCATTGGAGAGGACATGGCTTCCTCTTAGAGGATCATTTAAAGTAATGTGCTCCTGGGAATTGGGCATTCTTGATATGTTTGAAAAGTGAATGTGAAGAAAAGCAAAATTATTCTTTGTCAGAATTAGGACTCAAGCACATATGTTGCTTTGAGGACCTGCTGTGCAAGATAGTACAGCTGTTCTGCCAATTCCACATTTGAATCATGTCATAAGTCTCCAAGCTGGTGATTCGGATCGACTAAGTAATGGGTAGGAGACTTTGGAAGAAAATTACATTGATAGAATTTTTCTGAATGTTCAATCCAGCTGATCTGATTTCCTTTGTAGTAAACTGATTATCTATTTCACGGATGTCATTTGCTGACCAGTCAAGAACTCGGTCTACTCTGGGCATGTGTCTCCTTGGTGATGCAGTGACTAACTCCATGGCAATTCCTTCCTGAAATTTTGGGTTCAGCGAGAGATTGTTTCTTTTTAAGGAGGATGGGAGATGGTGCAATCTCAATCCAAAACTGAGCTGAATCAGAAGGAATTCAAATGAGTGGTCTTAAAGCCATCAAACTGACAAATCTAGCTTCATGTGACATTGCATATAACACAGTAGGCAGCTGTGATAGCTGTCAATCTATTTCAAAGATTCAGACGCAAAAGGAAAGAACAAATGGAACTTGTGTAGTCTCATCTTTTTTTCTTTTTATATGCTACATGTAAAGGATTCACTTTTCATCCAGTTTTGGCATCTTCATTTTTTGGCTGACCATTTTAGGCAACAATTTGCACATTCCTGATGGGTTTCCAGGTTCAATGATTCACATAGTCTGCAAAGACAGATGATATTAACAAATGGGCCGGAATTTTCTGTCCTGTTCCAGCCAGTTTGGAGTTTACGCTTAAGAGGAGGACATGGGAAAAGATCAGTCTCCACCTCAACTCAACAAAATTCCCCTCTCCCATTCCTCAACACAAGTCCATTGGATTTTTAATGGGAAGATACAATCATGAGTTCTGACAGTGTTATTTCTTGGCAAATATGTCCTTGGAATAAATGCAAACTTCTGCAGCCACCTCCTTGGAGTCTTTTACTTGCATCATCATTGGTTCTTTGGTTTGTAATTTGTAGGTTTCCTGACACACTGCATATACATCTAAGTGCCTCTGCTTCTTTCTGGCCAATAGATAGGGAAATAGTTTCGCATGTTTTATGCATTTATTTCAAGCATCAGTATAGTTCATGGAGAAAAATCTGATTGAGAGAAATTAATGTTCTGATGACATCAAATTGAGCACAACAGTCTCTTGTTTCAAGCACAAGTTCCAAGATCCGAGATGTGCAGGTTAGGTCCATTGGCCATACTAAATTGCCCTTTAGTGTCCCACGGTGTGTAGGTTAGATGGATTAGTAGAGTAAATATTTCGGGTTACCAGGGATTGTTGTCGGTGCAGACTAGATAGGTCAAATGGCCAGCTTTGCACTATAGGGTTTCTATGATTCTATATATATTTATGCACTAATGGAGTAACTTAGAAAAGAAAGGCTCTATTACTCTATTTGTCCTCTTGGATAAAGTGCGAAGTTTAGCTGCTCATTCCAATGCAGCATCTCAATCTTTGCAACTAGAAGCTGGTCATCTGTTTCTCTGTGCTCCTTCAGTCACATGATATCTCAAACATTTAAACTGTCAGGTACTCCTTCCCTAGTTCTGTCTTATCAAATATTGCATAGACAATCTTCTTTCAGACTTAGCTGTTTCATCAAGTTACCCTTGCAATTTTGACATATCAGAAGAACAAACTATGTCTTTACTACCAGACGTTTAATGTAATCAGGGACAATTGACAACCTGTTCAGCTTTTCTGATTGTTTCAGGTAATCATAAGTACAAACACTTCCTTATTTGATGATGACATCCCAATGAGATTATAAATTCCATTGTTTTTTCTTAATGCACGTTGTCTTAAAATTTAAACTTGATCTATTTGCGTATGCAATACATGATGGTAAAATAGATTGTAAAATACACTAATTTCTAAATCCTTAAAGAAGATTGTATGCCGACAACAAAACATAATATTTACTCATTTAAATTAATAGGCAGAAAATCAGACAGTCTCTGTTAAAGGTTTGAGGTTCTCCCAACCTTGTATTCCTCAGGCAGTGCAACAAGATGATAACTCAAAAACAATAAAAGCATTGTCCCCCTGGATCTCAGGCTTTCCTTTGCAAAGTACCGTGCTGAGAATCTCACTATCTTTAGGATCTCAGGTCATACGAACTGTTATGTTATGTTGTTGCAATTTTTGAGTATAATCTCGTTTACTAAAGCCTGAAAGGCAATTTGGACTATACTTTTGCAGAGTCCCTTCCTGACTTTGGGGGGGTGGGACTCAAGTTTCTGTTTGTATCTGGTTCTCATGTTTCTTCTTTCACAGAGAGCTGACATTTGTTCTACTAATAATATTAACTCTAGACAAGGGTGCAATTCTCCCAGCCAGGAGATATCATCTGAGGCCATTCAGTGGGCACCCTGTTGGATGCCATGGCCTCCGCATAGCTCTGGCTCCAACTTTTCTGGAGTCATCAGTTCTGCACTGGAAAGAGGTGCGGATTTGATTTAAATATTTAAATGTGGATTTATATTTCAGTAGCGGGCCTGTGACTGAAGTCTTCAGGCTTGCTAGTATCTCTTCCTCAGTAAGAGTGGTTCCTTCCAGTAAGGTTTATTATTGCTCCCCACTGACGGGGAATAGGTGGCCACCCCTGCTGGAGAGAACAGAGGCCGTTGATGTCCCTCAGGACATTAGGATTAAAGGGTGTGCACCCTGGAAAGTGTCAGCCTGGCAATGCCAGCCTGGCCCCCTGGCTCTGCCCAAGTGGAAGCTGACAATGCCCAAGAGACAACCTTGGCATATCCCACCAGGCATTGAGCAGTGACAGAGGGCAGAGCCAGAGGGAGCAGGGCTTATTGGGGGCAGGGCTTATTAGGATGTGATTGATTAGGATGGGGCTCCACTGCCACTCTGCACAGGGATTTGTGGCAAAGGGAGGGTGGATGGCAATTGAGGCTGGCCATTTGGGTGAGGGAGTGGCCAGGTGGATCAAGGTTGCCGGAGGGATCGGGGCCACTAGGGAGAGGCCAGGACACCCAAGGCATGTCAATACTGCAGGGGGAAATTCGGGACTGCCAGGCAGGACAGGGAGTTGGGATGCCAAGGGTGTGGACATTGGGCCTTGTCTGGAGAGGTCTAGGAAGCAAGCAATTGCAAGGTGAGGGAATTTGGAAGAATGGCAATGGGGGATGGTTTCAGGACTGTCCAGTGATTGAGCTGGCCAGTCGTCAGGAAGCCAGCAAAGTGGGATTGCTGCGCATGTTTCGATCTCTGCAGTGATACATCAGTGCACGTGCAGTAGCCCACTCAGTTCTATGCTGCCAGCCTCTTGGATAGGAATAGGCTCAGCCCACTGATTTTCACAGTAAATCCCGCTCAGGCATTCTGCAGAGTATGGGACATTCATTCTGAAAATCAAGCCAAAATAATTGGCAGGAGTTACACCTGTTTCATGTGAATTTGGCATTTAGAATTTTTTGGAGAGAATTGTCTCCCACCTACCCCCCCCCAATTCTTTAGAAACATTGAAAGTGGAAAATAGATCTCCACAGCCTTCTGTGATAGACAATTCCACTGTCTACCTGGATAACTTCAATTTAACCACTAAATTGGACCAACATTAGGAATTAGCAAGCTCTCATAAATTCCATTCCAATCCATCCTGTTCCAATTATCTATGTCCCTTGAGTGTGCTCCTTTTTAAACTTAGAAAATCTCCACAAACAGATATGATGCAGTGGTTAGCACTGCTGTTGCATAGCATCAGGGACCTGGGTTCAATTCCTGGCTTGGATCACTGTCTGCGTGGAGTTTGCACATTTTCTCTGTGTCTGCATATGTAAGAACTCAGTAAGAATTTAGCAACACCAATTTTAAATCCAACTGATTTATTTGATAGTAAATTTGTGAGCTTCCAACACTCTTTGTCAGGCAAATGCCTGACAAAGACACACAGCGTCGAAAGCTCACAAATTTACTATCAAATAAATCGGTTGGATTTAAAATTGGTGTTGCTAAATTCTTACTGAGTTCTTACTACCCCAGTCCAATGCCGGCATCTCTACATCATGACTGCATATGTTGCCTATGGGTGCTCTCATTATATCCCACAAACCGAAAGGTGTGCTGGTTACGTGCATCTGCCATGCTACATTTTCCCTCAGTGTACCCAAAAAAGTGCCGGAGTATGGTGACTAGGGGATTTTCATTGTAACTTCATTGCAGTTTTAATGTAAGCCTACTTGTGACACTAATAAATAAACTTTAACTATAACAGGAACGGTTGAAAGAGAAAGCCTAAAAGAAGATTGATAACAAGTTTGAGACCACCAATGGAGTCAAAACCATCCACATGCAGCAAATTGAGGGAAAGCCAACTCAGAATCATACACCAATCTGTCAAGTTTTCAGAACATATATTAAACATCAATGTGTTCAATACCATTGTACACTGACTTAACCTTCCATGGAGCCAACCGTTAATGCTTTTACTGTTTTGCTTCTAACAAGAATTAATTGGTGGTTTCAAAAAAATCTTCTTACTTTCCACAATTATTGTCAGAATGAATGGCAGGATGACTCCCACACCTCATTGTGAGAAATAGATTTCAGGACTATTTTTATTCTCTGCCTTAAGGTAATGGATGAGGAAATTATACATCTGTAGAAAGCTATCATTCAAATAGTTTGTGAATAGAAGCAATGGATTCAGAGAGAGGGAGGTACATTTACAGATGCAAGAGATGAGTGACAACAATGTGAGGCAATTATCTTCTCTCATTTGGTAGACCACCATTTAATCTGTGTGAATGTCATCTCAGAAAAAAACCATATTATTAATTAAAGTTATACTTTGTTGTATGGCAACGTTAAGATGTTTTTCACTATCCACAAGAATTGATATATGGCGATTTGAATTATTAAATAAAAATTGACCTTTTGGCAAAACAAATGTATTTGTGTTTTAATTGTTTTGTGTGTCTCGGCAACACATCACAACAAGGATGGCACAGTGGCACAAAGGTTTGCACTGCTATCTCACAGCACCAGGGACTTGGGTTCAATTCCTGGCCTTGGGTCATTGTCTGTGTGGAGTCTGCACGTTGTCCCTGTGTCCGTAATGGATTTCCTCCAGCTGCTCCAATTTCCTCCCATAGTTCAAAGATGTGCAGGTTAGGTGGACTGGCCATGCTAAATTGCCCCCTTAGTGAAAGGGGACTAGCTAGGGTAAATGCATGGGGCTTTGGAAATAGGGCATGGGTGGGATTGAGACCAAAAAGGCCTCTTTGGGCACTGTAGGTTTCTATGATTCAAACACACTTCTGTCCCTTGACACCTATTTAATTTTATTTCATCCCTGACAGGTTACCCCACCCTGGATCGAGTTGAAGCTGAAACATAGACCAGCTGGGCAATCAGCCTGCCTGCCAACTGGAAAAGCTCTTGGACACATAAACTGACATTCTATGGCACCCTTAATTAACTGAATTGCCTGCTTGATTGTGGGCCTATGTGTTTCCAACGCTTATGTGTGCCAGTCAACTGAAATGTTGCTCAAGTGCATGATGAGGTTGGGGTGCACACTCAACATTCACCCAAGTGATTGCACAGGCTTCCAAGCCAGGCACGCACTGCCCGAGCCACATAAAATTCTAGTCTTGGAGATAATGGCAGCAGTGTCTGAATTTACAATGAATGGGGAAAGCAGGATTAGGCGATTGAGTTAGACAGTCAGCCATAACCACAATGAATGACAAAGCAGGCTTGAAGGGTCAAATGGCCTTCTCCTGCTCCTATCTTGTATGCTTCTATGCTTCTATGGCTCAGAGACTCCCAAATTCCCAAAAAAGATGTTGAGTTGGGTCGTAAACAATTGTCGTGTAAATAGTCCATTTACTTCTGTGACAAAAGAGAACGAGTCAGGAGTGACTAATTAGCATTTCTACCTGAATGCAAATTTTACATCTTTCACATCAACATGGTGAAGAGCACAGGTTCAGCCTTTTCAATGAATGTCACAGAAAGACAGCTGTTGATGTGTTCAGCAGTGAGAAGAAACTGCTTGGTTTTGGGCTCTGCCTCAGCTGGATGCGGGAGAGACACCTTCTCTAGTCAAAGAGATGGATTCTGCAGCCAAGTAAAGATCCGGGAGATTTTGTCTGGCATAGACAAGAGAAGGAGAATCATTGGAACAGACATTTCTGCTGATAGATTTAGAGAACTTGCCAAAAATATGAGAAAAGTGCCTGGAGATAGCCATCTAAAGTTACAACTCAAAAAAATGGGGACAGAGGATCCTATTGGTTGCTAGGAGCAACAATGGGCTCATCGCTGTCAGGATTGTAACTTCATGAGGCCCGATGTGTGATAACTATAAAAAAGGGAACATTCCTGTCTGTATGTTAAAGTATAGGTAGTCTACAAAACTAAAAGAGTGTTTTTCAATATTGCTTAAGGTCATTAATTTTTTTTATTCCTTCATGGCATGTGGATGTCACTGGCTATGTCAGTATTTGTTTTCTGGACCTAACAGCCATTCAAAAGGTGATGGTGAGCTATTGATTCACTGCAATCCATGTTGTGTAAGTATACCCACTGTATTATTAGGAAGGGAGTTCCAGGATTTTAACCTAATGACAGTGAAAGAGCCATAATATAATTCCAAGACAGGATGGTGCGTGGGGTACAAGGGAACTTATAGGTAGTGGTGTTCCCATCTATCTGCTCTCCTTGTTCTTTTAGCTGGTATAGATCAGGGGTTTGGAAGATGTTGTTTAAGGAGCCTTGGTGAGTTGCTGTAATGTATCTTGCAGATAAAACACACAGCTGTCACTGTGTATTGGCGGTGGAGAGTGTGAGTGTTTAAATTGGCAGATGGGCTGCCAGTCAAGTAGGTTGCTTTGTTCTGGATGCTGCCATGCTTTCTGACTGTTATTGGAGCTGCACTTATCCATCACACTCCTGAATTGTGCCTTGCAGGTTCTGGATGTGCTTTGAAAAATCAGGAAGTGAATTTCTGGCCTCTGAAATTCCAGTCTCTGTCCTGTTCATGTAGCCACAATAGTTATATAGCTAGTCTAGTTCAGTTTCTGGTCAATGATAATCCTCAGGATTCAGCAACGGTAATGCTATTGAATGTCATGGGGGTGTGATTAGATTCACTCTCATTGGAGGTCAATGTCTGGCACCTGTATGGCATTAATGGTGTTTGCCATGCCTAAATGTTTTTAAATCATAGAAACCCTACAATACAGAAAGAGGCCATTCAGCCCATCGAGTCTGTACCAACAACAATCCCACCCAGGCCCTACCCCTATATCCCTACATATTTACCCACTAATCCCTCTAATCTACATATCTCATTACACTAAGGGCAATTTTTAGCATGGCCAATCAACCTAACCCACACATCTTTGGATTGTGGGAGGAAACCGGAGCACCCAGAAGAAACCCACGCAGACACAAGGAGAATGTGCAAACTCACGCAGACAGTGACCCAAGCTGGGAATGTTGTGCTTGTCAATGGGCACAAGCTTTTTCAGTACCTTAGATGACACGAATAGTGCTGAACATTGCATAATCATCTGCAAACACCTCAATATCTGACCTTATGGTGGATGGAAGAAAGAAGGTTGGGCTGAAGACAGGATATTGTGAAACTGAGATACTATGAAACTATCACAACCATCTCCTTTTGTGCTAGGTGTGACAATTAATGAACAGTTTACACCTCATTCTCATTAACTTCAGCTTTGCCCTGACTCCTTGATACAACATCCAGTCAAATGCTCACCCACCTCTTGAGTTCAGTTCTTTTATTCAAGTTTGAACCAAGGCTGTAATGAGTGAGGATCCGAGTGGCCCTGGCAGAACCCAAACTAAGCACCCAAGAGCAGGTTATTCCTGAGTAGGTACCACTTAATAGCACTGTTGATGGCTCCTTCCATTGCTTTGCAGATAATTAAGAGCAGACTGATGCTACAGTAATTTATCAGGTTGGATTTTTCCTGTTTTTTGAGTACAGGACTTACTGGACCAATTTTCCATATTGCCAGAAAGATGCCAGTGTTGTCGCTATACTGGGACAGCTTGGCTAGGCGCATGGCTAGTTCTGATGCACAAGTCTTAGTATTGTTGGTAAAATATTGTCAGGGTCCATAGCTTTTGCAGCATCCAGTGCCTTCAGCTGTTTCTTGATATCATGTGGAGTTAATCGAACCAGCTGAAGACTGACATCTGTGATGCTGTTGAGCTCAGGAGGTGGCCAACCTGAAACACAAAATATTGTCATGTCATTCTTTCCGCTGGGAATGAAAGTGTGGAGGCACGATCCTACCTACCATTCACGGCACACTCCAGCTGCACTGAGGTCGGAGAATTTGGTGCTCAGCCAAATCTCCATTTACAGCAGCGGGGTAGGAAAATCCTGCTGAACTGCCATAAATCTTCCTGTCTGAATCTTTCTCTTAAGATTAGCAGTCTTTATGATGATTGTAACATCTTCTAATATAGCTATGGGTGCTGGTTCCAGTCCTTTGTCCATGAACAGCACAATTATATAGAAAGCTGGTCAATAGTAAATCTGGGCCAGCCGAAAAACACAATTCCAACTATTTAGATTGTTTCTACTTTCTTAAATTTGTTATATCTCTAACTTTTTCTAGTCACAGACCTTAAATATAACAATTTCTCACTCCACAGACATTGCCTGACTGACTGGATATTTACAGTATTTTCTGGTTTTAGTTCAGATTTCCAACACAGTATACCTTCTGCATTCAAACTTAAGTTATTTTATAATCAAACATTTCAACCACAAACATCAGCTCCAGGGAAATGGCAGATTCGAAGGTATGGGCACAAATTGAGTTGCTTCTAATCACATCTAACACCACTGGTAGCAATGTTACTGAGGGTAATGGTGGCAGCACTAAGTGCGTGCACCAGAAGTGCACAGAATAAGCAGACTCTAACGTCAGTCAGTATTTATCACTGATATGATGTATGACCTACCAGTTTTGACCTTGTCTAGTTAACATCCTGTCTTAAACATGCACAGCTGTGAGCATGGATTCAGTTGAACCTGAAGGTTCCTAATCCCAGAGCACTTTAAAGGGATTCATCCAACTTGTAAGTTTGTTGCTTATGACTATTTACTGGTTCTAACAGAGCGTGTAGAAGTGCTAGGTTATTGGTATTGTTTAAGTTTGCGTAAAGTAATGGTAGACATTGGAAAGACTTCAGTTCAGAAGCCCGAATACACCTGAATAGTGAAAATGACAGTGCGCTGGCGATTCTCCTCTATAACCTCACCACCTTCAATCAGCACTCGTACAATGAGAGCCATGCTGCCATCAGGAATGTTATTGAGCATACTATCTAGCTGCTAGAGCTTAGGGCTGTGCCTGGCTGGCTGAGGAGGTGCCTTCTGGTTCTCAACAGAGAACAGAAGTCCCGATTTAGGTGTTCTGTTGAATCCTCCACGGTTTGAAATATCAAAAGGGCGCAGCCCTCGCCATCGTAGATTTAACAGCCGCTTCAGGGGTATGAAGTGAAAGGGATGAGGCAGCCAACACATTCACATCCCGCACAGTGTGGCTGGAATTTTGTGGCCATTTCTATCGAAAGGATCTTCCAATCCCACTGACAGTGAACCTCCTTTGTGTGTTTTCTGATTGCAAGGCTCCATTCAATGGGAAATCCTGTTGATTGACGTGGAACCAGATCATGCCACCTCTGTCACTGTGAAAAACACCAAGGCATGGAGTGGAGTGCGGAATATCTTGCCTAATGTTCGTGAACTCATTATCAGACTCTGACTCTCCTAACTAAAACCCTTGGGCCGGAACTCCACCTCCCCACCCAGCATGGAATTGGAGTCAGCGAAGGGTGGACTACGGAAATATTTGTTGATCACTTGAGCGAGACTGTGAAGTCCCACCACCAGTCTCTGTTTCTCAACACAGGCTACCTTGTTATCTTTCTGATGAACAATCACAGCAATCAGTTAGGACACAGATTGCAGATTCCAGCCTAAATGCCCCTTTAAGCACTGGTATCCGCAGTGCTGCAGAAGCAGTCTGAGTCTGCATGGCACCATGCTGGGCTTTCATGGCCACAGACTGAGATTTTATGACCTTTGTCTGAGCTTCCACTGCAGTTCTCAGAATCTGGCTTGTTTCTACCTGTGCTAAGATTGGAGACATTAGCCTTCAAATGCTGCACAATGGTTTGATTCACAAGCATTTTAGCTGAGTTGGTTTCCACTTCCACGCTACAAAGGAAGAGTTGCATGCTCTGCACAAAACCCCGTGTGAAGTTGGAACTAGATTCCGCCATTCAATTTGACAGTGATTGTAAACCTTCTGACAGGCTTCACAATGCACCAAACATTTCTGCCTACATTCCCATCAGTCTTTCTCTTGCTGTTCAGTTAACAGTCTCGTCTGAGTCCCTTGCTGCAGGACAGGTGAGTTGGCTCATACACTATCCTTTCCTCCTGGCCTGTCTGCAGCCATTCAGGTCCAGGATCCTGCCTCTGTAATGAGCTGCACACAATTGCCAGTATCTGATCAATTGATGATGTTTCTTATTACTCAGTTTACTTTTCGCTGAGCCTTCAACCACCGGGTGACCATGCTGGGTGCCTAAACGCAGAAATACCTAAGGTTTGGGATGAAGGAAGTAGGGTGTTGGGAAATGCAAGGCTTCCATAATCAAAGCATATGCAGATTGTACTTCAGCCCAGATTGTAGGCCGAAGAGGTTTGAAAGGTTCATTTGACAGGAATGTGCTCTCATCCTGGTTGGCTTCATTCCCCTCCTCAGCGCTGAATCTGGGTGCAATTCAGATCTGACTTGGAAATCTGCTTTCAGACGCCCCCATACGCACTTAGCCTGAAAAAGAAATCGTGAGTCTGAATTGCACTGCGGGCAGGGCTTATTGCACCTGAAACTGCATATGCGGAGTAAGAAACAAATTTGAAAAAGCGCACCCGTGTTGGATCGCTCCCAGACCGCAGAAAGCGAGAAAACAACTTGGGAACGAAAAGCAGGAGTGGTGGCTCCCATAGACATCGCTGTCCCCTTAATGCATCCTCCCTCCCACTCCCCAGACTGATTGTGACCCTCCTGCCTCCTAACCTCCCTCCCCCCGCACCAATCGCCTGCAGAGTGGCAGCGGGCCCTCCTCCCCTTCCTCCCGTCTCTCCCACACCAGAGAGCAATCTAGTCTCACCGCCCCCCCCCCCCCCCATCAAGAAAATGATTTGGCCTCACTCCCCCTCCCCCCAACTGCCCCAGAGAATGATTTGACCTCATTCCATCCCCCCACCAGAGAGTGATCTGCCTCACTCCCCACCTCCAAACCTGGAGGATGATCTAGCCTCACTCCCCCACCCCTGCCCGGAGAATGATCTGGCCTTACTCTGCCATCCCCATTGCCCCAGAGAATGATTTGCCCTCTCCCCTCCTCCTGATCGAGCCTCCCCCCCACTACCTCCCTCACTTCAACCAGGCAATGTTCAGTCTTTCTCTTTCCCCCATCCTTCCAACCAGAGAATGATCTGGCCCTCCTCTCCACCCGCTCAGCCAGCATTGATCTGAGTCAGGGAGGCATTGGAATCTCTGAACTCACCTCTTCAGCAACGGGAGTGCTGAACACAGACTTTTATTCAGCATGTTCATTTTGTCGTGATTTCAGATTGGCAAACGCGATGGTAAAAGGGGAAATGCTGATAAAGTCGGGCAGGCAATTCATTAATTCAGTTGAAATGCATGCAAACACATTTAAATCGCTGTTGCGCCTGTCTTGGGCATGAATCAGACTAACCTGGGCCTCAGTAAAGTGGGCTTGTATGCAGACATGGACGCAGATTGCATTAATGACCTTATATGTTTTCACACCCAAAAACAGGCAGAACGCAATGGTAGAAACAGGCTCTGTGTTCCTTCCTGTAAGAGTCAGTAAACAAAGCTGGGTCTGACTCTGCCAGTTTGCTGCTGCTGCTATCTATTAAGAGCTTCCTCAACCTGCAAGGGAGAGGTGAGTATGTCAAGGAATGTAGTCCAAGGTATTTGAACGATGTGTCTGTCATGAATGAATAACTTTCAGTATGTGCAAGTTGTGATAAGTGAACATGCAATCTGCAGCAGTGCTTAAAGTCTAGTTTTAAGTTGTGTTGACTGGCTTGATGTAGGCCCGATGTTGGCACTGTTCATTTAGCTCTCTTTATCTATGTGGAGAGATTGTTATTTGTCAATGATGAGAGCAGGAAACAGAATGAAATCAAGCATTTCAGGAAGTAGTGCAGTCTAATTCATTTGATTTGATTTGATTTATTATTGTCACATGTATTGGTATACATGAAAAGTATTGTTTCTTGCACGCAATGCAAAGAATACATTACATAGAGAAAGAAAGGAGAGAGTGCAGAATGTAGTGTTACAGTCATAGCTAGAGTGAGGAGAAAAATCAATTTAATATGAATTAGGTCCATTCAGAAGTCTGATGGCGGTAGGGAAGAAGCTGTTCTTGAGTCCATTGGGACATGTCCTCAGACTTTTGTATCTTTTTCCAGAAGAAGGTGGAAGACAGTATGTCCAGATGCGCAGGGTACTTGATTATGATGACTGCTCTTCCAAAGCAATGGGAAGTGTAATGTCAGTGAGTGAGAGGATGGTTTGTGTGATGGACTGGTCTCTTTCATGACCCCTTGTAGTTTCCTGTGATCTTGAACAGAACAAGAGCCATACCAAACTGTGATAAAACCAAAAAGAATGCTTTCTATGGTGCATCTGTAAAAGTTGATGAGGATTGACATGCCAAATTTTCTTAGTCTTCTGAGAAAATAGAGGCGTTAGTGGATTTTTTTGTTTGTTTTAATAACAGTGTCAGCAGGGAGGGACTAGGACAAGTTGTTGGTGATCTAGACACTTAAAAACATGAAGTTCTCAGCCAATTCTACTTCATCCTTATTGATGTAAACAGGGGCATGTTCTCCACTGTGCTTCTTGAAGGTGATGACCATCGCTTTCGCTTTTTGACATTGAGGAAAAGATCATTGTCGCTGCACCAGTTCACTAGGTCCTCTATCTCTTCCCTATATTCTGTCTCATCATTGTTTGAGATCCGACCCACTAGGGTAATGTCATTAGCAAACTTGAAAATTGAGTTGGAAGGGAATTTGGCCACACAATCATAGATGTTTAAGGAGTATAAAAGAGCCTGAGAACACAGCATTGTGGAGCATCAGTGTTGAGGGTAATCATTGGGGAGGTGTTGTTGCCTGTCCTTACCAATTACGGTCTATGGGTTAGGAAGCTCAGGATCTAGTCGTACAGGGAGGAGCCGAGCCCCAAGCCACAGAGTTTGGAGATGTGTTTCGTGGGAATAATGATCAGCAGCAACTGAAATCCAGTTTGCTATATCAGAGTAACTTCTAGCAATCTTATGTCGACTATACTCCTTCATACCTTTCATCTGACACAGGGCCCTCACAAGTGATGGTAAAGACTGCCCAGGATGATAAGGATGATGACTTCTCAGAAGAGGTTGCACTGTCTCTAGACCTTTGCAGACCATGGATTAGTTCAGATAGTTACATTTGAGAATCAGTGTTAAAGAGATAAAAGTTCTCACATGATGACTCACATTTCACAAGTGAACAAAACCAGATTTGGCATCATGGACAGCAGTGTAGGAGAACCTGGAACTCTCAAGCTCTCCTCATCCAGGTGCAGATGCTGCATCACAGGTATTGTCACTGAAAACAATATTTTTTTGAGCAGCTGAAGAGAATTTATATAAATAACTGGAACACTTGGGAGCTGCTGGCAACTTGTGTGATGATGACTGGGAAGGTATGAAATGATAGTGAGCAACGGGAGCTTGTGAATGGGAGGTTTGATTGTATCATTCCAGAACTCATCCCTCAGATTTCTGAGGGTTGCCATCAGCCATGTTTTAAGTCATTATCCCTGTTTTCCAGTATCCAATTGATAACTGTTTTGAGGTGTAAAGGTTTTTGATTTAATTTGTTTTGATGTATTATTGCTAATGTATAGTGGAAAGTACTGTTTCTTGCACACAATAGAGATAAAGCATTCTGCACAAAGAGAAGGAAATGAGAGAGTGGAAAATGTAGTGTTAAAGTCACAACTAGAGTGGAAACAAAGGTCATCTTAATATATGGTAGGGTCATTCAAAAGTCTAATGGCAGCAAGGAAGAAACTGTTCTTGAGCCGGTTGGTACGTGACCTCAGACTTTTGTGTCTTTTTCCCTTTGGAGGAAGGTGGGAGAGAGAATGTCCAGGGTGAATGGGGTTCTTAATTATGCTGGCTGCTTTTCCAAGGCAGAAGGAAGTGTAGACAGAGTCAATGGATGGGAGGCTGATTTGAGTGAGGCTTTTGAGTGAGTGAACACAACCCTCTGTAGTTTCTTGCAGTCCTGGTCAGACCAGGAACCATACCAAGTTGTGATACAACCAGAAAGAATGCTTTCTATGGTGCAGGTGTTTGGGTGGATGAGCTACAGTAGGACCAAGTCAACTCAGCTGTTGCTTGGGAATGTGATCTTGTGACTTCACACCAGCTTCACATTGCTGGAGTGGAAACCCTACTGGTTGATGAGCACTTCTGGGTGATCAAGCACAGTCTATGTGTGTAGTCAATTAAGTCCTACATCTGTGGGAAGTCAGTCAGAGCCGCAAACTTGAGCACCCGCTCATCCTGACTGGCGTCATTGCAGGTAGATGCAAGGTTAATGTGCGACTGACTACAATACCGCCCATACAGTGATGTAAGAAAACACATGACTTAGAGCCTAGGTCAGTCTTGAGATGGACAGAGGTATATAAAAGCCTAGAATGGAGTCAGCTGCATGTCTGTACCCATCATTTTATAGACAGATATAGTTATGAATTGCTAATAACAACTAATGCTAATATTGCTCAAGATTACAAAGCTGACTTCATAATGTCTGCAGCAGAATTCTTCAGGCAGCAAATGTCTGCCACTCCCTGGTGTGATAGCCTGAGATGCTAGTTTTCAGACAAGCTGAAAAAGCTTAGGGTTGAATTCTCTCCCTAAAAAAAATTCGAAGTGCTGAATTTGTGTAAAAGCTGAAGTAAACCCGGCTGCACTTTTCGGTGGGATTTTCATACTGAATCTCCCACTCTGTGCTTCACAGAGAGCCCCAGTGTAATTCATGCTAAAAAAGGCTCAGTGTGCAGGGCCTTTTCCTGCTGGAGGGGTCAGCAGCATAGAACTGAGTGGGCCACTGCGCATGCAGTGTTCTGTCAGAGCAGAGGTTGGAGCATGCACAGTAGGCAATCACTGGCCAGCCCAGCCACCCTGCATCACTGTCCCTCCAATTCCTTCCCCATGCCCGAATCGCTAGCCTCCCAGATGAGTCCGGACCAGCCATGAACACCCCATCCATCCCTCTAATTGCCTCAATCTCCTCCCACTCCCCCAGTCACAATCTCCCTGACCCTCACCCACAATCCTCCCCTTGCACGAAAACAGCCATACCATCCTGACTGCCAGCCCAATTGCTGTCCACCCTCCCACTGTCACCAGTCCCAGCTGCAGAGTGACAGTGGGATCCCCCCAACCCACCTATTTTCTCCAGAGTCCTCCCCCATTAGGCCCAGCCTCTCTGGCCCCATTTCATTGGCACTGCCTGAAGTCCCTTGGGCATTGCTATTTTGCCCCTTGGCATTGCCCCCAACCTCCTGAAAGGCCTTCATGGCCTCCCTTCATTCGAGCGGGGTCAGGCTGCCAGCTCCCAGATGGTGAGGAGCTGTTGTAAACTCCAATGGAGTGAAAGACTCGTGGTGGGAATAGAAGAGAGGCTATTGGACCAGGACTCTTCTGTCTAGGACCCACTAATGAGATTAAAATTCTGATTTAGCTATTTTAATCAGCTTCACACCAATTTCTGGCACAAAACTGAGGATGCCGAAAATCCAGCGGCTGAAGACTTGCAGAGACCATGGTGCCCAGCAAGAAACCTGCTTCATGGATTAATGTCTCCTGGCCCTCTGCGCTGCTAGATAGGAGTGGACTGGGAAAATGGCCCCTCTTATTTTTTTCTGAATACACTATATGCCAGCCATAGCCTCCTGTAACATAGACCTCCCAATCTGTTTCTCAGTGATTGTGGCAGGCTTCACACCACTCCTGGTCAGCTTCACCAGGATCCTCATGCCTCCCAGACTACTTCACACTTCTCCTGGACCTCCAGCTCAGATTCTAAGCTTCCAAAATGTACATTCAACCCCTTGCATCCATGCATCAAAACCCACAGATTACACCTTCAGATTATAATTAAAAAATGTAAGTTACACGTAGGAAATATCAAATTAGTGTTATCATTATTCATTACCCAGTATTTTCTGATGTATAGCCAACTTATTTTGCAGTTTCCTGCCTTCTACTGCCTAAAGCAGGTTACATTAATCACCAATATTTTCTGAAGCATCTTATTAAATGCCTTCTGAAAGAACAGATGCATGAGATCCATAAAATTGCCTCATTTTTCACAATATTATCCTTTCCGCTGCTGAAGGTGTGGACTCAAACTGGTGTGCAGTTTGGCAGGTAAATAGATGCATATTCATCCAATATTTATTCAAACAGCCATTCTGGACATGTAAGTAATTATTATCATAGCAGGCAATTATGGGATACAGCAGTTAAATTGCCAGACTAATAATCCAGAAAATCGTGAGTTGGACAATCTACCATGATAGTCTGAAAATTTGAAATCAGTTTAAAATATCTGGAAATAAAAAGTTGGTATCATAATATTGACTATGGTGTTGCCAGATTATAGTAAAATCTCTCCTACTTTAGTAATGCATTTAAGGAGGGAAACTTGCCATCCTTGTTCAGTCAGCCTATATGAGACTAGTCTCATATCAACACTCTCACCTCTTGATTTTAAGGCTCATTGTAACTTTCCTGTGACAACTAGGAATGGGCAATTAATGTCAGCCTTGTTAGTGATACCAGCCCTGAGTAAATTTTTAAAAATTAAAATGCTCCAAAAATGGATTATTTGGAATTTATACTCAAATTTATACCTAAATTTCTGCTGGCAGAGTGAAATGTTTTTAAAAATTGCAACTTAATTACATTTTATACAGGAATGTTTCTGCCAATTTTCTCTGTTCCTTTACAGTATTGAATCCCAAATCAAATACAAGTGTTGTGTTAAATATCACCCAGAGGTCTCATTTTCTGTTTATTTTTGGGAGTCATTTACCATTATGTTTGAAATGAACTTCAGGAGGTAACTTTAAAGGAGCCAGCTGAAGTAAACAGTGTTTTCTCATTTCAGTATAGCAACTGCGATTAAATTGCACTTGCTTTCCACAACAAAAGATACTATATATTACTGAATACATGGATGAAAAATACCTCATTATAATGTTAAGTATTATTTTTCAATAAATGTGTTGTTTACTGTCACGCTATCAGTTCAGATATTAACCAGGATTTTGCAATAATAATAACAGTGGGGTTGTGAGTGACCTCTGTAATTATGGAATAATTTGGATAGTTACTTCCGGCCTTTGCATATACATAGGCAAACATAGAAATCCATTTGTTGCAGTTCAAGTTACAGTGCCCCACTGGAAGCTGTACTGTAACAGTTCCTCACTGATAAACTCAGCATTCAAATAGTTGACTTTGAGATAATTATCCATGAGCAGCCAATTAAAAATGCAAGAAAAAGTTTGGATTGATGGATTCAGAAGTTAGTGAATTTTTAGCATCATATAATCACTGTCAATAAAACTCCCTACAATTCTTTTAACGGCGATTATATGATGCTAAAAATTTAAATTTACAAATGTAGGCCAGAATTTCGGGCAGTATGGTGGCACAGTGATTAACACTGCTGCCTTGCAGTACCAGGGACCTGGGTTTGATTCCAGGCATGGGTCACTGTCTGTGTGGAGTCTGTATGTTCTCCCATGTCGGCATGAGTTTCCTCTTGTGCTCCTGTTTCCTCCCACAGTCCAAAGATGTGCAGGTTAGGTGGACTGGGAATGCTAAAATGCCCCTTGGTGTTGGTGGGATTAGCAGGATAAACATATGGGGTTATGGAGATAGGGCCTGGTTGGGTTTATTGTCAATGTGTACTCGATGTGCTGAACTGCCTCATCCTGCACTGTCGATTCCATGTTCTAATTTTACCATCCCACCTGCATAGGAATTGGAGTGAGTGAAAGGCAGGCCATGGAAATGTCCATAGATGGCAAGCAGGACTTTTAAGTCTTGGAGCATGCACAGATGGAACTCATACCCATAGAGTCTCATCACTTCAGAAGTTAATTAGTGTTGATGATTTGAATAGATATATATTATGTGTGCAAAGATATATCTTTTTTTTCTGTCTATCTTTTTTATCCCTCTTAATCCAAACCCACAATCACTATTTCATTTGCTGTGCATGATTTGCTTTTAATTCGTACCTCCCGCTATACAATAATTTATGATTTAGACTCTGTGAAGTGAGGATTGGGGAGCGGATGGAACTTTAACATTCAGGGAGTATGTAAATATATCTTCACGTTTGCGTTTTCCCACATGCTCTACACTCTGCATCTCTTATCATCGACAATTACTCCACTCAAAACCAGAATGGTGAGCTTGGTCTCCAGTCAGGTGGCACATGCTTGGAAAGTGTTGGAGGACCTGGTTGACTTGATTCTTGGGGAAGCTATCTGGTCCAAGGGTAAAGTTCAATCTCCAAACCTGGAACAGTCAGATCCTAGAGGTGTCCAGCACAAGAGGGAAGAATTCCAGAATGGGATTCAATCTCGGGCTGAGGAGTGTGCCTTATATTGGATTTGATTTGATCTATTATTGTCACGTGTATTGGACTAAGTAGGAAGTATTGTTTCTTGTACGGTATACAGTCAAAACATACCATTCATAGACTACATTAGGGGTAGTCTAATGTACCCCTACATTAATGCTTAATTAATGTAGGCATGAATAGGGTGCAGCATTGCATAACAGATACAGATAGAGCAAAGAGAAAGATCAGCTTAATATATGATAGGTCTATGGGTGGGGTGGTGTGTTGGGGAAAAGGGGTGGCTTGTGAAGGGGGAATGGAGCTTCATGACCTGGTAGTGGGAAGGTTGCAGGAAGTGAAGATGAAGTACTCTTGCTCCTGCAAAAACATGCTGTAAAAACATTTCCCTCCCTCCTGAGGTTGTTCTCATCTCTCGGCAGCTGCCAGGTTTCTTTATGCGGCTGTCTGCAATTAAACCTGCAAAGCAAGTTAAAACTGACGCTTCCAGCCTCATTTACATATTAAAAATGCCAAACAGCCCCCTGTGAGCAGGTTGTCTGCCTGCCTGTTTGTTCTACCTGAGTTAAACCCAGAAATTAATGGGAGCTGACTTCCTGACAAACTCCCAGTGTTTTGCCTATTTAATACTGTCCCCTGCCCCCAGCCCCACACCTACTGCCACTTCCACTGACTCACCATGTCAAAACGTCTCTCAGTGACATTTCTTCAAGCTGATTGGTTGAGGAGCTTTGATGCTGTGCTCCTCACACATATGCCATCGGTAACCTGTCACAGTGGATCGAGCAAATCTGTGCTTTCAAAAACTTTGTGGCCAGCTGTCAGCAAGGTACGCAGTGAGTGTCACCACTGTGTACCACTACACCACTGACTTCATAATTCAGGTAATTATTTAAGAGTAGAAGTATTCTCTCTCTCTTTATTTGTTCATGGGATGTGGACAATGCTGCCTGGGCCAGAATTTATTATCCATCCCTGAAAACATGTAAGAATTAGCCACATTGCTGCAGATCTGAAGTCACATGGAGGCCAGATCAGGTAAAAATGACAGATTTTCTTCCCTAAAGGACATTGGAAAGCGAGGTGGGTTTTTCCAACCATTGACAATAGTTTCATGGTTATCCTTTCCAGATTTTTATTGAATTCACATTTCACCATCTGCCATTGTGGGATTCGAACCCATATCTCCAGCACATAATTCTGGATCCCTGGATTACTGCTAGATAGCAACAAAACCACAATGCCACTGTGTCCCCTTATTGTACATCACAAAACCATACAACAAATTGAACAATCAAAAGTAATTTGATGGAAAGAAGGGGAAAATGCTTATTAGTAATGCAAGAAGAATAAAATTAACAAAATTCATTAATTTCTCTTCTTTCTCTCAAGTGTTAAGTTAATGCATTTATAAAGTGAAATAAGCAAAGCAGTTAGAGGTTGAAACATAATTTTGGTTAATATAAATCATTCAGATCTTATTCTCATATTTCGGCTTAGTTGAAACACTTTGATTTCATTGGCCTTCCACATTCCTGATTCTCTGTATTAAACATGTTGTTTCTATATAATTTCTCCATAAACTACTCAAGTTTCTTTTATTGAATGGTTCATGGTGACTCCTAGACTATATTTGCTAAACACTAATGCAAAAATCTTTTCTGTTCTTATCTCTCTGTAAAGACATCTGCTGGAATTTTATGTCTTTCCTGCCCAAGACTTGCCTGAGGCCAACAGACAATGCCGTTCTGCCAGCCTCACCTGCTCAGATTCCAGGACAATAAAATTCTATCCATTGTGGTGCTTGAAAATGATTTTAAAACTCGCTTTTCATCCCAAGATAAGCTGAGAAAAAAAATGACTCACTAACTGCCTAAACCAGTAGTTTAAGGTTGTTTGGATATCCCACCTCAGATATTGCAATGTGGAACATCTAAGGCAGTACGGTGGCAATGGTTAACATTGCTGCCTCACCAGGGAACCATGTTCAATTCCCAGCTTGGGTCACTGTCTGTGTGGCGTTTGCACTTTCTCCCTGAGTCTCCTCAGGGTTTCCTCAGGGTGCTTCAATTTTCTCCCACAGTCCAAAGATGTGCAGGTTAGGTTGATTGACCATACTAAATTGCCCCTTAGTGTCAGGGGGATTGTCAAGGTAGATATGTGGGGCTACGGGGATAGGGGAAGGGTGGGATTGTTGGTGCAAACCTGGAGGTCTGAATGGCTTCCTTCTGCCACGTAAGATTCTATGATTCTAGGAAGGAAATATGAAGAAGATGCAGCAAGTGATTCAAAATTAAGGAAGAGGAGGTGCCTCTGACAACAGAATACAAGAGTTACAAACTGAATTATGGTGTGTATCGAGAAAATGCCATGGGGTTGCTTTCAGACAGGAGTTAATGCATGGCAAAAGGCACTTAAAACATCCTTTGAGACTTCCCTGAGCTGTCTGCAGCAGCTGGCATTAAATGTGCAACGGTGCAGCTCTGACATCACTTCAGTCCTGCAGGAGAGAATGATGGAACTGTGGAGTGTAATGGAATGAGTCTCATCTTCACAGGCATCTGCAGCAAAATCTCAAAGCAGCAAAGGAACAAGTGCCAAACAGTGTTCTTCTACAAACTCTCTGACTAGTGCCACTGAGAGCTTGGCATCCGGTTACATTCATCTGGCACAGTTTGATTAGGCAGATGGGAAGATTGTTTATATTGAGATATGATGAAACACTTATTCTGAGGCTTTCTTATAGCCCTATTGATGTTCTCATGTAGCCTGTAAGAGTGAATTAATAGGTTTCAATGAAAAAGGTGAATAGATCTAACACCCCTGTATTGTTGTAAAATCACTTGCTAGTCAAATGCTATAACTCAAGGACTAACACCAGCAGAAGTTGCCAGCAAGATTGTTTATCTGTTTGAAGAATAAACAGTTTCGAGATTATAGGCAAGCTTTTGGGTGAAGATTTAATACTAAACCTACATAGGCAAAATTGGAATTTTAAAACAATGTTCTGTGTGCGAACTGTATAGCAGCCTTTATCTGTAATGTGGAGGGAGGTAGAGTTGTATTAGAATGCTGTCATTCTGATAGTTGTGTTCAAGCTGTGTTGTAGCTGTAAGAACTGTATAAGAGGAGGGTGCTCCTCCAGGCATTTCTCTAGGGTACTTCCCTCCATGCTTGAACCATGAATAAAATATTGAACTCATTGCTGGATCTCCTGTGGTTAGTTGGAAGAAATCCGCCACATCATAGTCCAGTGGACACTCAAGTCAATGCACAGGAACAGATGTGTGGAAGGAAGAAGGTCTAACGATACCTCCCGTTATGATGGCTGTACATCCTTCACTTCAACCAATCAATGAAATGTGAAAGCACAAGCACTCATTAAATAAGAAGTCTCTTTTGTGCTTGCAACATTTGTTGGGTAAGACTACGAAAAAAGCATTAGTGTGAAATGTCGTGACTATTTTAAATAACGGACACAGCCTGCCAGTGAACAACAATGTTTTTTAAATGAAATCCTACAAATTGTAACTGCAAAATAAAAAGTCATTATTTCCTCCACTGAAAGTTGAATCACCATCTCTCAGATCCCTCCCAACATATATAATTTTCCTATGGTCTTACCCAACGAACATTGCACTTGGAAAAGACACTATTCTTTAAATTTAATGGGTTCCTGATAAGATGACCACTCCCTCCCATCTATCAGTCAAGTGAACTTTTTTTGGACTACTTCTAACATATTTACATCCTTTCTTAAATAGGAGACTAAGGAGTAACTTTCTGACTATTCACACCATAATGCCATTGCAGACGAGTGTGGAGAATTGGTGTTCACGGCAGTGGGACAAGAGAACCCCGCTGGCATGAACAGCCAGACAATTTCCCCTAAAACTATGAACAATACTCTAGATGTAGCTTTACCAATGTCCTGTACAACTGTCAGAAAACTTCCCTACTTTATATGCCATTCCCCTTACAATCAATGACAATATTCCATTAGCCTTATTAATCACTTGTTGTACCAGCATACTAACTTTTGTTGATTGAAGTACTAGGACACTAGGTCCCTCTGTACCTCAAAGTTCTGCAATCTGTGTCCAGTTAAATAATCTGCTGTTTTTTTATTCTTCCTGCCAAAGTGAACAAGTTCACATCTTCCGACATTATAATCCATCTGCTAAAATTTTGCCCACTTTCTTCACCTAGCAATGTTCATTTGCGGACTCCTTGGCTAGAATTCTCTGACTTCACATGCAGCTGGAATTCACTGATCCTGCTGCTGTGAATGGAGATTTGGCTGAATGCTAAATGCTCTGACATCACGGGCAGCAGTGCTGAGGCATGTGAGACCAGAGAATTCCAGCCCACTTGTCCTCTTCACAACTTACTTTTCCACCCATCATTGTGTCATTAGCAAACCATACACTCTATTCATTGATATAAATCATATGTGACCATGGCACTCCACGAGTCATATTTTGCACATTTGAAAAACAGCTGTTTATCCTTAACTTTTCCTGTTTCCTGTTAGTTAACCAATTCTCTTACCATGCTAACATGTTACCCCCTACACCATGGGCTCTTATTTTACGTTAGTTACTGCAGCACTGGAGGAGACATGTCTCATCAACTTGATTGAGTTTTTGAAGAGGTGGCAAAGATAATTGATGAGGGAAGAGCTAAGGATGTAATTTATATGGACCATATAAGGCATTTGACAAGGTGCCACATGGCACACTTGTACGTAAACTGAACTCACTTGGGATTTAGGGTGGGCTGGATGGATGGATACAAAACTGGTGGAAGAGTTTTTTCAGAATGAAGATCTGTAGTTAGTGATGTTCCAAGGGATCAGTGCTGGGACATCTGTTGTTTGTAATATATATAAATGATCTGAAAGAAAATGTGGGTGGTTTCATTAGTAAGCTTGCGGATGATGCAAAGTTTGGTGAAGTTGCTATGGTGCCAGGGATTGTCGGAGGATATAACAGGATATAAATAGATTGGAAACTAGGGCACAGAATTAGTAGATAGAGTTTAATTGAGACAAATATGAGGTGATGTATTTTGAAGGATCTAACTTAGGTATGAATTATGTATGTAAATGGCAGAACCCTAAGGAATATTAACATACAGAGCAATCTGTGCAAATCCACAGTTCTCTAAAAGTGGCAACACAAGTGGCCAAGATGATTAAGAAGACAAATGACATGCTCGCTTTCATCAACTAAGGCATTTAATACAAGAGTTGGGAAATCATGTCGCATCTGTATAAAACCTTGATTAGGCCATATTTGGAGTATTGTGTGCAGTTCTGGTCACCACACTACCAGAAGGATGTGAAAGCTTTGGAGAGAGTGTAAAGAAGATTCACCAGGATGTTGCCTGGTCTTGAGATATTGATTATGAGGAGAGGTTGAATTAACTAGGATCGTTTTCACTGGAAAGACAGAGGTTGAGGGGAGACCTGATAGAGATCTACAAAATTATTACAGGCATAGGCAGAGTGGATATTCAAAATCTTATTCCCAGGATGGAAGTTTCAATTTCAAGGAAGCATAGGTTTAAAAGAAATGTGTGGAAAGTCTTTCATGCAGCGTAGTGGGTGTCTGAAATGGGCTGCCAGAGGAGGTGGTGGAAGCAGGCACATTAGCAACATTTAAGAGGCATCTGGATGTATACAGGAATAGTGAGGGAATAGAGTGGTATGGACTAAGTAAAGGCAAAAGGTTTTTTTTTCACTTTAGGTAGGGCATCGTGGTCGGCACAGGCTTGAAGGGCTGAAGAGCTTGTTCCTGTGCTATACTTTTGTTTGTTCTTTGTAGTAACTTTGATGTGGCACTTTGTCAAAAGTCTTCTCGAAATCAAAGTGCAGCACACCCACAGGTTCTCTATTAACCATGTTAATTGTTGCTTCCTCAAATCACTCCAATAAATCACTAAAACAAGATTTCTCTTGCACAAAATCATGTTGAAACTGGTTGATTTCACTGAGATTGATTGTAGATTCCTGAATCTACAATCCTGCAGATTCCTGGAATCTGAAGCAGATTCCAGTCTGCTTGATTGTAGATTCCAGCAATTTCCTTCTGACAGATGTTGAGTTAACTGGCATGCAGTTTCCTGCTTTCTATCTCCTTGCTTCAATAGAGGAGTCACATTCACTATTTTCCAATCTGGTCAGACCTTTCCAGAACCCAGTTAATTTTTTAATTTGAAACCAACGCATCTACTATCTCAGCAGTTATTATTTTAAGGTCTTCGGATGAACTCTATCAGGACTTGGGGACTTGTCAGCTTTTAATATTTTTTTGGCACCCTTTCCCTCGTGATTGTAATTGGTTTAAGTTCCCTGTTCCCTTTTGTTATGTATTCACGTATTTTAGTTTTTAACCCTCCATGCTGCCTAGCATCAAAACCACCAATATGCAACACCTTTCATGTCCACAATGTTTCTGGGTGTAATTTCTTCCCTCCACAGTGCAAACACATACCAGTAGACAACATGGTGGCACAGTAATTAACACTGTGCCTCACAGCGCCAGGGACTGGGATTAATTTCAACCTCGAATCACTGTCTGCGAGTAGTTTTCACATTTTCCCCATGGTTCCATGGGTTTCCTCTGGGTGCTCCATTTCCTCCCACAATTCAAAGATGTGCAGGTTAGGTTGATTGGCCATGTTAAATTGCCCCTTAGTATTAGGGGGATTAGGAGTGTAAATATGTGGAATTATGGGGATATGAGCTGGGTGGGATTGCTCTTGGTATAGGCTTGATGGACTAAATGGCCTCCTTCTGCACTGGAGAGATTCTATGATTCTGTGAAATATCTGTTCAATTCATCTGCCATTTCCTCATTTTCCATGATTAATTCCCCATTCTCACTCTTTAGAAAGCTGGTGCTCACAAGACCGACTATGTTCCTGTTTAAATATCATTATTTACTATCTTTCTATTTTCCCAGTGAGCTTTGTCTCATCCTCTAATTTCTCCATCGTTATGAATTATTTAGACATTCATAGAATCATATTTTCAGAGAATCATAAAATCCTACAGTGCAGAAGGAGGACATTTGGCCATCGAATCTACACCTACTTTCCAACAGAACATCCCATCCAGGCCCCATTCCCACAGCCCGACATATTTAACTTGATAATCCCACCTAATCTACACAAATTGGGACATTAAGGACTCGATTTTCTCAAAAATTTCAAAGTGCTGAATTTGTGGGAAAACTGATGTAATTCACAATTGCTTTTTCAGTGGAAGCTCAGTCTTTAGCCAGCCTGGGAAACCTGCACTGCTGCCCCTCCAGCCCTCCGACGATCCAATTGCAACCCCACAACAATTCCCAGGCCAGTCCCAATCCCTCCATTCTTGGAGCACTCTAATCTTCAGCACCCCCACCCTCCCAGCAGTGACGATCCCCCCCACCCTAGCAGACCCCCTGACAAACCACAACCCCTCACCTCCCAGCCTGTCCTGATTGCTGGCCTCCCTCCAGCCCCAACCAAATCCCAGTGCGAACATAGGGGGAGCGTACAAATTCCACATAGACAGTCATCCAAGGCTGCAGATTCTATCCAATCTTCTGACCTGCCACTCATCTTTGTAATATTACATGGGCTAGAAATTTACTGCCTCACTGGACATGGGGATGGAGTGGGTGAAGGGCAGACAATGGGAAGGCCAGTTGGCCTGAGGCTGGATTTTAAGGTTTTGGGACGAGCGAGGCTGTAAAATCCCACCCATTATCTTTCTTTCAATTTGTTCCCATCTTTAACGTAGTTAGTTAGCCAGATTGTGTCCCTTTTATTCTCATTGACTTTCTATAGTCCCTGCACCTCCTTGTTCTTAGTCTCATATCGATGAGACTGAGAACAAGGAGGTTAGCTCCCAGGTAGGGAAGGACTGTACACAGTATTAGAGGGGGGGGTTAGACGGGTGGTGGAAAATGGAAATATCCTGACTGAGGGGCTGAGGTGTGTCTATTTTAATGCCTGGAGTATAGTAAATAAGGTAGATGAGCTTAGGGCGTGGATTGCTGCTTGGGAGTGTGATGTGGTGGCCATTACAGAGACTTGGTTGTCTCAGGGACAGGACTGGGTACTTCAGGTGCCTGGATTCAGATGCTCCAGGAGGGACAAGGTTGGGGGCAAAAGAGGTGGTGGTGTGTCACTGTTGATCAGGGACAGTGTCATGGCTGCAGAGAAGGTGGATGATGTGGAGGGAATGTCTACAGAGTCCCTGTGGGTGAAAGTTAGGAACAGCAAAGGGTCGATAACTTTGCTGGGTGTATTCTATAGGCCGCCCAGTAGCGACAGGGAAGTTGAGGTGCAGATAGGGAAACAGATCCTAGAAAGATGTAGAAATAACAGAGTTGTTGTGATGGGAGATTTCAATTTCCCAAACATCGACTGGAATATCCCAAGGTAAGGGGTTTGGATGGGGAGGAGTTTGTTAGGTGTGTTCAGGAAGGTTTCCTGACACAGTACATGGAAAAGCCTACGAGAGGAGAGGCTGTACTTGACCTGGTGCTAGCTAATGATGTAGAGATGCCGGCGTTGGACTGGGGTAAACTCAGTAAAGTTTGACAACACCAATTTTAAATCCGACCGATTTACTATCAAATAAATCGTTTGGATTTAAAATTGGTGTTGTCAAACTTTATTGAGCTAGCTAATGAGCCAGGACAGGTGTCGGATTTCACGGTAGGTGACCATCTTGGGAATGGAGATCATAATTCTATCTCTTTCACAATAGCAATGGAAAGAGATAGGATCAGGCAAGCTAGGAAGGTGTTTGTCTGGAGTAAGGGGAAATATGAAAACATTAGGCAGGTAATTGGATGAATAAACTGGAAGGAGGCGTTCTTGGGGAAAAGTACAGAAGGAAAGTGGCGGATATTCAAGGAATGTTTGTCTGGGGCTCTGCAAGACAACGTTCCAAGGAGGCAAGGAGGTTTTGGTAGGACGTGGGAACCGTGGTGCACGAAGGTTGTGGTGAACCTAGTCAGGAAGAAAAGAAAGGTGTATGAAAGGTTCAGAGAGCTAGGAGATGTTAGGGATCTAGAGGAGTATAAGGTGTGTAGAAGGGAGCTTAAAAAGGAAATTAGGAGAGCCAGAAGGTGCCATGACAAGGCTTTGGCGGGTAAGATTAAGGAGAATCCCAAGGCCTTCTACAAATATGTGAAAAGTAAAAGGGTGAGAAGAGAAGGGATAGGAGCTATAAAAGGTGAAGGGGGAAATGTCTGTGTGAATCTGGAAGAAATGACAGAGGTGCTTAACGTGTATTTTGCCTCGGTATTCATGGTGGAAAGTGATCTGGGAGGTTGTAATGCAGGTTTGAGGCAAACGGAAAGGATTGAGTATGTGGATGTTAGGAAAGAGGATGTGTTAAATTCTATCAAGACAGACAAGTCGCCGGGACCGGATGGGATGTACCATGGTTATTGTGGGAAGTGAGGGAAGTGATTGCAGAGCCTCTGGCGATGATCTTTGCGTCGTCCATGGAAACGCGAGAGGTTCCAGAAGATTGGAGGATTGTGGATGTGGTTCCTATTTTTAAGAAAGGGAACAAGGGTAGTCCAGGAAATTACCGACCAGTGAGTCTGACTTCAGTGGTTGGTGAGCTGATGGAGAGGCTTCTGAGGGACAAGATTTATGAACATTTGGAGAAGTTTAGACTGATCAGGAATAGTCAGCATGGTTTTGTCAAGGGCAGGTCACGCCTTACGAGCCTAGTTGAGTTCTTCGAAAATGTGACTGAACACATTGATGAAGGAAGAGCGGTGGACGTGGTGTACACGGACTTTAGCAAGGCGTTTGATAAGGTCCCCCATGCACGGCTTCTTGAGAAGGTGAGAGGTCATGGGATCCAAGGGGCTTTGGCCTTGTGGATCCAGAACTGGCTTGCTGGCAGAAGGCAGAGAGTGGTTGTGGATGGGTCTTTTTCTGCATGGAGGTCGGTCACCAGTGGAGTGCCCCAGGGATCTGTTCTGGGACCCCTGCTGTTTGTCATTTTCATAAATGACCTGGATGAGGAAGAGGAGGGATGGGTTAGTAAGTTCGCCAATTATACAAAGGTCCGTGGTGTTGTGGATGGTCTGGAGGGATGTCAAAAGTTGCAGCGGGACATAGACAGGATGCAAGACTGGGCGGAGAAGTTGCAGATGGACATCAATGCGGATAAATATGTAGTGATCCATTTTGGCAAGAATAATGGGATGAAGGAGTACAATATCAGAGGTAGAAGTCTTAGCTGTGTTGTAGAGCAGAAGGATCTTGGGGTCCAGGTCCATAGGACTCTTAAATTGGCCTCGCAGGTGGAGGAAGTGATCAAGAAGGCGTATGGTGTACTGGCCTTCATTAATCGAGGAATTGAGTTTAGGAGTCAGGAGGTAATGATGCAGCTTTATAGGACCCTTGTCAGACCCCACTTGGAGTACTGTGCACAGTTCTGGTCATCTCACTATAGGAAGGATGTAGAAGCTATTGAAAGAGTGCAGAGGAGATTTACAAGGATGCTGCCTGGATTGGGAGGCATGCTTTATGAAGATAGATTGAGGGAGCTGGGACTCTTCTCACTGGAGAGACGTAGGTTGAGAGGCGCCCTGATAGAGGTTTATAAAATGTTGAGAGGAATAGATAGGATGGATTCTCAGAGGCTATTTCCCCGAGCTGAAATGGTCACTATGAGAGAACACAGATTTTAGGTGCAGGCAAGCAAATACAGAGGGGATGTTAGGGGTAAGTTTTTCACTCAGAGGGTGGTGAGTGAATGGAATCAGCTGCCGTCGGAGGTGGTAGAGGTGAACTCGCTGGGGTCTTTTAAAAGACTTCTGGATGAGTATATGGGAACGAATGGGGTAGGGGGTTATAGATAGGTCTGTGGATTGGTAGGTATAGATGTGATTGGTGGAACTCGTGGGCCGAAGGGCCTGTTTGTGCTGTAGTGTTCTATGTTCTATGCACCTCCTCATTAGCCTGTTGAATTCTCCAGTTTGCAGGAGACATAGCATTGGAGGAGATTGAAGAGATAAACTGGGGAAGGTTATGTTTGGATTAAAGTTTAAATTTATTTATTAGTGTTACAAGTAGGCTTACATTAAGATTGCAGTGAAGTTACTGTGAAAATCCCTTAGTTGCCATACTCCGGCACCTGCTCAGGAATACTGAGGGAGAATTTAGCATGGCTAATGATCTAATCAGCATGTCTTTTGGATTGTGGGAAGAAGCCAATACACCTGGAAGAAACACATGCAGACGCGGGGAGGACGTACAAACTCCACAAAGACAATGACTCAAGTCAGAAATCAAATCCAGGTCCCTGGAACTGAGAGGCAGCAGTGCTAACCATTGTGCCACAATGCCACCCCATTGCTACCTTCATAGATGAAGATGAGGTTTTCAAAATTTATGTGTGAGGAGGTTGGTCCTCACATGGTGCTCAGGAAGGATAGGATAATAGATATGGAAGTATTAGTGCAGGACAAGTTTCACATGCTCATCTTTTAGGGAATTCAGGGCCTATAATACAGGACGCAAATGGAACACTGAAGCACCACAGCTTAGAAGTGGCAAAGACAGGGTTTCAGCAGAAAAGAGTTGGAATTAAGAATGAAGGAGTTCAGCACTGTAGAGAATACAGTAACTGATCTTGGGCTTGGAAAGGGCTTTAAATTTTTGCTCAAGGTTGAACATGATGCCAAGTTTGCAAACAGTTTGTCTCAGCCTAAGAAAGTATCTGGCAGAGAAATAAATGCAAGGGTACAAAATTTGTGTCAGGAGCAAAATAAGCTTTAATCTTCCTGATACTTAATTGAATAAAAATCACCAAAGAAGTGTAACAGCATCAAAGACAGCCAATGACTTCTTTAGCAAAATTCTTCATTCCTCTCCTGTGAAAATCCTTTAGTTCCATACATTGCTTTAAATATGGTTTAAATTCAACTTTTCTTTCTAATCTGTGGTCATCACTCACCCTATCTGAGTTTTTACCTGGAGTGGGAATAATTTTGTAAGTGGGATTTCAGACCAGCAAACAGAGCATGATTTATATTTGAGATTCGGCTGACTCTTAAAGCAAATAAGAACTGACTTACATTCAAAGACAAAGATCAGCTGATATGTGCAGAAAAGTCTCCAGGAAATGGATATATTCCCAGAGCACTCAAAATAAACTGAGAACCTTGAGCACATCTTGTAAGTTTAATTTAAATTTTTATTAAAGTTTTCTTCTTGATAATAAGAAAGTGTAACAGCGTTATTTTCATTATGTGGTTAATATGGGGCTGACATCACAACACATTTTAATTACTGGAAGAGAGCATTCCGAGTACAAAGTTCCAGAACAGTTCGTTCTTATATTCACAACTAATTGATTCTAAAGATGGCTGCTTTGGGAACTCATTTACAGGTTGCAGCGATTAGGGAACACTTCTGAAATGAATGCAGTTGATAGAGCTTTAGTTGATGTCTGACCTGACCAAAGGCATACTGGCCGCTAGCATTAAGCTGTGTCAGATGATATGTGGGAGAGGTAAAAATTGGGTAGATGCTTCCTGGCCACATTTTACTTCTGCTGATTTTTCAGGATTGCCTAATCATAGAATCCTAGAATCCCTACAGTGTAGAAGGAGGCCATTCAGCCCATTGAGCCTGCACCAACCGCAATCATACCCAGGCCCTATTCCCGTAACTCCACCAATTTACCCTGCTAATTCCCCTGATACTAGGGTCAATTTAGCATAGGCAATTAACCTAACCCACACAGCTTTGGACTGTGTGAGGAAACTGGAGCATTTGGAGAAAACTCATGTAGACATGGAGAGAATGTGCAAACTCCACACAGATAGTGACACGAGGCCAAAATTGAACCTGAATCCTTGGCACTGTGATGCAGCGGTGCTAACCATTGCGCTATCATGCCACCCAAGATGACGTAATGGAAATGTAAAAGTTTTGCAACTGTATTTTTGCTAAAACATATTTCTCTTTCGCAAAATAAATGTTAAAATGCTTTCCAATAGATTTATACGATCATATTGTAGATTATTCTATTTTATGGTGCTACTTGTTCTTAAAATGTACTTTTGTCTCCCATTGTAATGCACATTTTAATAGACTTTAATCTTACAAATAGTAACATCAGGGCTAGTGCTATATATAAGCACATGACTTTCTTTAATGAGAATATTCTCAAACAATGGACAAAATGAGGAGCCCAGTTAGTTGTGAGTATCCATTTGTACCTTCCCCATAGCTTACTTCCCTTTGTATTGGCAGCAAATTTAGATACATTACACTCTTGTCACCTCATCGAAGTCAGCACTTCTGCCTCACAATGCCAGGAACCTGGATTTGATTCACAGCTTGAGTTACTGTCTGCGTGGAGTCTGCACATTCTTCCCTTGTCTGTGTGGATTTCCTATGGGTGCTCCGGTTTTCTCCCACAATTTAAAAGACGTGTTGGTTAGATGCATTGGCCATGCTAAATTCTCCCTCAGTGTACATGACCAGCTACTGGAGTGTGGTGACTGAACGATTTTCACACTAACTTCATTGCAATGTTAATGTAAGCCTACTTGCGACACTAATAAATAAATTAATAAAACACTGATGAACACAATACCCCACTTGTTATAACGACCGTCATGACCTGTGAAAACTTAGCCCATTCATACCTTTAAGCATGCATTCAGTCTATAATGTTCTGAAACTGTCTTTTATTTAAAAATGGATATTAACAAAGTGGTTAAGGTGGCTCCCAAATGTCAGGTGATTTTTGCAAAAGCTGAACAGACTTAGAAGTATCTCAAGCCTCCAAAAAGTTCCTAATTGAATAATCTTGAGTGCAGACTTCCCCTTTGAATGGACATACCCAGACTGAACTCACTGGTAGGATTTATATTGTTGCAATAATTTACATTCTTTTTGTTCATGGTTTACCTGAAACTCAACGTCAACAGACTTCCAGATTTCAAGGGTGGAATTTTCTCGTCCTGCCCGCCGCAGGATTTGTTGCACACGGGAGACGACCATGCAAAGATGCGTTGACCTTTGGTGTTATTTCCTGGTCTTGAGGCAAGCGTGGCTTGAAAATCCCGCCCATGTCTCCAAGTTCAAAATTTAAACAAGTGAGAGCTGCAGGGACCAGTTAACTACAGTTAGGTGTGAATGGCCGTAATCTCCCATTGTGTAGCAATTTCTTTAGATTTCCAAACCATTCTAGGCAGGCAAAGGCATTTGATTACGTGATTTAAAGTGTCTTTGGGTAACGAATCCATTATTCCAGGAAACACAGAGAAATTCAGCAGTCCATGCAAGAACACCATCTGCAGAGAACATCAGCAGCAGCCAAGGGTAGAAAGATCTATGATTTTTTAAAAACCTGGAGTCTATTGCATCTTTAAAGTCTCCCAAGCCTGTTCCTTATTCTAAAAGTATTGTTTCTTACACGCTACACAGGCAAAGCATACTATATTAAGGAAGGAAAGGAGAGAGTGCAGAATGTGTTGTTACAGTCATAGCTAGAACATAGAACATTACAATGCAGTACAAGCCCTTCGGCCCTCGATGTTGTGCTGACCAGTGGAACCAATCTACTGACCCTCTAACCCAAACTATTCCAATGTTATCCATATGCCTATCTACTGACCTTTTGAATGTCCTTAAAGTTGGCAAATCAACAACTGCTGCAGGCAGGGCATTATATGCCCTTACTAGCTAGGGTGCAAAGAAAGATCAACTTAATATGAAGTAAATCCATTCAAAAGTCTGATGGCACCAGGGAAGAAGCTGTTCTTAAGTTGGCTGATATATTTACTCAGACCTTTGTATCTTTTTCCTGACAGAAACATTGGAAGAAAGAATGTGTGGGGTGCGTTGGGTCTTTGATTATGCTGGATGGGAGATTGGTTTGAGTGATGGACTAGGCTTCATTCATGGCCCTTTGTAGTTTCTTGCGCTCTTGGACAAAACAAGATCAATATCAAGTTGTGATACAGGCAGAAAGAATGCTTTCTATGATGCATCTCGAAAAGTTGGTAGAATGGTAGTAGACATCCTAAATGTTTCTTAGTCTCCTGAGAAAGTAAAGGCATTGGTGGGCTTTCTTCACCATGGTGTTGGCATGGGGTCCAGGATTGTTGGTGATCTGGACACCTAAAAACTTGAAGGTGTTAACCATTTGTATTTTATCCCCATTGATGTAGACGGGGGCAAGACCTGCTCTGTGCTTCCTGAAGTCGATGGCTATCTTGACTATCTCCTTCAATTTCTTGACATTGAGTGAGAGATGATTGTCATCACGCCAGTTCACGAGATTCTTTTTCCTGTACTCCATCTCACCATTGTTTGAAATCCAACTCACTGTGGTGGTATCAATAGCAAACTTGAAAATCACATTGGAGGGGAATTTGGCCAGACAATCATAGGTGTATAAGGAGTATAGTAACTGCATATGGTGGGTTAGGAAGTCAACATCCAGTGCAGAGGGAGGAGCCGAGGCCCATGCCACCAAGTTTGGAGATGATTTCTTAGGAATAATGGTGTTGAAGGTTGAAACATAATCAAACAGTAGGAATCTGACATTGGTGTCTTTGTTATCTAGGTGTTCCAGGGTTCAAAGCTTGTTGCCAATTGTTTGCAGATTGACCAAACTCTTGAATAGCACAATTATGTTTGCTGCCTTCCAGTCAACAGGGAAATTAGGAAATTCTAGAACATGAAAACCAATGCACCACTGTATTTGTAGTCACTTCTTTTTAAAATGTTAGGACACAGGTCGAAGTGATTTATGGTGTTCCATTCCATTAATTTCTCTGATATCAATTTCTATATATTCCTCAGTCTCACTGGGCTGTTGGTTCCCCAGTGCTTCAGAATGTTTTTCATGACATCCACCATGAAGACAGACAAATGTCCCAAATACTTCCTTATTCCCCATGACAATTGTTCCTGTCATGCCTCTAAATGAAGTGTGAGAGAGGCAGAAATAAGTCAGAATACTGGTTAGTAATGAATACATCCTGTTTTATATTCAGAACTGTGGTTTGAGCAATGTCTGGAAAAAGATGAAAAGCCTGCAACTTGATGTTACAGTGCTGAATAAAAATGAGAACTAATCTATTCACTTTAAGTGGCATAATGCCTCCATTGAAATGGCACATAGAAAAATGGCATATATTGATATTATAAATAATTTTGAGGCCAATATGGCCTCGTATGGCTAATATTTTAAAGCATTTTTATTTCTTTGTTTAACTGAAAAGACACATCGCAATTCCTGAAGTCCCTATGTCTGAAATAAATTCTAACACGCCACTAACTGAATTTAGAGTAAGAGTTTGGTTTTAATTAATTTACTGATATTCTGATGTGTATTTAGTCCAGGCTGAGCATTAGTCTCTCTTACTCATTACGATCAAATGGTTTGTTGTGTAAAAATAGTTGCTGAGGGAAAACAATTTATAACTCAATACAGCTCATTGCACTTGCCCCGCTGTGGATCAGGCTAAAATGCGGAGCTAAAAGCAATCTCAGCAATCAAACATGTTTCAGCAGGCTGCACTCAGCATACAGAGTAATATAAATCAAATAAATATCTCATTTCAAATACATCATTGGGAAGAATAATGTTTTGCTATGGATACACATCCTCTGATCTGGAGTTGAATCTCAGCTATCAAATTTCTCATTTGAGAAAGGATAAATTAGATCATTTAGCCTGGTGTGAAAAATAAGAGCCTTCCAAAAACCACCCAATTCCACCAGTTATCCCCTCCCCAATCCCTATAATCCCTAATGGTGGCACAGTGGTTAGCACTGCTGCCTCACAGCACCAGAGACCCAGGTTCAATTCTTGGCTTGGATCATTGTCTGTGTGGTGTTTTCATGTTCTTCCTGTAAATCTGTGTGAGTTTCCTTCGGGTGCTCTGGTTTCCTCCCACAGTCTGAAAAGTGTACTGGTTAGCCATGCTAAATTCTCCCTTAATGTACTCAAACAGACAACAGTGTGGGGATTTTCACTGTAACTTCATTGCAGTGTGCATGTAAGCCTACTTGTGACTAATAAATAAACTTTTACTTTTATTTCAGCATCCTATCAAAAAGAATTTTCATCAAATTAGGTCAGGATACCATCCTCAAAATTAATATTTATCTAAAGCCCAGCCTCTTGGTAATAGGAGCCATAGAATCGCTACAGTGAAGAAAGAGGCCATTCAACCCGTCATGTCTGCACTGACTTTCTGAAAGAGCAGCCCTCCTCTCTGCCCTATCCCCACAACCTCACACATTTCCCAATGCCCATCCATGTAATCTGCACATCTTTGGACTGTGGGAAGATACCGGAACACTCGGAGGAAACACACGCTGACATGGAGAGAATGTCCAAACTCCATGCAGACAATCAATCAAGGTCAAAATTGAATCTGAATCCTTGTCATTGCTAACCACTGTGCCAAATTGAATGTCATTGCATCAAACAGGCTATGAATTTCAGACATAGCAGTACAAAGATCAATTCTCTTTCATTACTGGCTGTAAAGCCATTATCTATTGTTTCCATTTCTTAGGTTCCATTTCTGATTGGTTAGTTAACATTGACTGTAGCTCCTCTGAGGCAACACCAATTCCATTGGACTTATTATGTAGGTTTTCACAGACTTCTTGCAAAGTAATGGCAGCAGAGTTAGAGCAACTTTGAGGAACTTTCAGGTTATCATCTATAATTATGTAAGTAATCCATCTGAAACTTTACAATGTTATTAAACTGACATATTCATTTTCTGAAATTAACACCTTTTCATTATTGTCTCACTGTACTTTACAAGTTAACAACACCGTGAAGAGTACTTTAAGATTCACTTTTAGAATCTGTAATATATTTGGATTATACTCTATAACTAGAATAAATTAAATTAAATTAAATGGTTCAGTTTGAATTTCTTCTAGTTGGAAATCTTTACAGAAAAGCTAATCGTTTATGAGAAACAAAATTGTTTAATTGTTTTACAACTAATTTCTTTTGAGTCTTGAGTTGAAGTAGCTGTATACTGTCTTAATCATCCACAAACAATTAGGTTCTTTTTAAGTCAGTTTGAAGAAATGGCTAAAGTGGCATGAAATTAGATTGACACTTTAAACAAACCCATGTACTGTTTTAATTGATCAACATCAGAAAGGAAACCTTTATTTTCTGAAGTTATGGTATCAAACGTTATTGACAAGAGAATGAATTATTTATAGTTATTCTGTATTTAAAGAAAATGTATAATTTGTTTTTAATGGAATGTAAACTTTTGAGGAGATAAGAGATAAGGCTTTGTCTCAGTTTATGACCTAGAAAGTGGGCTTGGGGGAAGGATGACTACTCATTTTTAGTTTAATTAACAGAGGTGGGGTGACAAAGATGTTTTTCATCTCATAACCAATAGGATAGGTGAATTTGGACTATCTGCAAACAAAAAGGTGGAATGCGAGTCTGAGGGATAAAAGTTGAGAAATCATAATCTTTGTTGGCACTGTGGTACCATGGTATTGGAGGAATGCAAAGGTTCAAGAAGGCAGCTCACCACACCTTCTGAACGGCAACTAAGAATGGTCAAGAATTTCAAGTTTTTAGGTGTCCAGATTACCAACAACCTGTCCTGGTTCCCCTATGCTGATGCTATAATTAAGAAAGCCCACTAATGCCTTTACTTTCTCAGACAACTAAGGAAATTTGGCATGTCAGCTACAACTCTCATCACTTTTAAAGATGCATCATAGAAAGTTTTCTTTCTGGTTGTATCACAGCTTGCTATGGCTCCTGCTGTGCCCAAGACCACAAGAAACCACAAAAGATCATGAATGTAGCCCAATCCATCATGCAAACCAATCTTCCATCTATTGACTCTTTCTACATTTTCTGCCACCTCGGCAAAACTGACAGCATAATTAAGGATTTCCCATGCCACCTGGACATTCTGTCTTCCACCTCCTTCCATCAGGAAAAGAATATAAAAATCTGAGGTCACCTATCTCACGTGACTCAAGAACAGCTTCTTCCCTGCTGCCACCAGATTTTTGTATGGACTTATCTTGCATTATGTTGACTTGTCCACACCTTAGCTATGCCTGTAATACTACATTCTGCAATCTCTCCTTTCCTTCTCTATGAACCGTATGTTTTGTCTGTATAGAACGCAAGAAACAATACTTTTCACAAAATACTAATACATGTGACAATAATAAATCATATCAGATCAAATCAAATTAAATCAAAGCAATAGATGCTGGTCTAGCCAGTAACGCCCATCTGCCATAAATGTATAAAATATGACTCACCTGGACACAGTTCAACATCACTTCAATGACACAGCTATCTTGAGAAATAAGAAGCTTCTATGTTGTTTTCACTTTTTCTTGTGAAGCATACATAAAACCTTGCTTAATAAATTTGACTTGATTCACAAATAATAGTTACTTGTACCTTTTAGGTCAAGTACAATCGAGAACCCTAGTGTTAAAAATTAAGAATTCAAACCTTGGGAGTTTTTTATTTACTTAGAAGGTTTTATACCTCAATACCTTAAACCTTACAAAACTTCCAAACTGCACTTCTGAGAACATATCCATCTGATATTTGTTACGCTATGCAGTACAATCAAATCAGAAAATGTTTCACAAAAAATTAGCAATAGAGGACCCTAGCATTGGCATGACAAACTTCTCCTCCCACCCCACGCTCCTTCCTTGGACATTCGCCCCCACTTCACTAGTGCCCTCACACCTTCATTGGAAATTCCCCCTTCCCTTCCTTGGACAGTGTCCCCACCCCTTCCTGGGATTCTCCCCCCTTCATTGGACACTCACTCCCCACTCCACTGCACTCTTCTCATCCCTTACCTGGATATGCACCCCCTTCTTTGTCAGCCATTCTCCCCCCATTCCAATCTTATCCAGGCACTCTCCCCCTTTCCCAGATATTCACTCAGCCTTTCCCAGTAAAACTATCTACTGCAAGCCACCTCCATCCCCTCAAACACTCCACCTTACAACATTGGCCTGTCTCCCATGTTCTGCCTTGGTGCAGTGTTTAAAAATGGCACTCAAGTGAAGTTCGGGAAGATCCCCAAGAAGGCAAAAGCAACGTGTACTGTCCTAAAAGTTCTGGAAGAGGTGAAACTCATCAGATGCATGCCTTTCAATGCAGTCATAAATCTGAATGTTCTTCATTTTGCTGGTGGGCTACTTAATGTTTTAAAAAACTTAATTCATGGAGAGGTAGCCTTCGAATGAACGTGCATGAGATGCTGATGCTTGCAAATGTAATTCTCGGAATTATTTGTAGAGAAACTCAACCCACTTTTAACCCACCTTTAAAGTCAAGAGAACAAAATTCACTATTTATCCCAGCATCTGGAAACAGATTTTTTGCCTCCCACCAAACGAAATGCACTTGACCACTCCAATTCCTGCAGCTGGTCAGAACAGAAAATCCCATTCATAGGTTTTAATTTCTTTTTGTTGGGTTAGATGGATCAGGAGATCTGTCAGTTAAAATGGATCTGCATTTTGACTGTAGATAGCTGAAATCCTCTCCGTGGTAAGATTGTCCCTGAGATCATGGTTCCCCATTGTTAGGTTCAATCATAACAATAACTGATGGAAACTTTTGCCTGCGTCTTGGTCAGATCATTCATGCTTCCTTCATCCCATTTCTACCAGTTCTGATAAAAGATCACGGACCTGAGAGTACTATGTTCCTCCCTCTACAAATGTTGCTTGATCCACAGTACTTCCACTGTTCTCTGATTTTAATTAAACAGATTGCCCCCAAGTTTATGCTCTATCTTATTTGCAGCTCTTTCCTCTCGAGGGGAATGAGTCCATGGAACAATTGGAACTCATATCCATCAGATCCAAATTAAAGATAGCTCTGCCATCTAGCTGGAATCTCCTGTGCATGGGTACAAATGCTCTATCAACTTTTTCTAAGCTTCGAAAGCAATCTCAGATATTTGTGACTTGGTCAAAGTTGGGATTTAAATAGTGCTGTTGTAACACAAAAAAAGTACAAAATATTCATTTTCACTATATTGCTCTGCATCTCCCTGGATCTCTGCCTCCTTTCTCCTTTAAAACATTCCCTAAATCACATTTTATTAACAAATATTTTCCATCGTATGTATTTACTCTCATGTCATGGCGACATATTTTGTTTTATAAGGTTTCATTGAGTCTCTTTGGGATGTTAAAGACAATATTAAATATGTGTTATTGTTGTCTTGTTATAATTTGTCTGTTGAGATCCTATGATTGTGCATGTTTCATTACCACATGGTATATGTGGTGAGTCCATGATATGTCATTTGATTATAGGTCTTCAAGGGAAAAGCTCTCTTTAATAGATGGGTGGTTGGCACTTATCATTTTGTGTATGATGGTCTTGGGATTTCTACATCCTGCGAAGCTGAAACTTATCTTTTATCCGTGGGACTCTTCACTCAGTGTAACTGATGGCTTCTCCAGCTGAGCGATATTTAATGCCCCCCTTTGTGAAAGAGTGGTACAACAGAGCAAGATCAGAACAAATGTATGAAAGTACTTATTAGGCACAAAGATTGCATAAAGCTCCGCCACAGTTAATGTGCATTTTTGTGGTTTCTGTCTTTGTGTTCTGTGGAGTGAGGATGCAGTGAGCAGAAATGAAGGTGAGCACAGGGCCCCATTAACAGTAAAACGGCATCTAATGACAAGGTAATGGAGATGTGAAAAATGTCCAACGGAGGTCTCTTGCACATGGCCCTCATCACCTTGATCAAAGAGCAATGTCTCCATAAATATGTACAATTAATATACATATTATATTATATTATGTATAATGTAATACAAATAATATGTATTTGTATTATATACATATTCTTTGTATTATCTTATACGCCTATACTATAATACAAATTATACATTGTACAAATAAGAGAAACATCCAGCCCTGGCCCTCTAGGATGTCCTAGAAATGGTGGGGCAGGGATGCCATGTCTAGACAAATTGCTTGGCACCTGTTTGTAGACTCTGAGATAAAGAGAAACAAGAAACCTATAGAGGACAGATGTTTACTTAATGTAACAGTTCAATTCTTTTACACATCTACTGAGGTGCTGATGATACAACTGTAGGTAACCCTACCTTACTAATGGTTCTCATCCAGTTGAGGAGAAGAACATAGAACATAGAACATAGAACATTACAGCACAGAACAGGCCCTTCGGCCTTCGATGTTGTGCCGACCAAAATAAAAAGCAATGCCCCTCCAAACTAAACCATTCCCTTCTCTTCCATATACTTATCAATTAACCTCTTAAACGCCACCAAACTTGGCGCATCTACAACAGCTGCAGGCAGGGCATTCCACTCCCTAATCACTCTTTGAGTAAAGAACCTACCTCTGATATCCGTCCTATAACTCATACCCCTTAATTTAAAGCTGTGTCCCCTCGTGCTAGCTTTCTCCATCCTAGGAAAAAGGCTATCACTGTCCAAGAGGGGGCCATTCAATGGTTGTCACAGAGCCATGAGGACGTTGGCTTTGAGCAGCGTGAGGTAGTGATGGTCTTTTGAAGATCAAGAGGCTGACAAACATAACCCACTGCATAGGACAGCATTGGCCTGACCATGAATGTGTTTTAGATGTTAGTCTTATCTAGGAATGAGCAAAATGATATCGTTGTTAAAATCTGTAAGCCTCTCTAGTGCAAATTATTGTACTCTGGAGATGTTGTGTGAAATTCCTGGCCTACCAGTTTAATTTTATTTATTTAATAGGCCTATATTAATGCTGTTGTGATGTTACTGTATAATGTTTAGTTGCCATTTAAATATGGCATCACCTTTAACCTCATGAGGTAATAGCGGGAATGGTAATTTCCTGCTTGCCCTGATACAAATTCACCAAGAACCTCACAGATGCATAACAAATGACCTCAAAAAGCAGAAGGTTGCACATGTTCACACATCCCCACCACCCAGCAAAAATCATTTAGACTATCTCACCCACCACTAGATTTAGTCTCCACATTGGAAAATTCCACCCTACATTTCTGGACCTCTATTGCTGTTCAGACAATGAAACCAGAGAGTGTAAGGGAATTTGTTGCAACCACTTCTGTCCTAACTTGGCAATTGTGATTCTATGTATGTTATTCGGATCCCAGTTTGTATATTAAACTGAGCCTATTGCCTGAAACAGATGACCATTTTGTCTGTCTCTTCCAATGAAGTTCCATATAAGAGATTAACATGTAAAATTAAAGCACATGGGTGGTGTATTTGGGATAGTGTATTGGGATGGATAGAAAACAGAAAACAAAGAGTAGGAATAAACAGGCCTTTTTTCAAATGGCAGGAAGTAGCTAGTGGTTACCACAGTGATGAGTGCTGGGACCACAGATATTCACAATGTATAATAATGATTTAGATGAGGGAACTAAAAGTAATATCTCTAAATTTGCAGTTGACACAAAGCCGGGTGGGAGGGTGAATTGTCAGGAGAATGCAGAGATGCTTTAATAATTGGGTCGAGAACTGGCTCGGGAGGAGGAGACAGAGGGTAGTAGTGGAAGGCTCTTTTTCCGGCTGGAAGCCTGTCACTAGTGGAGTGCCACAAGGGTCAGTACTAGGTCCTCTTCTATTTGTGGTCTACATAAACGACTTGGAAGTTGGGGTAGGTGGTGAGATCAGCAAATTTGCTGATGACACCAAGATGCTTGGATTGGCGGGTACAGAGGAGCAGTGTCAGGCAATACAACAGGACATAGACAGGTTGGTAGACTGGGCAGATAGATGGCAAATGGAATTTAATCCGGATAAATGCGAGGTGATGCATTTTGGCCGGAAAAATGTAGAAGAGAGTTATAGGTTAAAAGGTAAAACTATACGGAGCATAGAGACGCAGAGAGACTTGGGGGTGCAGGTTCACAAGTCTCTGAAGGTGTCCTCACAGGTGGAGAAGGTGATAAAGAAGGCGTATAGTATGTTAGCTTTCATAGAAAAGGGTATAGAATACAAGAGTAGGAGTTTGATGTTGCAGTTGTATAGAACTTTGGTTAGGCCTCACTTGGAATACTGCGTCCAGTTCTGGTCGCCGTACTATCGGAAGGATGTGGAGTCCTTGGAGAGAGTGCAGAGGAGGTTTACCAGGATGCTGCCTGGTATGGAAGGACTGTCTTATGAGGAACGATTAAATAGACTGGGGTTGTTTTCCCTTGAAAGACGTCGGCTTAGAGGGGATCTCATAGAGGTGTATAAGATTATAAGGGGTATAGATAGAGTAAATGGAGGTAAACTTTTTCCACCTTTAGAAATGGATAGGACGAGGGTCATGGCCATAGGGTGAGGGGGGCTATGTATAGGACGAATATTAGAGGGCAGTTTTTCACACAAAGGGTAGTGGGGGTGTGGAATGCACTGCCGAGTAAGGTGGTGGGAGCAGGCACGCTGGGGCTGTTTAAGGGTCTCTTGGACAGCCACATGAGCGGTATGCAGATAGAGGGATATATTAGGACTGTTTAACTACGGCTTTTTTCCACAGGTAATTCGGTCCATAATTTGAGCACGCATTCGGCAGGTGGTGCGGGTACAGCTCTTGGATGTTGATTCATGGGTTGCCTGGTACCTCATGTCGTAAATGAGTGCTTTATGTGGACCATCTGAAGGGCACCATGACAGCTCAGAGACTATCGATGTGGCTGTGCAGACACTTGGAATTGGGCCGGTGTCTGCGGGAGTTTGCGCGTTCTCCCCGTGGTTGCGTGGGTTTTCTCCGGGCACTCCGGTTTCCTCCCACAACCCAAAAATTCGCTCTTAGGCTGATTGGGAAACAAATTGTCCCTATAGTGAGAGTTTTCCATATTAGGAATAATATATATTATTATATAGGAATAATATAATAGGATAATGGATTTGCTACTATATAGTTATGACGGCGGCGCGGGCTCGTTGGGCCGAAGGGCCTGTTTCCCGTGCTGTGTTGCTCTTTAAAAAAAAAATATATGATTTGGACAAGTTGAGCGAGTAGGCAAATGCTTGGTAGGTGTCGTATAATGTGGATAAATGTGAGGTTATCCAGTTTGGCAACAAAAGCAAAAAGGCAGATTATTATCTGAAACACTGTTGATTGAGAGAGGGGAATGCACAATGAGACCTGGATGTCCTTGTAATCACTGAAAGTAAGCATGCAGCTGCAGCAGGTGATGAAAAAGGAAAATGGTATGTGGCCTTCATAGTGAGGGGACGCAGTATAAGTGCAGGGATGCCTTAACGCAAATATACGGGGTCTTGGTGAGGCCACACTTAGAATATTTTGTGCAGTTTCAGTTTCCTTATCTGAGAAAGGATGTTCTTGCCATGGAGGGAGTGCAGCAAAGATTTACTAGACTAATTCCTGGGGTGACAATGTCAAATATATTGTCTCCATTTTGAGGCAATTACTGTCCTGTTAATATTGTTTTTGGAAAATTATAATGATAAAGCATTTTCATTATTTGTTATTCGTAGCACAACTGTCAATGTTTGCACAAAGAACAGATTTATGATTTTGTTACACTTAGCTAATAGCAGAAATCCTCATCCCCAGGTATTGGCATCTGGTAAATTTTCCACCCTGCCCAGTAGAATACTTGCTATGGTACAATATCTGATTTGACACAAGCATTTTTCTGAAAATGATATTGTCTAACTCTGTCTATTCTGTGAGAAACCTACATTTAATATCTATTGTATAATAACTGGTAAGCATCAACACCTGTGCACTAGCTGTATACATGACAGTGCTTTCCATCTCTCTAAAGAAAACTAACTGAAAAAATAAATCAATCTTTCCACTTCATTTCAGAAAATAGTCTTTTCCTCCTGAATTACTATTATAACTGATACACCTGTTATCCTTCTAACATCTGCAGAAGACCACGAGGGTGTGAAAACAAAATAAAATATAAGCTGCGCAGAATATTTGAAACGCAACATGGGACATTATGGACAATTTTTAACTTACAGAGTTTTCTGGTACCATTGAAAAATAATATCAGTCCTAATGAGAATAAATCTCCACGCAGGTTATGCCTGCTCACACTCAATAAAGTCCAAGGAGTCGAGATATTGGATCTCAGGTCTCACTGGATTGAAAAAAGCATGATGTGAGGAGTACTTCCTAAGAAGTTCTGGTCTTCAAGGCTGGGACCACAGAGGCTGGGAGAGGATCAGATGGCTCAGAGAGGCAATGATTGGATGTGGACAGCCGCAATTATAGGGGGCAAGAAAGAGAGGTACCTGGGCTTGGGAAAGCAGCTATTATCAGTCAAGAGGGGATATATTAGTGCTTACGAGGACAGTTGTTACACTGAGAATCTGAAATGGTTGTTGATCACCTTACCTGGAAATGTAAAGGGTCTCATACCTGTTTCAGGCTGTATGTCCTTACCCATGCATGGGTCTTCCTGTTTGTTACTTTGGAATCTTAAGAATCTGCATAGTACCTGGAAAAGGTGCACTAGACAGCTTAATTTATCCCAGATTCCACATAACATAGGGTAAGAAATTGATTTTCTTCACTGCCCTCCAGGGGTATACTGTGACCAAGTTGGAAACCAGCAATCTCCAAAGATTCAGGCTGCCTGCCTGAAGATCAATAAAGTAAATTTAATAATCGAAGCATCACCGGGCACATTTTTGGATATGCCATTTAATATCAAGACTCAAAGTATCTCATATCAAGACAGCATGCTGCATTCTGCACTACAAGGCTATGTAATGAGGACTGGAACTGAAGCAGTCATAGAAATGGCAAGAAACATCATCTGATGGCAAAGAGCTAAGTGAGAGTCAAAGGGAAAAAAAGAAAGGAGGGGCAACATAACTGGGCTGCCAAAGGGACAATGTAGAGATCTGTGAACAGGGCAGAATAGCCATAAAAGTATGTTTAAAAGTTCAGAAACTCTGATAAGACTCCGCATTATTGAATACTGAAAAGTGAAACACCTGCAGTTCAGAGACTCCTCACTGAGTAACTGCATCAGAGAATTGGTCAGCATCAATCTATATAAATCTCAATGGATGGAGAAGGAAAAGTGCTATACGTGTGGACAATGTATTGAGCAGAACATGTTTATCTGAAAGTTAAACACCTAAAATATAGCTTGCAGTTTCAGTACTCCAGAATACATCAAAAAATAATGGTTTTTTTATCTTATTTTGTTTCATTTCTTTTCTGATGCAGGAAATGAAGGAGATATGCTCTTGCAATTACATCACAGAACATGATGGGTCTTACATGTCTCTGCACTTTATACATAAGACATATCACTGCTTCTTTTTCAGTTGTCTGCTGAAGGCAGGCCCTCAGCAATTATTTGTGGAAGCACAGTAAAAGCCTGTGATTTTTTACTACAGATAGAGCAAAGATGCAGGAAGTGAATTTGTCTGGAATAGAGCAGTGATTGAATCCTACGCTATTGGCATTAATCTGATCCATACACTAGCTGTCTAGCCAACTGAGTTAACCATGCCAGCAGCCATATCCTACCCCCTCCCCCCCTTACAACCTCCCCTCCCTCCCCATCGCTCCACTTCCCTGTTGCATCATTATTTTTATATAGTATTGAATTTGACTGGAAATAATGGAACTGGATATGCATTAGCAGTGAGCCTCACAGATAGTGCTGATCTATTGGTGGATTCAGGGATCATGATTTGTCAGAAAAATGCAGTAGTTCAAAGGATAATGATCAACAAGATACTATCATATATTTTAGCTAATCTTTATGTTGAACTCCAACATACACAAAGCAGATTATTCTAAGTAATAACTGAATGCTCATGGTCACTTGTAATGGTGGTCATATTCAAAATAATAATTAATTCATGGCTATTATTATAGAATTGAAGCTAAAAGCAGGGTTACAGTGTTTCTAAAGTATAGACCATTTATCAACATGGCAGCATCCCACATTGTATGAAAGGCAGTTTTCCTGACCATACAAAATCCATTATAAAAATGTTTATTTTAAGTTATTTAATTAATCTCTTCATTAGAATGGACAAGATAAAATTTGCATTTTTAAAATACACATGACTTGTAATTGTTTTTACTGTACTTCAGACTAACGAGCAATTCTTATGCATATAATGAATAGATTGATTTTGATCTGATGCATAATTAGCCTTTAGATATATGATATAAGCTTAACAGTTTAGATTGAGCCACCATGACATTTATTACAAAGGAGTTGCAGGACTAATCCATTCACATTAATATTGCAAGTCAGCTGAAGTAAGAATCAGTTTGAAAGAAAAATACATAATCTAACCCAATATTTGGAGCTCACACAAGTAGACACAAAGCAAAAATTGAAATTAGTTTGAAGAATTACTTATTGACTTATTGGTCATAATTTTCTAGCCATTCATGTCAGCAGGATTCATTGGTCCCGCTGCAGTGAATGAAGGTTTGGCTGAGTATCAAATTCTCCATCCTCACTGGCAGCAGCAGTAGGATGTGAATGCTCACTTTGTAGTTCCCAAAATGTATTTTAAACATTATGATCAAAAAAGTTACATCTTAATACATTTATTGTAGTGTTTGTTATTTATAGGAGTTAGTATGATATTATCAATTTATTAATACCTCATCAGCATTATATAAAACAATGTAGGATGAGGAGAAAATGTGAGGGGCAAAGAGGCAACGGACAGCAGGTTGAGCCTACTGAATTTCAATTTTACAGACAAGAGTAAATGAGCGAATTCTTTGGAACTGTTACTGGATGTGAATTCAAAGTAAGAAAAGTTTAGAGGAGGTGGTTTGTTTTGTAGAAAAAGAAATAGCATCTTACAACCAGCAATCCAATTTGCATATCTATTCAGTCTTTTAACTCCCTCCTCATGAACTTCAATGGAAGTAAGAATAGCAGGAGAGATGTTAAATGGATTACAGACTCGCTATCATCAATTTTGCATTATTCTGCAAAGTCATAATTATTCCCTGTGAGAAATGAATAATTCCTGGATTCTCTACTCTTGCGAAAAAAATTGCATTTCAACAGTTTTAAATTAAATAATCTTAGTATTCCCACATTACTCATGTTTATTCAGCTTTTTTTAAAAAAAACTTCACATTCCTTCTTGTACTCTTTAATGAAAACCACATCTACTTCAACTGTTGCCAGATATTTTCTGCTATGTCTTGCCCTATCTGCTTAGTTTTTAAAATTGATTTTGAATTTCCTAATTTTCTATGCTGTCATTTGAATATTTGGTTTAAAAAAACATATTATTTATCAACACTGTCAGTAGTAGAGAAGTCTTGAGTGCACCTCTAGGATTATTCCCAGATTCAGATCCTTAAATATTAATCATTGTCTTGCATTTTTGATTACCAAGCCAATTATTGGCATCGGGTGACTTGCCATTAACTTTACTTGGACCTTCTCTTGCAGAATGTCACTAACTCAGTGTACATTATCAACATATGAAGTAGTGAATGTAGGGTATTTTTCATCAGCATAAATATCAGAAAATCATGCCTATAATGCCTGAGACTTTTTGATATGTACTAAGGGATAAAGTTTTCCCTTAGCTTTTATTCAGGAGAATTGATTGACAATTTAAACTGACTTAATCTCATGTGTAACTATATGCTAGAAGCTCTAGTGCAGTACTGGAGGAGAATTGCTTCATGAGAAGTGCTGTCTTTCACTTGCAACATTAATGCAAGGTCCTGTGTTCTTTTTCTCTGGTGATTTCATTGCACCCAGTGGTAAAGAGAGGCCTGAACATAAAATCATAAGAACCATAAGATTTAGGAGCAGAATTAGTCCATTTGGCCCATTGAGTCTGCTCTGCCATTCAATCATGGTTAATAATTTTCTCAACTATTCTCCCATCTTTTTTGCACAACCATTGATCTCCTTACCAATTAAGAACCTGTTTATCTCTGTCTTAAATATACTCACTGATCTGGCCTCTATAACTTCTATGGCAATGAATTCCACAGATTCACCACCCTCTGGCTGAAGAAGTTCCTCCTCATCTTGGTTCTAAAGGGTCACGACTTTATTCTGAGGCTTTGCCTTGGATCTTAGTCTCTTCTATTAGTAGAAACATTTTCCCCACATCCACTCTATACAAGCCTATCAATATTCTGTAAGTTTCAATGAGATTCCCCCTCATCCTTCTCAACCCAGAGTCTGCAAACCCTCCTCATATGTCAAGATTTTAATTCCCGGGATCATTCTCAAGAACATCCTCCAGACCCTCTCCAAGGCCAGCACATCCCTCCTTAGATATGGGGCACAAATTGATCACAATACTCCAAATGTGGTCTGAACAGAGTCTTATAAAGCCTCAGCAGTACATCTCTGCTTTTATATTCTAGTCCTCTTAAAACATTGCATTTGACTTTCTAACTGCCAACTCAACCTGCAAATTAATATTAATAAAAAGGCATGACCTAGAAGCTGGGGCTAGGCTGTTTTAAGGCAAAGTCACTTCTTTCACACAAAGGGTACCGGAAACCCAGTGTTCTCACACTGAAAGAGCTGCTGAGGCTAAACCTACATAAAAATTGAAACCTGAGATGCATAGATTATTGTTAAGTAATAGCACTGAGAGCTGGAGCAAAGGTGATCGAATGGATTTGAGGAATGGATTAGCCATGATCGAACTAAATAGTGGTATAGACCTGAGAGGCTATAAGAACTACTCCTGCTTCTATTTCCCTCATGTTGAAGAAGAGCAGGGAAGTTCTCCCAAATGTATTGACCAATATTTATCACACAAACAGCAATACTAAAACAGATTACCTATTCATAACCACACTGCTGTTTGTGTGACTTTGCTGCGTGCAATTTTCTTTCAGTGTTTCCTAAGTGAATACAGATCAGAAGTATTTAATTAACTGTAAAGTACTTTGGAACATCCTGACATGGTGAAATGAACTATGTAAATACAAGTCTTTCTAGGAAATGTCACAGCTTTGAAAATTCATTATTTTTTTTCTGAGAATCAAAGCATGCAATGTTCATTGAATATGCAAAATTCACAACACATTGTTTTGCCAATCGGATGACATTTCATTTGGGTCTTTGTGTTCTTTAATGAACATTCCACAGAAAAATTCACTGCTACATCTCTTCCAGAAATACCTGTTCTCCAAAATATCTGTTTGTCTTTTCTCATTTGTCCATCTTTATTGCTTTCAAGTTCCTTGAATGTGTTTGATTAGGTGTCTATGAAAACTCAAGGGTGAGTGGGATATCAGGAGAGGTAGTAGCTCTGGTGAGGGAACATGTTGTGCTCTTTCAGAGTGGTTTGTCCACCCTTTGACCCCATCTGGAACTCAGCTCTCACCTGTGGTTCCCCATAGCCGTTTGTATGCAAGAGCAGCCACACCCTGGACAACGGCCTTGACAAGCCAGCTAAACCAGGTGAGGATAGCTGACAGGTCTCCAGCCTCAGTGAGATAGGGAGATGCCTATCCCAGCTTGTGAAGGGACAAGACCAATGGAAGGTCCAACGGTCAAGGAGGTGGTTTCTGCAAACATCGTGGAACATAAAGAGCAGGCCAAGACACAGAAAACGTCTTGATCATCCACTGCGCATAGTCTCATCTCCAGCTGTCTTGACTCTTGTCTTGCCACTGGATTCAGATGGGAATTGGGAAGAGAGAGTGAGGCTGACAGTTCGCAACTCTCCTTCACTTTAATCCAAATCAAGCACTAGTTTCAACACCATCATCATCATCATCATCATCATCATCATCATCCTATTAAATATTTGAAGTCCTGTGGTGATGGGCAAGCAATGAAGCAGCAGGCAGGGATACACTGGAAGCTGCACGCAGGCGGCTCAGGTCTATTGGCCATTTTCTGCTGACTGAAGTAGCAGTGAAACTCGGCGTCTACCTGGGCAACTGAGCAGTCCTCTTCGGGAACGCACTGCTTACCCCTGTAGAATTAGGATGAGGTTGGAAAAGGTGCCCTAAACTTTGCCTGCTTCACTACACCTTGGCTAGTTTACTGCGCTGACGGGGACCTCAAAATAAAACACAAGGTGACACTGCTCACCATTGCCACTTGGAATGTGTGCACGCTTCTGGACAACGCTACAGCGGGCAGTATTGCTGAAACACAACTTAAGCATGGGCTGAGCAAGTCCAGAGCCATTACCGCAACAACTGTAGTGCCTACACAAGAATGTCCAATATGTGTCAGAACATTCTGTGTCCAAATTGGCCTAATCAGTCATTCTTTGGACACATCGCATCCAGCCTCAACTAATTAACTAATTAACTAATGGTGTCAAAATCCTCTTCAATGATGATGGATGTACAATATGAAAATTCATGTGCACAGCCTTCCTTTGCAACCATGTTTAGTTCTGAATTACTCCATATGGACTTCATACCCTTTCTGTTTCATATTGAGCTGATCGTCTGACCCCAAGAACCAATTAGGGATCAAGGTAAAAGATCATCCTCGTAAATGCAGGCTTCTCTATTCAGTCATCTCAGCAGCTGATTGTAGCCATGGGGCTGCAAGCCTTTGTACAGTTTTAACCTACAAATAAACAAGTTGTGTTTTCCCTAAACTGGTAAATAAGTATCTTTACATTTATCTACCCATAATTATAGATATCCCCTAGAACTTCCGCATTCCTTTGACCAGTTATTGCTGCATCCTGAGATTTATACTCACTATTAGATGCCACCACATGCATGTCCTCGACCTCTCCCTTCGGGAGTGCTAACTCAATACCTCACAGATCCGTCCCACTCTCCAGTTTCATTTCATTCTTTGTATTGTCAGGCACTTTATAACAAATGATCAGAATCTTTATCAATTCATGGGTTCTACATGCTTTGAGAACTTTCTTGCCCCTCATTTTTCTCTGACCCCATCCTTCTTCCTATCTCAGTGCTTGCCATGTATTTGCAATATTCTCTGAATCTCCCTTCTCTGACCCTGAATCAACTGTTCCTAACAAATGCCTTAGCTGCATTCTTTTATGCACATATCCCAATGAACTTTGCCACAATGCACAGATCTTCATCCAACACCTATCTGTGCCCACTTCCTCAGCCAGCAGAACCACCTTCCCCCCATCCATCCCTATCTCCCCCACCCCAACAACACCTACTTAACAGGGCCTGTTCCCACCTTGGTGGTATCCTCCTTTTGATTTCTTACCTCAATGATTCTGAACTATGGTCATAACCCAGAAAGAGGGATTGGGCTCACACCTGGATGAGCAATCTGTTAAAAAGTGTCAATGCACAGTTAGATGTTTCACCTTTCCTTCAAGTCTATTTTGAAATTTTTGTTTGCCAACTCTCGTGTTGACCTGTTCCTGAGTAAATGCATCAGGATGTTGATCCATTGAGCTGTGGGGCAGTTTCCCCAAACTGCTGTGCTCACTGTCACTCTGTGCTAGATTACGTCAATGCAGATCATTCCATTCTATGTTCTATGTTCTACCATCCCAGCAGTGGGCATCACTGCTGATGGTGCTGCTAGGACAGGAGAGGAGCCAATTATCTGATTGCCCAGAAGCTCCAAGAAGCAGGACATCATCCTAAAGGAGAGGTTGGGGAAGCCACTATCTGAGCTAATTAACAAGGAGGTGATTGGGCAATCAGGCTTTGGTTTTCGGTCCTGCAGAACAAGCCCACTCCTGATTTTTCATCTGGGAATCAAGCTTCTGCAGAAAATTCCAGCCAATGTTAAAATTGCACAGCAACCCAGCCAAAACTGCAACTCTGCCCCTCTGTACAAAACCTGCTCTTGTAAATATTGGGTCATTCCGTTGTTTGTGCACTTTGCAATTCAGCATCAAAAAATATGCATAAGTATTAATTGGCAAAAAGCATGTTTAGTCTTAATTGAAATTAATTCAGTTGAAATTAAATTAATTAGCTTAATTGAAACGTGAGCCTTGACTAAACATGCTAGATACAATTTTCAGCAGACATATGTTTAGTACTAAATGCATAAAACCCTCTTTGCATGATCTTCACTTCTCTATAGCTTTGAATTTCTTTCCTGGAGTCTGCTTGTAAACATTTGTGAAGTAATGGAATCTTTAGTTACAATTTTTCTTTTAACATTTTCGCAATAGTGGTCACAATTGAAGTTGGCCACATTCATCAAGGATCTATTTTCCCTAAGATAGGACAACAATTGCCACAATTAATCTGTGTATGGATATTTTGAAAAAATATCTTTTTTCAATCCCTTGGCAAATTTGAATATTCACACACATCAGTGCTTTTACAAGCTGAGTAGATAACTGAAGAAATGAAAGTATTAGAATTAGGTGAATATTAGAACTAAGTGTTCTTTGAAAGTACTGAAGCTGGAGAATCAGTTTTGTTGGATATAACTTATTAATAGCTTATTAATAAATGATTGAAAATGAGGCCTCTGTATTTGCCTTTCACTGCTGCATATTCTTCAGGTATGAATCTTCATTCAGCAGCTGATGAATTGTTCTTCAGACACCGGAATTCCAGCCATTATTTGATGAAATCAATATTCCTTAATATAACAAAATGTTGGCATTGAATAATTAATCAAAGCAATGAGATTATATCAAACAGCAATTAACAAGGCTTGATATTATTCTTCAAACATAGCAACATATATGTTATTGAAAGGAAGATCTTCAATGCAACTCAATGAGTTGGTCTTTCTTATACTCTAGATATGAGTATAACATTACCTTCTGTACTGTCTTCTTTCCTTCTCTATGAACGGTATGCTTTGACTGTATAGCATGCAAGAAACAATACTGTATGCTATCACTATATGCTAATACATGTGACAATAATAAATCAAATCAGATCAAATCAATAAGCCGCTCTTATTTATCAATTTAAGGTCATTTTCAATGTGCTAACCAGAAATCTTGTTTGGTCCTTTTTTTTGGTTCAAGAAAAAACATATGCCTGTCTATATTGAAGCAGCTATTAGCATTTTGAATAGAAATTTAACAATGTCATTGGAAGAAAACTCTATTTCCTTGGCCTGGCTGGAGCTGCGTTCCATCTTCCTTTTAATGTGACAGTAAATAATGTTTAATATTCAGGTGCATGTCATTGATATTATGTTAACACATTTTTCTAGCAGATCATTTCCCAAAGGCAACAGGTGAACACTGTATTGGGAGAAGTGATTGGCTTCTATGCCTCTCAGGCAGAAAGGAGACAGATCAGCCAATGTTGCATTCAGTCTATTAAAAGAATACTCGGGTATTAAGATGTTTATCCAGACGGGCACTATTAACCCAAGCCTTTAAAAGTCTCGCCACTTTCAGAATGCTTCACTTAGTTTTGGTGACATGCTACAAAAAGATTAAAAACTTAAAGTATCATAGTTTTGAAAGCAAAAAGACTGGTGATGGGGAGAACTTCATTGACGTCTCGAAAATATAAATCCAAAGATATGTAGGTTAGGTTGACTGGCCATGCTAAATTGACCCTAGTGTCAGGGGATAGCAGGGTAAATATGTGGGGTTGTGGGAATAGGTTTAGGGTGGGACTGTGATCAGTGCAGACTCGATGGACTGAATGGCCCCCTTCTGCACTGTGGAGATTTATGATACTATGAAAATGGTTTAAAGTAAAATGCTGGATTACCACATAAGAACAAAATACTCTAGACCATGCACTGACCCAGGATATAACAGGGTGGTTAAAGACCCAGTTTAAAAGTCAGATTCCATTTACTGAAACTTTCTCCAACTTTTGCCCGAGCCCAGGAAATCCACTACCTCGCCAGCAAGTGGGAATGGGAACTTGATCCCAGCAGGCTGCAGCCGGCACATATTTAAGCCTTGAACATGCTTATAACTTGGCCTCTACAGCCTTCTATAGTAAAGAATTCCACAGATTCATTACTCTCTGAGAGAAAAAGTCCCCATCTCTACCTTAAATTGGCGACACCTTACTCTGAGGTTATGCCCTCTTATCCTATACTCTCTGATAAGGGGAAACTACCCTGTCAAGCCACCTGACAATGCCTCAATAAGGTCACCTAAATTATTTTAAATTGCAATCAGTTTTGCCCAACCTATTCAATCTCACCTCATAAGATAATCCCTCTATACCTGAAATCAACCGAGTGAACCTTCCGTGGACTGCCTCAAGTGCCAAATATCTTTCCTTAGTGTTCACAGTGTTCTAGATGTGGTCTAACTAGTGCCTTGTATAGTTTAGTAAGCCTTTCCTGTTTTTATACTCCATTCCCTTTGAAATAAAGGCCGACATTCCATTTTCCTTCCCTATCATCTGCGGGATTTGCATGTTGGCTTTTGCGCTTCATGCACAAGAACTTTCAAATCAAGCTAACTGCAACTTTCTGCAGTCTTTTTCCATTTGATAATATTGCTTAAAGGATAAAAGTGTGATCTTTTGGTATATCTTGTTTAACAGTGTCTTCAGTAAGTAGAACGAATTTTTAGGGGGCTTGATCATTCCTGATTTCAGTGTGAGCTTTAGAACTTATAAATCAGTTTGGTGAAACTGCCATCTGGTTACATTGAATAGAATAAAATATAAATGCCTTCATTACACCTAAACTTATGACTAAAACGTAGAGATGATCTTCACTTTGTAATTATGAGCAATGAGTTACATTTATACAGTTCAAAATGTTTAATCTTGTGTTTCAATTATCAGAACATGATGAACTTAATTAGTCATATTTGAGAAATGTTCTGATTTTTTGCTATATAGTTTAACAGATGAAGTCATGCATAAGAACATAGGAAACCGACACTGGAAAACATTGTCTGAGAGATCTGCATTCCACCAACTTTGAAATTTCTCTCAATTTTTTATCACTTCATCATTGGTGGCCATGTTTGTAGCTGTCCAGACCCTAAGCTCAGTAATTTGCTCCCTACAGGTCAGCACCTCTCTATTTCCCCTTCCCCTTTAAAGACTCTATTTGTAACTCACATTCTTGACAAAGCCTTTGATCATCTGATTTAGTACTTCTTTATCTATACTTTTGTTACCTGCAGACTTCACTACTTCATTTCTAGTTGGCTACATTATCCCTTCTGTAAACTTGAGCCCATCCAAACCTCTATAGTTGTAGCATTATTCACACCAGCCCAATTCCCCTATCTTTTCTGTGCCCACTGACTTATATTGGTTCCTGATTAAGCAACATCTCAATTTTAAAGTTTTCATCGATGTGTTTTCAAACACCCCTTTTTCTTCATCTCTCCATGTCTGTAATCTCCTCCTACCTACAACTCAGTCATAAATCTACAGACATCGAACTTTGATCTCTTGGGCATCCTTGATTCTAATTTCTTCACCATTGGTGACTGTGCCTTCAGTTATCTCAGTCTGGAATTTCCTCCCTACATCTCTCTATCTCTTTATCTCTTTTTCCACCTTTAAAATGCGTTATAAAAACCTATAAAGTGTTGCCATCGTGCCCGCTGCTTGATGGACAGGACAAAGTGGTAAGATTGTGAGAGAGCTGAGAAATCAGGTTCACACTCAATTTCTTGCCTCTTGCAATTTTACCATCACCAGATATCCGTTGTGATCAATCTTATGTCCATTTCCAGCACAAGGCTGAATAAATTATTTAAATTTATTTTAATATTAATTTGAATGAAATTAGTGAGCCGGGGATGCTATCTTCCAGGTTTATTTGCTTATGTGGCCTTGCCCGGAGAGGTTATCTCTGGTGAGATCACATATAGTCCTCCATTAATGGGACCAGAGGTGATGGCCTCATCAGTAAGAACTTGAAGCCATTAAGGCCACCCAGGAGGTCAGAGGCAAAGGGGGTGTCTGCCATCATGGCAGTGCCCACTGGGCAATGGGCAGTGCCAAGGAGGGGGCAGATCCTACTGGAAGTGTGCAGCAAGCTGGTGGTATGCCAACTGGGGGGGAGGGGAAATTGTTGCCACTTTGCATTGCATTCAGTGAGGGGGGATTGCTGTACACATTACACAGTGATCAGTGAGGGGAGGGAGAGTAAGGATCAATTTGGTCGGGGTAGGGGAGCAGGCGGAAGCTGATCGCTCCAATCGGTGGCGGGAGGGCTCATGATTGGCTGTGGGGCCCTCCAGTAGTCGGGGGAAGGGGGCTGGGTTTTGGCCATGGAAGCCGGATAGCAGAGACTGTGTGACAGGTTTCTGCTGCTCTCAGAGAAGAGACCTACATTTGTGCAATTGCATACTCTGCCTCTATCAGCTGGGTTTTGGGTGTCAGTGGACAATGTCACGTTGCCCCTTGGGCAGTGGCAGTTTGCCCCTTGGGGAGTGCTGGAGGCCAGCCTATTCATGGTTAGTGGGACCAATTTGTAAATGCATTAGAGGGAATCACTCCTGATGGGAGCGGGGGAAGACTCACAGGACCAAAGACCTCAATCCCAGGCCTACTAATAACATAGAAATAGGGACTTAAATATTTCATAGAATCATAGAAGAATCATAGAGTCCCTACAGAAGGAGGACATTTGGCCCACCAAGCCTGCACTGACAACAATCCCATCCTATCTTCACAACTCCACACATTTACACTGCTAATCCCCCTGACACTACAGTCAATTTAGCGTGGTCACTCAACCTAACCCACACATTTTTGCACTGTGGGAGGAAACTGGATCACCTGGAGGAAACACATGCAGGCATGGGAGAATGTGTAAAATCCACACAGACAGTGAGCCAAGCTGGGAATCAAATCCGGGTCTCTGGCGCTGTGATGCAGCAGTGCCAATCACTGTGCCATCATGCCGCCCCTGATTTCTGACGTGGAGTTGAACACTCCAAAAAACTTAGCCTTGGAGACTTATAGAGACCGTGGCACCCAGCAAGGAGTCCATTAAATGATCTCCACTGATATCTTCTAGCCTGTTACACTGCTAGCACAGCAAGATAGGAGAATTGCCCACATTATACCTACAATATTATATAGATGTCTGTTGATGCTGTTGTGTGGCTCAGTGTTTGATAACATCTCTACGGAATGTTCCACTGCAACAAATGCACTGATTTTTTTTTGGCAATATATATTGAGTACAGGAAGATTCAGAGCCTGGGAATAATAGCAGCAACACCACTTCCAAGGTCTAAGTATTTTGGTGAAACAATTAAAATAAGTAAAACAATATTGGGATTTATAACCAGAATACTATTGTTCAAGGTAGAGCAATATTGGGATTTATAGCCAGAATAGTACTGTTCAGGGTACAGAGATCATACTGATGTTTTATTGTACATTGATTAGACTACTAGTTATCAATCATTTTCGCTGTGTTATTACCATCTGTCTAGGGACCCACAGTAAATATTGACTTCCTTTTGATGGTACAGCAACTGAATGCTCCTGCCAGCACTACCCTTGAAAGAAAGTAATATTATTCATAAAATAAAAGTTTCTTTTATTAGAATGAATGCTAATGAATCAATAAATGCAGAAAAGATAAAATATATAGAATAGAGAATTCTTGAGATGCAGCAAGTGTCGTGCTCATGGATGAATTCATGGAAATCCAATGATTTTGCAGACATTTTAAATCTTCTGACACTCCCCTGTGGTCGAGATATTACAATTTGCAAAGCTATGGCGCAGATCATTGAGAATATGTGTCCAGTTATCTTCCCAATGCTGCAAAAGAGACAAACACATTGATGAAATTAAAAGAAAAAGGAAAAGTGTAGCAAGAATAAACAATGAGGAAACATTAGAAGCTGAATTGCCACCTCTTGGGGACTGTTATATTTGTGATACGGTGTGTAAAATATTGAATAATATTGAGAAATAGAGCCAAAATGATGCTTTAAAATAAATCAGGCAACACAACAGGGCCAGGATTCTCCAGAAAAAATTCTATTCCTCAATTTGTGTGAAAATGGGAGTAACTTCCATCAATTTTATTTTCACATGGTTTTTAGATTGAATCTATACATCACTGAGTGCCCTAGCAAGATTCCCTCTGGAAATCTGGGAGCGTTCCCCTCCTCTCCCTGACCCTACCACTACCTGGATGGCAGTCCCAATCGCTGTCTTCCCTTACTCTGCCTGCAATCCTAGTGCAGAGTGGCTCCCCCACTTCCACCAATCCCCCCAATAGGCCCTGTCCCCCATTTAGGCCCTGCCCCTCTGGCCCCTCTCTTTCAGCACTGCCCAATGCCTGATGGCAGTGCCAATAGGCCAGACTAACACTATCAAACTGCCCAGGGCATCCCGCTTTACCTCCTGAACTCTGGGAGGGCCTCAACAACTTTTTTTCCCTCCAACAGGGTCAGCAGTCTGTTCCCCATTAGTTGGGAGCTACTGTAGACGCTGCTGGAATGAACCACTCCTGGATGGGGCAGAGATGCTAGTAAGCCCAAAGGCTTCAGTCCCAAGCCTGCTAATGAAATGGAGATGCCAATTTCAACATGGTAAGCAGCTCCATGCAGATTTTCAGCACGAAGATGATTATTCTGGAAATCTTTAGCGAGGAGACGTGAGGAGACCCAGGCACAGGATGCCTACGAAATGGCCTCTGCTGATGTTTCCTGGCCCACTGCACTGGGAGAATTATCCCCCAAATGCGTAATTTGAAAGCAGCAAACAATTGATAAAAATAGTTTTTTTATTGAAAGGTTTGCAAATATTTAGGGTCAGATGAAGTAGCAAAGATTAGCCTCAAATTTAACTGGGACAAAAGATAAGATTGGGTTTAACAGGGAGTAAAACCAGTTTACCCATCTCATAGTATGAGGCCCCAGTCAGTTCCAATTTAATCTGCCAATTACATGCCCATTCATAGGACTTCCTGTCTATTTCTTTCTTTGTGTCAACTGCACCTCCCATAATGGTATCAAATTTTGAAATTATACTTCTGACTCTTGAATCCCAATGAACAATTATGATCCCAGCACCAATTCTTGTGGAATGCCATTTCCCAACTTCTGTCAGCCTGAGTTGTTGCCTTCAGTTGTATTTAGTGTTCCTGAAGATTGTGGATCAGAGCCAACAGCTCATAAAATCATAGAGATCTTACATTACAGAAGGAGGCCATTCAGCCCATCGACTCTGCACTGCTAACAATCCCACTTAGTCCTTATTCCCATAACCCCATGTATTTACCCTGCTAATCCTTCTAATCTATGAATCTGGGGACACTAAGAAGCAACTTAGCATGGCCAATGCACCTAGCCCACATATTTTTGGGCTGTGAGAGGAAACTGGAGCATCCGGAGGAATTCCACACAAATACAAGGAGAACGTGCAAACTCCATGCAGACAGTGACCAAGCCGAGAATTGAACCCAGGTCCCTGAAGCTGTGAGACAGTAGTACTAATCACTGTGCCACCATGCAACCCAAATATGTAAACATTTACATAAGAACATAAGAACTAGGAGCAGGAGTAGACCACCTGACCCCTCAAGCCTAATCTGCTATTCAATAAGATCATGGCCGATCTTTTTGTGGACTCAACTCCACTTACCCGCCTGATCGCCATAACCTTAATTCCTTGATTGTTCAAAGATTTATCTTTCCTTGCCTTAAAAACATTCAGTGAGGTACCTCAACTGCTTCACTGGGCAGGGAAGTCCACAGATTCACAATCCTTTGTGTGAAAAAGTTCTTCCTCAACTCAGTCCTAAATCTGCTTCTCCTTATTTTGAGGCTGTGTCCCCTAGTTCTAGTTTCACCTGCCAGTGGAAACAACTTCCCTACTTCTATCTTATCTATTCTTTCATAATGGTGTATGTTTCTATAAGATCTCACCTCATTCTTCTGAATTACAATGAATATAGCCCCAGTCTACTCAGTCTCTCCTCATAAGCCAACCCTCTCAACTTCGGAATCAACCTAGTGAATCCCCTCTGTACCTCTCCAGTGCTAGTATATCCTTTCTCGAGTAAGGAGGCCAAAACTGTACACAGTACTCCTGGTGTCGCTTCACCAACACCTTATACAGCTGCAACATAACTTTGCCGTTTTTAAACTCCATCCCTCTAGCAATGAAGACCGAAATTCCATTTGTCTTTTTAATTACCTGCTGCACCTGCAAACCAACTCCTTGAGATTCTTGCACAAGAACACCCAGGTCCCTCTGCACAGCAGCATGCTGTAATTTTTTACCATTTAAATAATAATCCATTTTGCTGTTATTCCTACCAAAATGGATGACCTCACATTTACCAACACTGTACTCCAAATGCCAGACCCTCGCCCACTCATTTAGACTATCTATATTCCTTTGCAGACTTTCAGCATCTTCTGCACACTTTACTCTTCCATCCATCTTAGTGTCATCTGCAAATTTTTAAACACTACACTTTGTTCCCAATTCCAAATCATCTATGTAAACAGTAAACAATTGCGGTCCCAACAATTTTCATTGTTGTCTGAATGACATACATAGACCCCTACCCTCTGAATTTCACAGACAGCTAACTATAACACAAGGTTGATGAGAAGCTTCTGTAAATTTAACCCTGCTCCCTTGTACACCTGCTCTTTCCTGGCATGTATTTTTTAATTAAAATTGGCGCTTACAAATGAAGCCATTAATACACAACAGCTAGTGTATGTAAGTTTGCTCAGGACATTGAAACAAAGAACACCACAAACACCTTTATTAAGTATCTATTGTAATAGAGTGCATCTCGTTGGATTCACTAAAAATAGTCGCACCAATCAGCATTTTAGAGGTTTATGAAATATATATACAGACTGCACATTAGCAGGTAAACTTCTTTGTTCTGGATTCCCCAATGCAAAGATACATTGTCATTTTGTGAAAATATTCCACTATTTTAAGGGCCATTAGGCATTTGTCCTGTTCAATTTTGTACTTCTGAGTTCTGTTTGTTTCAATTCATGCAATTTTAAAATTTGGCTTCTTACCTCTTTCCAGTTCTTCACTCTTCTGTCTCATTCTTATGTTCATTGTTGACGCATTTTCATGGGTCATTACCCTTGAGTCAATCACAAAGAGCTATCTATCCATTGGGAAACATACTGTCAGTCTTTGTACTGCTGCTAATAACATAATGTTCTGGATGTTGATTTTTTCATGGTTCTGAAAATTGACAGTTGACATAACTTGAATCCGTGACCACAGAAAGGTGAGAGGATATTTGTGCTTGTGATTGTGTTTGCGGCTGAATCAAATAATTCTAGTTCCAAATGAAATAAGAATGTATTACATTTCTACACTAATACATATTCAAAATATTTTCAGATAAAGCACTGAATTTGCTAATAGGGGATGTGATAGTGTTGGAGGTGTGTGCATGTGTAGAGATGGTCTTTCCTTTGGGGTTATTATAGCTGGTTAGTAGATAAAACATAATGGGTTAATTCTTCCCCATTTGCATGGTAATCTGCTGAAGTGAGTGGAACAGGAATCGATTATACAATCCACCCAAACTCTATTCTATGTATTGCAATGCAAAATTGGGACATAGTAAGTCTAAGGTAAGGACCTGAAGGTACTCCTGCTTAATCTTGATCATGAAATTCATTGAGTAAGATGCCTTTTTTTTATTCATTCTTGGGATGTGGGCATCACTGGCTCAGCCAATATTTAGTGCCTGTTCCTAATTGCCCTTGAGAAGGTGGTGGTGGTGAGTTGCCTTCTTGAGCCACAGCAGCCTCTGAAATCTAGATACACCCAGTGTCTTGTTATAGAGGGAATGCCAGGATACCAGTGATAGTGAAGCAATGGTGATATTTCTAAGTCAGGATGGTAAATGATTCTGGAGGGGAGCTCCTAGATGACAGTGTTTCTATGTTTCTGTTACTCAAAACAAACAAAGAACAAAGAACAAAGAACAACACAGCAAGGGAAACAGGCCCTTCGGCCCAACGAGCCCGCGACGCCATCCTAATGTCTTAATGACATATAGAGACCAATATAGGGACAATTTGTTACCCAATCAGCCTAAGAGCACATTTTTGGGATGTGGTAGGAAACCGGAGCACCCGGAGAAAACCCACGCAACCACGGGGAGAACGCGCAAACTCCCGCAGACACAGGCCCAAATCCATGTGTCTGCACAGCAACAGCGATAGTCTCTGAGCTGTCATGTTGCCCATCTGATGGTCCAGTTTAAGCATACACTAACGACATGAAGCACTAGGCCACTCCTGAAGTAACATCCAGGAGCAGCCCTCGCACGACCTGCCGAATGCATGCACCTTATTGGTCAACAAGGTGGACCGAACAGCCTGTGGAAACAATTAAAGTATTTAAACAGTCATGCCCTTCTATATTGTAATGGTTGTAGGTTTGGAAGGTGCTGTCTGAGAAGCCTTGGTGAGTTCCTGCAGTGCATTTTGTAGGTGGTGCACACTGCTTACCACTGTGTGTTTATGGAAGTTTGTGAATGGGATACCAATCAAGTAGCCTGCTTGTCCTGGGTGGCGTCACTCATCCAGGCAAGCAGAGAGTATTCCATCACACTCCTGACTTGCACCTTGCAGATTATGGTAATGCTTTGGGGAGTCAGGAGTTACTCCCTTCAGGATTCTTAGCTTCTGACCTGCTGTTGTAACCATAGTATTCATATGGCTCGTCTAGTTCAGTTTCTGAGTCAATGGTAACCCCCAGCAAGTTGATAGTGGGTGATTCAGTGATGAAAATGCCATTGAATGTCAAGGGACAATGGTTAGATTTTTTTCGCGTTGGAAGTGGTCATTGCCTGACACTTGTACAAAATGGGCTTCATCAATGAAAAGGAATTTACCATCCTATACTCTAATGCATTCTACTGGTAACGGAATATCTCTACCAATTTTAAAAGCCTTTAAAGAATTCAAGCTTGACCTAGAATTATTCTTGTAACGTGAGGATTCCTCTTTTTCAATTTCTGTTTTCGAACTTACTTTTAATTGAATTATGTTTACCCCTTTACTTTACAGGGTAAGAGCTTAGATAATGACATGTTTGGCAGAGTTTCCTTATTTCAATTCATGATGCCAAACCAGATAAACCTCAATTGTGTTAAAGGTCTATATAAAATGAATGCTTTCCAAGAGACTGTTTGATGCAGCATTGTAGAAGTGCCACTTTAAATCAGGGAACCAAAACAGGTTCACAGCACAGATAAATTGGAAAGAATTTCACAAAGGGTAATTGAGTTTCCTGCAGAAATAAACAGTGCTCAGTCAGTCGGGACAACCTTACGTGCATTACAGCTTCATAACAATCATCAATAGATATTCAGCAGATCAGAATGAAGGTAAATTATATATTTCATTTTATAGTAGATACAAAACTTATATTCTTAGGTGGGTTTCAGTGGAAGTTATGAGCTTGTAATGAACACAGCTAATGGATAATGGTATTGTGGTGCTAGGTGCATTCCTCAGCATGTATTAAGTTAGCAAGCCTGAGCGGAATTAGTGGGAGGAATAGTAATTGACAGCAATGTCTTGAAATAACTCCTCAGAGGCTGGTGACCCTTCACCAGATTCCCTTTATTTGCAAACTCTCTTCCACTCCTAGAGTGCTTCAGATAGAAGTTCAGAATCAGGAGTGCCAGTAGATCTGATGTTCCCATATTTATATACAGGTAAGGCTCCCTGATTATGAATTCAATCAACATCATGGCTCCCATTGAAGTCATTACAGATCTCTGGTCTACAGAGCTGGTCCCTTCTCTCAGTTTCTGTCTAATGTTAGGTAGTAAGGTTACGTGACTATTGGGTGAGAATTAAACCAGATTTTGTGATGTCTTCCCTGGTAGGTGGGCTCAGCAACAATTCCTGCTTGAACAGCTAGTTGCTGCTATTCATCTGTTTTGGATGGACAGCTGAGTGGTTGGTGGCAGACTAGTGAAGCCCAGATGTTAAAATCAATCTGGGCTTCATGCTGTTGAGGCTGTGTGATGTTTGTCACTCACTTCTCCTGCCTAACTGAGACAGCCAAAGACAGAAAAAATCAACTCAAACAGAGAGGAATTCTCTGGCCATTTATGCCCCTATGCCACTGCCAGAGAGGGTGGAGAATTTGCTGCCCTTCATTCACTACAGTGGAATGAGAGAATTGCACTGGTTTCTGGGGGAGAATCCTGCCCATAGAACATAGATCAAGTGAAATTTGCCTGACTTGTGACTATTTCTGGTGGGAAGTCTCACCCACTAGCCTGGCATTGCCTGCACACTCCCACAATTTTCCTAGCATTTATTAATGATGAGAAAATCACATGCAATGCATTAAAGGATTCACATCTTAGCAGCTTCAATTCATAGCATAGACAACGTTCAGACTTGGGCTAATAAGTGGCAAGTAACATGTGGGCCACAAAGGGCCTGGCATTGACTATATTCAACCAAGTAAAATCTAATCATCTCACCTTGACATTCAATGGAATTACCATCACTGAATCCTCCCATTATCAACATCCTGCAGATTACCATTGACAAGAAGCTCAACTGGATTAGCCACACAAATACTATGGCCACAAGAGCAGATCAGAGGCTGGGAATTCTGTGGTGAGTAAATCACCTTGTAGGACAACGGATCATAGTTTCAAATTACATAGACATATTGAATTTTGAAGTAAGATATGTGATTCTAAAAAGGACATACAAGGTAAAAATGGCTGAGAATGTGAATCCTGAAAATGTAATTAGGTATCCATCTGGAAAGTTCCTATGTGGATTGTACTTAGTCCTGAGAAAGACAATGGGATATTGGTCTTTGACAGGTCAAGGAACTTCAAATATAGATACTTCAGAGGAAGAGATGCAAAGCAAGATCTGAACTATAATCTCCTGTCATAAAGGAGATTGATTACCATCTCAGCAGAAATCATTTCAAGTGACTTATATCTCAAACTGTGGACATGGTGTGAGTTGAAAGAAAGCAATTCATGGCATTTCCCCTTCCAGGAATACTCAAGACATGGTGTTAAAACCCTGGTCTCTGTGTGCCAGTCTAATGTTCTACTTCTATTGCTTTACTGAAAGTCACAGATGAAGAAGATCCACTAGATTCCCTGAACTTGTAGGTAAAAAAAAAAGTCTCTCTTTATCTTTCTGATTTTTAGAAGCAAGTCACAAGTCAGCAAAGCCACATTGAAAAAGAAAAGACAATTCCTTCCAGCTAATCTGCAGGACCAACAATTCTCAAACCAACTGCTCAACTGTTAAAAGTCAGCACTACTGGAATTGCCCATTTTAAAAGCCACAATGTTTCACCATCTACCAAAAAGACTAATTCATATATTTTTGTAAACATTTATTTTTGGACTCATTTCTGATTTGTATGGAATTTTCTGCTCAAGAAGGCATACAGTTTGCTTGCCATCATTAGTTAGGCATCAAGTATAAAAGTTAGCAAGTTATGTTATAGCTATATAAAACTTCAGTTAGGCCCCATTTGGAATATTGCATGCAGTTTTTGCCACCATGCTACTAGAAGGACATGGATGCTTTGCAGAGGATGCAAAGAAAGTTTACTAGGATGTTGTCTGATCGGGGTTGGGAGGGAGGTGGGTGGGGTTCAGGTATGAGGAGAGATTGAATACATTTTCACTGATTATTTTCACTGGAAAGGTGGAGGCTGAGGAGGCGACCTGATAGATGTCTACAAAATTATAAGAAGTATAGATAGGAAGGATGGTCAGAGGATTTTGCCCAGGGTTCAAAGGTCAGTTACAAGTGGGCACAGGTTAAAGATGAGAGAAAGAAAGTTTAGGGGTAACAAGTGGGAAAGTTTTTCACACAGAGGATGAAACACATTGTCAGTGGAGGTGGTGCAAGCAGGCATATTAACAATGTTGAAGACATATTTTGATAGGTACATGAATGGGAGGTGAACAGAAGGATAGAGACCACGTTTGGGCAATAAATAGTAATTCTAAATAAGTATTAGAAATCAACGCAATGGTGGGCCATAGGACCTGTTCTTGTACTGTATTGTTCTTTGTTGTTTATTCTTCACTTATGTTTTATTATTTTCTTCTCATGTTTTAGTAACTAATAAACTCAGGAAGGAATTCTCCCATTCCATCTGCCATAGGAATTGTAGCAGGCAGGAGGTGGACAATGCAAAGGTCCATTGATCTCAGGCTGGATTCTCTGGTTTTGGGGCAAGCTTGGCTGTAGTATCTCACCCACTGTCTTTCTTTAATTCAGGAAAGCTTGTTAAGTTGGTTCCTTTCAAAACATTAATTCATTTGGATTTGGAAGAGTTGTTCATGAAGGAAGGGATCCATTTTTAAATTAACTTTATTGTGACCAACTGAGGGTGTCAAGTATAAAAAGGAAACCAGTTCATTTCACTTCACCTGGGAGCAAAACAATTTGGAGGTATCTTATCTAGAATCATAACAAATTGGTGGACGACACCTGGGGACTAGCTATCACAACATCCTGACTCCCTAAAGCCTGTCAATTGTCTGTAAGGCACTAGGTAGAAGTGTGACAAAATGTTCTCTATTTCCTTGGATGACTGCAGCTTCAGCAATACTCAGGAAACTGAACACCATCCAAGGCAAAACAGCCTGTTTGATTGGCACCCTATCCACTATGTTTAGCAATTACTCTGTACACTATTGATACATAATGGCAGCAATATGCACTATCTACAATTCACTGAAACCCCTTTGACAGCACCTTCCAAACCCATGACCACTAACATCTCAAAGGTCAAGAGCAGCAGATGCATGGGAACATCACCATCTGCAAGTTACCCTTCGAGATACCCAACATCCTGACTGCACCATTTCTTTGTCAAAATTTTGGAATTCCTTTACCAATAGCATCATAGATGCACCTACATCATAAGGAATGTGATTGAAGAAAGTGGTTCATTACCACTTTAAGAACAATGAGGGTTGGGGAATAAATGCTGGCTGAGCCAGCAATGCCCACATCCTGTGAAAGAAAAATGAGAAATAAATATTTATGAGTTGTGCTATGTTATTGTGAAACACAAATATTGATTGTAGCCTGATAAAAATAGAAATAATTACCTCAGTGAGCCTATGCATTTGTCCTGCACAAACCTAGAGTGCTGTTATTTGCATAAATCTTACAACATTCCAAGTCATCTATGGCTCCCCGTCTACCACTTCCATAGAATAAGTAGTTCACAGTGGGCGAAGATTTTTCCCACTGCCAGTCCTGTCACAACTGTGTCTGTTGAAGTTAATCTTCAAATAAGGGATGGTAATGTATGCTCATTCCATATGGCAAAATCTAGCAGAATAATGTATGAACAGCCATTGCTAATTCATTTGACTTGATTTGATATATTATTGTCACATGTATTGAGATACAGTGAAAAGTATTGTTTCTTGTGTGCTTTACAGACAAAGCGTACTGTTCATAGAGAACATAAGGAAGAAGAAAAGGAGAGAGTGTAGAATGTAATGTCATGCTCACAACTAGGATGTAGGGGAAGATCAACTTAGCATATGGTAGGTCCATTCAAAAATCTGACAGCAGCGGAAAAGAAGCTGCTCTTGAGTTGGTTGGTATTTGACCTCAGACCTCTGTATCTTTTTCCAATGGAAAAAGATGGAAGAGAGCATGTCCAAGATGCGTGAGATCCTTGATTATGTGGCTGCTTTTCTGAGGCAGAGGGAAGTGTAGAGTGTCAATGGATGGGACACTGGTTTGAGTGATGGATTGGATTTCGTTCATGACACTTCATAGTTTCTTGTGGGCTTGGGCAGAGCAGGAACCATACAAAGCTGTGAGAAACCAGAAAGAATGCTTTCTATGGTACATCTGGAAAAGTTAGTGAGATTCATAGCAGGCATGCCAAATTTCCTGAGTCTTTTCCATGGCAGTGAGAAATGTAGACAGAATCAATGGATGGGAGACTGGTTTGTGTAATGGAATTGGGCTAAATTCACAATCCTTTGTAATTTCTTGATGTAGATAGCGCACACTGCAGCCACTGTGTATTGATGATAGAGGGAGTGAATATTGCAGATGGTGGACTGTCAGTCGAACAAACTGCTTTGTTCTGGACAGTTTTGAGCTCCTTCAGTGTTGTTGGACTCATTCAACTCCCAACTTATAGATGGTGGACAGAATTTGAGTAACAGGAAATGAGTTGCTCACTGTAAAATTTGCAGCCGCTGAAATATTCTTTGTAGCCACTGTATTTATGTGACTTGTCCAATTCATTTTCTGGCCCATGGTAATCCTTGGATGCTGATATTGGGGGATTCAGCCATTAATAATGCCATTGAATGTCAAGGAGTAAAGATTAGATTTCCTTTCATTAAAGATTATCATTTCCTATCACCTGTGTGATACAAATGTTACTTGCCACTTAGGAGTCCAAACCTAAATGTTGCCCAGTTATGCATAATGCTGCATATGGGCAGAGACCATTTCAATGTTTGAGGAGTCACAAATGGTGCTGAACATTGTGCGATCATCCATAAATGTCCCCACTTCTGACCTTATGGTGGAGAGAAGATCATTGGTGAAGCAGATGAAGGTGGTTGGACCGAGGACATTATCCTGAGGATCTCGGCAGTAATGTGCTGGGGCTGATATGATTGAAGTACAACAACCATTTTTTTCTAGTTGTATCTACAACCAATGGAGAGATTTCTGGACTAGACTGTAATGATTTCAGGAACTGAATGGCTCTGGCAGAACCCAAGCTGAACATCAGTGGTAATTATTGTTGAGTTCCACATGGTACCACCATGGACAACCCCCTCTATCACTTTACTGTTGATTAAGGATAGACTGAAAGAACGGTAATTGGCTGAGTAGGATTTGTCCTGTTCTTTGTATACAGGCAATACCTGGACAATGTTCTAAATTGCCAGATTAATACCAGTGTTGTAGCTGTCCTGGAATAGCTCATGTGAAGCACACATCTTCAGGACTATTGCTGGAATATTGTCAGGGTTTACAGCTTTTGCAGTGTTAAATGCCTCCAACTGTTTCTTGATATCACATAGAGTGAATTGAATTGACTGCAGATTGACATTTACCATGGTGAGGACCTCAGGGGAAGGCTGAGATGGATCATCCACTCAGCACTCAGGCTGAAGATTGTTGCAAGTGCTTCAGCCTTGTTTTTTCCACTGATGTGCTGGGTCCGGCCATCATTGAGAATGGGGATATTTATGCACCCTCTTTCTCTAGTAAATTGTTTAATTGCCTACCAGTATTCACAACAGGATGTGGCAGATTTGGAGAACCGATATCTGATCCATTGATTGTGAAGTCACTTAGCCCTGTTAATCACATGCTGCATTTGTGTTTGGTACACAAATAGTCCTGTGTTTTAGCTTCAACAGGTTGACCTCATTGTTTTGTATGCTAGATGTTCTTTTGAATTCTACATTGAACCAGGGTTGATCCCCCATCTTGGTGGTAATGATAGAGTGAGGAATGTACTAGGCTATAAGGTTACAGTTTGTGGCTATATACAGCTTTAGTGCTGCTGATGCTCCATAGCATCGCACAGATGCTCAGTTTTCAGTTATTGCTCTATCTGTTTGAAATCTATCCCATTTAGCACATTGCCAGTGCCACATAACACAGGGCACGATGATATTGGGAGGTGTTTATGACGGCTTCTTGGGCGATCTGGGAATCTGCCCAAGCAGCATAAAATTCTAGCCTATATTTTTATCACATTGTCATCTCATGCAATTGCTTCTCATGCCTGCTTGACTTTCTGTGTATTTGTAGGTATTTATCCAGGATCTTACATTGGCCAAAATAAGCTGAAAACTTTCTTTATAGATAAGGCCTTCAGGCATTTTGCTACCATGAGTGATGGTGCAATTTTCAAAATCTCTCGGAGTATTATTTATTTTGTTTACATGCCTATTATGGTGACTGTTTATTATCAAACACTATAACTGTAGATTTTTGGGACATGTTGTATTAATGATTGGGCATCCTAAATTCAAGGGCAGGATTTCATTGGTTGTGGGGTCGAATGCCCTGTTTTCACAAGAAGCACTGTGAAATCCACAAGGGTTGTCAAGTCTTCCTCCAGCTAGTTAGTGTTCAGAGGAGCAGTAAGTGGATCAGAGTTATATCTCTGCGCCCATTTGGGGAGGACATCCTGCTTCTGAGAACTGCCAGCCTATCTAGATGACAGCAGGAATCTATTCCCAACATTGTCGCTTGAGAGGATAGTCACTCCGAGGATTGTGTCCAGTCGTAGCAAGGCAGAGGCAGGAAGCTGGGATTTAGATGGCAGCTAAATCAAATGTTCTTGGTGGAACCACAAGAGGAGATCCAGGGAGGGAGGGATGAGGGTCAGGGTGGGGTGGGTGCAGTGGATGGGATGGGAAGTGAAATGCAGATGCTAGGGAAGGAAGGGGCACACGGTGTGGATAGATCTTTGGAGGTGAGTTCCAGTCTGCAAATAGGGTTTGTGAAGGAGGCAGTCCTCTTTTCATCCTAGAGCCAAGTAAGCTTTCTTTGTGAGGTTTCTCACCTGTCACTGAGCTCCACATAATGATTGAAACATTGCAGCAGGGCCTGAAGTGGCCCTTAAATAGCCGGTTAAGAGCATCAGTTGAGATGGGCAGTTGGTCATTTCCCATTAAATTGTAGACTAGTCTGGGACAGGTAGTTTGGCAGCAGAAAAAGGCACCCATATAGTTTTATTATATGATTTTATCCATATAATTTTAATAATCCGCTTACAGGGGCCTGTCAATTACTGCCCCAAGAATGTGCTTCAAGGATGTGATGTGAGGAAATGTGTATATTTCTACAAGTGTACGTGAAAGAGAAGGGAAAAGAAGTTTACGTAATGCAAAGCCCGCATGCCAAGAATAAATGAAAGTTTAATTACACTTGCACTTTTAAGACATAAAATTTAAATAAGGTTTCAGGGGACTGCCAGGATCCACTGAACGAGACAAATCGCCACCTTTTGGAAAGAAGAGAAGTCAATTTTGAATAAAGACCAAAATAATAAGGAACTAACATAAGTATGTAAGCAGCGCGGAATATTGGCAAAGCAGTTAACACTGCTACCTCATAGCGCCAGGGACCCGGATTCGATTTCTGCCTTGGATGACTGTCTGTGTGGAGATTGCATATTCTCCCCGTGTCTGCATGGGTTTCCTCCAGGTGCTCTGGTTTTCTCCCACAGTCCAAAGATGTGCAGGTTAAGAGGATTAGCTATGATAAGTTGTCCCTTAGTGTTCCAGGATGTGTAGGTTGGGGAAATTAGTAGAGTTAGGGGCCTGGGTGGGATTGTTGTCGGTGCAGTTTCAATGAACCAAATGGCCCCCTTCTGCACTGTAAGGATTCTATGTCCATGAAAAGTATTAGTAACATTCATTATATCAGGCATATGACCAAGAGAGAAAAAGGATAACCATTTCCTGCCTTTTTCTCAATCATGCATTTTGCAATAGGGTTCACTGTTTATTGAAATGAGATATTACAGCTGGACAATGTGACAGTCTCTATTTTACACTATGCTTTGCAAGGGATAAAATAGGTAAGTCATCTCTTGTCACTCTCTTATATGTTGAGAAAAACACCAACATCTTTTAAATGAATACAGCATAAGTTATTTTTTTTAATCAATTTTTGTTGTCTAATTTGAATTTAAATGTAATCTTACAAAGAAATTGCTTTTCCAAACAAGGAACAATGGCAAATGCAGATTGTACAAAAATCAAAGATTCTATCCTCGCCTCAGAAAGCAATTACTGTCATGCACAAATGCTACTCAAGTAACAGGATATTTCCTCTGACTCACACACAGTCGATGGAATACCATATTGAAAAATATTAAAACATTAGTTCTGATTTGCTTCCAAGTCATACAGTTAAAGCAAAACTATCCACAGAATATGGTTGGAATGAATTAGTTCCCTTGCCCCAGTGTGACATTGCCTGGAATTGTAATAGACTACATGTCAATCTAATAGACTGAGCCTATTAGAATTACATTAAATCTGTCTTAGCCTCACAATTCTCTTTGCTGAAACTGTTATTAAAATGCTATTAACCATCTAATTTTCTGGCAAACGAACTGGGACTAAAAATAGACAATTAATCATTAAATTACTCATCATTTGTGGTGCTTGCTCTTGCCAATATTTTTGGCCACTTTGTTTTTTTTTCCATTGCGCTACTTGCATTCCACCAGCATTTTCCACACAAAAAGTAAAATTTGAAGTAAATATCGCAACTCCAATCACTTTACTATTCAAGCTGATCCCAATATTTACAGGGGCACATCAATGGAGTGGGATTCAGAACTGTGAGGATATCTAAATTTTCTCTGCTGTGTTCACATCCACCAGCCAGCTTGATTATCAGGACTACTATCAGCCAAAGGGAAAAGCTTGCAGTCATAGAATGATTGTGATGGGGGAGGAGGTAGTGGGGTCTTATATTCGGGGAATCAAGAGTGAGGGGGGAAATTAGGTGGGGGTGGGAGGAGGAGAAGTATTGGCTGGGCAAGGCATTGGTGTAGTGGTATTATCGTTGGACCTAGTATTCCAAAGACCCTGGGTACTGTTCTAGGGACTTGGGTTTGAATCCCACCATGGTAGATGGTGAAATTTGAATTCAATAAAAATCTGGAATTAAAAATTTAATGATGAGCATAAAACCATTGCTGATTGTGTAAAAATCCATCTAGGTCAATAATGCCCTTTAGGGAAGGAAATCTGCCATCCTTACCTAGCCTGGCACACATGTGACTTTTAAGTGCCCTTAGGCATGGATAATAAATGCTGGCCCAGGCATCCCATGAATGAATGAAAAAAAGAATGCTGGCAAGATAGTGGTGGGGGGGGGGGGGGGGAGTCGAATGGGACAACAATTACAGGACAATGAACAGATTATGGAACTTGAAGAGTTAAGCTTATTGAGCCTGGAGGAAGCAGATCTGCTCTCTCTGGTCCACCAACAGTGCTGGAAATGCTCATGGATCCAACCCTTCTCACCTTCTTTCACCCGCCAGGTTTGTTGAAGCCTCAGCCAGAAAACTTGGCTGACAGAAAAAGGTTTTAAAAATGGAGATGACTGGCCTTCTTGAAGATTTCACCAAGCACAAGTCATCGGGAGTTGATTGATCCCCCGTTTGAGAGCTGTCTCCATTTAATCCTCAGGTGGGTGGATTCGAGCTTATTGGTGTCTGGCTTGAATGTTTTTATTATTCTATCCTGGATTAAAATTACCCCCTCTTTCTCACATGGTGGGTAAAAAATACTTTGGTGCTATTTTTAAGCAGAGCTGAGGAATTCTCCCTGAGAATTTGCACTGTTCCTATGTTGAAGCAGTCACATTTCTGCTTCAGGGAGCATTTTTATTTTGCATTTCTAAGAGAAAAATAGATTGCTGTTTTAGTGAGTACCTTTCACAGGGATGAATAAAAATGACAAGGTGTTTTACTGGATCAGCAGAACATACGTCAAGTGAAGGCGCACTGACACTCTGACAATTATACTTTCACACTTTAAAAAATATTGGGGCCATGGAAAAGTACAGAGAAAAATAAGAATAATTCTGAGTTTTGGAACTAATTTATAAGAAAGGCAGGGAAAATGTTACTTTTATTTTCACTGAAAATACTTCACATTTTTCAAACAATGAAAGGAAGTGACAAAGAGATTTTGAGAAGATCTTCAGGTTTGGAAATTCTCAATACACAATCTCAGCAGTGTAAGGACCCTCATTATTTCTGGTGTTAGCCATTCTTAATGTAGCCAGATCTTGCCATGCCCAGACAACCCCCCACCAACAGTGAGTTTATAAACATCATTAGTGACTTATTTCATCTCTAAAGTTCTTTACAAAAGCTATGTTATCACATCTGAAAATGCTTCACAAAAAACATTTTAAAAATTCTTCCCGTTATCATCAAAGGTGTGAAAAAAGGATCTGCCCTCCCAGCACAGCAAGAGAGGCAACACGCGGTGGAGGCCACTTGACTCGTTGTACCTCTACTGACTCTTTAGCTATCTGATTAGTCTCATTAATATTCCCAATAGCACGTGAATTTCTTCAAGTATTCAATTAATTTTCTTTTGCAGGCACAGCTACATCAGTCTTCATCACCTTTTCAGAAAATGCATTCCAGATCATGACCATGATTCATGATGCAAATATGCATAGAAAGTTTTACTGATAAAGTTAGATTAAATAAGTTGAAAGTAGATCCAAGTGAAGCGCAAACATGGGCCTTAGACAAGCTGGGCCAAATCACCAGTTTCTTTGCTACAAGTATGTTCTATGCAGTCTTGTCTCTTGAACAGTGCTGCACACCCTCTTCACTGCCCCTACAACAGTGCAGAACTAATTAGAACCGCCCCAGGGTATCAACCTAGAATTTGGGTTCAAATATCTGGAGTAGGACAGTTCATGCCTTTCTGAGCTACCAGACTGAATGTGTACATGTGCACATATATGTGTGCATGTATGGGTATGTGTGTATGAGTGATTGGGTGGATGTATAAGTATGTCCATGACTGATTATCTGTCTATGTGCTTGATCCATTAGAGTTCTGTCTAGCCCTCGCAGCTATGATCCTCCAATTACTCAACAGATGTGGAGATGTTAGCGTTGGACTGGGATGGGCACCATAAGTAGTCTCACAACACCAGGTTAAAGTCCAGGCTATGGTATGCACAAGCTTTCAGAACGCTACTTCTTCAGGAGCGGTGCTCCAAAAACCCATGCTACCAAATAAACCTATTACTTAACAGAGGAACGGAGCAAATTTGAGTTTACGAAAAGGGCATTTTGAATATTTGATACCTGTGAACAACCCTGAGATTTCAGAAGATGGTAAATGCAATTTTAATTTACTTACAAATTAAATTTCTCACGATAAATTCACTAGAGCTGTCATTTTTGGAAACTGACAAAAATAATGTAGTGGATGCCTGATGTTATCTTGGGGTGGGAGGCTGGGGATTCTGAAAATTTACCTCCAATGTTACAGCTGGAGAACAGTCTAACACCAGAGGAATTTCATCCGTTTGCTGTACAAGCAGGGTAGAAAAGCCAGAGAGTGTGATTATGAATCAAAGAAACAGCAGGCTATTTTAAAAAGAAAACTAATTGAAGATAAGACTGCTGTGTTTTTACACATTGTTTCAAGATGTGATTCCCGTTTATATTGGCTTCAATGACTTCACCAGACTCCATATATTGGCATATAGTGACAAGTACCAAGATCTTGAAAGCTAGGAACAATTATTCAATTGTTTCAAAACAAAAGTGACATTGCTTTGTTTTAGTCACAAATTCCGTTGCAGCATTAATGCTAGGGAAAATAGGCAGCTTAAGAACAGGAAAGAAAATGTTCTTAGTGCACACAAATGTCATTACTGCTGTTCAGCCACTGTGGACTGCTGCAGTTACATTTGTATAACTCGCAACTACCTTTCTGCTATATCCATTCAATCATCTTAGGGAATCTCTGTGATATATAATATTGTGTAATATCATGCAATAATTATTTTTATGCCTTAATATTTCAGTAATCCATCATTTAAACCTTCCAAAGAAGATTTATTCTATTGCGGCTGCAATTGTTCTGCATAAAGAGAAAGAAGCTTTTATAACACTCTTACACAAAGAGTTATCCAATTAGTCCCATTCCTGTATTTGTTCCTCATAACTCTGCAATTGTTTTATATTCTTTCCTGTATTTTGATGAGTTTTGTTTAGCTTCTAAATTTTACTGTTCTGCTTTTGTGCTTGGCTAATGCTGTAACTGGTTTTCTTAGCTGCTGACTGGGCAAAGATATACTCAGGCGAAAAGAATATCAGTTCCACATAACAAGGCAGACCCAGAAAACCATCAATGCTCTGAATTGTTCAATTTATCAGAATTAAATGCAATGAATGCAAGGTGGCCCAGTAAAGAGCCATTTTCATTAGTAAGTTCATAACTAGGAGAAAGGAATCCACAAGCTCTATTCTCATGCAAAAAAGAAAGGATTTTAAAATAAAGCTATGTGTTTGAGAGTGAATTACCAGAAAGAGGTAGTCATCATTTAAATAATAGAATCATATACAGTCAGACGCTTGATAAATGAAAGAAAGGAATGTTCTATCTTTAGGCTATCTTCCACATCCAATAGCCAGCGTTCTGCATTATTCCCAGAAGTCTTAATAATTCGTCTTTAATAGGAAGCTGTTACAGTGGGATACGCCTGATGACAGTGTATATTGGGAACTCAAGCGTGAAGGGCAGTGGTCCCAGCGGGATTTTCCATCTGAATTACTGAAACACTGTGACGGGTGATAAAATTTGCCATCTAATATACAATCACAATCAACATCCCTTGGTGAAATTTCACCTATTTGTATTCTAAATGGACACTTGTTTATTCCAGAGAACTCCTTGTTAATGATAAATTGGAGCCAGTAGTGGCAATTTAGGAGCATAGGAAAGAGACTCAGGCACTCAACTTCTTAAGCCTTATTGCCTGCCACTCAATGATGGCTGATTGGTATTTTAACTCCATCCACTTCCTAGGTTCTATTTTCTTGTATACCACAATTAGCAAATAATTATCTACCTCAGATATAAACCTATAAACAAAACTAAAAATCTCCTGTTGTTATAGGAGAAAGTTATGCGCTTCAACTGCCGTTTGGTACAATCACTTTCTCCAACTTCTCTCTTGGCTCTGATTTTAAGATTACATCCTCTTGTCCTAGCCTCTCAAATAAGCTGTGCAAGTTTCTCTCAATTTATTCTTTCAATTTTTTTAATATTCCAAAATTCCCAATCAAATTACCCTTGAATTTTTTTATACTCCTGAAAATACAGACCGAGTTTGTGTAATCTTGCCTCATAAGCTAACTCTTCGAATGACATTCTGATAAACCTATGCTGCACTTCTTTCAAAATCAATAAGCAAGATTTTCTGGCCGTGCTCGCCCCAAGAGCCGAATATCCTGCCTGGGGTCAATGGACCCTTATTTAGTCTATGTCCCTCCCGCTACTATTCCTACGACAAGCGAGATGGGAAAATTCCACACAATATATTCTTTCTAAGATGTGGTGCTTGGAACTGTATCCTGTATTCAACATGTAATCCAAAGAAGGCTTTGTTTTGAGGAAGTAAAGCTTCCTCTCCTTTATACTCCAGGCTCTTAGTTAGAAGTACTAACATTATATTAGTCTCCTTGATTAAGTGTTGTCTTTATTACTGCAACCAGTGTCTCACAGGAAAGGGGAAATTGGTTACAGTGTGCATTCAGCTGAGAACAATAGTCATATGGGAAAGAAGGAAGTCATTATACCATCATGTCAGCATCAGTTCTTTGAAAGAGTTAGACACACTTCCTCATTCTTTCTTCAGAGCTATCCAATTGTTTTCTATCCCTTCAAATATTTATCCAATTACCTCTTGAAAGTTACCACTGAATCTGCTTCCGTCATCCTTTCAGGAAGTCCATTCCAGTAAATAAACTCTACACTTGCCCTAAAACTTTGACATCCTTTCTAAAGGGTGGGATCCAGATCTGCGCACATTGAAGGTGAGGCCTATCTATCTACTATAAAGACACATATTAATGTATCTTTGGTGATTTTGTTCTCTATTCCTTTATTAATAGGAGCCATAGTTTTCATGTGCTTTTTTAACAACCTTTTCAACTGATTTTTCACCTTCAAACCTTTAGTACCTAAACTGTTCCTGAACACCACCCCCCCAACTTTAAAACTATTTTGTATAAATTTGTAATAGTGTGTCATACTTCCAACACCGTCAAGAGGCTGCAGGCTTTGTTAGAAACAAAAGGTATTTATTGATACCAAGAACTATGTACAAGAGGTTATTACTCTAGACTGCCTGGAGCAGTGCTCCAGCCTTTAAATATCTCCTACCTGGCTGCAAGATGTATTCTAATTAAAAAAGTCTTCACCCTGTGGGGTGATCATTCGCACTTCCCTGCACTTAATTTAATCTATCATGCCTCTCCCCATTTCGCTAGTCTGTTACCGAGGTCTGTTACTGGCCAGAATTCCACCTGCAGGTGGGATTCTCCGGCTCTGCTGCCGTGAATGAAAATTTGGCTGAGTGCCAAATTCTCCATTCTCTGGCAGCATTGGTAGGGCATACATGATCTGAGAACCCCAGCCACTATCATCCTTGTAAATTACGTTAAGCCTGGTATCATCCGCAACCTTAAATAGATTGGGTTAAAAGTGAAAGTTCAGGTCATTTAATATATATCAACAGGAGCTGTGGGCCTAATACCAAACCCTGACGTTCAGCATTGCACAATCTACTTCACACTGATTGATAATACTCTGTTTTTTAAACCCAATTGTCTTTGGGAGGAGCATTCCACACTCATTCTGAGGACTTTATTGCATCTGTCCCTTTTGTCTAAGTGACACTTGTTGGCTGGCAGACTACCTCAAACTGACTGTCTTAAAAGAGTTTTCACTGACACTTAAACTGATTTGGTGACCAATCAAAACACTCCCAGTGTTTTCCAACCTTGTTACAAGGCTGGAATCAATGGGTAGAATTTTACTGTCTCTCCCATCATGGGAATTGGAGTGGATGAGGGTAGATAATGGAGAAGTCCATTGACCTCTGGCAGGATCTTACAATTTCAGGACGAGCTAGGCTGTAAAATCCCACCCATAGTAACAAGCATTCAAACATCTTGTACCTTAAATGTTAAAATCTCCATAGAATGCTAACTTAACAGCTGGGGGCATACAGATCAATGGGTTTCATGACAGCACATGGGAGTAAAGTTTATTTAAAGTATGTTTATTAGTCACAAGTAGGCTTACATTAATACTGTGATGAAGTTACTGTGAAAATCCCCCAGTCGCCATACTCTAATGCCTGTTCAAGTACACTGAGGAAGAATTTAGCATGGCTGATGCACCTAACCAGCACAGCTTTTGGACTGTGGGAGGAAACTGGAGCACCTGGAGGAAAACTATGCAGGACAAGGAGAACATGCAAACTCCCCACAGACAGTGATCCAAGCCAGGAATCAAACCTGGGTCCCTGACACTGTGAGGCAGCAATGCTAACCATTGTGCCACCATGCCACCTCCCTCTTACTTATGACGTACAGCTCACACTTGGCAAAATCTGCAAACAGGATGCAGAGTGAGTATTGGTAGCATCATACGCAGCTTTTCCACATAATTTTAGATGAAGGTAAGTTGTACATTTGTTAATCTATCTGCCTGAATCACGATTTTCACACCAAGCTTAATACAGAATTAGATGTATTCAAGTCTATCCAAGTGCCTAGCAGGAAAATGGATCTGGAATGACTAGATGATTCAGATCTTGAAGCAATGAGATAAGTTGGCAACTTAGTGTTTGGCATAAAACTAATGTTGCAGACTTCATTTTCATTGACACTGAACGCCCAGGTTACCCTGGTAAGATTCCAAAGTGGAAAAGCAAACTTCAAAGATTCAATTCATGTGTAATAATTCATGTTCAGCTTCGAAATGTCTCCAGTGGCATAATTGGTGATTGGTGGAAATTCAAAAAACTGGGGAGACATATGAGGAAAGGAGCAGAAATCCCAGTGAATACGGTGTTCTGCATCTCTTGTAAGTGAGTTCTGTTCCTCCCTTGGCAGCTGTCTACCCACTACCTCAGCCAGTCACTAAATGAAAAAAAATGGTATGGGGCAAATGAAAAATCATTAAATGGCTGCCCTAAAGGAAAGTTCAATCAGCAGACAAATAGAAACTATCTTTCTTAATCCCAGCGCAGAGCTTTCCCTGCCTGGGGTGGCAGAGTTTAACTTGCCTGAGGTGTGCATTGGGAATGTGAGTGTGCAGATGAGTGGCTTTAATTAGATTTCAATCTGTTGACAGTTACTCTTCTGCCCCAAATTCTCAAAGGATTGCTTCCTGTGACCAGCTCCAAGTTATCTAATGTGTAGAAATGACCACATATTACAGCTTTCTGGGATAAGCCAGGGAACAATTTGAAATGCTTGGTTTTTCTGTTATCTGTCACCAAATACCCAGGGTTTTGCTGGGCTGATCTGTATCAAAAGTAACCAAGCTTAATGAGTCTCGTGGCATTTTTCTGATGGATCTGTGTTATATTTCATGTTAGGAAGAAAATTCAGGATGTTTTATTTGTATAAAAAATTTATAGAATCATAGAATGGTTACAGTACTAAAGGAGGCTATTCATACCATTGTGTCTGTACTGGCTCTCTGAATAAGGAATTCACATTGCGCTATTCTCCCATCTCGGAGTCTAACCATGCACATTCTTCCTTTTCCAATAACAGACTAATTCCCTTTTTAATGCTTTGACCTGGTCTCCAGCACACTCTCCAGAAATGACTTCCAGATCCTAACAACTCACTGCATGAAAGCATTTTTCCTCATGTAACCATTTCTTCTTTGGCCAATTGCCTTCAATTAGAGCCCTTTCAAAGAACAAAGAATAAAGAAAATTACAGCATAGGAACAGTCCCTTCGGCCCTCCAAGTCTGCACTGACCAAGCTGCCTGACTGAACTAAAACCCCCTACCCTTCCAAGGACCATACCCCTCTATTCTTAGCCTGATCATGTATTTGTCCAGACACCTCTTAAGATTCACTATTGTATCTGCTTCCACTACCTTCCCCAGCAGAGAGTTCCAGGCATCCGCCACCCTCTGTGTAAAAGATTTGCCTCATATATCTCTTTTAAAACTTGCCCCTCTCACTTTAAACAGATGCCCCCTAGTAATTGAGTCTTCCACTGTGGGAAAAATCTCCTGACTATCCATCCTGTCTATGCCCTTCATGATTTTGTAGACTTCTATCAGGTTGCACTTCAACCTCTGTCGTTCCAATGAGAATAAATTAAGTTTCTCCACCATCTCCTCATAGCTAATGCCCTTCATATCAGGCAAAGCTTTTCTGTACCTATTCCAAAGGCTCCACATCTTTCTAGTAATGTGGTGACCAGAATTGAACACTATATTGCAAGTATGGACTAATTAAGGTTCTATAAAGCTGCAACATGACTTGCCATTTTTTAAACTCAGTGCTCTGACCGATGAAGACTAGTATGCTGTATGCCTTCTTAACTACCTGTATTGCCACTTTCAGTAACCTGTATACCTTTACACTGAGATCCCTCTGCCTATCAGTACTCTTAAGGTTTCTCCCATTTACTGTATACTTCCTATCTGTATTAGACCTTCCAAGTGACTTCACATTTTTCTGGATTAAACTCCATCTGCTATCGCTCTGTGGAGGCTTCCAATCGATCTATATCCTGCTGCACCCTCTGATGGTCCTCATCGTTATCTGCAAATCCACCAACCTTTATGTCATCTGCAAACTTTTGAATCAAACCAGTTATATTTTCCTCCAAATCATTTATATATATTACAAACAGCAAAGGTCCCAGCACCGATCCCTGAGGAATGCCATTTACCATAGCCCTCCATTCAGAAATGTTCCTTTCCAATATTTTCCTCTGTCTTCTGTGACCGAGCCAGTCCTATCTCCATCTCGCCTCTGATCGCATGCAACTTCACCTCTGCTCCAGTCTGCCATGAGGGACCTTGTCAAATGCCTTACTGAAATCCATGTAGGCAACATCCACTGCCCTACCCTCATCAATCATCTTCATCACTTCCTCAAAAAACTTGATCAAATTTATGGAACATGACCTCCCCTTCTCAAAATCATGTTTCCTCTTGCTAATACATCTACTTATTTGCACATGGCAGTAAATCCTACCTTGAAGAATCTTCTCCAATAATTTCCTTGCCATTGATGTAAGGTTCACCGTCTTGTAATGACCTTGATTATCTTTACTATCCTTCTTAAACAAAGGAACAACATTGGCTGTTCTCCAATCCTTTGGGACCTCCCCTGTAGCCAGTGAGGATACAAAGATTTCTCTCAAGGCCCCAATATTTCCTCCCTTGTCTTTCTCAGTATTTTGGAGTATATTCTATTTCATTTTTGGAGTATATCCCTTTCATTCTTGATTCTTTCGCAAGAAAGAACAGTCTTTCCTTATCTGCTCAATCCTTCTATCAAACATCCTCTCAGCCTTCTCTTCTCCATGGAAAATAATCCTAATTTCTCCATCTATGTTTCTGACTGAAGTTCCTCACTCCTGGAACCATTCTTGTGAATCTTTTCGGCACTCTTCCTGATGTTTATGCATCTTTGCTGAAGCACAACAGCAGATATAGATGCAATACTCCAGTTGAGGCTGAATCAGTGTTTTATATAAGTTTAACAGCATCTCCTTGCTCTTATATTTTATGTTCACAGTAATAAAGCCTGGGATACCATATGCTTTATTAACTGCACTTTCAGCCTGTCCTGCCATCTTTAACAATTTGTGCACACCTATCCCTTGGTCCATTTGCCCTGTGCTCTTTTTAAAATTTTCCTTCATTTTATATTGCCTGTGTGTTCTTTCTATCAAAATGAATCACTTCACACTTCTCTGTAGTCAAAGTACATTTTGAACATTATCTGCCAGCTGCCCACGCATTCCACCAACTTGCCTATGTCCTGTTGAAATTCTACACTGTTCTCCTCACGGTTCCACAATGGCTCCAAGTTTTGTTTCATCTACAAATTTTGAAATTGTTCCCAATGACCAAGGTCTCGGTCATTGAAAGAAGCAAGAAGAGAAAGGTTCCATTGCAAACATGTGGAACCTCTATCACTAACTTCCTTGTCTGAAAAACATCCACTAACAACGACTGAATCCATGTTGCTACTATCTGATTTACTCGATGAATTATAACTTTGCTCACAAGTGTTATCAAGAACTTTTTAGCAGTTCATGTACACTATATCAACAATGTTACCCTCATCAACACTTTATTATCTCTTCAAAAAACTCCAGCAAGCTAAACACAATTTTCCCTTAACAAAGCACCTGACATCTGCCATATCTTTTCCTGTTCACCTTAATTTTTTATAGTCCAGGGAGGACTGGATTTGTTTGCCCTATCTTTCCCTTTTCTAGCAATGTAACTCTCTTAACAACAATCTTAACAACAGCAATAAATTCCACAAATTCATCAACCTCTGAAATTCTTCTTCATCTCTGTCTTAAATGGATGTCTTACTTCGAGATTATATCCTCTGGTCCTAGATTATCCCACAATGAGAAACAACCTCTCAGCATCCATCCTGGCAAGCCCACTGAGAATTGTATATATCTCAATAAGGTTGCCTTTCATTCTTCTAAACTCCAAAGAGTGCAGGCCCAACCTACTTAACTTCTCCTCATAAGAAAACTCCTCCATATCTGGCATCAACATAACGAGCTTTTTCTGGACTGCCTCCAATGCCAGTACATATTTCCTTAGATAAGGGGAACTATTTACAATATTTCAGGTGTGGCCTAGGTTGTGTCTTATATAGTTTTAGCAAGATCTCCCTATTTTTATACCCTTTCCCTTTTAAATACAAGACCAAAATTCCATTTGCCTTTCCTATTACTTGCTGAATTTGCAAGCTAGGTTTGTGTGATTTATGTAGGAGGACCCCTGAATTCCTCTGTGCTGCAGATTTCTATAGTCTTTCTCTTTTTAAATAATATTCAGCTCCTTTATTCTTCCTACCAAATTGCATAACATTACATTTTCTGACATTATATTCCATTTGCCATGTTTTTTGCCCACTCACCCAATCTGTCTATATCCCTCTATATCCTCTCACACCCTCTTTGGGTGTGATCTTACAGACCATTCACATCACCATCGTGCTGTAGCAAGGTCAGAAAACTTAGCAGCCAGCCAAATTACTGTTCACTGTAACGGGATGGGGAAATCTCACTAGCATGGCCTTTGTGTCATCCTCACTTCTTGCCTTCCCATATATTTATGTGGCATCCACAAACTTGGCCATAATATGTTCACTTCCATCAACCAAATCATTAATATGTATAATAAATAATTGTGACCCGTCATTGACCTCTGTGGCATTCCATTAGTTAAATGTTGCCACCCTAAAAATGCCCCTCTTATCCCAACTCTGTCTTTTATCAGAAAGCCAATCCATTAACCATGCTAATGCATTACCCCAACACAATTGGCATTTATCTTATTACATAGTCTTTGTATGTATCTTACTGAATATTTTTTGGAGATCCAAGTATATTTCATCCACTGCTCTATCTATCCTGCTCACTTGTTACCTCAAAGAATTGTGATAGATTTCACAGAAATCATAGAAGTCATTGAAACCCTACAGTATAGAAAGAGAACATTCGGCCCATCGAGTCTACACCGACCACAATCCCGCCCAGGCCCTACCCCGATATTCCTACATATTTATCCACTAATCCCTCTAACCTACGCATTTCCACACAAAGGGTAATTTTTAACATGGCCGATCAACCTAACCCATACATCTTTGGATTTGTCAAGTATGATTTCCCTTCATGAAGCCATGCTGATACTGCTTGATTATATTATGTTTTTCTAAATGCTCAGCTTTTATATCCTTTATAATGGACTCTGACATTACTATTATTATAATAGCCCATTGTTTAGACATTATTTTTCTGCCAACTTTTGACTCCAGTTTATCAGGCTCAGATCCATCCTTACCTCATTGAAATTGGCTTTCCTCAATTATTCTTACTCAGGACTGTTCTTTTCTCATAGCCAACCTAAACCTTGTAGTACAATGATCATTGTCCGAAAGAAGTTCTCTCACTAGCACTTGATCCAATTGTCCCACTTAATTCCCAAGAGGCAGGTCAGGCAGTGCTTTCTTTCTCACTGGACTAGAAACATACTGTTGTAGAAAGTTTGCTGAATATGTTCTTACCTTTTTTGCCCTTTATACAACTATTATCTCAGTCTATATTTGATAATTAAAGTCTACTTTCAAAGATATTCTATAATTCTTATATGTCTCTGTAATTTTCTTGCTCTATATCTTTCCCCCTTGTTAGTGGGATGTAGATCACACAAAAGACTGTAATTGCTCCTTTGTTGTTCCTGAGCTCTCACCAAATAGATTCTGTGGTGATCCCTCTGGCAGATCCTCCATCTCCAGCACTGCAATATTCTCCTTCATCAATACCACCACCCTTCTCTCTTTTTGTGCATTCCTGAACACTTTGGGGACAATCTGACTGGCTTGCCACGCTGGTCGATCAGCGTGGTGAACGAGTAAGATCATGAGAGAGGCGAAAAACCAAATTCACATCTAATTTCATACTCTCACAACCTTACTGTTCTGATCTGCTGACATAATCAACTTTGCTCCCAGGAAGGGTGCCAGGTGCCAGGCTGATTTTAATATTTAAATTCTAATTTCAATATCTTTAGTGAATCCAGAATGCAATCGTCTAGGCTCATCTATTTAATGACCTCACCAGTGGAGGTCCTCATTGGGAGGATCACATATGGTGCTCAGCAATGGGGACCTGAAATGGTGGCCTTGCCGGTGGAACTGGAAGCCAGGTGGTTTCAGGTAGTCAGGAGCATGGGGGCAGTGTCCCTTAGGCAATGCCAACCTGACACCTCCAGCTTAGCACCTGGCAGTGCCAGCCTATCACCCTGGCATTGTCCACCAGGCAACCTGGCACAGCTAAGAGGTGGGAAAGGGCCTATGGTGAGGCAGCACATCAGGAGCTGCACAGTGGGGGAAGGGATGAATGGAATCAATCAGGTAGGGATGAATGGGGGCATGATCCACCTATGAGGGTGAATGGGAGAGTAATTGGCCAAGGAGAGTGAGCGAGGGGGTAATTGGCCGGGTGTGTGAATGGGGGGGAGGAAATGATCGACAAGGGTGAGGTGATTGAGGAGGGCAATCATCTGGTAGGGTGAATGGGGAGGGGTTGATCAGCCAGGGAGACTGGGTGGTTGAAGGGGGAGGCAATTGATAGAGTTGTACAGAATGATGAGGGATAGGGGTTTCGATATTCTGGAGGGGGTGGGAGTGTGAAATATCTCCCAGTGCATTAACTGTGTACATTTGTAGACAGTTAGTGCATTGAGAGATCAGGCACATGCGCAATGGCATCCTCTAAAAGTCAGCAGCTGGCTGCCCACCATGAATAGATTCCATTCACTCCCCATATTGGTGAGAATCCAACTTTGCCTCATTTATTTTCTCTAAGTGGCATAAGATTTGAATCATTTTCACATTTGTTTGGCATTTAGAATATTTCTGGTAAAATCGCCCTCCCTCCTTGTGGTTACCAACTTCCCTCCAATTTACCTAAATTCTCACTGCAGGAGCATATCTCTCTTTTTGGCTGTGTCGCTTTTGACAATGTAGACTACAATTAAGTTGATTTAACTTTTTCCCTTTTCGGAGCTAAACCTGAGTCAATTACGCAAGAACAATTATAATAGCAGGAAAAAAATGCAATGTTAAAATAAAAAAGTCCCAAAGCCCAACAAGAAAAATAAAGCAAAGGAAGAAATTCTGCAAAAGAGAAATATGAGCAAATGCTCCCAGCTTATTCTGAACAATACCATTCACTTATAATGACCTCTTAACCTTTTTTGATCATACACATAACCTGAATCCACAAACATTTGTAAGTAAATAAAGAACCAAATAATCATTAACAGTAAATCAATCTCATTCTCCTTGTGCTGCATTTAGTCCAAATTCAACTACTTCAACACTTTAACTTTCTGAAGAAAATTCTTGTGGTGAATCAAAATTACAAATATTCTACGAATTTTTTTTAAATCTTCTCTTAATGTCGTTAGGTCTGTGAAGTGTTTTCTCTGCTGCTTGCAGCCTGGAGCAGTGCTGCGCTGCACATGTGTCTGTGGGATAAAACTGCTACCTGTGTGCTTTGCTAAAGCTTCTTTTCAAGCTGTCTTGGTGTTAATTAAGCCAGGTAAATACCACCAATTAACTTCATAATAAATGTGCCGTAATTGGCTTTTCCAGACTCTAAATTAATTAGTTGTCACAGTATGTCACAAACTGTCCTTTACCCTGGTATTCTAGCCTAAAAGTCTTGGCGCTCTTTTCTATTCACAGTTGCATTCTGAAACGATACCACCCAAAGGTAATTTTTATTTTGAACTGTAATGCAAAAGAACAATGGAGATGAAAATCTGGAGTTAGATTATTGAACAGCTGGAGAGTTGGCGCTCATTTTTCCCAATGTCAGAATTAACCCTATCATGTCCTTATATTGAGAGTATTGCTTTATTGGTTTTCTGCAAGCTTGAATATTTTATGAAAATTCCAGGATGTTCCTCTTCACATTATATGGATCTTTACTCTGCACGTTTCTACTGTTGGCAAATTCATATATGTATCAGGCCTGCAAGGAATCAAGTGGCTGCAGAGGTTGTTTGCATAAAATTCCTTGTTCATCAACCTTGCAAATTTGCTTTGTCCTTAAAGGGGGGAGAATGATTTGAGAGGCTTCTGGGAAAGTGTGCTGATTAACTATGAACCCTACTATGATTGACAGTTTTATTTAATTGTGTCAACTTCACATCCAAGCGAAAGGGAAAGATATAACTCGCCATGACAGTGTTAGCTTTTCAGTCTAGTACTAGCTGTGCTGCTACGCCGACAGAGGTTGATGAAGGGCACCGTGAAATTTCAGTGTCACATAATATTTCTCATCATAGACTCTATTCATGTGCTACTACAGCTAGAATTGTTATTTTGAAAGAAATTTTGAGGTAAACATTCTGACAGTAGGTGTTACTACCAGTGGTGGGTTTTAGGCAAACTGGGATTGGGAAAGTGTGTAGCATGATGTGGTCTGTGTACTTTCTGTTGGGATGACATTCTAATGCCTTTCATCCCTATTTCCTTTGAAGACTTCAAGTAGGCATATTTTCTACTCTGGAGACATTTCCAACATTTTATCATGCATTGAACAAAGGCTGCTTGAGGTCACACTGTGTCTAACTAGAAGTTACACCAAATGTAATGTCATTTGGCAAGTTGCCAGTGATGATGCTTGGAAATTATTTGATGTTTTATGTGGTGCAAGATGAATTGAAACATTGAAGGAAGATCAGAAGACACAACTTGCATTTTCTCATCTGCCATGATATTATTTTTCATATCTGTAGGACGTAGCACACATTCTTGGCAATGACCGATAGCCTGACAGGCAATGAACCAAGCAGGAATTCGGGAGCTACATTACCTGCTGCAAGGACATTCTCATAAACCTGTACCTTATCAATTATACTGCATGTGGTAGACCAAGGGTTCCCAATAGCAAGCATGGCAGGTAGGCTTTCTAAATTATGGGAGACGCTACACGTCATGTCACAATTGAGGAAAGCCTCCATGGTTAAGTTGCAAGTGGCAACAAACCCAAGAAGACTCGTTCTCTCACAATGGGTAGTAGATCAAGCTTATTGTTGAGCCAATTGACACCAATTATTTCTGAACCCACCAGAATGGAATGGTACTTCACAGATTAACTGTGAGTGGCATGGCTTCCCCATGCCACCCAAAGGCTGCCAAACCCTATTTGATTTATCTGCAGCCTTCTGTGGGATGGAGACCTTATTTAAGAGGCATGGTGACCAACTCAGCAACCTAGCATTGGGCAGAGGATGAAAACCATTTTACCAGCTTGCATCTGTGCACCCCCTTCTCCTGTGACCCCCCCCCTCCACGACCCCTAATCCAGCTTAGTCTTGCATCCCTTTGGACCCAAGCCTCTGGTAGCTTTGTTTCCACCAGCTTCCCCCTTCTCCCACGGACGCTGATGTGGAGATGCCAGCATAGGATTGAGGTAAACACAGTAAGAAGTCTCACAACACCAAGTTAAAGTCCAACCAGTTTATTTGATAGTAAACTCACAAGCTTTCGGAAACACTGTTCCTTTGTCATGTGCGTGAAAGCTTCTAATCAGAGAAGGGGATATAAAGGCACACACAGTTGACAGAATATTGATTAGAATGTGAGTCTTTACAGCTAACACATTCTCTGTTAAAGACTCACGTTCTTCACCTGACGAAGACCAGAGGCTCAAAAGCTTATGAGTTTACTATCAAATAAATTGGTTGGATTTAAACCTGGTGTTGTCAGACTTCTTACTGTGTTTACCCCAGTCCAACGCCGGCATCTCTACATCAGGTTGAAGGACCATGAGGTGGATAACCCACTCTTGAGTGCTGCTGGCCATTCAAAGGTTTGCAAGTAGTGCACTTGGGAACAATGGCAGCTTTTGGCACTGCATGCAGGGAATGGTCTAGAATCAGTGAGGAACCCACACCTTAGGGGACTGAGAGTAACATTGGGAATCATGTAAGTTGGGGTTACAGGAGAGTGAGGAATTGGGGGTTTACAACAATTAATGGCAAGAGGTCGTTTTCAGCCGGCCCCCCTGCTTCCCAAGGCCTCAGTCAGGATTGAATGTCTGACAATGAGGGACGCATCCCTGGCTTGATTTGTTTCTTGGTTTTTCCACAAGACAATGATCGCCCACCAACATCCACCTCCCCCAATTCAGCCATTGGGTAAGTACCAGTACCAGTTGAATCGGGTACTTAAATAGGTAACTTGAAGTCTCAATTGTGGCTGTGTAGGAATGCCATCCAAATGAACCTTCTCACCACAGCCCATACTGGGAATAGAGGTAGGTATGAATCCCCATCTGGCACCACCCTGTCTGATTAAATTCCACTTTTACCTCCAAATTTGCCACTGGAGAGGCCTTTGAATTTTTGTTTGTGTTAATCCCAGTATGGGAGTAACTGAAATGGACGGACAAGGTTTTTTTTCCCTGAAGTCCTGCTGCAGGTGCAGCATTATGGAGACAAACTGAGCCTGTGAGGGGGTGAGTTGGAATGCATTTCCTGACTTGGGTCATTTGAATAGGACGGGTAGAATGAGACCAGATAACCACAGACATGCAGTTATTTCCTTGGCGGTGAAACTTTCTGGGACCTGTTTGGAATAGTATTCTCGCTCTATTCTAGGCCTGTGACCACTACAGGCAGAAATCCAATTTTATTGGCACCTGAGAAAACAGAGGAAAATTATGAAGCAAAGTTGCAGTGGTGCAGATCTGCTATAATGGGGTCTGCATCTCTGTCTCTTTGCTATGCCAAAATTTTAAACATCCAGTTGAAGTATAGTCGTTGGAGACTCAAATAATTGATATTGATCCCTTTTCTAGGTGGCATCCTGGAGAAGTATTGAGTTCTACTTGATGATTTCTTAGCTGAAGGCAAGGAGGAGTCAATATACAAACAATAGGAAGCTAATGAACCTTATTCTCGGCACTTGAGACAGCTGAAAGTATCCACAGAGGAAGAAACCAGGGGCAATGGAGTGCCCTGCTAGAATTTGATTGCCAGCCAATTGTCAATTCAATAAATGTAATTTCACCTCAGTTTGAAATTTGTCCTTTTTATCCCTTGAGCAGCTGAGTTTTGAGTTGGCCAATTTTTCTCTGGAGTGAGTTTTAACAGAGCACGGTGGCCTCACAGCGCCAGGGAGCGGGATTCAACTCCAGCCTTCGTTCACTGTCTGCGTGAGTTTAGGTGGATTGGCCATATTAAATTGCTCCATTAGTGTCCCAAGATGTGTAATGGATAGTTTGGAAGAGGGGGCTTGGGTACACTTCTCTATCAGAAAGTTGGTATGGACTTAATGGGCTGAATTGCCTCTTCTGCACTGTGGGGATTTGATGAAGAACAGGTGGGTTTGGATCAGATGTCATGTAAAAATGTAATGAGTTGTGAAATTTACCATCAATCAGCTGCTTCCCATTTGAACAGAGGCATGAATGGAGGAGTGGATAACCAACTAGCTCGCAAGAGGCAGTTTTGTCCTTTAAATGACATAATGAGGTTGTATGATCTTATATAATACATTGATTATATAAAAACAATACAACATAGGTAATATAAGATCTGTGATAGTATAATGAAATAATTGCATTAGAAATTGGTCGCAGATTGTCATTGGACTGATTAGTGAAATGAGGGGTTCTGAGGAAAGATTGGATATATTGAGCCCTCTTCCCAGTGGAATTTAAAACAGTGAGAGATGATGTTGAAACATATTCTCCCCAAAAAATTTCTAAGTCCCCAATGTGTGAATAAATGAGAGTAAATCCCATTTTTTTTAGCGTGATTTCCAAAGAGAATTTCCAACACTCTGTGCATTGCAAAGTGCCTTAGCATGATTCACTCTGACAATCTGGCGCGGGGGCTATTCCCACCTGAGAGGCTGGCACTATACCACTGAGTGGGCTGCTGCAAGATCACGCAAGCACATTGGCTCTAAATTGCCAGCCTCCAGATCACTGACCAACCTGGTCGCTGGCCAGCCCAACAATCTCACATTGCTGGCCTATCCGTTCCCTGATCACTAGCCTCCTGGAGCTCCCCAAGCACTGATATCCCCCCACCCCCACCCCACCCCCGCAATTCCTTTCACTGGCCAGCCCAGATCTCTCAATATGCCCTCAAAACTGTACCAACCAACACCACCCCCCCCCAACTCTCCGGCAGCCTTTACCTCGCCTCCCCTGCCGACAACCTGAACCCCACCCCCCAGCAACCCGAGCCTCAACAACCCCAGCATCCCGAACTCCTGCCCCCCAATGCTCCAAAAATACTGACCCCCTCTAGCAGCCCCCAAGTCCCCGCCAACTCTGACTCCTCCCTTGCACCCGGATGGCCAGCCCCGATCACCTCCTCCTTCCCTCTCCCAGTCATCCCAGAGGCAGCGGATCCCCCACCCCCAACAATCAACCACCTCAATAGATCCCACCACAATAGGCCCTGCTCCATCAGGCTCCAGCTCCTTGGCACTATGTGGTACCCAGTGGGCAGTGCCAGTTTACCCCCTTGGGCAGCACCAAGAGGTCTGGCTGGCACAGTCAGGCTGGCATTGCCCAAGTGGTACGCCCCCTTAACCCTGTCTTCCTGAAGGAGTTGGGGGGCCCTCGATGGCCTTTCTTCCCTCCAGCGGGTCATGCCACCAGCTCCCCCTAAGTATGGAGCAGGAATAAATCCTGCTGGGAGGAACTGCTCCTAAAAGGTGAGGGGGGCGGGAGGAGGCGGTGTTGTGGATGAAATACTTATGGGTCCAGAGACTTCAGCGTCAGGCCTGTTAATGAAATGGAAATGCAGATCCATATTGTAATCAGATTTGCTCCAATTCCCAGCAGGGAGCTGATTACGCCAAAGTCTTAGTCAGGTAGACTCATAAAGACTGGCGCCCAGCGGGAAGCCAGCAAAACGGCCTTTGCTGACATTTCCAGGCTCACCGAGCTGCTCGAACAGTGCAGTGGGCTGGGAGAATCATCCCCGTAAGATCCTGAGGGGACTTGACAGGATGGATGCTGCATGATGTTTCCCTTTCTGGGAAAGACTAGAACCAGGGGTTACAGCTTGTAAAAATAAGGAATCTCCATTTTAGGACAAAGATGAGAAGATTTCTTTCCTCACAAAGGATCATGAGTCTACAGCGGGATCATTCAACATTTTTAAGGCTGCATTAGATAGATTCTTGATTGACAAGGGAGTCAGTGAATATAGAGGGGTTGGAAGGAAAGTGGAGTTGAAGCTACAGTCAGATCAGCCATGTTCTTATTGAATGATGGATCAGGGTTCGAGGGGCTGAATGGCCTACTTCTGCTCTTAATTTAAATGTTTGTGTGTGTCCCTCAGAATTGCCACTGTTTTCTATTTAACCCCTGGTAGCTGTGTTTTCTGGGCTTCAGAAATCCACTGGTTAAAGCGGTGAGGGCTATTGGATACGGGTGGTAAGTGTCATTCCAACTCTTCACTTACCTGGATCACCCAAACCCTGCAAGTGGACATTCCCCCAACCATTCCAAATCCATTCAAAAGTTTCTGATCCCCCCCTCAACACTGCTGCTCATCACACATACCCTTCTGATTTCCCTAACCAAGTCGCCGATCTCCTCCCTGACTCTTCCAATATAACCCTACTGCCTGTCAATGAGGTCTTTCAGATCATTATCCAAGGCTATTTCAACCCTCCCTCTCCTGGGATCTCTGGTCTTCCCCATCCTTGACCAGGCCTTAAATCTCTCCCACCATTAACCAAACCCATCGGGCTTCTCCGATTCCTCCCTCCCTCCTGTCCAGCTTCTGGTTGCAGCTTGTGGCCCAAGCCTACATGCCTAACCATCAGCAGCCTCTCACACTGGCTGGCTGCAGCTGGGAAACTGAGGCAAAAAGATTATATATTAGCAGCACTTGAAGAAAAGTTCCGACTGACAAACAGCAATAGCTGGCAATGCCATCAGGACAGTCATAATCTTAATGAGTGTGGAAGATGGCTCGAGGGACCCAATGGACTACTCTTGTTCCTAATTCATATATATTCGTACTCCCAACCCATGCCTTTCCTGTCTCTGAGATAGAATCCAGTTCCCTGTGTCTCTTTTTGTTCCTTAGTCAATAGTGGATATTAAGAGAGTGCATTTGAGGTAAATTTGAGATGCAGCCGACAGACTGGAAAACATATATTGACAGTCAGCTGAGTGATGTGTAGCTTCTATAATAAGTTCTACAGCTGCCAGCAATTTACAACATTATGTCACATGGTTGTGTCTCAGTGCGAGATTGTTTTGCTGGGGTCAGGGCACTCTAAATGAGTTGTTGCCGCCTGGAATAATCAAACATGAGGTGTTGTACGGAATAATGTTATTCAGTTTCACCCCTAAGCTTCTTTGAACATCTTTTGTTTTAGGTGAGAATCCACTCCTCAAACAGTGGGCAGCCTTTTCCTGACCTTCTATTAAGAAGGGGACTCAATCTCACCTAATTCTCAATGGTCCAACTCCCTTGTTTCCTGTGAATCACAGAGTGCTCCACTTTCTTGTGTAATACCACTGGGTATCATAAAATTTCTATAGTGCAGAAGGAGACCATGAACTGCACAAGAATTCCACCTAGGCCCTATCTCTGTAACCCCACGCAGTTACCCTGCTAGTCCCCTAACAATAAGGGGCAATGTAGCATGGCCAATTGACATAACAGCTTTGGACTGTGGGAGGAAATCAAAGCACCAGGAGGAAACCCACATGGGTGTGGGGAGAATGTGCAAACTCCACTGGACTTCAGTCCAGTGACCTGAAGTCCGAATAGAACTGAGTTCCCTGGTGCTGTGAGGCAACAGTACTAACCACTGTGCCACCATGCCGATCCTCAAATTTCACTACCTGCCACGCTGGGGTTTGAATCCAGGTCCCTACAGCATCACCCTGGGTTTCTGGATTACTAGTTCAGTGACAATACTCCTGCCCTGCTACGGAATATGTGAGCTGGTGTGGGAAGACAGAACTATGTGACATGCAGTTTGAGGAAAAAGAACATGCAGAGAAATTTGGATTGGCCTGCATCCAGAATCATTTCCTGTACCTTTCTGTTTACGATTCTCATCTTTGTCCTCCTGAGACCTGCCTGTGGCTATGATGGATCTGAAAAAAAAGAGTTTAGGAGGTAAGGATGAGTGAGTATTACCCCTTTGAGATTTAATGGCTGAAGAGAAAGGGAGCCTGTGGCTGGGCAGTGTGCCACAGAGGACTATGGCAAAATGCACTCATGCTGACAATAAGCTGATCACTCATGGCCAGAACAAAGTACCTCACCTTATCCACCATTATCTTTCCAAAGTGTTTCAGGCTGGAAAGAATGGCTGATCTCTTCCAACCATTTCCTCCTGTGGCATGGTGGAAACCAGCAGTTAAGAGTAGCGAGTAGTCTTGGAGAGCTAAAAATTTGTGATAGTTTTGGGGAACTGTTTCTTGGTAATGCAGTAAACTGCATTAGAATTGATTTTGACAAGTTGCATGAATTATAACGTGATCTTTTTTTCTGCAGTAGGTCTATTTTGACATCTGCTAAAAAAAACACCATTTGATTCAGCACAACAACCTCATGTGTAATGTTTCCTGGAAGTCAGCTACAAGCCTGGAGCACCAGAAGCTATTAACAACCGTCTGAAAGAACCTGCAGTGTTTGTATGGGATACATGATGGTTGTTGTGCTGATGCTCACAGCAATTTTGTTGCACCTCTAAACATTATTGACCTGGACTGAGTTCCCAGAGCAGCTCAGTAAAAACAATCAGCGGCTTTATTTTTCACATTAGCCCAAAAGAATATGTTTATGCCCTTAAATGTTCATTTGATATTGATTGCGTCATGCATCAATGAGTCTAGAATCAATCTGGATGGCAATATAATAAAATACGTTTAACCATTCTCTTTGGCAAGGAAGGGCCCTATTTTATTTACCATTTTCATTCTGAGTTCTGGGTGGACTTGAAACTGGGAGTGTTTCAAATCCGACGTTTAGATCTGCTCTCAGGCGCCCCCATGCGCACTTTGCTGGAAAAGATATCAGCAATTCTGAATCATGCTGCACAAGCCTATGGATGGCTTAACGTGACAAAAACCCTCCAGCTCTGATCGGTGCCTCCAACTGCGCATGCGCAGATTAGAAATAATAGAATGCTGCTCCCCTGGCACACCCTTCCCAGCTGGATAATGCCTCCTTTGGCCCCATAAGCATTGTCCCACCCTCATAGTATTATTGACCCCCTTATCCCCCCACCCTCTGACATCCAGGCTGATTGTGGGCCCCTCCCCCCTTTTCCTCCACTGATCTCAGGCAGAGTGGCTGTGGACACCTCTTCTCTTCACTGATTTCAAGAAGATGTGACAGTGGACCCCCTCCCCCACCCTCCTTTCTCCCCGCTACCTATCTCAAGCAGAAAGTCGTCAGGCTCTTGGCATCTACTTCCTCACTAATTGGAGTGCCCCAATCAGATTTTTATGGACCATGTCTGTTTCATGCCGATTCTGAATGGGTGAACGCAGTGGTAAAAGAGGTATGCCAGTAAAGTTGAGCAGGCAGCTCCATAAAGTCAATTTAAATATCTATATTAACATAGGAAAAGGCACCTGCAAAACAGAGGGGATGCACAAGAGTAACTAGAATCATAGAATCCCTTCAGTGCAGAAGGCCATTCAGCCCATCAAGTCTGCACTAACCACAGTCCCACCCAAGCCCTATTCCCGTAACCTCACATATTTACCCTGCTAATCCTCTGATACTAGGATCAATTTAGCATGTCCAATCAATCTAACCTGCACAACTTTTGACTGTGGGAGGAAACTGGAGAAATTAGAGAAAACCCACTCACACATGGGGAGAATGTGCAAACTCCACAGGACAGTGACCCAAGGCTAGAATTGAAGTCAGGTCCTTGGCACTTTGAAGGAGCAGCGCTAACCATTATGTCATTGTGCCACCCCATTAACTCATTTTGAAAGGAACATTGGACTTGTTGTTGAGTAAAGATTTTAATTTCAGTATGTTGGCCAAGACAGTGCTCTGATGGAATGCGACAGATTGAAAATTGGGAAACTGAGATGATGTGGGGGATGAGGTCTTAGGGGATCGGGGCTTTGTAACTACTCACAGATAGCCAATTCCCAGATATCTCTTCTCTGTTTCCTCAGTCTTCTGTTTGTTCTCTTACTCCACCAGATGTGGCATTGAATACCTGGTGTCCTAATGTTGGCGAGATCGTAGACAGCACAGCAGATCACCACGAACTTGATAGCCTGATAGGTATTGGAGTGTTCCAGCTGAGCAGTTCTTGCAACTAAAGATTGCTTCTGGCTACTGATTATTTACTCCATGAGGCTGCTTGATCCTCATTATAGATGGGTTGTTCTTGTGTAATTGGGTGGAGGAGGGGAACAATGAGCCAAACGTATAAAAGGTATCCCAATGACCAAACTGCTAGCCTCTCCAAAAGTGCACCACAGTACTTCCACAAACTTTGCAAAGACAAGATTAAAATTAACAAAAATATTTTTTTTTTGGAAATAATTTCCTCTTGGGGAGGATTGGAAAATTCTTGCATCTGAACCTGGAATTGGATTAAACAAGAAATGAGGTGTTTTACAGATGTGGAAAGATATTCAATAATGTTTCATTGTTAATTCCTGCACAAGCTGCAGTGTCTCACTGGGATAGTTCTGTTTCAAATAATATCAGGTGTGAGGGATTCCACATGCAGTAGAATATATATTGAGATTATGGAAGATGCTGGAAAATGTCTGCAGATCTGACGATATCTGTGGAGAGAGAAAAGAGCCAATGTTTCAAGTCCTGATGACCCTTAAGCTACAGTTGAACTGAACATTTCATTTAACAGGACTTAGAGCCTAAAAGCATGGTGAGGACAATGCTGCCAGTGACTATCAAAGTCATTGTCACTTAAAATTTGTACAAATACAATCTCCATAGAGAACAAAAATGTTTAGAAAGATCTTCAAATTTCTAAATGACTGACTGGAAGGATGACACCTGCTGAGATTTTCCAGATTTTCTGTTTTTATTTCAGATTCCAGCGTCCGCAGTGTTTTACTTTTATATATTTAGTCTGGTGTGGTCTTAGCTGGACCTGCACAGTGTAATTTGGGAGAACTTGCATCACAAGTAAGTCTGAGAGCTGTTTGACGTCACAATCACCCACTGCCAAAGCTTCTGGCATATGCAGAGCACTCCCTTACCAGCATTGACATGTGCTGAGAAGTGCATTGGGAATAGCTAAATGCTGGTTTTCATTCTGTAGGCTCAAGAGGTGCTACCAAGCCAAGCTTTACACTCAAGTTATTCCTGCTCATCTCTTGCAAGTATGCTCAAAGACAACATCAGCAGAGACCAACAAACTGGAAATTATATGTAGATCAAGTAAAGAGAATAAACAGTCAATAGAGAAAAGGGGGAAAAAAAATCTTTGAGAACGCTTAGAAAGGTTATAATGCTAAAAAAGAAATGGTCAACATTGAAGTTTATTTATTAAAGTTTATTTAGTAGTCACAAGTGAGACTTACATTAACACTGCAATGAAGTTAACATGCATCTAATTCCAATGCAATGCAAAAGAGCATTTTGACTGGCCTCTAGAATTTTGCCTTTCTCCAGGGTTTTGCATTGTGTTCTACTGACAAGTCTTCAGAAATTTTGGAGTTCTGGAGAAAGCTTTCCAAAACCTTTTACAACAACGTCTCTGTGAAGTTGCTGAGAATGGAGATCATACAATTTTGCTGCACGCCTTTTCCAGCCATCAGGTTATCTGTTTTCTCAGTGAAGGTATAATTTTATGCAGGAAATAAAGAAAGCATTTTATACCAAGTAATATAACTGACAGCAATATAATTGCACACTCTACTGCAAATTTTCATTTGTGATATTACCAAAGCACTGTAATTTTTCCTTGGTACAAATGTCAATAGATCAGAAATTTCTGGTGACAGCATTCAATTCTTCCTCTTCATACCATCTCAAATTGATTTCTTTCACTGACATTTCCTTCCAGCTTTCTAATGCTCAATATTTCATAAGAATAGAGGCCACTCCCTTAATGAGGTGTTATTTACATGAGTCACACAAGGCCATATATCTAATTAAAATACATAATATATAAATCTATAATAAAATATATCATGCATCACTAATAACTATTGAAGTTGTTTGGTTGGGTGGATATTCCCCCTGGCAAGGGAGGTTAGAACTAGGGAGTCACAATATTAGCATAAGAGGTCATGAGGAGAAATTTCAAGGGATTATGAATATTATGAGAGTCTGAATACTTAGTCACAGAGAATATTCTGCCCTGTTTCAATGAGCAGGCTTAAAAATGAACAAATCAGACACTCTCAGGCACTGATCTCCCAAAAAAGGTTCTAATTCTACAGCAGGGACCCTCTTCGTGTAATATAATCAGGCCGATGTTTTTTTCCCTTCAGCAGATCAAATGTATGACACAATGGTTGCGCTACTGACTGACAGCACCACAGACTTGGGTTCAATTCTGGCCCCGAGTGACAGTGTGGAGTTTGCACGTTCTCCCCTTGGCTGCATGGGTTTCCTCCCACAGTCCAAAGATGTGCAGGTTAGGTTGATTGGCTTGTTAAATTGCCCCGTAGTGTCAGGGAAAATAGCAGAGTGGTTACAAGGACAGGCCTGGATGGGATTACTCAGACTCAACTGGCCGAATGGCCTCCTTCTGCACTGTAGGGATTTTATGATTCTATGGTAGCTGTAACATTTCAATGGCCATCTTCAAAACTGGCAAATTTTACCACCAAATTAACTTTCCACACAATAACTTCACAAAAATGAAGCTGACTTTGCAGTTATCTAAATAAGATGTGGCCCATTCTATTTTAGGTTCCATTTTATGGGATTTAATATAGGTTATACAAAAGGTCCTCAATTGGGTCATTGATGAAGTGTAGTTGGAGTCTTGCACAAATAATTTGTTGTGAAACATTCCTTCAAAATACCTTTGAAGAAAAGGTTCTGAGAAGGATAAAAATGATGGTCATGTGAAGTATTAGTCTGAATCACGAACATTCGTGGAAATTAACTTGTTTTCACTGAAAAATAGATTAGATTAAGTGATTAGAAACATGACAGAGTATAATTTTACATTGCCTTGGTGTTGTCAGGTTGTATGAGTGTAAGTGAAATTGCTACTGAACTCAGTCATGTCCATACATGTACACTTCTCAGAGGACCGTCTCCTTCCTTTCATCTGCTCCAAGATATCATGGCTATTCAAAGTACCCAATTGGTCTTAGGTGAGATTCAACTAAATCTACACTGAAATAGATTCAAATTTGGCATCTTCTATTTAGTGTGGCTCACTTTTGCATTAAGTAACGATTTAACTGAATGGACTGTTGTTTGGTGCCATATTTTTACTGTTGTCACTAGATGGAGTTAGTTGACATTTTTATGGGCAGGAAATTTTATAAAATACACATCTTTGCACTCAGAATATTTGGAATTTGTGCTGGATGTTGTCTACTGGAGGTGCGTTCCATGGGATAGATTGGTTAAAAACAAATGGAGCTTATTTAATGGTGTGTGATTTCTTCCATGGCTGCTTTTTGTCCTCTATTTCCTGCGCGAGATCCATTACATCATTTCTGGTGCGTACATTAATACAGCAGAGCTCTGCATGAGCCAATAGGCATAAATGTAAATGCATAACACTGGAGACAACATGGAGCAGTGAAATTGTAACTAGATCTTCTCATTGCATCCAATGGGAGACTTCACTATAGTCTATCATTGGTGCATTTTCTTACAGGTCAGTTTTATATTATTCAGTTATTAAATTAATGATCTTTTAACTAACATGCTATGTGATATATCTTTGACCTTGCTTTCCACCCTTCAATTCTTTAATCTTGGATTAGTATTGTTGTGGTGAGACACCAAAGCCAAGTATGAAGGTGCTATGGAATGAAAAATAAGTCAGAAAATTGATGTTAATCTACATTGGACTGAAACTTACAAATTGTGAGTAACATCAGAGCAATGTATGATGAGATTTAATGGACATTGCAATGAATGAGTGTTTGGTGGTGGAGGTAAGGCAAGTTTCAAGGGGGTCAAAATTGACTTTATGCTGTTGTCCATGTGGTGTAAATTTGATATTTTGTTTCATTGTACTGCAAGAATTATGTATAAAGTAATCACATACTTGAGCGAACATCTGGGACAGAAACAGATTATCTTGTGATATATTATGCTGCTTATTTTAATGTTGCTGTAAAGAACTGACGGTCCCATCACTTTGAAGCAGTTGTTTCTCTAATTAGCAATTGACCAGTGAGTTGTGCTGTATAACTGAAGTTAAAATGGCGTTAATTGTTTAACTATAAGCAAATGAGACAGTCTATTTTTCTGACTGAGTTCAAGAAAAGGATAAAATAGCCATTTCTGGTGATTCCTCCCTGACTACAGCTGCTAAATGAGCAGCAACTTACACACAAAGAGATCAGGAATACTAATGTTGTTTCGAAAGCATCAAGATCATTTAACATGAAACTCAAATGAATTCTGGAGCTTGTTAAGCTCAGATCAAGATTGGTCAACACAAAGGCAGGCAACTGTCTCTAGTTAGGGATAGAAAGGCAGCAAGTAGGAGGAGCCACAACAGATAGATAGAGAGAGAGGAACCAATAGAGAGAGGGAGGTAATGGATGGAATGGGGGAAGTGATGGATAGAGTGAAAGACATGAAGGCTAAAGTGAGAGGTGATGGATGGAAGAAGAAAGTTGACATATATATTATACATATATATATAGAGAGAGACAGAGAGACAGAGAGGTAACAGGCAGAGGCAGAGAGTGAGTGATGACAGATAGAGAGAGAGGTGATGGATAGAGTGAGAGAGGTAATGGATAGAGGAAGAAAGATGATGAATCAAGGAGGAGAGGTGATGAGCAAAGTGAGAGAGAAAGAGAGAATAGGTAAGGAGAAAGCAAACCAGTGGAGGGAGCGAATAACAGGCCAGGAAAGAGATGTGTAGGGAGAGAGATGATGACAATGATTTGGAATGTAGTTACAAGTTATCAGGCTGGCAAAGTACTTAATTTGTTTCAATTTCAAAGCTCACCTGAGAACCAGCCTACTAGATATTCAGTTACAAGAAACCTCACAAGCTGCTGCAAACTCTTAACGTTCACAAGATCCTCACTTCAACTATAAATCATCAGGCCTACCACATGAGAGACCAAAAATCATATATCAGAGGCTGGATTAACTGTGATCTGTAAAAGTGCATCTTTAACTGTATCTAATTTGTGCGTGTATATCTATGCATGTGTACATACATAAAATCGATGGTATAAAGTTGCACTGATTTGGAGTAAATGCTTGAGAACGAATATCTCTCTTTATTTAAAACTCATAAAAGCTTACTGCTGAATTATTTAATTGTATTATACATTTCAATGGTAAGAAGACACACTTCATTCCATACAAATGCATTCTGTCCATGACACAGTACTTTGGCGTGTTAAAGTGGAATAAGCACTTCTGTGTCAAAATAAATTCACATCACAAGAAGATATGATCAACAAGTACTCTCCATTGTCTAGGTGAAACTGATTTGATGATATGAGTTCAGAGGAGTGCAGGATCTAGTTCTCATCCGCTACACTATGTACCAAGTAGAGCAAAAACTGAAATGACAGAGGTCTGAGAACATTTGCTCTAAGTCAGGTAATTTGGCTACTCCCTTAGTTAGAGTAGCAAAGTTCGGTGATGGTGTAAAAAGATACAGTGAATATAAGGCAACTGTAAATTAGATATTAGAATGTAATCCGCCTGATAGTTTACAAAACCTGAAGGAAGGTGTGTTCATAATGTTGTCAGAAGGCCAGATTTTCACAAAGTTAAATCTGACAAATGTTAGTCTGTAATTTGAGTTACATGATAAGCCTCAGTCATTTTTGATTACTAATACACATGAGTCTCCTTCAGTTCATCGGCTACCATTTGGTGTTTGGAGTCATAGAGTCGTAGAGGTTTACAGCATGGAAACAGGCCCTTCAGCTCAACTTATCCATGCCACCAAGTTTTTACCATTATGCTAATCCTATTGCTCACATTTGGCCCCTATCGCTCTATTCCAGACTTACCCATGTAACTGTCTAATACTTTTTAAAAATTGTACCCACTTCAACTACTACCTTTGGCAGCTTGTTCTAGACAGTCACCACCCTCAGGAGTCCTTTGAAACTCTCTCCTCTCTTCTTAAACCTATGCCCTCTAGTTTTAGACTCCACTATCAGTGGGAAAAGATGTTGAATGTCTATCTTATCTATGGCTCTCATTATTTTATAGACCTCTATAAGATCACCCCTAGGCTTCCAATGCTCCTAAGAAAGAAGTCCCATTCTATTCAGTCTCTCCTTATAACTCAAAGCATCAAGTCACAATAGCATTCTAGTAAATCTTTTTTGCACTCATTCTAATTTAATAATATCCTTTCTATAATAGTGTGACCAGAGCTGTTCACAATATTTCATGTGTGGCCTTACCTAATATCTCGTACAACTTCATCAAGACATCCCAACTCTCGTATTCAACGTTCTGACCAATGAGACCAAGAATGCCAAATGCTTTCTTCACCACTCTGTCCACCTGTGACTTCACCTTCAAAATGGATTTAGGTCCTTCCATAAGTACAGAAAGTTTAGGTCAAGAAAGGCAGTTTCTGCTCGGAACAGGAAACATGTGATTACATTTGACTTGTAAATAAATTAAAACAAAAAATGTATATAAGTTATATGGAGCACCAACTTTGTAAAGCTTTCTGTTAAGAATGGAAGTGTCCTGTGAATGGTAATAGGAGAAAAATGATAAGAGATGGGAATTTTACCCATTTGACGTGTGAGCGGCAGTCATTTCAGTTCCTGCCTAGTTAACCTCTCCACCATGGGGAAGAAGGGAAGAGTGTAATAGCACCAGTACTCTGACCATAGATGTATGCATTCATAACAACCAAACCAGAATAAACAAGCATTCACTCGATTCCATGCTATGAACAATGTTTTTGTCCTGCAAAGATATAACAGGGTAGGAGAGTAAATTACTGGGGAAGGCGATGAATCAAGGCACAGGAGAGAGAGATAATAAGTAGGAAGAAATGGTAGGAACAGAAACAGTGAGCATGGGCTGGCAGGGGTTAGAAATTTGCTGTACAGTTAGGAGGTGTGCTCCTACTAATAAGTAACAAGAAATAATATGAATCAACCATGTTTCCTTCTCTTTTTTTCAGATTTTTGGAGAATGCATTCTGAAGTGTGATAATCTGAAAGTAGAATTTCTTCAGCAGCATTGCCCTTTTATCAATTTTAACTTTGGATGGACATCGACAGAAATCCCAGATAAAAAAAGATGCATGAGCATTTAAATTGCTTGTACATTTTGCCAATTCTCCAAAAATGTTCCGGAAAAAAATAGAGAGAGTTCCTGTGGGAATTCTACTCTTGGATGCATCTTGCACAGAATAGATAAAAGGACCCTGAAATTCCATGGGAATTCCGTCAGTTATCTATAGCAATACTTAGCATAATACTATCTCGACTATATCTCGGAAGGTCCCACAGATAGCTTGCTGGAGTTCTGACAAAAACCTGGCAAAACCCAATAGAATTTTAGTGCTATGATCTTTATTATCACAATTCTTGGGCTATTATCTTGGATATTTCTCTGATTTAGTATCATTGGCCACTCTAATAATTAGAACCTGAGGGCCCAGACTTCATCCTTTTCTGTATATTATCACATAAAATAATAGCATGACTTAGGATCATTAAATGAACCTCACTTCACAGATTAGTTAAAAAAATATAAGACCATGTAGGTTTACCTCACTTTACAGGTGATGGAATGAAATTGCATTTTTACAAAAAAGTGTAGCTTTGCGCTACAAAATAGCCAATGAATTCATAGAATCTCAACAGAATAAGGCCATTCGGCTCATCAAGTTTGCACCAACCACAATCCCACCCAGGCCCTGTCCCCATAAACATATTTATTTATCCTACTAACTCTCTGACACTAAGGCACAATTTAGCATGGCCAATCAACCTAACACGCACATCTTGGAATGTGGAAGGACACCAGAATACCTGGAGGAAACCCACGCAGACACAAGGGAGAATGTGCAGACTCCACACAGACAGTGATCCAAGCCAGGAATTGAACCTGGGCCCCTGGTGCTGTGAGGCAGCAGTGCTAACCACTGTGCCACTGTGCCACTCACAGCAGAAGAATATATAATTTTCACAGGAAGAACAATCTATCTACCTGCATTACTTGGTTATGAAAAAGAATAGAATCATAGCTTGAATTTCTGCAACGTTTTTGTGACTTTTTCTTTCTTGATATGAAAGGCTTTCAAGATTAAGGTGACTATATGCTGTTGTCACAAATCACAAAGTGTCCTACGAATGGTAATAGGAGGAAAGTGATAAGGGATGGGAATTTTATCCCTTTGATGTATGAGCGGCAGATACTATAGTTCCTGCCTAGCAAACCTTTCCACTGTGGAGAATGATGAGGCTTTTCCTCTACAGTCGGGTGTCATAGAGCATCATATTTTCATTATAGCCAGTAATCCATAGATTATGAGATATGATAATTCTACCTCAGAATTAATATTCCAAACCCCAACTAATGAGAGGTTGCTGAGTTAACACAAAATTAAGGCAAAATACTGCCTCCAGTCTTGAAAGTTAATCTCTTATAAAATGAATGCATAATTACAGCAACATTTTAAGTCAAAAAACTTTAACTCAGGCCAGGCAAGCAAGTGTCCCATTTGCTAGATTTAAATATAGAGGTATATTTATGTATTTGCAGCTTGTAATATTTGCATAAGTCATTCCAAGTGTAATTATTGACAAATAAGATTAGAGGAATCTATGCAAACTCCTATTAGTACTTGCTTTGTGCAATTTTCTAAGTCTAATAAAATTATTTGTTGATTTATTGAAATTCCGAGGAACTAATTTCTAAACCAGCATGCCAAGGCACCCACATGGGGCTTATTTCTAATGAATGAAGAAGGTACAATAAGAAAGGTAGCTGTAAAGACACATTTGGGATCTAATGTTGTAATGTTTTGACATTTAGAGTTGATAGGATGATAGAAAACAAAAGGAAGCTAATTAAGAAGCTAAATATCTAAAAAAGGTACCAGAATCGGAATCCTGTTACATTTTATCCTTTCCTACCTGAGGAATGGTGAAGCCAATCATACCATCCTTAGCTTTGTCTTGGCTGAGACCAGATCACTCAGCGTAAACCAAGATCAAATATGGGCCTCACAATTAGTTAAGTTTATTTAGCAGTGTCACAAGTAGGCTTACATTAACACTGCAATGGAGTTATTGTAAAAATCCCCTATTCGCCACATTCCAGTGCCTGTTCGGGTACACTGAGGGAGGATTTAGCATAGCTAATGTACTAACCAGCACGTCTTTCAGACTGTGGGAGGAAACTGGAGCACCTGAAGGAAACCCGTGGAGGCAAGAACGTGCAGACTCCGCACAGACAGTGACCCAACCTGGGAATGGAAACTGGGTCCATGGTACTGTGAAAGATCAATGCTAACTACTGTGCCATCATGCCTCCCTTGGTTACTTGTGAATTCTTTTGAGGTCTAAGCAGGTGGGATCACTGAGTGAATCTCTTCCCACATACAGGGCAAGTAAACAGTCTCTCCCCATATGAATTTGCAGCTGTATACTCAGGTTATATGAATGTCCGAACCCAGATTTACAGTGAGAGCACATGAAAGGTATCTCCTCACTGTGAAAACATTGATGGCAGTATATATACAACATCTATACCAGTGTGTTCCTCATCATATACTGAGGCAAGAGATGATTACCAAAGTTGCTTTTTAATTTTATTCATTTGTTAATGTTTAAAGTTAATTTTATTAATCACAAGTAGGGCTTATATTAACATTGCAATGAGGTTACTGTGAAAGTCCCTTAGTCGTCACACTATGGTGCTTGTTTATGTCAATGCACATAATCATTATGTCTTTCAGATTGTGGGACAAAACTGGAGCACCTGGAGGAAACTCATGCTGACACATGCAAACAGACAGTGACCCAAGCCAGGACTTGAACCTGAGTACCTGGCGCTGTGATGCAGCAGTGCTAATCACTGAGTCGCCATGCTGCCCACATTTGACTTGTTATTGCTACATATATTAGGATACATTGAAAAGTAATTTTCTTGCGTGCTATACAGGTAAAGCATATTGTACGTAGGATACAAAGAAGAGAAAGAAAGAAGGTGCAGAATGTAATCCTGATGATTGCTAAATTTATAAGAGATTGAAATACAGCATTGTTAAAGAATTCGTAAGAATTAGAGTACAGTTTTAAAAGCATAGAACAAGAGTAAAAGAGTAGAACTATAGGGTGTGCTGGTGATAGCTTGCAAGAAATAACCATATTTCGGCACCATTTGCAAACATCAGAGTGATTCCAGGATGAATCTCTCACTCAACATGTTTGTTCAGGTGGAATCCCATGGCTCAGTGATGATGTAGATTGACAATTTAACATATGGAGATCATGGGCTGAAATGTGCAACTCACCACTCTGTGACTAGGCACACTGGCTTCCAGTGTGTCGCGACCACATTCTTTCCTTGCATCGGAATGATGTAAGGGCATGGGATAAGGATTTGAAGAAGCATTGTTGCAATTGAGAGACTAATTTCACCAAAAATGGTTTGTGCACTTCTTGCTAATATACACAGAATCCTCTTTTATGGAATACATCCAACATCATGTGTGGGATGGGTGTTTTCAAAGTAAAATTTCATCAATAATATAGGCTGGGATTTCCCAGTCCTGACAGTGATGAGGGACAAGGTCGGGGCTCTGGGATTTCCAGTCCTGACAGTGATGAAGGACAGGGTCCCCAGGGCACTGCAGCAGTAGCTGAAAGATCACTTCCCCACTAGTGTGAATTCACAGCAGGAAGAGGCACTCGCACCCGTCATAGCGCGTCAGCATTTCAACCAGAGACCTGTTTTGTAATGGGAAACAGATGAAACCCTGTCTGATATTGTCACTCCCATTCAATTATTTGTGTCACCAGCAGGGCATCATGCTGCTCTGGAACACGCCCAGTCCAAATTGGCATGGATATGGCTAGGCTCACTTGGAGGAAAGGTTAGGACAGCTTGAGGAGACTAGAAGATGGAGGTTGCCTGAAACTGTAGAGTCTGAAACACCATGAACAGTAGTAAATGAGCAGACCATCCATCACGTGGATCAGAATGTTACAGGTCATTGGCTGCATGAAGTACTGTTGAGCAGCGATGATCTGTTCTGGGGTTGGTGTGGGGAGATTAGACATCTCTCTCACTTACAGATGTTGGCAGGGAGAGAAGAGGGGACCAAGAGGAAACCCTGTCCAACTGTACCTCTAGCTCACAGAACACCGAAGACGTTGGAGAGAAGGAAGAATGTGCACCTGTAGAAGCATCACAGTATATCCTGCACTCTCCATTAGCCCAGAGATATACACTTGGGTCGTTTTAGAACTAATTCTAGATCTAGAGAGGAGAGGAATGGCAATGTGGGAGAAGGTTGATGGTGATAGGGGAAAGATGCTGTAGGCCTCATGATTTAGGTGAGTTGGCGGGTAGGAAGAACCATGATGCAGTGCACCTGCAGGTATGTGTGCAGAAGTGTGAATGTGCATGGGAGTGTGTGCAAGTGTGAATGGACACGGGGGTATGTGCAAGTGTGAATGGACACGGGGGTGTGTGCAAGTGTGAATGGACACGGGGGTGTGTGCAATTGTGAATGGACACAGGGGTGTGTGCAAGTGTGAATGGACACGGGGGTGTGTGCAAGTGTGAATGAACATGAGGATGTGTGCAAGTGTGAATGGATATGAGGGTGTGTGCAAGTGTGAATGGATATGAGGGTGTGTGCAAGTGTGAACGAGTACATGGGGGAAAGAGGGAAAAGAGATTCAGACAATGGGATCCATAGTGTCAACTGGGGGACATATTGAGGGTATTGTTCATAGGCAGGGATGGTGAGGATTAAAGGGGCAGTGAGAGTCAGTCATGTTGCATAGATTGACTACGCATGAACTGCCACTGAGGCTCCTTTTCCTTCTGCCATTCAATGAGATGAGCGTGAGAAGTTGCGCATTCACTTACCCTGGCAGCTCAGTGCAGATGAGATCATTCATCCATCTCTGGCACCGCAAAGCAGTCATGCAGTGGAAGAGCTGGACACTGAGCACTCTGGTGATTTGTTCCTATGCAGGATTGATCACACATACAAACCTCAACTTCTTCCTTCTACGCCCAGGGTACAGGACATCCCTCATGGCCATCACTGTGTTGAGCAGCACTTTAAGTGTCACAAAATCTGGGAATTGGAGCTCCCTGGGATCAGAGAACAATCTCCCCCTTCTACAGAAGATGTCCAACAAAGAAGTTGAGATCTGGCTGCCTTTTAAATATGGTGCCCAGATGTGATGGTGAGGTTAGTGACATCCAACTCATTCCACTATGTGTTTCGATAAGAAACACTGGCTGTGCATTGGACCAGCATCGCACAATTCGACAAGAATTCACACTGACTTCCAAAGTGGGAAATACTCCTGGCCCCACCCCTCCACCCGACACAGGACTTAGGATCGGAATGGAAAATCTCAGATATTTACTGGAATGTTACTACCATTCACAGCAGCAAAATTTTCCCATCCCACTACAGTGAATGGAGAGTTGACTGGGCACCAAATTCTCTATCCTCACTGTAGTGGCACCGTGGCATGAATAGCTGGTAATATCACACCCATGGTCTTTTTCAAAAGGTTTGCTTAGGTTGTTGTTGTAAGAAATTTTAAATAATCCCAACAAATAAATCCCACCATCCCAAAATATAACTGCAGGGATTTGCTGCAAAAATGTACTAACTTTAGGATAAGATACTGCTGGTGACAACACCTAAATATCCAACCGTGTTTTTGTCAAATTGAGCAGTGAATTGAGTTTAGCAGGGTTATTGATGATGCAGAAATACACAGCCCACATCTTATAGTCAGTGACAGTATGGAGAAAGCACACTGCTGATCACATTTAAAACTGAGTCTTTGTCTTTTCTAACTGAAGTTTTAGGAGCTTTCTATGCTGGCTCCAACCTGGCTCCATTGACCAGCAGATTAGTGGCAAAGTGCAACTGCAGTCAAGCCAAGCTGTCTTTCTATCAGCATTGCCTTCAGTTCATTGACTGTCAGAGTTTTTAAATGGCCTTGGCTTTGATAGACTCTCCCCACCCCTACCCACCTTAACCCCTTACTCTCACCCTCTGCAATACTGCTCAACCCCAGTCCCAGCTCAGCCCCACCTCCCCCATTCATCAGACTATGTTCACCTCAGACACTTCTCACCCCCCTCTCCTGTATCTCCTCAACACTGCTTACCTGCTCCACACTGCTAACACACTATCTTGATACTGCTTACCCCCAGGTACTAGTCAACCCATTCCCTCCCCCCCCCCCCACCATTTGCCCAGATAATGCTTAAGCCCACTCTCCCGATACTGCTTACCCCCGATGCCTTCTCCTAAAAATGTGGATTATCTCCTCCCCTTTCCTGACAATACCCACACCCCCGACAGTGCTCATCCTCCTGCTCCCCATCTCCAGGCCACCCCCTGCCACTAATCCACACAGCCCAACACTGTTGACTATATCATGTGAGCTGTGATAGGATTGGGGGAGGGGTGGTGGCGTAGGAGCTGTTGCACTATGATGGTTTGACAAATCACCTGGTTTACTTAGAAGGCAGCACGGTGGCACAATAGTTAGCATTGCTGCTTCACAGTGCCAGGGAATTGGGTTCAATTCTGGAGTTTGCACATTCTCCCCATGTTTGTGTGGGTTTCCTCTGGGTGCTCCCATTTCCCCCCACAGTCCAAATTGACCCTAGTATTGGGGTGGGGTGGAAATTAGTAAGGTAAATACATGGGGTGATGGGAATAGGGCCTGGGTGGATTGTGGTCAATGCAGACTCGATGGGCCAAATGACTCCCTTCTACACTGTGGGGATTCTATGATTCTATGAGCTGTGCTCCTGAGCAGGTTTTACTTCTGCAGGATCAGGTCTAAGTAAGTCAGTGTAAAAAGCAGAGTCAGTATAGGGTAAATTGACTATGTTGCATGTCTACAGATCAGAGAGGAGACCATCAGTGAGCCATTTCTGGGGCATGAGAAGTTCCTGATTCTAGCTCCCCCAGTGCCGTTGCAACACTCCTGCTATTGAGATTGGAAGATGTGGGGTCAGCGAAATAGGCAGTTTGCTTAATTATCATGCATGTAAGTTGTGTGCAGGCAAATTCCATAAAATGTTTTGAACATCAAAAATGAGAAAATAAAAGGAAGCAAATCAAAAGATTGTTTTATTGTTTCTATAGTTCAGATTAGCTTAGGTAACTCGGGGGTGGCACAGTGGCACAGTACTGTCTCGCAGCACCAGGGACCCGGATTCGATTCCTGATTTGGGTCACTGTTTGTGTAAAGCTTACACTTTCTCCCTGTATCCGCATGGGTTTCCTCCCAGTGCTCTGATTTCCTCCCATAGTCCGAATGCTGGTTAGGGACATTGACACTGGCGTGTGGTGATTAAAATAATTTCACAGTAACTCCTTTGCAGTGTAAATGTAAGCCTTGCTTGTGACTAATAAATAAACTTTAACTTTTAATTTTTTAACTTGTAACAGTATGTCCTGCAACAAATATTGGTCATCAATGATGAGACTTCATTAGAATTTGATTTGTGATGAACAACAACAACTCCTTTCAGATGAAATGATGCATTGCATTGTGTTCTACACAGACAGTACAAACTGCAGGCATGTATCTCAAATGCATAAATAGTAGACACAAGAGCTAAACAAAACACATTAAATTGATTTATTTATATCTTAATCTATAGTGCCCTCTCGCCTCTTCAAAATGTGGCTCTTTTTGGTATTATTATACATAATGCTATCTACTCAATTAATTATTATTCTGTTCACACAGCTGTCTTCATGCATGAAAGCTTTCCATCTTAGAAATATAAAATTAATGCAAAAAGGGAATTTGGTTTGATGTACATTAATGAAAACAGGTAAGAAACAAAAATTTTAAACCATTAGAACAGATGAACAAAATTAATTGTATCGACAATTAATTGTATCAACCTTGTTTTAGCTTTGTAACAAAACAAACAATACAAATATAATTCCTGGAAGAACAGCTTATATGTTATATGTAGCTCTATCTGGAAGAGAAAATGTCCGAGGTGCATGGGGTCCTTAATTATGCTGGCTGTTTTGCCGAGGCAGTGGGAAGTGTAGACAGGGTCAATGGATGGGAGGCTGGTTTGTGTGATGGATTGGGCTACGTTCACGACCTTTTGCAGTCTCTTGTGGTTTTGGACAGAGCAAGAGCTATACCAAGCTGTGATACAGCCAGAAAGAATACTTTCTATGATGCATCTATAAAATCCAACAATGGCAGGAAAACCCAAGCTGATTGATTTGCTAAATGCCCATCATACTGACAGTCCCAAAGCTGGTTTTATTTCTAAATAGTGCAGTAGATAATGAAATGAGAATCACTGCTTGGTCTAATTACACACACATAATTGGTCCACTTGTTCCTAACTCTATAACACCCTCGAGATGATATCAACTGATTGAGCACCAGGAGTGAAAATGTTTCTGTGGTTACTTGAGCTGTGTGTGTGAGGAACCACTTCCTGACTTTTGTATGTAAAGAATTCTTATTTGAGGTATGTTTCACTGCAAAAGAATAGGTCTGGAAGATTTAATTAGAGGCTTTTATATTTTTTAAAGTGCTAAGTTGTGTTAAAAAAATCATCGATAAAATATGCCTGTTGCTGAAATAAACATTTCTACCTTAGAACTGATAGTCCAGATAATGATCAGGATGTTACCATTGCATTCGCCCATTTTTGGGAGTGAAAATTTGATAAAGTTAGGGGTGAGGTGAGTAACGCGATCTGCTCCCCCTTCCACGCCGGTTCACACTTTAACAAGGCCAGAAAATGTCCACGTTTAGAAACTCACCCAAAATGGCACAAAATCAATTTAAATAAATCTGATGTATTTCAATCCACTGAACGAACTGTACGCCCCACTTCACCAGCACGTCTGCCTTTACCACTGCCACCCAATCCGGAATCATCTGGCATAGACATAAAAGTCGGATTCAGGCTCTCCATCAGTAAGGTTATTGAGGAAGTAAGTGTTTACCATCAGATGCTACTATGTACCTGTGCTACTCCTAGGGGATCCTATCACGACGACAATGTTGCTTTTTGTGCCAGGAAAAGATCTGCACTTGACAATTAATTAAATGTTATTGTTTTTCACCACCTATAGACCTCATATTCTTGAACCTTCCTCCCAGTGGCATCACCCTTCTCTCCATCAGGACAAAATTCTTCTCACTGGCACTCAATTATTTTTATTCCTGGGACATGGGCATTGCTGGCTGGGCAGCATTTACTGTTGATTCCTAGTTGTTGTGGAGCAGTTGAGAGTCAACCACTGGCGTCACATGTAGGCCAAGCCAGGTAAGGATGGCAGATTTCCTTCCCTAAAGGACAGTAGTGAACAAATGGGTTTTTCTGACAACTGATCCATCGTCATCATTAGGTTCTTAATTTTAGATTTTTTTTATTGAATTTCAAATGCCACCATCTGCTGAGATTCGAACCTGGGTCCACGGAACATTAGCTTCTGGATTAGTAGTCTAGCAATAATACCACTGGTCATTGCCTGCCCTTAACAGCAAATTGTCCAGCCTACTCAGTGTGAATGTTTCATTCACAGTGATTCGACTTGGGTGTGACTTACTGACCACCAGATCATGGGTGGGATTTTACAGCCTCATTCAGGCAAGACTAGAAATTTTTGCCTGAGGTCAATGGAGATTTTCATTGTCAGACCTTCAGCCCCGCTCCCCCCTGCCAATTCCATGGCGGGTGAGGTGATAGAGTTACGGCCCGTATCTCCTAATCTCCCTCTATTGTTAAAGGATAAAGGGATTTAGGGCTGAGCCTCCCCCATACAAGAGCCGGGAAGTCAGTGTGCTAGGAAGGTTCTGCGAGTGTGTGGGGAGGAGGTGGGGAACTGTTGCTCAGCAGGGCCCCCGATGTCCGATTTGCAGTGCAGACGCGGAGCTCAGCATGACCTCGCGTCTTTGGGATGATGCTGGGTCCTAGTGCGGAAAGCGTGATTCACACCAGCAAGCTTTCAAGTTCCAATCTTTTAGCTCCCTCGTCGGTGAGTAGCGTAAAACATTCCACGAGACTCATGGAAATTCCTTCACTCTTTTAACTTCTTTAGCATGTCATTAGTGAACACTTTCTCTGGGATTCCTCTCCTCTGCCTCCTGCACCACCCCACTCCCCTCCCCTCTTCCCTACTCTCCCACCATGCCCGTCCCCCGCCCCCCCCGACATTCAGCAAATGCCAGTGTGACGTTATACTGGTGCCATTTACAACAGGCTCACCTAGAACCTCTCAGGGTCCAGGGGTGCGATGCATAAAGGTGAGTATCACCCCTGGGGCAGAGGGACATGGCCAGGCAGAAGCCTGGAAATGTATCTGGGCACTGCCCCTTTGCACAATCTGGCAGTGCCAACATGTGCCATGGAGCAGGCCCCAATGGAAGCCTCATGAGGGAGGGGCGGGGAATTCAGATATATAAAGATGTCATCCTGATCTCAATGCAGCCAGGTATTGCCAGTGTTTTAAGGCCCTGCCCTCTGTGTGATAGCATGGATCACACACACTTAATTTTTTTTAGCAGACTCTCATAAGATCTGAAGAGAAAACCAATGTGCTTCCCTGGAGAGAAAGACATTGGTTTTCTTGCTTGAAGTAACAATTTGCCATTTTTTGGTAAGATTCCCCCTCAATATATCTTTCAACAGTCAGTAAAAATAGAGAACTACCCATCGACCAGCTATATGACCTAATGTCCCTCCAACTACCAGAAAGGGGCCCCTTACTGATCCAGTAAATACTGACCTATTTTGTTAGCTAGTGTTTGCTGTTATTTAGTGGTAAAACACATTGTTAATAATCGGCTAATGAATAGTCGTTTGGTAGTACAGACCTTGAGTATTGCTAAGAAAAAAGATATTTAGTACTCATCAAGAAAATTGACAAGGAGTACCAATGTAAGGGAAAGCAACAAATTCATACTGTATGCTGAAGTTGGGCTATTCAAAGAAATATGATCAGGTTATTTTAAAATTGTGCAAACTCATGGACATGCCAAAGGTCAGCACTGTGAGCTCTGAAAAATCCTCAGCCGGCTTCAGATTGACCTGGAAGGACAAGGCAACTGAAAAATTTGAGCTGCAAGAAAAGCTAGCTGCTTCACTCTGCTCAGTAGTAAAATCAGTGATATTTGCCACGAACAGGACGCTGCCTTCAAGCTACAAAGATTTTCTGCTTATCAGACAAATGAGTAATGTGGTATGTGAATTTCAGTGGTATGTGGTATGTGAATTTCAGTGTCAGTGTGATATTAAATGTGTAGACTAAAGACTGGGGGTCACAACAAACAGCATATCTTCTGTTGTTCACAATGGGCAAGGTACAGGTAGACTCCTCTCCGTCTGTGCTAGTACGCTGACTCCCCAGCTCTTGTGTGGGTGAGGTTCAGCCCTAAATCCTTTTATCCTTTAACAATAGAGGGAGATTAGGAGATATGGGCCGGAATTCTATCACCTCACCCACCATGGAATTGGCAGGGGGGGCAGAGCTGAAGGTCTGACAATGAAAATCTCTGCTGACCTCAGGCGAAAATTCTCAGTCTTGCCCAGACAAGGCTGTAAAATCCTGCCCATGATCTGGGGCTCAGTCAACCACATCCAAGTCAAATCACAGTGAATGAAACATTCACAATGAGTAGGCCGGACAATCTGCCGTTAAGGGCAAGTGATGGCCAGAGGTATAATCGCTAGACTATTAACCCAGAAGCTCAACTAATGTTCTGTGGACCCGGGTTCGAATCTCAGGAGATGGTGGAATTTGAATTCAATAAAAAAATTCTGGATCAGTTGTCAGAAAAACTCATTTGTTCACTACTGTTCTTTAGGGAAGGAAATCCGCCATCCATACCTGGCCTGGCCTACATGTGACGCCAGTGGTTGACTCTCAACTACTCCACGGCAACTAGGAATCAACAGTAAATGCTGCCCAGCCAGCAATGCCCATGTCCCAGGAATAAATTTTGTCCTGATGGAGAGAAGTGTGATGCCACTGGGAGTGCAGATCTTACAGATGACAATGATCCACAACTGCCTGTGCCTAACATCTCCCCTGTCCATAATATGCCCCTAGATGTGTACCCAGGATGCACATTAGAGGTAGAGGCAACCTGCTACCTTCCACGCCTTGTTGCCGGAGATGCCCTTAGTGTAAGTTCTTTACAGGACCAGGACCCTGAGGGTCCCGGTCTACTTTCAACTGACATTAGTTTTGTTGTGTCACCCAGTTCTGCCCATGGTGCCTGAGTTGCACTGGTCACAGAAAGGGGGAATTCGGATTGGCTGGATTGTCCAAGAAAATCCTGTATGGAAGGTCTCCAGTGAATCTTCCTCCCTCACGTGCTTGTGGAGTTGCACTGATCTCAGAAAGGGGGAATGTCCAGAAGCCTCAGTGTCATTTGGCACTGTTAATCTTGGAGTCCGACTTTTGTCTGCACCATGCAGTTGAAGCCCATGGCCATTGTCCATAGAGGCTGAGCCATGTTTGGAGTTCTGTCACGGATCTGACCTCTTACCCCAGGCTTTCCGTAGTGAATGTTAACTTTGCAGTGTTGGCCTAAGTGCCACACATTGTCAGCTCCACCTTTGCAACAGAAGGCTTTGAGGATCTTTCATGTTGCCTTGCAGTAACAGAAGTGTCACTGACAATCCTTCCTGGTAATCTCGTATCTCCGGTAGCTGAGGAATGAATGTGTCCAGAGGCACCAAGCTGGGGCACAACTGAATCCTGGGACCCTGCAAATGTCCAATTGTCTAATCCCTGAGACATTCCTATCTCTACCTGATATGCATCAGAACCAATGTGATGCTCACCAAATAGTTACCCAGAAACCTGTCTGCTCATCTATCGAAGTGGTGTCTCTCTGATGGTGGGTGGGACAGGTGAGAGCCATGACACTTCATCCATGTCCTCCTTTGAGTGGCGTTGAAGGTGAGAGTTGGAACACTGTTGTTAGATGGTCCAGGTTTCTCAGTCAATGTTCCTGCACGGCAAGGGACGTGGTTTTCGTACATAGCCTGGTCAAGGGTTTGACGACGCAGAATTCACTTGAGACTAGTCATCTGGATAAAGGTGCAGTGATTCTGCAGATCCACCTCCCCTACAGTGCAGGTCCACTCCTACTCCTTCCTGTGAGCTCCATGATGCTCTCCAAGGATGAAGTCAGGATCTTCAGCTCAGGCAGCCCACTGCCCGTCTTCTCTTGCCCGCGGCTCTGGGCAAGCTTCCCATGCAGGAAAACAAATGAATGTGATGTGACATGGATAGGTCAGTTTGATGACACGTAGCATGTATGGGCATTGTATTTAAGCAGAGAGGGAATGTGATGTGGAGTGCTGAGAGGATTGAGGATGCAGATGGGAGGTTGGGTGTTGGGGTTCTGTGAGAGATGGCATTCAGAATCAAGGTGACATTTTGGAGGTGACAAAGGGTGGAGTGCAGGAGGGAGACAAGAATACTTACCCTGGCAGAACAGAAAACGGCATTATTTTTTCTCTCTGTGTGACACACCGGTCATTTTGGTCAGGTTGCTGGCACTGATCAATATTGCCATCATATCCCAGGTGGGAAATTGTCATCTTGCTGGAGGGCGTCCTGCCATACCAAGGCTAAATTACCACCTACCTCTCCTCTACAGCATCCAGCATACAGCTGAGGGCCACTTCTTTAAATCTGGGAGCTGGATTCCTTCTAATCATCCCCTTGGCTTGAAGGAGGACAAGTGTTGTTCTGTTGTTTAAATGCATTGAATTGCTCAGAAGACCTCCCTGGGGTGCGCAAATAAGATACTTCATGCCTCAGGTGTCGCATTTTTCGCATGGGTAAAACAGAATGTTCAAAGTGCCTGAACACTACAGTGTGGATCACACTGCCAAGGGTGGCAGGAATCGCACCAATTTTCTCCGTGAAAATGGCATTGTTGAGACCGCACATAGAGTATGGCATTTTGGCTTGAGCTCAATAGAATGATAAAACCATTACCCTCCTTGAGGAAGTTCAAAGCCAGGCAGCTCGTTTTGTTATGAGCAATGACTTGAGAAATTCTATTGCCTACGTTGGCCACTTTGAGACGAAAAGCTCATCGGTGAATATGTCTCTTTAAAGTTTGAAGTGAACAATTCAATATTACTGAGCAATGCTTTAAGCTCAAAAGTGACCAGTTCACAACCAACAGTTCTAACTGTATGTATTCTTTGTTTATCCTTTCATGGGATGTGGTGTTGCTGGTTTGACCGGCATTTTTATTGCCTGTCCCTAATTGTTCTTGAGATGGCGGTGGTGAGCTTACTTCTTGAACCACTGCAGTCCATGTGGTGTAGGTACACTCACAGTGCTGTTAGTAAGGGAGTTTCAGGAGTTTGAAGGAACTGTGATATATTTCCAAATCAGGAATGTGAGTGATTTGGAGAAGTATTTGCAGGTGATGGTGTTCCCATATATCTGCTGCCTTTGCCCTTTTATGTGGTAGAGATTGGGAGTTTAGAAGGTGCTAAGAGCGTTGATGAATCATTGCACTGCCTCTTGTAGATAGCAAGAAGTCTCACAACACCAGGTTAAAGTCCAACAAGTTTATTTGGTAGCAAAAGCCACTAGCTTTCAGAGCACTGCTCCTTCGTTAGGTGAGTGAGAACTTGTGTTCACAAACAAGGTATATAAAGACACAAACTCAATTTACAAGATAATGGTTGGAATGCAAGTCTTTACAGGTAATCAAGTTTTAAAGATACAGACAATGTGAGTGGAGAGAAGGTAAAGCACAGATTAAAGAATGTGTATTGTCTCCAGCCGGGACAATTAGTGAGATTTTGCAAGCCCGGACATGTCGCAGGGGTTACAGATAGTGTGACATGAATCCAAGATCCTGGTTGACGTCGTCCTCATGTGTACGAAACTTGGCTATCAGTATGCTCAGCAATTCTGCGTTGTCATGTGTCGTGAAAGCCACTTAGAGAACGCTTACTCGCAGATCAGAGACAAATGCCCGTGACCGCTGAAGTGTTCCCCAACAGGAAAAGAATACTCTTGCCTGGTGATTGTTGAGCAGTGTTCATTCATCTGTTGTCATAGAGTCTGCGTGGTGTCTCCAATGTACCATGCCTTGGGATATCCTTTCCTGCAGCATAGGCAACGTAGACAACATTGGTTGAGTTGCAAGATTATGTACTGTGTACCTGTTGGATGGTATTCTCACGTGAGATGATGGCATCTGTGTTGATGATCAGGCATGTCTTGCAGAGGTTGCTCTGGCAGGGTTGTGTGGTGTTGTGGTCACTGTTCTCCCGAAGGCTGAGTTGTTTGCTCTGGACAATGATCTGTCTGAGATTGTTGCTGAGCAGAAGCTGATAGCCAAGTTCCACACGCATGAGCATGGCCTCAACTGGGATCTTGGGTTCATATCACACTATCTATAAACCCCATGATTTGCCTGAGCTTGCAAAATTTTATTAACTCTCCTCCCTGGAGACAATACACATCTCTTAAACCTGTGCTTAACCTTCTCTCCACTCACATTGTCTGTACCTTTAAGACTTGGTTACCTGTAAAAACTCGCATTCCAAACATTATTTTGTAAATTGAGTTTCTGTCTTTATATGTCCTGATGGTGAACTGAACTCCCATTTACCTGATGAAGGAGCAGTGCTCCGAAAGCTAGTGGTTTTTGTTACCAAATAAACCTGTTGAACTTTAACTTGGTGTTGTGAGGCCTCTTGCTATGTTTACAGCAGTCCAAACTGGCATCTCCACATCCTGTAGATAGTACACATTGCCGCCATGATACATCAGTGACGGAGAGAGTGAATGCTTGTGGAAGGACTGCTTTGTCCTACATTGTGTCAAACTTCTTGAGTGTTACTGGAGCTGCACTTATCCAGACAAGTGGAGAGTATTCCATCACACTTCTGACTTGTGGTTTTGGGGAATCATGAGGTGAGTTATTCCTCAACATACATCCTTTGCCAATTCCTTTATGTTTCCCCCAACAATATTTAAAGACTGCAATAAACATTAATCTCAATGCCCTCTAAAGGTTCACTGAAGAAAAATCTGCGGCATTTTTTAAATTAATGTAACCAATTATTGTGCACATTGTGAAAGTTCCCTGGTGGAAGATCAAGGAAAGAAATGTTACTAAGTGCGAAGCAGCACAGTTTGTAACCAATGTATTATCCAGCTAAATCGATAATGTTAACAATGTTACCAATTTGACAGCTCCATTGCTGGCTTGATGTGTTAAATTTGTCCCTGATGTATTCCTGAGCCTTACAGACTCAAAAGATCCCAGTTCTAATCTTTGCTGATGAATTGTTCGGGTAGCATATAGAGGGTGTAACAACAATTGTTCTCAGCATCGTTACAGTACGATAGCCAAAATCCATCTCAGTTCCCTCTTCCGATCATGACCTGTGCTCGAAAATAAGCATGCAGTTATTGGCTAAGGAAAAGGTTGTTCTCAAGTGTAACACTTCTCATAACTGGCTGTGGGCATCACTGGGACAGGCCAAATTTGGTGCCCATACCTAATTGCTCTTGCCTTTTCCTGTGATCATATTGCTGTTCATAGGATCTTGCTGTGCATAATTGGCTGCGTTATGTCTTACATTCATTACCAAGTGAATACGTCTCAAAAGCACTTCCTAGGCTGGAAAACATTGGGAATGCCTTCTGATCTGATGCTCCTGGCACTGACTCTCATTCAGTGGAAGAACATGTTGAATAATCAAGGGAGGAAGTTTGAACTCTTGATCCACAGCTCTCCAAAGATTCACAAAACTGGCCTGATGATCATCGTGCTTGATTGTCCAAACTGAGAACCAACACAGCAGGATAAATGGACAAAAAGATACAGCTAAAAAAGACTGAAAAAAGAACTGTTCCCATATACAACTGACAAACGTGATGCAATTAACATTTTGAGAATAATGTAGTTTGCAATAAGCTAGTCTCAAGACTTAATGTGCAAACTGAACAAATAGCACAGGATATTCTGTCAGGATTCATCATATATTTCCGCATTGAAATTCACCTGCCTTGTGTCCACCTATTCCACCAGGCTGTCTGCCTCCCCATGAAGGTTATTTCTATCTTCCTCACTGTTTAAGATGCTACTTTGATATGAATTGATGCCTTGAGCTCAGGGGTACAAGAACAATTTTGAAATTTGAAGACAAAATTTGAAAGTGTATGAAATAGTGAAAAAGACAGTACTAGACTATAAAAGGGGATAGACAGACTAATGGAATAGGTGGATACATGTCAGATGAAATTGAATGCAAGAAAGTTTAAGGTGATATATTTCAGTGAGCAGGATAAGGAGAGACAATACAAGCTACATGGTGCAATTTTAAAGGGCTTTAGAAGAAAGAGAGTTGGGGATGTTTGTGCACACGTTATTGAAAATAGCAGAACACATTAACGAAACAGTTAATAAAGCACATATCATCTGACTTTATTAATCAAAGAAAGTTACACTCAGCTCACATAAAACATTACATTGACCCCAGCTAGTGCAATGAATGGGATTTTACAGCCTTGCTTATTTCAAAATCGAAAAATCCTGCCCGAGGTCAACACCCATTGTCCGATTCTCACCAGCTTCGATTCCAGTGGCAGTTGGGATGGTAAAATTCCAGCGAATGTGTCCATTGGCAAGGGTGCAGAAAAGGGAAACTAGGATGGTTCCAGGATGAGGGATTAAGCTTATGTCATAGAATTATAGAATCCCTACATACAGAAGGAGGCCATTCAGCCCATTGAGTCTGCATTGACAACAATCCCACTCCTTAGTCCCACATATTTATCCTGGTAATTCCCCTGACACTAAGGGGCAATTTAGCATGGCAAAGCAACCCCAACCTGCACATCTTTGGACAGTGGGAAAAAAGCGGAGCACCCCGAGGAAACCCAAGCAGTCATGGGGAGAATGTGCAGACTCCACACAGACAATTGCCCAATGTTGGAATTGAACTCAGTTCCCAGGTGAGATAGAATTGCAGGCACTGTGCCACTGTACCACTTGTTGTAACAGGTGGTTAAAATCATGAAAACAAGTAAATTGAGAGAAACAGTTTTTTGATAGCAAGATGATACAGCTTTAAAGTGATTAACAAGAGAACCAGAGGCAAGAAGAGGAGTACTTTTTTGCACAATGACTGATCAGGATTTAGGATTGCCTGATAAAATGATAAATATGGATTCAATAGTAGCTTTCAAAAGAGAATTGGATAAATATTTCAGGGAAAATAAATTGTAGAGATATTTTTATTTATTGTTTCTTGGCATATGGGAATCAGTGGATAAGTTAACATTTGGTCCCATCCCTAATTGTCCTTGACCTTTCCCTGTGATCACATTGCTCTTTGTAGGACCTTACTGTGCATAATTGGCATAATTTCATAATTGTGTTTCCTATATTACCATAGTGAAAGCATTACAAAATCATTTTATGGGCTGGAAAATATTGGGGATGCCCTGAGGTAGTGAAATGTGCTGTGTAAATGTTGCAATTTCTCATTATGCTCATACTTAGGCATCTGTAGAGTCTTGGAAGGAAATGACCTTCAGGCAGGTTTCTTAAAATAGATAAAATAACTGAATGTTTCTGTTCAGGTTGAATGGCACGCAAGCCAAGCACGAGCAAGCTTCAAGCTCAGCTATGGTGCTTTAGATTAGGAAAGGATTTTACAGCGCTAACAAAATCATTCCAAATTATTCCTATTTATTCAATTCTCCAAGGCAAGAATTTCTCTAATGTTTGAATACTAATTGCTTAGCAAGCTGTTCACAGATAAGCTGACTCAGGCAATTTCAGCAGAGACTTCAGTGCTGCAATGCATGCTTATCAGTCAAACACAAGGGATTTCTAAGAGGCAGTTCCATTATTGACTGCTGGAATCCTGCATGACCCTCATAACTCATTGACAAAAGGCCAACAATAGCTAAACCAGGCTATCTTGTGGCAATGGGTCAACCTGCTTTATTCAATTTTTTTTTACTTTCAGTTATTAAAGGCAGGGAGGTATTTATAGTAATGTGAAGTAATCAGTGCTATTTACCTTCATCTACAAGTGCAATTTGGCTGGAAACAACTTTTTGAATATTCTTCATGTACATCCATCAACAAGACTTCCACTTAGTATCCCCTGCGTCCAAGCTAACTCAGAACATTATGTTGCTGCTGAAATCCTGAGCTAAGCTTTTGTTACCTTCAGTCATCATAAACATCAATTTGTTGAAATCTTTTACTCAATCTTGTCTTATCCTACTCAATTTCTTTGTGATGACAGCTGCAAAGTATTTGTTTAATACCTCTGCTATTTGTCCTGTCTCCACATGCAAGCCCCTTTTTTTAATCACTAATCATCCCTACTCTATCTTTTACCCACCCTTTCATTATTCAATTGTTGATAGAAGACCTTGGGATTCCATTTTATGTTATCTGCCGATCTTTTTTTACGCTCCCTCTTACTTCTCTTATTTGTTTTTTCACTTCCCCTCTGGTCCTTTAATATTCAGTCTGATTCTTCAGTGTATTTTCTACCTGGCATCTGTCATACGTGCATTTCTTCCTCTTCATCTTACTTGTATATACCTTGTCATCCAGGACGCTCTGGATTTATTTTTCCTACCTTTCTCTTTCAAGGGAATATACTTTTATATTGCCTTATGCAACATAGCCACTCATATTCCAAAGGATGTAGAGAAGGAAAGCTTCAGGGAAAAACCACAATTCACAGTTTGTGGATGAGAGTGGCAAACATAGATCAGGTCTAATAAATCTATTTGGTAACAATTCAGAATGGTTCATGTCTCTGCTGCAGTATCTAGAGATTCAGATTGTACAGAGCCTGCTGATAAATTTTACTATATTAGTGCTACTTATATGAAAATCACTTGTATCCACGTAAAATATACTGCAAGTTATAGGAAGAAATATTGAACTGTGCAGTCTCTTGTCAATGTAGCTATGAATAAATGGTGGTCTGCGTTGCTGTTTGCTAGCTAGTATGTTACAACTCCTATACCAGCTGCAGCGGAAGCAACAGAGCACAAGCCAGGATTGCAATAGGAGCACCTCTTCTCAATGCTCACACTATTACTAAAATGTCATTGGACTAAAATCATGAAAATACTCTCTTGATTGGTTTCAACATAAAAGGAAGTCTGCGGGATATCACTAGGCATCTTACAGTGCATGACGTGTGATTTGATTTGATTTGAAACATTATTGTCACATGTATTCATATACAATGAAAAATATTGTTTCTTGTGCGCTATACAGAAAAAGCATACCATATATAGAGAAGGAAAGAAGAAAGCGCAGAACACAGGCTTACAGTCATTGCTAAGGTGAAGAGAAAGATCAATTTAAGATGAAGTAGGTCCATTCAAAAGTTTGATGATAACAGAGAAGAAATTGTACTTGAGTTGCTTTGTACATGTCCTCAGACATTTATATCTTTCTCCCTATGGAAGAAAGTATGCCCAGGGTGTGTGGGGTCTTTGATTATGCTGACCAAGACATTGTGAAAAGACAAGCAGACAACAGGATTGAATGTGTTTAACAGCAGTGACATCTCAGTGATCATTATGATCAGCATTTATGAATAAATCTTTAGCTCTTCCGATATTGAAACAGCCCATGCCTGCATGCACAAATGCCCAGAAACATTCAAACTTAAGCTGATAACTGACAGGTAACATTCATGCCACTAAAATGCCAGACATTGATAAACATGCAGGGATCAATACATATTCCCTTGTCATTCAATGATATTACTACCTCTGAATTTCCCACAATCGATGTTCTAACAGTCAGTGTAGATCAGAAACATAACTGGACCAGTCATATAGATATGGTGGAGAGCAAAACAGTCCAGAGGCTGGGAATTCTGCAGTAACTGACTTCCTGACTCCCATAAGAACATAAGAACTTTTGCAGGAGTTGGCCATCTGGCCCCTCAAGCCTGCTCCGCCACTCAATAAGATCGTGGCTGGTCTCTCGTGGACTCAACTCCACTTACTCACTCACCATAACCCTTAATTCCTTTACTGTTCCAAAATATATCTATCCTTGCCTTAAAAACATTCAATGAGGTAGCCTCAACTGTTTCACAGGGCAGGGAATTCAACAGATTCACAACCCTTTGTGTGGAGAAGTTCCTCCTCAATTCAGTCTTAAATCTGCTTCCCCTTATTTTGAGGCTGTGCCCTCTAGTTCTAGTTTCATCTGCCAGTGGAAACAACTTCCCTGCTTCTATCTTGTCTATTCCCTTCATAATGTTATATGTTTCTATAAGATCTCTCCTCATTTTTCTGAATTCCAATGAGTATAGTTCCAGTCTACTCAACTCCTGAATCAACCTAGTGAATCTTCTCTGCACCCCCTCCCGTGCCACTATATCCTTTCTCAAGTAAGGAGACCAAAACTGGACACATTACTTCAAGTATGGCCTCACCAGCACCTTATACAGTTGCAACATAACTTCCTGTTTTTACACTTCATCCCTCTGACAAGCAATGAAGGACAAAATTCCATTTGCCTTCTTAATTACCTGCTGCACCTGCAAACCGACTCCTTGAGATTCCTGCACAAAGTTGCCCAGGTACATCTGCACAGCAGCATGCTGCATTTTTTTACCATTTAAATAATAGTCCATTTTGCTGTTATTCCTACCAAAATGGATGACCTCACATTTACCAACAGCTGCCAGATACTCGCCCACTCACTTAGACTATCTACATCCATTTGTAACCTTTCAGCATCCTCTGCACACTTTGTTCTGTCACTCATCTTAGTGTCATTTAAAAATTTTGATACACTACACTTGTTCCCCAACTCCAAATCATCTACGTAAATTGCAAAAAATTGTGGTCCTAACACTGATCCCTGAGGCACACCACTAGTCACTGATTGCCAACTAGAAAAACATCTGTTTACCCCCACTCTTTGCTTTCTGTTAGTTAACCAATCCTCTATCCATGCTAACAGCATGCACCTTTATCTTATGTAGCAGCCTTTGGTGTGGCACCTTGTCAAATGCCTTCAGGAAAACCAGATACACCACATCCACAGGTTCCCCATTGTCCACTGCGCATGTAACGTTCTTAAAGAATTCCACCAAATTCGTCAAACATGACCTTCCCTTCATGAACCCATCCTGTGTCTTACTAATAATCTGACCGCAATCTATTGGGCAAAAGCAGGGAATGTGATGAAATACTCTTCACTTGCCTGGACAAGTGTAGGTCCAATGATGCTCAAGGAGTTTGACATCATCCAGGAAAAAAAAACGCCCACTTGGCTACAATCCCATGCACCACCTGAAACATTTACCCTAATAGACAGTGGTAACAGTGTATACTCTGTATAATTTTTCTAGGCTACTTCAACAGTGCTTTCCAAATCTGTAATCTAAACATTTACAAGAACAGAGATTGTATGGGAATACCATTAATCACACACCATCAGGATTTGGAAATGAGTCACCCAGACTTGAATCCCTTCAGTATAGAAGCAGGCCATTGGTCCATCAAGTCTATATTGACCAAATTCCAACCATGCTCCATTCCCACAACGCCATACATTTACCGTGTTAATCCCTCTGACACAAGGGTCAATTCAGTATGGCCAATCAATCCAACCCACACTTCGTTGGACTGCGGGGGAAAGCTGGGCACCCAGAGGAAATCCACGCAGACACTGGGAGATAGTGCAAACTCCATATAGACAATGACCCTCAGGCTGGGATTGAACTTGAGCCTCTGGTACTGTCAGAGAGCAGTGCTAACCATTATAAATCGTGCTGCCCTGTTAGCTCTTTTCTTTCTCCACAAGTGCTGTCAAACCTGCTGAGATTTTCCAGCATTTTCTGTTTTTGTTTCAAATCCCAGCATCTGCAATATTTTGTTTTGATAATATATTCTTACTCTTTCACTGTTGACAAGTCAAAATGCCGTTACTCCCTCCCTAACAGCGCCATATCACAAGTGCTATAGTTGTTCAAGTGGCTCACAGTCCTGTTCTGAAGGATAATTAGGAATGTGGGTGATTTATGTCCACATACCTTGAACAAACACAAAATTAATTAATTAATTAGAATGAAGCCCAGAAATTAAAATGACCTGGACCTCACACCTGGACCTTGCATCCAATGCAGCTTCCTGCTCACATTCTTTCTCACGTCACTCCTGCACCCAAATTAGAATTAATCCTGAAAATATTTTTTTAAAACCAGAAGAGAAAATACTGGAAAATCTCAGCAGGTCTGGCAACATTTGTAATGAGAGAAAAGACCTGTCAGTTTGAGTCCAGATGAAGCTTTGACAAAGGGTCATCTGGACTCAAAACATTGGCTCTTTTCTCTCCTTACAGTTGCTGCCAGACCTGCTGAGATTTTCTAGCATTTTCTCTCTTGGTTTCAGATTCCAGCATTTGCAGTAATTTGCTTTTATCCATGTTTTTTTAAAGCTCTTCTGTTGAAAGACTGAATACTAGGGATACAAATATTTCTAAGTTTCAAGCCGCAGCTTTATTGTTGTTGATGTGTTGCTTATTCAGCATAGTCGTGTGTCTGGAATTCGGTTGGTTGAGGCCCTTAGATTGTTCGGACACTCAAGGGTAAGAACTGCAGGTATAGTATGCGTTCTTAGGTTTCCTTCTATTTTTAAGCCATCCACATTAATACTTTATAAGAACACAAGTACACAGGCAAAGTGAACACAAAATCCGCGCAGTGCTACTGTTGGAAGATTGTGTTTCTGTTTCGCTTCGTATTGTCTTATACATTAATTGAAATTTGAAATTCTAGATGAGGAGAGGGTATTTGAAAAATCTTTTGTAGTTCATTTCCTTTCCCATTGTAGAAGAAACATTAGTTTTTTTTTCAAAGGCATCAAAAATAGGGGTCACATTTATGTTAGGTGCATTAACTTTTCACAGTTTTTATTGTCAAAGAAATAAATTAAATGTTTCCATTTATACAGAGTGCAGTTATGTCAGAGAACAATAATGTCCAGGGCATTGTGAGAAAAAAAAATAGCCTTTGGAGACTGCAATCTATTGAATGACCAAAGCTGCACACAGTTTAATCATTTTTGAAATGATTTTACAAGAGTTTGGTTTATCATTCAAATTTTGTGTTTTCAAATGAATAAAACAGGAGAACAACACTCCAAGATAGTTTATATTCAGAGTGAGACACTGCTGAGGAATTGATTTTATTTTCCTCTCCTTCTGTCTTAAAGTATGATTGACCTTTTGCTGGGGTCAAACTCTCCGGGCATGAGTTGTCCTTAGGCGCTTGCCCGGGCAACCGTTTATGTGTGCATTTTCACAGTGAGTAACAGCAGGATATTCTCATGGGAGGTGTCAGTGCCAGGCCTGCTTTTGTTGTCACCTGGTGAGCACATACATTTCCAACATTTTCTAGCTAGCAAATAAGAGAGAGAATCGCGAATGACTTTGCTCATGCTTAACCCTTGCATGCTGAAGCTAACGGTAACATCGACAGCTCTTCCTGCAGAGCTGTATGTATGACTAAGTTACTCCTTGAGAAGCTCATTAAGCTTTCAGGGAAGCTCTTGACTTTTGAAGATCAGTTCCTGGAGAGAAAGGAATAAAATAATGGAGAGGGTCTTTGAAGCAATTGTTATCAGTTAGTTCAAGGAGAACCAGTGAAATTCCTTTTGGGGAAAGGAAGGATGAGAAAATTTGGGAAAGGTGTGGTTAAAATCAATCTAAAAGAATTTGGTGGGTCAAACTGCTATCTCTTGTTCCTACAAATATGATTTCAATATATACAAAGGAATGGTATGTCCACAAGTGGAATATACTTCAAAAACATACAAAAACAACATTAACATTGGGAAAGTACAGGATGGCACTGAAGAAGAGTCAAATCAACTCAAATTATTAACTCTGTTTCTCTCTCCTTATCTGCGAAGATTTTACAGCATTTTCTGTTTTATTTCAGATTTCCAGTATTTTGCTTTTATCTTTAATTTTTAATGTTTTGTTAAATTTTGTCTGGAATATTCAGGATTATAGATGCACTGCATTATTTTTATGAAAAGGTTTATATATAAAGGTTGCAAGATCATAGATCTATAGTCTCTCCACAGATGCTATCAGACCTCCTGTGATTTCCCAGCATTTTCTGTTTTGGCTCCAGATTTAAGCATCCACAGTTATTTGCTTTGATTCAAGTTATCTCCATTTTCCACCACCATCTTTTCCATTCTCCCTTCTGCCTCTGCACTCTATGCATATACTGATGGGGAACTGGGCCCAGGGCCTTCAGTCTATTTCTGTATAATGCACTGCAGTTACTATCACATCCTACCTCTTCCATATGATAGGTGAAGGTGGGTGAAGATAAAAGCAGAGTGGTTCGAAGAACAGGGAATAGAGGAGCAACTCTTTCCCTCAATATGGGTTTCCTGTACGTCTTGATCTTTACTAGAATCAGCCTAAAAGTCTTCAGCTCTTCTGGGACTAAGCTCCCATTTGAATTTTGCTGAATGGGCTGCGATATGCGGCGTATGGCCTGCTTCCTACAGGTTTCCCAGAAGGAAAACGACAGTAAAACAGTGAAGCAAGAATGCTGGTCTGAAATTGTCTCATATACTTTAAATGGAACACTAGTAAAACAGGGAAATAAGAATATTGAACTGAACTGTTTTTTTCTGTCTGGGTTGTGTCTCAGTGGTTGGAAAAGGAAGGAAACTAACACAATTTTGTCAAGATTTCTGCTGATCCAGAATGGTTAAAATCAAACACTCAAACACCACCAATTAGGTAAAGTTATTAACCTTGGTGAATAGGTATCTCTCACATTTAGAGAGAAGGAGAACGAAGTGATTATATTGCTTGAGGTGCATCAAACCACATGAAACTTGGGCAAAGCAAGAAAGCAGGTCTCCATGAATGACCACAGCTAGTATGGGAATCAGACTCACACTGTTGGTGCCATTCTGCACCACACTCTTATCTGCTTACAAACTGAGTTAAACAGCCTGAACCATCTATATATACTCCAATGTGTTTTGAAAAAGGGCAAAAGAGCATCAATTTAATTTTGTGTGAGCATGTTTATGACAGAGTTTGTAAAGAAGAGATAGCAGCAGAAATTGGAATTGGGTGTGGTAATGTGACTATAGTAAGACAGTTACTATAAATGTTATATAGTTAGAATAAATGGAGAAGAGTTGGAAGAAAAATTTAGGTTGGATCTTAATAGGTCCAACAAATGGAACTGAGGGAGATAGTTTGTTCCAACATACTGTCACACATTTTCTGTTTTATTTATTGTGTTAATAAACTAATGTTTTACTTGATTAGTTATTTCTGTATTTTCTTCCATCATGGATAGAATCCCTACAGTATAGAAGCAGGTCATTCAGTCCATCAAGTCTGTCACAAACACATTCTATCCAGGCTCTATGCCCATAACTTCACACGTTTAGCCCACTAGGGTCAATTTAGCATAGCCAATAAGCCTAACCGCATATCTTTGGACTGTGGGAGGAAACCTGAGTACCACACAGATACAGGGAGAAGGTGCAAATTCCACATAGACTGTGACCCGAGGCCGGAATTGAATTGGAGTCCCTGGCACTGTGAGGGTGCGGTGCTAACCACTCTGCCACTGTGATAATGGGGACTCGTACTTTACTTTTGTATTTTACTACATCAAGAAAACAGAAAAACATGTTTCGATTTGATTTGATTATTATTGTCACATGTATTAGTATACAGCAAAGATATTGTTTCTTACACGCTACACAGACAAAGCATACCATTCATAGAGAAGGAAAAGAGAGGCTGCAGAATGTGATGTTAGAGTTATAAGTAGGGTGTGCAGAAGGATCAACTTAATATAAGATAGATACATCCAAAAGTCTGATGACTGCAGGGAAGAAGCTGTTCTTCAGTGAGTTAGTACATGACTTCAGATTTTTGTATCTTTTTCCTGATGGAAGATAGTGGAATAGCGAATGTCAGGATGTGGGGTTCTTGATTATTCTGGCTGCTTTGCCGAGGCAGTGGGAAGAGAGGCTGGTTTGTGTGATGGACTAGGCTTCATTCATAACACTAGTCAGAGTAAGAGTCATACCAAACTCTGATACATCCAGAAATGATGCTTTCTTTGATGCAGCTATAAACATTGGTGAGAATTGTAGCGGACATACCAAATTTCCTGAGAAAGTTCACACATATTGAGGAACATGGAGCACAGATCTACTGATAGGTCACCATGAAATGCATTCTCAGCACTGAAAAACCATGTATAACTACTGAAAAGCACAATTTTCACAAACATCATTCTCTTAATAGACTGAGAGAGTCTAAAATCCCCCCACAGCAAAAGGAATCTTATTTTAATCGTTTAAAAAATGAATATTAAAGATGCTTCACTAATTTGGTGCAGAACCAGGTATTTGCTAACTCACCAACTGTGAAAAAAAAAATCACACAACAGAAAATAACAGTGTCAAGCACAAGTTTTAGTGCTAAATGACAAACAGGTACAAATAGTGCCAAATGTGTGTATTGGGTAAATTAAAACACAAAAACCTATTGCTTCAGGGTAACTGCCGGGTGTTGTGTATGTGGTATCTATCACTTTAAGACAGTACAGCAGAAGTGAGTTACCTGACTGGAGGAGTCAATGGAGACTGAGAGGGAGTGATCATATCAGAGGGCGGAGTCTTCTCAGGGAGAATAATCTAGAAGCCATATTGTAAACATGCAAAGAATGGAGCTACTGCTCTGGGGCAACAATTCCTGTTCCAAGTTCTCTTATCAATAAATACCTCCTGTTTCTAACAAAGCCTGGTCAGTGTAACAACCGTACCATAACTTTTGACACATCCACTTGATGTCCTATGGTTTGTTACTTCATCCATTTAAAGTAACGGGCTATCTCCCTGTTAAAATAACAAACCGCAATAATGACATACACCAAGAGAAATTTTTAGACCAGGTTACATCTTCACCAGCAAAGTTCCCCCTATGTCAGTGAAGAAAAAAATTGTTTAGGTTTAATCTTAGAGAAATATTTACTTTTGAAATTGGCCTGTTCCCTCTTCAGGACCAAAGAGGCCAAACCGAGATTCTGACATCTGGTTGAAATCTGGTAACTCATTGCAGACCAGGATTTGATTCAGTGCTACACCATATCAAAGGCACATTGTCATTCAGTAGCACAGAACTTGAATATTGCTGAAAAAGAGGCATGCTCTCAAGGCTTTTTGTCTTGCATTCATCAGGCCAGCTATGCAAGCTAAACCAACAAGAAAGGAAATAACAATTCATACTGCATGAGAAGAGAGTGCTGATTGATTGGCAAATGGATTCCAATTGTAGGGGTGTTGCCATGGAGAATGTAACAGAGGAATATTAACTGTTAACTGCCAATTTTTATTACAAATTCAAATCAAGCAGATTGATCGTGATTGGTCAGAGGATTTCTGTGTGAAGTCAGGCTGGGGATGGTGATCAAGGATTTGTTTAATTGAAGAAGGCATGTTTCACCGTTACACTCCTTCTGTCTGCAAGGTGTCCACTTGCCAACCCATCAGCACTGATTTTGATATAATTTGATCTATTATTGTCACATGTATTAGTATACAGTGAAAAGTATTGTTTTTTGCACATTGTACAGATAAAGTATACCATTCATAGAGAAGGAAATAAAAGAATGCAGAATGTAGTGTTACAACCAATGCTCGGGTGTAGAGAAACATCACCTTAATATAAAATAGGTCCATTCCAAAGTCTGATGACAGCAGGGAAGAAGCTGTTCTTGTGTTGGATGGTACGTGACTTTTGTATCTTCCTTCTGATGAGAGAAGGTAGAAGAGAACACCTGGGGTGCGTGGTGTCCTTAATTATGCTGGCTGCTTTGCAGAGGCAGTGGGAAGTGTAGACAGAGTCAATGGATGGGAGACTGGTTTGTGTGATAGGTTGGGCTATTTTCATGACCTTTTGTAGTTTCTTGCCATCTTGGGCAGAGCAGGAGCCCTACCAAGCTGTGATACAACCAGAAAGAGTGCTTTCTATAGTGCATCTGTAAATGTTGGTTAGCAACCTGACAACATGCCAAATTTCTTTAGTCTTCTGAGAAGACAGAGGTGTTGGTGGACTTTCTTAAATACAGTGTCTGCCTGGGGGGACCAGGACTGGTTATTGGTGATCTGGATACCAAAAAACTTGAACTTTGATGAGGTAGACAGGAGCATATTCTCCACTACTCTTCCTGAAGTCTTCTCCTTCGTTTTGTTGACACTGAGAGAGAAATTATTGTTGCTGATATATTTTCTATCTATTATTTGTACTATGTTTCATCATTGTTTGAGATCTGACCGAGTACGGTAGTGTCATCAGCAAACTTAAAAATTAAGTTGAAGGGGAATTTGGCCACACATTGATAGGTGTATTAAGGAGTATAGTAGAGAACTGAGAACATAGCCTTATGGGGCACTGGTGTTGTTTGCTATCCTTACTACTTGTGGTCTTTGTATTAAGATGCTTAGGATCCATTTGAAAGGGAGGAGCTGAGCCCAGGTGATGGAGTTCGGAGATGAGTTTCATCAGAATAATAGAGTTGCAGGCTGAGCTGCAGTCAAAACTAGGAGTCTAAGATAGGTGTCTTTGTTATCTAAGTGTTCCAGATGCATTCTTTTCTTGTGCAAATTGCTGTTTTCTGACACTGCTGACACTGACTGGTGGATCAGGAGCTCAAGATGGAGACTGTCAGTGACCTTGGATCCTGGAACACCACTGCAGTGGGTGGGGAGGGAGCAACTATCAGTTGGATCTCCCAATTTCAGCAACTTTGAAGAGATCCATCTTCAAATCCCAGAGTATTCCTGGAAATCCATCTCTTTATTCAAAAGTGGGTCAGTGACATTTTATACACAGCACCCGAATATGACGTCGGGACGCGTGACACATCAAGCCCACTCCGTGACAGGAGATGGCACAAAACCCCTAAATGTGTCATTAATTATACTGGGGATAGAATGTATAATGTGGTTTCCCATCAGTGGGAATCACTCCCTATTCCGTCCATGGGATCTAGTCCCAGTTAGCAGAATTCTGCCTATGTAGACATAGTTCAATCCCTATTTGACAGTCATACTTTCCATTCTTAATTTTTCATTCACTTTATAAATCACTGGGTTTAAATTTATAATGGAAAAAGATTCAATGCAAACAAATCCTCCAGGTATTCGGCATAATTATTGCATGATAGCTTTATGTGCATTTGCCAATATTAATGTGGATTTGGGAATTTAAAATAGAAAAGTTGACAGTAAATGTGAAATTTTTAATATGTTAAACCTAGTGAAAAATTATGACCTAATAAAGACAGTCTTTGACAGTACTATGTGGCTAAAGAAAGTGAAAACTGACTGACTCATATATTGTGATATAACCTTAAATATACCACGTGGATTAATAGCTTATTATTGCAAAAATCTTCGGTATTAATAACCACTAAATGCCCCCTCTCTCTCCTGCTCTGTCATTTTTCCTCGAACTCATTCCTGTTGCCAGGCTGAATGAACAGAGTGCTGACTGTGATACTGCATTGCAGCAAAACAAATCACCACGATAACAGTAAAAGGATGTTAGTGTAACTGCATAACAGTCTTCTGGAATAGTTCAGCAAGCAATCAGCAACTAAGGATGGGCAATAAATGCTGATTCCCACCAATGCCCACAACCTGAAATAAATAACGTAAAAATGGTTATCGTGAAGGTCAAGTGGGGGTGAAAAGAAACTGGCAGTGTTGTGATCCATTTCTGAGACTGAATAACATAAACTCCTAGATAATTCCCCTGGAAGTTCCCCTCCAAGCCACTTACTAGGCTTGCAAATATATCGCTGTTCCTTCACTTTCACTGGGTCAAAATCTTGGAACTTTCTCCCTCAAAGGACTACACCTCAGGGGCTGTAGTTATTCAAGTAGGCAGCTCAACATCACCTTCTCAAATTACAGGATGGGCAATAAGTGCTGGCCTGGCCAATAATGCCCTCATCCTGAAGATGAATTAAAAAATACTAATGAAACAACAGGGTTATGCAACAATAACAACCATCTGATTAGTGTACTGAGTCTAACATATAGAAAACATTTCAATTTTGGAAGCTTGTGTTCAGACTGTGGGAGTTATAAGTCGTGACTGAGCTGAGTCAGAGAGGTATGTGTTGGAAAAGCTTTTGAAGGTGAGGAAGGAGATGGGGAGGAGTATGAGGAAGGAGATTCAAAAAGGGAGGCTCAGCTGCCTTTCACCAAAGGCAGTGCAGACAGAGACAGTTTCCTGTGCATTCTGTGCTTAGTGTCAGCGGATGTGGGAGGATAAATCATGCTGAAGAAGGTGGAGGGTGTTAAGCCATAGAGGTGTTTTTATAACAGAATCATGGTGCAGAAGGAGGCCATAGCTCTCCAAGTGAACATTGTGACTTAGTGCCATTCCTGAGCCTTTTTCTTGTACCTTTGCACATTGGCCAGAATTCTTTGGCCATTCACAGCAGCAGGATTCTTTGGTCCTGCCAGCAGTGCACCCTGTGCCCACAGGTTTTGCAGCATCAATAAGAAATTCCATTGATGGCCAGAAAATATTACCACTCACGAATAGTACTTCGCCTTCAACTATCAAGAGGCCAGAGAATCTCACTCATGGTTTCTATCCAAGTAATCATTTTGTGCCCTCTTGAATGCCTCAATTAAACCTATCTCCACCACATTTCCAGACAGTACATCCCAAACCTGAACCCTCGTTCTTTGAAAAAGTCTTTTGCAAATCATTTTAAATTTGCACCTTCTTGTTCTTGATCCTTTTACAAGTAGGAACACTTTCTCCCTATCTTCTCTATCCAGCCCCCTTATGATCGTGAGCATCTATACCAAATCTCTTCTGAGCGTTCTTGTCATCATGGACAACAGTCCCAAATCCCAAGCCAATCCATCCTCATAACTGAAGTTTTTCATCCCTGGAACCATTCTTGTAAATCTCATCTATACTCTCTACAATGTATTCATCTCCTTCCTATAATGTGGTGGCCACAACTGTGTACAATATTCCAGCTGAGGTCTAAATAGTGTCTTGTATAAGCCTAGCATAACCACCTTGCTCTTATAATCTATGCCTCTATTAATAAAGCCCAGTCTACTATCTGCTTTATTAACTGCTGTCTCCACCTTCAATGTCAGAATCATAGAAGATGTTATTGGTGAATTTGACTAGGGCAGCCTTGATGTTGCATTCAAATTGTATTGGTGTAAATTAAGAACATTAAACATTGCTTTTTACTCATGTTGGCTAGGTAATACATGCATGTTGACTTAAATTTTGATGGGATTCAGATTTGAATTCGATACATTCATATGTATATGCGCAAAATTATGCAGTGGAAATATGTACATGGTATTGCGTTGGGTTTCAAAGAAAATCATAATGTACAATATATTTCCTCCTTGGAATATCCTTAAATATATATATCGATTTATGTCTCATGATCTAAAGAGGCTTGGAACTGTGTTGGACAGAGAGTGGTTTCAATTAACATTGTGATGTTAAGATGCTGGCACTAACTGTTTTCCATACAATTTATATTGGTCCCAGCTACTATACTATCATTATTGTTACTTTTGGGTCAATCTATTTTGCTGCAAGTTTCTTGCCATGGGTCACGCAACAGCCTAATCTGACCTTTAACTACAGCACTCGTCAGCATTTCAAACAGGAAAGCAATGTTCATTCCAGAAGTACTTTCAAAAACTGAATAGTAAATGTTTGTAATGTGCCAACGCACTGTTCAGCTACATATTTCATCTTCCTTATAAGGTCTGAAATTGAGTGTTTAAATTAAAGTATAAATAAATGCCAGAACTAAAGGAAAATGAAATTAAATGTAATTTCCCATACATTGTAAACAAATTTTAATGATATAAGTATAATGTCCTTTTTTTTCTGATTTCAAAACTCAGTTTGGTTTTAATATAAAAACAAATCAGCTTTACAGAAATGACTCGACAGCAACCCAGACCACCCGCCTATGCAGACCCATCTACTGATGCAGGATCTGCAAACAAGGTGACAAATCTTCCATCCACACACCAACCAGGGAGAAGAATCTCATTGGATGCACTTATGTCCTTAACATCACAAACTATTCTCACCGTTTCTTCGATCCAAAAGGAAGCAGTCACTTCAGGAAGCGTGGAAAACGTGCAGGTGAGGGTGAGACAATGGGGGCCCAAGGCCCCCATTCCCTTACTCTTGGCAAATATCCAATATCTGGAAAACAATCTAGACGAACTTTAAGCCAGAGTCACTTTCAACGGAAGTGAGGGACTGCTGTATGCACTGTTTCACGGAGACATGGCTCACTCCTGCTTCACTGTACAGTAGCCTACAAGCAGAGGGTTTCTCAATCCACCAAATGGACCATTCAGTGGCCTCAGACAAGGCTAGGGGATGTCAGGTCTGCCTCTTAATCAACACGCTGAGATGCCAAGATATAGCAACACTGGACAGTCTCTGGTCCCTGGACTTAGAATACCTGATGTTAAGATGTCACCCCTACTAGCTTCCATTGGAGTTTACGTCTGTTATCCTAATGGCAGTTTACATCCCACCCCACGCAGATTTCAAGACCACATTGGACAAAATATACACCACTACAAATAGCCTTAAGATGAAAAACCCCAAAGCCTAGTTCATCAGGCCAGACACTTCGATCAGGCTAAGCTCGAGCGTACTACCAAGATAACACCAATACATCTCCTGTTACATCAGAGGCCCAAACATCCTACACCACTGCTATACAAATATCAAGCATGCCTACCGCTCTGTCACCTACCCACACTTCAGTAAATCAGACCATAGTTTGTGCACCTGCTCCCGGCTTACAAGCAAAAACTGAAATAGAAGAATACATCAAAAAAAGTCATGCACTGTTGGTCTGAGGAATCGGATAATCTATGGGACTGCTTAGAGTCAGTAGACTGATCAGTATTTAAAATCTCTATGATCAGCCTGAATGAGTACCCACTACAATAACTGACTTCATTAGTAAGTCTGTAGAACTGTGCCAAAGAAGGAAATCGATGTGTTTCCCAACTGGAAAACATGGATGAACAGGATTATCCATTGCTTATTGAAGGCCAGGTATGAGATGTTCAAGTCAAGCGGCCCTGACCTATACGAGAAAGCCAGATATGATCTAAGGAGATCAATCAATTATGTCAAAAGACAGTAACGGACCAAGCTAGCCACACAGATTCCATCCCCCACCCGCTCACTCCTACCTCCACCCCAGCAACTATGCCACTGTTTGCAAAACATAACAGACTACAAGATGAAGGCATGTAAAATCGCTGTCTCCAATGCACCCATCCCTAATAATGCATTCAACATCCATTTTGAGCAAGTGCTCAGCAACAGCATACCCCCATGCCTCCTCCCCACCCCAATTCCCACCCTGGAAGCCTCAGACGAACCTATATCCAAGGTTCCCACTGCAAACGTCAGAGCAGCCTTCTCAAAGGTCAATCCATGGAAAGCAACTGGCCCAGATGTGTACCCGAACAAGCACTCAGATCCTGTGTGGATCAGCTGGTGGAGGTATTCAGAGACATTTTTAACTTCTCTTTACACCATTCTGGGGCCACGATCTGCTTCAAGAAGATAACCATCATCCCTGTACCAAAGAAAAGCCAAGCAGCATGCCTTAATGACTATCATCCAATGGTTCTGACATCCATCATTGTGAAATACTTTGAAAGTTTAGTCAATGCACAAATCAATTCTGGCCTCCCAAATTGCCTGGATCCACTGCCGTTCACCTATTGCCATAACAGGCCCACAGCAGATGTCATCTCCCTAGCCCTGCATTCAACCCTGGAACGCTTAGATAACAAAGACACAAATGTCAGACTCCTTTTTATCAACTACAGCTCAACCTTCAATACCATTATTCCTATGAAACTCATCTCCAAGCTCCATGGCCTGAAGCTGGGCTCCTGTCTCTGCAATTGGATCCTGAACTTCCTAACCCACAGATCACAATCAGTAAGGATAGGCAACAACATTATCTCCACGATCATCCTCAACAATGGTGCCCCATAAGGTTGTGTCCTCACCCCCTTACTATTCTGCTTATATACCTATGATTCTGTGGCCAAATTCCCCTTCAACACGATTTTCAAATTTGCTGATTACACCACTATAGTTTCTCGGATCTCAAACAATTACAAGACAGGGTATAGGAAAGAGACAAAGAATTTGGTGAACTGGTACAATGATAGTAATTTCTCCCTCAATGTCAACAAAATGATGGATTCAGTCATCGACTTCACGAAGCATAGTGGAGGACATGCTGCTGTCTACATAAAGTCATTGAGGTTTACAGCATGGAAACAGGCCTTTTGGCCCAAATTGTTCATACCGCCCTTTTTTTTAAACCCCTAAGCTAGTCTCAATTGCCCGCATTTGACCCATATCCTTCTATACTCATCTTACCCATGTAGCTGTCTAAATGCTTTTTAAAAGGCAAAATTGTACCTGCCTCTGGCAGCTTGTTTCAGATACTGACGAGCCTCTGTGTGAAAAAATTGTCCCTCTGAACACTTTTGATAGAGGGGATAAAGTAGAAATGATTGAGAAAATACAATAATGGTGGTGAAATAGAAATGGTTGAGAGCTACAAGCTTTTAGGTGTCCAGGTTACTAACAACCTGTCCTGATCCCCCATGCTGATACTATTGTTCAGAAAGGCCACCAATGCCTTCACTTTCTCAGAGGACTAGGAAAATTTGGCATGTCAACTACGATTCTCACCAACTTTTACAAATATATCGTAGAAAGCATCACAGCTTGGTATGGCTCCTGCTCTGCCCAAGACTGCAAGAAACTACAAAGGGTCATGAAAAAATCTCAGTCCATCACTCAAACCAGCCTCCCATCCATTGACACTATCTACACTTCCAGCTGCCTTTGCAAAGCATCTTGGACATTCTCTCTTCCACCTTCTTCCGTCAGGAAAAAGATACCAAAGTCTGATGTCAAATAACAACCGACTCAAGAGCAGCTCCTTCCCTGCTGCTGTCACACTTTTGAATGGACCTATCTTACATTAAGTTGATAATTTTCTACTCTCTAGTTATGACTGTAACACTATATTCTGCACTCTCTCCTTTCATTCTCTATGTACAGTATGCATTGTCTGCACAGCACACAAGAAACAATACTTTTCACTGTATGTTAATAAATAAGACAACAATAAATCAGTTCAAAAGCATATGGAAACCATGAATGTGTGACACACATCATGTTGTTGAATTACATTTGATTTTGTCAACAGGTAGCTGAAAGTCTGCCAGCCAGGCAAGGCATGGGCCTACAGAGCCCCTCTGCCTCATTCTCTGCAGTTTACTGAGAAATCAGTGGAAGTCCAGCTTTAGTACTCTCCTTCCCTCTGGTGTTTTTTGTGCTGTTCTCTTGCAAAGAGGTTAAATAGGTCACCTATGACTAAGAGTATTGGTATGTGTTGAATGGAGGGAGAGGTTTCACTGAGCATGAGCATGATCTTGCATAAAGGTAAAGCTGGGTGTCAGTGGTAGATGGATAGAAGGAGATGTGAGTGCCTCCTTCAATATGAAGGGGTGGATGCATCTGCAAGTTAAGTTGAAGTGAGGAGCAATGTGCAGGTGTAAGTTGGAGAAGATAAAATGAGGAGTTTGGGGTAATGTTTGCATTGGAATATAGGAGAATGTAACATTGTTCTCACTTTTCCAGCCCTGTTTGTGCCATTTCTCCACTGGACTCAGAAGGATGGTACCATGCTCAAGCTGTGAACTTTATGGGCAGCCTCCAATCATACTTTTTTTATATCAACAACAAGCTTCTTCATTCTATTGCTAGGGACCATTTTTCTCCTTCCAGGTCCTCACAAGCCCTAACAGCACAACCAGGGAATGTCTGCAAAATCTTTGTCCACCTCAACTCGACTGCTCTCCTTTCCAATTCTAGTTGTGTCAATTGGTGTTATTTGTAAGTCAGTCATTTCTGCTGATGCTAATTGATAAGAAACTCTCAGTTGGGATTGTATGCATTGGCTGACCAGAAATTTGATGAAGGTATTCAAAACCATGAAAAATCTGGACAGAGTAGGTAGGGAGAGATTATTCCCACTTAAGAAAGGATAGAGAATGAGAGGGCACAGATTTAAGGTAATTGGCTAAAGAAGCAAAAAGCAAAATGAGAAATTATTTCCTCACACAGAAAGTGGTTAAGGTCTGGAATGCACAGTCTGAGGGTATGGTGATAGTAGGTTCAATTGAAGCTTTTAAAAGGAAATTGGACATTTATCTGCAAAGGCAGAACATACAGTGTTTCAGAGAGAAGGTGGAAGAATGACAATGGATGAATTGCTCATACGGACAATTAGTGCAGACAGAATGGTGGGGTTTTATAGCCCTGTTGCAGTGCGAACAGGGTCGTAAAATCCTACAAGGAGGAGGGGCTGCCATGTGATTGTGAAGCAAGATGATAGTGAATTGGCTGATTTAAAATTCTATGCTTACTTCTAGGTTTGCCCACATTATAAGGTTCCCAATTTGCTTTCAGTGTGAACACATATTAAAATCAAGCTCTAAGAGCTAATCCTCTAACCTCTGTCCAAAATATTAATTCACATGGATATATTGTAAAATGTAGCTGATGATGAATCATTGAAAAAAATGAAAATAATAATATTTAGAGAAATTAATCTCATAATGTTTAATATTGAGAAAAGGATAAGTGTTGGTAGGAAAAATCACAAACATGATTTCAAAACCATCGTAACGTTATTGGAAAGCAGAATGAATAAAAATATGCAGGTGCAATATTTGATCAATTATTTAAGGCGTTGTTCAATGGGAACAACAATTATAAAGCAAAATAGAAGGGAAGAATTTATGTTGGTATGGTGACTTTCACAAATTCAGGAATGCTGCTTGTTGCTGCTAGTTGTAAAATAAAATCTTATAAAATAACAAAAGAAATTGCTATATTTTCTCTATGTTCAGCTATTCAGCAAAAGGAACAATGCTAGGCTGTTTTAATGCAAATGGTCAAGTAGATTTGTTTATTTATTAGTGTCTCCGATAGGCTTACATTAACACTGCAGTGAAATTATTAGACAATGGTGGTCAGTGTTTCACTGCCAATAGCTGAATTGTTCACATCCAACATTCAATCAGTGGCTATCAAAGAAAGCTGGCCTATTGTATATCAGAGAATGAAATGTTAGAGTTAAGTCCTTGATCAGCATGTTAATAAAGCCTGTACATCCTTCCAAAAAACATGGTCATATGGAGTGTGAGGGTGCATTTGCATCCCTAGCAATAAATGTGATGACAAATCATTTATTCAGTGCTACAAATATTATAACATTCTACTAGACAATTAGTGGCTTCAGAAATAAGGCATCCTATTAAATAATTACAAATGGGGAGAAAATTGTGCATCACAATTGTAGACTTTTTCCATATTTCTTTTAATTTCATTTGAGCGTTTTCAAAATAAATATGTGCCTTGCAAGTCCAAAAGAATTTTCTCATCTACAACAATAATTTAATAGGGAATCCAGAAGAAAGTTTGCAGAGTTTCAGTGCCCTGATCAAAACACTTATTTTGACTATAATAATTTCATTTGTTATTTAATTACATTTTATTTGCTGAAGAGATATTATTGTCTCATCTTTTATTCATTTCAACAAACTTTCTTCAGTGGTTCCAAGAGAAATTATTAAATTGACCTATATCTATTGCGGTTTCATTGCACCACAGCACTCACTATAAATCAAAATATTTCTCATGATTTGATATATCTGTTCTGACTATATCGCTTTAAACTACATTAAGCAATGCAGAAAAACACCATCACTGTGAGAAAAGTGAAATTATGATTTTTCAATCAATATATCCTTTGTCTTCATTGATAAACATGGCAGCTACAAAATTTGGCTCCATAGCATCCATAGTTTTGGCCCTATGTGTGCCATTCAGGAACTTAAATTGTGTCTTTGTTACACACAGCCAGTTACAGCATGATGCACATCAGATACCATCTTGGTGGAAGCCTTGCACAGACTTTATGAACCCGTAAAGATTGTGGACATCAGTCGGCATGTAACACTGATTTGAATGTTTTGAGTCACATTGCTCCAGCTAATCTCCACTTGTAAACATCCATCAGCAGGAAAGAAAGCCTCACCAGTGCTGTTTGTAGGAATCATCAAAGGCTTGCAGGTTTGTTACTGATTAATCTCTCCTGGATCTGTTTGAATTTTTGAAGTGCCGAGTGTTTTGAAGAGTTGCTTACAGTTAGTGAAGCCTGAATGGTTGATTTTTCAAATGGAGAAAGCTTTGGATGTGAGTATAAAGGATCTGGGATGACAACTTGTTCCCAGTCACCTGTGCTTTAGTTGCAAACCCGCTTGATTTGCAGCATTACAGAGATGTAACAGAGGCAACAAGAAGAGGACAAGTTATTAACAAGGGAGAATTGGGGGAAGAGGATGAAGACACACGTCAGATAATCTTGTCCACCTATGGCCTTCAGGGATCACATCCCTTAGCTTCACCAAAATCAATGTACATCATCAGCACTTTATAAAGGAGTTAATCACAGAATCCTGCCATCTCTTGGAACCAACCTCAGACAGGGCAAAGATAGCACAATCAATTGCTGTGATGGTGACCATTACCATTAAGTTTTTGAAAGTTTATTTATTTATTAGTCACAAATAAGGCTTACATTAACATTACAATGAAGTTACTGTGAAATTCCCCTGGTCACCACACTCTGGTGCCTGTTCGAGTCAATCCAACTAACCACCTAACAGTCTTTCAGACTGTGGGAGGAAACTGGAGCATCCAGAAGAAACCCAGAGAGGCACAGGGAGAACGTGCAAACTCCACACAAGCAATGATCCAAGCTGGGAATTGAACACAGATCCTTGGCACTATGAGACAGCAATGCTAACCACTGTGCCATCGTGCCTCCCATGAATTTTTTTGCATGATATGCTTCCAGCCTGAAGCAAGCAACAAGTCAAAGATCTCCAGTTTTCCACCCACTACTGGTTTAGAGAGGTGGGTGGTATATACTTAAAAAGCTGCATGTTGCTTTAAGAGCTGATCACATGATTTGATGATGATATCATTAGGATATGTGCTTGGACTGTGTTTTACTTTCAGTTTTGTATTCTGATGTGGTGCAAAGAGTAGCTCTTCGGTAAAATCGGTTGTGTATTAGTTGAATCCATGTGAACAAAGACATTTGTCACAAGTAAATAGAGCAGTCCGCATACTCAGCCTAGAGTTAAAATCTTCCACCCTGAAGTTAACAATATTTCCATAGACCATATTAGTGTCCTGTCTTGGCCATTTTGTATTAGACTATAACACTGTGGCTGTAGATTTCTTCTGCAGCCTGTATATAATCTGCTGCTCATCAATAAACAACCTACTGTTTGTTACCATTCATCAATGTATGATTATAACTTTGTGTTAGAGGCCAATAACATGAGTGCCAATTAGTTGCTGCTCCCTGTGGTGTGCATCCCCTTGCTCTGCAACAGAAAGAGGGACAAATGGGTCAGTGAGTGTTTGGGTGATGTGCCTGTCAGAGTTGAAAAGCTAGCAATGTATGCAATGTATGATAAATGTGGGTGTGAAGCTTGCAGGAGAACTATGTGAAACTGAGGTGTTACTATGAATGTGAAATATGTGATGTGATTGAGAATTGTTGGTAGATATGTGGAGACTTGTAAAATATGTGCAGTTAGTAATTCACTTGTAAGGAAATAGCATTTGAAGAAAAATTCACTGGTTTGTTCACTGCTATCCACACCCTTCTCATCCTGTTGAGAATACCCTTACCCTGGTTGATACAAGACATGTCTCTTTCTTTCTATCTCCTACATTAAAACTTTGAATGCCACATCAAAAAATCTGGAATCACTCTCACTGCCAAGTTGAACCAATTTTCACTCTTCCTGTAGGTCAAACATTCTTCAACTTTCAGTACCTATTGCAGCCAGAACACCTCTTTTTAAGAAGTGCTGGCTAGCTCTAGGTGGCATTGGTCTCATATGCACTTGAAGGATGTAACCATGCAACAGTATGCTTCATGCTGAGGTGCAGGCCATCCTCATTTTAATTAGCCAGCAGCATGAAGTTTGCACGCTACCTACATTCTTTTGGTTGCAAGTGAAATGCCCATTTTCTGATGCTATTGAGTTTTTAAGCCCTAGATGTTGTCAAACAATCATGCATGAAATGAACCCTTTAAAAATGGAGTCTATCAGGAGTTCAATTTCGGTAACTCACTTTGATTTGATTTATTATTGTCACATATATTAACATACAGTGAAAAGTATTGTTTCTTGCAGGTTATACAGACAAAACATACTATTCATAGAGAAGGAAACAAGGGGGTGTAGAATGTAGTGCTACAATTATAGCTAGGGTGCAGAGAAAGATCAACTTAATACAAGGTAAGTCCATTCAGCAACAGGTAAGAAACTGCTCTTGAGTTGGTTAGTACATGACCTCAGACTTTTGTATCTTTCTACCAAAGGTGGAAGGTGGAAGGGTTGTGTGGGGTCCCTAATTATGCTGGTTGCTTTGCTGAAGTAGCGGGAAGTATAGACAGAGTCAATGGATGAGAAGCTGGTTTGCGTGATGGATTGGGCTACATTCACGACCTTTTGTAGTTCCTTTGTAAGTTGTTTTGGGGTTTCCAATTCAATTTCATGTTAGTACATTTTCAAAGGGCTCCTACGAAAGGTACAGTTTGCAGTTCACTCACAGGAACAAGAAGTATCATCTCTGAGGTGACGGAAACATCAAAGCAGTCCAAATACCCATGAAGTTGAATCAAAATAAAGCCATTGTTGAAATTGGCCAGCAAAGCTATCACTGTTCTTCAAGCATTGTCATCAATTTTCATTCAATATGTTGATTAACTGTGTATTGAGAGTGAACACTTGGAGTATCAGCTGCCAGTTATCAGTAAGTGGAACAAGAAAATCTAGATAGGAAGAGTATATTTCACAGTGTTAGTGCAAGTCTATAACTACTAATTTAAATAAAATACTGCAGAACTTAATTATCAGCTATATGGTGAAAATATCACAGGGGCTCATTATTAGGAACAGATCCAATTAATAGTAACATTGCACACAAGATTATGTGACTATTTCAACTATTAGGTTTACCGATTGTTGAAGTAGCTACACAAACCTATTTTACAATACTATATAAATACATTCTCCTGAATGAACAATTATATGATTATTTTCTCAAGCTCCACAGCCAAAACCAAGTCTTTCTAGTGAGGAGCTCAGATCAGAGAACTGAGCCAACTGTGTTACTGTCCCATTAAAAAATTAATAGATGTAAGAGCCTGGAGTTGTTGGATATTTGGCTTATATAGAACTGTAGTGAACTGTGCACAAAATGTTAGGAAGCATTGAAGAAAATGTTAAAAATGCCATCCATAACGATATGGATTATTATTTTGGGTTGATGTGAGACTGGATAAAACAATTATGTTTTGGATAAATTGCAGCTTATGAAACTTAGATTAATGGCCAGCAAAGGGAACATCAGAATAATCAAGTCTGGATGTAACACAAGCATGGATAAGAATGTCAACACCAAACCCAATCTCAAGCATCTATGTGATCTTCCTGCACTTGAACAGGGATGGAATCAGTGTCAGAGTTTATTATGGTGAATGTTAAAATCAATAGCATCAATCTTCCTACTATTCAACTTAAGTAACTTATAATTAATCCAAGACTTGATAGCAAGTCACCAGCTTCTTAATGCTGATGTGATTTTCAAATTAACATAGAATTGGGTGTCATCAGTGTACTTTATAAAGCAAAATCCCATTCTTGATGTCACCAGAATGATGAGCAGAATATAAGTGGGCAAAGAGATTGTGAGGTCTGAGTTTATCGCAATGGATTCCTGACATTGACAGTGTGGAGATGGAAAGGAAAGTCACTATTAGAGATCTGCTGACTGTGTTAAAATAGATAGAAGTGCAACCACTCCAGGAAAATCCACCTAAACTGGATAAATAAGTTTGAAATCACAGCACCAAGGACTTGGGTTCAATTCCTGGCTTGGGTCACCGTCTACGTGGAGTTTGCACATTCTCCTCCTTTCTGCTTGGATTTCCTCTGGTTGCTCCAGTCCTCTCTCCCACAGTCTGAAAGACATGCTGGTTAAGTGCATTGACCTTAGTGGTGACTAGGGGATTTTCACAGTGACTTCACTGCAGTGCTAATGTAAGCCTTACTTGTCGCTAATAAACAAATAAACTTTAACTTTAGATTGTACTCACTCCAGAGAAAGGAAAGAAATCCCCTTCCTCCAGTTGGTGGATTTGCTAGAAATCACAGGAGAAAGTAAAGTTTGGGCGTTGGGAGCAGAGACATAACTACACAGACCTCTGTATCTTTTACCTTCTTTTGCACATGGAAACTGAGTATTGCGCACATGGATACAGTGAAGAAAATTGCTCCTTCTATCATTGCCCAGTCTTGCCTTTACTTCCCAGTTTTAAAGCCATTTACTTTTGGCCACCTTTACTGTTGCAACAATTTGAGGCCAAGGGGTGGACCATGGAAAGGTCCATTGACCTCGGGCAGCATTTTACACATTTAGGCTGAGCACAGCCTTAAGATCCCATCCCACAAGTTTCTATAACTTTTGGAATATTATGCATTTAATTGGGAAATCTTCTCAGTTTCTGGATGTCACTACAAGAGTTCCTCAGGGTAGTGTCCTAGGTTCAACCATCTTCAACTGCTTCACCAATGACCTTCCTTCCATTGTAAGGTCAGAAATGTGGATGTTTACTGATGATTGCTTAATGTTCAGCACCATTCACAACTCCTCAGATATTGAAGCAGTCCACGTTCAAATGAAACAAGATCTGGACAATATCAAGGCTTGGGCTACGAAGTGGCAACTAACGTTTGTGCCACACAAGTGCTAGGAACGGCCATCTCCAACATGAGGGAATTTAATTTTAGTCTCTTGACATTCAATGGCATTATCCCCTACTATCAATATCTTGAGGGAATACTGTTGACCAGAAACTGCACTTGACTACCATATAAATACTTGGCTACAAGAGCAGGTCAGAGGCTAGGAGTCCTGCAATGAATACCTCACCTCATTATTCCCAAAGAACTGTCTGACAGGCACAAGTTAGGAGTGTGATGGAATATTCCCCACTTGCCTGGATGGATGCAGCTCCAACAACACTCAAGAAACCTGACAGCAGCTACTTGATTGGACATAAACATTCACTTCCTCTACTACTAACACACAGTGACAGAAGTATGTATCATGTACAAGATACTATAGGAAGCATCCAAAGTTCCTTAGATAGCACCTTCTAAACCCATGAGCACTACCAGCTAGAGAAACAAGGTATCAGACACATGGAACCACCTGGAAATTCCCCTTCAAGTAATTCTGCATCATGATTTGGAAATATATTGCTATTCCTTCACTATTGCTGGGGCAAATTCCTGGGATTCCCATCTTAACAGCACGTACTCCACATGGACTGTTGCAGTTCACGAAAGCAGGTCTCTATTACCTTTTCAAGGACAATTAGGGATAGGCAATAAATGCTGGCCTCACTAGCACATGGATGAATAAAAACAATTTGGCCAACTTGTGTTCACTTGTTTTTTGAATGTTATATTCCTTCATTTTTTGATGAGTTATTGCATTAAAATATGGAAGTCAAATTTCATAAAACATGATTTATTTTTTAGAAATATTTTCTCTTCAGTTATTACCAGCAGAAAACAAATTATTCTCATTAATGAAGGTCAAATGGGTAATTCCCAGCTGTTAGACTGTCTGATTTGCATTCTTGCATTTCAACTTCCATTGTGTGGCTTGATTTATTCTCAAAATCAAATTAACACTTGAATAGTTTAAACTTTGAATTATTTCAGTGAGTGCATAATCTTGAGACCCATTTCCTTTTTGCCTCAGTGGCAGTGTGTGCTCAGCAAAGTGTAAATCGGGCTGTCCCATTTCTCTGTCCCTGAACCCATCCTGTTCCCCAAGTGCAGGACAATTATCATATTTTTGATTTGATTTGATTTTGATTTGATTTATTATTGTCACATGTATTAGTATATAATGAAAAGTATTGTTTCTTGCACGCTATACAGACAAAGCATACCATTAATAGAGAATGTATTGAGAGAGTGCAGAAAGTAATGTTACGGTCATAGCTAGGGTGTAGAGAAACTTCGACATAATGCAAGGTAGGTCCATCCAGAAGTCTGATGGCAGCAGGGAAGAAACTGTTCTTGATTTGGTTGATACATGACCTCATGCTTTTATATTTTTCCCAGTGGAAGAGAGTGGAAGAGAGTATGTCTGGGGTGTATGGGGTCCTTACTTATGCTGGTTACTTTTTCAAGGCAGCCGAAAGTGTAGACAGAGTTTATTTTTTTAGCTTCTTTAGCTCATTTAGTTTTTTTAGAGATTCTTTCCATCTCAGGTTGATAGGAAGGAAGTTAAGGCAGCATTTTATCTGTGACTAACATGGCTGGTAAGCTGGCTGAAAGTTGTAAAAGTATTGGAATCCAATAATTGTATTGACAGGGTCAATACAGATTCTGACCATGCCATCTTCCTTTACTGGAGCAATTCTGTGGCCTCCCCTATGGGGACAATGATTTCAGTGTTGTCCTTCAGTCCAGCTCATTGAATACTTTCTGCTTCATCATTCAGAGGACTCTATTCAGACCACAGACCATGGGTGGATTTGAATCATCTAACCTTATATGATGTATTATGGGTTTTTTCCCAATTGTGTTGCAGTTAATTAAGTCTTTATGTTATCATTTCTGGGGCCTGATTCTGCAAAGGGAGTACATCTGGACCAAGATGGATTCGCTCCAGCGTGATACTGTTCTGAAGACCAACAATGGCTCCACATTTTGGTCAACAACATAAAACTGAAAACTGCCTACATGTCCTAGAAAATGGTTACAACTTTCATGCAGATATTTCTCTGCCATAAGCCATAAGCCTTGAGTGTTGGGATCTGGTGCAGCATATGGGTCAGTTTTTTGCAGTAATTGCCTGGGCAGGATGTTACATTGCTCCTGTGTTGATCTTTACTTTTAATTTTACTTTGCTGCAGGCACTGTTCAATATTGTGAAAATCTCACTTTTCTCTGTAATTATAGATCATAGATCATAAAATCCCTACAGTGTAGAAGGAGGCCATTCAGCCCATCAAGTCTGCACTGATCTCCTACAGAGTGCCTGACCCAGTCTCTTCCCGCACCCTCCACACTATCCCTGTAACCTCACACATTAATTATGTTTGGGGAGATGATGGCGTACTGGTGTTATTGCCAGACTATTACTCCAGAAACTCGTCTAATGTTTTGTGGACCCCAGGTTCAAATCCCACCACAGCAATAGGTGGAATTTCAATCCAATAAAAGATATATCTGGAATTAAGAATTTACTGATGACCATGAAAACATTGTTGATTGTCAGAAAAACCCATGTGGTTCACTAGTATCCTTTAGGGAAGGAAATTTGCCATCCTTACCTGATCTGACCTACTGATGACTCCAGAACCACAGCAACATGGTTGATTCTCAACTGCCCTCTGGCAACTAGGAATAGGCAATAAATGTTGGCCAGCCACTGATGTTCATGTCCCTTGAATGAATAAAAAAATGTATCGCTAATCCATCTAATCTACACATCCGTGAATAATAAGGGGCCATTTGGCTTGACCAATCCACCTAACCTGCACTTCTTTGGACTGTGGGAAGAAACCGGAGTACCCATAGAAACATATGCAGACATGCAGAGAATGTGCAAGCTCCACACAGACAGTGACCCAATGCTAGAATGGAGCCTGGGTCCCTGGCACTGTGAGGCAGCAGTGCTAACCACTGTGCCACCATACCATGAAGTCGACATTCTCACAGTAAAGTGCTTTTGGAGACTCCGTATTTTAGTTACTCTACACTCCAATTCACTTATCCTGTTTATGCTTCAGAACTTGGAAGATGCAACAGCTGTGATGTGGTTGGTGATATGGACAGGCTGTAGTAGCTGAGATGCGTAGCATTTCACAAAATGTTTCCATTTGCTACATTCCTTACAGCATTTAATGAATGGCCGACATGTAATTCTGTTCTGTGAGTAATGGCCACTGCAGTTGGAATAGGGTGTGCCCTGTATCGCGAAAACCTCTGTTTCCTGCTTCAATTCTTTACTGATTCTTTCTGACTGCTCATTCAGTATATAGCTGCTGATGGCACCTTCCAAGGTTAAACCTTTCTTATGAACAAGATACTTGTGGATAACATTACTATTACCCCATACACAATGCGATTTCTCACCAACTCATCAGTGAATGTGCCAAATTCACATTTCTTTGCTAGAATTTTTAAAGTCTCAACATATGACAGAATAGATTTGGCAAATGTTTGGTTGGGGGTATTGAATGCATTTCTATCCAGTATGAGATTCTTTATTGATATGCATATGTGTTCAAAGCTTTTCAGCAATATTTAAAGATGCTCCTTCTCTTCCTCTGTTTCAAAAACAAAGGACTTTGTATTTCTTAACAGCCTTCGGACTCATTAAATTTAGAGTGGACATTTGTGCTTTCTATGATTTGTCTGCTAATTCCTGACACCATGTGGATTTATTCAGTTCCAAAAACTGGGAACCAGGGACGAACAACAATAGATGTTTATTAACAGTAACCAGGCAACTTTTACATGTGTGTCTCTGTCCACACTCCAGGAGAACTCCCAAGCTCCTGATCCATGACCCCTTTGGCACTCACATTATCCTAACATCCACATGACCATTTGGTCTACAAAAGGTCTTCAGTGCTTATGTTTCCTGCCTTGTCTACTACCCTGTAATCATTGGTCTCTCAAATGGTGGACACCAGGAGACTATCATTACATTTTTGCAGCAAACCATGTTAAGGTTCAAAAGGCAGAAAGTACCTATTATGGCATATAATTGGTACATAATATTATTGGGATATGGGCATTGTTAGTGAGGCCAGCATTTGTTGCCTATCCTGAATTTCCTTTGAACTGTGCAGCTTGCTCAGCCATTAAGTTTTATAACTACCGATGATGACTGCATGGTCACCTTTATTGAAACTAGCTTTCAATTCCAGATTTTTTTCAGCTGCCTTGGTGGGATTTGAGCCCATGACCCCAGAGCGTTAGCCTGGGCCTCTGGATTACATCACCATGAGATCACCATCTCCCCCCATGACCATATTATCAATATAGATTACAACATCCATATTTTGGTGCACCTACAATGCTATAATGGCAGAAAATCTGAGATGTGGCATCAAGTGGAATGAATTCGCAGGAATAGGTCACCAGGCTATTTTCCTCCCTACTTTTTTTTTTTGTCCATTTATGACTTTGTTACTTGTCGGATTGTTGACTTCATCAATATCAGGGCAGATTTTACAAGTTGTGCTTCTGGGAGGAAGCCTTTAGCTGGAAGCACAGAGTAGAAAGTCAAGTTACTTCCCTAGAAGCACATTCATAGCTGTCTGACTATTACATCATTTAGTTCCCAGCCAAATTTCCATATAATCAATCTATATTTAAATCTGTAAGAGCCTTAATTATCTCTGGATATCCCCTCATTCTATATAACACTTCTGTAATGAGATTTTTTAATAAAATACAACTCTGTAAATTACAAGCTGTACAATCTGTAAATAATTGTATGCAAACAGAAGAAGAAATGTAATTATTCATAACCAGCCTATCTGACCATTAGGTTGCCTGGCTTCTTCCCAAGAATCAAACTGTTGTCGATCCAGAAAAACATCAACAACAGTAATTCACCTCCAATTGAACTCAAAACTATTTAAACACTTTCTCACAGGTAGTACACAGAAATTATCGCACAAAAACAGGCTGTTCAAGTTAACTGGTCAATGTTGGCATTTATGCTCCACGCAAGCCTCATTCTATCCTATTTCATTTAAAACTAACAGCATATTCTCCCACTTCTTTCTCCCTCTTATACTTATCCAGCTTTCTCTTATCTGACATCTATGTTATATGTCTCACTTAATCCATGTTCCTCATCCGTCAAGTTCCTCATTCTAACTACTCTGGTATTTGGATTCTTCATTTGGATTTATCAGCATCTTATATTTATGACCTCCTAGTTCTGAATATCCCACAAGTGGAAACATCTTTTTCTATGTAAATCCTACCAAATCCCTTCATAATTTGAAGGCTTGTCTTTTCTTACTTGAAAAAAGAGTATGTTGAGACTTGCCAGACTACTCCCAGTACTGGTAATATCCTTGTAAATGTTTTTTGCATGTAATTCAATGCTTCTTTACCTTTTATGTAATGCACTGGTCTTGACTTCAGAGTACTCCACACAAGACTCTAAGTGGTTTGAGCTAACTTTAATGTATCCTCTCTACTTTTTAAGTGTATTCCTCTAAAAATGAATCCTGTCCTCTATTGGCATTTCTTATGCAACTGAAATAGTGGCCATAAAAAAACAGGCTACGTCAGGAGCAAAATAACATAATCAAACCCTGAACCTCAGATTATTCATGAGCAATTATGTTCAGTATCATCACTTAGCGATGCTAACCATTGTGCCACAGTGCCATCCTGTAAGGTTGTTTTTACAGACGTGAGTTCTTGATGAACAGCATGTGTGTCCTTAGTGCATATCTACCCTTTCAACTATTAACCTGACTTTGTGGTTGCACACTTCAGATGGTTATAGCTTTAAGCATCACTATAGAGATTGAACACATGATATAGGATAATACTTCAACACTGGCTGCATTGTCAGAGGTGCCATCTTTTGAATGAAACATTCAACTAAGATCATATCTGGCCTTCTCAACTAAAGTTAAAAGATCTCATTGCATAATCTGAAGAAGAGTGAAGATCTTTACACATTTCAGATGAAGTAATGGGAAAAATTAATGGTCAAAATATTGTATTAAAATTGTTGTTATTAAGCTGTGGCTCAGAGCAGACTTTTCTCATCCCACCCGCCACAAGAATTGTTATGGGCCATGTGAGCTTTATGACCTTGGGAAGGATTTTCCAGTCTTGAGGGAGCATGGCCAGAAAATCCCACTCCCTGTCTTGGAAGCACCCTTGTCTCTGAAACAAAGAATTGTGGGCTCATGCCCTACATCAGAACTTCAGCACAGAAATCAAGTGTGTAGTACTCCAGTACTCCAGTGCAGTATTGAAGGACTACTGCTCTACCAGAGTGCCATTTTTCAGAGAGCATGTTAAATAAAGCCCCATCTGCTCTCTCAAAAGAACCTAAAATGTTCCATGTACTTTTCAAAGAGCAAGGTGTTTATATATTTATCCTTCAGTCAATATCCCAAAACAGATTACCTGGTCATAATCACATTGCTATTTCCAGAAGCCTGCTGAGTACAAATTAGTTGCATTGTTTCCTGCATTACAATAGTGACTATGCTTCACTGACAGTAAAGTACTTTGGCACATCTTGGGATTGTGAAAGGTGCAAAACAAAGTGTTTCTTCTTCATTGCAACAACTGAAATGGAATGGGATTGAAATAAAATCTGTAAAAATTATAGGAGTGACATTACTGCTAATTCAGGTTTTAAACATTTCCACAGTATTTCCATCTTAATGATTGATGAAGAATATTCTGTACTGCAGTTAGTCACCTGGGCAGTGTTTGTGAGCACAGATTATATGCTATTACAAATCATGCGCTAAATTATCCTCCGTAGATTAGCTGAATTTATTCATCTTTTAAAAGTTTCATGAAACTTCTTCACGAAAGAAAAGATGAGGTATGGCAGGATGCCAGCCACTGGCAAACCCACTCACTTTGTCAGATTAATATCTCTCTCTCTCCATTACAGTCACCTATGGATTTCATGAACCTTAGCAGGAAGTTTAGAATTTCACTATTTACTATTTGTATCCAATGGTGATTTTAATGGTTATTTACAGGTTTAACAACAGGTTTAAGGCTGAGAATCATGGAGTAAGCAAAAGAAGGGAACAAGGGTGAGCAGAGCAAAGTGGTAATGATGCATTGTAGTCCTGCTGAGTTATCTTTCAGTATTTTATTAGCGATAGTCATTTAGCAGTCCCAACGTTTATCCAGGTGTCCTTTTCACTCAATTTTTTTTTGTTTTTATTCCAATTCAATTAAATCAAGTCCAATTCAAAGATTCAACAAGTTGAGACATTCCCGATCCAATCTGACAAGAGAGAGCTCTCACCTCCTACCTTGGGCTTGATCTATATGATCCAAGCTGATTGGAGTAGAGATAGTGCCTCCTCCAATGTTTGATCTCATTTACATCTTAACCGAAAGGTCAAGATGCTGCTTTTAAAAATTGCTGCAAATGAAGCTAAAATGTAACCTAATGAGTTCAACTAAACACAGCACGTCAATACTACACATGATCTTAGCCAAAAGGTCGATAAACTTCACTCAAATCCTTAGCAGTCTTCTCCACATTTACACAACACAAAGGTCAAATGTGTCTGTAATCTTGGCCCCTAGCTGTAGCCAAACTACCATGGATTCTTTACTGTGCACTGATCCAAAGAAAATAATATTGAGACAGTGCTGCAAGAAGACAACTAGTTTTGAAGTGCAACAAAACACATAGAGGGACAGTTAAATGTTGACATGCATTTCTGTCAGTGTGCAAAAAACAAACGTATATAATCAGGGCTCTTCTTTTCAAATAATCACGTGATAACCGTTGCTACTGAAGAGGCAGCATTGAGTCCTGCGATGGTGTGGGCCTATGCATGCAGGGCTTGGGAAGAGCTGTTGTGCTAAAGTTTAGCATCAATCAAGGTATAACTGGGCGAGGAAACTCAATGTAGCATGCATAATTTGTCTTTTTGCTTAATAATGCAATATTGGCAGACTTCCTAAAGCTGTTAAATGTTTTGCTCATCTGCTTCCATGTCCTCCTCATGTTTGAAATTCATTTACCCTGACAGCTGCAAAGTACTGCGTGGGGTAACATTTCTGATTTATCAGAAAAGGTTGTGCAGCTCACAATGGGAAGCACATATCATGATTCAGTCACGGACACAAGAGCGTTGGATTCATGGACAGCATGATTTAATGGGCAGAAAATTGTGCAGACCATGAATCAAATGCTCTGACCTTCACACTCACATTCCCAGTAAGCAGTTTTTGCACAATGTTCACTTCAATAATGAGAAAGTCTTCCATACAGATTGCTGTATTATTTTAAGGTGCAAAAAACAATGCACATCCCCGCTTTAAGGCTGTATTCTTCCATCAGCATTTGCAGAGTTCCCTTTGAAAATAAGAATGTTTATCGGTCATGTTTCCTTCACTACATCAATAAAGCTGCTCCTTTGAATTACACTTGCAGCTGATAAGCAATTCTGGCATCAGTTGACAGTGAGTTTGTATAGACAAATCTAATTTATCCTGGGAACAAACTAGAAATGGTTAATGATCTCAGAAAATGCTGCACCAGCTATAGTGACCACTCTCTGCATTTCAGCTTCAAAATCCTTCCTACCCACATGATTTCTCATATTAATATTCATCAGAGGAACAAATTGAAAGGACATTAAAAATGCAACACATAATCATTCTTTAAAAATAATTTCACAAGATTAGAAATGGTTGCAACTGCAATGATAAATAAGAACAAAGTGTCAGATTTTTGATGCCAATTGAGGACACTTTCCCTAAGCAACACTCAGGAAAGGTCGATTTCCATTAACGACAGAGTGGGGAGTGAATTGGGCTTCTGCCAACTGATTGATTTTGATGATTGGATGGTAGTTAAAAAAAAAACATTTGTCCAGTTGTTAAAGCAAACAAATACTTATAGGCAGATCTCCTGCAGTTGGGTTTTTCTGAAGGGTTGTTCACTTGTCACTTTGTCATCCTGATTTCAACCTCTTTCCTGACGGGTTATCTCCATGGATTTCATTTCAATTTGCATTGTGAACCTGGACACTTGGATGACAGCAGATTACTTGATTGATGATATTTTTAGCTATTCTTCAACTATGGGATACTATTAGCCAACCACTAAACCTACGCGTGTGCTCTTTCAAGAAAAGGACTGACCAAGAAGGAATGATAACTGATATTTAACAATTGTTACTTTAACTCATATTTCAGCACAAACTGGAGATCTTAGTTGGCCTTCCTGCTTTATGGCTCAAATTTAGCACTGAATTCATCAACTGGGTAATGGGTGATGAATTGTGGTACAGGCCTTATGGAATAGATTTTAAAGTAATTCTTTTTCTTTAGTATTATTTTTATTATTCTTTTGTTGGATGTGCTATTTTTCACAGTAATTTCATTGGGGTGTTAATATAAGCCTACTTATGACTAATAAATAAACTTTACCTTGTGTGTCGCCAGCAAAGCCAGCATTTGTTGCTCACCCTTAATCATCTTTAATAGTCAACCTCATTGCTGCGGATCTAGAGTCAGATGTAGGCCAGACCAAGTAAGGATAGCAGATTTCCTTCCGTAAGTGACATTAGTCAGACGGATATTTACAATGGTAGTTTTTGGTTACTATTAATAAGACCAGCTTTATATTATAAATTTATTGACCACCTGCCTTCATGTTAGAATTTGAACCATTACCCTGGGCTTCTAGATTCAGAGGGCAAGCAACACTACCGCTATGTTACCATCCCCTCTTGTTTAAATGTCTTCATTTGTAAAGATAGTTGAGCAATTCCTCATTAACATTCATGAGTAGGATAAATATTCAAACAGTGGTTGCTGATTGAAAAATAGAAAATGCTGGAAGATCTCAGCAGATCTGACAGCCTCAGTGGGGAGAGAATTGAGCCAACATTTCGAGTCTGGATGACCCTTTGTCAGTCTGATGGAGAAACATTAGTTGTATTCTCTCCCCACAGAAGCTGTTAGGCCTGCTAAGATTTTCAGTTTTTGTTTCAGATTCCAACATCCGCAATATTTTGCCTTTATCTTAGTGGTTTCTGATATCACACTGTAACTGCAGTGTGAAAATGGCACAACATGAAAATCAATACCAATTCATTGGTTTCCAACAGACCTGGCAAAATTACAGCAGAGGAATAGGAGCTCCATTGTGCAAATTGCTGCTGTGTGTTTTTAAGCTTTAAAAATAATTACACAAGGCAAATAAAATGCCTTTTGGTAGTGACAATAATGAAGGATACATCTGTAATTCAGAGTTTTATTGCATTAGTGATGGTTTCAGACTAATTCTAATTGGACTGAATATTTCAGCCCTCTTGGAGTGTGTGTGTGTGTGTGTGGTGGGGGCGAGGGATCGGAGTGAAATGGCAGGTGGGGGCACATTTTAAATTGGGAGCACATTAAGTGGCGCTACTATGCCTGCTAACTAACTGCCCCCACATGTTGTGTTTCTTGTCTCCGTGTAGCTGATCATGGAGGTAATAATCATGTGTAAAGGATCAATTGAAACCAGAAATATTTAGGTTCATTTGTTAAGAATTTGAGACATTGGCAGCAGTGCCACACATAGATAGAGAACATGTACACACGTCTGAGTTGGTAGCTTCCTCAGGAAAAGAACTGAGACTTCGGTCGAAACATCCTGGTTCCTCCAGCAGCAAGCATTGTTGCGGCCAGGAAATTTGAAAAGCAACAAAAGGCAATTGGTCCACTCTTCATGGGTGGGATTTTATGGCAGAAGTGTAAGGAAAGCAAAAAGAATGAAACATTGATGGGAATTTTCCAACCTTGTCCACAGCTGAGATTCTCCTGTCCCACTGCAAGGGATGGAGTCATAGAATCATAGAATCTCTACAGTACAGGAGACCATTCAGTCTATTGAGTCTGTACTGACCACAATCCCATGCAGATCTTTTCCCATAACCCTCATTTACTCTGCTAATTCCACTGACAATAAGATCAATTTAACATGGCCAATGAACCCTAACATCTTTGGACTGTGGGAGAAATCCGGAGCACCCGGAGGAAACCCATGCAGACACAGATTTAGCTGAGTGCCAAATTCTGCATTCTCACTGACAGTAGTAGCAGGGCATGCGAGGCCAGAGAATTCTGGCCATTTTCTCTGAGAGCTAATTCCCTTTTTAATTGAATGGTAAGCAGGTTAAAGGGGTTGACTGTCTTATTCCTGTTTCTTTGAGAAGGATTTTTACTAGCATGCATTGATTGGGCCAAATGGACCATAAGTGCAAGGTGATTCGTTTTGAAGGACAAACTTGAATATGGATTACAAGATCAACAGCAGGGTTCTGAGGAATGTGGAGGAACAGAAAGATCTTGGGCTTCATATCCACAGAGCTCTGAAGGTTGCCACACAAGTGGATAGAGCAGTAAAGAAGGCTTATAATGTGTTGGCGTTTATTAATAGGAGGTTTGAGTTTAAGAGCTGTGGGGTTATGCTGCAACTAAATCATACCTTGGTGAGACCACGTTTAGAATATTGTGTGCAATTCTGGTCACCTCACTATAAGAAGGATATGGAAACATTGGAGAAAGTGCAGAGGAAATTTACCAGAATGCTGTCTGGTTAGAGAATAGGTCTTATGAGGAACAGTTGAAGGAGCTGGGACCTTTCTCTTTAGAGTGAAGGAGGATGAGAGGTGACTTAATAGAAATTTATAAAATGATGAGGGGGATAGATAGAGTGGATGTGTAGAGAATATTTCCTCGGCTGGATGTAGTTGTTACTTGGGGCATAACTACAAGATTCATAGTGGGAGATATAGGAGGGATGTCCGAGGTAGATTCTTTACTCAGAGTGGTCGGGGTGTGGAATGCACTGCATGCTGTGATAGTTGAGTTGGACACTTTAAGAACTTACAAGCGCTTATTGGATAGGCACATGGAGCGCATCAGAATGATAGGACTGGGATAGCTTGATCTTGGGTTTGGACATAGCTTGGCACAACATCAAGGGCCGAAGGCTGTATTGTACTGTATTGTACTGTACTGTACTAAATAGTTTCTTTCCATGATATAATTTCTGATTAAAATGTTCAATATTTTGCATCAGGTTTCTCTGTAATTTTAGTGAGTGAATTAAATAATTTTAAAATAATTTTTTATATAATAGTTAGCACAGTGGCACAGTGGTGAGCAGTGTACCTCACAGTGTCAGTTCCTCAGTTTGATTCTGGTCTCGAGTGACTGTCTGTGTGGAGTTTGCACATTCTTCTCATACCTGTGTGGAATTTCTCCGGGTGACCCAGTTTCTCCCACAGTCAAAAGATGAACAGGTTAGGTTGATGGCCATGCAAAACTGTCCCTTATTGTCAGGAGAACCAGCGGGGTAAATACTAGGACAAGGGAATAGGGCCTAAGTGGGACCATAGTCGGTACAGGCTCAATGGACCAAATGGCCTCGTTCTGCATTGTAGGGATTCTATGGACAGGAGTTTACAGGCTTGCTCCAGAAAGACTGAAATACCTGCCCAAGGTCAATGGACATTTCCGTTGTCTGCTCTTTGCCTGTTCCAATTCCGTGGTGGATGTAGTGATAGAATACCAGAGTATGATTCTATAAATGCTTCTGTTAAAATAGCAGAGAAAAAGAATTCTGTACAATAGCATCTACATTAATTTAGTTGAGATTAATTTCCAGATTTGTACATCTGATGTTATAATGATGATCAGAAAATTGTTTCAGTCCCAAATCATGTTAATATCTGCAGCCAGTTCTCCAGTCCACACTTCCACTGAGTGAAAATTCAAAAATAGAGTGAAGTTTCTGAAAAGTTACATTACTTGGAGCAGCAAAGTAGCACAGTTGTTAGCATTGCTGCTTCACAGTGCTAGAGACCTGGGTTCAATTCCCAGCTTGGGTCACTGTCTGTGTGGAATCTGCACATTGTCTGTGTGGGTTTTCTCTGGTTTATTCCCACAGTTGGAAAGATGCGCTGATTAGGTGCGTTAGCCATATTAAATTCTCCCTCAGTGTACATGAACGGATACCAAAGTATGGCGACTTGGGGATTTTCACATAATGTCATTGCAGTGTTAATGTAAGTCTACTTGTGACACTAATAAATAAACTTTTATGTTATCGTTTTCTCCTATTTAGACAAACACCATTAGGCCTAAACTTGTCCATTTTAGAAAAGTGGCAAAACAAAAATGTTAGATTCATTGTAAGAAATAGCATATACATGCATACTTCTTCCAAAGATCACTCTACTGTGTGTACAGAGTAATTACCTCAGCACAGAAAATAAGTTCTCGTACAATCTATCATTTTCTAATAGTCCTGACCATCTGCTAGAAAACTGACAGAAGCACAATAACTTTTTTTTATGAAGTGCAGATTCAAGTCATGACCCACAGTACTTTATCTGGGTAAAGCCGTAAAAACTCAATTTGCAGAAGTTGATTTGTGCAATGTAGCATAATATTAAAAACGTTCTACATTTAATGTAATCAAAAGAATACATTACTGATTTGATTCCAGTAACACTAAAGTTTTGTCATAAATAATATATGAATGGGGAAATGTTTTTTTTCCTATCCTAATGTGTTCTACCCAAATGCTGTATTAAATCCAGATATGGCACTGAGAGTGCACCTGGTGTTGATATAAGATTCCTTTGAATAGCAATGAAACATTTTTTATGCTCTATTTCACAGGTTTAATCTCCATCACTATTAACTCAGAAATACACTTGGTTATAGAGGTAGATTTACAGGTTCCAACACATGCTATAAAAATCCAATTAAACCAAACTGCAAACTGTGATTTGATCAAAAATGGAGTGGTTCATTTTTAAAATGCTTTTTTCTTTAACTTTCCAGCAACAATTGATAGTTGTTACAAGTAAATTGCTAGGACATGTGTAAGAGGAAATCCATTTTTATTCCTCTCCATGTGGCAATGCCTAGTCTTGACTTAACATCTGCCTTAATGGTATTAACTCACTATATACAGAATTCTTAACATGAGCCTTTAGCTTATGGCAACATGCATTCGGGCTTTGAGAATGATTAAAAGTAAAGAACTTTGATAATGTAAAACTATTTTAATGTCACTTTCAATATCTCAACGATGGAAGCAACTTTAGTGTCCATCTTCAGATTGGTTTCAATAATACTAGAGTAGAATTTTATATAAAATTAGATAGTTGGCAAAACAGGCAAGGACTTTAATGTGATTTTAGCCTTATCATACTAATTATATGGAATCAGATGCACTACAGACAGACACAAAAAGTAGCATAGAAAGTTAAGTTGCGATTTGGAGGGGTCAGTTCCCTATATTGGTTGGCTGATGTGCGGGAAGAAGAGTGTGTGTGTGTGTGTGTGTGTGTGTTGTACACATGTGTGCCATCTTGAAGGAGTGTTATCTACAGTCAAAAGCAAACTGTATGAACAGGAGTAGAACTGCCTTTTCAAAAGGAAGTGTTTCCTTCTATGCAGCTACGGGTGCTGATTTTATTAGGTCTGACACACACAAGAAGTTATGGAAAAATAAAACACAGTCTCCCAGATCTATCTGTCATGAAAACAGGCAAGAAGAACTGCCTGTATATTATCCATAGTTTTGTCTGATATTGACCTTAATTTTGTAGTCCGAACTATCTCTGCTCCGAGACCCTTAGCTGCCAGCACAAGATATTCATCAGTGAAAAAGCTGGTTATGTATTTTTATGAGAGCCAGTTCATTTAAATAATTAGCAAAAGCTCACAATAGAAATTCTGATTTTACACTGGCAGCTAGCCAAACATTAAAGGGGGAAAACCTAAGTGAAAATGATGTGACTATTTAAATGGGAGTGACTACATATGGGCTGGGAGTGATGGCAAATGCTTCCTCAGGCAAAATAAATGTTTAAAATGGACTTTGAGTATTTGTCAGTGGTTGTCATAGTTGGTGTAGAGGGAGAGATGGCAGGCAAGATGAATAATAAATATTTGTCTTAGGAATCATGATGCTGTGAATCATAGACTGGAAGAATTAAAGTTAAAAATTTAGGGGGGCAATTCAGCAGCCCACTGTGCTGCTTAAGCAGTGCAGCAGGCCAGGAGACTCAAGTGGGCGCTATGGCCTCAATGAGTATCCGGCTGCTGGCTTACCAACACCGTCAGCTCCACGTCAGAAATCAGTGTGAATCTATGTAAGTTATTAAAATGAAGATTAGCTTCTTATTAATGTTCCCTGGACTGAAGGTCAGAGGTAAGGAGGATGCTGCTTGGGCACTGTCAGCTTGGCCTTGCCAGTCTAACCCTCTGAACAGGAGAGTGATTTCATGTACACAATTCTGCTATCTTGGGAGTCTGAAGATGTGCAGCAAAGATAATGCCTTCTCTCAAGCGAGAAACTGATGAACATTTTCCCTTTCAAGAATAAGGGCTATTGCTGAATGCAACAGCAGACAGCCGATTGACATAACACGTGCTGGGCAGTTCAGGTAATGTCAAAGTTAAATGCAGCAGCGGCATTCATACCTGCAGAAAGAGTCACCACATGATATAACTTATTTGTAAGTTACCTTCATAGCTAAGCGGCAGCGTCTTGTGAAAAGGCATCACTTTATTTTTTATATAAAATTGGATTTAATGGCTTCACTTGACCCGAGACCAGAAAATCTCACCCAAAATGATCCTCCCATTGTCCGCCTCTCGCTCACTCTGATTTCTATAGTGGGCGGAGTACTCATCTGCATAACCAAGGTGAGTTATCTAAGGACCAATAAATGTGTGGCCTGAAGTAAGGATAATGCACATATAATAGATAAGATCCTTCTCCACCCGCCCAACAACCCCCCCCCACCCACCTCCCCCCACCCCCACTCCCGTCAAGAACTACTCCAAATCTAAGAGCAATAGTGAAAACTCAAGAATTTCCCATGCTATTGACTTGGTTTTCTGCAAACAAGGAGTTCAGGCCTAATCCACACACTCAGCATGGTCTGATACTCGCAGGAAGCACATAATAGAAAATCACAGGTGAACAGGCTGTGATTTTCCATCCATTTATTTTAGTAAGCAAAAAATTCTTGTCTGTGCACCTGTGATTTCCAGTAATGTTCTCAATGTGATCTCTGCTCAATGCTGCCAGCAGAAGAATATAGAGGCACACAATTAACTTGTAAAAAGTTTGCAACCTAAAAGTTAGGCCAAGCAAAAATAATAATGAAAATGTGTTAAAGCTGCTGGCTTTCAGAGGTAGACAGAATGTAGCCTTGCAGAATGCTTTCATCTGGCTTTGGACTTCACCACCTTGGCCTTATGGCACCAGTCTGCGCAGCAACTGTCTGTTTTGGCTGGCAACTATGGCACTGGTAAAGTTGCAATAATGGGAGCATCTAACTAAATTGGGGAAATGTGTGGTTGATTGATTTAAGTTTGCAGTCCCTTAACATTCTTTTGTGCAGCCATGCGTGGGGACTTCTAGCAGGAAAACTGCATCTTACAAGGAACACTGATGGGAGCATGAATGATTCACCACGTAAAGGTGCTCACTCTATGTTACTCACTAAGGTATGTGCAGTGCCAGTATCTGAGTTGGTGTCAGATCAAGTGCCAGGGGATTTTCATCAGTACTGTGATGTTGCTCTGTCTTCTTCAGGCCAGAGCCCCTGTGGCTGGGCAGGCAGGAGTTATTGAACATCTAAAAACAGGTCAGGGTCAGAGAAGTGGGTAGCATGGAAAGCAGGAGATCCATGGTGACATCATGCCAGATAGCAGAGTAAGAGTGAACTGAGAGTTAAAAAACGGATAGAAAGCAGGAAGAATTTATCATTCTCAATGTTCTCAGTGATGAGAGGTGCTGCAGGTTCTGTTGCAGCAAGCTCCATGATGTGGAATGTTCCCTTGTGTCATATGAGTTTTGTTCTGCCTCTGGGCAACCTTCACAGAATCATAGAACCCTACAGTGCGGAAGGAGGCCATTCGGCCCATTGAATACCAACAACAATCCCACCCACTCTCTATCCCTGCAATCCCACATAGTTACCCTGCTAATCTGTCTAACCTAAGCAGCCCGGGACAAGGGACAATTTAGCATGGCCAATGCATCTAACCCATACTTCTTTGGTGTATGGGAGAAACCAGAGCAGCTCGAGGAAATCTACGCAGACATGTGGAGAATGTACAAACTCTACACAGATAGTGACCCAAGTCCTAGAATTGAATCCAGAATCCTTGTGCTGTGAGGCAGCAGTGTTAACTATAGTGCCACTATACTGCCCCTTGTCCTGCAAGAGAGAGAAAAATGTCAATGATTGCGTGACACTGTATTTGCCTGGTGTCCTGCTATATCAGAAAAGCAGGAGGTATGTGAAAACAGATGGAGGTGGGTGTGAGGCTGGCATCATTTGAATGTGTGTGAGGGAGAGGTAGAGTATCTGGATGAATCCCGACTGCCAGGGACTTCTGCTGTGTGAGCAATGGAGTTGTGGTACACTGAACAGTATAAGATGTTCATGGTGCAGTGAGAAGGAGATGCCATATGAGGGTGCATTTATTGACCTTGAACAGCTGCCTGAAGCTGTGGAATTTCTAATGGGACTGCCGCCAAATTCAGGCACTGACCTCCCAGGCAACGTGCTCACATTCCCTTTTGGGGATGCTCCTTGAAGGCTGCTTAGTCTCCACAAAAATACCTCCGTCCTCCTGTAAACCTCCACCATGATGGCTTCCAGCACACTATCTGTGAATCACTTCCCTGGTTTTCTATTTCTGCAGCTCTTACATGTAGCCAATGTCAGTAAAGGCAGTTAACAGCAACTTTTACTCAACCCTATCAACAAGGGAAGGCTACTTTTAAAAAGAACAGGTTAGCTGCATTTTGTGTTACCAGCACAAGTTTCTGAACCCTTCACCTGCATGCTCAGATGTTAAGAAGTCTCACAACACCAGACTAAAGTCCAACAGGTTTTTTATGGTAGCAAAGGCCACTAGCTTTCAGAGCACTGCTCCTTCACTAGCAGCATGGGCCCCAGTCAGCCTAAAGCTATAATCATTTCTATGAGTAGTAAGAGTGAAATTTACATACTGATTGGCTCAATAGTCTGGGCATAGGCTACTTGCTCCCAAAACTGACATTTATGGCTTTAACTTTTACAGGTAGTTGCTTAAGATACATGAGGAGCCCTGTGAGTAAAAAAAGTTAAAAGTTACTGAAGCTAGTATTTATACATACTGAAATAAAATGTGCATCACAAGGCTGGGGCATACGACAGCTCAGTGGTTAGCACTGCTGCCTCACAGCGCCAGGGACCTAGGTTTGATTCCTAGCTTGAGTTACTGTCTATGTGGTGTCTGCACATTCTCCCCATATTTGTGTGGGTTTCCTCCAGGTGCTCCAGTTTCCTCTCACAGTCTGAAAGATGTGCTGGTTAGGGGTATTGGCCCAATGCTAAATTCTCACTCAGTGTACTTGAACAGGTGCTGGAGTGTGGAGACGAGGGGATTTCCATTGTAACTTAATTGCAATGTTAATCTAAGACTACTTGTGATACTAATAAGTAAATTTTAACCTTTTAACTAAAAAGTTGATAGCTCTCTTCCTTTCTGAAAAATGTGACAGGGCTCTGCTTGTAGTGTTCAATGGTTTAACTGTTAACTATGTTAGTCTGATAACAGATATGCTCACTGCCTTTGATTAGTTCAGCTTAGTTGTAAACTAAAGGAAACAGGCATCACAAGGAGCTGCTAGAAGCTGAGCTGGAATAAGAATGTACGCAGAAGTTTTCTGATTGTAGATTGTCGTGATATTTAAAAGCACTGTGAATAAAACCTGTGGCACATTTAGAAACAGGTGTTATCTTTACTTTGCTCTGAGGTAAATCAAACATATAAGATAAACCAGTGCTTATGTGAAGATTTGATATTATGAGTTGTACTCACCCAAAATTCGAATGTGATGTTAAATTGTTCTTTAGAATAAGTATTTGATCCTACTAATTATACTGATTAAATAGTCTTTATTAAAGAGAAAATAAAGCACACAATGATAAAACTAGCAAACTAAACAAAAATACCATGTACTGCAGCTGCACCTGTGAATCCAAATCTGCTAGATCATAGGAAAAATAAATGAGACTAAAATCCTTTTGCACAGCTAAAATTTGAATTTCTGATTACAAAGACCTGGTATTTTTAACATTGATGTTGATCAATTGTTACCTCAAGTGAAACAATCTCAGAGCACTCCATCTATTACAAGTACAAATTTATAGCTGGAAGGGTCATTTCAAACACTGTGAAAAATCAATAAAGTACTTTGAGATGATTCTAACTCTATAGCTGCAAAATTCTCACCATCCTCAACAGGAGAAGATTTTTTACATTTATTTCAGCAATATTTATCTTCCACCCCTTTCAAAGAAGTATTAAATATCCAGATATAACAGTTAGCCTTGCATTTATTGATAATCTGACAGAAGGGCCAAGGCTCACAGTGAAGGTTCAACTGAGAAATGACAAGCTATGCTAAGAAGTAGCACTTGGATGTCATTAAGTTTGAGCCTTAATCTCAAAGTTGTAAGAGCATGAGGGAAGACATGGGAAAGCAAGAATAAGGTAGAATCCAAAGTGATGCAAGTTTTGATTTCACTACAGTGACAGCACAATAGGCAAAAACTATGTAAAATGGCTGTTTGGATCTTAAGAGTAACAAGGCAAAAAAGTTCACAGGATCATTGTTGTACCAATATAACAAAAAAGGTTAAACAGTTAAGGTAGAGCAAGATAGGTGAACAGATTAACAGCTGGAGATGGAAGAAGCATCACTCACGAATCCATTGTCGATTCATAGAATCATAAAATCTACAGTGCAGGAGGAAGCCATTTGACCCATCAAGCCTGCACTGACAGCAATCCCATCCAGGTCCCATCTCTGCAACACCCCAGTTAACAATCCTGATCTCCCTGACACTAAGGGGCAACTTATCATGGTCAATCGACCTAACTCATCAAATGAACAGCCATTTCTAAAAATTCTGCCCAGGACTATGACAAAAATGTCAAAAAAGCTTCACAGCTCTGAGATCTTTTGCCAGACCTGGGATTTCTCAAAGTTGCAAAGAGAAAAAAGGAAGGTTGGCATTAGAGAGGAAATACAGTTTATTGAGACAGCTTTGGATACTTTTTATCCTTGTGTCAAATGATCTGTGGGAAGTTTCTAACTTAAAATCTGTTACATCCCTTTTGATTTGGTGTTACTCTTTGATGCATTACATTTGCTCCTTTTGAATATATAAAAAACTCTTTTATTTAATTAAAGTGATAATTTCATGACTGGTTTTTCTGCATGAACTCATGCACACATGTAGCAAGCTTCTTCAATGCATGATGATAGCTCACTGTGACAATAGCAAACATTATGTTGGGTCCTTCCAGGCTCGTTCCCACTCAAAATGTTGATAATCCTACTCTCAATCTTCTGAAGCACTGTTGAGTCTGAAATTGTGCTCCTTTTCAGCACCTGCATAGGTGCAGAAGGAACAAAAAATAAATACAGAACTTTGTCAGTGCCAGTTTTACTGCTGGGTGTATGCCAGAGGTATAAGAAACTGTGTTGCTCCAGGATTAATACAATGATAATCCCAGAACAAAGACAGCTGAGAACCAGAGACTAGTCTAAATATATGACAATCCCATGAATAAACAAGTAGACGAATATCTGAGTGATGTGGATAAATGAGTGTGTACTAAAGCAGGAGGCCAGGTAAATAAATGAGGAGGTGCGTGAGGGGCAGCAAAGTAAATGCTCTGCAGAGAGGTAAAAAGTTCTGTTTAAATCAGATACTAGTTAGTTTATTCTGATATATTTTCATCCCACGCAAAAATTCAGCATTTCTAATTTTGATGGGAAAAGGCGCATAAGCATTCAGTGAGAAAGCTTCACCTAAAAAGCTGCCACGGTTCACACAAAAGAACAGAATATTTACATTTTATCACAAAGCCTGCAGTCATGACTCAACAACCTACAAAATAGCAAGGCAGCAATAATCAACTTCAGTTTTTCAAAAGCCTCCATCACCAACTCAGAGATAAAAATATAACTAATTATACATCTCAGCCAGTATTTAACTATAGCATTCATTTGAAAACAAAATTGTTCATACAATATAAATTAGAATTTGTAAAGTGCAATTATTAGTAAAACACACAATAGTATCATTACTGGTCATAAATTTATCAATACCCAACAATATATTTGGCTTAATATCCTTTTTACACTATTTTAATATGCTGATTAATGTATCTGCATAAATTCTTACTTGTAACCTTGTATCTTGTTCATTAATAGATTTAAATTAAATAAGTTAATGACTGCTAAAATAGCACAGATAAAAAGATAAACGAGAACAATAAAATTACATGGATATATATTTTTAAAATCTTTTGACTGCCATACTTTTTCTCATTAAGTTAATACTTAATACTTGGCTGAAAATGAAAGATAATGAATAGCAATATGTTTAACTTTATCTATTCAGTCATTTTTTGTGTATTTTAAATGCCTTTGTCCATAATTATCATTAAAGATCTATTTAAACCAGGTTTAGCTCTTGTTTATAGCATATGAACAAATACAGGAAGCACAAAGCAAAATACACCCATGTGATTGTGTTACCAGTATAGAGACAAGAGCTCTCATAATCCCCCAAAATGTCCATGCTTCAAGTATATAGACAAGAGCTCCCAGAATTCACTAGTATAACTGCTACCACTATCTAGGCAATTCATTAGATACAGTCGGGCAGGGGAAAGGTGCTCAACTTTGCCCTCATCCTGATGGCCACGTTTACGTGCAACTGCCTTGACTGTGTATAAACTCTCACAGTCTTATACTCATACATACCAAATGTCGTCTTGCATTGAGGTTCTGTCCCTGGATTTGAAAAGGATAGGTCTTCACAAGTTGCCAAGAAATGCTCCATTCAGTTGGATTATGTTGTATCATCTAGCCCTCAAAGATGCGTTTATGCTAAAAAACCACAAGTCCGTCAGGCAATGATCCATGAGAAAATGAGATGGTGAATCCCTGTTGGATATTTCTCTGAGCGAACTGTTGAAATTTAACAGGTTTTTCAGACAAGCATTAAGTTGTAGCTTGACTGGTTTATAAGTAAAATCCTTGAAGTCATGAATGAAAAGGAGATGGTGGATCCTGATAGTTAATTTCTGAGCATTTGCCAGAATGCATCATTGCCTGAACTTCCAAACAAGTACTAAGATATAGTTTGGTTGATGGTGAGAAGATACCTTCCCATCAGATTCTTCCTGAATCCTCAGAGTCTCAATCCTCTGCACTTTGCCATCGATGTGTTGCATTAAGAAAGAGACTGTCATTCATCTCCTTCTGGAGCTTGTCTTTGCAAAGCAGTTCTGGAAAAAGATGTCATAGTTTTTGTTGAGATTCATCCCAAGCATGTACACAGTATTCTGCACTCTACTGCCTGTTCCCAGGGCGCACATGAGATAGAAATAGCTGCAGTTGGAGGACCCACACCAGCTCAGTGAAAGACACTCTTTTATCTGCTTGAAACTTCTTGGTCTTCCAATACTAAGAAAAATCAATGACTGAAGGTTGCAGAATGGAACATTTCAATGGCACTCTGAGGTTACTACTATGCATTGAAGGTAATTCCAAAGTTGTGTTTCTTTATGGCAACATAATGACAAAATTAAACATGAGCTTTTGAACCTAATCTTAAGTCATTGTTTTAAAAATATTAAAAGCAGGATGAAAATACATATGGCTCCCATGCTTTTCAACAATAATTTGGTAGAAAGCACATGGAAATCCAGATGTTAAGTTACAACCTGAAAAAAGTCATGATGCCTTTAACAGGCTGCTTCAGAGGACTCTCCAATATAAAAATTGCCCCATTACTTTACTGCTGCTGACAGTGCTATGCTAATTTCATTTTGTTGACTGCAAGGACCAAAGATGGTATCCCAAGACAGCCTCATCATACAGTGTAGATTAGTGGGGTGAAGACAATTCTGTTACCTATCATTAGAACAAAGTCTGTGAGTATTCTTTCTGGTCTTTTCATCCTTCTCATCCAGAATAATCAGCCTTGACATTTCACTCATGCTTCCACACGCACTAAGATGATTAAACTTAGCATGCCATGCTTTATGCATCAGCCTAAGATTCAGAGCCTGTTTTATAATGATAGGCATCACAGATGAGAGTAATTCCACTCTTATCCATCACCTAGACCTGTTTATTTTTCTGACAGACTTGCTAATCAGTATGAAATGGCCTATGTCTGATGTTTTCCATTTTAGCCTAGACTTGACACTATTGTAATCCCTAACTACAGTCGTTCTCAGAGTTTAGGTTTACTACGCACCAGGAATAAAATCTGTTGCAGTTGACTTTGTATTTCAACAGAGAAGTGTACTTACGCTTTCACTCTGCGTTCAAATTATGCCTGGATTAGTGATTCATGTCCGTATCAAAATATAAGAATCACTGCTCCTGGCCCACAACACTTACTGTAACCAATCAAGTCTGCATGGAATAGCAGCTTCACACACACTTTTCCTTGCACATGGTATCCTCTTTAACACTGTGCCATTTCCTGAATACTTTTATCTCCAATATGCAGAGATTCAAATGTCTGCTTCTGCTGGTATTTGGAGGATGCCAAAATAAACACTGTCCTAATTTTAGCACACTATCGATTTTCTGACACTGCATACATCTTTGCACTGCAATCAAACTGCGGTTGAAAGGACAGAGTTCATTTATTACCGGAGGCAGATGTCACATTTGCATCATCTTCTGTCTAGAATGTACTTTAAGATTGAACATTGAGTAAAGGAAAAATTTTAAACAAATCTCAATACTGTCCCTAATATCATATAGTATAATATATTTTAGAATGATTGAGGTCTATGAATTTTCAGCAAAAGACAACACTTATAAACTTCCAGTTGGTTTTATCCATTGTAGGTCAGATGAAGCCTTTGTAGTCACAGATAGATTATTCTGTCTTTATTGGCTACAAGTCTTTATTGCCTCTTAGAACTATTTACAAATATACAATATAGAGTGCAGGTGGGAGCTGTCTCCATGCTTACACACTGCACTGATCCAGGGTGCAGGTCATGTGTTCTCTTACATCACTGTGTGGGTGATACTGTAATCAGTCCCATGTTACAGGAAGGATATGGAAGCCATGGAAAGGATGCAAATGTGGTTTACAAAGATGTTGCCTGGATTGGGGAGCATGCCTTATGAGGATAGGTTGATAGAGCTCGGCCTTTTCTCCTTGGAGAGATGAAGGATGAGGCGTGATCTGATAGAGATATATAATATGTTGAAGGTATCGATCAAGTGGATTGTCAAAGGCTTTTTCCCAGGGCTGAAATAGTTGCCAGAAGAGGACACAGGTTAATGTGCTGGGGAGTACTACAGAGGAGATGTCAGGGGTACGTTTTTCACTCAGAGAGTGGTGGGTGTGTGGAATGGGCTGCCAGCAACGGTGGCGATGGTGGATTCAATAGGGTCTTTTAAGAGACTTTTAGATAAGTACATGGAACTTAGTAAAATAGAGGGTTATAGATAAGCCTAGTAATCTCTAAGGTAAGGACATGTTCAGCACAACTTTGTTGACCAAAAGGCCTGTATTGTGCTGTAATTTTTCCATGTTTCTATGTTCCTACTAACCCCATATATGACAGATCATTTTACTATACTACATGCCCCATCCTCCCAAGTCCAATGCATTTTACGTGATTATGGTTTACTTATGTCTTACATTGTTATTATTATCACACGTTTACATTGCCATTACTAGATTATTACTACCCTATCTCCCCTCCTTCAAATCCTTGAATTCAAGGTTCAGTCAAACTGGAGGCCTCATAATCCTTCCTTATCTCATTTGTACTATTGTTGGAGGAGTGGTTAGCTCTGTTGCTGCTGGTTCCTCTTGTAAGTTGAGGTTGTTCTGGCAATTTGGATATGTTTTCATCTTCTTCTTCCATTCTTTCATGTTGACCTGCACTTGGTCAGTTTGACTGTTGCATTGCTTGGTGGTTGATACTCTAATTTGTTTCTTGCTGGGTTGATGAATATTGTGCTTTTCTCCTTGTTTATTTCCTTCACTTCTTCTATCATTGCATGGATCATTGTGATGTTCTCTGTGGCAGAGGTTAAGTATTCCCGTGACTAGAATGTGGTTTAGTGGTACACTTATCTCTGCATTTTGCTGTATCAATGGATAAATGGTCCCTTTAACGTGCTGGCTGGGAGTTCAGTGGTTGTAGTGCTGACCTATTGTACCATTGTCAGAGTTAGAAGTTGAGCTCATCAGACAATTGTTGTCTTTTACAGCCTCGATCATAGCTATGTCCTGGGTTGTTGGCTGGTCTGACTGTTGAAGACTCATGCAACAAGAAGGAACAGACCTGCTCCACAAAGAGAGGAGACAGTTCAGAACGGAAGCCCTAGTCAGGATACCATTATTTGTTTGAGTATTCTGGAACATTGTCATTGTATGATTAATGACAATAGTCACCAGACATCTTCTACCATTTTGAGAAGATGCAACATTACACAGGCATCTTTGATCAACAGAGGAAAAGGAGTGGTTATGGGTGTGTTCCAGCTTGTAGAGATTGTTGTCTGAAAGCAGAGATCTTTTGGGTATCTCCAGCTTGTAGAGATTGTTGTCTGAAAGCAGAGTATCTTTTGGGTACTTTGTCAAGCAGGAATGTCAAACTGGCTCCTGTGTCTAATATAAAATTTGTTAAATAACCATTCACTGAAATGTCTACAGTCCAAAATGAGAAAGCAAGATCTTTGACCTCACCCAAGAAGCTTGGCTGTCTGTCTTCCAGGTTTGCAGTTTTTGCCTCATGGATAATCGTTGGATCTTCTGTGAATTTTTGTTCTGCAGTTTGCCATAGCATCCAAGCAAAGGGGTGAAACTGTGGAACATCGACCTTGCCTGTGGCGGCAGTTTTCTCCACAGTGTTGGTGTTGTTGCCCTGCTGGTCAGTTTGTGTGTTACTTCCCCTGGCCTGCAGCGTCCCTGTGTCTTTGTTGCTTAATTAGCCTAACTGTGAGTTTGACTCTGCACCATGATTTATTTTCTCCCCTTAAAGTTATTTGCGCTGCACATGGATTTCTTTTTTTTTAATTACTTCAGGGAATGTGGGCTTCGCTGGCTGGGTCAGCATTGACTGTTCATCTGTAATTGACCTTGAAAATGTGCTGGTGAGTTACATTCTGGAACAGGAGCGTTCTGAGTTCTAGGAATTTGACCCAGCAACAGTGAAGGAGCAGCCATATACTTCCAAATCAGAGGTGAACTTCCAGGTGATAGTGTTCATATGTATCTGCTGCCCTTGTCCTTCTAGATGGTAGTGTTTGTTGGTTTGGAAGGTGCTGCTTAAGGTGCCTTGGCAAGTCCTGCAGTACAACTTAAAGCTGGTACACACTGCTGGCACGCTGTATTGCTAGTGGAATATGTGAAAATTAGTGGTTTGGGTACTGATCAAGTGGGTTAGATGGTGTCAAGCTTTTTTTGGAGCTGCACATATCCAGGCAAGTATAGTGTATTCCATCATATTCCTGACTTACGTCTTACAGACTGTGGACAGATTTTGTGCAGTCAGGACATGATTCCTAGCCTTTGACTTGCTTTTGTGATTCAACATTTATATGGCTAGTTTAGTTAAGTTTCTAGTTAATGGTAACACCCCAGGATGTTCATACCTTATCCTGAACACATAAGTATCTGGATTACCTTTTCCAGGATTGGATCTTCCTTTGCTTGCACAAGGGCAGAGAATGTGTTGTCCACTATTCCTCCCATCATTCTGTCTCTGACAACTAAATACTTCAAGTAAATATTGCCATCCAATACAAATCATTGATGGATGAATTAATAAGTTTTCCTGGCTGTTGGACCCACTTGTTAAATTTAGCTTTTTCAAGTACTTTATTCCTTCATAGGTTAAAACAAACGTCAACATATTTTAGCACTTCTTCAAATTTAACAGATGATTTATTCATTCCATCTTGCAATAACATAATCGACAATTGAACCTATCAAGTATAGTAGTGTGCTTTTGAACTTTTGTCTAAACGTGAAGAGATGCTGTATCCTAGAAATCTTTTCCTCCTAAGTCGCCAATTAAGTGATTGATCTGGGCTTTGGCATCATTTGAATTGATCTGGAAACATGGAATTCTGATCCACAATTTATTTTTTAAAAGTGTAGGTTCCACTTTTAAGAAATTTCTGAATTTAAAGATGGCTTTGTCATTCACTTGATTTTCACAAATCAAAGGGATTTCTAATACTTGCCAGTTTTGATAAGCTCCACTACAACGGTGATTGTGTTCAATTTGAAAAAATAATTTTCAACAATGCCCACCCAGATTGACTGTCTGCAGGATTATCTTGCTTAGCAATTTACATTAATGTCGCAAATTTGTTGAATCAAGGATTAGGCTTGAGTGACTTTTTTTTCAAATTGCACTTCGAATTCTGAATTATTTAAATATTTCTCAGGACTTGCTGTAGCTTGGAGTTTTAAAAGATTTAGCTCACCCCCCACTACGTAAAGTCTTCTTCTCCTATGAGGAATGTTGAATTTCCACCTCCAGCTTCCCCACTTTTCTTTGGAGATTTTTCCTGGCAATTTTTCACCTGCAACTCTGCTTCTAGAGCTTATTTTCAGACTGCTTTATTGAAATTTTCTCAGTCTCCTAGGTTTTCATTTTTCTCTTTTCTTTCCCCACAAGCTGCCATCATGTTGCACAGTTTTGGTTAGAGTTCGGTAGTTCTGAGAAAGACTTTTATAGTCTTGTATGGGTTAACTGTAAATTTTTATTTATTCTTGAAGCCAATGACAAATATACATTAAAGGTACAAGCTCGGTACTGTTTCTATTCTTGCTGGTACACACAGTTCTGACCAACATTAGGTAGACCCTGAGTACAGGTTATGTACTCTCTTAAATCACCATCTGGACAGTATTGCACTCAGTCCCACATTAATCCTATTTGTGCCGGACCATTATATCACACTATATTTACAAAAATATAAATTACGGGTTTGTGCCGCAACCAACATAATACTAACACTTTCCTTTATGTTTCTTCTATTTTAAATCATTGGTGATGAATGGATGGTAGCAATTCTGGATTCGGGACAAGTGTGAAAAAATACAGGAAATATAGCACATACTTCAAAATGGTAGTATATGGTGGTTTCACTTCCCGAATAGAGCTAGTAAAATGGCTGTTTTGATGTTATGTTTTGAGTCGCATGTTATAGAATATTATTTTATTTTCCCACATAGGGGATGACAATGAAATATATTCAATATTGCAAACTGTTGTTCACACTTCCATTTTGCTTCTGTTGAAACAATGTTCCACAGAAAGCACCACAAATAAGATTATATTTTCTATATCCTTAACAATATCGTTTACCTCTGAAAGAATTTTGTAGATTTCTCCATTCTAGTCTAAAAAGCTGAAGTTACTTCAGTCTTTCCTCAGAACTCAGACCCCTGACACTCGGTAAGATAGGAGGGTAAGACCTCCTATCTCATAACTGCACTGCAACCAAAGCATGAATATCTCCCTTGTTCCTAAGCAACAAGACCTCAAAGCAGGATTTAAGGTGCATTCCAACCAGAACATTTAAAATGTAATCACTGTGTCGTTTGACTTCATCCTTCTATTGTGGTGTGCGGTTCAACATCTCATTGACTTTAATAATAAAAACAGAAACTAAACTGAGCAGGTTTGGCAGCATCTGTGGAAAGAGAAACAGAGTTAATGTTTTGGATCTAAATGACCCTTCAATCTCGTTGATGGTTGATTATTGCCCTGCACTGATTGGATGTATTTTGCATCAAAACTGTTAAAACTCTTCAATCCTTTGAACTTCTGCCTCAGCTATTCCAACATTTCATGATGAAAGCATGCTGGGCCCGATTCTCCCATCGCGACATATTAATTCTTTGATGCTTCAGATTGGGAGGTGTGTGTGTCGGCCATTTCATGAGATTTGTACATGCGTTCCTGATGCATGCGTGTCTTCCACTGCTGGAGAGCAGGCACAGTCAAGGCCACGCTGGAAACTGACAGGAAAATCAGGTATGTGGTTTTAATCAGTTTTTAATGTAATTCACATGTTATTATCAGACCCGGTACTGAATTCTCCAGGCCCGATAGTACTTCCTACTCTGCCAGGAATATTTCACTCCGGCAGGGTTTAGAGTAGCTCCCCATGTTCAGGGAACTAGTGGGAGAGTCCCTGCTGGAGTGAAGGGGAAGCAATCAGGCCCCTCCAAGGATCGGGCTGCAAGGATTAGTGCCCTTGGCAATAGGCACCCTGACAGTGCCAACCTGTGCCCCCTGACACTGCTCAAGGGTCAATGTGTCCATGCCAAGGGGGCACCTTGGCACTGCCCACTGGGCATCGGGGAGTGCCAAGGAGTAGGGTCTACTATGGGCAAGTTCTGGCAGGGCGGGGCGATCGGTGGGGATGGGATTCCAGCTGCCATTCTGCAATGGGATTTGGTGGAGGCTGGAGGGACGCCAATGATTGGGGGTGAGTTGAGAAAGGGGATGGTGTGGCAGAGTCTGCTTCCCTTTGGGGAGAGGTCTGCCAGGGTGGGATGGGTGGAAGAGCTCATCACTGCTGGAGGAGGGGGAGGGGAGTTTGGGGGCTGGAGATCAGAGTGCTCTGAGATGGGAAGGAGATCAGGGCTGCATTATGAGAATCCTGAGCTGGCCAGCAAACAGGTCGGGGCTACTGGGTACGTGCAGAGTTCCAAAAATATCATGAATTGGCAGAAATACGTCCCACTGCCCCCTCCCTGCCAAGCTTTTAATGATAATCTTGTTTGTGGCCTCTGCAATGCCCAGTGTGTAGGACATTCAAGTCTGAACTCCCATTGTAAAATTTATATCACTTTTCCTGCCAATTCAGCATTTAGAATTTTTTTGGAAGACTCACCTCCATTGTCTATTTTCCTCCCTTATGTGTGGTTCTTAAACTCGACTCCATTGAATTTCATCTGCTATTACTCTGTTCAGCTGTCCAATTCATTCCATAACCTCTAAGATATCTTGTCTGATTCCACTGCTTGTCTTAGATCGGTAGCATTTATAACTTGGAAAATTTTGCATGAGAATTTTTTCAGCGTAAGTCACTTATGTAAACTAGAAACTAAAGTAGATCCCATATCAACTGTGGGTTGAAGGGACCTCACTTCATACTCAAAACAAACCATACCCAATCAATCTTTAATTAATCTAAAAGAAAAATACTGTGAGTGATAAAAATCTGAAATCAAAAACAGAAAATATTGGAAATACTCAGCAGGCAGAATCCACGGAGAAGGAAATTATCCTGCTGGCATATTTCACCCCAAATCCTCACATTTTTGAGTTTAATTAATAATATTATGCACAGAACTTTATGAAAAGTATGTCAAAGTATATCAGATCACAGGATTTTCCTATGTGAATAGATGTTATTTCTATAGCTGTGTTATTGCTATACAGATAATCTTCTAGTTTACTTTTGATAACCAATTGCATTATTTTACATAGAGTGGAACTAAGGCGGATGTGTTCCTTGATGTCTGTGTCTGTAACACCTTCTTTGAAAACAGGCATCGTATTAACCTTGCCAATGCAGTGGTACATGCCATTGAGGTTCAAAAGTGGATTGCCGATACCTCACAATCTCGTTCCAACTGTTTGAATACGATGGAAGAAATGCCATTTGTCCCAGCAGATTTGTTTTTTTGAACCAATTAGCTTGGGAATTCCATCTTATTAATTATCAATTTGAGAGGGGACATCTTTGCTTGGAGAAACCATGTTTCTCATGTCTTTATTTGTAATTAATTGTTGTAACATGACGTGCTCGCTCCCTGAAATTTGCCATATTTTAAAATACAGTCAATCATTATCACATGTTACATTTGTCCCATGACTTATAGTCAGTCTGCAAGCAGAATTGGTTGAGATCACGATGTGAATCACAGAATGACCAGACCACCGACACACAAAGTGAGCTGAAATTCAAAATGGTATACATCAAACAATGTTTTGGTGCACTGTTATCAACAGAAGCCTTTGCCACTGTCCAGATTATATGCCCACAGATGAAAGGTTAGCATAACCTATTTGTAAAGCTGAATACTGGTGCAGGTATAAACCTCCTTCTGCTTCACACACTGACATGTATGTACCCAGAATGGCAGGCAATAACTCAACCAATCAATCCCAAACTCACTGCATTCAATGGCTCAGAGGTTGAATCCTGCCAATTAAATACAAATATCATTACAAAAGCTCACCATGGCGACCCAGAAATGTTATATCATGGACGCCACAGGTCCAGTGACTGCAGGCCTGCTGATTTGCAAGGACCTGTCCTTGGTCACCGTATCATCAAGTAAATGGAAAGGATTGCAGATCATAAGAAGTATCTTCAGAAACCCCTGTGCTTACACTGAAATGCAAATCATCGGCCAACAGACTAGACAACACTATTTCGAACTAAGTACATGCACCCATTGCAAACTTGCAAACTCCATACTACAGAACCAACAACAAATTCCAATTTGGCAGACAAATGCAGACATTACTCCCCAGTTGCTAGTCGTCCATACATTCAGGAGAACGTGATGTGCTACTCAAAAAGAGGGGCAGATGGAAGAAGCCCACAAACTGCATGCAGGTAACAAATTATCTAACATTGTAACAAAATCAAATCACATCTAAATCATTGTAATTAAAGCCAGACAGATAAGCAAACAGCCAATACTTTTCAAAGTATTGTGATGTGTGCCTGGTAGATTGTTTTCTCATCTGAGATGATGGCATTCGTGTCGATGATCTGGCACGTCTTGCAAAGGTTGTCGTGACATGGTTATGTTTGTATCGTGGTCTCTGTTCTCTTGAAGGCCGGATAGTTTTCTGCCAACAATGGTCTGTTTGAGGTTGTGCAATTGTTTGATGGCAAATAGTGATGGTGTGGGGATGGTCTTGGTGAGATGTTCGTCTTCATTGATGACACATTGAAAGCTCTGAAGAAGATGTCGTAGTTTCTCCGCTCCGGGGAAGTACTGAAGCCGAAGGGTATTCTGTTGGTCGTGTCCCGTGTTTATCTGCTGAGGCTGGTGCGATCTTTCGCTGTGGCGCATCAGAACTGTCAATTGATGATTCGAATGCCATATTCCATTCTTACGAGGGCATCTTCAGCATCTGTAAGTGTCTGTTGCAATCCTCTTCAGCTGATTTGATTCTGTGTATATGGAGGGTTTGGCCATGGGTTGATGGCTTCTTTAACGGGTTTAGGGTGGAAGCTGGAGAAATGGAATACCATGAAGTTATCTGTGGACCTGCAGTACAGTGGGAGTGCTGAGGAGATCGCCTTTGATGGCGATGCATGTGTTTCAATGATTCTTCAGCGTGAGACCAACGGAAGAAAATGTCAACAATGTATTTAGTATATAGTGCAGTCGAAGATCCTGTCTGGCGAAGAGGTCTTGTTTGACCTTATGCATGAAGGTGTTGGCATATTGAGGTGTGAATTTGGTCCCCATGGCTATTCTGTGTGATTGGATGAAGAACTGGTTGTTGAAGGTGAAGATGTTGTGATCCAAGGTGAAGTGGATAAGTTGTAGAATTGCATCTTAAGACTGGCAGCTATCATTGTTGAGTACTGAGGCAGTTGCAGAATGCCGTTGTCGTGGGGGATGCTAATATAGAATGCCGATTTGTCCACTGTGACGAGGTGTGTTCCTGGTTCAACTGGTCCATGGGTGCTGAGTTTCCGCAAGAAGTCTGTAGTGTTGTAACAAAAGCTGGGGGTTCTTGTACAATGGGTTTCAGGATGCCCTCGACATAGCCAGAGAGGTTCTCACTTTGTCTGATACAATGGGACGACCAAGTGTGTTGGCCTTGTCTATCTTCGGGAGGCAGTAGAGATCTCCAACATGGGGAGCACATGAGATGAATATACATAAAGTGCTCTGAAGGTCTGGATCAAAGGTCTTGATCAGTTGTTGAGTTGGTGGGCGTGTTCTTTGATTGGATCTGCGGGTAACTGTCTGTAGTGTCCCTAGTTGTTCAGCTGCTGGTACACTTCTTTGCAATAATCTATTCTGTTCAGTATGACGGTGGCCCTTTCTTGTCTGCTGAACATTGATGACAATGTTGTGGCCGGTCTTGAGAACTCAGATGGCATTGCATTGTGTTTGAGTAACATTCAGGGCTGTCTTCTGAGTGTGACTGATGAAGCTGGCATTGACACATCTCTGAATGCTTGAGCAGTAATGTTGCATCTAGGGCAGCGGCCTTCCAGAGGGTAAGACCATGCAGACATTACGACAATGGATGAATGGACACTGCATGACAATCACCAGGCAGGACTGTTCCCTTCCTGTTGGAAAACACTTCAGTGGTTATGGACATTCAGCCTCTGATCTTTGGGTAAGCATTCTCCAAGACAGCTTTCATGACACATGACAGCGCAGAATTGCTGAGCAGAAACTGATAGCCAAGTTTCACATGCATTAGGACAGCCTCAACCAGGATCTTGGGTTGATGTCGTACTATCTGTAATCCCCACCATTTGGCATGGGCTTGCAAAGTCCTACCACTGTCCTGACTTGAGACAATTCACACCTCTTTAACTGTGATTATCCCTTTCCCCACTCACATTGTCTGTTTCTATGAAGACTTGATTAAATTTAAGACTCTCATTCCCACCATTATCTTGTAACTGAGTCTATGTCTATTTATGCTATGATTGTGAACCTAACTTTCCACTCACCTGATAAAGGGGCAGTGCTCCAAAAGCTGATGTTACCAGATAAACCTGTTGGACTTTAACTTGGTGTTGTGAGATTTATTTAGAAAAACAGGACTTTTTCCTAGGATGGAGAAAGTTAGCACGAGGGGACACAGCTTTAAATTAAGGGGTGATAGTTATAGGACAGATATCAGAGGTGGGTTAGGGAATGGAATGCCCTGTCTGCGTCAGTTGTAGATGCGCCAAGTTTGGTGGCGTTTAAGAGGTTAGTTGATAAGTTTATGGAAGAGAAGGGAATGGTTTAGTTTGGAGGGTCATTACTTTTTTCATAATTGGTCGGCGCAACATCGAAGGCCGAAGGGCCTGTTCTGCGCTGTAGTGTTCTATGTTCTATGTTCTATGTTGTAATGCATGCACTTTTCTAAGGGCATATCTTAAACTACTGTACATCATCATCATCTCAACAAGATATAATGGATCAGTCTCATGACTGTCAGCCTGCAAGCAGCAGTGGTTGAGGTCAGATATATGTCTTATAGTCTCCCAGTGAATATATCTTCAAATAAAGGGCTCAAATTCTTGTTTCACTCATCCTTGTGTATGATTGGTATCTTTACATCGAACAGAAGATGGACGTAACAGTAATCATTTGGAAGATTTATTGCTGTGTTCATCATAAATTTCAAGCCTGTTTACATCTATTATGATTTCTTACCTCTTGCTGTTGTGGCATTGAAATATAATTTACTATTACACCTAACTCTTTTCCAAATCTTTCTTTGAATGTCTGGTCGCCATGGATAGAATCTTGAGCCCGCGTTAGCAAGATCAGTAACATGGGCACAAAATTCCACAAGAGGACGGGGTGGTGTTCTTCTCAGCATTTCAGTAGTGGGGGAGTTGCTTGAAGACCTTAGCAGTTTTGCATTGCTGTGGTCTTTCTGGTCTCCAGGGATCTGGTGGCTGGCATGCATGGTAGTATTTCTTAGGTCAGCACTTGCACGACTTGATCCATTGAGTGGGCACCGCCCCTACATGGAGTTCATATCCTGCACCAAGGTCTCCACTGCAGATGTCACACCTGCAGTGTTGGTCTTTTTGTGTTGGAGTAATAGCATTGTCTTCTCAGAAAGAAGCAATGGGACTCTCCTGTCAGTCTGATAGTCCAAGGAGGGATACTGTCATCCTGTTCTGATGCTGGTATCTTTGCCTTGATCGTAGCAGTTATAGGATGAATATACTCAGAGGCATATCATTGGCAAGACACACCATTAGCAGAGAGCTGAGCTCTGGCATCCTTCCAAGTACTGGATTCCTGGCACATCACTGCCTCTGCCTGCTGTGGATCTTCAGCTGTGTGGTGCTCACTAGTGAGTAACCCAGAAGCCTTGCCACTGAGGTGTAATTATTTGAGTTGGTGAAGGGTGCAGCTATGACACCTCTTCGATACTTGCCTCTGAGATGTCTCCCTTGGAGCTGTTCAGGTCTGTGGTACCAGGACTTTAACCTTGTGTTGTAGACCTCTTACAGGTCTGTGGTGTTCAGGGGCCACAAGAATGGTCTATGCTGGTTGGCAAATTGACCTCCAATGGAAGGGAAATGACATTAGCACGGGACAGGGGAACACTGATAAGAGAAATGTCATTCGTATGAGGTTGTGTCATGGCTGGATGTGTTTCCTGCCTCTACCTTGCCCTCTGTATAGTTGTGGTCCTGCTTCATGCCAGCCACTCAAGAGCTCATTCCTCGACTGGGATCAGACTGTTAAGCCCCATCATCACCCCTGCTGTTTCCGCTCACATCTGTTGTGCTCGAGTTTGTCCTGCAATGAAACAGATGGGAAGAGTGTAAGCAGAGTCATACCAAGTCAGATAGTAGTGTTGTGTGGCATGCATGAGGTAGCAGTGAGGATGTGAAGAACAAAAACGGTTTGGGGGGGATTGGGAGGAAGAGAGTTCAGCAGGGCAAATGTTTAGGCCATGGGAGGTGGGTGGGAGTGAGATGTCCATGGAGGTGTGAAGTCATTAGGCGTGCTGCGAGACACTAAAGTTATCCTGGCAGCATGAAGACAATCATTTTGCTCTCTCATAAAGCGAACTGGCTTCCATGGTTGTGACAACAGCCTCCCAGGCAAGATTGGTGACTTTTCTATTACATGTCTGTCCAGTTGGGGTCAGAGGGCTTACAGTCTCTGCTGAACCCCATCCAGAAGCTTGCTGAAAGCTCCCTCCGTGAAGCATAGTACAGTCTTTCTGGCAGCCATAGCCCCGAATGGACTATCTGTGTGCGGTATGCGCATTCTCACTGTGTTTATGTGGATTTCCCCTTGTGCTCTGGTTTCCTCCCACAGTCCAAAGATGTGCGGGTTAGGTGGATTGGTCATGTTAAATTCTCTTTTGGTGTTCAAAGATGTGTATGTTAGGGGGAATACAGGGTAAATATGTGGGGTTATAGGGATACGGCAGAAGAGATAGCCTAGATAAGAGGCTTTGTCAGAGACTCAGTGCAGACTTGATGGGCTGGATGGTCTCATTCTCCACTGTAGGGATTGTATTTATGACTTGGAACAAGTGCTGGGGAGGCATGTATATGGTGAGCCTCACTAATTGCAGCCATTAAGTCTTGAGTAGGTGAGCGAATCAAAGGCACTACAGCATAGGCACAACATGAAATTCTTGGGCCATAGAACCCCTACGGTGCAGAAAAAGACCATTTTGGTCACGTGTGCATCAACCACAGTCACATCCAGGCCCTAGCTCCATAACACTACTTATTTATCCTACTAACCCTCAACACTAAAGAGTAATATAGTAAGGCAAATAACCTAAGATACACATCTCTGGACTGTGGGAGGAATCTGAAGCACCTGGAGGAAATCCATGCAGACACGGGAAGAATTGCAAACTCCACACGGACAATGACCCAAGGCCAGGAATCGAACTCGAATCCCAGACACTGTGAGGCAGCAGTGCTAACCTCTGTGCCACTCTGCTGCCTGGTGGGGAAAAAAGTTATAAAAGGGAGTGAATATCTGGTAACAGTTCCTGTTGCCAACGTTGGTGGGACTCTCTCTGGTTCTCATGTTGGTTCTGACACTTTGAAAAAATATCAGAAAATTTCACCCCATTTCACTTTGTTCCTTCTTTTTGTCTTTCTGTCTTTGTGTGGCTCATCCTCCCTTTAGTTTATTTATTAATCAACTATCCTTTGCTGCAAAGAGAAACCGAATTTCAGCCATATTCAATTTCTGGTTTATTCTGAATTAGAACATAGAACATAGAATGTTACAGCGCAGAACAGCCCCTTCAGCCTTCAATGTTGCGCTGACTAATTATGAAAAAAAAGCAATGACCCTCCAAACTAAACCATTCCTTTCTCTTCCATAAACTTATCAACTAACCTCTAAAACGCCACCAAACTTGGCGCATCTACAACTGACGCAGGCAGGGCATTCCACTCCCTAACCACCCTCTGGGTAAAGAACCTACCTCTGACATCCGTCCTATAACTATCACCCCTTAATTTAAAGCTGTGTCCCCTCGTGCTAGCTTTCTCCATCCTAGGAAAAAGGCTATCACTGTCCACCCTATCTAAACCTCTAATCATCTTATATGTTTCGATAAGGTCCCCTCTTAGCCGCCTCCTTTCTAACGAAAACAACCTCAAATCCCTCAGCCTCTCTTCATAAGACCTGCCCTCCATACCAGGCAACATCCTGGTAAACCTCCTCTGTACCCTCTCCAATGCCTCCACATCTTTCTTATAATGTGGGGACCAGAACTGTACACAATACTCCAAGTGCGGCCGCACTAGAGTTTTGTACAGTTGCAACATGACGTTGCGGCTCCGAAATTCAATCCCCCTACCAATAAAAGCTAAGACTCCGTATGCCTTCTTAACAACCTTATCGACTTGACTGCCTACTTTCAGGGATCTATGCACATATACACCAAGATCCCTCTGTTCATCAACACTATTAAGAATCCTACCATTAGCCCTATACTCTACACATTTATTATTCCTGCCAAAGTGCATTACCTCACACTTTTCCACATTAAACTCCATTTGCCACCTCTCGGCCCAGCTCTGCAACTTGTCCAAGTCTCTCTGCAAACTATAACACCCCTCTTCACTATCTACCACTCCACCGACTTCGGTGTCATCCGCAAATTTACTAATCCATCCTTCAATACCCTCATCCTGATCGTTTATAAAAATTACAAACAGCAGGGGCCCCAAAACAGACCACTGAGGTACACCACTTGTAACTGAACTCCACGATGAATATCTCCCATCAACCACCACCTTCTGTCTTCTATCTGCCAGCCAATTCCTAATCCAATTAGCTAAATCATCCTCAATCCCATACATCTGCATTTTCTGCAGAAGCCTTCCATGGGCCACCTTATCGAACACCTTACTAAAGTCCATATATACCACATCAACTGCCTTACTCCCATCCACCTCTTTGGTCACTTTTTCAAAAAACTCAATAAGGTTAGTAAGACACGACCTACCCTTCACAAAACCATGCTGACTATCCCCAATCAATTCATTTCTCTCCAAATAACTATAAATCCTATCCCTAATAATTCTCTCTAATACTTTGCCCACAAAAATTATATAAAAATTATATTGGTTTAGTCTAAACTTTTCTGTTAGGAAATATATTTATTCTGAATCCCAGCATTTAACCTTTCATTTCTTCCACTTGATTAAGGCAGTACAGTCACACAATGTTTGGCACTGCCGCCTCACAGCGCCAGGGATACAAGTTCAATTTCAGCCTTGAGTAACTGTCTGTGTGGAATTTGCACATTCTCCCCATGTCTGGTAGGTTTGCTCCGGGTGCTCTGGTTTTCTCCCACAGTCCAAGGATGTGCAGATTCGGTTAATTGGCCATGCTAAATTGACCTTTAGTGTCAGGGGGATTAGCAGGGTAAATATGTAGAGTTATGGGAATAGAGCCTGGGTGGGATTGTAGTCAGTGCAGGCTCAATGGGCTGAATGGCCTCCTTCTACAGTGTAGGGTTCTATGATTTTTATTGAGATGGTGCTACAAAGACTGATTTGGGATATTTGGTTTGGTTGTTCCCTCACCGCTGAAATTGGACTTGTAAATTGAAATCTTTGCCTCTTGGACCTGAGTTATATATTTAAACTTTAGCAAACTGCGCTTGGTCTGAGGGACTTCCATGTTGTGCCAAGTCTTTATGAATAACAGATCTGTGAGTGCAGCACTCTTGATTCATTAGATCAAGAGGCACTCAGGCATTATATTGACCAACTTTAAACCATTTACCCAATTTATCTGGGTTGTTTGAAATGTCCCATTAGAATAACTTTCCTGCTTTGCATCCCTTTCTTTCCTTTCCATGATTGAATTCTTGTCCCCTTAAGTTGATTTGGTGATCTGTAGCATACCGCCAGTGTTCACTTTGATTTTGCTATATTATAGATGTGTAATAATTCGAGAAGTGCATTTACATGTTGGATAACTGGCAGAGTAGGCTTAGCCCTGCAAGTAATATTCCAGGGCAATATGCCACGATGGCAAAGCACCATATCTGGTAGGAAAGGAAGTTCAGAGTGAGCAGTTAATTCAAGTACCCTTGTATTAACATTTGGGAACAGAAGGAGAGAAAACAATATGTATTAAGCATTCTGGTCATCTAAAATGTGGAATCTAAAATTTTCAAAATTTTTGTTTTTGTTCTCCATCTTGAGTTGTTCTGACAATTGGTGATATTGTAGTCAATGGTGGAGACAAGAATTGCTGCCTCACAGCGCCAGGAACCTGAGTTCAATTCTGGCCTCGAGCGACTGTTTGTGTGGCGTTTGCCCATTTTCCCTGTGTCGGCATGGGTTTTCTCTACGTGTCCGGTTTCCTCCTATAGAACAAAGGTATGCAGGTTAAATAGGTTGGACATGCTAAATTGCCTTTTGACATAAGTTACATGGGACTAATCATGGGAAACTTGTGGAATCATAGGGAGAAAATGGGGAAGAAGGCCTGGATAAGATATTCGGTCAGAGAGTTGGTGCATTCTTGATGGACTGAATGGCTTTTCTTGCACTGTAGGGATTCTATGGTTCTATATCCTGATGGGACTTTCACAAGACATTATGCACATAATTATAAGACTTTGACCCAACATTACTGAAGGAAAGGCCACATATGTCCAATTTTAAATATGTGCATATTAAGAGTACATAAAGGAAGATGGTTATGGTTTTTGGAGGCCTATCATCTTAGTCTCAGGACATTATTACAATAATTCCTCAGCATAATGTCTGAGGTCCAACCATCTACAGCTGTTTCATTAATGATCTTCTTTCATTCAAAAGGTCAGGAATGGAATGTTCATTAATGACTGTATTCGGGTACGAGATCAGAAACCCCAAGTATATTGTGAAGTCAGAATGACCCCAACAATTTTCTATTTTGGTATTAGTGTGAGGATAAGATGTTTCACTCCAGGTACAATTCTACTGATACACTGGAAAGCTTTTACAAAAACAAATTTTATTTAACAGCACAGTTTAGTTATACCAAATGAATTAGCTTAACCTTTAATAATTGTACACTACATAAACATGACACGATATAGTTCTTAACTGCTAATCTATTACTGAGTTCCAATCAAGCAAAATGTTTCTTACAGAATTAAACCTCTATTTAAAGCTCTATTTAAGCAGATTAAGTTAATCTGCTTTAACTTAGATTATCAGGCTTGAAGCTTTCAGAAAATCTTCTGGAGAGAGAGAAAGAGAGAGACGGAGACATTGTTTTATTGTAGCAGCCCAGGCAGCAACTATATGCATTTTAAAAATGAAAATGAAACTGGCATTTTCTTGCAAGCTTAACTCCTCTCATTAATCAAATGACTTAGCCCTGTAATTTAGCCTAATTGAAAACTCATGAATCTCTGCATACCCTAAAATCCCAGGAAAACCTAAATAATCAAAAGATAATTAACTCTGCAAAGTAACATATTCTGAGCTAAAATCAATTATTAGCCTGCATTCTTAGCATCTGCAACACGTTTACCAGACAAATTGATTCCTGTACCAAAATACTTCTCCTTAAAGCATCCCCATCTTAAACACAACTTTCTATTGCAGAAAAGATATTATTACACTAGAAAGAATACAGAAAAGATTTACTAACATGTTACCGGGACTTGATAGTTTGAGTTTTAAGGAGAGGCTGGATAGACTGGGACTTTTCCCCCAGAGCACAGAAAACTTCGGGGTGACCTTATAGAGGTCTATAAAATAATGAGGAGCATAGAGAAATCTAAAACTAGATGGCATAAGTTTAAGGTGAGAGAGGAGAGATATAAAAGGATCTGCAATTTTTTTATGCAGAGGGTGGTGATTATCTAGAACAAGCTGCCAGAGGTAGTAGTAGAGGCAGGTACATTTTTTTCTTTTAAAAAGCATTCAGATAGTTACATGGATAAGATGGGTATGAAGAGATATGGGCAATTGGGACTAGTTTAGTGGTTTAAAAAAAGGACAGTATGAATAAGTTGGGCCTAAGAGCCTGTTTCCATGCTTTGGACCTTCATGACAAAACATTGCAGAACAACACAATATCATCACATTTACCTGTTCAGTATCATTCTCAATTCATCAGATGCAGTTTGTGCCCATATGTAGCAAGGCCAGGACAATATTTAAGTTTGGACTGATAGGTGGCAAGTAACATTCACACAACACAAATATTGGGCAATGACTATCTCCAACAAGAAGAAATTCAACCACGTCCCCTTGGAATACACAGATACTATCATAATCATGAAGCCTTAATTGGCTCTGGGTGAAGAAATCTATTTTCACCTCAGTCCTAAATGGCTTACTCCATATTGTTGGATTATGACTCCTGGTTCTGGACTCTCCTATCATCCTTGTCTAATCTACCATGTCTAGTCCTATTTGAGTTTTTTGAGTTTCTATGAGATCTCCTTCATTCTTCTAAACTCCAGCGTATATAATTCTAACCGACATAATCTCTCCCCATACAACAATCCTGCCATCCCAGGAATCAGTTTGATAAACTTTTGTTGCACTTCTTCCATAGCTCGAACATTCTTCCTCTAATAAGGAGACCAAAACTATATACAGTATTCCAGGTATGGTCTCACGAAGGCCCTGTATAACTGTAACAAGACATCCAGCTCTTGTACTCAAATCCTCCTGCTATGAAGGCCAAAAAACCGTTTGCCTTCTTCATTGCTCACTGCATCTGTACATTTACTTCAAGCAATTGATATTCATGACATCTAGGTCTCATCGCATATTCTCTTCTTTCAATCTATTTCAAGCTATTCAGGTAATAATCTGCCTTCCTATTCTGCTACCCATGTGGATAACTTCACATTTATCAACATTATACTGTATCTGCTAAGTTTTTGCCCATTCACTCAACTTGTCACACTGAAGCATCTGCACTCTCCTCAAATCTCACCCTCCCACCCAGCCAATGTGATGGAATACTCTCCACTTGCCTGGATGAATGCAGCTCCAAAAACATTCAAGAATCTTGACACTATCCAAGACAAAGCAGTCTGCTTGTTTGGCACCCTTTCCACTGACTTAAACATTTTCTCCCTCTCACGCTGATGCACAGTAGTAGCAGTCAATATTATCTACAAGGTGCCCTGCAGCAACACACCTAGGCTCCTTTGAATCTCCCTAGCATCACAAGAGAGACAAGAGATTCCAAGTCAGAGCTAATCTGCAAGCTACAATATTATCTGGAGCTAGAATCCTCTAAATGATTCTTCCACATCATTGTCATTGGCAAACCCTGTCAAGGTATCAGTTTATAAGAACACAAAGAAATAGGGAAAGGAATTGGTCATTCAGCCTTTTGAGTCTCATCTGCCACTCAATATAGTCAGACTGACTGTCCACTCAAACTTTACCTTACTGCACTGTCCCCTTATCCATTAGTATTCATATCTATCAATCTCTGTCTTGGGGAATATTTTCCAGAACTGAGCATCCATAGTTCTCTGAGGTAGAGAATTCCAAAGACTAACAACCTTTCAACTAAAGAAAATTTTCCTAATCTCAGTCATAAATATCCAACACCTCGTTCTGAAACTATGAATGTATTCCAGCATTTTCCCTATTATTGGTATTAGGTAACTTCAGGGCTTCTCATCCCTGGGTTTCTCCTTCTTTCTGGAAAAGCCTAAGGAAGGGATAACCAAGGATAAGGACTAGAGCCCAAGCATTATAATCCCTATATAATCTCTGATACTGATTCAGAGAGCTCTAACTATACATCTTCAAGTGACTATCCAACTGCACAGATATTCTAAACTTTAATTACAATTATTCTTTTTGCTTGGTTGTCAAGCATGTGCAGGACTAATCAACTAATCATATCTAATGAATCTCTTGTCTGCCATTTTGTTCCAGCAAAGAAATTGAACTCCCCCTATCTTCCTCTTCATTCCTTCTTTAAACCAGGAGTGATCTAATGTTCCACTTTCAGTCATTTTTCAATTTCACTCAGGACCACCAAATCATCTCCTGGTTTTGAGTGGAGAAGGAAAGGAGAAAAGCCCTGTTCTTTATAGGGACAGATGAAAGGAGATCCTGTTATGGTAAGATATGCAACTGGGACTGAGAATTTTTCCTCTGGTATTGGAAATCTAGAGATCATGTGGAACTCAGGTTCCAATTTGTAACAGCCATTTCCCAGCCTACAGAAATGCTCCACAAGTATACCAACAGGGAAGATGTCTTTGAAGACATGGTGAAAAATCTCACTGTCCCCCAAACTACATGATTGACACCTTCTTTCCCTGACCTTAGTATCTCATTTATTTCCTCAGCTCCCTACCTCCATTGATGTGAGATTCCAGCTTTACAAACTCAACCTTATTGATCAGCACACCTGATCTCTTTCCAGAAGAAGTCAATCCTATACGAAATCTCCATTGAAAATAAAAATATGAGGATGTGTAACATGCCATGCACATATACACTTTACATCACTTTGTGTGTCTTAGTATTACTCAGATGGATGGGTAACATTTTTCACCCTGGAACAAAACCCTTTATTGAACTCAATTAAATTTTTCTTAACATTAAGTTCTTGCATCACAGTTTTTCAAAGACAATATTGTAAAGACAATGTAACAACATTGCAAGTTAGTCGCTTCCTACTGAAATTTAGCGAAGAGTTCACCTATTGACATTGACTCTGACTTTGATTTGTGGATAGCATTCTCCCAGGCCCCTTTCACTGATCAAAAGTTACTCAGAGATTAATCAGACCTGTCTACCATTTAACACACTTGATTGGAGTTTAGGCAACAGCTTTGCAAACGTATTCTAATATGTGTGGAAAATTTGTAATACACCCATCCACATCTGGCTATATTTCAAACCATAGTGCATGATTTGAAAATAATTTTGAACATAATTAAATAATCAGAAACCTTACCAATAACCAAAAGCTTAATTTTGATCCATAGATAATACAGTTATTCTGTGATTAACACAGTGATCAAATGTATTCACTGGAATTTTATTAGGTGTTCTTTTTTAATCCAACTGTAAAAAATAAAGCATCTGGTATCAGCCTGTTTTGTTCAACCAACTTGGGTGATTGTAGTATAACTTCCAGTCTTTAAAAGTATTTTTAACATTGTATTAAATAAATTGAGTTTGGAAAAAAAAACTGCAGATAAAATATAAAATGATTAATCATGCATTAGGATTTTCCTGGAAGCAATCTGTTAAAGAACTCTATTAGAATTGACAGCAATAACAAAATTTATTTGAAAAGAAAATCTGCTGTTTATTCTCTATATCGTATTTTCTATCTGAAATGTCTAATTTGGAAGTTTAAACAGTGAGGCGCATTATTGTTTCGAGAAAGAAACTATAAATAACTTCAGAAACATTTTCTCTCTAACATCTTTATTTTGTTTAATCATGGAGCGCTGATTTATGTCACCAGGGGAACTTGGTGGACGTGATACTGGCAAACAATGTGTGGGAAATGGATGGAACGTCAGTGAGGGTGCTATGGTAAATCCAGAGCTAATTCATCAAACTGTCAGGGTCATCAACTGAGCCAGGTCCAGTAGTTATACCACTCAAATAACAATATTCAAAAAAGAAAGAGGTAAAAAGAAGAGACTAGTTTTAAACTAACTTGCCCAGGGTTCAATACAGTGCCTGTTTACCACTCTGCCTGATTTTACACCCCAATGAAGTGAATGGAAAGTAATGTTGGCAGTTGTAAAAGTGATAGCCAATTTGATCTTGCTGATTTTCTGTTGGACAGGTTAAGATGGGATACAATTAAAGTGTTTGCTGCATTCAATCATAATCTTTGCAATTTTTTTTTAAAGACTCCTAAGAGCAGCAGTCTTAATGTAAAATCATAGTTAAGTTAAATTAAGGTAGGAAATACTGAAATATACATTTCAGTATTTCCTGCCTTCAGACTTTTGAAAGGACCTACCTCACATTAAGTTGATCCTTCTCTACACTTAGCTATGGCTGTAATCATCATATCCTGCACTCTTACCTTTCTTTCTCTATGAATGGTATGCTTTGTCTGTATAGCGCACAAGAAACAATACTATTCACTTATACTAATACATGTGACAATAATTAAATTAAATCAAATGCATGGTCATAAACGTGAAATGTGGAGACAGCAATTCTGTAGTTCCCAAGAATACAGCTCCAGGATGACATAGACACTCTGAAATTGAAATTGGGGTGATTAGTTTGGATACCCTTTGACCCCGGGTGTGGAGATCACAATAGGCAATAGTCGGTGCTCATTTGAATTGATGAAAGTAGAGTGGAAAATTCATGCTATCTGCTCATTTCTATGATTGTGATTTGCAGTCTACTGTTGAACATGTTGCCGAGTGACCGCACAACTCAGTAGGGGCCAATCTGGGAGGAAATTACACCAATGGCTTGCACTACTCAAAGCCAATCCACAACTCTTAAGGGCAAATTGCATTTTAGTTCAGCAGGGGTTGAATCTGATTAGGCAAAATTGGAAAAGCTTTCATGGGGGCCTGAAATGACATAACAAACAAGAAGATGGGCCCTCAGGATTTCTGATGCCATATCGGTATTGCTGGTGCAGGAAGGGAATGGGGGACAGAAGCTCTCTTCCTTCAAGGGGCTAGAAGGCTGGTCTGTCAGCTGTTCAGAAGGCAATGGCAGCAGGTGAGTATAGAGGTCAATGCCATTTGTCTGGCACGAGCACCTGGATACACCGAGCAAGAAGGGTGAAGACTTTGCATGAGTAGTCAGGGTTAGTGAATGAAAACAACAAATTCTGGTAAACCTCAATCAGGTCTGGCAGCATCTGTGGAGAGAGAAAAGAAGTTAACATTTTGAGTTCTTAATTCTCTTCCTCAGTCATACAAACGCAAAACACTAATTCTGGCTGAAAGTTTCAGGCTGTTCACATCGGTGAAGTCTTCCGAGCCTGCTAATGATGCACCCTCATTGCAGGCATCATGGTCGTGAGGAGTGTATTAAACAGGAAACCCTGTTCACAACAGCGAGACCAGAAGATACCATTACTGGTGGTAGCAGCAACTAAAAAACAGGGACCAGTCACGGCTCATGCACTGACTTCAATGAAGGAGACAATTTTGGGAATAACTGGATCAACAAATATTGAGGCTGTGGTCATTAGTTTTAATTAAACTAACAAGGATGATGGTATATTCCCACCTAAGCCATTTTTGTTTAGATCCTACCTTACTTTACAATGGTACCTGTTGAAGATGATGTAACCATACTTTCAACTCCATGTTATCTTACTTCATCTCAACCTTCACCGTGTGCATTTATGAACTTCAACATCTAAAAACTGCTCCCTTGCCAGCTAGAGTTCCTCAGGAGATCTGGGTGTGAGGAAGAAACATTGGAGGATCAGTCTAGGCAGTGAAACCATTCAATACATCACCCCTATAGTATGCTTGACAATGTTCCTCATTTCAGCATGGATCTCAGCGGCTATGAGCTTAAAACTACAATTGGCCAGATAGCTCTGATCACCAAACAGCCATTCTCTGATTTAACATGAAGGTTTGAAGATTGCTGGAATTCTGGATTGGTGCAGAATGAAAGCATTATTACTGTTGCTAGGATAATGGAAATTTAATGACATGAATCTCATCAACTACATATCGAATGGTACCCTTTGTGTTTTTAGTACACATTTCCACTGAGATGCCATCCTGGGAAAGCCATATGCCTGCTCCTTTGTTTAGTTGGAAGACTGTTGTGCTCTATGCTTCCTGGATGCAGCGCTGGACAATAAGTTGTGATATGCCAGCAATATCAATTGTTCCAACCTGTAAAATCCACAGGATTAAAATTCAAGTTGATAGTTACCTCGATAGTCGTTGGTAGTGCCATTCTTGCCTTGCTTTGAGATTGCAAGCCAAGTTGCGACAGATGCTGCAGTCTGTAATCTGCTTCTTGATGAAACACAACTGCTGAACACATTGTTCCTCCCTCAAGTGCAGTTAGATGATATGCTCTCTGAAAATCCTAGGTGAGTGGGCGGTGTGATGGCACAGTGCTTAGCACTGCTGCATCGTAGCACCAGGGATTCAGGTTCAACTCCCGACTTGGATCACTATCTGTGTAGGGTTGCACATTCTCCCCATGTCTGCATGGGTTTCCTCCAGGTGCTCCAGTTTCCTTCCGCAGGCTGAAGAATGTGCTGGTTAGGTGCATTGACCTGAACAGGTGCTGGAATGTATTGACTAGGGGAATTTCACAGTAATTTCATTGCAATGTTAATGTAAGCTTTACTTGTGACTAATAAATAAACTTTACTTTACTTTAGAGTATTGCTTCCTGCTAAGAACATTCCTCCTCCACTTCTGTGAACACCTTGGCTTCTTTGCTATCTCTGTTCCATCTCACTCTGATGCTGCAGTCCAAGGGGAATTGCAACCAAAGTCCTTAAGACTTGGGAGCAATTGGTGTACTCAAGAGACTTCAGAAACACATAACTCCTTCTCAATGCCCAGTAACGCTCCTCACTGACTTCACCAACTTTTCACAATCCTTCCAATAACACAGCATTTCTAATCCTGCAAAGTTAAATAGAGAGTCAAAAGAAACTAGCCTGCAAGTTGGATGTTAATGCAATTAAGTGTCATTGGTAGGTTGAGGGGCTTTTGTTGTATACATGTTCAGCTAAGCTTGCTTATGAGAGGGGGTTAAACAGAGCTGCAAGGTCCAGAATGGCTGGTTGGGTGTTAAATCATCTTTAGGCACTAACTAAACATCACATTTTGCCTTGCCTCCACATTTCTGACATGTGAAAGAAAGCTCCCTGCTATAGTCAGCAAAACCATAATGATTGGCAGGGACACATTGCAAAAGGTTTGGAGTTTGCACCTCAACCTGCTCCCACAGCTTTGATTCTATTGATGGTTTGGCCCTGACTTGTTGTCCCCATTTTAAAGGAATAAGAAATTGTTCGTGCAGGTTGATGTTTGGGGTCCAATATCTTATGCCCCCAAAATGCCTTAAGAACATCTGATCTGAAATTAGCTTGGACATTTTCAGGCTTCCCGGCTAAAACAGCACTGGGAATGTGGAATGAACTGCTGCATAAAGTGGTAAACATGGGGTCACTTTTAACATTTAAGAAAAACTTGGACGAGTTGGACGATGAGAGAGGTGTGGAGGGATATGTTTCAAGTGCAGGTCAGAGGGACCAGGCAAAAAGTGGTTTGGCACAGACAAGAAGGGCCAAAAAGCCTGTTTCTGAGCTGTAATTTTCTATGGTTCTATTGTTCTGTGGTAATCCTTACCACAGGAAAACATTTAAGTTCCCCGCACAGACCCTGGGCAGTGATGAATAGATCAAACTTTACCACAGGTTTCAGGACTATTAGGCTGGGACAAAGAATAAATCCTTGGCCTGCCCTTGTCAGCAGTGGGACCAGCTTGGTGATTTTTATCATAAGCAGCTTCTTAATTGGCTGCCTGTGAGCCAGTTGTCAGTGGGACCTGGTACTGCCGGCTCAATTAGAAGGCCTGTGTTGCTGAAGCCTCAGAAGTGCCACTGGGAGAGATGTGTGCTGTTGGGATAGACAGAAAACCAACTAAAAAGAAAGAAATGAAAGATTCAGGTGCTGAGGGCCAGCAGGGAAAATCCTCCAAGGAGATTGTTGGATTTGTCGAGCCTGCTTCCTTCCTTATGGCCCCCACTTTGGGCTGTAGAACATTTGGCTCCAATCCCCTCCTCTTAACTCCCCTCTTAGGCTGCCATAGGCTGATTAAGCTCCATAAAGCTGGTGGCCTCCCAGTAGGTGGGTGTTATCAGCAGCAAAATGCCACCAGCTTCTTTAAGTGGGTGTTTAAGTTTGCAAATCAGCTGTTTACCTCATTGGAGCAAGCAGCCCGTTCCACATATAGTCCTGTGCAATGCTGGGAAATTGCCTTGACAGTGGAACTGTGTCAGGAAACCATCACAACGCAGCTTCCGGTTACTTTACTGGCCTCCCATCATCATCACCCACTCTCTCCTCCCCCACTCCTCCATCACACAATCACGCATAGCTCCGAACACAACATCCTGCAGCCTGTAAAATTCTACTACTCAGGATTCTTCAGAGGTTGCTCAGGCCCAAAGAGCAGTTGCCAACTGGAGGTAAGATATTTTCTAGCTAATTTCTAATAACTCTTCCTGGGGTGTCAAGCGGGGGGTAGCGGTATTGCTCAAATGTTATTCCATTGCTTGGCTTTTCATGAAGCCAACTGCTGACAATACAAATGGCCCAAAATGTATGATACTCGAATGCTCAAGTTGCCTGTATTGGCACAACAGGTTAAAGACACCCTGGCCCAATTGCAGCTTCTTCCAGGGTGCATGGTTATCGGACAATGTTGACAATCCAGGATCCACAAACTGACCCAGATAAATTTCTATCTCACTGTTATATGCATTATTTGCTGATCTATCTACTTGTTATAGCAAAATAATGGCCAGCTTAATGCAGGCACCTGGCAGGCTATGATCTCAACATTTACTCTTCTCCCACCTGCCTAGCAGAGCTGAAAAGTCTCTCTTGGGAAGGTGCTCTGAGTTATTGACAGGTCAGTCCTGCTGTGCTGAACTTCCAATAGATTCACCTCCAAAGCAGCTCGTGAAAATGGCATTGACCTGCAATGTCACTCAATCTTTTCAAGCTTTCTGCCCCACATCAATCAGATGACTTCTTCAAATATCAACTATAATCCTTGTGACTTCTTATTGCACACAAATCCTTGCCTTCCCATTCATATTCTAACAGCAAAGCTCTCATTAGCAGGCACAATCCAGGCTGGGAATTTGCTGCAAATGCACACTAAAATCGATTTCAGGAAAAATTACAACAATGTCAACAAGCACTGAAGTTAATAGAATCGCCAATTCAGCACCATGATTGGAATATTTGTACTTAAATATTAGTTAGCTTTTGTAGCGACTATAACGTACAACCGTGCTATGGCCTCTCAAATAATGGATGTGTTACTGTCTTACTGAAAAATTAATATCAGCAATCTGTAAAGAAAATTAAATAATCTCTAAACCTTCAAATCATGGTTGCCTGTTTAAAATATTGCTGCAATTATTTAACATAAAATAAGAAATTGACCGTTCATTTGTATTTGATTACAAGATACCCAAAAAGTATAAAGAATAGGTTACTCCAGATTTTGTTTCTGGACTGCACTAGATTCTCAATTTCACTTCAGCATTCTTTTGTACTTAGATAATGGAAGCTTTTTACTTTTCTAAAGATTACAAACATTGCATGCTTTTAACCTGCAATGAATAATGAGGATTAGCTGCAAAGTAATGTTTAGTTACTGCAGTCAACAAGATACAGTATAAATAAAATGAGTGTCCCATTCTGTTGGAGAATTCAATTGGATGGATTAAATGATTGTGAGTAATCAAAATGGTTTCAGAAAACAACAGGTGAAAGAAGATTTTTTTTTAAATTGGCAAATTAGCCAAAGGGTAATGTGGTGGTAAAATCCAAAAGTTAACACTGCTCTGCTGCATTTCAGCTTGACTTCATACTCATCTGGGATGAACTTAATTTTATTAATTTAATTTATTTATTTGTGTCGCAAGTCTGCTTACATTAACACTCCAATGAAGTTACTGTGAAAATCCCCCAGTCGCCACTCTCTGGCACTTGTTCAGACATGCTGAGGGAGAACTTAGCATGGTCAATATACTTAACTAGCGTGCCTTTCAGATTGTGGGAGGAAACCAGAGGAAACCCACACAGACACAGGGAGAACATGCAGACCCCACACAGAGTGATCCAAGCTGGGAATCGAACCCAGGTCTTTGGCACTGTGAGGCAGCAGTGCTAACTACAATGCCACTGAACTTGCCAAAGCTTGAAACTCTCGATGCTATAGATTACAATCTTTTCTTGAGAGATTGGAATTTGGAGGAGCATACCTATGCAGCAACAATGTGTCTACACTGATCATTTATTAATTAGAACCTCAAATAAAAATTTATTAGCCACATCCTTGACTGTCTTTGCAGGAAATACTGATGATCATAGCTGGAGAAGAACCAAAGGTGAATAAAAACGTGGGTTAGTGATGTAATATAACTGGTTGGAAAAGGTGAGGTTATGACAGTGACAAGACTGTTCTGCAATTACCCCAAAAATTGGAATATAATTATAGGCTACCAAATTAATCTCTATTGTGCCACAGATGTTAGTGCCATGGAAGCTTGGAATGATGAAAATGGTGACTAATCTGTTTCTGGTGTGGTCTACTAGGTTAAGGGTATTGGTACCAATGTACTGCTATACACCCAACAAAAACTTGCAGATTGAACAGATTGTGGTGTGTGACACCACACACATCAAACACTCTTGCTCACACCTTTCAGAGTGCGACTGCACTGTCTGATCAGATGGCAGGTCTGGGTATCTGAAAGTATGAATGAAATAAGGAACAGTTGGATTGAAGGAAGGAGTTGGATTGAAGGAAGGGGTTTTCCTGTAAGAGGCACACAAAGTGCAGCTTGCTCTTCAAACCAGACAGTAGGATAAGGATGAAGTGGGATTTGTGATAGTGAATGAAGGCTCCAAAATATCATCTTGGAGGCACGCAATATAAAAACTTTTGTCATTGCTGATGCTAGCACTATCTCTACCAAAGGGCTCAATGGATTCAGACATGCCTGCCCATTGCCAGAAACTGCTGTTTCCTTCTGTGATATGTGATCGTGTCCTGTGAGACAGAGGGTGTGATGTGAGTATGTTGCAGTGTGTTTGGGTGATGTACCTGTGTAACTGATTAAGCTTGAAGTAAGTGGAAGTTATGAGATGTGTGAGCATAAGTGGGTGAGACTGAATTGGACCAAATGAATATCAGGAAAAATTCCTGAATATTCGAAATTGCTGGTGGGTGACTGATAGGGCACTAGTACTTCCAAAAATGTGAGAGGTGAGTGATGTAATGAACATCTGCTTTTAATCCTTTTGCAGAGCCTTCTTCTCCATTGTGGAAACGTGATCCCTCTCGTCCTCTTGACCTCCAGGACTGAGGCACCCAGTGCCGTATCAGAGAACCTGCACTCCCTCTCTCTGGCTTGCTCTTCCAATGATAATGTTATTGTGTCCCCACATGCATCAGGGCCTCCTGCTGAGCCTGCAGTTAGTCAGCAGCTTACCTCATACTGGGCGATACAATATAATCATTGCAGTGAGCACAAAGAACTAAGAACAGTCTTTCCGCCAAAGTTTAATTATTCCCTTGAGATGGTAGCCTCAGTTTCAACCCACAGGCGTTCTCTCCCAACCCCCTAACAAATAGAATCAGTTTGGACAAAGTTAAGATGGCACAAGAGAAGCGCATGCTATGGTCCCAGCACATAGCTGCTTCCCAACATTTTTACTTGACTAGATTTAGGTATGGGAAAGCCTGAAGTGTGGACTTAATTTAATGAGCAGAGTTAAGTTATCATCCAATCCCTACAGTGCAGAAGGAGACCATTTGGCCCAAAACGTCTGCACTAGCCACAATTCCATCCAGGCCCTATATCCAAAACTTCATGCACTTATCTTACTGGTCCCCCTGACACCAAAGATCAATTTAGTATGACCGATTTACCTAGCAAAGGAGGGAACTCATGCAGACATGGGGAGAAGGTGCAAACTCCATCAACTCACTGGTGTTCCAGTGATATAATTGAGATTCAAATACTTAACTCTGAGCAGTATACAACCTACCAGTAAAAGTTGGTGCAGCAAGGATTCTGGCCACAGGAGGCTCCAGTAAGTGATTTTCCTTTCAATTTTTAAACTGTGGTCAGAAGGACGAGGAGTTATGTCCCAGGCTTCACACAGATACTTTAAACCTTTCCTGCACTGGGCTCTTTCCTCCTCTACCATTGCAGTTTGGTCAAACAACATCCACCTCCCCAGATTGTTACCGTTTCCAAGCTACCCCTCACGGGCAGCCTAACCCTCACTAATTTTAACATGGAATACATTGACTCAACCCGCCCACTAAAATCTGCTGCAGAAGATACCTTGGACTGGATATTGTGGAGGCCAGATTCTGTATGTTCTCATCAGATTGGATTCCAAGGCTACTCTAGAACTAGGTCCCACCGATTATGTCTCTATGAGATGGTGGAGGGGTGTGGGTGAGTGCTATGATAGTTCTTCTATGGTGCTATAGTCTAGTTTCCCATCCAAAGTGGCATTGGGGATGGAGCTGATGCCCTGAGGTGCTTCTCAGAGATGCCTATGAAATCGAGATAATTAGTGTATGGCAGGTGCCTGGAAGACAGGATCAAGCATGCACAATATGCTTGTCTGAATGATGAGCTAGTGCAGGGTTCTGGGCTGGAGATCTCACCATCACCACAAGTCCTGATCCTCTTCGATCTGTGTGATGACCTGCTCTTCATACAGAGTGAGGGCCTCCATTTCGGTTACTCCACTCCTGGTTAGTAACCACTCCCCTCTACTGTGTGCAAGCTTGTCCTGAATACAGATAGATGGAAAGTTTGAGCAGGAGATATGCCAAGGCATATAACAAGGATGCTTGCCTTGTGTGGAAGATTAGTCGAGCCATGCACAGGATGAGAATGTGAACAACATAGCACGTGACCTGAGATGGAGATGTGAGGATGTGAGCGTTAGTGATGATGTCCCTTGACCTGGCAGCGTGTGTGAGATCCTGTGAAGTGTTATGCTGCAAAACTTATTGCCTTGTGAACATGAGAGTTGAGAGTGGTGAGATGGTTGATTTGGATGGAACAGATGAGATCGTTCATCCTCTTTCCGCACTGGATGGCTGACCTCCTGTGTGCGGCATTTATGCTAAGAGCTGCTGCTACTGCCTGCCAAGACAGAGTGGTGGCATTGGTGGATCTCCTCTGCCATGAGAGGAATTGCAGAGGGCCTCAGCGATGATCAGCCAGTGAGGCATCACTAAATATAAAGTCAAAAATATAAAGACTCACATAAAGGTATCGATGAAATCTTTTTACTCTGAATATAAAACTCAAATCTCATTTTTCTAGCTGAGCATAATTTGTTACCGTGCTAGTGTTTGCGAACCAAAAGCTATCAATCACTCTTCTCAAGAGGACATAATGTGTGAGACGACTGTGCCCACCCTGTAGGATGATACATAGAAGCAAGTTCTAACTTCAGCTAGGAATTGAAATGAACCAATAGCTCTGACTTTTTAAGGTTTCTTTTATCCCTTTGTAAGCTCTTTCACATTCTTCTGTCCAGTACCATGCATGGAAAGGGTGCAGAGGAGGTTTACCAGGATGTTGCCTGGTATGATGGGTAGGTCTCATGAGGAAAGGCTAAGGGACCTGAAGTTATTTTCATTAGAGAGAAGAAGGCTAAGAGGTGACTTAATTGAGAATATAAGATGATTAGAGGGTTAGATAGGATGGATAGTGAGAGCCTTTTTCCTCAGATGGAGATGGATAACACGAGGGGACATAGCTTTATATTAAGGAGTGGTACTTATAGGACAGATGCTAGAGGTGGGTTCTTTACTCAGAGGGTAGTAAGGGCGTGGAATGCCCTGCCTGCGGCGGTTATGGACTCATCAAGTTTAAGAGCGTTCAAATGGTCAGTGGATAGGCATATGGATAGCATTGGAATAGTTTAGGTTAGAGGGTCATAAGATTGGTTTCATTGGTCAGTGCAACATCGAGGGCCGAAAGGCCTGTACTGCGCTGTAATGTTCTATGTTCTATGTTCTAAATTTCTCTTCCATAGAGCAGTCCTAGGCTTCAGACATTGAGGAGGCTGTGCGTGGATGTCAATTAAATATGATGCCCAGAACAAAGATCTGCTGAGGTCGCAGTGAGGCAGGTAGATCTAAGGCTGCCCACCCATGATCCAATGTGTTTTTTGCTGATGCATAATTAATGAGGTAAGAAGTGGACAATATGATGTAAAAATGTCACTGTTCCTGCCCGCCACCATACTGAGTGCACAGATAACAAAATCCCATCCTTGGTCTCTCATCTGCCTTCTGGTTTCACTGTTACGATATTTCTATCTTTCTCTGTTTCAGTGTCAGTTAAGATCAATTTCAGCCTCTCTTGCTTTCCATCAAGGCCTCTCCTGGTTTTTCCCTCTCTCTTTCTGCCTATACGTTTTTTGCACTGTCTAAAAATAAATGCCTGAAAATAATTTTCCTGTCAAAATCCATCAGCTGGATTGCCAAATTCATACTTAAACTTGTTTTCAAACCTTTAAGAAAAATAAAGAAGCCTGTAATTATTCCTGTGGCTTTACTGTCCCCACTGAGTGCTGCACAAATTACTTAATCCCATTCAAATCTCACACCATCCTGACTTGGAAATATAATGTTGTTGCTTCACTGCTATTAGGATCCTGGAATTCCCTCCCTATCTGCACTCTAAGTGTACCTTTACTACATAGATCAAGATGGAGGCTTGCCAGTACATTCACACAGGAAATTAAGGATGGACAATAAATACTGGCCTTTGCCAGCAGTGCCAACATCTCATGAACAAACAGAAAAAAAAAATTACAATACGTGGGGCAGCACAATGGCACAATGGTTAGCGCTGCTGCCTCAAAGCGCCAGGGACTTGGGTTCCATTCCCAGCTTGGGTCATTGTTAGTAAAGTTTGCATGTTATTCTCTTGTTTCTGTGGGTTTCCTTTGGGTGCTCTGGTTTCCCCCCACAGTCCAAAGATGTGCTGGTTAGGTGGATTGGCCAAGCTAAGTTGGCTAAGGACTGGGGGAAATCAGTGGGTAAATATGTAGGTTTATGGGAATCGGATCTGGGTAAGATGCTCTTTTGGAAAGTCAATGCAGACTGGATGGGCCAAATGGCCTCCTTCTTCATTTTATGAATGTTAATATAGAAATAATGGGGATTCTAACAATGGACATACCACCGGTGCTATTACATCCGCTTGCATCGTGCTGCAAAAGGGTGAATGGAACTATACACATCCTGCTCCAGCCAGGTGTAGGTGTTTTGGAGCAAGGTGCCAGCCTTACCTCAATTCTCACTCCCATTGGTCCACTTTCCCAGCAAAGAAATTCACAACTCCCTGAGGTCACTTTGGAAAATACATGAATGAACGTGTTATACTTCACTCAGACCGAAAGATACATAATGGAAAATGCTCTGCAGCTTACTTGATCACAGTAAATGATACTGTATAGGTAAGTTTAAATACCTTCTTGGAAATGTTCTATTTTTAAAAATATTTACATTTTATTACAAACTTCTGAAATAATCAGCAAATTCTCATGAAGCTGATGGGGATTTTGGTTGAAATAGCATCCATGACCTTAGTAATGAGGTGTATCCTCATCTGCCCTTGTGCTTGATTAAATGCCTCCAAATATCCATTGGGGGAAAATTGATTTCCACCCATGTTTAAGAAGGTGGCAAACACATTTCAAAGACATTTTCAACAATTTGAATGCTTTTCCCTTTTTTTTTAATGGCGCTGTATGCTACAAAGATTTTGGGTCCTGATATTTCTAGCAATTTTCCAGAAGACATGCTTCAGAACTTGCCACTCCCAACTACAACAATGACATCCATGCAGCAACATAAAAATTTGTCCAGGTACATCTCATTCACAAGAAACAGGACAAATCCAAACCAATCAATTACCTGCCCCATCAGTCTACTCTCAACTATCTGTAATGTGATGGAAAGAGCCATCAGCAATGAAATCAAGTGGTACTTGTTTAGCAATAACCTTCTCACTGATGCTCAATTTGGGTTCAGCTAGGGTCACTCAGCTCCTGACCTCATTACAGGCTTAGTTCAAACATGAACAAAAGAGCTGAATATGGTGAGCTGAGGTGATAGTGACATCAAGGCAGCAGTTCATCCAGTATGGCATAAGGATGCCGAGCAAAATTGGAATCAACAAGAATTGGGATGAAAACCCTTCTCTAGTTGGAAGCATTCTGGCACAAAGGATGATGGTTATGGCAGTTGAAGGTCAATCATCTCAGTTTCAGGACATTACTGCAAGAGGTCCTCAGGGTACTGTCCTCAGCTCAACCATCTTCAGCTGCGTCATCAATAACATTCCATCTGACATTCATAAGGTCAGAAGCAGGGCTGTTTGTTGATGATTGTATAATGTTCAACACTTTGCCTCAGATGTTTGAAGCGGTCAGTGTTCAATTGCAGTAAAATCTGAGCAAAAACTAGGCTTGGGCTGACAAATAGAAAAAACATTTACGCAACACAAGTTCCAGTCAGTGACTTTCTCCAACAAGAGAGGAACTAACCATCTCCCCTTGATATTCAATGGCATTACCATCACTGAATCCCTGACTGACAACATTTTGGGGGCTACCATTGAACAGAAACTGAATTGCACTAGCCATATAAAGACAATGGCTATGACAGCAGTTCAGATGTTAGGAGTTCTGTGACAAGTAGCTCACTTCTAATTCCCCAAGGTCTATCCACATCTACCAGGCACAAGCCATGACTGTGATAGTTTTATCTCTCCTTGCCTGGATGAATGCAGTTCTAACAACACTCAAAAAAGTTTGACACTAGCCTGGACAAAGCAGCCCTCCCACAAACATTCACTTTCTTCACTACTGATCAACAATGGCATTTACAAAATACATTGTAGGAACTTACCAAGATTCCTAATGCAGCACCTTCCGAACTCTTGACCGTTCACCACCTTGACTAGAAATGTATTGCAATTCCTTCACTGTCACTTGGTCAAAATTCTGGAATTTCTTCCCTAACAGCACAATGGGTGTACCTACACTTCAGGGACTACAATGATTCAAGAAGACAGCTCACCACTACCTTTTAGGCATTCACAGGTCTAAACATTCACAGGATGCTGACTAGGTCAGTACTCCTTTCCCATTCCTAATTATCTTTGAGAATATGGTGGTGAGCTGCTTTCTTGAATCATTATAATACACGTGGTGTAAATAAGTAAATCCAAGTGATAGTGTTCTGATGTATCTGTTGCCCTTGTTTTTCTGGATGTAGTAGTCTTGGGTTTAGAAGGTGCTTTCTAAGAAACCTTGGTGAGTTCCTGCAGTGTATCTTGTAGATGATACTGCTGCCACTTGTGTTGGTGGTGGAGGGAATGAATTCTTGTGGAAGGGAGCTGTTTTGTCCTGAATATTGTTAAGTTTGGTTGGAGCTGCATTCTCCCTAGTAATTAAAGAGCATTCCATCAGACTTCCGACTTGTGCTCGGTAGATAGTGGACAGGCTTTGTGGAGTCAGTAGGTGATTTATTTGCTGCAGAATTCCCAGCTCTTGTAGCCACAGTATTTAAATGGCTGGTTCAGTTGAGTTTCTAGTCGATGATCACACCAGCTTATTGATAATGGGAGATTCAATGATGGTAATGGCACCAAAAGTCAAGGGATGATGATTGGATTCTCTCCTGTTGGAGATGGCTATTGTTTGGCATTTGTGTGGCACAAGTTTTCGATGCTAGAGGGAGTTTTTTCACACAGAGGGTGGTGGGGGTATGGTACACGCTGCCAAGTAAAGTGGTGGAGGCAGGCACTCTGGAGTTATTTAAGAGATACTTAGATGGGCACATGAGCAGAATGGGAATGGAGGGGTATAGAAAACTGATTTAAAATTGGCATCATGAGCCGTGGGAGTTCCCTGGGAAGTGTGTAAATTGTTGATGATATTGATGTATTTGTTTTAAGCTACAGGTACTTTGGTCTGCCTTGTTGACTAACAAGGGGCATACACGCGATGGGTTGTGTGATGGCTGCTCTTGGATTTTTTTTTGAGAATATTATATTGCTCCAAGTCATTAGTGTACACTTGACCTGGACCATTTGATGGGCAACACAACAGCTCAATGGCTATCGCTGTGCTGTACAGATACATGTATTTGGGTCTGTGTCTATGAGAGTTTGCGCATTCTCCTTGTACTTGCGTGGGTTTTCTGAGTGCTCCGGTTTCTTCCCACATCCCAAAGATGTGCTCTTAGGCTGATTAGCAGAACAAATTCTCCTTAAATTGTCTCAAATTTGGTTTCAATGCATAGATCTATAAACATAGACAGGAATCACAGGTAGAAGTGGGAACATCGAGGTGGCAGCATGGGCTCGTTGGGCCGAAGGGCATGTTTCCCATGCTGCTTTGTTCTTTGCTTTAATTGTTACTTCACAAGAGTAATGAAGGAAGATTAATAAATGATGGTCCAGTCAGTGAGGCCATACAAGTGAATTAAGAATTAAGTGAATTAAAATCTGCCCATTTTGTTGCTGATAGTTTCTGCAATGGTAGATTTCATTGTGCTCACTCCTTGCTGATTGGTAAATACATCACTTTTCAGTTCTGATTCTTTTTACTCTTTGATAAATATGAAATTTGACCAAATACGTAAATATGCAGCCAAAGTGTGCCAGCAAACGTATACAAATTCATAGAACTTTTATTTCATGATAGCCAAAAATATGTAAGAGAACCCATACAAGTTAGACGGAAAAAGAAGCTGGTTTGTTCCTTTTACAGATCACAGTTACAGAAGTAAATAAATCTGGGCATGTAACATATTCCCTTTGTATAAATAAACAACCCCTTGTACAAACTTAATTACATTGCTTTTCTTATCAAAGTTAATTCAGATACAGTGCATAAGTTCATATTTCACTTTGTTTTGATTATTCTAAATAAAATGCAGAAGCACAGCTAACTTTAAAGTACTTACTCATTCTAATAATGGTTTAGATAGTGTTAGTACTTTCAAGCCTTTTTCATCATTTGATAGGATGATAAAAGCAAACAAACTTGGATGAATGGCAAATCTTATCATCAATGATTAAAAACTTGGGTTAAAGCCCAAACTCAAAAATGGGGATTGTGTTTTGCTAAAAAAGGACATGTGTTGCCAAAATTGTTTGTCTCATACTCATCAGGATAAATTGTAAGAATACCACATGTAAAAGGAATAATGTATCAATGCTTGCAAGGTGAGCAAATGGCTCAGGCCCAATTTACAAAGTTGCTGACAAGAACAATTTTACAACACATAGAACTTTAGAAATTCCATTGCCTATATTGACCAGTAAAGTGGGCTTGTGGCAGATGATAGTGGAAAACCCACCAGCAGATTACACAATTAGCATATCAAGAAAAAGAAACTCATTGGAATGCTTCATTTCAAAGGTGAATTTGAGAGCAGGATGGAGCTCATTGAAGTATGTAAAGAAATGTTTACATGTAGCTGCAGGATCAAAGATAGCAAATATATCTTTCACATACTGGAAACATGCAAGGTTGAGTGTCATTCCACTAAATCATGTTTATCATGGAATCCAATAAAGATGTTTGTGAGGCACAGACCTAGAAGGGATCCCATGGCAACACAATCTATTTGAGCAAATATGATGCAGTTAAAACTGACACAATTGCATGAATTTAAGCTCAATGAATACTGATTCATATGGTGGTGGTCAGTCTAGATCACCATGATGTCATGTTTTAGTACAAATGTCTATGGCTTTCTTGATACATTGATGAATGGGCTATCAATATCAAATGAGCACATGGACATGACATCACTTATCGATATGCAAGTCCTGTACGCCCTTCACAAATATAAAGAAATCCTTCTCTATGTATGTGGAAAACATACTCATTTTGGGGATATGGACATGGCGGCTGGGCCAGCATTTATTGTCCAGCCTTAATTGCCCTAGAATTAAGTAGCTTACGAGACCATTTCAGATGACAATTAAGAGTCAACCACATTGCTGTATATCCAGAGTGCACTACAAAGGGTTGTGAACATAGCCCAATCCATCATGCAAATCAGTTTCCCATCCATTGACTCTGTCTATACTTCCCACTGCCTCAGAAAAGCAACCAGCATAGTCAAGAACACCACACACCCCAGATATACCCTCTTCAATCTTCTTCCCTGATACAAAAAGATACAAAAGTCTAAAAACATATACCAACAGACTGAAGAACAGCTTCTTCCCTGCTGTCATCAGAATTTTAAGTGGTCCTATCATATATTAAGCTGATCTTTCTCTTCACCCTATTTGTAACTGCTTTCCTCTTTCCCTATGTACTTTATGAATGTCATGCCTTGACTGTTTAGCACGCTAGAAACAATATTTTCCACTGTTTCCAACACGTGACAATAATAAATCAAATCAAATTAAATCTCTTCACCAGACCAGGTAAGGATAATAGATTTCCTTCCCTGAAGGACATTAGCAAACAGATAGGTTTTTAACAATTAACAATGATTTTATAGCCATTATTAGGCTTTTCAATTCCACATTTTTTTATGGAATTCAAAGTCCACTATTAGTTGTGATTGGATTTGCTCTGAGTCTCTGGATAACTAGTTCAGTGACAATATCACTATAACACAATCTCCCCATTTGGCCAATTCGTGTTGTGCAGAACCAGTCATGCATAAGATAGGGACATCATTTTTGTGTGTCTTTGGCCACCCATACATATGCAATAGGCTATAAGGACAAACCCTAGCAAAGATATCACCCAGTAGCTCTTGCTTTTACACTGTCCAACAATCAATTTTTATTTTGCTTTCGAGCAAAGCTGTCTGGTCATGCTGAAAGGCAGGTCCAATGGGTATGCATTTGGACCCATCATGAAGAATAACATGCATTTTGTTGCTGTTAAAAATGATTATTGATGTCTCTTTGTTGAGTTTACAGATGTCTGTGCTGGCCTTGAGGTATCACAATGCTATCAAAAATTCATGTTGGATGTGAATATCGGCCAATTCATTTTGAGTCCTATATTATGTGTATGCAAGATCAGCTAAACACACATTCAAGGATTCAGTGTCTTCACTGAATGTTGGTTTGTGGCACAATAGCTGTAAGTACAGAAATTCGAACTTCCCAAATATTTCTTCCTGTTTGATGTCAGATGAATGCACTCCAAAATTGAAACCATGCACAAAATCAAATTCCTCGTTTTCAGAGTGTTTGATCAGAGTGATTTACTATGATACATCACAACATACATTTATAATCCTATTGCCAATCTCTCCAATTTCATCTGACATAAATGCTCACTCATAGAAGATCATAGAATCCCTGAAAGCAGAAGGAGGCCATACAGCCGATCATAATCTCACCCAAGCCCTATTCCCATAAACCCACATATTTACCCAGCTAATCCCCTGACACTAGGGTCAATTTAGTATGGCCAAGCAACCTAACCCACACATCTTTGGACTGTGGAGAAAATCAGAGCACCTGAAGGAAATCCACACAGACTCAGGGAGAATGTGCAAACTCCACACAGACAGTGACCTAAGGCTAGAATTGAACCCGGGTGAAGCAGCAGTGCCACTGTGCACCAATTGTGTGACTCACTTTGCATTATCAATACAATTGGAACTGAAAATTGGCATCAACCTTAGGTCTAATACACTCTTAAAGAAATTCAATAGATTTTATACATTTGCCATGATAAGGCCTCAATCAGTCAGAGTCCACCTACCATCTCATCATCATTCTCTTCTCATGCAGTATAAATTGCTGTTCCTTTTATATTTGGATATTCTTGCAAATTGTCCTAATGAGTACATGATTAAAAGCTTCAACAAAATATATCTTTTTTTCTGAAATTCTGAAGTTTGTATCACCTCACAACGGTACAGTGATTGTGTTGCTTGATTATTCCATGTCTATTCCTGCAGTGTAGAGATTCAAAATCTTCAAACTGCCTGTTTATTATAATGATTAAGGTGCAAAGCCAGAGTTAAAGACATTTTTGAGTCTCTGAAGTAATGAATGGGGGTGCATAAACTAAAGAGGTTAGCATGCATTCTAGCTAGTCTGTGTACACCTTCTAATGAAGGACTTCCAGTTGATGGGGTTCTCATTTGTCTACAGCCTTGGTCTTCCAAAGACAGGGATCACAGGTTTGGAAAGTGTTACTAAAAGAGACATGACAAGTTGATGCACACTGTTGCCACTGTCTGCTGCTGCTGCAAGATGTGAATGTTTAACATGGTAGATTGAGTGTCAATCAAGCTGTTTTGTCCTGAATGGTGTTGAGTTTTTGAGAATTTGTTAGAGCTGAAAACACTCAGCAAAGTGGAAAGTATTTGATTACAAAACAGACTTGTGGTGGACAAGCTTTAGGGAGTCAGGAAGTAATACATCGGTGTCACATTTGATCCAGTGTATTACTTCCAATCTCATATTTGTACCACCAATAAAGCTGCCTATTTCTCAACTTCAATACCCACTCTCTTTCCAACGGCACCTTTCCACGCAAGTACAGAAGATGAGAGATGTATGCTTTTACTCCCAACTGCAACTTCCCCCACTCCCCACCTTCTCATCATTCAAGGTTCAAAATGTTCCTTAGAAGCGAAGCAGTGATTTTCTTTCATGTTTGTACATGTATTCACTGCACGTATTCACTACATTGGAGAGACTAAACATAGGCTGGGTTATTGTTTGATGGAACATTTCCATTTGGTCCTCAAGCATAACCCAAAGTTTCCAGTACTTATCATTTCAATTTTCTACTTTGCTCCCACTCTATTCTCTCTGTCTTTGAGCTTCAGTGATATAGTGTTCCACTGAAGCTCAATGCAAGCTCAAGGAATAGCACCTCATCTTTTGATGGCACTCTTTCCAGCCTTCTAGACCTAATACTGAGTTCAACAATTTTAGATCATAATCTTTGTCCCCAATTTGTTTTGAGTTTCATTGTCTAGTTTCAGTATTTTTCTCTCTTATCTCCTTTATTTTGTATTCAGAAATGAGCCTGTAATTCACATCTTCTCTAGACACATTATTTTAGCTGCTTTATAGTACAAAACTAGGGTATTACTGAAAAAAGAGACTGGGTTGTACTCATCAGGACAGATGCAAGAATATCAAATCTCAAAAGGAAAACTAATTCATATTGCATGAGACAAGGGTATTGATTGGTTGACAAGTCAATTCAAATTGGGTTGAGACATTGTCATGGCGAATGGAGTTATTGTACACCATTCTTCTGTTTATTCAAAGTAAGTGCAATGTCTGGGCATATTCCTTTTGCCTATAGAGAACAGATCCCTGCATATGAATATATGTAGCTTCTAGCAAGCATAAATGAGCCTGACTGATCATTTTAAATTGATTGTCAGCATAATTCATAGCACACTCAGGATTATTCAGGAAGTGCAACCCAATCACATAATCACAACTGATATTAGCCATTACTTTTTGAGTTTTACAAGCCTGAGGTGGTTCTGCGGACAAAAGGAACGTGTTCAGACATTGCACCTCTTTTGAATGAATTTAAAATGAAGGACAACAGCTCCATCGTGCATTCAATATGGCAATGTCTTGACCAATCACAGCTGACTCGCCAAGTTATCAGTGCCCCTTTCCTCACACTGTGTACATTGCTAAAAGTTTAAATTCTTGTATCTGTTCTGATTACTGAAAATCCTTGATAGAATGACTCCTTTTTTTCAGCAATACACATCTTTTTGTTTCTTTATCTTATCCATTACTCAAGTCCTTTGCCCTTGCACTAGGAAATTTTTCATTTAACCTCTTCTGCCCTCCAGCTTATCACAGACTTCCCTTTTTGTTCTTCTTTCCACTCCCCTCTTTTTCACTTGTTCAATGTCTATTACATTTCTGACTTTTACCAGATCTGACAAAAGATCACTGACCTGAAATGTTAACTCTGTTTCTCAGTCCACAGAATCCGCCTGACCTGCTCCTTCAAGGATTCTCTGTTATTATTATTGATGATGAAACACCATCACTCAAAGTCACACACACCGATATTAGTTCAGATACCCGCACAGCATGTAATTTAGAGAGTACTATAAATGTGGATCTCACCTGTGGATGAGCATGAGATGTGGATGGCCTGCAACTAGGGCAAGGCAAGGGTACCAACTCCCTAGAGGGCATAATCACACAAGACTGCTGCTGCAGAAGACTCAGATGAGGACTTTAGGGCAGTGCTGTACAAACAAGTGCTGATGGATATTCACAGGCAGGCCTGCCAGAATGTTTGCTTTCACTGTCAAGGCTGGAGGAGTTCAGTACAAACATAACAGAGTTTTTGCCCAGAACTTGGAACCCATCATTTCCACTGTGCCAACTCCCTGAGAACACCTACAGACCCAGCTGATGCTAATGGCTAATGTCTCAACTACCACTGCAGCACAAGCAGAAGCCAAGCAACATTTGAGTGTTGGAGTGCAAGCTGTCATTGAGATCAGAACTTTTAGCAGCTGTCATCATAGCCGTGGTTTAAAGTGCTGAAAGGGACCATCCAAAAACTTGCCTCCGGCAGGTTACTTGAGATTACTAAGACACTAAGGCCCCTGCTGTACAGCAAGGCAGCCCTGATTGTTGCCTACCATGGTGAGGGGATGCTTTCTGAAGCAGGTCTTCGACACACTGCAGTACTGAAGGTTATCCTGAAAAACCATCACGAATCTGTACACTGAAGTCAGCAACCTCTCGCCACTGGGTAGTACAGCGTAGGAGCATCAGTTCAAGCAAAGGCACAGAGAGGCAGGCAATAATAGATGCTGATTAGCTAATTTTGAGATGAATTATGGGATGGTTTCTTTGATGTGGTTGCTTTGTGATAACATTTATTTCAACAATATAACCAAGAAGATGCTGTGACAGAGGAATTGTAAAGGGTGGAATAGATGTTGAATGGGGACTTGGTTTGATGGAACTCAAAGAATTCCTTCAGTGGTGGCATTAAAAGTAAACCATCTGAACTGCTAGGTGTTTTTGCAATAATTCTAAAACAGATGGTGCTTCAAATCATGGACTCAACAGCACCTGTTTTCTATGGGCAGTGAACAATTGCAATGCCATGTTGGACACTTAATGAGACTAACAACATGCCAGGTACACAGCCATAGGCAATGCCCAGCAGGTTTCCGGCTACTGCACATGGCAACACAGGGTGCCTATGCCAAAGGGTATCAAGCAAAGGCTTGATGCTGACACAGCTGTGAGCTCAATTCTCTAAATCAACTGAATTAAAATGCCAACTTTGAACCTTCACACATCAGTTCTTATAGAGCTTTCTCCCAGACAGCATCATCCCTCAGAACTCCCATTTATGTACAAAATGATGGATCATTTTTAAGAGCTTCTGTTATTGGAGTATATTTTAAGAGAAAACTATCATCTCTTGGCACCCTACTACAATCTGAATTACTAACACCAACAGTCACATTATATAGCCATAAATCTTTCCCTTTTTATTCAAAAGAAATAATTATTTTTAATCTCAAAATTAGAAGGTGCTTTCTATTTTATGTTGGATAGTCTAATTCACTCATAACATCTATCTGTCAACAATGATCTATCATCAGAAGATGTTCATTCATAATACTGATTTCATACTTCAGGAGCAGTTAAATTGGCATGTAAATAGCATAAATACTGAACATGTTGTCAATTCAGATGTTATATGCACAATGTTCAGTTGGAAGAGCACAACAAACAATTCACAAAGTGTCTTTACAAATCACAATGTTGGGATCTTTACAAACTGAACATAAATGCCTAGGACAGGAATTTCTGCTGCACTGTGCTGCTTTCTCCAGTCAATTTGCACAGAATTAGCACAATCAGCACAAATAATCACACAATGTTGGCCTAGTTTTTCCAGTTTTACAGTGATTGAACTGGCAGTGTTGACCACTGGAGAACATAATGGCCTGTAATTTTGTTTTTGTCATACGATAACGTGGAGCTGAGGGGAGGAAGAGTGCTCCTCCCAGCTCCATAATAATACCATGCTTCCCACCAGAACTTAGCTAATGGCCACAGTTAGTTGGCCCAAATTGGTCCTGCAGTTATCAGCGGACTGGCCCTGAGATTGCAATAGGTCTTGGCAGCTCATCACAATTAATCAGATGAAGCCTACAAACCAATTCTGGAGGATTTCAGGCTGATCTGTTTGAATTGGCACTGCTGTCATGACATTTCGCACCCCTACATGAGAGAATGGAAGTCTCTTATTCCTATGTACTGTTGCCATACAATATTTGCTATGGTTTGTAAAAGAGGGATTCGATTCATTAATGCCATGAAATTTGACTTTGAGAAATATGATTCCCTTCTGCTCTGGAAGGAACTGCTCCAGCTACCAAAGCTATTTTCCCCATTTTCCCCATCTTTTTTATGTGTCATCTTACCATCCAATGCTCTTTATGGTGTAGACAACTTATGCTTAAATTTTGCATTTTATCAATGGTGCTTTGTTTTCTTATTTCCTCTTTTTTGCGTAACACCTTTGCACAGATATTGATTCTTACTAGGTACAGTTTTAAAGAAATGAAAATCTTCCCAGATTCTCCCCCCCAACCCGGTTATTCTTCAGATATTGTCTGGAATTTAGTAGAATGTAATAAATCCAATTGAAAACAGAAGATTATGAAGGATAGTTACTGAGACATTGGGGTGGAATTTTCCTGTCCTGACCACCACAGGAATTGTAGCTGGCAGAACACGGACCATTCAAAAGCCCGTTGACCTCAGGCAGGATTTTTTTTGGTCTAGCCAGCACAGCTGGAAAATCCCACCCATTGTTTCCCCTAGCTGGGAATCTGGAACATGAAGTGCAGTGTCATGATAAGGAGGTGAATATTTAGGACTGAGATGAGGAGAAATTTCTCCACATGAAGAGTTGCAAAACTTTGGAAATCTCTACCTGAGAGATTATTGCTCTATTATTGAATATATTTAAGGCTGACATTTGATCTCTCAGGAAATCAAAGGATATGGGGAACAGACAGGAAAGTAAAATCGAAGCTTATGATCAGTCATGACCAAATTGGGAACAGCAGAACAGGCAGGAGGGACTATATGGTCCACTTCTGTTCCTATTTTCTACATTCTTATGTGAGCTGAAACAGAGTGTCAACAGGTCATTTAACCATGGAGAGCATCACAATGAAGCACAATATCGATTAGCAACTGGAATCTAGTCTGGTTTTCCTGTTAGCTAAATGAAATAGTTAATACGATCCACATAGTTCACTTTAGCTTAGTTTTATGAGCAAATGTCCGTTGTTAAGATCTGGCGATAAGTCTGGTGGTTTTAACAAAAAAACTTCTGCTGTTTGCCTGTCTGTTGATATCTGTAAAACTTGCTTTGCAATTTCCACTATCTGCACTGTATTTGATGGCTTAAAACTGTAGCTGTTTTAAATTAGCATTTGTACCTGTAGCTTCTTGAATCTGCTTAATCACCTTATGATTTCAGGTACCATCCCTAAAAGAACAGGAGCATGATCTTACCACACGTTCATGCCGCACTCCCACTACAGCGAAGATGGAGGCTTTGGTGACAAGCCAAATCTCAGTTCACAGCAGCAGGGTGGGTGTGAATGGCCAGAAAGTTCCGGCCCCGATTGTTATAGAACAGCTTGAGGTACTTTTGAAAGGTACCATCTTGGAAATTATGGACAGGATTCTCCAAATTTATCCGCAGCTGGAATTCTCCGGACCCACTGCTGTGAATGGGGATTTGTCTAAAGGCCAAGTTCTCCATTTTTATTGGCAGTGGCAGCAGGGCAGACAAGATCAAAGAGAATTCTGGCCTTTGTTGGCCATGAAGTAGGTAAATTGATGCCTCTGTTAAAACAGTGGGCAGAAAGTTTAAATCCCAAGTATTAAAGTGCTCTTATGGTAATATCACATGACATAATTCCTAGACTATAATCCCTCATTTCTCTTTGCCAATTAATAAATAACAAAATACCTGAACAACGAGCAATGATCAACATAATTTTGGATCCCAGTCAAAAATGAATTCTCATCCAATAGTTTGTACAGTAGTGACTAGCTTTAAAAAGAAACTTTATAACTCCCCAAGTAATAAACAAAACAAGGCGATTTTAAAAATAGCTGTATGGAACCCACTGTTCCATACAATGGTCTAGTAATGTTATTGTTGGACTATTAATGCAGAAACTCAGCTTATGTTCTGGGAACCCGGGTTCAAATACTGCCATGGCAGCTCGTAGAATTTGAAATCAGCAAAGAATATCAAAAATTAAGAATCTACTGATAGCCATGAAACCATTGTTGATTGTCAGAAAAATGCATCTGGTTCATTATATGCCCTTAAGGCAAGGAAATCTGATGTCCTTATTTGGCCTACATGTGACTCCAGATCCACAGCAATGTGGTTGACTCTCAACTGCCCTCAGAACAAGGGCAATTAGGGATGGACAATAAATGCTAGCCAGCTAGTGACACCCATGTCCCATGAATGAATAAAAATTTGTTCACAATACATAATGTAAATTATTTTGTGATTTTAAAATATGAGGAATAAAAATCACATTTTTAAGTAGATTCAGTGTGAACTATAAGTGTAAATTATTGTGATTTTTTAGTTAATAAATGCTGAATGTATAGCACTATTGTAATTATATATGCATGTGTCAAAAGAAAAAGCTTACATTAATTCAGTGATGCTTTAATGCTTATTTTTATTGTAAGCTGGTGCATAGGGAACCAAAGATTTGCGACTCAGTTGAGATGGAATGAATCATCTAAATATACCCTGTCTAAAATTTTTAATTGTATTTCATATATTTCTGAAGGAAGGAAAGCTACATATGAAGAACTAGCAAGTAGCAAGAACTTCAACATGATTTGCAGCAAGCATTGTAAAAATCTAGCAAAAAATAACTAAAAAATGCAACAAATCTGTTAGAGGTATGTGATCCACACTGTCTAACTTCCCTTTGAGGGTTCCACCCTGTTGGTTGTTTAAGCTCAAATGAGGAAAATTAGACATTATAGGCACCAATTAGTGTCCATGCAACGGGATGGGTTTGAAATGGGTTAAAAACAGGCCTGATATGCCTCAAAATTATCGTTATAGGATAAAATATGCATACATGAGTCATAAAGTTCCTTCAGTGTGTGAAAATTGCTCAGGAGTCATATCTGTCTAGAAACACACAGTTTGCTGAAAGGCTCAAGTTTCAAGTTTCTGTCATTTTCTGCAGGCAGTATCTTTCTGCTAAGTTTTCTTTCCCGTTCTTAAACTGGCCTAAATACATTGATGGCATTCCAGATATGTGCAATTCAATCCAATTTTCCTGTGATCCATTTTCAGTATTTGATTTTACTTCTTTAAAATGTTTTTTTTTTACTTTTTTTAACACATCTACTTCTTGGCAATTTTTCAAAATTAGGAACATACGAAATAAATAGGAACAGCAGTACCATATATAATCCCTCAATTAAATCATGGCTGATTTTTATCTGAACTTCTTTTACCCACTTTAGTTCTGTAACCCTTCATCATTAGATATGGAATGTTATGCCAAAGGATGAAGGCTTATCATTGTGACATCTCTGTTCAAAAAAAGTAAAAAGGGAAATATGATGAAGCTTTATGCCAATTAATTAAATATATCAGTGATAAATATGTTTAGAGGTCATAATGTGGAATAAAATTAATAGTTAACTGGAAGGAGCTTGATGCCAAATTATTGTGCCAGGTTTATCTGACCCCGTACATTTTTATGCTTTCCTCCCCAAGGACATGTGGACTAGTATCAGAGGATTAGCAGGGTAAATTTGTGGGGTTACGGGAATAGGGCCTGGGTAATATTGTGGTTAGTGCAGACTCCTCTGCACTGTAGGGATTCTATGATTTTATGATTCTATGACATTGCACACATTCCTTTTGTGTCTGCTCATGGCAGTTTTTGCTATTCTTTTTCTCATCATTCTTGAACTTCTCATGTGTAAACAGACTTTCCTCATGCTCTCCGATGCTTGGAAAAAATATCTCTCCTCTGGATAAGAGAAACCTTGGCCAGGATTCACTCCCCAGTGAGATTACTCTGGCAGAATGTGTCTTTTATCTGCCCCTCTGAGACCACCCATACCGTCGGTTAAAAAATAGCCAGGGAGATAATTTCCTCTGGAGCTAACAAACAGCTCTCATAATCTATCTGGGATTTCTGCTGATATTATGGTGGCCTCTTGAGAGTATAGCTCTGCAGGGCAATTGCTGACTTTCAAGCACCAACATAAATAGAATCAGTTGATGCATATACAGTTTGCAACAATGGCTATATCAGATGGATTATGGGTTATAGCTGTAGTTTAAACCATGCCTCACTGCACCCCCTATTGTAATTACTTACTTTCACATGTCACCTATGAGGTTATTGGTTTCACCTGTCTCAGGGAAACAAATTGCATCAGAGCATGTGATCGCAAAACACTAACAAGTATCCTAACATCCAGTGCAATAAAAAACAGATTTTAACTTATTCAGATACCTTGAAGTAGTGGCCTTGGCATGAGTCATTACAGAGTGTTGTTTTTCAGTTGTACATTGCTTTTCAATTTTTGCCAGCTTCTTTTGGCAGCTGTGTCAGCTCTTCTTTTCACCTTTTCTGAATTTTATAGATTGGTATGCGTGTATTGACAGATTAATACTTATTTTTCTTCCTTAGTGAGGCTTCCAGTGTCAGAGGACATTCTTCAGTTAGGCATCTTGTCAGAAACCATTGCCAACCAGAAAGCAGCTGTATGCGGATGTCGGCTCTCATCAAGTTCAGCTTTGGTTCTATCCTCAGCTCCAGCTAAAAATTCTCCAGCTGAAATGCCTTCTAATCAGTAGCTAGGCAATAAGTTTTGTTGATGTATGATATTTCCAATGAGCTGCTTCTATTTTAAAATTCGCATCTTTGTTTTCAAATCCCACCATGGCTTCACTCCTCCCTGTCTGTGAAAACTTCTTCAACTCCACAACTGTCCGAAACATCTATGCTAATATCATTCTGGCCTTTCGAGCATCCCCAATTTTAACCCTCTACCATTGATAGCAATGTCAGTGTGTTAACTGTGGTTCAGTTGATGTAATATCACCTCTGGATTACAATGCTATCGGGGGAGCTTTACCATTCCACCTACCACAGGAATGGTAGCAGGCGGGAGATAATATCATGCAAAAGTCCATTAACTTCAGGGAGGGATTTTTCAGTTTTGGGATAAACATGGCCGGAATATCCCGCGCTATGGGTTGAATTGCTCCATTCAGGACTTGAGCACAGAAATCAAGACTGACATTCCAGCACAGTACTTCTTTCAGCAGTGCTCCACAGTTCAAGCTGCTATCTTTGGGATGAAACATTAAACCAAGGCTCCATCTGTCCTCTCAGTTGGATATAGAAGATCCCACGGCACTGTTTCAAAGAAAAGCAGGAGAGCTACCAATGGCGGTCTGGCCATTAATATTCCCTCAATCACCATCAAAAAAACAGATTGTTTGGTCATTGTCACATTACTGTTTATGGGAGCTTGCTGGGTACAAATCAGCCACATTTCCTACGCTACAGTGATGACTGTAGCACAGGAAATGTTGCAGATTTGCACCCAACAAGCTATAAAGAACTTCAAGACATCTCATGGTTGTAAAAGATGCTATATAAGTGCAAGTTTTTTTCTATTTTACTATTGGTGGCTATACGTTCAGCTGAATAAGTCTTGGACTCTGGATTCTGATTTTAAACCTCTCCAGTTTCTTGTCTTTCATCCTTTAAGATGCTTCTTAAAAACCACATTTTTTGACTAAGCTTTTAACCATCTGTTCTTTTGCTAATCATCTAATATCTATGTCCTGGTTCCTAATCTTTCTGCTCTGAGAAGCAGTTTCTCCTTATTTAACCTGTCAAAACACTTACCATCTTTGTCAAATTCCCTTTTACCTCATCTTGCCATATATTGAAATATTTCATTTTTCACTCCATCTAGTAAATCTCATCCACACTCTTTTTAAGGCTTTGCCATTCTTCCTGAAATATGTTGCCTAGAATTGGCCACAACAATCTTCCTGGGACCTGACCAATGTTTTGCAAATGTTTAGCATGCCATTTTTCTTTCATATTTCCTTTATATAGAGCGAAGGATCACAAGTATTTTATTCCAGTATGGGATGTGCTCTATATTCCCCATGCTAAATTGTCCTTGAGGGGGCATTGAATAGTCAACCACTTTGCTGTGGGTCTGAAGTCATATGTAGACCAGACCAAGTAAAGACGCAAGATTTTCTTTCTGAAGGACATTCATCATCCCTGGATAGATTGTTTTATAACAATCAACAATGTTTTCATAGTCATAATTAGAATTTTTATTCCAGATTTTACTCAATTCAAATTTCACCATCTGCCATGATGGAATTCAAACCTGTACCCCCAGAGCATCACACTTGGTTGCTGGATTATTAGCCCAGCAACAACACCACTGTGTCACGTCTTTCTTATATGCCTATTCAACAACCTTCTCAGCTTGTTCTGCCATCTCCAAAGACATGGGGCAGAATTTTACATGCTCCCTCCCACTTTGGGTTGTGAGTGGTGGGGCTCATAATTTTCTCCAGATGGCCTTCCACTGTCCTCCTGCCTGCCCTCACCTTTCTGTAATCTTATAATGAAATAGACAAGACCTAGGTCATGTCAAACCAAATTGAGGCCCTTAGGTGAAAAATCAATAGCCACTTCAGGGTACTTTCTGCCCAACTTCAACTTTCAGGCTAATAGGAGGAGTACAGAAGTAGGGTGAAAGTCCTGAAAAATCACCCTGCCCAGGGCTCAGGGAGAAAGGTGGGGTGTGAAGAGCTGGGGAGAAGGGAAGCAGGGCTAGGGGTGTCATCTCCTTCAATATCCTCCTTCCCACATCAAAAACTCTCCTCCCCACCTCTGACCCCCACAGGTGCTCCCTCTGGCCAATCCATTAAGACCTCCACATGCCTCTCCCCACCCTGAATTCTTCCCCTAAGTCCTTAGCTTGCTTCCTTGTCATGAGACCACTTGCATTTATTTTGTCCCAGATGTTGAGATTTTGGATGGGATTTTCTGGATTCACTCACAGCAAGGCCATAAATTCCCACCTGAGATCAACAAACTTTTGAATGGTCCACCAAATTTTCTGTCCTGCCCGCTACAATTTCTGTGATGGGTGGGATGGGAAAATTCAGTCCTTTGAATCTAGGGACTACTGGTATTCCTAATGCTTGCTACTGTTGCTATTCGCACTACTGAAATTACAAATCTGCCAGCACAATCAGGTTTTCTGTTGGGCAGCCTATGTTGGCTGGCATGTATTTCCCATGCCTCTTCAGCTGGGGAAACATGCATCTGAAAATCCTGCACATGTGTATGTCCCCTCCAGGACTTTATGTGACTGGCCTCGCTTTCAAATTATGTTGTTTAGTTTATGTAGCCTCTACTTATTCTTCCTACTAAAATGAATCACTTTACACGTCTGAACTTCTAAATACCTGACAATTATTATTAATACCAAAATTCAAAAGAACAATATAGTTTTCTTAAAAATGTGTGCCCAGCAATGCTCTTCCTATTTTTCCAAAACCAAGAACCTGTCAAGTCATAAACATAGATTAGCTCTTAGAAAATAATACCTGGGGTTGGGACACAAAAGCCTCCATAACTATCAAATTCTGCTCAGTACTAAACAAACAGATCATTTTGAACGCACATCTGAATTATATATTGCTTGGTTGCATATTAATATCTCTGTGTTACAAGCAAGCATGAAGCAAAATTTTGAAACGGGAATCATTTTATTTCCCTTCTTACTCAATAAGGTGATTTCAGGTGAAAATTAAATCAATGAGTACATAAAGCACTTATACCAAGTTTCTTTCTGCAATGTTGATAGAAACATTACTACATTTATTATGAAAGGGAAAGTATTAATTGTTGTATAATATGAGGATCAGAGAATGCCTGTAACTGTCTGCCTCTATGATGTTCTATTATGGCCATTAGCCCATCTGAATGATTAAATCTCTTGCTTTTACATCTTGTAAACAACCCACTATGATTATAGTCTTTGCAGTTAATTATTTCAACTACATGACTCAGATTCCTTTAGTCTATTTCTATGAACTATGGAATACACAATGAACCAGAGGACACTAGAAAGTACAGAGAATCAGAGGGACCTTGGAGTGCATGTCCAAAGATCCCTGAAGGCAGTAGGACGATAAGGTGGTTAAAAAGGAACATGAAATAAAAACAGAAAATGCTGGAAAATCCCAGCACATCTGACAACATCTGTGGGAAAAGAGAGTCAATATTTAGAGTCTAAATGACCCTTTGTCACAACTGAAAATGGTTTTACCTGTTCAGTCATGTTCTACTCATCTTAAGACATCGCCTGCAATCCCGCGTGTTTTAAGTTTACATAGTAGTTTGTTTTGTGAGACTTGTCAAAAGCTTTCTGAAAGTCTAAATACATCACATAAACCAAAGATAGACTTTTGGTGGCTGTCCCAGACACAATGGGCCAAAGGGCCTCTTTTTTGTGCTGTAACTCGTTGTGGCTCTATAATAAACCAACGTTAATACCAAAAGAAATGTAATAGGAGGATTTGATTGATATTTTTGCTGTCTCCTCCTATTTCTTTTCATTATAGATTGTACATTTCCTTTTGAGTTATTTGCAATAATTTATCTTCATCAGTGCTTATAACCATTGTCGATTATTTACCTAATCAGCCATTAAAGGACAGGGTTAGGACTACAATGCAATTATCAGAGATTGCAGGAATGAGGAATCCAGCAACCCATCAATTAGCTGATTGTTCAACTCACTCCAACTCATGAACAGGCTTTTGAGCAGCAGTTTTAGATTTTCAATCAGGAAGTATGGAGAAAATAGATAGTCTCAACACATTAACCTGCAGTTGTTGTGAACACAGTGGGGAGCTACAAGTGCTAATGGATGCACTAGTCAATGTATTTAAGCAATAGAGATATACAATTAGGAACTTAACGAGCGGTGCAGCATTGCTATAGCTGGTATTGAGAGGTCTGCATTTGTGGTTAAGTTTATGACAGGGATATGAAGTTGCTGCCATCACTTGGCAGAAACTTGGCAGAAGAAAACAAATGAGGGGACATGAGCAAGTTCAGATGGGAAGATGCTACATTGATATTGAAGACAATAGCAAGGAAGGCTTCAGCAGATATAATCTCAATGTTAGGAAGAGGAACAAGGCGAGTGTTCCAGGGGAAGAAGGCACTACCTGAAGGTGTACTACTTGTGCCAAGAGTTGCCAACTCATACCACACATTTTCCAGGAGACCATCTCACCCCACTTCCCTTGACAACTCACCCACATTCAGTATTTTGGCATTTAATTCTTCTTTTAGTTCATCCTCCTCTCCCCTGCAACAACATCTCGGAACTTTTAAATGTTTAATTGTGGTTTCTGACATACAAGATGTGTTCCATACCCCAGAATTAGAAGAAAACAATCAAACAATGCTTAGACTGAGTTAAATTTTGCCATAACTGCAACTGATGTGATGCTAAGCTTTATAAAAATGCTGGGTCAACCCTTCCCATTCAGTGATATGATTAATTAAATCAGCGCCTACAACTGGCAGATAGATCTTAGCATGCATATAGGAGGCTTTGTCTTTCTATCATGCCTCTAACATGTTTCAAATGCTGATATTTGAGCATTTTAATTTCACAGCTATATTTATGGAGTTGCAACAAGAGCATAATTAATGTTAAATAAACTGACATTAAAGGGTCATATAGCTGTCCTGCAAAGACAATCTGTAAATTGACAATCATCAGAAATGGGCCAAATTTTGTTTGCTAGGGATAAATGGGACTTTTAACTGAACTCTCAAAACAAGCTGAAAGCTGAAATGAAACTATTTGCTGACACATGGAAATCTGCAATTAATTCCATGAATATGAAGCTGGAGCAATCAGTATGTGTTTGTTTAAATTTAAGTTTACTTGCCATTGAAACCTGTGGCCAAACTATTGGCAGGAATCACAAAGTGGCAATCATGGTTCTACTGCATCTGGATCAGTTCTTACATCTCTTGAAAATGTTAATCTCAAGATTGTTGCAAAAGGTAAAACTCATTCATCAATTTGATAATGATAATAAGCCCAGAATATTCCCCCAACAAAATACTTTTGTAAATGAATGAGGTATTCACGGACTCGTCTGTTGTAATTGGTTGACCCTCAAATCAAGGATGACATCTACTCAGGTCACCAGTTTCTGCCCTGGTCTTCAAGTGACTGAACAGCCGATTTTTGACACATAGACCTTTGAGCACATGGGGCAAGATGGTCCATGAGGAAGTAGAGGGATATGTGTTTTCTTACCCTCAGGCTGATTTCAGCAGTAAGCTTTTTGTGAAATAAATTTAGGAAGATTATTTATTATAACACACTTATCCTGTAAGTTTAAAATCAACATGTCAATTGCTCAACTCCCCTTTCATGCCACTCACACAAAGATTAAACAGAGATGAGGGGAGCAAAAAAAAACAATTAAAATGAATGATCATCTCAGTTGCTCCTTCAGCAGGGAATTTTCAGTAAGCTGCAGAGCCTCTTGCAGTTGACTTTCCAGGAGATTGATTCTTAGGTGAATTTGAAGTTGGAACAAGTTGGAAGAGTTTATCTTACACCTGCAAGATATGATTACCTCGGTAACTTTATTGATGTGCAGTTGGTTCAAAAATTAAAACCTTGAGCAGAAAATATTTTAAAAGCAAGTAAAAATATGGCTGTCTGACCATGTGACTTATTACAATTGTCATATGAGTACTTTTAAGAAAGTTTTTTTTTAAATCATTCAACTTATAGCTTCAGGAATGTCATTGGGGGTGCAGCTAAGCTGTGGCAGTCAGGTGATAGGCCTTTCAGTTTTATTTGTGGCAGTCTGGTGATAGGGATTCTTTTCTTTGGGCTTCTTGTTTTGTTTTGGGCAGTGTGTTTGGAAACAGTTTAGCAACAATTTAAGAAGCATTTTCTTGCCCTGTTTCTTCTTCTTTCTTTGGTTCAATCTTAAAGAAGCTGTGTTTTGGGAAAACAGATTTGACTACAAACCCTTCTGAGATTTTTCACAAGCGTTTTTCAGCATTTAACCCAGGAAATGGTATTCCTGTGTTTATTTCCCAACATATTAAACATATTAAAGCCAACATATTAAATGTTGGCTTTTGTTGGAAAACGTTAGAGACATTTTCTTAAGAGTCATACATTACTGTGGTCATTATGTTTCTTGTTTGTAATTGTTGAAAGGTTTTATTAATTGTCTTATTGTACATGTCAACAATATTCTTAATTAAACTTTATTTTTGGGTCAGTTGAATCATACCTGAAGTGAAACCTTTCATGCTCATCATAGCCAAATTCAACATAAACATTGTAGTCAGGCAAGCTTCATAGAACACCTTAAAGTATTCAACCTGATCTGTAACACAAGTCTGAAGTCCTTCTCCAAAAAAGGTGAGTGACTACATTGATTAGACATCCTGCGTGATTTTCAGAACTTGAGTTTTTTTTCAAAAACTTCATTTATGGATGTGTGTATTGTTGGCTAGGCCAGCATTTATTAGCTACCCCTAATTGTTCTTGAGAACTTGAGACATCTTTGTATCTGAATGACTCACTCAATTTGAAATTACACTTTTCAAATTGTTTTAGGAAAAGACATTAGTTTGGAAAATTCCTTTTCTTCCCTCTTGAGATAAGGGAGTGTTTTAATCCACAAGAGAATTCAGGTGATCCTTAGATGGCCATATTTTTCATAGCTATTTGTGTTTTTTTAATATAAAGAATCGATTGGAAGTTCATCATATACTGGAACATGACGTGTCTCCAATACATAATTTTAAATAAAGGAAACTATGATGAATTTGTTTTACATAACTTGCTTCTTGAATTTTTAACACAAGTACAGTCTCTTAAAATCCCCAGAAATGCATTATTTATTACAAAGTTCTGGAACTGGTGACTCAACTAGACATTTGATTTCTAATGCAATAAGCAGTTAAGGAAAGTTCAAAATCAATACTGACTCCTCAGAAGGCAGTTATTACCAGAATGGACTCTGTTTTTAAATTTGTAATGTTAAATTATTCTGTTTTTCCATGTTGCCTGCAAAGATCCTAACTAATCCTTTCATGGCTGCTTTTGTATCACAAATCTGATTAATTCTGATCCAGTGATTTATACTTCTGTGGTAATAGTGTGAAGCATATTGTTTTTCCACCTGTAAGGTATCTGGGTTCTCCCCATGCATCCTACTCTCCATGACATTGGAAACTGAATTGATGGATTCAGTTGGATTTAAGTTTTGAGCCTAATCCTGTCACATTTCTGGTTAATTATATGGCAGCTGCACTTCATTTGTGGCTTTTATAAGTGTGGTTCACCATAATTGGTATGACCTTTCTCTTTTCTGTAACCTTGAGGAAGGGGTTGGTTCTCAGTCTGCCCAATGGTCAGATAGTGAATTTTAAGATTGCAGACAGCTTTGACAGGGTTCAGTACCTGGAACTGGTGTGAATGTTGGGTTCCCAACCCTATATTCAAAATCCAGTCCTTTATCTCTATTTCTCTCTCCATGTATGGTACGTAACCTTTTGAGTATTTCCAACATATTTTCCTTATAATTAAAATATAGTTCATAATTTGTTGTTGCATCTGGAATTTGCTTGGAGAACAGTAAGACTTCAATGCAATGCTAGAAGTTTGGCCTTTTCAGCAAACATATAGAAATATTCTCACATATTGAAAAATGATGAAGTTGATTAAAATAAAATACAATTTTGCACATTGAATATTATCTTCACATCTAAATAATTTTCTAGTCATTATTTCCTGATGTTTTCAAAAATTATTTTTATGTGCTGATTTAAAAATGTTTTCAGTTACTCGTTACTAGCCAAAAAAAAATGTTTTAAACCTGAATAGATTCTGGTTTGCTTGTCAAAAGCTCTGAAGCCCATCAGTAATCACTCAAAATTAATCAGGAATAAAGAAAAATGAACCATTTTGTAAGCAAAGAACTTGGGCAGTGAGATAAGGAAGAACTTTTGAAAAAGAACCAAATGTAGTGAGAAAGCAGGGAATGAAGTAATTAGAATTTGAGATTAAAAATAAATATATTGCTTAACTAACAAAGTGGTGACTTGTTTACCTTTGTTGGCAAAAATGTAGTCATGATGTAGAGATGCTGATGTTGGACTGGAGTAAACACAGTAAAAAGTCTCACAACACCAGGTTACTGGTGTTGTGAGACTTCTTACAGCAAAAATGTAAGCCAGAGACCAGTTCATGACTGAATTTTTCTACTATGTATAAGTCAAGGTGCTATGTTTCCTGGAAATCTGATGGAAAAGATGCTGCTGTCACAAGCTTTAATGTCATCTATGCCCTCATCTATCTAATAAAAAATGTTTTATGGTGTACCATCCAATCGCTAAAAACTAATTATAATAGACAGAAATGGACACTAGCAGCAGTGACCACTGTGCTCAAATTTCTGATATGTGTACCCAGTGAATAAAATCTTGTGTCAGTGGGGCAATTTGTAAAATTAGAATTTGATTACTTCTTAACTACTGTTCCTTATATTTCATTGTGGTCAAGATCAGGGAAGGTCATGATGGAAAATAAATGCATTCACTTTTGGCAATTAGTTCCATCATCAAGTATTCTGTATCTGTTATAACCGGTTCAGGTGAACAATAAAGCCTATCCTCACATCCACATTCTGTGTATTTAAAATCCATGATTACTTCACTTATTGCATTCCTTTAAGTTTGCACGTGATGTTTTTCTTATTGTCAGTTATTAAGTACATGACTTTGTACAGCTCTCAGTCCAGCACTTTTGTAGTCCAGCTAATTACTGTGTCTTTGTTTTATCCTGCATTAAAGTAATAGGGTAAGAATTTAAAAAAATCAAAGACATAAGTTTTGGAAATGCTAAACATTTATTTAGTTGTTTAGCTGGTGAATACAGAATATTTCAATTAATTCCAAAACAATATTGTTTATTTCATATTTATGAAAATCTACAATTTAGCTAGAACTGAACATTGATTGCCAATATTAACTATATATATAAAGCATGACATACACTATTAGAACTAAATGAAACTCTCCACATTAACTTTAAGATGCAACTAACTGCTCATCACAACCCTTTTTTAAAAATAGCAACATATTGAAAAGACAAGACCAAAATACACTGTTGTAATTACAAGTTAAAGTGAGTGTGGATCACAGGTAAGAGTGACAGTGATGAAATTTTAGTTCACGTACTCAAACGTTAAATTCAAATTCCAAATCTGCCTTGCACATACATTTTCTTGAAGTGGTTTCTTTAGATTATATTTCTATATAAACAGTTCTCCATATGTAAATTGAATAATTTTGTTACTTTGTGGCAGAGACAAAATTCAGGATGTATAAATAATGACCTGAATTTTGTAGGCAGTGGCTAATGAATGGCAATATTCATTTATTACTCTTAGATTTATCAGCTACAACTGAGTTTTTGCACTGTGACTTGAGATAATTAGATTGTCAAAATAATAGTGTCCTCTAAAAGGGATCTGGGATCACTGTGAGCAGGACAAACAATGGCATCTCCCAACAATTGATCAGATTGAGAAGTCAGTACTGAAAGAATCTAAGCCAGGAAATTTAAATTAGAACATTTAATGCCACATTATGTACTGAAAATGAAAGAAGGGAAATAGATGAATTAAAAAGAGAGAAAAGAGACAGAGAAGAAATGTGAAGAAAAAAATAATTTAATTTTTAAATATCCAACAATACTTAAAATCTGAAATAACACCTGTCCAGACTTTTAAAAGTTAATTTTCAGTGTGGGAGCATATTTGGTAGAAACCAAAACGAATAAAAGTTTACTTGCACTTGAATGGATAAGCCTTAACTTTTTTTGGCATGTTCAGCACATACTTATTCCATAATTATTACAAATTCATGCACTCCTGTACATTTGAATTTCAACTCGATGTGAGTTATTGGTCTAGTGTAGCTTCTAGAGGAGCAGATCATCCCAAACAGTGACTGCTTTATTTCCATGTTTAACCACAGAAGTGCAGATAGCAGATGTATTTACACCTTAATAATGGTGAGCCTCCCCATTATATCTATTGCAAAGTCTGAGACATTACCTTTTTCTTCAATTATGGCAGTAAAGGCTCTGTTATATGTAATGTTAAAGTTGTCACTGGTACAAGTTGTCACTCATTATTCCCCATCTTAAATGTATTTCTTTCAGACTAATATAAATATTTTAACACTTTCAAACTAATTAACAGCCCTGTAAAAATAATCACAAATGTTCAAATAAATTGACCTGAGAAAACAGTTTAGAGGAAATTTACATTCTTTGTTTCAGATTTTCTTCCCTTGTCTCCTTTTTTTGATCTCTTCATACAAATTCTTGACCTGGGAGAATCTAAATGCAATGGGCCACAGACTTCTTCATGAATAACATCAAAACTGATTTTGATTGACTGATAAGAACTGTGGTTCTAGTTAGACTGAAAATGATCTCTCACTTTCAATTGGGACCTATGAATTGATGTAAAAATCAACCTCAAAGATTTCACCATTCTCATAGGAAACAAATATTCTGCTGCTTGTTATATCACATTAGCATGAGGATGCAACTAGGAAAGATAATCATTTAAGTACAAGTAACACAACTTTATAAATTATTGCATAATGTTAACAAATTAAATATTTGCAATACTCAATGTTCAATTACACAGTTCTAAATAGCACACTTATGTTATCTTAAATATGGATGCAGGTGTTTAGTTTTGATCCTTTTGGACAAACCAATCCTTATGGGACCAGAACATGTTTTAAGTGGTTCAATTCTCAGCAATCCATTTGACAAATATGGCCCTAAACAAGAAATAGGAAGTAAGTAATTTAGGGGGTAAAATTCCATACAATATACACTAAGGCCCACATTTTCTTCCATATTAGCAAAGGCTGAAATTGGGTGGGAAAAGTGGTGTTGAAGCTCTAATGGCAATGACAGCTTTCTCTCCCTTATGGTGTGGCATTTAGAAAATAAACTTGAAGTCACGGGTTCCACAATGTATTCACCATATTTGCCAGCAGCTCAGATACCCAGTGAACTGGGCTCCAATTTTAAAGGTCACCCCAGCACACAATAAGCACATAGGGGACACTAAACGCAGAGTGGGTGAGCGCTTTGCAGAACGCTTTTCGTCAGTCTGCAAATTTAACCCCAACCTTCCTGTTGCATACCATTTTAACTCAATGGCTAGAACTCTACCATCTCATCTACCACAGAATCGGAGGGTGAGATTCTGACAATGGAAATCTGTTGACCTCGGGCAGGAATTTCTGGTCTTGCCTAACTGAGGTTGTAAAATCCCATCTATAACCTTGCTCTCATGCATACATGTCCATCTTTGGCCTACTGCAATGTTCAGTGAAGCTCAGCAAAGGCTGAAGGAGCAACATTTCATTTTCTGGCAGGCACATTGATGCCCTTGGGACTCAAACATTGAGTTTGTCAGCTTTGGATTGTGATCTTTCTTCTCCATCCTAAACACTCTCTTTTTTAAATGACATATACATGTATTGGGTCCTATTTTACCAATTTAGTTCTAAGTGCTGGGTGGACTTGAAACAGGGAGTACATCAGATCCAACTTTTAGCCTATTCTGAGATGCCCCCGTAGCATTCTATCTGCAAGTCCAAATTTTGCTGCAGAAGCCTGTGGCTAGGGCTTAATGCACCCGAAACCTTGCAGCTTTAATCAAAGCCTCCAACTGCACATGCAAAAAAAAAGATAGAGTACTGCTCCCCTGTACATCTTTCCTGGATCAGATAATGACTCCCCCAGCCCTCATAGACACTGCTCCACCCCATAACATTACTGACCCCCTTATCCCCCTATACTCCAGCCGTCCAGATCTATGATGAGCCCCTTCCCTCTTTCTCCTCCACCAATCACAGGCAGAATGGCAGCGGATCCTCCTTTTGCACCACTGATCACAGATAGATTGGCAGCAGATCCCCTTTCATCCCCACTGATCTCAAGCAGATCGGCAACAGACTCCCTTTTCACCCCACAATCTCAAGCAGAAAGCCGTCAGACACTCGGCACTTACCTCATTAACTGGAGCACTTGAATCAGACTTATTTGGAGGATGTTTTTTTCATGCTGATTCTGGATGAGCAAATGCAGTAGTAAAGGGGAAAAAATTGGTAAAGTTGGGCATGCAGTCCATTAAGTCGATTTAAATGCATGCATTTAAATGACTGTCATGCTCATTTCGGGCACAGTCCCGATTGTGGACATTTTCAAGCCTTGGTAAAGGGGAAACCAGCACGGAGATGGGTGCAGATCATGCTGCTCGTCTCATGCCTGACTTTACAAAGTTTTCACGCCCGAAAATGGTGCAACATGTTGATAAAATCGGCCCCATTGTTTCAATTTAACACCCCCCCCTCCCTGTTCCCACACTAGGCCTTGTCTTTAAGAACAAAAGTTGCGAATTTTGTTGCAATCTCTCAGATATAATTAAATATCTAATACATTCTCCTTCCCTTCGGTTCTGATGAAAAGTAAAGAGGACTCAAAATTGTAACTTTGCTTTCTCTCCTTACGGATACCGCCAGGCCAGCCAGGTTTTTCTAGTATTTTCTGGTCTTGTTTCAGATTCCAGCATCCACACTATTTTGCTTATTTTAGTTTTTAATTCATTAGCACTTTGATTCCAGGAATGCCTTCTTTGAAGAAGTATTGCTGTTCTCTTCGACAGGATTTCCATTTGTCTCTTATCATGTTCATCTTCATTGCTTTCCATTTTCCTCATAGTTTTTGACAAAGTGTTTACCAAAATTTGTTTTCATAACCACATTTCCTTCCTCAGTGAATGTCTTTGATTTACCTCATGTGGATTCCAACTAAGTTCCATCCCTCATGTTTCAAATCTGCCCATGATTACAAGTATCTCCAGGATATACAATGCTCCTCAGACTACTGTCCATGCGACATTCAGAGATCCACACTCAGTGCTATGTGCCACCATATGTACATACTTGATCTCTCTCTCTCCAGCAGCACTGATTCAACCTCTCAAAGCTATCTTTGTCCTCAGTTCCACTTTATTTCTTGACTCAACCAATGTCTTAACAAGAAGCTTTTTTAACTTCCGGTAAGAAACATAAGCTCCAACTACCTAAAAATACCAATGTTCTCCGCACTTTAGTGCCTCTCTGATCCTATTCCTTCTTCTAAACTCAGCCCTTGCCATGTATTCACCATTCCCTCTGATCTTTTCCACTCTGATGCAGAACTTTTTGTGCTCAACCCCATCAATGAATTTCAGGCTCGGCACAATGCTGAACTCTTCTTCTGATGTCTTTGTCTCCATGCTCACTTCTTTGAACAGAGACTTTCCATGTTCAATCAATCCTTTCACCCATCTCCAGTATTATCCCGCTGTCTGGACTTTACCCTCTGGTCTCTAATGTGTTCTTGAATTTTCATTCAGAACTGTCAGCACAATATCAGCCATCTCAGTTTCTCTGCTCCTCTCATCCACTCTAACTTGTCCTCCTTTGAACTTGCAGAGGCAGTGCACCAACTCTCAGACACTTCCTCCTACCTATTCCTGGACAATACCTCACCACTTCAAACCATTGTTTCTAAGCTGGTCACTGACATCATTCTCTCTGATGATCTTCCCTCCACAGCCTACAACTTCATTGTTTCCCAAACTCCACAGCCCGATTCTGGCTACTTCCCAAAATCCACAAATAGGACTGCCTTAAAAGAGCATCGTTTCAGTCTGTTCCTTCCTGCAGAACTCAATCTTGCCTATTTTGGCTCCATCCTCTCTCCTCCGTCCAATCTCTTTCCACCTACATTTGTGATTCATCTGATATACTCTGAGATATCAACAATTTCCAGTTCCCTAGCCATATGGATCATCATCTCTCACCATGCAGGTCTCAGGACTATCTGCTTTTTCCCTGAGCAGAGGTCCAATGAATCCACATCTATCACCACTTTCCTCTGCCTAACCTTGTTCTATCACTAAATAATTTCTCTTTAACTTGTCACACTTCTTGTATGGCTATGGGTACCTGGATGGACCCATTATACTGTTCTTTTATGGATTATATGGAATATCCTTGTTGTGGCTCTACTCCGGTTCCCACAAAATTTTCCATTACATTGATGACTGTATTGGTCCAACACCATGCTCTCAATTGGATCCTGAAAAAATTATCAGTTTTGATTCCAATTTCCACCTTTCTTTCACCTTCATATGGTTCATCTCTATGGCTCGCTGGGTGGCACAGTAGCACAGTGGTTAGCACTGCTGCTTCATAGCTCCAGGGACCTGGGTTCAATTCCTGGGTCATTGTCTGTGTGGAGTTTGCACATTCTCCTTGTGTCTGCATAGGTTTCCTCCAGGTGCTCCTATTTCCTCCCAGTCCAAAGATCTGCGAGTTAGGTTGTTTGGCCATGCTAAAATTGCCCCCAGCAAACTGAGATGCGGAGGTTAGAGGGATTTGTGGATAAATGTGTTGAGATATAGGAGTAGGGCCTGGGTGGGATTGAGTTCGGTGCAGACTCAATGCGCCGAATGTCCTCTTTCTGTGCTGTAAGGTTTCTATGTTTCTAGTTCCCGTTATTCCCTTGATTGCACTGGTTCCATTTCCAGTAATAGACTGACCAGCAATATTCATTACAAACACACTGACTCCCACAGCTACATTGACTATAACTCCTCACACTTCATTTCTTGTGAGGACTCCATTACAATCTCCCATTTTTCCACCTGTCACATTTGTTCTGAGGATGTCACTTTTGAAAATGGTTCCCCCACCCAATTGTGGATGACAGGGCTCGCAACTGGGTTCATTTCCCACACCTTACCATTTCCCTGCCCCCTCCTAGGACCATGATAAGGTCCCCCTCGTCCTTACTTCCCACCCCATTAGCCTCTGCATTCAATGGATCATCCTTCACAATTTCTGCCAACAACAACACAATGCCACCATTAAACAACATCTTCACCTCACTGAAGATAGTGCCGGGAGAAATTTAAGGATGAACTGTAATGAGAGCTTCATGGGAATGGGGAGAATTCATTTATCCATAGAGGTGAGGAGAGGGTAAGCAGATCTGGGAGCTCAGGAAGCTGCTGATGGCTATTTGGGGAGAGTTCAGGAATGCTGGCTCTGATTGCAACGGGGGGGGGGGGAAGAAGGCGGGGTAGCCTGTGTAACCTCTGTGATGAGGTGGGGTTGGGAGATAATTTTTCCCTCTGATGAGGGTGCCCTTTAAAAATAGTGCCCCAATCTCAAAACAGCTGAGCTTAGCCAGCATGTTTAAATTCCATCCCTCAACATGTCGGTGTGGAACACACCCCCTTCCCTGCCGTTTTTTTGACAAAGTGCCATGAAATCTGAAGAGAAAGCCCAGCTGTGTCTCTAGAGAGAAACTTGTCAATTTTTAGTCAAATCTTGACACTTTGTTATATTTTGGTAAGATTGTGCGCAGAGTATATATGGTATAGAAAGTCATTCAGCCCATCATGTCTATGCCAACCAAAAGAAAGTCATTCTAACCCAACCTTCAGCTTTTAGTCAATTATGCTATGGTACAGCATTTCAAGTGTATATCCAAGCACTTTTTAAATACAAGAAAGTTTCTGCCCCTACCAATCTTTCAAGCACTTGGTTTCACTTCCCCTTTGAAAACCACAATCTTTTGAAAAAAAATCACAGGCTGTCAATTAGATTCCGTCAACATTGCAGTCAAAATCAGAGGTACTTGAGATTCATTGAATCATGAAGGGAAATGAAAATAAAGACAAGTGGCTGGAGAATGAAATCTTTTTCAAAGCACAGAAATCCACTGAGCTGTCAATGGAATCTTTTTCAAAACATTGCATATTGAATTTGAGGTCAAAGGTTCCATTAGAATGGAGAATTCAGCTTGCTAGGAAGCCTCAGAACCATCAAATCAAAGCTGTGTGCATACACTGGGGTTGAGAGTGCAGTTGTGCAAACTGGAATGCCCCACCCCCTCCTCCGCCCCTCAAGCAGGTGAAATTGGTATCTATTCTCTGTTAGAGAACTTCAAAGGAGTCTGCTTGCAACTGCAGTTTCTGACAGAGGGAAAGGAAAATCTCTGCTGTAGAATGGAGTGCTGAAATGATTTAAAAATCTGTCCAATCTCTGAACAGTGGGACTGGCTGGTGGGTTCCCTGAGATGAGCTCATCTGTACCTCTCAGGTGTGCAATTCCCACCTGACAAATGCTGCCAATGCCCCACCCACCACCACCTCCAGTAGAAATGTCTTGTTTTCCCACCAGACGGCATTTAGCTTCAAAATGGAAGAATTGGGCCCACTGTATTTCAATTTAACAATCAGTTAACAGTTTCAAACATATAAAATACCTCACTGATGTGCAAGAACATGTACTATAGTATTAGTCATGTGAATTGTTACCTGTTTGACTATGCATACTATTATCCACAGCCTTGTCATAGATTGTTTGGAAATTAAATGCTGATGACCAAGTTTTAGCTTCTCTGCACTCATGGTTTCTGTATTCTGTGAAAATTATGAAGCATGTTTCTCATGAAGAAAACAACAAACAAAAAAATGTAGTTTCATTAATTTTCTCTGCAACTTTTCAAATTAATTGTCAATTATTACATAAGATGCATTATTAAGCTTCATTTCAGGGAAAAGTATTCAAATACTAGTTTCATACAGAGAACATCTCAAGGGAAACATTTGAAAATAACAAAATAAAATAGAACCACTTCAGTTATTTTGATTAGATATCAGCAGCACCAAAAAATAATTTGCTTTTGTTTTGTACTCCATTTCAAGCCTATTGCAAAAGTCCACAGAGATTGTTAATTATTGCAGCTATAAACACATTGAAAAGACCCAGATTAATTCTTCCCAAAATATCTTCTGGGTAAACAGAATAAGAAGTTATAAATGGGTTTGAGGGATATAGATGTGGTTTATAGCAGAGCAAAGAGAAGGAATACATGAGATAAATAATTCATTCAGGAGTGATACATTTAAAAAGGAATTTTAACCCCTAAGAATGGGTGAATTGAGAGTGGAGATTAAAATTTTTGATTTTTAGAGCTGGAGCACAAATTACTCCATAATAATGTCCATATCTGGGGTTTAATGGGGTTAAATCTGGATGCCAGCATGAAACCTATTTGCCAGAATCAAGGATTTAATTATTGCATGTGGGTGGAAACTTACTTCCATAATTAATGTCCTTCGCACAGATTAATGAGATCTTTTCAAATTGTTCTTATTTCCAAATGTTCTTTAATAAGCATGGGTTCCCCATGGTTTGGGGAAACCAACCAGGGAAGCAAAGGCTAATTTGAGCAGCCGTTCAGGTGAATATTTAAACTTGTCAGTGTCCCATCTGAATAAAAGCGTACTTATTGCAGCTGGTGCCTCAGTTCCTTCTGACAAAGATTTAACAGAGGCTGCTTGTGCACCTACAGCTGTTTTCAATCTTGCAGGCTTTTAAAGTGATAGCAGGAAAGGAGGTGTCTGGATGTGTCTGACAGCACAGCACACAGACCATCACCATCTGCACAGCCATGCACTGTGGTGAAATCAGTACATTGCAGGAAGGAGGTGAATCGAAGAGAGGTGTACAGCAGGGAGGTGAACAAGGAGTTGCACAGAAAGGTACATAGAAGGAAAGTGAACATGAGAGAGGTAAATTGGGAGCTGCACTGTGAGTAAGGGCAGAGATCATAGGAGATACTACTCTTGTTAGTGTTTACAGATGGAGGCTGTTTCCTTTCTGAATAGTGCTTCTGCAGGCTGAGATTCAGGTGGTGATAGATCTCTCTAGTCTCTGAAAGAAACATTTGCTCACTGACTAGACCTGATGGCTGCACATTACAAGTAGCACTGAAAATGACTACAAGCCTTAATATTTTCATCTCCATTTCCTTCTGGTGCGTTATTAGAAACATTCAGAAGGTTGGTTCATTGCACATTAATGCTGAAGGTAGGTCACTAATGGATTGCTTGCCAGGGTCAACAATCATATAACTTTCCTCTGATGACTGTAACCAAAGTGAGTAAGTATATACATCTGTGGCTTGATTTCTATCATTACAAGATACTATCTACTACACACATATGCAATCTGAACACCACTACAGGAATCAGGATTTTTAAAACAAATATATATTTGTTTTTGTTGTCACAGCTGGTGAGTAAACATAGGTGAAGGTATGTGTCAGTTTCCCTAGGAGCGGTCATGACATCTTCGTTCTAAGAAAGTCCAATATTCCAGGGTATTTTCTTTGAAGAAGCAGATTTAAGGGTTGGCTCATTGGGATTGGGATACCCCTTCAAATTTGACACGGATAAGGAACACCAGCAATGAGGTGCAAAGGCATCACAATGAGAGCCATATGATCACCATGTGATCTCGGATTCCATCATACCGAAATGTGCTTCAGGTGCCTACCTTTTGCTGGAGCCACTCTTCAGTACTCACAAGCTAGGGTGTCCAGTATAATAGCAGTGTACTGTGCCCTGAATAATATTGGAAGAGGATGAAGGGGGCATCAATCATTGCTGATAAAAATAGAGAAAATGGAATCCCCAACACCAAACTAGCCACTTACAGTGCTGCACTGGCTTCTAAGAATGCCCTTATATCCCAAAAGTTCAACTTTGCTGTGTGGTAGCACTCTTATTTCAGATTTATTTAAATCACACTTCAGAGACTTAGGCATGGAATCTAAGCTGACATATCAGTACAGTATTGAGGGAGTGCTCCACTGTCAAAGGTGCCTTCTTTCAGATGAGACATTAAACAAAAGTCCTATCTAATTTCTAAATTGAATGCAAAGATTCCATTGCACTATTTGAAATCCAAGTTTTATTTGGAATCACAAGCTTGCGGAAAATTGCTTCTTCATCAGGTGAGTCAGGAAGAACCATGAAGGAGGAACGTTCTGAAAATTGGTGTTGTGAGATTTTTTCTGTGCCCACCCCAGTCTAATGCCAGCATCTTCACATCATCACCATTTGAAAGAATAGCAGGGGAGTTATCTCCGGTATCTAGGGCAGTATTTACTCCATATCAGCTTGACAAAAACAGATTATCTGCTCATTATTCCACAACTGCGTTTCCTATATTCCAACTGTGGCTACACTATAAAACGTGCTTTAGTGGCTGTGATGTGCATTTGGTGGCCCTAAGGTCATGAAAGCCGCTATATAAATGCAAGCTTTTTTTATTACTGTGAAAAGAGTCATATTGCCGAAGTTTTTAATCGCGAATTCAAGACAAGCCCAAGAATACCAATTTTAAATTACAAAAATATATACCACAGGAGAAAAGGAATGCTGATTGGTTCCTATGTTGACTCTGATTCGCCAAGGTATTGCCAAGAAAAAGAAAACGAGAACTATAGGCTGTCCAGGCTTCAACGTTATGCAAACAATTCTTCAAAGCACCACTTTTATTTGCAGAAAACAGGTCTCTGCATATGGATATATCCAACAAGTATAAATGACCCATACAAAGCTTCACTGGTTGTCTTAAACTGGTTGTCAGTGTAGCTATTAGCACGCTCAGGATTGTTCAGTTAAGTGCTGCCAAATTGCGAAATTATGTTTAACAGCAGACCTTTACGTGGAGTATTTTGCAAGCTCTCATTCTGGAACTGCCCTTCAGTATTTACCAAGTAGAGTATGATTTGTATTCTGCCTATTAGGCAGAATTTCTTCAGCCAGAATGTGGTGAATCTTTACAGAAGGCTGTGGAGGCCAGGCCATTGTGTCTTTAAAACAGACAGACAGGTTGTTGATTGATAAAGGGATCAGGCATTATGGGGAAAAGGCAATAGAATGGGGATGAGAAAAAGATCAGCCATGATTGAATGGCAGAGCACTCAATGGGCCGAGTGACCTAATTCTGCTTATTCTCTTATGGTCTTATTTTGTACAGATATATTTTAGTTGATTCAATCAACCAATCACTGTAATGAAGGTTGAGGAACTAGCTTCACAAAAACACAAATTCATACATAATATTACTGAACAGTGTGATAGGCACATCTTTTTGGAATGATGGAAGCATCCTATTGATGAAAAATACAGCTTGTGTTATCACTACATAGTAGCAGCATGAAATGGTTTGCTAAACCTGTTGTTCAAATTTTTGAGATTTGCCTTTTCAGGGTAATCAGTCACAATCCATTGCATGGCATTCCATCCAGTTGCAGAGTCCATAATGCTTTCTCTCCTTCTCCACTTCCCTCCTCACAGAGCATCCCTTCACTACTTTCATTGTTTCTTTTCACGGTCATGCTGCATGTTCAGCACACAATGGAAGAACTTACTCTTATCTGAATCAGGTATTTATTATATTCCTATAAACTGGAATATAATAAGTTTATATATTCTTATAATATATATATTATATATAATATTGTATATATTATAATATTATAATATATTATATATATAATATATATTATATTATAATATAATATTATATCATATTATATAATAATTATAATAATAATTATATAATAATTATTATACCCAATGAGAGCTCCCACTAGCCTAAGGAAAAACCACGGAAAATTTTTATCTATAACTTGTGCTTACTCTTTAATTCAAGTCATCTCACAGCTGCATACCCGAATTTTGCTGATTTATGCACAGATTCATGAGGTGGATGTTCAGCAGCCAAGTTTCCAATGCTGACACTATATCAGTTGGCTGAGATGTGTAACATCAAAATAGCAGAATAGCATTAGCTCAAGTTGATCTGACACAAGCAGAGGGGAGGGGTAGTGCATATGCCTATTCACTCATGCTGCATGCACCATGCAGGAAGTAGCTATTGATGTGGTCCACACTCAGTAAGTAGTGCTTTGCAAATCAAATTTGTGCCCTTTGTTTCATTCACTAATAAAGCCATGTAAATGTTTGGTATAAATTCATGGAAATGAGTGTGTAGATTTGAACTGCATGATTAGACCAGACAACCAGAAGACTGTAAGTCCACACACAGTTTCTTATACTTATCATCGCCTCTGAACACAGGTTCTTTATATTTTCCATATCCTTAACTACAACAAAAAATCTTTTTAGTCCATCTGTCAGGGTTGATTTGCTTACACACATGCATACACCTGTTTTCTATCCTATGTGCTCCTTGCTGTGTTAGTGACCTCTCCTTCCTGTTGTGTTGAGACCTTCCATGATTCCCATGTTATAAAGAAAATTCCAAATTGCCCTTTAATAAGCTGACTTGCCTGTTTCCACCTTTTAAATATAAAATCTACTCTATATTAAAACAGAGAAAACTTCATTTTTGGTGCTAATAAGTACATGTTAATTTTCTACACATAGTGTAGGATTTACTTTCTTTATAGATCATACTGAATATACAGGTATACAAACTTGCTCACCTGAGACTTTATGTGGAGTGTACATTGATTCTTCCCTTTCTGTTTCTGATACATCAATTTCCATTGGTACCTCTTGTTCTCCTTTAATGGCTGATGCCTTCTTGGCAAATGCAGGAGATGTATATTGTGAAACATCTTCACTTATCAAGTGGTCATCATCTTTGTGACTTAAAGCAGTTTTCTCATGTGGAAGAATAAATTGCTGTAAATCATCATATGTTGGATCCAAACTTAAATTGTTCATTTTATCAAGTCTATCTGGCAACTCACTTAAGTCTATTTTATCATTGGCAATCTCAGTTACATTTTCTTCAATCACATTGTCAGACCATTCTGATTGTCTGCTGATTTCATGAAACAGACAAAGCTCCTCCAGCACAGCATTAAACTGCTCTTTCATTTTAAAATTTGAAATATCATTTGCATGTACAAACTGTTTCTTTGATTGTCTCACATCAATATTAACTATTGTCGATCTTGTATCAGAATTAATTTCTTCAAAGTTACCATTTTCTTCATGACACGTTGTGCTGCCGGCTTTCAGCATTTGGTGATCTAAAGAGCCTTGTGAGTTTAAGCAAGTAGAGCTTCTACACTCACTGGAATCCCTCATATGTGAATCATACATAGTTTCTATCTGAGAAGGTAAAGGGTCTTGAGCTACTGTTGTAATAGAAATATCTTGCTTAAGTTCCTGCTTAGAAAGATTAAAATTCTGTTTCTTATCTTCTTTGATATTATGTTTACAAACAGCAGGAACATCATTGATATGGAACGATTGTTGAAAGATTCTTACTGGATCTACACTTGGGCTGACCAACGTACTGCCTTTTTCACTTGTCTTCTGCTTTTGTCCTTTTTGATCCATTTCAACAAGTACTGCATCTGCACAAGATAATCTATCTAATGATGGAATTAATTCCTCCTTCTGCCAAGATGTTGCATCATTTGGAACAATATTAACTCTATCACATGGTAATTCCTTATTTTCTTCCTTGTTCTCAAGCATACTGGATTCTGTGTTAACATTCAGCAATTCATCCGCTTCATGTGCCAATTTATAATTTATAATTACAGGCTGAGAAGTTTTAGCATGATGTAAATGATTTTCTTCCTTTGTCCTACTTTGTAACATATGAGATAATCTTAAATGACAAGATTCTTTTCTATCTTTTTCACTGACAACTATACTCTTGGTTTCTTCAGAATTACTTATGTTCTTCTGATAACCTTCAGCCAAACTGGATTTGAAGCTTGACCTTTGAGGAAATAAAATCTTATATGACTGATCGCTGACATCATAAATAAACTGTTTTGTTAACCTCTCATTCTTATTATACATTTCCTTGCTTCTACATTTAACCTCGCTATTAAGTGTAACAGTTTCTAGTTCTTCAGTATCAGTATTGAGGTCAATTTTCTCAAAACTGTCAAAAGCAGATCCATATGATGAAGTTATTTCAAAAAAGCTATTAATTGCTATTCCTGGGTGTTTGCTTTCTTCTTCTACTTTCACTTTGATATCTGCTTTTTCATTCTGCTCAATTTCTAACACAGTAACTGCAGACCTTTCTTTTACTGCAGTGTCAGTGCTAAATGTAACAGCAGCTGTTTCATTGCTAGTGCATCCTGCCAGCATTTCTTTCAATTCACAGTATGGTGAAGTATTAATGGCCCTATTCAAACCTGAGCAATCTTTCAGCAAATTACAAATATTGGAATAATGTACTGTTTTATCAGTACACTTAATCTCAGCCGGATGCCTGTTGCCAGCCTCAGACACAGGAGCTTCATGAAATACATTGTCTAAATGTATAGGCACATCATTGCTGCCATTTATAAGACAATTAGGGCCATTCGCATGTTCATCATAATTTTCTGAAGAAGCATTTACTGTAGTATCTTCAATCATCTCATTATAAGGGACAGATGTTTGAATATTTCCATACTTTGAGGCACAAACTATGTTTCCTTCAATGTTATCTTCATCATCTAATATAGTGGCACCCTCATGTATTTCCAATATTTCATTCTCATGACCAAAGGATGAAGTAGTTATAGGGTTACTCAATGGCACAGCATCTCTGCTTGAATTGCCGAAAGATGACAATGTTGCTGGTTTATGTGAATAATCAGACTGAGGTGCATGCTCATTTTCAGTATCATAGGGAGGCAAAGCAGATAAAGTATTTATTTTTGCATAAAAATCGTTATCTGAGTGAGTAATATAATTACCGCCAATTGTACATTTCTGCAAAATCTCCATTTCCTTTTTGGAAATGTAATTTATTCCAGTCCTTATATAACTCAACAAAGATATATTTTGACTGGCTAAATTTTCTGTAAAAATAATCTTAGTCTCTTCTGAAGTATTCTCAACACCACGCACATCAGTAGGACAGACACAAGATTCATCCAGTGGCTTATTTTGATGATAAAGTAATGTATGAGAAGTGCACATCAATGATGCATTATCTTTCATCAAATTGCAAACACTAGAGAATTGCACTGCTTCAGTCAGATGCCTAGTTTCTGTTTCTTTCCCACTGTCATTCTCTATCCAACAGACTGGAGGTAATACATTGACTGGTACACTCTCCATATTATTGTTAATGATTTTGGGTTGCTTAGGGATAATAAATAGACATTTATTTGCTTTGTTTTCCGAACAATTATTTGCTTCAACATCCTCAGTCACATTACAAACAACTGATGTTTGAACACTTCCATTTTCTGAAATGCCAGTTGCGATCTCATCAATACTATTCTCTGTAGCAATTCTCATACTGAATATTTCATTACAGTGATGCTCATTTAATGCTTCTTTCCACTGATTGAAATGTGGAGCATTTTGAGGTAAATCCAATGCTGCCAGCACTTTTGTTGACACACCCAAAATGGAAGATTGTGCTAATTTACCTGACCATTCAGACTGAAATCCATATCTATTGTCATTATCAAAATGAGGAATTCCATGTAACATACTTAGTTCTTGGTGAACATCGCTATCTGTATGTTTCACATAGCTTGACTGACTCTCATATTTTTGCTGGCACACTCCTTCTCTTTTAGAAATATTATTCATTTCAATCTTTCTGGAACCTTCCAAAGACATTTGTTTGCCTACATTCTGTGAAAAAACAATGGCCTCTTCTATACCATTCTCATTCGTGTTAGAAGAAACTTCTTGTTCATTTAGTGCCTTGTTTTTAAGATAAAGTGGCACATTGGTAGTACAATTCAATGAGTTATCATCTGTAAAACTGCAAACTTTACTTACACATGCAATTTCAGAACTTTGTCCTTTATCATCCTGTAAACACAGGGCTGTTTGTAATTCATTGACTGCTACCCTGTGCATATCACTGTCAGTACCTCTGAGGTAATTAGGACTAGTTATATATTTAAGTTGATATTCTGCTTTTTGTATTGAAAAGTCATTTGCTTCACAGTTCTTCATCAAATTACAGGCAAATGATGTTTGAATGCTTCTGTTTTCTGAAACAAATATTGTAATCTTTTCTTTACTGTTATTCTCCGTATCATATGTAGTCCCTATCAATCTACTAGTATGATGTTCCCATAATATTCCTGATTTCTGACTAGGTAGCAAAGTATTTACATTGGTACTCAGTACATCAAGGCTCACTGAACTATTGGAAATAGTAAACTGTCCTAATTGATTTGTACAATCACTCTGCATCCTATATGTACTATCAGCATCCAAGTAATGGATAATATGTCCACTGTCACTACCTTTTACAAAATGAAGATTGCTCTGATATTTCATCTGGCAATCTGCTTCATTGTTAGAAATATTTATTTCACTTACTGGAGGCCGTGTCACATGGGAATCTGGTTGTTGTCTGCCTGTATTCTCTGAAGTTATTCTAACTGCTTCAGAACAATTCACTGTACTGTTCTTATCAGCAAATGCAGAAACAGGAATTTGTGTTACATAACTGTCTTCAAGTGCCTCATTTTTATGGGAGTTTAGTGCTACATTATTAATGCCACTCAAATCCACACTTTCCAGTATTGACCTGGCAAAAGTGGAAGATTGTGCTACTTTGTCTGCACATTCAATTTGCCTCACACTCTCATAATGATCTCCAGAATGGAATACTGTATCATTGCTTTTCAGAAGGGTAAAATCAGGTCCAGGTAAACACATTAGTTCATATTCTTCCTTATTTTCTGATGTGCCATTCCTTTCACTGTCTACACAAAAGGACTCCAAATTTTCAGACTGTTTATACACTGAAATAACCTCTGACTTCTTTTCAAATGCTTCACTAGAATTGATCAGGAGATACCTAGATTGACATTCATGGCTGTTTGAATATATTGAATCCTGAGAGGTCAGATCTACTTTTGGTGCTGCTGAGAAGTCATCAGTCTCAGTATTACTGCGACCACACAAATTTTGTAGGATGTCACAAACTGACTCACTACTTTCAGTCAATGAATGAGCTTCCAAAATTTTTAGTTTTATCTCTGCTTGAGAATCGCCATGGTTCTCATTTTCATTTGAACTGATAATCTCACAGGTATGTCTGTTTTTACTGTTAGGAATTTCTGGTACCTTTCGAATCAATTCTGACTGTTTTTTATCTGATAACTGCAACTGAGTTATTGAAGCAGCTTTTTTAACTGACTTGTCATTTGTAAATTGGCTACTTTTATGAGGACTTTTAGAAACACCTTCATAATTTAGTTGCATTAGTTCTTTAGAAGAAGGGTGTACGAAGCCACAACTCTCATATAAAATTCCACTTGTTCCCATATATTTGTTGACATGCACTCGCTTGTCTAACTCTTGTATTTCAACAGCATCTATACAAGAACCTTCAATTTTACAAATTTGGTTTCCAGTGGGTTCATCATTAACAGCAATATTGCTATCTCCATGGCAATACACATTGACTGTTATAGCACTTTCATTCTTGTTTATTGCTGGAATCTTTTCAGTGAAAAGCCCAGTGCTATTTTCAGGAGGGGCATATTCCAAAGGTACAACAATCATTTTCTGAGTGTCTGTTTCACGAGCAGTTTCATTTAAGGTAGAACAATTAAGTGAACATGAACTTTGTACAATATTGACTGGTTTTATATCATGATCCAAATCAAAAACAGGTGAGTCTGCCTGATTAAACATCCTTGTATCTTTTTGTATCTCATTGTCCTTTGTTGTAAGTGGAACTCCTAAAACTGACTCTGTATGATCCGCACATGCATTTTTAGTAGCTGTAATTGATATGTAATTAAATTGTGTTTCTTGTTTGCATTCTAGCTTCTCATTGGATATGTCACTTATTTTGCTTCTTTCATCCTGTGTCTCACATGCTTTTACAGATTCAATGCAGATCTCACTTGCCTCATTTTCTTCTGGTTTAACAGATTCACAAGTCAGTAAATTGTTAATCTTGTATTTAGGGCACACAGATTTGTTGTCAATGTCTTTTTGAATTTTCGCATCTTTGGCAGCAGTAGTTTTACTTGAAATTATTATTTTATCCAATGCCTGTTTATCTTCTGTTGTTATACTATGTAGTGTTTCAGTATCCTGGACATGAACTTTATGGCCAAGCAATAGCAGCTCAGTCTTAGAAACATTATTTTCAATATCTGGAATTAGCACACCCTGACATCTTTTATGTTTCAGATTTTGTGTATACTTTTCCATTTGTAAAGGGGCAGCTATATCTGTTATCTCTATATTCCGATCTTCACAATTTATTGGAAGATATTCAGATCCATATTCAAAAACTCCAAATCTCTCCTGTTCAATGCCACTACTCATGCTACTGTTTTTCCCATTCTTAGCCTTTATCTCTGTGTTTGATTCAATGTAACATGCTTCTTGCCATGTAAATTCATTTCTATGATTTACAAAAGCCTTATTATTTGTACAAATTAGATTATTCTTAACTGGTTCTTCGGCTGTATGGCAGGGTTCACTAAAAAGTTTTGGTCGTTTTGAAGCTGGATGTTCCATATCGTTCTCAGAAGCTTTGTTGATAGAAAATAACTGTGTTATAGTAATATTCTCCATCTGTAGACTTTTCAATAGAAATCTGGTTTATGGAGGAAGCTAAACTAAAAAACAGAATACAAAGTTCAGCATTATCAATTTGAACTGTTTCAATTAAAAATAATCTATACTGGCTCTTTAAGTTATCTAAATATCATCACAAACAACAGCATATAGTTAGGTTACAAATCCAGTCCCCAACATTTACACAATTCCCATTTATCCTGCACTACCTCAAACAGTAATATTATAACTCCTGACACTGATAAATACATACCAGGAATAGTTGCGTATACACATCTGGTTTGCAACAGTCCACTGGTTTTTGCACTCTTCCTGCCACCACTATTGTAATTTGAATGCACCCATTAATACTTTTCCATGCCTGCGCAATGCTGATGCCACTTGTTCAATCACAACTTTCACTGTGCCCTGACCGTTGCTGGCCTGCTCCCTCCAGTATCTCAAGTCCCTACTTGTTTTCTCTTAAGTATGCACTGACTCTATCCCAAGTCTTCACTGCACAATGTTCTGGTCTGTGGCCTTTCCGAGCTGTTGTCTACCAAATTCCAACTTGCTTCCCCCAGTTGTTGCTATTTATGCCAATCTATAAAAAACACATACATACTATCCTACTTAGTTATTATTTCTTCTGTAGGCAATATTTATTATTGCTCCTATCCTAACTGGTTTCTAATACGGCTAACAGGGTACTCAATTCCAGACAATATTCCATAAATCTGCTTCAGCTGTTTTAGAGATTTGCTGTATTTTAATTACCACAGCTCTTCAGTCATTTGTTTTGCTGTCACAGGGAGTGCAACTACATCAAAAAATTCAAGCCATAGGACCTAATTGTAGTAGGCCATAGTAATTCTTCCACATCGCTGTTTAGATTTCAGATCACAATGATTACTACCGATAAAACACTATGAAAGTCGATTTGCAGAAAGGTTCTGCCCTGGGAAGGGAATAGGCAGAATTTTATGTAACACATCCCACTCCACCTGCTGCTGGGTTTAAGGCAAAAAGAGCACAAAACCAGGTGGAAGAGATTTGTACCCTGACCCAGATGTGATCTTACAGACGGGTGGCAGGGCCTTGGACAGGAAGCCCACCCATGCCCCCTTTCCCATCCTGCCTCAAGTTTTGGTTTTCGGCCACCAGTAGGGTCAGAATTCCAAACAAAAGTCTTCATTCTCGATCTTGGGCGGGAAGGTCAGGGTAAATGCCTCAATCCAAAGGCTGTTTCAGAATTGGGCACCCTCCCCTTAAATATTTAGAAACACAAGCCTCTCTATTCTCCCCCATTCCCCAGTCTCATCCACTCACCTTCAGCCTACCTCCTAATACCAAGATCATTCCACTCTGGGACCCCCTGTCTTGTCTGAAGTGTGGTCCTCAGACTTTGGCTCAGGCACAGTGCTTACAACCATTGCAATGCTGTACCTATGGCTTGGAAAGTTGTTAGTCACTTTCCAAGGTGGGACTTGCCTGCTGCAAATCAATATTCAATTGAACATAAAATGACAAAGGGCTTTCCAAAGATAGCAGGAATGCATTCAATCCATAGTCTAATTTGAGATGTTCCAACATCCTTTTACTCGCTCACTTCCCTAATCTTCACTGCATATATCTGAAATTGATTATTCCACATTGTGCATGCTATTAGCTGTCCTTGAAATCATTGACTTCAAGGTGTGCAGTTAAATTTATTTTTGTCTTCCAGTAGCTTCTTCCTAAAATGAGGTCTGAGCAACTATTGCCGCAGATCATAGTGTATCACCTACCTTCCGATTGCTGAGTTAAGATTTGTCTATCCTCGCATGAAAAGTCTTCAGAGTAGAAGAGTTCCACATGAAGAGGGAAACTAAGCAAAGTGCATAGAGACCTAACAATGCAGGCAGTACCAAGATCATCCCCTACAATAAGATTTATCCCTAACTGCTTCACTCTTTTCCAGAGGTTGACACAATATAACTCTCCCCTTCACTATAATCTATTTCACATATAAGTCACAACATCACCCAATTCATTTATCAAGTCTTCAAGTTCTCCGGCATTGGGGAGCGACAAAGCAATAGGCAACTTTTCACTAGAAACTGAAGTTTCAACCCTATACACAAGGAATTGAGAACATGCAGTCATCTTTTACCAGACTGGACGGGTGCTGGATTTCAGCAGCTCCCAAACAGCTGGGCAACTCTTTTCAGGACTACATTGTTCACCTACATGGAATGAGGAAAGGGCTATAAAAGGTGCAATAAATATTGTCTGCCTCAACAACCATAGTCAGTTCACTGTGACTAAGGGCAGAGTGGTAATGTCACTGGACTAGTAACCCACAGCATTATGCTGAGTTCCTGGGCTCAAATCCCACCATGGCAGATAGTAAAATTTTGAATTCAATAAAAATCTGGAATTAAAAGTCTAATGATGATCATGATGCCTTTGTCAATTGTTGTAAAAGCACATCCAATGACTTTCAGGGAGAAAACTCTGCCATTATTGTCTAGTCGGGCCTACATGTGACTCCAGACTCACAGCAATGTGATTGACTCTTAAATGCCTCCGAAATAGTCTAGCAAGCTACTCAGTTCAACGGCAATTAAGGATGGATAACAAATGCTGGCCCAGCTAAAGATGCCCACAATTCAGGAATGATTTTTTTAAAATTACAGTCTCAAGCAGCAAGTCTAAAGAAGTCAAAGATAACACTGCTTATTATCAGCGTGTGAGACTTTTGAACACACATGGACTATGACAATGCAGGCAAACCAGAAGCAAAGAGTCCTGATTGGGAGAGAACTTATCAAATACAACAGATATGCAGCAACATTAAGCAAAACTTATCTAGCAAATAAAGGGTAAATTATTGAAGCTAGAACAAAACTTATTTTGTGGTGGACATCTTGAAGAGGGTTTGCTATCAGGTTGGCTTAGTCTTCAAGCATGTCAGCCTTCCATTAAGCACAAATGACCACCACATATTTCAATTTTCCTTCACAGAGAACAATCATGTCACCTTTGTCTCTGCTTATGCACCTAGCGTGATAATGGTAAAAGGCTTGAAATAGTCAAAATATTTACCTATCTCAACACAACCTTCTCCAGAGTGAAGATGACATCAATACCAGAATAATTAAGGTATGGGTTGTCTTTGGTAAACTACGAAAAATTGTCTGGAAGTCAAGTGGAGTTAGTCTCCCAGCAAAAGTGAAAGCGTACAAAACAATTGTTCTTTTCTCTCTCTTGTGTCCTAGTGAGATATAGACAGTTTCATCCAGGCATGCAAACAAGCTACACCACTTTCACATGACTTAAAATTGCTGTAGGGACCAATATCTTTTAATAAAAGATAAGGTGCGGGCTTCTCAAAAAAATATCTGAGTGTCGAATTTGTGTAAAAACTAAGTAAATTGCGCTATTTCTTTCAGTGGGAATTTAAAAATGATTCTTCCACATGGCACTGCTGAGTGCACTAGTGGAAATCGTAAGAAAAATCAATGGTTGGGCCTATTCCTACTGGAGAGGCCGGTAGCAGAGCGCTGAGCAGATCACAGTGTGTTTGCAGACCTTTCAGAGCTGAGATCAGCATATGCAGTGGCCCTTGTCTGCTGCCCACACGATTGCTGGCCTGCTCGATCACTGGCCAGTCCCACAATTCCCACAATGCCAGTCATGCAACACCTACTCCCATGCCGCAACCCCCCCCACCCCAGCAGTCATAAGTCCTCCCTCCATCCCGCAGTGCCAAGCTCCCAAGCAATGCAGTCCCGACTTCCTCCCCCCCAGTCTAGATAGCTGACCCCGATTGCTGGCCTCCCTGCCTCTCTCCTCACCAAGCCTACTGCAGAGTTGCAGCAGGACCTCCCCAGCCCCCATCAGGCCCTACTCCTAAAAAGCCCTGCACCCTTGGCACTGCCCTATGCCTTGTGGACAGTGCCAAGGTGCCCCCTGGCATTGGCACTTTGGTCCTTGGGTGGTGATGAGGGGCCCAGGCTAGCACTCCAAGGTGGCAATGCCCAGGGTGCATCCCTCCCCGGATGCCTGACCCTCTGGGGAACATCTATTGTCCCACCTTCACTCCAGTGAGATCAGGCCGCCAGCTCTCATACGTGGGGATTTATACTAAAACCCGCTTGAGTCCTAGGGGAGGAAAGGTAGAGGCCAGTGGGCCTATTAATGAGGTGGGCGGCATGGTGGCACAGTGGTTAGTGCTGCTGCCTCATAGCATCATGGTTTCTTCCAGGTGTTCTGGTTTCCTCCTACAGTCCAAAAGACGTGCTAGTTTGGTATATAAACCATGCTTCCTCAATGTACCTGAATGGGCACCAGATTGTGGCAACAGGGGATTTTCATTGCAGAGTTAATATAAGCCTACTTGTGACACTAATAAAATTTTAAAATTCTAGTTGTCGGGAAATGAGAGCCTGCATAAATTAAGCAGCTGAAGTCCATATAAATCACATCTACTGCTCGTCCTTCGTCAATGTATTTAGTCACATTTTCAAAGAACTCAACCAGGCTCGTAAGGCACGATCTGCCTTTGATAAAGCCGTGCTGACGACTATTGAGCATACTAAACTTCTCTAAATGTTCATAAATTCTGTCCCTCAGAATCTTCTCCATCAACTTACCAACCACTGAGGTTAGACTCACAGGTCAGTAATTTCCTGAGCTATCCCTATTCCCTTTCTTGAATATAGAAACCACATTCACAATCCTCCAGAACCTCTCCCATCTCCATCAATGACGCAAAGACCATCGCCAGAGGTTCTGCAATCTCCTCCCTGGCCTCCCACAATAACCTGGGGTATATCCCATCCAGTCCCGGCAATTTATCTACCTTTATGCTATTCAAAACTTCCAACACATCCTCTTTCTTAATGTCCACATACTCAATCTTCTCAGTCCGCCACAAGCCTTCAGTACAACCACCCAGATCTTTTTCAATCGTGAATACTGAGGTAAAATATTCATTAAGCACCTCTACTATTTCTACCGGTTCTGTACAAACTTTCCCGCCTTCACATTTTATAGTTGCTATTCCTTCACATCTCATCCTTTTATTCTTCACATATTTGTAGAATGCCTTAATCTTACCTACCAAGGCCTTCTTGTGACCCCTTCTGGCTCTCCTAATTTCCTTCTTAAATTCCTTCCTATAAATTGTATACTCGGTGAGATCTCTAACACCTCCTAGCTCTCTGAACCTTTTGTACGCTTTACTTTTCTTTCTGGCTAGGTTCATTACAACTTTCATGCACCACAATTCCCTTAACCTACTAAAACCTCCCTGTCTCATTGGAATGTTGTCGTGCAGAACTCTAGACAAACATTCCTTGAAAATCTACCACCTTACTTTGATACTTTTTCCCCGAGAACAGCTCCTTCCAATTTGCTCATCTAATTTCCCTCCTGATGGCTTCATATTTTCCCTTACTCCAGATAAACACTTCCCTAACTTGCCTGATCCTATCTCTTTCCAATGCTAGCGTAAAGGAGATAGAGTTATGATCACTATCCCCAAGATGTTCTCCCACTGAGAGATCCGACACCTGTCCAAGTTCATTAGCCAGTACCAGATTGAGTACAGTAAGTGGCCAGAGAATTCCAGCCATTGTCAGAGCTGAATGGAATTTTCCATTTATGCTTCTTGATCAAGACTAAGCAGAAGCAATCTTGATTCATAACAAGTTAGTTGGGAGTATTGAAAAACTTTTATATTTTTTCTAAGATGTGGTTCAAACTCTGACTCTCTATCTTTTATTTTTATGATTATATTGTTCCTTGAATTTGTCCCACTTATTATTAAAAATCAACGATGTTATTAAGAGGTTCACCAATAACCTGTTGATCAATGTTTAGTTTGGGTCCCACCAATACTATTTAGCTCTTCATCTTGTCACAGCCTTGGTCCAACCATAGATAAAAGAGCTAAACTCCAATAATATACATTGACATTAAATTAATATTAGACTGAGTGTGATAACAAAGAGCCCCCATAAAATTGAAGTAAATAAAAATCAGAAGGAAAGCTCTCCAGTGGTTGAAGTTAACCTGCACAAATAAGATGGTTGCACTGTTGAAGATCAAACATTTCAGCCCTACAACATGCTGTAACGGTTCCTCAGAGCAGTATCCCAAGCCCAACCATATTCAGCTGCTTCATCAATGACCTTCCTCAAGATGTCAAAATGTTCACTGATAATTGAAGAGTGCTCAATCCCATTTTCAATTTCTCAGATACTGAAACAATCCATGCAGCAAGACATGATCAACATTCAAGCTTGGACTGATAAGTGCCAAGTCACATTCATGCCACATAAATGCCAAGTAATGACCAGATCCAACAAGAGAAAATCTAACCACTCCACTTTAAAATTCAACAGCATTATCATCACTGTATTCCCCAACATCAGCATTGTCATTAACAAGAGGCTTACCTGAACAAGCCATTTTGTTATGTTCTGGTTAGGACCAGTAGCAGTCTGTTTAGAGCAGATGAAATTTGTAATCCCAGTTACTTACTCAGAGAATAAATCATGAGATTTCAAGATTTCAAGCAAACATTGCAAAAATTACTAAAGAGTCAACAAAATCAATGGTCAATACATTATTCTCTAAAATCTAGAATTAACATGAGGTAAACATGACTCAGTACAGTTAAACAAACCACAAACTGCACGCTAATTTGCAGACAACACCAAGAAAGGTCTCTGACGTTTTTCAGCACTCCAACCAGAAGTCCATCATCACTGTGTATCACATAATTCTGACCTCCTCAAAAGAACTTCCAGCTCCTCTCCTTCAAAGAGTTAGATTGATCTCCAGCTGACTCTATTCAACAGAGTCTCAGGGATACAATCCTCACCCAAAAGGTGCACTATTCACTCTCAGATCTGCTCCGAGGTCCAGCCTTCTGTTTTCTTTTCCAGATGAACTGATCTGATTACAGTATTATCGTGTTGGCCAAGCAATACACAATCACCATCAGCCATGCTGCTGCAAACGACTCTTTCTGGTCTTCTGGAGCCCCAACTACCCACCTACATCAAGGATTTATTGCTGCTGGAGCTCAGTGAACCTCAGGTGCAAGGAGCTTATCATAACAGCTGCACTGAACAGCTATTTCATCTAGGCCCCCCTGAGTCCCAACCTTCAAATGCACCAAGATATCAATGCTGCCTGGCTTTTCTGAACCCCAGCCCTCTTAGGAGCCCAAAGCTAGTTATCTTTTACAACTTACACGGCTCTTCAGATGCATCTAAGTTGCAGCTGCACAAAGCTAACAATAGTATTTCAGCTGTCAGCTTCTGTCTCCTGGGCTAACTGAAAAACACAAATCTATGCTTCTGTTTTCCCACCATTTCCAAGTACATTGTCCTTGCATATATGCAGCCTGTCCCTCTTCGTTGCTCTCTGCATTTATGCCAGAGCTCTGGACATAAAATTACGTACTGGTAATTGTACTCCTACAACAACATGACAGAGAGCAGCAGGCATAAATATAATAAGTACAAGTGAAGATCAGAAGTGGGAATTCTGCAGAGAGCAACACACATCCTGACTCTCCAAGCTTGTTCACCATCTACAAGATACCAGTGTTACAGAATATTCTCAAGCTGCCTGGTTGAGCGCAGCTCTGACATTCAAGCCCTGACACCATTCAGGACAAAAAAGCCCACTTGTTTGGCATCCCATTCATCACCCTAAATATTCACTCATTCTACCACCGATGAACTGCAGCAGCAATGTGTACCATATATAAGATGAACTGTGGCAACTCATCAAGACTCTTTCAAAAGTACCTTCCAAACTGATGACCTCCACCACCCAAAAAAATAAGGGCAGGAGGTGCACGAGAGCACAGTGAACTGCAAGTTCCCCTCTATTAGATTCCTTAATACTGAGGGATCCCCTCCTGACTTACTCCACAGCCAGGCATCAGGGAACATATATTTATTGCAGTTTACTAGCTCAACACTCCAAATGACAACTGCCTTCTCAGGGTGGTTTCTGGCCAGCTCATCCCACATCTCAGGCCCATAATCAGCAGCAATTTTGATGCAAAGTAACTTTCCTATACCATACACAACTCTTGAAATGACTTCTTCATTAGCTTCTCAGGACGCCAAACGTTTTACTTCCCATTGTGCTCAAAAAGACCGAGACAATGAGATCATCCATCAACCTACTCACAGTGACAAAAGTACTGAACCATTCAATGTAGGCTGTCCACGAGTCAACTTCTTCATTGAACACCCCTACTGCATCAAATTTTCTCGTCATTTCTTTCTGCTGATGGCAGAGATTTTCCTGCCCCTGAAATATGCCCAAAGCCTATCTCTCCTGCACTCACCTCTCCCCAGGTGCTCAGTATTGCAATCGCCCAACAAGTTTTCCTTCAATAGCACACAACCCAATGCCAGTGATGGTTGTTGGCATTTGTAACTGACTTGCAACCATTGGCAGTGCCCGGGTCCATCCAATTCAGTGTTTCCCATGATGTCCTACCTGTACTCTGAGGGTTTCCATTTTTTACTGTGCATTGTGGATCTCCAGACAGTCCATGTGTTCCTATTCGTTACCTTACGAATCGTCAAACACTTCAACCTTCATTGTCAGTGTTAAATTCCTTCGTACCAAGGGGTCCCAAACGACAACTGCCCTCTCAGGATGATTCCCAGCCAGTTCATCCACACCCTGGGTCACATGACCCTTAAACCATCAATGCCTCAAACTACATAATACCCTCCAAACCAAACACCATCCTGTCTTGTAACTTGTAACTGAAGCTGAACCTTCATTGTTGTTGGGCCAAAATCTTGGAAATCCCTTCCTAACAGTTCTCTGCCATAAATATAGTGCATTTCCATGCAGCATTGCTTGATACATGTCTGGATATGAAAGAGCTTGATCCCCAATACATTGTTTTTGTAATACCATTATACAGGAGTCACAGGAAAATAGAATTTTTTGCTGGACATTAAAGTCTCTGGAGGAATTTCCAAAATACTTCACAGTTGAGACCTTTGACAGATTAAGACAAGCCATTTAAAGCTTCTTGCATTATCAAGACACTTCCTTGGATTTGTCAAGTAACAAAGATCATATCTGTGGTTCCTTGGATGTCTGCAAACAATAATAGGTTTTTGGAAGAATGTATTTGTTGACATGTAGGCAGTGGTTCAAGAGGATTTGTGTGATAATCCTCCCCACAGTAGACAGAACGGATTGACTCTATTACTTCTAAATAGTGTGATGCCAACTCTCTTCACTGTCTCAGCCTGGTTATGAAACTCATTTGTGGCCAACTTCCAACAGGGGCCATGACTGAGTTTCAACTCAAGGGCAGGCTTTTCAACCTGACCAGGCAGTGAGTGAAGAGGAAGGTGGCCAACCTCACCCAGCATATCCATAACTTTCAGTATGTCGAAGACTGTGCAGTTGTGGCTCACACTTCAAGTTATACTCAGGTCACCCTCAACCTCTTCAACTCTGCATACACATAGCCCTCCCAATACCTCCAGCGATTGTAATGAAGAGACATTAGAAGTCATTGAACACTTCCCATATCTCAGCAACAACGTTTCGCAAAAGCTGTATCAGTGCAGTCTTCCAAAAATTGCGCAACCAAGTCTTGAATAACAGATATCTCCAATAACTGGACTAAAGTTTTCGTCTAGAATGCTGTTACTGTCACTAGCAGCAGTGAGAGTTGCGACAGCTATCAAAAGCACTTCCAAGCATTGGAAAATTTCCACCAGTGATGTTTCTGCAGGATACTCAAAATCAAGTTGGAAAAAAGAGAACAAACTCCAACATCCTCATTGAAGCTAATTCCTCCAGCAGCGCCATCATGATCATTTGAAATCAAATCAGCTGGTCTGAACACTGCATCCACCTGCCAAATAATCAGCTTTTAAAACAATTCCTCTTTTCACAATTTAAGGATGGCACCCAATCTCAAGGACAACAGAGAAAAATTTTCAAGAGCGCTCTTGTGAGGGGTAAGTCCTGTAACACAGATTTGATTCAATTCTTTGAGGAGGTAACTAAGTGTGTAGACGAAGATAGAGCCGTTGATTTCGCATACATGGATTTTAGTGAGGTGTTTGATAAGATTCCCCATGGTAGGCTTGTGAAGGAAGGAGGTGTGGGGTAGAAGGAAATTTGGCCAATTAGATAAGTAACTGGCTGTCTCATAGAAGACAGAGAATGGTGGTGCAGGGAAAATTTTCAGACTGGAGGCCAATTACCAGCGGTGTGCCACAGGTATCAGTGCTGGGTCCTCCGCTATTTGTGATTTTTATTAATGACGTGAAAGAGCGAGCTGAAGGGTGGGTTAGTAAATTTGTTGATGACACCAAGATTGAGGGAGTAGTGGATGAGATGGAGGGCTCCTGTAGGTTGCAAAGAGACATTGATAAGATGCAAAGCTAGGCTGAAAAGTGGCAGATGAAGTTTAACCCTGATAAGTACGAGGTGATTCATTTTGGTAGGACAAACTTGAATGCGGATTACAGGGTCAACGGCAGGAATGTGGAAGAACAGCGAGATCTTGTGGTTCATGTTCACAGATCTCTGAAGGTTGCCAATCAATTGGATAGAGCCATGAAGAAGACTTACAGTAGCGATTATTAACAGGGGCTTTGAGTCATTGGATTATGCTGCAGCTATACAGACCTTGGTGAGACCACATTTGGTCCCCTCACTATCAAAAGGATGTGGAAGCATTGGAGAGAATGCAGAAGAGATTTACCAGGATGCTGCCTGGTTTGGAGGGTAGGTCATATGAGGAAAGGTTGATGGAGCTGGGGCTTTTCTTTTTAGAGCAGAGGAGGATGAGAGGTGACTTAATAGAGGTTATAAGATGATGAGGGGGATAGATAGAATGGACTGCAGAAACTATTTCCTCAGGTGGATATAGCTGTTACTAGGGGGCATAACTATAAGGTTCATGGTGGGAGATACAGGAGGGATGTCCGAGGTACTTTCTTTACTCAGAATGGTTGGTGTGTGGAATGCGCTGCCTGCTGTGATAGTGGAGTTGGACACTTTAGGAAAGTTCCTAAACTTTCAAGCAGTTATTGAATAGGTATATAGAACACAACAGAATGATAGGGAGTGGGATAGCTTGATTTGTTCGGATATAGCTTAGCACAACATTGAGGGCCAAAGGGACTGTACAGAGCTGTACTTTCTATGTTCTAAGACCTCATTAAAAATGAGAAAAATTGATATTGATGCATGGAAGGAACTTGTCACAAAGCATACAATGTGGCAGCACCTCATCCAACAAGTCGCACACAAATGAAAACTAACTGCATAAACTCTTAGTTCAGAGATGCAATGAAAGTGGAGGGAGAACACTGCCTGCTTGAGAATTTCCCTTCCTCAGGGGAACTCTTATGCTCAGTGTCCAAAGACCTGTGACTCCAGGATGGGCCTGATAAGCCACTTGAGAACACACAAATTATGAAATCTGGCAAACATCATTTTTGTTTCGCAGGACTGACAAATATGACAACCACATAGATTGCAGTGAGTCAAAAAATGGCTCACCGTCAAGACAATTGGTGATGGGCAATAAATGTTGCCTTGTCAGCAATTCCCATGCTCCATTCGTGAATAAAGAAAGCCGAATATGTCCAAGGTTATGTTATTTCTTACATCTCCAAATAAGGCTATTGGTTCTCAGTAACATCTGAAGGTTTAAAATTGGCCCATGAATTGAGGTGTGAAATATGTCAGATGCCATTAGGAGAGTTACCATCAATTTATTTGGTTCCATTCTCATGTCATTCAAAATAGGGGATTGCCCCTAAGGCTATTCACAATAGAATCATAGTGATCTTTCAAATTCCCCTTTGTACATCTGGAGGAGGAGTGACTGAAAGCAAAAGTGAAGTTTCCTCAGGGCATCTGGAATTGGCCCTTTTTAAAGCATTTGGATAATATTGCTGGTTCTATTTCAATTTCTGACATTCCCATCATACACCCACCTCTTTCAAAAGAACTGCAAAGATCCCAGGGGTAGGTGCAGTGATGAGTAAAAAGTCAATCACTCTGGGTCATCTCTTCATTCTGATTCAGTCTTTCATTAAATTCTAGCTACCTGTCTGATTAAGTTTTTCCCAAACTTGTGCACTCTTGATATATAGACTTTATCTGTTACACATTGGTGTTATAAGGCCAGATAGTTTTTAAATGGTGTGTGTTCTTTGAAAGACATCACTTCAACTTCTCTCCTAACAGTGGCACTTGGCTTTCCAGCAAGTGTTTTTTCATTCTGATGAATAGTGCCTCAGCCGTTTCTTGGTGGATCCGTTAATGCGTGCTCAGTTTTGGTCTTTTGTAGAAGCAATTAAACTGCATTACTCTTTTTGACTTGTTCAAGAAAATTAACAGGGGAAGAGGTAGAGTGGTGGCTGGTCTGTGTCAAAATTTAAACAAAAAACAAAGAAAGAATAATATAGCACAGAAAACAGGCCCTTTGACCCTCTAAGCCTGTGCCGCTCATTGGTCCAACTAGACCATTTGTTTGTATCCCTCCATTCCCAGTCTGCTTATATGACTATCCAGATAAGTCTTAAATGATCCCAGCATATCTGCCTCCATCACTCTACTTTTCAGTGCATTCTAGGCCCCCATCACCCTCTGTGTAAAAAACGTCCCCCTGATATCTGAGATAAACCTCGCCCCTCTCACCTTGAACCTGTGACCCCTCGTGATCATCACCTCCGACCTGGGAAAAAACTTCCCACTGTTTACTCTATCTATAACCTTCATAATTTTATACACCTCTATTAGGACTCCCCTCATTCTCCATCTTTCCAGGGAAAACAACCTCAGTTTACCCAATCTCTCCTCATTGCTAAGACCCTCCATACCAGGCAACATCCTGGTAAACATCCTCTGCACTCTCTCCAAAGCCTCCACGTCCTTCTGGTGGTGTGGTGACAAGAACTGGACACAGTACTCCAAATGTGGCCTAACCAACATTCTATGCAGCTACAATATCAGACTCCAGTTTTTATACTCTATACTCCATCCTATAAGAAGGCCATATGCCTTCTTCACCACCTTCTCCACCTGTGCTGCCATCTTCAAGGATCTGTGGACTTGCACACCCAGTCCCTTTGTGTGTCTTGATGGTTCTGCCATTTATTATATAACTCCCCCTACATTAGTTTTACCAAAATGCATCACTTCACATTTATCTGGATTAAATTCCATTTGCCATCTCTCTGCCCAATTTTGCAGCTTATCTATATCCTGCTGCATTGTCTGACAATGTTCATCACTATCAGCAAGTTTAACTATCTTTGTGTCACCCGCAAACTTACTGATCACACTTTCTTCCAAATCATTTATATATATATCATAAATAACAGAGGTCCCAGTACAGAGCCCTGCGGAACACCACTGGTCACAAACCTCCAGCTGGAAAAAGACCCTTCAACTGCTACCCTCTGTGTCCTGTGGTCTTGCCAGATCTCTACCCATCTAACCACCTCCCCTCGTATCCCATGAGATCTAACCTTTAGCACCAACCTGCTATGAGGGACCTTGTCAAACATCTTACTAAAACAACTGGACATACAGGTAATGTCCAAATGAGACACTTGAAAATGTACCCCTTTTTTTCTGATGGCTATTGCAGAAATATGTTTCCATATGTTTGATAGATGCATTTTCAAAACAAATCTCCATTCCATTTCAAATGGGATGATGTACAAGTCATCAAATGGTAAATCCTTCTTTTGCACCGGCTCCTATTGGGGAAAGCAACTAATTTATTTCTGCTTCTTCCTTATCCCTGGAGAAGACAGGGGCTGACCCTCACCTCTAGGGAAGACAGGGATTGACTCTCACCACTGTGGAAGACTGGGACTGACCATCACTCCTGAGGAAGGCAGAGACTGACCCTTACCCCGGGGAAGACTGGGACTGACCCTCACTCCTGGGGAAGACTGGGACTGACCCTCACTCCTGGGGAAGACTGGGACTGACCCTCACTCCTGGGGAAGTTGGGGACTGACCCTCACTCCTGGGGAAGACTGGGGCTGACCCTTACCCTGGGAAGAGGGGGCCTGACCCTTACTCCTGGGGAAGACTGGGACTGACCCTCACTCCTGGGGAAGACTGGGACTGACCCTCACTCCTGGGTAAGTTGGGGACTAACCTTCACTCCTTAAAGGCAGAAACTGACCCGCTCCTCACTTAACCATGGTGGCAGGAACTGATTTCTCCTGAACCAACGCACACCCCCCAGTCCCTCCTCCCCCGCAGCAGACTCATCACCCTGCCCCGGGCAGACTTATTGTCCACCCTGGCCCCCCTCCTCGGCAGACTCATTGCACCCCTCTCCCGGGCAGACTCATTGCCCCCTCTCCCCGGGCAGACTCATGCCCCCTCTCCCTGGGCAGACTCATGCTCCTCTCCCCGGGCAGAGTCATTGCCCCCTCTCCCCAGGCAGACTCATTGCCCCCTCTCCCCGGCCAGACTCATTGCCCCCTCTCCCCGGCCAGACTCATTGCCCCCTCTCCCCGGCCAGACTCATTGCCCCCTCTCCCCGGCCAGACTCATTGCCCCCTCTCCCCGGGCAGAGTCATTGCCCCCTCTTCCCGGGCAGACTCATGCCCCCTCTCCCCGGGCAGGCTCATTGCCCGCCCCCTCCCCGGACAGACTCCTCCCGGGACGCTGTGACTCACCGCCGCACCGCTCTCCTCGCGCCCTGCCCGCGAGCGGCGGCAGTTTGTCACTTGGTTCATGTCCCACCGCGCGCGCCTCAGCCGCACGCGCTCGTCTTTCCCGCCACTTCCTAACGGTTCACCAGCCTCGCCCCGCACCCCCCTCGCGAGAGATGGGGAGAGTGAGGCAGCGCCGGGGGGCGTGGCTATTTTGAAAGCTCCTGGGGATGGGGCATTGAGGCATCGCGTGTCTGCTGCAGACCTGGGTTGTCAAATTTCTCAACTCTTTTTATGACATTCATATCTTCATCAACCAAACTCAACCAGTGCGAATAGCAGTACATTTGTGTGCATGTATCTGCAACTTTTATCCAAATTAGGGTGTATGGGGCGGCAGGAAGGGGTAATATTTCCGGTGAGGGATTACCGTGAACTTTTCAGGGCGGTTTGATCACCCTTTGCCCCACCTGGCACTGAGTGCTCACCTGTGGTTCCTCGTAACTGTTTGCATGCAACAGCAGCCACACGCCAGGCAACAGCCTCAACAAGCTGGCTAAACTAGGTGAGGATAGCCAACAGGTCTCAACCCTTGGTCAGATAGGGAGATGTCTATCCCAGCATGTGGCAGATTGAGCAGAAGAGACCAATGAAAGGTCCAATGGTCAAGAAGGTGTTCTCTGCAAGCGTTGTGGAATGCAAAGAGCAGGACAATATACAGAAGACATCCTGGTCATCCACTGCACCTAGTCCCATCTCCAGCTGCCTTGATTCTTGTCTTGCCACTGGATCCAGATAGGAATTGGGAAGAGAGAGTGAGGCTGATGCTGTGCAACTCTTCCTCACTTTAACCAAATCAAGCACTAGTTTCAACAACATTGTCATCATCATCATCATCATCCAAATTGTCACTTTGTCCAAAAGCCAGAAAAGTTGCTGAAAGCTATAGACTGAAGCCAGAGCATCCAAATGATTCCACCATATCCTAGAGTTAAACTTTGTTAAGCCAACTTCCATTAAATATATTTGTCCAAAGAAGGAGGACATTTGGCCCATGAAGTTGCACCAATTGTCCCAAAGAGCATCCACAATACTATCCACAATAACCACACCCACAACTCCCACATTTCCCATGACTAATCCATCTAACCTGCATACATGCTTGGAAGCTAAGGGCCAATTTGGCATAGCCAATCCACCCAACCTATACATTGTTAGACTGGAGAAAGAAAATGGAGCACCCACGGGAAGCCCACATGGATGTGGGAGAACTCAATAGTTATCCAAAGCTAGATCCAAAGATCCAAAAGCACTCTGAGACAGCAGTGTTAACCACTGTGTCACTGTGCTGCCCTTCTTAAAAAAATGTTCCCTGCCTTTATCTTCATGGCAAATTTTTCAATAGTGTGAGTTAGAAATGCTATCCCTGCCTCTTGTGGGGAGAGATGTTTCCCTTTTTCCTGCTCTTCAGATTACCACAGACAAATAAAGATGAATCTGGGGACTACAACTACACAAAGCATGGTTCTGCATCTCACAGGTGAGTTGTGTCTTGTCAACATTGACTGAAGGTAAGATCATCAGTCATTTTGGTGTAAAGACTTCAACTCAATTGATTCACTGTAAGGAGGAGACACCATTTGGTTCTCAAATACTTTCTTCACAAATGGCCAATCTCAGACCTATGGAAAAGTGGAAATTTTACAGCTTCACATGGAAAATATTTCTTAACAGGTGTACTTGTATCAGTTGAAGCCTCTTATCTTTTAGAGATCTGAAACAGTTATGCTTCCATCCTTCAATGCATTTTAATTTGTAGCTGAAACACTGTGTCATCTCAGGTGTGGCATGAGTTTTTTCAATCTTCTCTCAACCAACTTGTAAAGATTTTATAACTGAATAACTGTCATTTCTTATTTTATTTCATTGCCCATCTTTGGGAGGAAGAACTATCAGCTAAACTGGATCTCTGAGGTCAAAAAAGCTCCCAGATATTAAAGCTGTCACTGAAGTTCAGAATTTGCTTCAAAAGCCTCCAATCTATCTGAATCAGGCAGATCCCTAAGTACTTCAAGGCACTGGCTTCGGCTGACCAGCCCATTGTTTTCACTAATACTTTGCTCATTAATTAGCCTTATTTATTTGAGCATACAAACCTTCTTACACCGCTTGATTCTCTGCTGAGGATAGTTTCATGTTTTTCTTTAATTTGAAAATCAATGCTTCCCTTTGCCGTCAATCCATAACTTTTCTTTTACTGTAATCCAGAAATTGCTATCCCTTTCTATTAGCTGCCTTGTGTATCAGAATTGCTGTATTGTACCGACTATATTAATATCCTTAAGGCTTTAGCACACTATATTGATTATTCTCAGTATTTTTCCATTCCAGCAGTTGTTTGTTTAATATCGCCGAAAAGCTCTGTGAAACCAGCATCAAAGCAGTATCTATCCAAGTAAACGCTCAATGCAAAATGCACTAATTTCTCTTTTCAGGTAGAAAAATAAATGAATTGGAAGAGATTGCTTATTGTAATATAACATTTGCTAATTATACCAAACTACAGGAATGAATAAGATGAGGAAAATAAACAACATTCAAAGAGTTTTGAACTAATAATATGGTAGACCTAATGAATAACAGGTGTTTGTTAATGCAAATAATTTGAAGGATATTGAATACTTGATGAAGTAACATAAAAGTGCACTTAATGAGGGGCTGTCCGTTAGCAACCAAGGAGAAGATATGACTATTAATCATTGAATAAAATTTCTAGACATTGAAATGGTAACAACAAAAATAAGATCAAATTAAATATGTATGTAAAGGAGATTTGACTGTAAATGAAAATGAATTATTTGAACATGGTGTGAATCGTTGGTAAGATCGCCTTTGGAACATTGCCTGGACTTTTAGGGATTTCATTTAGGTGAGAAACAGTACCCTTAAGATTACAGGCAAGCAAAGGGACATGTTCTTCAACTATGGTACCTTTTTTCTTCTTGAGTTCTCTATCTAAATTTAGATCTGACCCACAGCACCAGAACCTTTACCATGGGGCAGGGCCAGAAGTCCCAAATCAACCCCAGCTGGACCACAGATTAAACTCCCCCAAAGGATTCTGAGTTGCTGTGGCAACATACACTTTTACATGCATGTTGTAGCATGTAACTATAGATAGTGATGTCAGAGGCTCCAATTTTCTTTTCGTCACAATGTTGATCAGGAATTTCATCCTGCCATTACTGTCTGCTTGTATGTTTGAAGGTTGCTGTGCAACCTCTTTGGTCATGATATAAACACACATTCTCTGGTCATCAAATCTTGGCCCAGATCTTCTTGCTCAGAGGCAGGACACAATCTCCTGCAATGGAATAGACAGGCAGGACAAATTCTATACTTCTTTAAATATTTTTAATTGTACATTTAGGTTTGACATATTTAGAAGAAATAAATAATTCATCTCTTTTCATGAAGAAATTGTAAGCAAAACAGAGTATTACAGGATCTTGTGAAGAGAGACACATAAGTGATAAGAACATAAGAAATAGAACAAAGAACAAAGAACAAAACAGCATGGGAAACAGGCCCTTTGGCCCAATGAGCCCACGCTGTCACTCCGATGTTCCCACCTCTTCCCGTGATCCCTGTCTATGTTTATAGATCTGTGGATTAAAAACAAAATTTGATACAATTTAGAGAGAACTTGTTTTGCCAATTAGCCTAAGAGCACATTTTTGGGATGTGGGAGGAAACCGGAGCACCCAGAGAAAACACACGCAAGCACGGGGAGAATGCGCAAACTCCCACAGACACAGACCCAAATCCATGTATCTGCACAGCACAGCGATAGTCGCTGAGCTGTCGTGTTGCCCATCAAATGGTCCACGTCAAGCATACATAACGATGTGAAGCACTAGGATACTTTCAAAAAATCGAAGAGCATCCCTCTCACAACTCATCACATGTATGCCCCTTGTTAGACAACAAGGTGGACTAAAGCAACTATAGGATAAAAACAAGTACATCAATATCATCATCTATTTAGACACTTCCCAGGGACTCCCAAGGCTCATGATCCCTATTTTAAATCAGTTTTCTCCTATACCCCTCCATTCCCATTCTGTTCATGTGCCCATCTAAGTATTTCTTAAGTAACTCCAGAGTACCTGTTTCCACCACTTTACTTGGCAGCGCATTCCATACACCCACCACCCTCTGTGTGAAAAAACTCCCTCTAGCATCCAAATTATACCTTACCACCCTTACCCTAAGCCCGTGACCCCTCATGCTATTTGAGTCCATCCTAAGAAAAAGCTTAACCTTGTTTATCTAAACCCCTCATAATCTTGTATTCCTCTATTAGATCTCCTCTAATTCTACGTCTTTCTAAGGAAAACAGCCCCAATTTGCCTCACCTCTCATCATAACTCAGACTTTCCATACCAGGTAGCATCTGCAGAGTCTCCACGTCCTTCCGGTAGTAAGGCGACCAGAATTGGATGCAGTATTCCAAATGATAGGGACAGGAGTAGACCATACAGTCCAGTGAGCCTACTCCACCGTTCAGTGAAGTCATTGTTGAACTTTTACATCAGTTTCATTTTTCACCCCACCTGATACCCCTTGATTTCCTTAGTGTGCAAAGATCTGTGATCTGCCTTGAATGTGCTAACCAACTAAGCATCCACAGGCCTTTGGGATAGCAATCTCCAAAGGTTCACCCTCTGAATTAATAAATATCTGCTTATTTTAGTGGGCAATCCTTTATCTTCAGAATATGATCCTATAGTTCAAACTCTTCAAGCACGGGAAAAAAAACGTTTTTACTTAGATGGTCTGGAATACACTGCCTGGAAGGGTGGTGGAGGCAGGATGCCTCACATCCTTTAAAAAATACTTGGTTGAGTACTTGGCATGCTATAGCATTCATGGCTATGGGCCAAGTGCTGGCAAATGGGATTAGATGAGAAGAGCAGGGCATTTCATGCATTAGTGCAGATCCAATGGGACAAAGGGGCTTTTCTGCACCATGAACAGCCTCTCAGCATACATCCTGTCAATCCCCCTAAGAATTTCACAGATTTCCATGAGAGATCATGGCCGGAAATTTCCCATCCCACCTGTCAAGGGAATCGTAGTGGGTGGAACAGAAAATTTGGTGGACCATTTAAAAGTCCACCAGGAATTTCTGGTCTTGGGGCGCGTGCAGCCAGAAAATCATGTCCAACATCTCAACCTAAATTCCAGTCTACTCAATCTTTCTTCACAAAACAATCCTCTCAACTCAGGAATCAATCTTGTGAACCTTTGTTGCACTCCTTCCCTAAGAGAAATATATTCTTCTTTAGATAAGTAAAGCCAATCTGAATGTAAGTCAATAAAATGGGTGAATCCAATGACAGTTTCCTGGTTTATTGATTTGGAAATATGAACCATCCAGCTAACAAGAAGAACTGTGATTATGAAAAAGAAAAGAAATTACATTATTAATGGAACATAACAAAGAACAAAATGTGTGAAATACATCTATCTGGCAATGATTTCCTTGTCGACCAAATTCTCCAATTTTAAATTGCAGATGTATGTTACCTGCCTTTCAGTCAGGATGCGAACTAAATTTGTAATTTCGCACCTCTGTTTTCTAATAATTTTAAGCTTTTTTTCTGAAATAACAGTTACTTTTCATGTTTTCTTTCTGAAAAGCCATACACGTTGTCTCCCTTCAGTTTTCTTCTTTCATACTTTCCCACACATTCAGCAGTTATTATCACAAGATAAATAGAAAAGACAGAAGATCAATAATAACAATTTGTCCTTTTATTACAGTATCTACTTTAGTTTCAATGTCAATGAGCTATGATAATTGTCCCTTCATATATATCTACATTGATCACCACCCTTCAATAAAAACTCATGTCAAAAATATAAAAAGCTTTCATATCACCATTTGCATTTTCCTTCCTGCCACCATCATGCCATTTTTACCAATTGCTACAACTTCTAAAATATTTTTTTCAAGCACTGCCTACATGATGATGGCAAATTAATGCTTTCTTCATCATCGTGATTTTTAAAAAATCACTCCATTTTTATCTAATGCATCTGTCTCCTTTCTCAATTCTTGTTTTATTTATTATAACATTTGTCATTCATTTCTCTCTTTAATCTTAACAGTTAGGTTCTCTGTAATTTAGCAATTAATTTAAAATGACAGTATAATTATACATTTCTCCCCGTTACTTTGCAATTAATTACAGTTCATTCCTTTCTCAATGTTGACCTCTTCAAAATGATGGCTTACTCCTTTTTCAAAGATTCTAAATTATAAAGGGTGTCAAATTAAAAGAAAAATTACCATATAATCTGTTGCAAAGGTACCAACTTCATGTATTTTTTGTATCACACAAGAAATCCAATTTAGAATTGTCACAGCTCATGTTTTGCCATCTGTAATTAATATTTTTGCCGGACAATGGCATTTTGAAATGGAAGTCTCAACTGAGAAAGTGCCATATGTATGAGTTTCTTGAAAACAAATTGCTATGCAATCAGAAATAGTTAATTTGTGTACCAGCAACTTCCACCCATCCTCCACCTACACTGTGTATAGAACTGAAAGTTGTATTGCCATCCCTGTGTGAACGCCTAGAGCTTACATTACCTCTTCCCACCTTGCTGCTCAGTGAAATAAACCTTCCCCCTCCACTTATCCAATATTTTTATAACTAATAAGTTGAATTGTTAAAAAAAATTTTAGAAACCCTATTTTTTTCTCTCGGATTTCACACAATGTTTTGAAGATGTTAATATTAATTCCTGGAGACTTAGAGAAAACCCAGAAAGGTTGATGATATAAAATTGGAAAGGAACGCTGAACTCTACTGTTTTCCCAGCTACTTTCGGATTTCTCAGTATTATATTCAGTAAGAATAAATGCTTATTTTACTAGTAACAACTAAATTTTATTCTAAAGACCACCTAGACTAGTGTTCGGCAAGATGCAGCCTGTGGGTCTCATGTGGACCATCAGGGTTATGACTGTAGTCTGCAAGACATTTTGTTGACTACTACAGGAATGCAGATTTTACTGGCTTCTGCTTGTTAGCTTTCTCCCTACCAGTATTATCAAAGTGATGTGCATCGAAAGCTATTGTATATGAAGTGAGGTATGTGCCATGACTGTGAGAGCCTTGCATTCCCTCTGTGTCCAATCAAAGTACTGCTATGGTTCAATCATGCCCTGCAAATTCTAGGTAAGTGCAAGCGCAGTTAGCAAAATTAGCCTATCCCAGGAGACCGTCTTGGTTATGACACCTCAATGCTGAATTGCAAAGCCTCTGCACATCCTGAGTCCTAATTTGAAAAAGCTTGTGGAAAACAGATCCGACCAGAGTCACATTATGATGTAAGTAAGTAAGCGCAAATACTTTGTTTGTTTTCACCATTTGAAGTTGATGACAGTTCTATTAATGTATGAATGCTTAAGCATTTTCTATAACTCATTCTGAAATATTCAACATGTATTAAATATATTTAATGTTATCATGGGGTCATGATTAGTGCCTGTGCCTGATTTCAATTTTGCAGCCCATTGAGGGCTCCCATTGCTCTACACCACTCTTGTCAAAGAATAACAGAACGAATACATGAAAGTTTATTTGCTGTCATTTTATTATGCCTATTAAGAGGCATCAAATGCTCAGTTAACCATCTGCAAGCATCATATATATCACTTTTTCCCCTCAGAATTACCAGATGGAAATAAAAATTTCTAAGAACTAGCCTGGTTATAAACTAAAATGCATTAAGAAGTTCAGGAAATTATATCTCACAAAAGTGTGATTAAATGAAAAATTTGCAGTAATATATAGAAAAGGTGGGAACACAGAACCATAATGAAAACCAACACATATACATCTGACTGCAAGTCCAAATGATTTAGAGGTTTCCTAATCTGTACCTACAAGTAGGATAAATAATAGATTATAAATGCATTAAAGTGGTATCTCTGCAGTTTTGGTTTCAACTTCACAGTTTTCTTGAGTGACCACCTTTGGGTGTTCACACAAGAATCAGGAACAGCACCCCAGAATGTTCTTGGCTTATCATACGTGAAACATTTGAAGTTTTCTGAGAAGCTGAAACAGATTTTGGCATGGGTGGAATAGAAATTTGAAATAGGTCACATTATAAATAATAAAATCAAAATATCGTGGATGCTGGAAATTTGAAATAAAAACAGAAAATGCTGCATAAACTCAATAAGTCTGTCAGCATCTGTGGAAAGAGAAACAGAGGTAATGTTTTAAATCCATATGACTCTTCTTCACAACTGAAGAGGGATAGAAATCAGGGGATGGAGGAAGCAACACAGACTAGAAGGTCAAGGATTGGTCACAGTTAAGAAGAAATTGACAAAGATGTTGTCCTAACTCCTCCCCCCACACCCCCCCCCCATCCCCGCTCCCTCCAATCTCCATCCCCACTCATCCACTCACCTCCTTCCTCCCCCCCCCCCACCCCCCACCGAATAAAACAGCATGGGAAACAGACCCTTCGGCCCAACAAGCCCGCGCCGCCACCTCAACGTTCCCACTTTCACCCTTGATCCCTGTCTATCTTTATAGAAATCTGCATTGGAACCAAATTTGTGAGACAATTTAGGGAGAATTTGTTTTGCCAATCAGCCGAACAGCACATCCAGAGAAAACCCAGGCAAACATGGGGAGAATGTGCAAACTCCCACAGACACAGGCCCAAATCCATGTATCTGCATAACACAGTGATAGTCACTGAACTGTTGTGTTGCCCATCAACTGGTCCAGTTCAAGCGTACACTAACGACATGAAGAACTAGGATACTTTTGAAAAATCCAAGAGCAGCCCTGTCACGACCCATCGTGTGTATGCCCCTTGTTAGATAACAAGGCAGACCGAAGTACCTGTAGGATAAAACAGAAATATATCAATATCATTCATAGTTTATACACTTCCCAGGGAACTCCAAAGGCTCATGATCCCTATTTTAAATCAGTCTTCTATATCTCTCCATCCCCATTCTGTTCATGTGCCCATTTAAGTATCTCTTAGATAACTTCAGCATGCCTGCCTCCACCACCTTACTTGGCAGTGCGTTCCATACCCCACAACCCTCTGTGTGAAAAAAACTCCCTCTAGCATCCAAATTATACCTTACCCCCCTCACCCTAAGCCCGTGACCCCTCGTGATATTTGATTCCAACCTAGGAAAAAGTTTACCACTGTTTACTCTATCTATACCCCTCATAATCTTGTACACCTCTATTAGATCTCTTCTAAGTCTACGTCTTTTAAAAAAAAACAGCCCCAATTTGCCTAACCTCTCCTCGTAACTCAGACCTTCCATATCAGGCAGCATCCTAGTAAACCTCCTCTGCACTCTCTCCAGAGTCTCCACATCCTTCCAGTAGTAAGACGACCAGAACTGGACGCAGTATTCCAAATGAGATCTAAGCAACGTATAAAACTGCAACATTAAAGACGAGCTCTTGTACTCTATACCCCTTTCGATAAAGGCTAGCATATCATATGCTTTCTTCACAACCTTCTCCACTTGCTCTGCCACCTTCCTTACCTTCAGTTCCCCACTCAGTTCCCTTTCCCCTAGACCCTCATTCAGCCCTGCTTCCTCACCACATTAGGCCCCCTTCCTCCTCACACCCTCGTTCAGCCTCCCTTTAGAACACACACCTAGGCAATGCCAACACTGCACTACCCTGACACCCTGATACTGAGACCCTGACTGCATGCCTTGGGCCCCAACTGGGATTGATGAGGTAGATGCAGTGGCCGTTTGCCTCCCTGTTAATGCCAAGCTGCAGAAGACAGTTCCCTCAAGGGCCTTGAGTGTTGACTGGACTCAGGCTAGGGGCAAAGGGTTGACCTTGCCTCTCCCTGCCATGATGGGGGTGTTGTGGCTAGATTGCCCCTTTTAGCCCCAGCAGACCTGAAAATCACCCCAGCATGATGATTTCAGGCAGACCTTGTGATTAATAGTTGCATTCCAGCTTGTCAGCTATGAAAATTCAGAAGTGGCCAGGTCACTTTATTCTCTGCAGCCCCCCACCCACCCCAGTCACCTGCCATAAATTTAAATCATTGCAGCACTCCATTCTGCAGCAGAGATTTTCCTTTTTACCTGTCAGAAGCTGCAAGTGAGAGGGGACCTCTTTGAAGTCTTCTTACAGAGAGATGTCAATTTCACCTGAGTCAGAGGGCTTTCCAGTCTGCTCAGCTGTGCACTCAGCCCCAATTTATGCACACAGCTTTGATTTGAAGTTTTTGAGGCTTCATAGCAAGAAGAAATCTTTGAACTCTCCTTATTGCACTTGAAGCATTTGATCTGTAACAAATTCATTATGCAGTGCCTTGTAAGAGATTCAACTGCTAGCTCAATGAATTTCTTCATCCTCCAGCCACCTGTGTTTATTTTCATTTTTTTTTCACAGTTGTGTGCATCTCCAAATGATCCTGATTGAAATGTTGACAGAAACTAAACCTGATTGCCAGTTTATGGTTTAATTGACAAAGATATTGTGGGCATAAGACAAAGGGGATGTTAATTTTAGCATTAAGGATTGAAGAAGAGCTAATTGTGGCATAAAAGGTAAGATAAGAGACCATGTTAATAGGGGAACAAAATTCATTGCACCTGACACTATTTTATTATATTGGTGAAGACCTTGGGCAGAGGGCATCCACAAACTTCCAAACTATAGTTCACACCTATTCAATCATCATCATAAATTCACAGTTGCACCACCAGATTTAATTACAAGCACTATGAGGCTTACCATGACGGTCCATTCCTTAAATAATCTATTTCCATTGATATCCATGACAAAAATGAAAACTTGATGAATAGTGGCCAATCTTCAACTTCGCCATGTTGACACCTGCAAAACAATGAGACTAACTGGTGTTAGTATACTTTAATATCATAACTTTTGATGATATTCTCATGTATGCATTTGCAATACTAAATGGTATATCAGCATAATAGTTACAACTTGCCTTTATAAATTGACCTCAAGAAATGAATGAAGAGGTAGATTTTCAACTGAATTAATTGTGAACAGCATGAGGGATTGTGATTCTCTCTACACCAGGAGTTCTCTCTACACCAGGAGATGTTTTCCAAAGAAAAATATCATCTCCATCTGCTGAGAAGAAGCAAGGCAATTTTCTAATTGGTGGTACCTGCCGTTTCCAGCAAACAAAGGTACCTATACTGTCCCAGCATCTGTTCTACCTATTGAGTTCATCTATGAAGGAAAACCCCAACTCTAACACTACACAAGTTTCACAACTGCTAACTGAACTCCAAGTTTTAACACTTGCTGTTCAGAAAGAAGGGATTCAAGCAACCAACCCACCAAAGTATCTCACAGAAACTGATCTGAAATCTCAGGTGGAATTTTCCTACCCTACCTGCCACAGGAATCACGGCAGGTGAGACAGAAAATTTGGTGGACCATGTCGAGGTCTGTTGACCTTGGATCGAAATTTCTGGTTGTGGGGCATATGCGGTTTGAAAATCCCACCCCTAATCTTTAAATACCTTTATTTTTATCTGTGCATTTTAGGCTGTGATTCTCCCAAATTGGGACTAGATGCCCAAACTGGTGGCAAACAGGAAGTGTTTTCCACTGGTGATGGCAACACCCAACTGAAAGATGCTAATAAGCTCATTTTGAGTTACCCACCAGCTAATCCCACTGTTCAGAGATCGGACCGCCATTTTTAAAGAGCACCCTGATTTCTGCACTCGGAAAAGCAAAAAGTTAAATAGTGGCCCTACACTGATCTAGGGAGCACTACCAAACCCTCAACAAAGTGACATGGCAGCATAGTGATTAGCACTGCTGCTTCTCTGCGCCAGGGACCAGGATCTGGCTTGGCTCACTGTCTGTGTGGAATCAGCACAGTCTCCCCATGCCTGCATGGGCTTCCGCCACGTGGTCTGGTTTCCTCCCACAATCTGAAAGGCATGCTGGTTGGGTGAGTTGACCTGAACAGGCATCAGACTGTGGTGACTAGAGAAATTTCACAGCAACTTCATTGCAGTGTTAATGTAAGCCTTACTTGTGAGTAATACATACATTTTATATTTACTTTTCTTTACAAAGAGGAGCATCCTCTCCCACAGATAATGTTTAACCATCCTGCCACAGTAGGCAGCCATGAGGGTAACCTGACCTGACCCCCTCGCCCACTCAGGCCCTCTTCTACCCAAACCCCCATTCAACTTCCTTTAAACTAATGAGTTTCTATATATCATAAGCATGTGATACAACTTGGGCAAATCTAAAAATACAGAGAGGACTGGTGTTTTCTCTAAGTTGTTGAACACTGAGTTGACATATTACAACTAGGTGGAAACGTATTGTGAAATTATTTGAAATGCACTCTGTGAAAAAGTTATGCATAAGTACTTTTAGTTAATATTACATCCAGTGTCCATGTAAAATGTATAATTACAAATATCAACCACCATTTAAAGAAAAAGCTTTCAAATTTTTGTGTTATAATAGAGACCATTTCCTTCCTTCTCACTCGCTTGAGTAAACAGACTGATTGGATGATCCATTTTTGTGGAACAATTCCTACCATTTCACTAGGTATCAGCCTGGGAACTAAACTAGAGATCAAAACCCCCAATCCACCAAATTGCCAGTTATCAGTGACAGCGTTATTTTCATAAATTACCTGGAAAATGCAGACATTAATTCACATGGTTGTTCATTCAAGCATTATTTGCATTTCTTTAATTGTAAGATTGCTATAAAGTTAAAGGTAATGGATTTGACCTGATTGATTCCAAAATTGATCATTTCTGATGAAAGCACTGAGTGAGCCAGACCCCCACGATAACAAATTACAATGGAAAATTCTTTGGCTGGTTATATTGTAGCTATTGATCTCAGATAACTTCCTTAATTATATTGTCTGCTAAAAATTAACTCTTCTAACTGAGAGAATTTAACATATATATAAAAATACAAACATATGCATTACCCTGGTGTGGAGATTATTTTCATTGGTAGTTTCTATTACAAACAGGGATATTGACATTTCTACTTGAAATATGGCAGAATATGTGGCTATACAATAAGGACCAAATTAGATCTGCATGCTATGGTCCAATAATTCTCAGCAGTCTAGTGCCACATTGTCTGTTCTTGATTCCATGGCTAGAACTTTATCCTCTGCACTCCCTCTCCCTTCATCATAAAATTGCATATGTGAATCTCCCTCCCATTGACAGACAGTAGGCCTACCTTCTACCAATTAACATTGGTTGGATCCTGAAGTAGCATTGGAGCTGCTGGACTCATTGGGGATGCTGAATATAAAGATAGTTAAACATAATGTGAGAGGAAATTCTACTAAAATGAGGTAAAATGTCTGGACAGCATTGCACTCGATATCTATAATAAAATTAAAATTTTATTTGACTGTATGTTAGTGAGCACTGAAGTGAATGGGGAATAAGACCTGAGCAGTGGACGTTTGAATAATCTAAGGTTTATGGAGGATAGAATATGGAAAACTAGCCAAGTGTACATTGGAGTGGTGGAATTTGGAGGTAATGAAGACAAGAATGGTGGAAAGATTAAAAGACAATAAATGGAACTTTCACGTAATTTGTTAGTGTAAGATGCTGACTGAAAACCAGAGATGGGCCTGCTGAGTTTTCAGACCAGATCTTGAGTCTGTCTGACAGAAATAAAATCAGGTGACATGGTTTATGCCATCAATCAGGCAGGGCGGGGCCTGAAAGAGCTGGCAAGGCCAGCTCCATTGAGATCAGGGTGCCATCTTTAAATGGCATCCTGATCAGAATTGATGCGTCTCTCTCCCCCCCCCCCCCCCTCAATTGACCTCCAATGGAACAATTATCAGGGGCTGTTCACCCCACCATATAATTATTGGGGGGTCCCCCACTTCACCACAACAAACCCAGCAGTATCACCACCATACCCTTTCAATGCAATGTCCTCCTACTCATTGCCAAGTTTCTCCTCAATGCCCACTCTCCCCTCAATGCATGTTCTCTCCCCTAGTGCAAAGCCCTGCCCTCAATGCCAGTTTCCCCTCTTATTGCCCACTTCTCCATCTATGCTAGTCCCTCCCCACCCATCAAAAGCATTAGTGCTCTCCTTCCCACCTCCCCTACTGTTGGGCGCCCCTGTCACACTTGGCATAGGTTGACACTGCCAGATTGGCAACAACCTGATAGTGCTGACCTGTGTCTGTGGGCAGTGCCCAGGTAGCCCCCAGAGGCTATGCCTGTCTTGATACCCCAGGTGGATCCTCTCAACTGCTTCATGTTCTTAAGTAGCTGTTGTGAACCTCATTAACATGATGTCACATCAGCAAGGTATGAATATTTGGTGAGAAGAAAACATTGACTTGGTAACCCTTTGATCATAATTAGATTTTAGGGTGTAAACCTCATTGCGTCAACAGCATGGTAAGGAAAATCAAAAAATGAGATCTTGCTGGCGAGAATCTTTTTTCCTGATTTTTGTCATAGTTTGCGCCCACACTACCATTCCCGCTGAAGGCTTAATTCACTGCAATGAAGGCTTAATTTAAATGATAGGTGTACTTTACAGACCACCTAATGGTGGAAAGTAAATGGAGAGAAAAAATATGCAGGCAAATTAGAGAATTGAGTAAAGACATAGGATCTTTCAGTCAATGGGGTTTTGTGTTGTTTGCACACTTCACTATGGAACCAGACATTGGTGTTGCAATCAGCAGGACCAGAAGATCCAGCTGCTTGGAATAACCAGAAAATCCACTCATGGAATAATCATCATGGGGAATTTCAACTACCCTGACATTAATTGGACAAAAAAGATAGGTACAGTGGAAAAGGAAATGCAGTCCCTTCAATGTGCAATGGACTCCTTTCTAACCCAATCTGTAATAAAGCTCAACAAGGGGTGATTCGCTGTTGATGTAATAGATCAGATAAGCAAAGTAGGAAAACATGTAAGCAAGAGTGAACATGGTATTATATCTTTAAAGTGATGTTGGAGAAGGGCATAAATATGATGAAAAGCTTGTTAATAGACTGGAAAAATGTATAGTTTGGGACAAGGGCTTGAAAAAACAAAATAAGCAATACTGAAAAACAATGATGTAGACCCATAATGGGAAACATTTAAAATGTTGTTCAGCAGGATGCAGGAAAAATATATGTAAAGTTTATTATACTCAAGTAAACTTACATTAACACTGCAATGAAATTACTGTGAAAATCCCTTAGTTTCCACACCCTGGTGCCTGTTTGGGTACACTGATGGAGAATTTAGAATGGCCAATGCACAAAACCAGCATGTTTTTGGACTGCGGGAGAATTTGGAAGAAACCCACCCTGACACTGAGAGAATGTGCAGATTCCACACAGACCATGACCCAAGCCAGGAATCAAACTTGGGTCCCTGGCACTGTGAGACAGCAGTGCTAACCACTATGCCACTGTGCCTCCCTACAGAAAGGGGCTGAAAGAAAAGAATAAATTAAATACTAATAGGACTCCGTGGATGAATAAAGCAATAAGAAAACATGAGGGTTAGGAAAGAGATATACTCTAAATACATAGTATTTACGTATTTGTACAGAGGACTGCACAATTAGAGAAAATCTGAAGAGATTAGAACAGAAGAATATCTAGGTATTAGAAATATGAATAGCCATTTAAAAATGAATAGTATGGATTTAAAAGGAGAAAGTGTTGCTTGACCAACCTTATTATGAAAAACTTGCCATATTATGAAAAAGATGGACATTGAAGAGGTACAGAGAAGACTTGGAAGGATGATATTAACATTTGTGCACATATACGTGTCAGGAAATGATTGAAAGGCTGTCTCTCCCTTGAAAAAAGAAAGCTGCAGGATGATGTAATAGAGGTCTTTAAAATAATGAAAGATTTTGATGGAATGGATGCAGAAAGAATGTTGCCTGTTGTGGGGAAAAGTATAGCTAAAGTCCATCAATATTAGACAGCCACCGTAAATCTATCAGTATGGGATATCCACCAGGAGTTTCAATAGGGTATTCAGAAAAGGCAAACTTCTTTACCCAAAGAGTGGTGAGAATGTAGAAATTGCTACCACAGAAAGAGGTTGAAGCAAATAGTATAGGTGCATTTAAGGGAAAGTTAGACAAGCACATGATGGAAAAGGGAATAAAGGGTTATAATAGTAGATTTAGATAAGGTACAATGGGAGGAGGCTTAAATGGAGTATAAACACACACATGGATTGCTTTGGTTGAGTGATTTGTTTCTGAGACATTTATCTTCTGTAATCCTAAGTAATCTATATATTTCCAACTCTAACAGAATGAATAGAGATCGACAACAATAAACTGGTAAAAAATTGTTATTGGCTAAAGCTACAGCTGAACAATAGGAGGTGTTCGAAAGTAATTTACTTTAGTACAGGGCCAATATATGGTCCTAAGGGAAAAAGCTTTATTTACCAAATAAAACAGCCATGATTGACAAAAAGGGCAACAGTTAACATAAAAGTAAAGAAAAAGAGCTTATAGAATAATATCATAAATCTCGGAGACCAGCAGAAATAAAAAGTTAGATTTTGTCATCAGAGATGAAACAACTGCACTTGTGATTGACTTTGAAGAAAGCTGCCTTCAGAAGTTTATGGTTTCTATGGTGAGGAATTCCCTTTTCCAATGGTAATTTAAATCTGGTGCAAGATCAAAGGGATGTCTAGGCATCCAACAGCAGTGGTGTCAGCAAGTAGGGCAAGCTGTCAATCACATTACAGTATTTTCACAGACAGCAAACCAGGAAGTTAAAAGCACTGAATTCCTCCACTTTTAATTTAAATTTTCAGACAGCAAAATAATTATGATTGGATTGAGATTGAAGGTAAAGTAAGGATAAATAGACTTTTCAGGAACTAAAAATATATAAATTATTTTATCACAATGGAGAAATACATAAATATAAATTAGTATTTTAGAGCCAGTGAAGGTGTTTAGCAGTAATTACGAAGTTAGTGCACCATTAAAAACTCAGTTATACTGCAATCAACAATGTTTTTTATCAATGAGACAAAGGCATCAAAGTGGAGGTTTCTGTCAATTCCCTATCTGGGGAAAATCTCAATAGGCCATTCTCCAGAGGAGAGTAGAATCACAAACAGCAAATTCTTAATTTCAATATTTCATACATGGGCAAACTCCCAAAGTTGCTCTCAGTTTCAGTTGGGTAATAAGAACAAATACTAACAATTTTCCCATCATTATGATTGCAAATTCTCGGCTACAAAGAGCAGCAAAGAAGATAAGAAGAAAGAGCTACAACAAGGAACACAAATTAAAAAAAAATTGAGAAGGATCTCAAGATTGACATGTAGGTGTTTGCAATTATTTTAGAAGAAAAATGAAAGTCAAAGGTAAAGAAAGATGGGGATAATGCTGAAAATGAAAATAAAGAAATGGCAAACATGTTGAATAGTTACTTTATGTGAGACTTCACAGTAGAAGGAGAGTAACATATCTGGCATTCCAAGTAAATTAATAATGCATCAAGAACTGGCATTCACTGTGGTTAGCATAGCAAAATAAAAAGTATTAGAAATATTACGCAACCAGAGACTAACAAGTCCCAGGCATCTAATGATTTCCATCCAGGGTCTGAAAGAAAGGTAAGTGAGTAAATTGCAGATTTTCTTTTAAGACTAGAAAAGGACAATTGAAAATCTAGTACTTAAGAAAGGTAAGAGAGAAAAACTAGGAATTTATATACCTGTTAGTTTCATATCTGTTGTAAGAAAGTTATTGGAATTGATAATGAAAGCCACTTAAAAGAAATTTGAACTGGATTTGCCTAACCAAATGATTTTTTTGATGGTGTAGTTTAGACTTAGCTTCATAATGGGTCAATTGTAATAGCCTGTGATTTTATAAAAAAGAGTGCCATATACTCACGTGCTGTGAAATGCTAAAACACCCAGAAAGATTCCACACTCATTACTGTGAAAGGTAAAGAAAGAGATTGACTCATTGGTAAGACAAGAAGCCATTTCATCTGTAAAAGTGCCAACGAGTTGATGCTCAGGCATGACTCCAGTGCCAGAGACAAATGGTTCCATAAGAATGTCTATTGATCTCACACAAAAATCGGCATAGTTTCAAAAAGAGCATCCAATAATATCAGTGGATAAAAGTTTAGCAAAATTATGGAAAACTCAATATTCTCTGAATTAGATGCTAATGACAGATTCTGGCAAATATCACGAGATGAAGGGTTCATGTTTCTCACCACTTTCTTTGATTTGACTTCATAACTTTGTTTGGAAGATTTTGTTTTAGCAACACCAAGGATCTTTCAATAACTATGGAAAATTTTTGACAGAGCTCATGTGGTATTATTTGCCACAAGGACGGTGTGTTGACACATGGATCCATTTAAACTAAGCTCTGGAGTTGGGGCATTTGTGTAACATCACAAAATGTAAACCCTCTTCTCAATTACTCAGATAATATTTTTATTCAACTCAATGTGTGCTATGTCTGTCTGATTTGAGCATCGGCAAAACTTTGGAAACAGGTCCTCAAGGAATAATAAAACCAAATTACTGTGGATGCTGGAATCTGAAACCAAAAGAGAAAATGCTGGAAAATCTCAGCAGGTCTGGCAGCATCTACAAGGAGAGAAAAGAACTGATATTTCAAGTCCAGGTGATCCTTTATCAAAGCTGGCCAAGGAAGACAGAGGGTAGTGGTGGAAGGGTGTTTTTTGGAATGGAGGTCTGTAACTGGTGCTGTTCTGCAGGGATCAGTATTGGGACCTCTGCTGTTTGTAATATATGTAAATAACTTGGAAGAAAATATAGCTGGTCTGATTAGCAAGTTTGTGGATGATACTAAAATTGGCAGAGTTGTGAATAGTGATGAAGATTACCATGGAAGACAGAGGATAAGAGTGAAAGAGTGTTTTTCTGAATGGAGGTCTAACTAGTGGTATTCTAGAGGAATTAGTGTTGGGACCTCTGCTTTGGCAAAGGGTTATCTGGACTCAAAACATCAGCTCTTTTCTCTCCTTACAGATGCTATCAAATCTGCTGAGGTTTCCCAACATTGTCCCCTCGACCAATAATGATTGATATGGACGAGAGTTAGCAATGAAGGAAATATTATGTGCATCCAAAGATCACATTCCCTGCAAGAACATTTGTTCTGGTTGATAAATGTATTTTGGTTAACTTTTCTTAGAAAACTAATGCTTGAAACCCTTGCGAAATATCTTCTCAGAATGCCCTTCTAATTACTTAATACTAGCTTTATGTTGTCAAGAACGATAGCGCCCAACAGTAAAACAAAGAAATGAATACGTTTTGAGGTCGCTTGTGAAGAATCATCAGAATATGTTTTAAAGAAACTGATTAAAATACAAACAACTCAATTTATCTCAAATGTTGTTTACATACAACATCCATTTTCTGCCATCTACTGTGATAGATTTGAAAAGAAAACACCACTAACCATTCTTAATTGCAATGCGTTACCGCAAAACATATTTTAAGGGCCTCATAAACTGGCTGTTGGTGCCCATATGCCGATTTGGAAATATGATGTAGAAATCGAAAGGTACAGATCAACAAACCGATGTGTCAATACCATGTGGAAGAGAATGAAGAGCTCTTTCGCTGCATTTGTGAATATTGCTGTAAATATGATGTTGCATGTTGCAGATGCCTAATTTTCTAAAGAGCGATTTGAAAGCTAAATGATTTGGATTTTGGAAATTAAATACCTTAATTCCACTTTATTCGTCTTGTATTAATTTTGCGACGATACACAGACTTGTGTTGAGGAGATATATATATTGCTATAAAACAGAAATTTAACATGGGAGAATTTGAGTATAATATTTTCCATTATAATAACAAAACAAATCTGCCTTACAGTACTGGCACCAAAAGCAGCAGGGCATACGTGATCAGAATATTGCATTATTATGCAACATGCCAACAGACTGGTGACTTTGAATGAACACTTTCCCATTGTGCGATTGAGCAGTGTAACCCACGATGATTTGGATCTCTAAATTACATATAAAAAGAAAATATAGTATTTTTAGTCTATGAAAGAGAATGCTGTCTTTCAAAGTCAGTTGAAATGAAATTTATAAAATCATATTTTGCTGACATTTCCCGTCTTGGCATTATCGTGCGAACAAAAAAAAAATCGGCTGTAAGTGTTTTGATTTTGTAGCGGGAGGGATTCTTGGAAACTTAAGGTCAAGAAATGAAAATTGAGTACAATTGCACACGAATGGAGTGGCTCAATCCGAGATGTGGGATTTTGGAATGCATTTTTCAATAAAGGAGGCTGTTGTGACATTAGAATTGCGAACATATTTTCTTGCAAGCTGGCAGCAAGTACTGACTGTCACACCGACAGCACGGCTCAGACTGACCATCTCCGGCACATCCTGCACGGTAGGCGGACTGCTTCTGGCCGCGCAGACTCAGACCATATGACATCAACTAACCACGTTACTACTTCTAAAAAGAAAGCGAATATATGGAGTGTATGATGCACGGGGACTGACGCTAATACTCCTTCCTGCCTTAGCAGCACCCCACAACACTGAGCTGACGCCAGCCTTGTTGCACATCCATACACACACACATACACATACACACCGACTGGACCTGCAACAAACACTTGTGATCTACCGGCTCTCAATTGCTTTTTAACTCGAATGGTAGAACGCAGCTAATTACGGATCTAGTAAAGAAAACTAATTGCAGATTTTTAAAAACAAAACAGTTTCATCTACAAAGGTAAGCGGATGATGCATTTGATATGGGAAGGGGGATAATATATTGCACCATGCGCATGCCGATTGAGATTGCCTGTTTAAGTTCGCGTTTTTGAAAATCTCCCTAAGCTGTGCAGAGTTGCCTAAAGCTACCATCAGTAAAGCTGGCATGCTCGTGTAATATGAAATGACATTTGTGCTGGTATCGATTGAAACAGGAATCATCTGATGTTTTCACTTTAAAATTGAGCACGATACTAGGAGTGAATGAATTAACTATAGTTCGCAGCATGGTGGGGGGGGGGGGGACCAACTTGGATAGCATCTGCATGTTTGTTTGCCCTTTCTGGTTTTAAAGGTGCATCTTGGTTGTCAGTGAGGAAAGCAATTAATCGGTGCAAGGTGCATGTCATTTTCATTCAGCCGTAGATTGTGATTCGCAGTTGCGTGGCTGCAGTTGTTTTTTTTTAAAAAAAAGCATGAGCAAGAACTCAGGAGCAAATGAGCAGCGCTGATGGTTAGGTTGCTAAACCTTGGGTGAAACAATTAGAAGCACGGTATCCGGGAAAGGAGAGGCTTAGCGATGCACCAGATAAGAAAGCATCGTGATGGTCAGAAATAGTTCTTTCATCTCTTCTGACGAAAATAGCAGAGCAAGGTTTGTGTTAACAAAAGCTGAAGTGTTCATTTAAAGGGACACCTCAAGTGGATCTCGTGGCTTGGGAGTCAAAGCGTGCTCCAATAGTATCACCCCAGCAGGCTTGCTGCATTTTTAGAAAAACAATTTTTCGTCTTTTAATTAAAAGCCACAAAGATTCATTGAAAAAAAAATACACACATTCATTGTTTCAAAGCCAAAACGTTGCAGCGGATGCTTTTTATACAGACAAGGATGATAATGATATTGCTTAGATTTCAATTTGATACGTGTTCATGTTTTGAATCGACGCTAAAAGTCACTTATTTCCGATATGCACGCTGTAACATATGAGGGATTAAAACAATCACCCACTGTCTCCAAAACATGAATGGTTCAAGTCCCATAATATAAGTACTTGGTGACAATAAGTTAAAGCACCAGCTATTGGGGTGGGGAAAGACATGTGGAGCTACGAACACTACACTGTGGGTGCAAGCATCTTTCCTGTTAATATTGAAAGAGGTTTGCTTTTGCAGGACAAAGATTTAGGAGCAAATTTGAGGCTGACTGTCACGCTACTGGTATTCTGATGCTGATGCTAAACTCTCTACAGCTTTTGCAATGACATATATTTTAAGTTATTTGAGTAATGCATGTTATGACGGGCGAGATTTGCTGTCTCACAAAACGTGAAGTTTTTCAGGTGACATTAGTGGCCCGTTATGGTCGCGGAATACTTCCTGCAAATCTGATCACTGACAAGCAACCTGAAAGATGCAATTTTTGTTTGTGCATTGATGCGTGAATAGATTGATAACCATGAACGCTCTCAGAATTCCCATGGCTTTATATTAGAGTGCAACTCCCACAACAATGCCAGGATTATTATTTTTCCTGAACTTGGTGTGAAATATAATCCAGTCATGTACTTAAAACTCTCTCGCATCATTGTTGGTATTGAAATCCAAATCAATACAGCTCTCCGAATATAATGTCAGGTATCGATGTCGCCCTAAAATTGCAACCCAGTGTGAAACCGAATGATTAGAGTGGGACTGGCTGGTCCAAGAATACTAATTACTAGACAAAATCATTGCTGTAACGTTTTATTATATCCGCAATTCTCTATGGCTCAGATGAATTAAGTACTCTTTCCATAGATCTTTATTGATTTGGGTACAGTAATAAAGATGCCGAATGCAATAGTACATTTGGAGTGGTAATGATATTTGCACAGTATGGCCACTGGGTATTTTACTTGCTGCATCAAACGCCCAGTGGGATTTTCAAAGTGAGGTATGAAAGCATTCACCGTGAAATTTAGAATTGACAGCACTGCGCGGAAGCGGTTGATGGTCTCCGCAATGAAAAGAATTGCGATACAAGAGAGAATTAAGGGCGCACCACAAACGGAATTTGAAGATTTGGGGTGGGAGGGGGGGGGGGTGGAATGCTGAACTCCGTTAGCGCTCGCTCGCTCTCTTTCTATCTTTCTTTTCACACGAGGTTTTCGGTAAAATACAAATCAACTGTTACAGGGAGGTTTTGGGAGAACTGATTTGCAATGTTATCAGTGATTGCCTGAAACTTTCCGGTTGGAATGCCCACGCTGCAGGTTTGCAGTCTAGCAGGAAATGGCATCTGATGTAAATAAGGTTCACAGACAGGCTCCGGAGAAGCCTTTGTAATTTGTGTTGGAAAGGATGCTTGCACTTTAGGGAATACAGACGCCTTATTTCATTCTGCTGTCAGGAAAAGAAAATCAATTTTATATTGCTGTGATATGAGATGATGCATTTTGTGATAAAGATAATTTTTTCCCCAAACTGATTGAATTGAAAAATACACGCGATTTTTAAATCCTTCCTAGGTGGCGTTAAAGTATTAGCTTAGCAATATTCATGCAGATTTTCTGTCCAAAATTTTTAGCAATGGTGTATTTATAACCCTGTTCTTCACAATTCTAGTAATTTCAGCCCACAACAAGCAAAAACACTTGTTTTATAGCAGAGTAGCCATGTCATTTTTTGATAACTTGTTCAAAGTCACATCTTGAAACATTTCTCTACGCCTGTGCGATAAAACAGCTCTTTGTTTATTATAGGATTTGTTTTATTACGATTGTGTTTAATTGTTTGGTTGTGCTCAATGTTATTGCACTCTCGACTTGTCATCTTAAAAATATTTGCCTGTACCTCGAGGAATCATCGACGTTAGATGTTCAGTTGTACCAGCAGAGTTGCTCCATTTCAGACCCAGCAGTTGACGTGCTCCCTGCTTGTTTGCTTTATTTTTATTGCAGCAGTGACGATTATTTCCAGAATATTCGTATATAGACTAGATATGTGAGGTGAAAATAATATGTTTGTACTATCGTCAGCTTTTAACCAGAGGGCGCTACTGGTTGTTAGAGTCAGAGAGGCAGATAACACAGAAAAAGACCCTTCGGCCCATCGCGTCTGTGCTAGTCACCAATGATGAGCAGTAAATGGTCAACGATTGTTGTTCTCCGCCCAAAACAATTAACCAAGTTGATGTGACATTTTTTTGCTGCACTATGAATGAAGTGCAATGATAATTAGAATTTTAAAATAATTTAATGTACCTTTTATGTAAAGTAATTTTGCACATACATCTCTCAACTAACTGCACAATCATCAGACATCAGCAACTATTATTACTAACCTCTTATTCACAGGCCCGTCCTGAGTTTTGAGACACCACAGGAACAGGAGTAGACCATTTAGCCCCTTGAGCCTGTACCACCATTCAATGAGATCATGGCTAATTAGTGACCTAATTCCATGTACCTGTCTTTGGCCCAAATCCCTTAATACCTTTTTGTTTAATAAGTTATCTAAAATTTAAAATTAACAACTGCTCTGGCATTAATTGCCATTTGTGGAAGGGTCAAGATTCACTTCAGGAGCTAACATGCACAGTTGTCGAAAAGGCCTTCTGGCTTACATAATTCCATTAAGGTATAGAAAGCAGTTTTAATATCCCCACTATGTTAATACCTGTTGTTCAGGAGCTAAATTTCAGGATGGAATAAAACAGTACTGATTATTGGCTAATCTTGCCTAAAAGAAACTTTATCCTCAATAAACCTTGCCTAGTGGGGAATGCAGAGAGGGGAGGGGTGGGGCATGGGGAGAGGGAAGGGGTGGGGGATGGGGGGGAGGGAGGATGTACCAGAGGTTGACTAGATCGAATCCTGGAAGGACAGGATAGACCTATGAAAGGTTATGTAGAATGGATACGTACTCGAGTTCTAGAGAATGAATGGTGGTCCCATTGAAACATGTAAGATTCTGACAGGTCTTGACAGAGTAGCTGTCAAGAGGTTTCCCTTAGCTATTTTGTGGACAACTTGGGGATATTATCTCAAAACAAGGGGATTTCAATTTAGCTCTAAGATGAGGAGAACTTTTTTCACTCTAAGGGTTAGGAATCTTTGGAATTCCCTACACTAGTGAGCTGTAATTGCTTAATTGTTGAGACTATTGAAGGTTGAAATTTGTCGGTTTTTCAACTTTAAGGGAATCTCAAGATATGGGGATTGGACGATGGCAGACAAGCTTGAAGAGCTGTATTATATACTCGTGCTTCTACTTACGTTTTTAACTCGTGAGGAAAAATAGTTTGTATTTATGCAGCATCTTTCATGGTATCAGATGTCCAAAGCATTTTACAGCCAATGAAGAACTTTTGTAATGTTTTGTTGTAGGAAACATGACAGCTATTTTATACATAGGTTCTCACAAACAGCAACAAAATACAGATACTCTGGTCATTTAAGTGTTGGTTGAGGGATAAATGTTGGTCAGAATACAAGAAGCACAAACACCCTTATATTAAAGCAAAATTTTGCAGACGCTAGAGATCTGATTTAAAAATGTAAAGGGGTTGGAAAGAACAAGTCTGGCCTGCGTTTGTAGAGCGAGAAACAGAATTTTTTTGAGACCAATATGACGACTTTGATTACAAAAAAGAGTCAGATATGATTTGAGACATACTGTTCCTCTCTACACAGAGCTGCTGAAGTTTTCCAGCACTTCCTATTTATATTAGGAGAACACTCTTACTGTTAAATAATGTTGTGGGATATTTGAATCTGAGAAGAAGGACATAGCCTTGACTTAACCTCTTATGCAAATGACAGCATCATTAAAACTCCTTTGCAAAAGTTTGGCAGATTTTCTTATGATTAATCTTTGACAAGGTATTCACAGAACTCAACTTAACAATCAATATTTCCACTACTTTCCTTATCCCTACTTCAGACTGCAAGAGCACTCAGTAACACTTGACACTTACTATTTTCTGCGGGTGTTCTTTGCTTCTTGTTCACTTTTTGTGGAAATTAACATTGAGGGGGCAATATACTCCTAGGGTAACAAATAAAAGGGGAAACAGTTTTTGCTGTAGAGGTAATGAAATTGTAAATGTACTTTAAAAAATACTTGTTACAAATTCCTTACAGATAGCACACAGAAAAAACCTGTTCATTGCGTATTGTAGTTAGAAAATAACTGTAAAAAAGCTTAAAGTTAATATTGTCAATTATGTAAAGCAAATATCAACTGAAGTTTTCAGACTGTTACCTTTCAGATTACATGTAATGATTTCAGTCTTTGGACTTGGTCTATTAAAGCTCATCGTCAGTTGTTTATGTAGCATTCGTCTTTATGTCAAGACTGAGAGATATATCAGTGATAACTACCTAACACTATACTTTCTCAGCTTTTTCATGACAATGTCCAGTTTGTAGATAAGTCATAAGGAAAACGAAAATAGAAGGTTTATTCTCCAGTCTGTCTTGAACTAATTGGAGATTGCATATTGGGCATCAGTGTTCCTGAGATAGGAAGTGGGAAAATAGCCATTTTTCTATCCAATGATTCCCAGTTTAAAAAGATAGGTGTAGACCACATAATTAGACTTAAGTCTTGAGTTCTAATCCAAGGCAGAAATCAAGAATGATGTACAGAGCACCATGGCTTTGTGATTTCTTTTCTAAAGAGATATGAATATTATCTTTACAGGAGAACAACCCAATTGTTTCTGAACAGACAAATTCAAATAATATTTTGTTTTACTTGTAAGTGAAAGACTTGGAATGTTCTTTGTCAAAAGAATGAATGCAGGTTTTGTACAAAATCTAATGTAAATGTCAATAATTAAATTATTTCAATTAGTTTCCTGAAGACTTGATTATAGCTGTCATACATATGGTCACACAAGGTTTTATGTTTAAAACCTACATTTAAGAGAGAAAGAGTGTAATTTACAACATTTTTAGTTATACAGTTTATTCCTAATGTCATCACTTTTGGGATTTTAACACCCACAGCAGAAAAGCAAACTTTTTAACTTACCAGGAAATTGGTGACATGGTTCAAAGATTCCCAGTTAATGAAGAAATCCCATGACTGATAATTTGATATTCTAATCAATGAGACTGGTCACTCAAATCAAAGATGCCAAATTCAAGGGCAGTAGTCAGCCATTGGCTGGTAAATGATCTGAAACGAGAACTGAGCAAATTTCCCTGTGAAATGCGAAAAGTTTTAGTAGAGAAGGGAAGATCTTGCCAAAAGGAATTACAATTTATAACCAAATACAGAGAGAGATAAACACACTTGTATACTTTGTACTATGTTGATTTTTGGAATAAAAGCTTTTCATGCTATCAGGTTGACTGTAAAGTACACAATTAATTCTGCTCTAACAGGGGAATATGCCACATTTAGGTAGACAAGAACAGCGTTTATTTCAGATACAATTGAGTTTAAAGTGAATTTTCAACAGGAAAAACAATCCAATATGACATTTTGGATAACAGTGGTAAATAGTTTGCTTTCTATGTTAAAGCTTTTGCACTAAATAACTTACTTAGATTATACATTTTTCTTTACCTATCTGTCTTGGTGTATTGAATTCTGACACTACTCTATATCAACGGAAATAGAAGAAGACACTGGCTACAAACCTGTAATTACGCAACTGAAACCAGTACAGAATTATTGCTGCAATTTTTTCATGAAAAATAAAGCATTATTTGAAAAATTCCAGCACAACATAGACAATCCCTTTTCTGTTGTGTCAATAGTCAGATTACAAGTACTGTGTAATCTTACTGTTTTATAGCATGCCATGTAATTTTTTTTTAATAAACAAGAGAATGTGACAATTATTGGTAATGCAAAAGATAGTTACACTTGCTTAGAACTGAATTCTATCATGATTTGCGTAGTAAAAATGGTTTTGGTACACTTAAGCCAGAATGTCAAGTTTGTAATTGTATTTGATCAAATCTGGCAGCTGTATTGTATATTAGGCATTAAATCATATTTCTTTTTACAGTAATTTGAGCAGGATCATCATTGTGAAATTAATCCAGATTGCATTGTTTGTTGTTTGATTCACATTACTGTAGACTAATTCCATATTCCAGGGATACACACAACAATTCCAAGATTGTAAGAGTGGGGTACACTGTGCAACCCCTTGAGCCTGCTCCTCCATTCAATACCATCATGGCTGATCTTCTGCTTCACTCCACTTTTCTGTCCACTTCCTTTAAAAGATCAAAAGTCTGGCCTATTGAACTGCCATTTTGCTGAATATATCTTTAATGGCATCATAGATAACAATCCAAAATGATTCAATACAGGAGAAGTAGCACAAGTGCTGAATAATTTGTCACTTGGGCTACACACGTTCGCAATCATCAGATCAGTTGTGAGGATTTATGTGACGGCCGATATATTCAGCGAATGAGTTTTACTTGATTGTTACGTATTCTGCCACAACTAGCAATTGTGGAGTTTTTGTTCCAAGTTCCTTTGCATTGTTCTTCAGTCATTTGACAAGTTAGACCTTTTTCCCATTCCTTTTTAGGCTTTTTTTTGATAATTTTTGTCAGTGTACAGAATCCTTACTCCATTTCAAATAAGTGAATTGGACACCTGTGAAGGATATATGCCAGCAGAATGCTAGATGTATGAATTATGTCTCAAACAGAAAATATCTAAGTCTGACCTTCATTCTGAAAACAACAGATCACCTGTCACATATTTCATAAAATAAGCTTGGTCCTAAGTTATAGAAGAAATGATTCAACTCAAAACACCAGTATTGGATTAGGTGGGATAATCTTTATCTATTTGTGTTGCTGTCAACACACATAAATCTTAGACCTGGACTATATTAAACTGCTGCGAATGTGTATAACTGGGCTGACAATGTGCAATAATGTCAATGGTCTGGTAATAATATTTGCAATTACATTAAGATGAAAATTAGTACTACTGTAACTGTAAAACTTTTAGTTTTTAAAGAAATAAACCTGGTAAATCTTAGCCAGGATCCCCATTTCAGCTTGTAATCTGTTTGGATTCTTGAAGTACCATGAAGAAAAAAAAGACATTTATGTAACTAAAGTCAGATTAAATAGTTTCCCTTTACTTAAGCACAGAGAAATGCGGACAGAGCAGATTAAATTTTCTCATGCCAACTTTATTTCTTAAATGCAGATTTTAGTTCCAAAGCAGAATGGACTCTATGATGGCAATGATTTTTTAATATATTGAAAGCTGAAGGAATAAATTAAGTAGTTTCTATTAAACAACTGACATCTATAAGTGTGAATATTCATCATGTGGGATTTTTTACAATGAATATTTGGCAAAGGACAGCAGTTTTTTTAACTTTACTATTCTCAAGGTCAGAAATTGACATGAGATAAGCAAAGTAAGTGTCCAGAATAAGTTGAATTCTTTGAATTTCAGTAAATTTAAGAGTTTTAAGAGTGAAATCTATAAAATTCTCCCAATTCCCCCAAGATCATCATGTTGATGAAACAACTATATTCAATTTAAGGCCCAATTTTTTGAGGCTCTGGGGATAAGCATGGATGGAAAATCACATGACTAACTTCACATAACCAATTTTAAGGGTGCTCATTTTCTTGAAGGACAAAATGGACACAAAAGGTGCAACTTTGTAGCTGGTGCATGACCTCAATTAAATTATCATTCAAAATGTACTGCACTGAATCGCCAGAGTGTAAAGGGGGATGCAGAAGAGGAATTTGTGAGGGACCAACAAATATAAATGCAAGGACACAAGAGATGCTTTAGTTTAGTCCCACCTATTTCTGCTACAGGACCTGGATTTAGACCACTTCACACATAATTGGATTTGTCAGAGAAGATTGGTCTTTGGGTTCACAAGACATGTTACCATAGAATTGTGCTACCTGCTACACAATGACTTGAATGCAATATCCAAATAATGTTACTGGATCTGCCAAGCCAGAAAGGAGACATCTACCATTAGACAGTGAACACAGAGTAAATGATGATACTATGTTTTCAAGGAAGCATACACTTTTCGTTTATGGAAGGGAAATATCAGCTGGACAGACCTTATCGATTTTGCATGATGGCAGCGTTCACTTCATTGCGAAGCATTGGGCTTGCACCCAGTGTTCTTCAAGCCAATCCCCGACCTTTGAGTACGGACAGACCTTTTCTGTTTATAATTACAGATATGATCTTGTCATGGAATAACATCATGCAAATCCAGGAAGCAGCTGTGATGTGAGCATTGTTCAGTATTCCACAGTGCCTGCATTATTTGAAGAAAAACAACTGGTGGATGGCTTTTAAAAGAACGGGGATAACTTCTGCATCCATACTGTATGCAGGTTTGCTCGTACACTATAAATCTGATGGGGTGATATCTAGCACTAATTGCCCTGTTCTCCTCTTCCAAAACAATTTCCCACATTCAACATTACTGGGAGTTTGCGCATTCTCAACATGCTTGCGTGGGTTTTCTCTGGGTGCTCCGGTTTCCTCCTCCCACATCCCAAAAATGTGCTCTTAGGCTAATTGGCAGAACAAATTCTTCCTAAATTGTCTCAAATTTGGTTTCAATCCATAGATCTATAAACATAGACAGGGATCACGGGTAGAGGTGGGAACATCAGGGTGACGGCGCGGGCTCGTTGGGCCGAAGGGCCTGTTTCTCGTGCTGTTTTGTTCTTTGTTCTTTATTATCTGAGAATTCAAAATTAACTCTGCCCTCTTTTTTCAAATATTAGCCATCTCCTTTCCTCAGCCCCCCTCTTCCCTCTCCAACAAAAGTGGGAAGATCTTTTGTAATTCTTTGATTAAAATTGAGATTTTAAGCAGAATTTTACAGACCTCTGCTGGCAGGTTTGCAAATGCATAAAACTGTGTAGGTGTCCTTACCACCACCTCCCTACTCACCCCCATCCTGGCAGCAATTCAATAGGTTGACCCAACCACCCTCACTCAGATTGAGACCAAGTGGACAGGTATTGACTGCTTCAGGATCATTTCTGTCTGGCTGCAATCTTTAGATTGGTGAGAGGAAGTTAGGAATGGGGCAATGCCTGACAGATCAGTCTGCTTGAACCATGAGAGGGTGGAAGCCGCTTCAGGTTCCCTTTGCCAACTGGGGCACCCACGATGTCTACCCCTCCCTTTTAGCCCTCAGCCCCTTTGCCACACCCCACCCCATTCAGGGCCGTCCTCTTCTAACATGGCTGATAGAGTCCCTGAACCTACCTATATCCTGACCTTTGTGTACTTTATTTTGTTAGACTCAGTGTAATTCCATCATCGCCCACTGTTCCCTGGGGTACCGCTGGGGCTAGAGAGCTGCCAGTCAATTAGGTTAGCTGGCAGTTCTGTGAGACAGGATTTCCTTCCTAGATGGAGCAGAAGGGCCAACTTTCAGCCTAAAAACCCTCCATTGCGCAGAACATGGTTGTGGGATGGCTATCAAGAGTGATGGTTGCCACCATCTGAAACATTCTGCTGTATCTACTTAGCTGCTTCTGCAGCAATGCAGTGCACACTCTCCTGTTCCACTGTAGCGCCACATACACATTTTATCCATCATGCCAAACTTTCACAAAAGTTTCCCCATCCCAACCTCAAATGCCCAATTTCACTCTAGTTTCATGTCAGCTATGACTCTCACCAATCTTTACAGATGCACCGTACAAAGCATTCTTTCTAGTTGTATCATAGCTTGGTATGGCTCCTGCTCTGTCTAAGATGGCAAGGAACTACAAAAGGTCATGAATGTAGCCCAATCCATCACACAAACCATCCATTGACTCTGTCTATACTTCCTGCTGCCTTGAAAAAGCAGTAAGCATAATTAATGACCCTATGCATTTGGGACATTCTCTCTTCTATCTTCCTTCAGGAAAAAAATGTGAAATCACATACCAAGCAATTCAAGGACAGCTTCTTCCCTGCTGCTGTCAGACTTTTGAATGGACTTAATAGACTTATTAATGGACTTTGGCCCTCTGTGCTGAGCTATGTCCAAACCCAAGATCAAGCTATCCTACTCTCTATCATTCTGGTGTGCTCCATGTGCCTATCCTATAACCGCTTGAAAGTTCCTAAAGCGTCCAACTCAACTATCACAGCACGCAGTGCATTCTGCACCCCAACCACTCTGAGTAAAGAACCTACCTTGGACATGTCTCCTACATCTCCCACCATGAACCTTATAGTTATGCCCCATCCCAGAGCCACATCCACCTGAGCAAATAGTCTCTGAAGGTCAACTCTATTTATCCCCCCATCATCTTATAAACCTCAATTAAGTCACCCTTCATCCTCCTCCACTCCAAAGTGAAAAGCTCTCTCAACCTTTCCTCATAAGACCTCCAAACCAAGCAGCATTCTGATAAATCTCTCTGCACTGTTTCCAATGCTTCCACATCTTTATAGTGAGGTGACCAGAACTGCACACAATATTCCAAATGTGGTCTCACCAAGGTCCTGCATAGTTGCAGCATAACTCTTAAACTCAAACCCCCTGTTAATAAACGCTAACACACTATAAATCTTCTTCACAGCTCTATCCACTTGAGTGGCAACCTTCAGAGTTCTGCGGATATGAACGTCAAGATCTCTTTGTTTCTCCACATTTCTTAGAACCCTGCCGTTGACCCTGTAATCCACATTCAAGTTTGTCCTACTAAAATGAATTGCCTTGCACTTAAGAGAGTTAAATTCCATCTGCCACTTTTCTGCCCAGCTCTGTATCCTATCAATATCTCCTTGCAGCCTACAAGTGCCCTGCACTTCATCCACCACTCCACCAATCTTGGTGTCATCAGCTAATTTACTCACCCACCCTTCTGCCCCTTTTTCCAAGTCATTGATAAAAATCACAAATAGCAGAGGACCCAGCGCTGATCTCTGTGGTATACTGCAGGTAACTGGCCTCCAATCTGAAAATTTTCCTCCACCACCCCCTCTGTCTTCTATAGACAGCCAATTACTTATCCAGTTGGCCAAACTTCTTTCTATTCCACACCTCCTTACTTTCTTCATGAGCCTACCATGAGAAAACTTATCAAACACCTTACTAAAATCCATGCTGACTATCCCAGATTAAGTGGCATCTTTTCAAATAATCATAAATTCTATCCCTCTGGACCCTTTTCATTAACTTACCGACCACTGAAGTAAGACTAATTAACATATAATTACCAGGGTCATTCATATTTTGTTTCTTGAAGACAGGAACAACATTCATCACTCTCCAGACCTCTGGCACAACCCTGTGGACAGCGAGGATCCTAAGATCAAAGCTAAATGCTCTGCAATCTCATCCTTTGCTCCCAAAGTATCCTACAATGTATCCCATATGGCCTAGAGGATTTATCAACCCTCAGGTTTTTCAAAATTGCTAATACTCCTTCAGAACATCTACCTCCTCCATCCTATCAGCCTATATCTCACTCATCCTCAAAAACATGGCTCCTCTCCTTAGTGAACATTGAAGAAAAGTATTCATTTCAACACTTCACCTATCTCTTCTGACTCCATGCACAAGTTCCCACTATTATCCTTGATTGGCCCTAACCTCATCCTGATCATTCTTTTATTTCTCACATAAGAGTAAAAAGTTTTAGGATTTTCCTTGATCTGACCCATGAAAGACTTCTCATGCCCCCTCTTAGTTCTCCTAAGCCCTTTTTTTAACTCATTCCTAGCTACCTTGGAACCCTCAAGTGACCCAACTGCACCTTGTTTTTTCATCCTTGCGTATGCTTCCTTGTTCCTCTTGACAAGACATTCAACCTCCTTTATGAGCCATGGTTCCCTCACTCAGCCATTTCCTCCCTGTCTAACAGGGACATACTGCATGTCCTTGATAGGTATTTGTTCCTTGAACAAGCTCCACATTTTGTTTGTGCCCGTACCTGACAGTTTCTGTTCCCATCTTATGCTCCCTAATTCTTGCTTAATCACATCGTAATTACCCTTGCCCCAATAATAAACTTTGCCCTGACATGTGACCTTATCGCTCTCCATTGCAATAATGAAGGACACCAAATTGTGGTCACTATCTCCAAAGTGCTCTCCCACAAACAAATCTAACACTTGGCCCAGTTCATTACCCAGTACCAAGTCCAATGTGGCCCCAGTTCTTGTCAGCTTTTCCACATATTGTGTCAGGAAACCCTCCTGCACACACTGTACAAAAAGTGCCTCATTCGAACTATTCAACCTATAAAGGTTCCAATCAATATTTGGAAAGTTAAAGTCACCCATGATAACTATCCTGTGACCTCCACACCTATCGATAATCTGCTTTGCCATTTCCTCCTCCACATCTCTATTACTATTTGGTGCCTATAGAAAACTCCTAACAACATGATTGATCCTTTCCTATTTTTCTAACTTCAGCCCATATTACCTCAGTAGGCTGCTCCCCCTCAAAATGCCTTTCAGCAGCCGTTAAACCATCTTTGACTAACAATGCTGCTACTCCTCCACCTCTTTTACCGTTTTACCTACTGTTAATGAAACATCTATACCTTGGAACTGCCAACAATCATGCCTGTGCCTGTTCTAACCTTGTCTCTGTAACGGCCACAATATCATAGTCCCAACTAACAATCCACATTTCAAGATCATCTACCTTATTCTGGATGCTCTTGCATTGAAGTGGATACATTTCAACCCATCATCCTGTCTGTTAGTACATTCCTGTGACCTTGATACCTTCCTCAGTACTTCACGATCTTCACTGGCTTTTGAACTATAGCACATTTTCCCATCCTCCTGACAAATTAGTTTAACCACCCCCCCCGAAGAGCTGTAGCAAATTTCTGTCCCAGGATATTGGTGCCCCTCTGTTTCAAATGCAAACCATCCTGTTTGTACAGATCCCATCTTCCCCAGAATGTGCTCCAATTATTCATGTATATCATGTGACTTTGCATTAAGTTGATCTTTCTGCATAGTCTAGCTATGACTGTAACACTACACCCTCCCTTTTCCTTCTCTGTATGCTTTGTCTGTATAGCATGCAAGAAACAATACTTTTCACTGTATGTTAATACATGTGACAATAATAAATCAAACCAAAATTATTCCCTCTCCATCTTCCTGCAATGGCTCCATTCTGTTGTCAAGTTGAATAGAATTGCCCTCATCTGCTTCAACTTTTACTTATCTAACCATAATTGGAGAGTTTTCTGCAATGGTTCCTCTTTCTGGCCTTGTATTGTTTCCCTCTCTTACCCCTGCCTCAGGTTGAACTCTCCTATTCTGATTTCATGAACCTATTTCATTCTGAGCTGACCTTCCAATCCCATCTGGTTTTCATCACAAAGATTTGATTTTGATCTGATTTACTATTGTTACATGTATTAGCATACAGTGAAAAGTATTGCTTCTTGTGCTATACAGACAAAACATACCGTTCATAGAAAAGATAATGAGAGAGTGCAGAATGTAGTGCTACAGTCATAGCTAGGGTGCAGAGAAAGATCAACTTAATGCAAAGTAGGTCCATTCAAAAGTCTGATGGCAGCAAGGAAGAAGCTGTTCTTGAGTCGGTTGGTACTTATTTTCACCTGTATAACATGATCCATCTACAGCCCCACTTCAACTCATCTGTCACTGTGATTCTCATAAATGTTCTTATTACCTTCAGAACCAATAATTTCAGTGTTATCCTAGCCACACTCAAAGCTTTGTTGCCTGTATCCTGACTTGACAAACTGGAACTTGGTGCATCATCTTATGCTTAATAACCAATTACCAGTCTGGCAAAGCTCAAAATTTAAATTTCTCATCCTTGTTTTCAGATCCCTCTATGACTCTATCCCTATCTCTGAATTTTCCTCCATCCTTACAACCCTCTGAGATTCTTGTACTCCTCCAGTTCAAAACAGGAATATAGTTATGGCAGTCTCAGAAGCTAGGCTGGGAAAGATGTGCAATGATGTTAAAATCATGCAACCTATTCCTTTTTTGTTACATTTAAGCTGAGAAACAATGATGAATAATGATGATTTTAAAAACCAGATTGGTACATTCCATAACATACATAGGTATACAGATTTCTGGAAAACTGATCTAGAACTACACACAGATGAAGCAAAGAATATTTATTATCACTATGGATATATAAGTACTCCCCAAAACTGCATATCTTGTATGTATAGCTCAACTGTTTCAGCCTAATCTCTGGTTTGGTCAATCTCATTTCCCACTGTTATTTAATATTTAGCATTAGTAGCACTGGTATATTGTTATCTGTTGCTCATTATCCTGAGAAGATATAAGTCTGCTTTTTCTTGGACCTTTGCAGTTGTTGTGATGATGCTTCCATGAAACTGTTCAATGGGATTTTAATGATGAAAATTTGCTGATGAGATTATAGAGGTACCTTTCACAGCTAGCGACATATGATATATATTCCACATAACACATTTGCTGTTGCCTTCAGCTTCTCCCAGATATTTTTTAACAATAACATTGTCCTTTTCTCTCATTCTTGACAGCACAACTTCAACATTAGGCTAAGGAAAAAAGTTTATATTTGTCATCCTTTTGATAATTGTCATTGAATTCACTCTTATAATGGCCTGTTGCAGCTCCTTCAAATGAGCACTCATTTCTGAAATTTCCAGTGTCCCCTCACTTAATATAGCTGACCTGCTGCTAATGGCCTGTCCTGTATATCTATTATGACATTTAACAGATGTTGGGATTTATTATCAGTACCCTTGAATTTAAAAGGACACATTTTTGATGATTTTGATTAACGCAATTATGGTAATAACGTTAAATTACAAAAAGGCAAACCAGTGGTAAGAATGAAGAGACCAAATACATATGATTGTTATATTTGCTGATGACACAAAGATAGGGAGGAAAATATGTTGTGAAGAGGAAATTTGGAGATTGCAAAAAGAGACGTAGGTTAAGTGAGTGGGCAAAAAATTAGCAAATGGAGTATAATGTGAGAAAATGTGAACTTAACTCCTTTAGCAGGAAGAATAGAAAACCAGCATATTATTTAACTGGGGAGAGATTGCAAAATGCTGAGGCACAGACAGATCTGGTATCCTGCGACTTCAACAACTGATTTGGAAAGCAAATGGAATGTTGTCAATTATTGCGAGGGGGAATGGAACATGAAAGTAAAAATGTTTTGCTGCAGTTGGTGAGACCACAACTGTGTACAGTTTTGTTCTCATTTAAGAAAGCATATAAATGCATTAGAAGTATTTCAGAGACAGTTCAGTTGCTTCAGACCTGGGATGGAGATGTTACGTGGAAAGGTAGCACAGAATGGATCTGTGTCCATTGAAGTTTAGAGATGGTGAGAAGAATTTTTTTTCTCTCAGAAGGTTTCTCTCAGAAATCTTTGGAACTCTCTTCCCCAGAAGCTACTTCATATTTTTAAAGTACAAGTAGATAGATTCCTGACCAACTAGGCTGTCGGAGGTCATTGTGGATAGACAGAATGTGAAATTGAGGCCACAATCAACCATGATTTTATTGAATGGTGGAACAGGCTCAAGGGGCCAAATGACCTATTTCTGCTCCTGAATTGTATGTTCGTAAGTAGGTGTAGAATCTGGTAGAAGAATAACAACAATATGGACCAAAAATTATTAAATCAGTTTTCATCATTGACAATTCCACTATTTTGGAAGAAAGAATATGCAATTAGTAATAGAATATTTTAATTCTGTGCAGCAGGTTACAGAGAATACCAAGGGAGCAGTTCTCCCCAAAAAAATTCTGTGGCAAATTCACATAAAAACTGGAGTAAATTACACTTTTTTTTCTGACGGTGACGGAAATCCATCACCATCAGAATTGGCCACAACTAGAGTCTCCTGGTCCAGTGTGCTATAAAAGTAGCACAGCAGGATGGGAGAATTGGCCTTCCAATTGCCTACTCCAGGTGTCAGTACAGTTAGTTGCATTCAAAACTAGTGAAATTGATGAAGTCAGCTAAAGCTGTAGTAGTTTCTCCTTTTTCTTCAATCAAAGAAATATGGTTGCTCTGTCAGTCATGTATGAATTGTGACTGGAGCAACAGTATCGTTTTATTATATGTATCAGGAATGCAAGCACTGCTGTCACAATCTGAATCAATTCAGAAAACCTCCACAGGCTGCCTGTGAAGCTTCTATCTCTGCTACTGCTGTCCTTGGATATTGTGTTTTTATCTCACTTTCTGTCCCTTGATAGAGAAACATTAATGCAGAGATAATCATCATTTTTCTAAATGAGTTACTGTATAAATATTGGCCATATTGGCCATTGGAATATCTGTTGCCTGTTGATAACTCCCAGTAACTGCAGCATCAGTTTTGCTGATTTCCGGTGGCATTGCTCACAGTAAGTCAGAGGACATGTCACTTCATAACATGGGGCCCTTGAGCTCCAATACTGAATGTCCCTTCTAATCTCATTATGACAAGAAATGCTTTCTCTCTCTGCAGTATTTCTACTCTAAAATTAAAAGGTCTTCTACTGCCAGCAGCATTTCTCGTATCTGTTTTCAGTGAATCATAAAATCGTATAGCACAAAAATAAACTGTTTGGTCCATCATGCTTGTGTTGACTCATTTGAAGGAGCTGTCTAATTTAGTCCCATAATCCAGCTTTTTTTTCTCAAACTCTACAAATTATTCCTTTTCGTAGAATCCCCATCAGCCCATAGAGCCTGCACTGATAATAATCTCACCCGGGCCATGCCCCCATAACCCTGCATCGTTATCCTGTTAAATCTCCTGACAATAAGGGGCAATTTAGCATGGTCAATCAACCTAACCCACGCATCATTGAATCGTGGGAAGAAACTGGAGTACCCGGAGGAAACCCGTGTAGACATGAGGAGAATGTGCACACTCTACGCACACAATCGCAGAAGGCTGGATTCGAACCCAGGTGTCTGGTGCTGTGATGCACCGTCTGGCATTTTGAAAGTTCCTATGGTATCTGTGTCCAGTACATTTCAGATCGTGCATTCAAGGTATTAACAATTGTATATGCAACTTTCTCCTCTTGTTCCTCTCTCTGGATTTTTTTTGTCAATCATTTTAAATCTGTGACTCCACCAGCCTTCTTGCCTGACAAAACAGTTTCTCCACACTTGCTCAATCAAAACCTCTCATAATTTTGATTAGCTCCAGTAGGTCGCCCTTAACTTCCTCTGTTCTAAGGAGAATGATCACTGCATCTCCAATCTCTCCATACAACTCTCATAACCATTAGCACTCTGTAAATCTCCTTTCTTGTCATCCTTCCCAAGGTACAGTGACCAGAATTGTACATCACACTCTAATTAAGGCCTAATTTGCAAAGCAAGTATTATGTATTCGTAACTGTCTAATCAATTTGCCCTCTCTATAACTTCAGCAACTTTATGGCTTCTTGCAATCTCTTTTTTGCTATCATCTCACTGAGGATTTTTCTTCCACTCCCTTTGACTCCTTAACAATGTTTATTTGCATGCCTTTTTACTCTTACCCTGCAGTTAAAATGACATTAGAGTCCTATTGACATCTTAGGACTCCAATTATCATTTATGCATGAGATACCCCCTGCAAGGACCTCATCCACTGATCCAAATAAAGTCAGAAGATTCCTTATCTGATAGACTTCTAAAATGGGCACACAATGATCTTGGCTGGATTTATTTCCTGAATTTCCGGAGGCTACAGGCACCATAAATTGCAATAACTGCTCACTCTTCCCTTAAAGAAAAATACCATTAATTTGTGAAACTGGAATAACAAACTAAAACCCTCTTGTCTTTCTGTTTCTCAGTCCTTCTTGATATGTTTTTCTACAGTAGTATTTATTTTCTCACAGGCAGATGTCTTGTGATGCACATGATAAATCAGAAGATGGACATACTGTACAGAACAGTGTTCAATATAGTCTGTTATCTAAATGAAGTTCTGCATATAATCCAGAGTAGATTTCAGGCAGACAATGGGTGAGATAATGCAAAAGAAACTCAGTGGCTTGAAACCCAGGCATTTTAAACTCCAAGCCTCATTTCAAATGGCACAGGTTCTCTTTCTGCTTGATACCCATGGGAAGAAGATACAGTCTACCTTTAGTGGAAGGACCTTTCAACTCTAGATGGTGGAGGGGAGATTTTAAGAGGGTTCCTCTAGAGGCGGTTGTGAGACAGGAGCTCCATAACTATAGAGGCTGTGATCTCCCATGAGAACTCTGCAGATCAATCCTGCTTTCCACAGCTCAAAAAGGTAAAATGGTTTCACTTAGCCAGGAGGCTAGGGGACCTGTCATTCTCCCCCACCCAGCTGCAAAGCTGCTTCAGCCTGTGGAAATAATGTCAAAGTGACATTATTTCCATTTTCTTACATTAGGACTCGAGGCTGCTGCCTGAGTTCAGTAGGACCTCATGACCCCCAAAAGCAGCAGTGTTAAAGTTGGATCTCACTAGGAAATTAGCACAGGAAATAGCACCATTCTATTTTAGAAGCTTGTTGCTCTGTTCTTTTCCAGATTAAAATTCTCAAAGTCTCATCATATCCCGTCCTAATATCTGCAAATTGGTATATGTTATTGCATCGTACTCGGGGATTTTGTTTACTGCTGTTCCAGGGATCAAATTCAATGACCATTTATTTTTTGTGAAAATCATAAATGAGTGCCTTTATTATAATATTTTCCTCTTTCTTTCTATTGTGAATTTTAATTTCTTGTTGCTGCTATCCGTATTTGTTACTTAGCTAAAAATTTGCCTGCGACATCATTCCTATTAAATCAAAATATATTTCATGTTAATTTCTCACTTGCTTTGAGCCTGGGATTTGTTATATGGTGGCCAACATTAGATGAAGAATGTGATTATTTGTTTTTGTTCTTTCCTAAGATGTTAATGTCATTGGTAAGGCCAGCCTTTGTTTTCTATCACTAATTGCCCTTGAGAAGGTGTGAATGAGCTGCCTTCTTGAACCGTTAAAGTCTATCTGCCATAGATAAACCCACGGCAATGTTAGGGAAGGCGGGGGAGTGGGGGTGGTGGTGGTGGTGTTGGGGGGGGGGAAGGATCCAGGATTTTAACCCAATGACAGAGAAGGAATAGTGACGTAGTTCCAAAACATGATGGTTTGTGGTTTGAAATTGCAAGTCGTGGTGTTCCTATACGTCTGTTACCTTTGTCCTAGGTAGAAGAGGTTGTGTGTTTGGAAAGTGCTATCAAAAGAGGGTTGGTGGTGAATTGTAGAAATTCATCATTATAGTACATGGCGTTGCCACTGTACATCAATTGTAGACAACGTTAATATGTGAGGCAGTGGATAGGGTGATGATCAAGCCAGTTACTTTGGCCTGAAAGTTGTCAAGCTCGTTGAGTGTTGCTGCTCTTACAGTTATCTATGTAAGTGGAGAACATTTCATCACCACTCTTGGCTGCGCTTTGTAGATATTGGATAGACTGAAAAGTCAGGAAATAAATCACACCCTGCAGAATTCTCAGCTTTTGATCTGTTCTTGTTGCTACAAACCTTCTAGATTCTGTTGCTTTGCAGCAGTTTTGGGATCACTGAGCTTTGATAATTTTAGGAAGTGGCTTTAGCATATGACAGTATAATGGTTCAGAAAAAAAAGGGGATTGGTAGCATTGGGGAGTGGGATTAATGTATGATTTAGCCATTGGTTCTTAGAGCTAGAAATTATTTATGTGGAGGCAAATGAATTGCAGCAAAAGAGCAAGCTATTCAGAAGTATTGCAGCATTACTCGGGTAATGCTATTGTCTGGTAGAATTAGAGTAGTACTGGAGCTTGAAAGATCCAGAAGATAGCAGGAATGGGAAGTGTGGTTAGATCTAAAGCACTAAGAGAGAATCCTGTGTTTCTTCAGAACTGTGGGAATCCCAATATCTGTACATCGGTAAGCCGACAGATGTCCATTTGTGTTGTTCATTGTAAATATAACTACAAGAATATTTACCATATGATACACAGTAAATAATTCTGGTCAAGTGCAGCTATTTTTAAGATGAGTAGTCAGTATTGTATATCTTCAGGTGAGTTCGAGGCTAATTGCTGTTGTTGTAGGAGGTTTGAAGATTATCAACTGCTTGTAAATTTCTAGTTTCAAATCGCAAACACAGCACTAAACACAGCACTGTTTTCTCCATTCACATTTTGAAGTGGAAAATTTAAAGCATGACATCTGAAGTGTGACAGATCTGCAGTGCAAAATAGATTTATGACTTATCCTGTCTTTCCCATTATTTTTATCTATCTCTTTTGGTATTTAATTCTCTTGACACTTTCTCTCCCATTTTTTTCTGTTTGAGGCAGAGCTTCTTATTGTGCATCAGTGTTTGGGTTGTCTGAACACAATGCACAGAGAAAAACATAGCAACAACTGCACACCAGAAGGGAATCCAACCAGTCCTTTTCCATGTTCTGTGTCCAGGTAATCCAACACGCTCAGGCACAACAGGAAACTCTTTCTTTCTCTCCTCCTTAGTCTTGTTTATTTTCTCATTTAATATTTCTCTCTCTCTTCCCTTTGCATTATTTAATTCTATATTGGTATATCTTGCTCGTTTCTCCATTTACCTTTTGCTATTGTGTCAGCTTCTTCACACCTTGAAGAAATGTTGCGGAGGGATGCTTTTACATTCTCTCTGAAATTAAATGAGATGTGTAACATGCGCAAACTCCCTTTTCCCTCACTTCCATCCTCTGCGTGCGCTGTAATTATTGATCAGCAAATAATGCAAAATTTTTGGGGAGCAGCTAGGAACTGTAGTGTTTTGCAGAGGCTCCTGTGCATGTTCATTTTATTCATTTTATGTCACTGCTTTGATATTGAGACCCAGTGGGGTGGAGGGGGTGGTGGTGGTCAGCGGGCAATGTTATAATTGTAATATTAGCAGCTGGTGTATAGAAGACCAAATGTCATTAGGACTGTGATTAAAGTTCTGGAGTTCCATAATTCTGATTTGAATCTAGGTGGTGTCGTTTGGATGGCTTCCAAATTCTGCCCCATGTTTTCCATCCAATTCTTTTCCAGAGGGAGTCATGAGCGAATCTCACATCTATTCTCTTTCAGTGCCAAAGAGGTTGTATTTGGAAAGTTCTCAGGTTACTGCAGGTATTCTGCCAGCTGAGACTCAAGGGGCACAGAGCTTTATTGGGAAAAGATAATAATCACAAAGGTCAAAATTCTCCACTGGAGAATAAACAATAGAAAAATGATTCCAAAGAGTCTTTTGTTTGCTGTCGTACATGCAGCATTGTTCTGACATTCCACAGTGCTTAAAGTTTATTTATTATTGTCAGGCTTACATTCATAGTGCAATGAAGTTATTGTGAGAATCCTCTAGTTGCTACACTCCGCTCCCTATTCAGGTACACTGAGGGAAAACTTAGCATGGCCAACGCACCTAACCAGCACTTCTTTCAAACTGTGGAAGAAAACTGGAGTATCCGCAGGAAACCCACACAGACATAGGGAGAACATGCACACTTCATGCAGACAGTGACCCAAGCTGGGAATCAAACCTGGGTCCTTGACGCTGTGAAGCAGCAGTGCTAATCACTGTGTCACCATACTGCTATGTGGTTGAAGTAAACGACACTGATGTAAGTGCTTCAGTTGGGCCAGGGAAGCAGATCTTTCACCTCACACCCTCTCGTCTCCCCTCAGAGCCTGGCAATTTAAGGAGAGGGTTTACCATCATAGTGATGCTTTTTATTGAGGGTAGGGAAACGTGCAACAACATTGCACTGGGAAGACCTATTTTGTTCGATGTCTTGCTAGTCTGAACAAAACATTTGGAACAGAATTTTCCATTATAAATATGTATATGGCACATTGCTGCTGTTGGTATCGAGAGAAATGGCATTGTTAAAATGGCCGCTCCCAGATTTCTTGCAGAATAAAGCTTAAACACCAGAAGCATCATCCTGATAGTGAACTGATAAGGACAGAGCTGTTATGTAAATTCATGTTGTGCATTTGACAATGGCACTATTCTGTTAAATCTCAGCTGCCATAATTGAAGCAGTTTGAGTGATGTGCAGTGACCTGTATATGAGTGAAATATTCAACAAAACATATTTTTAAAAATCTTATTTTTAACTCTTATCCCTTTAGTTCTCAGATGGAGAATGGGTCGCCTGGCTTATTACTTATAATTTTACTGATGCAGTTCTACTGTCACATGAATTGGAACATGTGAGTCAATAGCTGCTTAGCATGGAAATGCTGCAAAGTAATTACTCATGTTACTTTATTTGCCCAGCATTAAATAGATACAGGACCACACACTGGCTGGGAATTTCCTCGGCGCTGTGCCACACTAACTTTACAGGATGTGGCTAAAACAATGTTTTGATTGTAATTGAGTTGAAATTGTAGTTTCTCCCATTGACTACATATAGGATTAATACTTAAAGGATTTTCCATATCTATTACAAATTCTTAAACAATGCATAATGTTGACTGAGCCACTGTTTATATTGTTTTAATTGCTACTTACATGTCAAAAGCATTAAAGGTAATTGCAGTACTAGATTTAAAAGAATTAGATTCAGGTAGAGTCCTAAATTAACACAAGTTAAAATTTCTGCAAAGAATTTCCTGATCTCCCTATAGCTTTGATGAAAATCTTTTGATAGAGGTAAACATAAACAACTAATTTGTAGCATTGCTCCAGGATTTTTCACACAGTTGCAGAAAAAATCTGCAGAAAATCCATCCTATATTTCTCTCTTTCCTCAATATCATTTTTGAGGAAGTTTCATTTTATATAGAAGCCCAAATTCTCATTAAATCAAGTAAAATTTCTTCTGTCAACATATTTTAGTGGAAAACGTCAGTCTGATTCACAGAAGAAATGTTGTGTTTTGTACTGATAAGCCTCCCATCATCAATAGGAAGAATGCCCGTGTCAAGAAATTGAATGATTACTTAATGCCAAAGGCTACCATGTAAATACCTGAAAAAAATGCAAAGTGATGCCTGATTGCATCTGATATTTCATTTTTATCATCCAACTGAATAAAAAAACCTTTAATTGATTCACTGCTCCGTATACCTCCACTCAGAATACAGATTGACAAAATGAGAAAAAAAGGTAAAACCCCATGTGGTATAATTCTGTATGGTAAATTATAATTTTTCAATAATTCACTGCATTACCAGGCCATGAGAATATAATTTTTGGCACATGTAATGATGTTTACAGAAAACTGAACTGGGTTGTGCTCTTAAAACATTAGGAACATATTGAAAAACTTCCTGTACTTTGTCCTTGGCCATTCCTACTTCTAATGGGAAACGATCTTTTGAAATCTGGCCTACGGGGCCTTTTATATACAAGGACACATTGATTGTTTTAGATTGATACCAGTATGCTAAATTCAAGGTCAATAGTCATATTTTGGTTTACCCTTGTGAAAGTTTATTTGTTTGTTTGTATAATACGCACACTGGATCGTCCATAACCATGTCAGCTCTGATGCTCATCTGTTTATTCCCAATCTCAACCTATTGGTAATTTCGCAGCACTACATTGTTGGCTATTTGCCTGTTGCTCTCCCTTGGAGATCGGTATTTGGTAAATCATATTCAGGGCTCCCATATTTCACAATGTCATGGTGCAGCAAAATAACATGATTATGCAAGCATCCTTTACTTTTTTCAAGAAAATCAATGGAAAGGATTGTCTAAATTGTACTAAATATCGTTGCCGATCTAATCTGAAATGATGTGGACACTGATGGCTCTGGCAACATTGGGTAATTATGGGCTAACCCTCCCAGGACCCTGCACGACCAACAAGATTTTACATGTAACACTTGGTGTAACATCTTAACAAATGGCAAACTTTATATTCTCCACGAGCTTCTGACGTCACCATGTAAGCTAGTATAGCTCTGCAAAGAAATGAAACTGACTGCTTAGCCCTCTGCATTTGACAAGCCAGCTTCGTCCTTGAGGAGAGAAAGAGAGAGAGAGAGAGCCAGCCCTGTGGGGAATTTGACTGAGCTTTAACTGCATCAAAACCTTTGCTTGGCCACCTCCTGCTTCCTGAACAGTATAGTTCTCTGGTCAGTTGTCTTTTTGACCTAGACTAGGCAAGCTCAGAATAATTGATGCAAAAGTTGGAACTACTTTGATAATAGGTACCTTTATCAGCTTAAAACATGGTGTATGATGGCAGTTTTTCATTGCTCCTGCTAATTACTTAACAAAGAATATACCTTCCTGGATCTTTTCTCCAGGTCATCCAATTTCTTCTCATTCCACAATTAGTTTTCTTAAAATGCCACGGCTTCTTTCTGTGCCAGACAGAGCTCGACACTATCTCTTTTCATTTATTGAACTCTAGTTGTTTAAATTTTTGCTACATTGTTTCTTCATGTTTATATTTAGTATCCCCATTCACCCTAGTATATGTCTACAGACTGAGATATATAAACAACATACCAGAAATTTTCACTCTTTACTCTTTCTTTGTTTACCCATGTCCATTCACCCCACTGAAACCTTTTGCTTTCTACTGCTGTTTATAGTGTCTTATCAATATTACTATTCCTTTTTTCTCAACTTGCCTTGAACAAATTTGAGTCAGATACCCTTAATTGATAACATAATTTTTATAAGTGAAATTACTCTTTTTCCAAGTTATGGTCTCTAAGCATTTTCCACACTGACAGTAATTGTCTAGCCATTTTACTTCTGCAACATATTATTGCTTCTAATATGTGTTCAAGCTGTAACTCAAGACATCACTATTTTACACAGGCCTAGTCAAAACAGGGGGGCATGGTAGCAAGTGATTAGCATTGCTGCTTCACAGCTCCAAGGACCTGGGTTCAATTCCTGGCTTGCGTGGGGGATCACTGCCTGTGTGGAGTTTGCACATTCTCCTCGCATCTGCATGGGTTTCCTCTAGATGCTCCGGTTTCCTCCCACAGTCCAAAGATGTGTGGGTTAGGTTGATTGCCCCTTAGTGTCCTGAGATGCGTAGGTTAGAGGGATTAGCAGGTAAATATGTAGGAATATTGGTGTATCGCTTGGGTGGGATTGTGGTCGTGCAGATTCGATTAGCCAAATGGCCTCTTTCTGCACTGTAGCGTTTCTGTGGTTCTATGGACAGTCTCATTGTGTATCAATATCATTCTGCACTCCCAATTCATTCATGGGATAGGGACAGTGCTAGCTAGGCCAATGGTTATTGCTTATTCATCTCTAATTGCCCTTGAAAAGGTGATGGTGAGCCAGCATTCTTGAACTGCTGCAGTTCATAGAATCAATACAAAGTCTATGGTGCAGAAAGAGGCCATTCTAGGAGCAAAAAAAAATTACTACACAGGAACAGGCTCTTCAGCCCTCCAAGCCTGCACTAACCATGCTATCCAACTGAACTAAAACCTCTTCCCTTCCGTGGATCATATTCCTCTATTCTCATCCTATTCATTTACTTGTCCACTAAAACTTTCACTACCATATCTGCTTCCACTACTTCCCTCGGCAGCGGTCCTAGGCACCTCTCCCCCCCCCCCCCCCCCCACCCTCTATTAAAAACTTGTCTCATGCATCTTTTTTAAACCTTGCCCCTTGCACTTTAAACCTATGCCCCCTAGTAATAATTGGCTCTTCCACCCTGGAAAAAAGCTTCTGACTATCCACTCTGTGCAAACTCTTCGTAATCATGTAGACTTCTATTGGGTCAACTCTCAACCTCCATCATTTTATTGAGAACAAACCAAGTTTGTCCAACTCCCCTCCATAGCTAATGTTCATAACAATATTCTTAAGCGTTCTGACTTTACCGCCTATTAAGTCTGCACTGACTGTCTGAAAGAGCATCTTACCCAGGTGCCCCCAACAACACCACCACCACCACCCCCCCCACCCATTCTAGTCCCATAACTCCACTTATTTACCATGGATAATCCACCTAACTTATACATCTTTGGACACTAAAGGGCAACTTAGCATGGGCAGTCCAGCCAACCTGCACACCTTCAGATTGTGGGAGGGTACTGTAGCACCTGGAGGAAATCCATGCAGACACAGGAAGAATGTGCAAACTACCCACTGACAGTCACCTAAAGCTGGAATTGAACTTGGTTCCTGGTGCTGTGAAACAGCTGTGTTTACCACTGTGCTGCCCATGTGGTGAAGGTATGCCAACTATTCTGTGGCAAGGAAGTTCCAAGATTTTGACTCACTGAAGGAATGGTAATCCAGTCAGGATGGTGAGTGACATGGAGGGGAACTTCCAATTGTTGGTGTTCCCATGTGTCTGTCACCCTTTTTGTTCAAGATTGTAGTGGTCATGTATTTGAAAAGTGCTGCCACTATTTGTTCTGTGTCTATTTATTGCAGAGTGAATATAAATTTATTTCCAGTGTTGGTTGATTCACCTTTCAATGTTTACTGCAGTCATCAAGATAGATTCAATTTGAATTCATTTAGCGACTATTATTGTTCAGTTTATTTGACCTATTTTGCCAAAGAAAGAAGAATGACTCGCATTTGCTTGTGCTTTTCACAACCTCAGTCAATGAAATACTTTTGAAATGTACTCTTTGCTGTAATATTGCAAGCATGGCAGCCGAGCTGAACACAACAAGCTGCCATCAACAGCAATATGATAATGAACAGATTATCTGTTTTGTGTACTGTTTGAGGGATAAATATTGACCAGCACTCTGGGAATAACTGGCTGACTTCTCTTTGATATAGAGTGGTAGAATCTTTTATGTCCATCTAAAAGACACTATCTCCAACAATGCCACGCTCCTTCAGTCCTGTATTTGAGTGTCAGCCTAGCTTTTTGCACCAGTGTCCTGTTGTGTGGCCCACAACCTTGTGACTCAGAGATGTGAGTGCTACTAACTGAGACATTTTTACCTCAGTTTTTGTTTAACGACTTAAAATCTCTAGTTAGGATTTTGCTCTTCCCTGCTGTAAAATGCCTTTAAGGGAAAGCAGCATGGCATCACTGGAGGGGACGTGTGTCGTGCGAAGCAGTCTCAGTTTCACTTTGGTCTGTGACTTGAATGTAGCAGATACAGCTATATTCTCGACCTTTGTGTAAATGTTCTTGTGTGCGTAACCCAAATAAATGAACAAAGTGTTTATCAAATCCCTTATGACTGATTGGTGATTGTACATCATTATAAAAACACAACATGCTGTGCAGCAATGGTCAAACGGATATAGACCGATACAACAGTCTTACATCATGTTACATGACATATGTTGACCCTTGATGTTTTGGCCAGACCACAGCAAAGCTACAGCATTAGAAAATATTGAAATCGCAGTATGGTGGCTGCACAGAAAAGCCTTGAAAACGCAGGATGGGTAGTGCTTAGAAGAAGAGCTGGTAAGCAGATGGATCCTTCATTATGAGATTGCAGCTCATAGTCTGTCAGTTCCCAGAGTGGGACATTGCATCGAGAGGACCAGCATAGGATTAGCTTCATCACGAAAGATGAATGATCGGGGAGTGGACCAAATCAGAAACAAGTGAGAGAGAATCAAACAAAAAGAAAAGCACACAAAACTGTCAGATGATCCAGAGCCACACAAGGTTGTGAGAATAATGGGTGGCCTCGAGTTGCTGAACAATAAATTGAATCAATCAAGGCAAAAGCTCAAAGGTTTATTGCCAGAGGGACGAATTTTCGCGTCCTGCCTCCGTTGGTAGGACAGATTATGATTTTTCAAATGCAGAGCTAGCGGATAGAGTGTTGAATTTGGTGATCACATCCACTTCCATGGAAACATCCTGGAAAGATTGGCTGGACAAGCTCAAAATGTATAGTATCGAAGAGCTGCTCAAAAATGCACATAACTATGAAGTGAACCTTGCAAATCAACAAAATGTATAGGTCTCAAGGACAACCCCAATTGTTAATGCACTTGGTAGAATGCCTAAACTTGGCAAGCATTCTGCATGCTTCAAGGAATGCCCAAATTTCCAACAATTCTATGAGGGGAAAAAAAGCCATTGGCAGCTGCAGTGTACTGGAGCAAAGACTGATGCAGCTAGAAAGAGTTGTGCACTGATCCAAAAAGATTATACATATCACAAAGCAATAAAAATAATATTCTTGTATCCTGAAAGAAACACATATATAGGATGATTGTGCACATCATTGTCATTTTCTGGTTTATCAATGAGACAAAGAGCAATGAACACTTGTTTCACACCACCAGCCTCATGAAAAGCAAAACTGTCATTGTACTACCCAAAGTATTTGCCAAGATTCAAATTCTATCCCAAGGAAATTGGTAACTATTCATTATTGGCTGAGATTGACATGGGAACATGCTAATACAGTACCGCTGCAAACTCTAAAAAATTGTCCACAGATATGGAAGGCAGTGCCGAAATCAACTTCTGCACAAGTTTCAGTGCACAATGGTCCATTAATTGCATGGGATGGTTTCATTGTCCTGGAGTGCAACTATAATCAAATTCCCTGAGTGTCATAGATGTTCTATATTGTGAAGACTAAAGATCCAGTGATTATTGGTGCAGCAAATCGGGATATGGCAAATCAACCTCAAACTAGTCCTATCACTCATTTCTTTACTAACATCAAAAAAGCCCTCTTTACAACAATTTGAGGTCCTTATCTGCTTCAAGAAGATGACCATCATCCTGGTACCTAAGAAAAACCAAGCAGCATACCTTAATGACTATTGGCTGGTGGCTCTGACATCCATCATTATGCAGTGCTTCGAAAGGCTAGTCATAGCACAAATGAATTCCAGCCTCCTGAACTACCTGGATCCACCACAGTTTCCTTATCGCAGCGACAGGTCCACAGCAGATGCCATTTCACTGACCCTGCATTAAACCCTGGGACACCCATGTGAAATTCCTACTTACTAACTACAGCTCAGCCTTAAATACCATTATTCCTCTAAAATGCATCTCCAAATTCCGTGGATTAGGCCGTGACACCTCCCTGTGCAACTGGATCCTGAACTTCCTAAATCACAATCAGAAAGGATAGGCAACGATGCTTCCTCCATGATCATCTTCAACACCAGTGACCCACAAGGCTATGTTCTCAGCACCCTACTATACTACTTTTATGCCTATGACTGTGTGGCCAAATGCCACTCCAATTCAATTTTTAAGTTTGCTGACAACACCACCACATTGGGTCGGATCTCAAACAATGACGAGACAGGGTACAGGAATGAGATAGATAATCTGGTGAACTGGTATGGCAACAATAATTTCTCCCTCAATGTTAACAAAATAAGGAGATTGTCATCAACTTCAGGAAGCATAAAGGAAACCATGCCCCTTTCTGCATTCATGGGGACATAATAGAAAGAGTTGGAACTTCAAGATTTTAGATGTCCAGATCACCACCAACCTGTCCTGGTTCCCCATCCTCCCATGCCAATACTATAGTTAAGAAAGCCCAGCAATGCCTCTCCTTCTCAAATTTGGTATGTCCAACTTTTATAGATAGAAAGCATTTTTTCTGATTGAATCACAGCTTGGCTTCTGCTCTACCCAATATTTCAAGGAACTATGAAAGGTCGTGAATATAGCCCAAGCTATCATGCAAACCAGCCTCCCATCCATTGATTCCGTCTACACTTCCCACTGCCTCAGCAAAACAGCCAGTATAATTAAGGACCACACACATCCCCGACATTCTCTCTTCCTCCTTCTTTTGTTGGAAAAAAGATACAAAACACTGAGATCACATATCAACTGACTCAAGAACACCTTCCCTGCTGCTGTCAGATTTTTGAATAGAGCTGCCTTGCATTTAGTTGACCTTTCTCTATACCCTAGCCATGACTGTAACAATACATTCTGCAATCTTGTTAGCTTCTCTATGAACAGTATGTTTTGCCTGTTTAACATGCAAGAAACAATAATTTTCACTATGTTAATACATGTGACAATAATAAATCAAATCAGAACGATTTGACAAATTGGACAGATCCAAGGGAGCTGCGAGGTTATGTTGCAGGAGAATTTAAGTTCGTTAATTGATCTGATATATTGTGTTCAACATGAATGCCAATAACTGCAAGAAGAAGTGGCAAAAAATTCTTTATAGAAACTGTGGGAACTTTCTATCTATAAAAGTCTATAATTGAAGGGTTGCCTAATACAATTCTTGAATTTATTAATCGAGATGTAGCAGCCTAGCTAAATGAATGATTTGCATGGTGAAATCTCTAATTCTTAAATATAGCCAGACCAAGCAAGAAGTACACATTACAGTGCTACATCTGAGAGTGACACCTTTTAAATGAAACTATTCCATCATCAGCAAAGCTCATGTTTGTAAGGCTAGTGTGTACCAGTTTACCTATTCTTAGACATTCTTCCCTCTCAGAAACTAGAGAGCAACTTTGAAATCTGCAAAAAAGGATGACCAAAGTGCAAACTAAACATGTAGGTATAGAATTGCCAAGCTTAGAGTTGGGATAACAAGAATGCATTCAAGACCCCTTAGGAAATATGTGGCAACCAACCAAGGTTATGATGTAGAGATGCTAGCATTGGACTGGGGTAAACACAGTAAGAAGTCTGACAACACCAGGTTTAAATCCAACCGATTTATTTGATAGTAAACTCGAAAGCTTGCGAGTTTACTATCAAATAAATCGGTTGAATTTAAACCTGGTATTGTCAGACTTCTTACTGTGTGAACCAACCGAGGTGACAGGGATTACCTTGGAACCAAGGTCCTCTGATATCATTACACGCAAGCATGGTGGTAAGGTGCAACCAGGAAAAATCAAATCCATTCCAGCTTTGCGAATACCATATAGTACTATTACACCGAAGACTAGATCCAAACTGCAACCAAGAATAGCAACCAAGACTGGCAATCCCACAGATCGCTGTGAACTATTAAAGACAACTTCAGAAAAGGTTACCAATACAAAATCTGGGCAATCTGGACAGATCACCTTAGCACTTTAGAAAATCATAGATTCATCAGTGTTTTACGTATATGTTAACCCTGCTGCTAATGTCTTTGAGCTTTTAGCTTTCTATAAATGTTTCTAAATGTTGATTCTAAATAAACGAACTCCTCACGTTTACACAATAGCACGAGTGGTGCTTTTATATTGTTATTAAAAAATCCTGACACTGCCAATTGATTATCTCTCAAAGCTTACCAACTCCATAATCTGCTGAATGAATTAGTAATAAAATGTAGATAAATAACTGAACATTTAATTAGTCTTTGAATTTATTTGGCATCTACTTCCCTGACTGCACCTTCTTCCCAGTATCTCCAAATCTCTATTTTAGTACCAATTACCTATATCCAGCTCATTCCACTGTTCTCTTGGTATAAAATCATTGTACCATGTGTGGAAAATAAACATAAAGCCCTATTACATCCTATTTAAGAATATTACTGCTTTGCAAGGTTTTTCTCTGGAATGCTAAATGACAGCGCACCAGTAGTATGCTCACTAATTAAATTGTGATAGATGTAACAATGTAATTATTTTATGTACTGGATTGGCCACCGACAAAAGTCCTCATTATGCTCGAGCACAAAATTGAATTGAATAACTGGGAATATGTGATCTTGTATGAAAACGACGATTTCTGGATTGCCATACAGGCTGTTCAGTTCTACCAGTTCACAGAATACAGTTGACTCTAAAAACAGTATAGTAACTCAATTAAAATTAAACAAAATCCACAACTCAATTCAAGGCAAGTTGAGATGGGCAAGAATTATATTGCACAGGTTCTGTAAAATAATTTTAAAAACTAAGCAGTTAAACTTCATAAAATAAATCCAGTGAAATATGAAACTTAATACAAATGATTAATTCCTTAAGTCTGAAAATATAGTGCATATCATTTTCAATGATAATACTTTCATTTGCTCCACACTCTTCAATTTGGAGGACATTCATTTTGAATAATTCTTTAAGAAATTCACTTTTATAGCCTGTCTTTGGCAATAACGTTCTTTTGAAGAACCATGCACTTAATAATCTTCTATTTTAATGTAAAGTAATCATTGGGAATATCATTAAACTGCCTACATTTTTGGACTGTTCCCAGTTGGTGTCTTTTAAAATATTCAGGCATTGACTTGTACAGTTTTGACTACAAAAATGATAATTGCATAAAACAAATGTTAGAATGTTAAAATGTAAGGTGCTTAATGTATTTTATTGTATTTACTGTAATTCTGCACTGATTTGTCAGGCAGCAATGAATAATGGCAGGCAATATTAGTTTTTTAATGCGCTTATACTCTGTTTAGTGCCTAAACCACTCCACTTATGCATTAGTCATCATGAGTAATGTTCTGATCTTTCTATTAATTATTGTCATTAATAATGCCATGGATCATTCAATGTTAGTTAATAACATTTTCTGATAATATGTAATATATAATCATTAGTGCACAAACTGCCAGGTAATTATAGTGATAATGATCACGAAAAGTACCAAATAATTTGATTTGAAATAATTCTCCAACTTCCAAAGCTCCAGGAAGGGATATCAGTGTGACTATATTTTAGTCTCTGACTCTGTATGTATAGGCTTGTGTTGATTTATTGGATTTCCTATCAATTCAGTCATATTATCTTCACTCTTGCAAGCTGAACCCAAAAATTAGAATTGATGAATTGTACCAAGCTTAAAATTTTCAGTCCAAGAATCTTCTGTAACAGAATTTGCTGAACTATTTCTGCAGGTAGGCACAGTGGTTAGCACAGCTGCCTCACTGTGCCAGGGAAGCAAGTTCAGTTCCAGCCTCGAGCAACTGTGTGCCGTTTACACATTCTCGCCGTGTCTGTGTGGGTTTCCTCCGGGTGCTTCGGTTTCTTTCCACAGTCTAAACATGCACGGATTAGGTTGATTTGGCCATGATAAATCACCCATTAGTGTCAGGGGTACTCAGAGGGTAAATATGTGGGGTTATGGGGATAGGGCTTGGGTGGAATTGCTATCGGTGCAGGCTTGATGGGCCAAATGGTATCCTTCTGCACTGTAGATTCTATGATCAGCTCTCAAGTTCCAGACTGGGGAAAGGACACTGATAACTGTTGTTATTCATCTACATGAGATACAAAACTCTCAGTTAATTTTATCCATGGGGTTGTCAACTGTCTGAACATATTGATTGACTGATGCGCAAATAACTGAAGTATGATAGTAAGGGTACAAGACATGGTACATTTTTGAACCTTATTAATGAACTGTTGGCGTACTGTGAACACTAGGCTGCTGCTCACTACCTTTGAGCTGACCATAATATTGTATGTTCCAAAGGTAGGTTCAGAAGGTAGCTCCATGAGTGGTGGCTCCAGAACCAAAGGTCTTCTGCATCAAGTAAGATCAAAATGTTAAAAAAGCCAAGTTAAGGACACTTCATCAGAATACGCAAAGCATTTTCAACAGGATAGATGATTTGAAGGCACAATTAGGCCTATAAAGATATGATTTATTTGTCATTATGGAAACATTCAATCCCTTCCTAACTGACAAAAGTGGCAGCCGTGTGTACCATCAACAAAATGTACTTCACCAAGATTTCTTCGGCAGCATTTTCCAAACCCATGTCCAGGACCTTTAGAAGGACAAAAACAGCAGGTACCTGGGAATGCTTCCACCTGAAAGTTCCGATCAAAGTCACCATCCCGACTCCTTCATTGTCGCTGTGTCAGTGAATTCACTCCCTCATAGCCCTTTGGATGTACCACAGTTCACCGACGGCAGTGGTTCAAAAAGGAAGTTCACCACCTTCTGAAGGGCAACTAGCAACTCCCAGGACCAATAAAAAGAACAATCTCCTCCAAAATAAGAAGGAAAGATTCATATAGCGCTTGCCTTCTAAAAGAACTGTCAGTGAGTAACCTACAAAATATTATTTTGCATGGTTTTTGTATGTTTTACCTTATTTTTAAATGATGTGATGAAGTAACATTACAGCAGATTTGCATTACCGAAGTACATAGCTCGAATCAGTGGAATTTTCAGATTCAGTAGACCAATTTTTGTTTAGAGAATACTATCACATCAATTCTCACCTGAGGAGATGGGTGGGATGGTGTTGGGCCTGCCAACACTAGATATAATTCTTGGGAGGCCAAAGGGACTGGAGAGCTCAGAGGTGAGCAGGATAGAAAGCAATGGTTTGGTTCTGTAATATAAGTAGTTAGGCCCTTAAGCCCTCAAATCTTCTCCCCTACCCCTTGCCGCCTATATGCCAATTCAGTCCCAATGTATGCCCCCAACCACTCTCATGTCCCTTCTCTCCCTCCATGCCAAATCAATGCAGACTCACTGAATCCTCCATGTCAACTCAATGCCAGCTCACCAAGGCAGACCTCAGGAGCTATGTGGAGACTAAATAAAATTAACTTAAATCTAAAGAGTGCTTTCACTCTGCATACATCATGGTGAAAAAACTCAACTGTAATTCTCAAGTGGTTAATCTCTTGTTGAAGCAAACAAACTTCTATTCATGCCTCACATCAAAAACAGCTAATTATTTAATACTTTTTAAGCTGCCAATCAAACTATGAACTCAGAACTCCCTTCGAGATAATTATAGGATTTGAAGCTCAGCCAACCTTGCTTAATGACATAATAATAAACGTTATGGAAATGTCACCAAATACTGTGGGAACAGATGTTACTTCAGCTGGCCTGTCAATCAAAGTAATCCAACATATGCCTCTTTTAAACACTTATTGGCAAGGTCAGTCAGATTTTTTTCGAAAGATAAAATGGCAGTAGATTTAAAAAAGACTTGCAATCGTGACAATTAAAAATCTTATTCACCTTCAAAAGCATTCAAAACAATTCCTAGACTTTGTGACTTCCACATTGTGGTTAATGTCCTTGCTACACCTAAAATGGAGTCTGTTTAAACTCAGTACGAAGGATAAATGGCCATGCTGAGCTCAAGTTTCCCTCCTTGGAACGATGCCCCATGCCTTTCCTACACTGGCAAAAATGGAATCTGTCAGAAATGGAGTAGGATTTTGATACCTGAATTCTGTCCAGCATTTTTCTAAAAAAATTTCATGAAAATAAAACCTCTTTCAGAAAAAAAGTCCCATTGTTCACTGGAATCAACTGTGGGACTTTGTGAAATAAATATTAAACCATACAACCATATTTTTAATTACAATATTGATAAATACTTCTTGTGAAGACCTGATTATAAAGAATTACATTATAGTCTATTCCAAACTCTTTTCAGTCCAAACTTATTGATAGAGCCATAAAAAGAGCAATTTACTTAATGTAGCAAGCAATTGGAATACTGACTTCAATCAGTTGTTAAAAGTGCAATTTAATGGTAAACAGCAACTGAGTTGTCCTGGGTTTCCCTTCATTACAGAAGATTGCTGCTTGTGTGTGTGGAGTCACCAGTTGTGCATTCCAAATTGACTGTGGAGTTTGATTCCAGACATGCATGGGTTTCCATAGTGCTGGCAAAGCTAAACTGTCTGATTTTTATTGTGAATGCAGTCTTTCTAATGTAGTTGCCTTCTGCACTGTTTGAAGCAACCAGCTCTACTACTTTAGTTTGTTCCGCAGGCATTTCTTGTGCATTTTTCTTTCAGTCTAGGGTGGACATACCACAGATTCAGCTTTGAGACGTTAACATTAAGCTCGGCCTATCTTCCTGGTGGTATCCGAATTTAAGTTGTGAATAGCTGTTTCATGGACTATAATGTCAGTCATATATACTACATTTATTCTTTTTTATTCAGTCGTGGGACATGAGTGTTACTGGCTGGCCAGCATTTATTGCTGATCCCTAGTTGTCTTTGAGAAGGTGATAGTGAGTTGCCTTCTTGAATTGCTGCAATCCATATGCTGTGGGTTGACCCTCAATGCCTATAGGGAGGGATTTCCAGGATTTTGACCCAGTGACTATGAAGGAATGGTAATATATTTCCAAGTCAGGATGGTGAGTGGCTTCGGTGGTGGTGTTCCATGTATCTGCTGCTTCTGTCCATCTAGATGGAAGTGTTTGTGGATTTGGAAGGTGCTGTCTAAGGAGTTTTGAATTGATGCAGTCATCTTGTCGATAGAACGCACTGCTGTTACTGAGCATTGGTGGCGGAGGGAGTGCATGTTTGTAGATGCCAATCAAATGGGCTGCTTTGCCCTGGATGGTGTCAAGTTTTTGAATTGGAGCTGCATCCATCCAGGCCAAAGGGGAATATTCCATCACACTTTTGACTTGTGCCTTGTGGATGGGCTTTGGGGAGTCAGGAGGTCAGTTACTTGCTGCAGTATTCCTAGCTTCTGACCTGCCCTTGTAGCCACTGTGTTAATGCGGTGAGTCCAGTTAAGCTTGTGGCCAATGGTAACCCCAAGGATGTTGACAGTGCGGGATTCAGTGATGATAACACTATTGAATGTCAAGGTGTGGTGGTTAAAGTGTCTCTTATTGATAGTCATTGCCTGGCATTTGTATGGTGTGAATGTTACTCGCCACTTGTCAGTCCAAGCCTGGCTATTGTCCAGATTTTATTGCGTTTGAACATGGGCTGCATCAGTATCTGAGGAGTCATGAATGGTGCTGAATATTCTATTACATCTCAGTTCAACCGTTCTTCAATTTCAGTTCTTTGAAATACTTTATTCTTGGACACATTATCTTCTTGTCTGATATTCTAAATGAGTCCCATGTTAGAATTACAGAAGCCCATCGAGTCTGCACCAACCACAATCCCACCCAGGCCCTACTTCCATATCACTACATATTCACCTACGAGTTAATTCCTCTAACCTACACATCTCAGGACATTAGGGGGCAATTTTTAGCATGGCCAATCAATCTAACCCACATATCTTTGGATTGTGGGAAGAAACCCATGCAGACATGAGGAGAATGTGCAAACTTCACACAGATAGTGATCCAAGCCGGGAATTGAACCCAGGTCCTCGGAACTGTGAAGCAGCAGTGCTACTGTTTCACCCAACTTGAACTTGTCCAACTGCTTCATATGTCTGGAATACATAGACCATGTCTTACAGGCAGGTAGAAGGTTAGGTATTACACAGCTTAAAGGTTCCTCATTCTAATTGTGTTTAATTTTTTTAAAAAGATTGAATTTTTGAAAGCAAAAGAACTTCCTTGAATGAAACATGAAAAAGCCAAGTAGAGATGGGAACATATTGACAATGTGTGTGCTCCTGGCTTCTCACCATCTATTTTAGAGAATGTGAGAGTATATGAAGTGGATGGAGGACTAAAGACAAGGTAGTAACAGCAGAACATGGGGGAGGGGAGAACGGAGGGGTATGTGAGTGGTTCAAAGGGGAATGAATGATGGCATTATAGGTCTCATGGCAATCAAAGTCTACTGGGAAATTGGAAAGATATGCACACAATGGGAGAGAGATCATGAAGGAAGTACACTGTTTTTCTTCCCCACACGTACAATGAGAGAGAATTTTGCAAAAGACTTTGGGCTGGATGTTCATGTTGGAATCGAGCAGCTGGGCAAATCCTGATATCATAATCCTGTTTCCAACTTGAGAATCCCACTAGGTAAGTACTGAAAATTTCCATTCTTGTTTGTAGCTGTTATTTTATGGTGCTGCTGAAAGTGAATGGAGTTTTGGAACACCAAATTTTCCATCTTCATTTTGAGAGCAGTGGCCATGGCTGAGATTGAAGTATGCCACCCAAGATATTCCGGGAGTGCCGGCCCTAAGTATTCTGAAGGTGGGCAGGTTAAAAAGCTCACCTCCCTTCCTAAAACTCTCCCAGCTTGGTGCTTCTGAGAAAATAAGCAGCTCACCTACATAAAGTTCTGACTATTTTAAACCTATCACTCAACCTTTTCATCCTTTCACATGCCTCATCCTCGCTCCCTGATCTTCACATATTTTCCACTTTATAGACATAACTCATAAACTCTATTGATGGACATTTGACTAAAACTCCCTGAGTAAAGAAGCAGAAATTTTAAAGCAGCTGTACAAGCAATGTGAAGCATTTGTAAAAGGATTAAGCAGTTGCTTGATGGCCAGGAGTCCATAAAATACTGAGTAAGCAAATAGAACAAGTACCACAACAGAGGTGTACACTGCATACGTAAAGTGAAAGGGGAAAGATTAAACAATTACACCTGGTCGTCATACTAAGTACCCTTTCAATATTGAGAGATGTATTCCACCTTTTTATCTATTAAATGAATTTTTTCAATTTATCTTTTCTACGTTTACAGTGTTGATCTTCTAATTGGCAGCTTGCCAATTGGCAGAAGTAACAATCTCGCCAGTACATTGGACAATGTAACTACCCCTTAAACAATTAAAATGTTTTCATAACTCTTTTGTCTAATGTAGATGCAACTCGTACTAGAGCATTTAATGATAAGCTGTAAAGAAAACAAAACCACTCCATTTACCTTTCAAACTCTTTCTCCCCTCCAATCTAGTTCACGTTTCTTTACAACTGATATAAAAACTGACAACTGCCAAAGATCATTTGATGAAAATTTTAAAAAAACTACCTCTGGGCCTCTTAGCATCCCAGCAACACTGACAGCTTCATCTTTCATAGGTATAGGCAGATTCTTGAGCTTGCTCTCAACTCCATCTTCATGAAAATAGCCAAGGGTAGAAAGAGAGGTGGGAATTCTGACTGTCCTGCGCGGCAGTCATTATTTTTTTTGAGATCCACCTCTATCTGGCGCTGAATGATGGACATTTCTCCCATGCTTTCCAGTGGAGACATTGCAGTGCCTCCACTATCAGGAGTGTGTCATTACAGCATAACAGGTTTTCAGCATTTTCATTATAATTGTAGGTAAATGATGAAGATCTACAAGGTCAAATTGTGTGATTTCAAAATGGAACCTCAGTTGCAACTGGCAAGTACCACAGCAAATCTTGACATGTCCTGAATTGAATGTTGAACAAATTTTTATGCTTTAAAACTGAACCCAGAAGGCTGCAAAAGTTGGTCACACTAGGGTCATCTGACTTGAAACCATTCCCTTATCTCAAGGGAACAATAGGAACATTGTAGACTGTTGTTGAATCAATGCCCTTTCTTGGAACTAATCCAAAAAAGTATTATCCAATCGAAAAGCTGTTTTGAACACAAAGTCACTGGTTGTCTCAAATTCTCAACGTATCAAACAACAGTGCAGAATGATTGGAATCAATCAGCACCTTTTGTTTTAGAAAGGACCTTGAACTTTTGGCTGTCACATGATGAGAGAACCATTTTTATATCAGCTAGAAGCTGCTTGCAGACAAAGAGTTCACTAAACTACTTCAAGTTTTCCAAACAGTCAAGGTAAGAAACAGCAATACCTCAAAAGTGTAATATCATAATGGAGAGTATAACCCTCCCCGACTTTTTGCAACTTTGAGTTCTTTTGAGAACGAACCTCCTGGAAATTTGGCTCCAATAAACCTCTCAGCCTCCTGAATCCTTTGCTTTACCAGACTTTCATGTCAACCGTGATGCTCCACATTCATCTAAGAAAGTGCAGGCTTGCCTTGAAAGAGACTGAGATCATTATTAGCTGTAACAGTATATTTTTTAACCTTCATCTGTATCTACTCTGTCAGTGCGTGTGTCTATGTGTGTGTGTGTGTGTGTAAGACGAGTGAGTGAGTGAGAGTCAGGCACACCTTACTGGCTGTAAGCGAGGACTGAGAATTTGACACCTAATCAAATCTCCGTTCACTGCAGTAGGACCAGAAAATTCCATAAGATTTGACCCGTCACATTTTAAAATCTGGGCTATGTGGGAAAATAAATAACTGTCTTTATTTATAAACAGAAAAGTCTGCTATTGGAATTATTTAATTGGGGCACTCACCCTGAGGATAAAAAAGCATACATATCTTACATACAAACAATTATGAGCAGCAAGTAGAAACACAAAAAATTCTATCCGTGACACTAGTTATTTCTTGCCTCTATGCTCTCTACAACTGAAAACTGCAGTTGATTTCTGACTTCCCATGAGAGGTTGGATAGTTTTAGAGACAACTTAATGTTAAAATACCATTTGCAGAGTTAGCTTAAAATACTCCAGAAATTCATACCAACTACAATACCATTTCCCAAGCAGCTCATTTATGCCCTCTGAATTATTCAAATACCATTTCTTTGCATTTGTTTCCAAATTTTGGCAACCATTTTTCTTCAGATGTTTTTGTTGCACTGTGTGTGGATTCATGGAATTATTGCACTGAACATAATAAGGCTTCTAGATTTACATTTCTGAATAATCATTTTTAAATTCCTACTTTGTATGTACCCGAATAGTTATTTTTAATACAATGACTGACAAACAATGTTATAAATGACTAGCTTATTTTCTGAGAAAGGGTAGCATTTCACCAACCTGTTTTGCAACAGGCTGGTTGACAGTGCACTGCAATGAGTAAACTACAACTGACAACAATTCGATTTTGTTCCATTAAACTGGAGTTAAGATACTCTGCAGTGAATCTGAGGCTGCTTTCAGCAAGAGTCTGCGCAACAGTAATCGAGATCAATCACAGTTATGGATGCGCAGCAGTGCATGATGCAGTTTGTTTCGCTGCCCTCTGTAATTGTTGAAAATAAACTCTTGTATGGCAGTGCAAATAAGGCTAGATTCATGTGAAATTTTCTGGGGAATTAAGTTGGATCAGGCACATTGGGAAATGCATAGCCAGATTTCACCAATCTATTTTGTTGGAAATCAAATTAATTAAATTAAATTAATAAATTAAACTAATTTAGGATCTGTTGCTCCCAAGCTGAATGGTCTCATATGAACAGTTACAAGACGCTTCTGATTTGTGGATCATTTATATTGGTAATGTGATAACGTATGTTGCTTTCCACTTTTGTTGTTAATAACCAGCTATTCTCTCTTAATAACCAGCTTTTCTCTCTTGTGCATGCAACCTCACAGGTCAATGTGTCAGTAGGGACCCATAAGTACTCTCCCTCAGGGTACTGCTCTCTTCCCTCTTAAATACAAGTGAATCACGACTTGCAAAGCAGAATGTGTTATATTCACGTTCAATCAATGATCTGTTATTCAACCTTTTGATTTTTAGGTTTAGTAAAACCAATAAAAAATATTGTTTCCATTGTGTAAGCAAATACATTTTCAACAGGCTAAGGTAAATAAATAAGCCTTGCATCACATTCTTTATCACATTTTAATTTTTTGGAATAAATAATTTAATTGTTGAAATGTTGTATCTTAGACGTGAACATGTAAAAGAAATCATTACATGAACTTGTTACAAACCAAGTTGATGGAAGTCAGTTCTAAGATGCAATAGTATACAGTGTTCAGCATACTCAGTTTGGTTTAGATACATGTAAAGTCGTATCTTCAGAAGCTTCCACTGCAACCTTCACTTAATCAGTAACTATCAAGGTGACTATTTATTGTCAGACATGAAGCATTAGAAAGTCAAGTCATAAATTAAAAGAGTGAAAATAGCTTGTATTCTTGCTGCGCTATCATTCCTTGTATCCTGAAGGTGCAAGGTATTCAATATATTTGCACACCCTTTTTTCCCTCGATCACTTCACTCATTATCATTTACATCAACTTAATGAACGAAATGAATCATTCGCCATTGCAAAATTGCATCTGCTACTGTGTTTTCACACTTTGAATCTGGTCCTTGAAAATCATGAATTAAAATGATGATTAATGCTCTACCATATCTTTTCAGGGACAATGGGGAAACAGAACAGCAAACTTGCCCCTGAGGTCATGGAAGATCTGGTGAAGAACACAGAATTTAATGAACATGAACTCAAACAGTGGTACAAAGGATTTCTTAAAGACTGTCCTAGTGGCAGACTGAATTTGGATGAATTCCAGCAGCTCTATGTAAAGGTAGGCATATTTTTCAGTATAAATTAATTTTGCTCAGTGACATTATTCTGGGGGATTAAAACAAAGCAGCTGATTATATGTAAAATTCCAGTCAGTAAAATATGTCAGGGGAAGATTCAATATATTTGCCACTTGATAACGATGCATTAGACAGTTCCTTTATTGGTTTGACACCAACAATTTTGCAATGTATTGCACACTATCAGTCTGACCCAGGGTGGTTGTTTAAATTCATTAAAAAAAATTAAGACTCATATAAGTCAGTTTATTGGGAGGTATGAAAAGTCAAGTGCATAAACAAACATTTTGAACTACTGGGCTAAAAATTATTCTGGGACTCCAGCAATTCTTTGGTGTAATTCCACCCACCTAGCAGTGAAGTTGGAGACTGATGGAATCTCAATGCTATTAAATATTCAGTGATTTTTTTTAATATGCTATTTTTGATGGCTGCTGAATGGAGTTGTTGTGCATAATACACAAATATATTGCAGTACTGGAGCTCACACTGGGGCTGCCAGATTGATTTTTGTGCATAAGTATAATCCCGCTATTTCCACAAGAAATTTGTGAAAGTGCTGTGTTTCAGGGAGAATTCTCCTTTCGATGTAAGCTGCGTGCCTCAAGATGTTACTGAATTCTACCGTAATCAATTGAATTTTGGAACAAAAATGTTTCATCATACTTTATGTTTAAGGCATAGAATAAAAACAACAAGAGCCATTATTGAACATGGGCAAGATCTGAGGCTGGAGTTGGAATATTATCTGCTGATTTGGGCAACCTTTCCAGGAAGTATTTGAAAGCAATGGAATTGTGCAAAGCACATTCAACATTATTTTCCCATGGATTAGCATTCAACCAGTTATGAAGAAAAGGTTTTAGCATTTGGGCTTCTTTTATTCAGAATGATAGGATTAGAGCGTAATTTGATAGAAACTTTGAACATTTATAGGGGACTGTGATGTGAGAAAAACTTATAGTTGGTGTGACAGTTGCAAGAACCCAAACATTTAAGACAGCCATATAAAGAATAAAAAGGAATGTTAAAAATAAATATCATATACAAAGAATGTTTCAGGATCTGGAATTTTCTGCCACAAACCATTGCTGAAGCAGAGTTTAAAAAGTGAAATATTGACAGTTTATGGAAACTAAGTAGGCTTCAATTTGATGACTAATAATTTGTGCAATTAGCAACATGAAGCAAATCCTCAATGTAAAACGCTTTGGAAATTTGGGTATAAGTGCATTATACTTTTACGCCCAAGTTTCATCGCTGTTTTTACTGATCTATTAACCCCTATGCCATAGTGCATCTCAGCTCATTGTTATGGGTCCATCCCCAGACTAAGAAGCCACACAAATGAAGATCTTGCAATGATGCTGGTTCATAATGAGTGGAAGTGGAGGCCAGAACTCAGGGTGCAGCAAATGTTTCATTTTTCTCTTGTCGTTATATTGCGAATTGCTTACATTTTAAAAAGTATCTATGGTGCCATAACATATATCTATGTATCTGTGCTGTATTTTTTAAAATATATATCTGCATTTTTATGGAATTTGTTTTAATTGCTTGAGAAAATTGAAAGATTTCATGATTGCACATTCCAAAAACTGCTTGACTTTGTTTCATGGTATAAAATATTTTGCATCTCTCTGAAATGTTATTTCTACTGAAGTCACAAGCAGTACAATCCCTGTTTGATCAGGAAACCTAGATGGTTGTTCTACTGCTGATTCCTCTATTTTACTACCTGTGTGTATGTTTGAGATGAAAAGGTACAACCTGTCCAATCTGGTTTTCAGTAACCAAATAAATCGGTCATGAGGCAAGCACTAAAGGCTGCAATTTCTGATCGGTTCAATAAAGCCTCTCACTGAGACAGAGTCTGAAGAAGGCTATTGTCCTTGCATGTGAAACAAGGAGTGGGATTTTACGGCCCTGCTTAAGCGAGACCCGAAATTCCTGCCCAACATCAGCAGACACTTCTGTTGTCTGCCCCTTGCCTGCTCCGATTCTGTGTTGGGCGCGGTGCCAGAATTTCAGTGATGGTGTCAGGAGTAATTTAAGTCAGGGATAAAACAACTTTTGAATCCTGAAAATGCAGCAGAGAAGACACCCAAAGGTTTGAATCAGCAAAATAGTTGCTGAAATGGGGATAAGGAAGAGTACACTGTGGCTGCAAATAAAATACCAGCTACAGAGAACACACAGCTAAGAAACACAGAAAAGTCCAAATCTGCAGAAAGCTACAAAAAAGAGACAAAGGAAGACAAACACATCCTGAATCTGCAACACTGAGTGAGTAAAATGGTTACAGTAAATTTTCCAATTTCAGCTCTGGTAAACATGAATGTGAAACTTGAGAAAATTGGCAGTTTTTTTCACTTATAGGGGCAAAACTATGAGATTATAACAAACTTAAATTAACAAGTCCGAACCAACAAAAATAGCCATGTATCTAACACTGCTGGGAGGGAATGCTGCACAGAGAATAGTGCCCTAAATCTAACTGATGGCCAAAGAGAAATTATGACATACATTTTGAAACCCTTGAACAAATGTTTTGAATGCTGAGTGAATGTTATGTATGAGTGCTATTTCTTCAATGTTAGAGCACTGGGTGACAAGAAACTATTAAACGGTGTATGATGGCAGTAATGCAGTTTGCGGAATCATATGAATTTCTACAGCTAAGAAATGATTTGAATAAAGAGAGATTAATGTCAGATGTCTAGGAACCTTCAGTGAAGGCGAAGCTACTGAAAGATGAGAAACTAATGCTGAAGAAAACAGTAATTATGTTAAAATGCAAAAGTTGTGAAATGTCAGCTAGGGCATATGCATGGCACAGCAGAGCGGGAGATACATTATGCTGAGTCATTTAAGGTTGAAAAAGCAAAGCAATTGCAGCCAAAGGGGAATGCTCAGAAGAAACAAAAATGTTTCATCATACTTTGTGTTTAAGGCGTAGAATAAAAACATCAAGAGGCATTATTGAACATGGGCAAGATCTGAGGCTGGAGTTGGAATATTATCTGCTGGTTTGTGGAGGAAAGTATACAAAACAAATTGATTGCCTGTAATGAGGAAAGCAATATTTTAATTGCAAAATCCTATAAGTCTTGGTAAGAGAAAAACAACATAAGCCTATACAGCTGGTCACTGGAGAGATTTCAGAAATAGAATCCAATGAAATCCTTGAAAGTGAGATTGAGGCGACATGATGGCGCATTATTCATAACGAAGGGAAAATATGCCTGAGAAAGCCCATTGAAAAGGCAAGAAGGACAATCTAGAGTTCCAGATCATGGATGGGACACCAAAATCAAACAACTAGTGATGACACTGCCACTGTCATGATGTCAATGATGAAATCACCTCACGCTGTGACGCCAGTGAGACTTGTCTGGTAGCCACTCTTATGCAGTAAAGCAATCAATTATATTTGCAACCAGGGCACTAATGCAAGCAGAGCAATGTGGGGGGCAACTCTCCCAGCCTACTGTGCTGCTTTTGTAGCGCAACAGCCTAGGGAACGCAAGTGGAAGCCATTTTGCACAGCCTCCTCGAGTCTCCGGCTGGATGACTTCTAGCGCCAAAAATTATTTAAATCGCAATTTCAATATAATTAGTGGGGCCGGGACTGAAGTCTCTGGCCCCCTAGAGCCTCCCACACCACCAGGAGTATTGCACTTCAGCAGGGTTTACAATAGCTTCCTATCTGCGGGACCTGAAGGCCCAACTTTGCTGGAGTGAAGGGGGGCCATGGAGGCCTCCCAGCAGATCAGGGTAAGAGGGGAAGTGCCACCTGAGTATTCCCAGCTTGGCAGTGCCAGCCTGACCCATGCACTTCCCAAGGGACAAATTGGCAATGCCCAAGAGAACGGGGCGTGGGCTCGTTGGGCCGAAGGGCCTGTTTCCTGTGCTGTGTTGCTCTTTGTTCTTTGTTCTAGAACACCTTGGCAATGCCTGTGGGGCATTGGGCTGTGTTAAGGGGATGGGGTCTGAAGGGTACATGGCCTAATGCGGGCAGGCCATCTGGGGGAAATTGGTAGGGGGTCCTATTGCCACTCTGTATTCGGTGGTGACAGGAGGAGGGAGGCCAGCGATGAGAGTAGAGGTGTGGTGGCCTGTGGTAGGAGGGATTGGGACTGCACACAGGTGGGGGAGGGGAGTCAGAAGCTTGGGGCTGCAGGGACAGGGATGGGTGTTAAAGCTGGCCCGGACATATCCAGAGTATTACTGTGCACTTGGTGACGGGCAGGGAGGCAAGCAATCAGGCCACGGGGTGGAGGAGGGTGCGTTTTCATCAGAACCTGTTTGGGAGTGACAAAGTCACACTGGAGTCTGACCACACAGCCCTCAAATGCATTTTTTTAACAACCTCTTGCTATCTGCTTCAAAGCATCTGCAGAGAATGTTGCTTTGTTTACAAGGATAACATCTGGACATGACCTACAAGCAAGGAAAATATGTGCAATGCAGTCATGCTGTTGAGAGAGGCACTGCCCATGAGGAAAGCTGATTATGCTACAAAATGTGAAACCTTCCAAATAGATGTGAAGCAGCATCTCAACATGATCTGGACATCATCAACCCAGCAGAAATATTGAATCTGACAGATAAGCACCTTGCTCAGATGAAGCAAGCTATCCAATACAATGCAACTTTACAAGTGCTGCAGAAAGCAGTGATGAAAGGATGGCCTGAGAGTATTAAGGATGCACCTGTGATCACAAGAGGTACTAAAATGAATTGATAGCCGAAGATGGACCTTGTACAAGGGAAATAGAGTCAGCATCTTGACAGAGATGAGAAGAGAGATGCTGATGTAATTTGGAATTTAAATGACCAGAGCATGCGGACTAGCCAAAGACAATCTTCGAAAGCAAGTATTTAATAATTTCTCTGGGGCCTAGGAGAATTAGGAATACTCCCTCAGGATTCATAAAAATAACTTGGGTCACTGCTGTACTGGGATAGTCTCAGACTGGCTGGATCTGTAATAATAGGACAGCCAAAAGGCATTCATTGTCTGCAGCCCGCCAGCCCTACTTTTGATGAGGCCTAACCTCAAATGGAGCATCTGCATTACTAGTTGACCAACTACGTACTGAATCAGCCAACCGCCAGAGGCTGTTCAAACCGTTCTGTGATTTTAGACAGGGAGGGCAAACAGGCACTGCAGATAAAATCAGTGGCCTTGGGCTGATTACTATCCAATGATACTCGCCAAATGGGGAATTGGAAACTGCCAGTGCAAATAAAACTTCAGATGCGCATTTAACAAAAAGGCTGCCGAGGTATATTTTAATCTGCAGCCTGTCACCCATCCTGATGGTGAGTGGAAAAGCCCTCCTAATTTGGTGGGGTGGGGGTGGGGTGTTGGCCTCATTTAAATATGACAGGCAATTTGCAGAGCACCAAACAGGTGTCCTGATGAGGTCTCAAAGTTAAACCAAGGCACTTCACCCTCCCTACACCCGCCTGCGCATGACACACACACACACACACACACACACACACAGAGCAGAGTGACAACAGTTGTGATCACTGTGTGTGACAGAACTTGCTCAGAATATTTCTGTGAGTTTCAAAGGCTTGTGTTCCAAATTGTTTGAAATATTCATCAGTCTCAGTCTTAAATTTCACTGACTCAAGGCGCATAGCATTTTGGGGAAGAGAGTATCATATTTCAACTGCCCTTTTTTGTGAAAAGGCTTTTCCTGATTTTTGTTCTGAAATAGCCTCATTTTAATTTTAAGATTATGCTCCCTTGTGCTGGGTACCCCTACCATTGGGTACATATAGAGTCATAGATAGATATAGAGCCACAGGTAAGACAATCTTTGAGGGTTATAGATAGGACTGGTAGGTAGGGATATGATCAGTGCAACTTGTGGGCCAAAGGGCCTGTTGGTGCTGCAGTGTTCTATGTTCTATAGAATCCCTACAAAGCAGAAGCAGGCCATTTGGCCCATCGAGTCTGCAGCAACAACAATCCCACCTAGACCCTAGCTCCATAACCCCACATATTTACCCCGCTAATCCCTGAATCTATGCATCCTGGGACAATAAGGGGCAATTTAGCATGGCCAATGCACCAACCTGCACATCTTTGGACTGTGGGAGGAAGCTGGAGCACATGGAGGAAACCCACACAGACACGGGGAGAGTGTGCAAACTCTACACGTTCAGTGTCCCAAGCCACTGGAGCTGTGAGGCAGAAATGCTAACTTCTGTAACCATTGTGCTGCCCCTTACCACTTTGTTAGTCTACTGTATCACTTTAAATAACTTAAACAAACCTCTTCTCAACATCTAAGCTGAAAGAAATACGAATAAAGACTTTAATCAATCTCACGGAAGCTCAAAGTGATATGTAATGTTAACTCTGTTCCTTTCACCATAGATGCTGCTTGACCTGTTGAGTGCTTTTAGCATGTTTTGTTTTCATTTCAGCAAATGAAATACTTTTGGATAGTAGTCCTGGCTGTAAGGGAGGCAATATAATTTAGATGTGGCAATGTGCTAATGGCCACGTAACCATTGTTTTGGTGCTGCTCTTCAAAATAGTGCCATAGGTGGCACAGTGGTGAGCACTGCTGCCTCAGCACCAGGGGCCCAGGGTTGATTCCGGCCTTAGGTGACTGTGTGGAGTTTGTATGTTCTTCCCGTTCTGCGTAGGTTTTCTCCATGTGCTCCGGTCTCCTCCCACAGTTCAAAGATGTACAGGTCAGATGGATTGGCTCCGCTAAACGTGCAGGGTTATGGGGGAAAGGCAGAGAGGAAGGACTGGATGGGATGCTCCTTTGGAAAGTTGGTGCAGACTTGATGGGCTGAATAGCCTCTTTCTGCAATGAGAGATTCTATGGTTCTATCAGATCTGTTACATCCAGCTGAGAGAAAGGGGTTGTTTTGATTTAATGTCCCATCTAAAAGATAGACTTATAACACTCCATAGTCAGTGAATGAATACTGTACTGTGCTGTGCAGTAGGATGTGAATTCAAGCAAGAGTGGTACCAACTGAGCCTCAGCTAAAAGCAACCAATATATGTACTCAGAATTTAACCCTTAACTAGAAGAAGTATTTAGTCACTCATGCGTACCTTGTTTTTTGGCACACTGACTTTTTTTCTCTGATTTATGTTTCTGTGAATTACTTTGATATGTTTTTGTATGTTAAAGGCGTTGTATAAATGCAACTCAGGTTCTCAGAGCAGGTCACTGCTGATGGCTGTAGTTTCCTGGAACAAACTGCCTTTCCCTGTAATGCAATTGGACACATATTGTCAGAGGTCAGTAAGTGTCTGTCACTGAGGGCTAGCCAGTGCTCCTGTTGTACCACTCCCCCCCCCCCCCCCCCCAACCCCGGCCCCCAACAAACTGTATCTCCATTCCCCTGCCACAAACCACACCTCCCCTCTCACCCTCTCCAATTTCTGCCTCTCATTAAGTTGTGCTTTATTTTCTACAAGGAGAGAAGCAGACAACTGTGAGTGTTTGTAATGGACTTGTGTGGAGAGGAGGGAAGAGCACCTTTGTACAGGGTGAATATAAGAAGGGAATAGGATGAAGGTGAGTGATGTGTCTGCGCAGAAAGGAACGAGTGGAGCTGCAAGGTGTGTTGTGCAAGGGAATTCTGTGGAAGTCAGAGTGTGGGACTTAATGTTATATATTCCCTGTGATGCTTTCCTGAGGCCTGGATTCTCTTGGCAAACTGCACTGTTTCCAGGTTGACAAAACTACATATCTGCTGCTTCTCTCTCTTTTGAACATTTCACACCTGCTTGGTTGGAGATGCTGTCTTCTTTATCCTGTCCATAGGGGAGCTCACTCGACTACAGCTCCTCAGATTCCACAGCAGGACCTCAAGGGAAAAGCAAGAGATCTGGGGAGCAGCAGGGACTGAACGATGGTTCGACAGTCGGCACTGCTGCCTTGCAATGCTAGGGACCTGGGTTCAATGCCAGCCTTGGGTGAATGTGTGGAATTTTCATGGTCTCTCCGTGTCTGCGTGGGTTTCCTCCCACAGCAGGTTTGATGGATCAGCCATGATAAATTGCCCTTTCGTGTCACAACACGTGTAGGTTAGGGGGATTAGCAGATGAGTATGTGGGGTTATGGCAATAGGGCCTGGGTGGTATGCTTTGCTGTAGACATGCCGACGTTGAACTGGGATAAACACAGTAAGAAGTCTCTCAACAGCAGGTTAGAGTCCAACCAATTTATTTGATAGTAATCTCACAAACTTTCGGAAATGGTGTTCCTTCATCAGGTGTGTGGAACTTGTGGGATTACTATCAAATAAACTGGTTGGACTCTAACCTGCTGTTGTGAGACTTCTTACTGGGATGCTGTGCCACAGAGTCAGTGCAGAATTGATGGGTCGAACGGTCTCATTCTGCACTGTAGGGATTCTGTGATCTCCCAGGTCTTTTGCCCATTCCCATAGATGCTGCAGCCTCAAATAAAACTCAGGTGCTGATGGGCTCCATGTGGAGATCCCTTCATCGGAAATTTTTCCTTTAACAGAATGGACAGGTCGTCTGTATTGCTCTCCAGGGGAATCTGGAGGCAAGACATCATTGGACATCACTACATAAGTGTTTTAAACAGATTGCGCAATCCAGCAAGATTGCATTTTGTTTGTATTGACACCTACCTACTTTGTAATTATTAACGTCACATAAACAGAAGTGTCTGAAAAATAAAGGTGATGTAGGATGCTTAGCAGGATAGGCGTAATTAAAGAGTGATCATGAGTAGCTTTAAATAGCTTGGACTTTTCAAAGACTAGATGATGATAAGTGAAAACTGACTGTGAGGGAGCAAACAGAATCCCTTCAATCTGTTCTACAATGGAATGGAAAACTACTGTCACAATTACAGAAAGGCTGTGTTATTTAAAATGTCAGTCACTTTGTAAATGCCAGCTTAGTGATCTATCTATAATCGGAATTAATTGAGGCCTTCATGCTTAGTACCAGCTGGCTGATGGACTTTTATGCTTTCCTTTTAGTGTGAACACTGTTTGGTTAGTATCTTTGTAAAAGCAGTTGTTCTCACACATGGGTGCAATAGACACCTTCCCCTTGGACTGAATTGTGAATGAGTAAAGGCCTCACAGAGCAAGAAAAGCTGCTGGAAGTGATAGGGTAAGGGTGCCAGGGTGGTGGTGGGGTGGAGGTGGATGGCTCAGTGGGAGGCTTCATCAATTCAGGGTATTCAGAGTGCTGTTGTTTTACCTGAACCTCAATGAGGAATAATAGATGAGATTTGCTTCATCGAGGAAATTCTCACTGTAAACAGCTCCCTGCTGCAGCCACAATTCACTTGAAGATCAAGGTGGTGAATACATTGCCAGTGGCTGTGAAGCTGTCGTAAGCATAGGGCTTCAATGAGTCTGGCTCCTTCCAGGCATTTCACAGTTTACTGTCTACTGTTGCATAAAGAAGTTGCTGACTTGTCTATTCATAGAGAGATAAATACATTTTATTTCCAGAGTGAGAGACAAGGAGACAGATCGAGCACTTAGCATACCTAGGATTGCAAGATTTCCCACTGTTGACTGCAGAGAGAAAGTGTGTGCTTGTGCATGTCCAGTGTCTCATCATGACAAGACCTAAGGATATGGCAAGAGATGGGGTCAAGTAAAGGTGCATACTTATACTATTTTCAGCTTGTAAGTCAAAAGTGATTGCGCAATGAGAAGGAGGTTTGGGTACGAGGATAATATCATCTTCAGCCCACTGTTCACAGCCATTCCAGCAATGGCAAGCCAACTTAAGACATGTAGACATCCTTTCTGATTAGTTCCTACATATTGTTATGTGCCACCTTCTTCAAGGGAGAAAAAAGCGTGTTGGTGAGTTCTGCACAATCTGGTTGAATTTCTGGTGGTGTGTGAGAGTTGTGGGTATGACAACAATGCTTGCAACACTACAATGTGCATGAAAACGTACTGATGCATTGAATGTCAGATACGAAACCTGGTTAGTAGAGATTGTTAATAGGTAAATAATAGGGGTGCGGTGATTTGAGTGGCCGAGCCAAGTGGTGCATTGGGTAGGAGATGGCATTTGAAGACTTAGTGATGGAATTTCATCACGGATGTGAAATCATTGAACCAATTGCAACACTGCAACCAGCTTCTCATCTCATAACTTTCAGCAACTGCTACAACCACAAGATACTTACCCTTTTACAAGATAAAAGCTTGCTTTAAAGCAATTTTAAGCTGTCTGGCTCCACATATAAGTAATCAGCAATACATTTCACACAGAGATCATTGAAATGAGGCACCTATGTGAAGGTGGTGTACTGCCTGCATTTCAAACAACAACATAGATTCATTGCACATTGCAATCAACACATCCCATTTTAGTGTCCAACCAACTTAGCCCTCGGTGAGTTTAAATAGCATGTGCTAGCTTGAAAATTTGAATTTGGCTTCAGAAATAAAAAGCTGGTGTCAACGAAAGTGACCATTAAGCTGTTGAGTTATCATTAAAACCCAACTAATGCACTTGTGGCAAAAGTGCTGGAAAAATCTCAGCAGGTCTGGCAGTATCTGTAAGGAGAGAAAAGAGCTGATGTTTTGAGTCCAAGTGACCCTTTGTCAAAACTATTCAATTGGGTGTTTTTGAGGGAAAGAAATGTGATTTCCTAACTTGGTACTGTACTACCTGATATTAATCAATTGTCCTGAGATTCCCCCTGGAGTTCTTTTGATTGGCCGATGTGATTTTGTCAGAAATCTCAGAGACACCATGTAAATGGGCCCAAAGTCATGGCAGGTGGTCACGCACTCAAGGAAATTGCTGCTGCTAATCTATCCCCATGACCATCTTTTATGTTATTTCAACATTTGATTTCCCCGGACAGAGAGAACCTCTTTTTCAAAACACAGCGAAGGTCACTTTCACTTCCAGCGTGGGAGGAAAGCTAAGCATTACATTTGGTTGTCTGTTAGATACCAAGCCTATTTTTTCCTGCCAAAACTGTTTATTGCTCTCAAACTTTCTTTAAAAGGTTATCTCAATAGCTTTAAATATTGAGAAATAGCAGTCAGATCATGCATCTCGATGCATGGATGCTGAGGTACTTAAGAATTTACTGGATAAATGCATATCATTATACAAATTTCAATTTCCTTTAAGTTCATAGATATTTAAATGAACTTCAGATAGATCACAAATGCGATGACTCATTTTTACAGGAACATAATTTTGGCAGACGGTGTAATATATAATCTGAAATATGACATGCGGGGATAAACATGGTAATAATGTTGCAGAAAAACTTGATATTAATTTTCCAGAAACAACAAACTAATTTCTTTTGTCATGGAAATGTGACACACAAACGTCCATGTGCAGAGACAAAGAGATCTGTGCTTCCAAAAGGTTATTTATTTTAATCTACAAAGGTTAAATTAGAAAACATCCAAAAAGGAGCTTGGAATTTGCAAAACACATTAAACTCTCACCAGTTTGTGGTGCTGTGGATAGCAGATTCAATTTGGGTTGCTTGCTATTTCTCATGTTTGTTGCATGCAGCCAGTGTTCAATTACTCTATACATTAGCACGGAGCCTGATGTTACAGATCGCCAGATACAGATACGTAAAGATTTTGCACCTTTTAAAAGGAAGATGCAGGGAATGGTGGGGAATCCTTTGTATGATTAAAGTCTGCCATAAATTTTTGAAGAATGGCTGAAAATGTGAGAAAGCCAAGTATGAAAACTTTCAAAAATCAGACAATCACACCAGCAGCCAAATCCATTACAGTTCACCAACTTCAATGCAATATTGTATGACTTCAATGACACATAAGCTCAGATGTAGGTCCTGTAAGGGGGCAGATGGTAGGGGGGGTCTTGTACACCCAAGCCATCAGTGGTCAACAGTAGTTTTGTGGAGCTATGTAAAAGGTGAAGTCACCATAGTCCTAGATAGCCATTGGCTACTCTCCTGTTTGTGGGGAGAGAGCAGGCTGATGGTGATTAACACTGAGCATTACCACACCTCAGGCCAGAAACAAGATTGAGAAGACAGGGCCTTCATGCGTAACCTGAATTTGTATGGGAATTGAACCCGCACTGTTGTGTCACTCTGTTTCACAGACCAGATGTCCAGCCAAAGACCAATGAAGAGCTCTCTTGCTTCTATTGGCTCTTCAAGAAGATAACTTGCGTTAACAATCATTGTGGAGACCAATTGCTTTTAGAAAGATATTCACACTTCCAGTCATTAGCTGAAAGAATGACATGACAAGATTTCACAAGATAAAACTCACATGATTTAATATGATTTTAAATGATTTAAAAACATACCATTGACTAAATGCTATTTTCTTTTTATGGACACTCTAAATTACTGAATGGAATATTCCTGTTGTATACTTGTCACGTAATATACCCTGCAGATTTATAGTCCTTATAGCAAACAGTCTATAGTCACTCAGCTCCCAGTGGATTCCCATTTCATATTTTGCCAAGTAGTAACTTCAAGTGACAATCTCGAGATGCTATCCTCAGTTTTTGGAGAATTTCTAAAATCTATGACCGGAAGTGAAACCCATTTTGATGATTCTTTCCCTTGTCAGGAGAAGAAGGCCATGTCATGTCAGGACGAATCTCCTGGAATCATTCAGTAGGCTGCAGGATGTCCCTCTCTTTTTAATGAGAGGTCATCTTCCTCCCACATCCAGCCATGGTAGCCCACAAAACTATATAATTTCTATCTGCTGACCTCACAGCATTGCTGTCTGTTTATAATATTCTGTGACCTGTGTGGAAGCCTGTAACATGATCTAGGCAGGAATGTTAATTAGCTATTCTTGATCCCAAATCCCTTTCATCTTAGAAGTAAATAGACAGTTTACAAATAAAACGTTTTTCAATCTGATACGTGGGACTTTGGGAGACTCAAGTCTACTCATTATAAACTCAGAGATTTCTGTCATTGTCTCCAAATGTAAATGCTTTGCACCTTATCCTTAGCAAAACAACTTAAGCCTTCCCTTGAGCTCTACTAAAGTTTAAGTTTATTCATTAGTCACAAGTAAGGCTTACATTAACACTGCGATGAAGTTACTGTGAAAATCCCTTAGTCGCCACACTATGGCGCACGTTTGGGTCAATGCACGTAACTAGCATATCTTTCAGACTGTGGGAGGAAACTGGTGCACATGGAGGAAACCCATGCAGACACGAGGACAACATGCAAATCCATTCAGACAGTGACCCAAACCGGGAATCGAACCTGGATCCCTGGCATTATGAGACACTGTGCAACCATGCCACTCCAATCTAACAATCAAACAAATCAAACTTAACAGTCCAATCTCCCAGGTTTACTGTCAGTTAGACTACAGAAGAGAACGCATAGCCCCATTTGTACCCTAAATTAGAAGCTACAGTCCCAAAAATTGTAACCCCTGGATAAGGCTTGGAGTTTTTTTTTAAGTAGCTCTTTTAAGAACAGCAAAGTAGGCCATTTAGCATCTGGACACATGCAATGTATAGAGTGCATTTCTCTGTGTATTTCTTGAAATTGGAATTTGGGTTTTAAATATGTGAAAGTGATTGATTTGCACAATAAAGTGGTCAAGCACCTGAAACAAACAGGAGATTTGGCTATAATGTGATGATTGTTAAGAAAACAAAAATAGTTTTAAAGGATTTATATCTGTATTGATAAACATTAGATAAACATTTGAAAAAAGGCACAGTTTTAAGTGGGTTTAATTTAATCCTTCTGTGCATGAAAGGGCTCAAAGTTAGATTCATCCTGGACGAAGATGTTCGTATGTGTGGAGTTTGGTTAAGTTCCAACTGTGTTTATTGTGTTGATAGAGAGTTGTGGTGTGAAGGATAAATATAACAGATGGGGCACTGCTAAGAAACTGGAAGCTCATTTCCCAAAGGAGAGGGCTTTCCTTTGTTCTTAGTTGTAACTGGAAGCCAGAGCAATTGGAGACAGGTCATGAGAAATGAACAGCTCTCAACTCTGCCAGGATAAGCCAGACAGGGCAAGGGAGTTACAAAGAAACAAGCTTCCTAAGGAAAAGGTACATTCCAGAATAACCAGGGAATTGAAGCAGAAGTATTGTCCAGAAGAATTGAGTAAATAAAGTATTGAGTTAAAAGACAAGTAACTAAATTTAAAGTAGAACTACAGATTTCAGAGGTGGATGAAACATTTTGATATCAGTTTAATAAGAGTCTGGGACTTGAGTGTTAAAGCAATGTGAATCATTAAGACAGCAATCAAGAAATCCTCAAGGGGTAGATATACAACCTTGGACTGAATCCGCTGTTAGAAGTGGAACAGAAGCTTTGTTTAAAAATGTCATTTGAAAGTCTTGGATTGGATTTGGAAAAGTAAACCACTAAATGGAAGTATTACAGCCAACTTTGATGTTTTTAAAAAAGATTTCAGTGTTAAGGAGGGATATGAGGGAATATTGTATTATAATCCAATTTTTCCTAATAAAATGTTTATTTTTTATTGCTGAAACTAATTAGTGAGCTTGTGATTCTGTTCCTCCATTTTTGATTTAAGAAAGTTAAAATTATGGTCTTTAGAGCCAGGATTCCTTTCTGCGATCATCCCATCCATTTATAACATCAACTGGAGTTGTAATAAGACTTGCTTAAGAATGGTGATGGCCATAGTGTTACTGTTTCGCCAAGTCTATTGATCTCATTTTGAGGCAGTACCACTTTGTTAATGTCTGTTTTGGTTAATTAAACTCACCTTCATAATGTTAGTAAAATTATAAAAGATCAAATGACTACTCTAAGTTATTCCACTGTGCAAAATTGCCCTTAGCTGTGGTTATCTTCCAATCAACATGAGACAAGTTATAAGAGAGCTTCTGTTTCTAAGGCGTGGGACAAATACCTTGCTATATTTATAATGATTCTCATTTGATATTATTTCACCATGACTGTTACCAACAGGGATGAAAGAAGATTGAAATCCTTCCCCTGTTTTTATATTCAGTGTGTGTTTTGAGAAGGAAGAGGTGCATGTTTCTTACTCTCCAAATGTGCAGACAGTTTGAATACCCAGCAGCAAGCTTTTAGTGAGTTTAAATAAAGAGGATTATTTATTCATGCAGTCACCTCAAGAACTTGAATCTAAATCATTCATACATCCAGTCATTCACACAGACATACATTCGAGCAAAATACAGTTAAAGAGAATAGTGCAGTTTTACAGCAAAAGAATAGTTGATAATTGATGTGATTGGCTCATCTTGGAAAACACACAGTGTAGGCCTGGTGAAGAAAAGATTATTTTGACCCCAGAAGTGTAGCTAAATGAATTCAGTAGCCAAATCAAATACCAGAGACATTGTCAGATTTGCTCAAGAGATGGACTTTATTCATCCAAAGCGATGGATTTTCTGAAGGTCATGAAATTAATTACTATAGAGTCTTGTTACCAAGAGATCGGGTTTCTCTTTCAGCGGACTTTAAAAGGAATTTCCCTGGCTTGAAAATCTCACAATATTGCAGCTCCAAATCTTGAGGCAAATGCTGGAATTCACTGGATGTTCACGCTGCCAGAATTCTCTGGTCCTGCCTGCAGTGCAGCCCTGCTTGTAGATTTCCCACTGGTATGTTGTGGCTTCAATTAGAAGTTCCATTGATAGCAGTGGGATTAAAGGATCTCGCCACCATTGAACGGCACACTGCTTCCTGCTGCCGCCAAGAAACACATGGCTGGGAGGCAGGAGAATCTGTTTATACAATTGCTGTGTCTTACAGGTAGTACTTAAAGATTAAAAGGAAGAGTGATATTGCTGTGTCTCCTAGTTTCTTAGTTCCCATTTCTGAATATGGTGTTGTATTTCTGTGGATTAACCACAACTTGTGTTATCGTTTACCCTGAGTTTTGAGACAGTCAGCATTTTAGGTTCAGAATTATCCATTTAAAGTAGAAAATACCTTTTTGGATGGTTTCAGCTGATGAGTAATGATATGTTTTAGTTTTGAAGGCATTCTGTTATTATATTGAAACAATGTGGTCATTTGAATGTACCTTTTGAAAGCAAAGTCAGTACCAGAAGATTCCACACTGATTGAAGTTCCTGGTTGGAATTTTATGGCCTTTCATACCAGTGGGATCTTCTGGTCCTGACAATAGTGTACCCTCACTGTGGGTTTCCTGGCAGTGAGGAATGCACTCAGTGGGAAACCCCATTGACAGCTGTGATTGGACTTTAACCTGGTATTGTGAGACTTCTTACTGTGTATACCCCAGTCCAATGCTGGCATGGTGTTGCTAAATTCTTACTGAGTTCTTATCTCCACACCATGACAGCAGCAGGACCAAAAGATCCCACCACCAGCCCATGGTGGGCCACCTCCACTACCGCGAAACACACAGCAGGTTGCATGGAAAATCCCGTCCATGCTTTTAAAAGCTATGTGTAAGACATATCTTTCCGGGGTTGAGACACAAAAAATGATAGTATGGTGGTTGGCTAATAAAGTAATACTCAAAGCATGCACAAGAGTATATTGCTTTAAACTGGAGTAATACATGCTGTTTTTTCAGAACACAAGTACAATGCAATAATCCAGCAGTTATTGGATTGATTTTCTGTACTTTGTAGTTTCCATAATTGAGGCTTAATATATAATTAATGGGTGATAAAGTAATAATTGAATAATGGTCAGGGTCAAAAAATGGCAAGAATATCCCTGTGCCGCTCTTTATTTCAAAGCCATTTCTTTCAGTAAAAGTTACAAATCTTTTGTGACTTTGTAGTTTGGAAGAGAATCAAACAAACCTATCTGATCTGCAATTGTTTCTGCTGTGAAAAACAGTTTACATCACTAAAGATCTGGAACAGCAAAGTTAAAACTACAAAGCAGCTTCTATGATTTCCTGGCATTGCGCTAACTGGAACCATATAAGATACTCCTGGGAGCATCTTTATAACCATGGCAGTAACAACTTGCATTCAGTTCATATTAACCTCCAGCTCATTGTGCCGGGGGCAATAAAGGGAAAAACAGCTGAGACTACACAGAAACTTGTATCTCTAGGTCAGCAGCTTCTGAAAACTCCGCAGTATTCGGATTTATTCACTGACAATGCAAACCGTTTCCCCAGCACAGAGATCCAGTCGAACTCTGCAAGACATTTGTTGCTAGAGGGATTTGCTTTATTTAAATGTTCCCACTGTCACAAGTTTTTAATATATATGTGTATATAGAGTCTTATTAGTTATTCAATTCTCATGTGTGCAATTAAGCACTACAGTTTGTTATTTCATTATTCTGTGGCAAATTTATAGTACACATGATATTATGACAAATGGAAACAGAAACCTTATGTCACCTTGTCATTATACTTATAGGCAAATGTATTCTGTAACATTGCAAAAGATAACACAAAATAGTGAAACTAAGATTGGCTAATAAAACACACACGTACATAGAAGGCTGGTGACTTGGTTGCATGGCCATAAGGTGAGTCACATTTGATTGCAGGATCCTTGCTAGTAACAAATTGATGTTCCATCTGTGCAGTGTGAAATGACAAACAGGTGAAATCGTCTAGCTACCACATGGAGTTTGAATAAAAATAAATTGAATTCAGTTTGTGATAGCAAATTGAGCTTCCCCCTCACCAGAACATGTTTTTGACATACTTCCCAAAGTTAATATTATAGAAAGGTGACATTGTTACATGTGTTTTTAACAATGTGCTTTTCTAACTTCTATTCCTCAGTCTCACCCTCTGCAGATTGCATCATCCTTTTGAGGAAAGTTGTATTAGGTACTTGTGTATATTTCAAAACCTGAAGTGTTCAAACATAAAATAAATATTCTCATGTTTTCTGGATTGTCCAGATGGATTCCAATCCATCTGCCAGGACGGCTTACTCGCACTTCGATTGGGTGTGCAATTAAGAAGGTGGGGGCAACATGAAATTATGTTTAATGTGAGTGATAACACTGAATGTATTTGGCTGCAGACTGCTGCAGCTGAAAAGACAAATGGGAATCCTTGCCAAAATTCTATGTCACATCTTTACAGTGGATATTTTGGTTTGCAAGTTAATTTCTAAGCAGAGAGGGTGAAGTGTTCTGTAATGTAAACAGTAGGGAATATGCCAGTAGGGAATATGATGAGCTTTGCACAGAGATAAACAAGACAATTAGGAAGACAAAGAGGAAATATTAAATTGTAAAGTATCAAAAATATCAAATGAAATGAACTACTCTAATATGTGCACAAGCATCAAAAGAATTAAGATGAGAATAAGACCACAAAGAGATTGTTGGTCTCAATGAAGAAGCTACCAAAGGAGAAATTGTAATAGTCAAGAGGGATACTACAATAGCTCAGATGGAAAGAGAGGACATGCTGAACAAAGTAGGTAAACATAAGGAGGACTGTTATGATGGCCATGAAGGCCACGGGGGATTGTCAAAAGATCTACGTGTGGGCTTTGTGGAGTATGAGCTCCTTTAATTGAGCAGGCAAAGACTTGCCCAATGGGGAGCATTTAGCGGGGATTTCTGAACAAGCTACTTCAACTGGACAAGTGTGGTAGGTCCTGAGATGTCGCGCAATGAGCTGCTGCAACAGTCTCTCTCGGAGCACAACAAAGAATGCTTGGTGATGGGAAACTGGTGTTTTACTGAATTATTATATGGCAACAAGGATTTTTCTTTCCCATCACCTTCCTCCAGACTAGGTCTGTAATGTCAAAGTCTACTCTGATAAGAAAAAGCCATTTTGCCTCTTTTCAGGAAACTTGAACCCTATGATTTGGAATGACTTGGATCCGGAGACAGAGCACGTACATTACTTCTTCCAGCTAATAATATTGAAGGAGACAAAAAAAAACAAAAGGTGATATTGTTGATGGTATGTAGAGCCCTGACTTTCAGCATTATAAAAAGTCTGATCTATTGAGATGCCCTGGCTGAAAAACTTTTAAGAACTGGTAGACCTAGTAAAAAAACATTATGATCTGAAATCCAGTGTAATTCTTCAGAGATACTACTTCAACATGGTTGGGAGAATGCCTGTGGAAGCTGTCACTGAGTTCTTGGTTAGGTTATGGAAATTAGCTGAATATTGTGAATATGGACTATCTCTCTGTTGCAAGTCAGATGATCTAACTATGCAAAAGAAGCTGCTGATAGAACCCAATCTGGATTTAACAAAGGCATTATAGTAGCTTTATTTTATTTGAGAATGCAGAAAAAAGGGGCACAAGCAGCAATGTTCCCCAACTAGGGGGAGGGTCATTGTCTAATCAGTCCTCAATGATTTGTTTGAATCAGGTGTTAAAAGGTCCCAGTCGATATAGGAACCATAATGTCCACCATACCTCAGTCAAAAAAAAGAAGGAATAATCTGAAAAATATTAAAGAACATACTCCAGAAAGCAGCAATTGCTAGGTGATGAATTATGGCACTGTCAAAGGACGCAATTGAAACCAAGTTTCAGGAACAAGCAAATACTTACTGACTAAGAGAAAAGCTGAGGCCAGAACTTATTTGTATGATGCAGGTATCCCTTCCTCCAGAGACAGGATCACTACAACTGAATTGAATCAGCACAACAAAGGTTGTCCCAAACAAATAAGTATCTTCAATATGGTATGCAACTCCAGAGATTGGAAGAGATGAAGGCTAGATTAGCCATTTACATGTGGGAACCTTTATAGATAAAATGTATCACAGTGGCCACAATAACTTAGAGGCACCAATCAGCTCGCCTCCCACTCGTTGTATAGAGACAGGTGCCAAGCCTTAAGGTGAGAGATTGGCTCCAGCAGAACCAGCTGAGCTGGTTGGAGATATTCAGCGTAGGCATGAGGAAATTTACAAAGTTATTTGTCGATACCGAAGAGTTTTCTAAGAAGGCTTGAGGAAAATAAAAGGAGCCAAGATCAAGATCTATGCTAACCTTGATGCTGCACTTAGATATTTCAGAGCAAGACCCATACTCTAAGCTGGAGAAAGTGGAAACCGATTAGGACAGCTTGAATGTCTAGATATAATAAAGCCCATGCAATTTGTGGAATGGTTTGCCCCTACAGTCCCTGTTCTTAAGCCCAACAAGTCAGTTCCTCTCTATGGGGACTATAAACTAAGAGTCAATCAGACCTCCAAAACCTGATAGGTATCCTATGCTAAAGCAGATATGACTTATGCGAAGAAAATCAAAAATTTTGACCCTTGTCCTCATTACACCCATGGCAGTGCAGTGGCCTGGCAGGTCTTGTGTGAATGTACACGTGGACTTTGCAGGTATTTTTGTGGATTCCATGTTTGTAATCATAGTGAAGAAAACAGGATCAGTATTATATGAAGTCAAAGTCCAGGGTAAAACCTTGAGGAAGCACTTGAGCCATCCCACGTGGACTATCTCAAACCCAGAGAGTCCATGCCTGAGCATACCCCACCACCAGCCAAGGAGATGGCCACTGCCAGTACTAAACTTTAAACTGATACTGCTTTGGCTCCTCCAGGTTATGAAGGGATAGATTCAAAGATGGAGACTGAAGAAGTAAGCCCCCATGCAAATGTAAAACCTGAGGACGAACCCATTTGGTACATCTTTGACACTCCCTTCACAATCAAAGGTCTCCTGTCCGGTTTATGCCACCTGATTACCACCAACTTTGACAAAGTTCTGACTTATCGCTAAACGTTGCAAAGGACTTGCTTACAGTGGGGGTGCTGGGAGAAATTCAAACCTAAGGCTGGAGGAATATTATGGAGTATAAGCTCCATTATTGAGCAGGCGAAGATTTGCTGGGGTTAATCTCTGGAAAATATATTGGCAGGGAAGTAATGTTGGATTTCTATAACTCCTTGGTGAGGTCATACAAGCATTACTTGTCACTGTACTACCAAAAGAATAGTAAAACACATGAGAAAAAAATTAGCAAGTATGTTACAAGAGTTGAGTGGATGCAGCAAACAGCACTAAGAGGAGACCCAATAAGCTCTGTAAAATGCTTAAGGGACATGATAGGAATGGAAAACATGTTTCCGAAAGGATATAAATGTAAACTAGCCACTCACAGACCAAGAAATTAGGAGGACTTCTTTTAATCTAAAGAATGATTGAGAATGTGATACCCACTACCACATAGAGTGGTTGAGACAATAGCGTTTAAGAGGTGGGCTCAATGTAATTATGGAGATGGGAATAGAGGGAGATGGGAGCATGTTGGGAAGCAGTAATTAGAATGCAAGGAGGATTGTGTGAAGTATAAACTCCAACATAGATCAGTTGGGCCACAAGGCTGATTCTATACAGTTGATTCTGTGTAAGCTGGTACCCCATTGATAATGACAAACTACCTCAATAAACCTGTAGAATCTGTTTCAGTGGACTGTGTTTTAATTTTTCCGCAGGGTTTGTGGATGCTCGTCTGTGGCAGGGGTCAGATAATTTCTTGGGTGTTTTAAATAATTGTGCAGTACCAGTTCAGGAATACCCAAGACAAATCACTAAATTACCTTCTCTGCTATTATCAAGATTTTCAAGCCATTTGATTGAATTTTTTGAAATAGACAGGTGGACACCTTGACTACACTTCAAAAAATGTCATTATCTATAAAACACTGTAATGTCCTGAGGTGTTGAAAGATGCTCCATAAATGCAAGTCTATCCCTTTTCCTTTTTCTGTTAATAACAATTCTATATAACTGCTGCTCATAAATTTTAGTGCTTCATTCTTTAATGTGTTAGTAGATAGCCTTATTCAGTTCAGCAGGTACAGCGTTGGTTTTGTATTTGATATATTCATCTTTCCAACTGAAGAAAACTTGCAGAGAAAAATGGTCCTGTAATGTTGTAGCCCTACTTCTGACAGTGACAACATCTGGGGCAGGTAGGAAAGTTAGAGTCTACCTTCTCCTATTAGTAGTTACATGTCGGTGGGGAAGGTAGCCAGGTGCAGGTATGGTATGGGAAAGTTGGAAATCGAAGCCGTAGGCTCTCTTTGCCGCTATCCTACTTTTAAGGTGAAACCAGGTGGAAATCCAAACCTTGAATTAAAACAATTTTAAATATCCAATAACAAGTGAAAGTACTTCATTGCAGTTTTAAAAAAAGTTTTAAATTCTGTTAATGGGACTCCTACTCACCGATGGTCTAAGTCCAAAAGTCATATTGGGAATCACACATTAAATTAGTTCCCCCTTGCTCGATCAGAGAAAGATTAAATGTTTCTTCAAAAAAGGAAGGCGCAACTCAATATTTTCTCCAGTATGAAGTTGTATGAGGATTTTTGGCCCCTTGTTTGTCAAAATACAATTCTCTGAGGTTAGCCTCATAGGATAATTTTTGATATAATTTATTATTGTCACACAAGTCCTCATGCAACTTTATACTGGACAAAATGTTGACTTGTGCCTCCCTTTTTTGAAGAAACATTTAATCATTCTCTGATCCAGCACAGGGGAACTAATTCAATGTGTAATTTCCAACCACGACACTCTCAGACTTCAGCCATCTGTGAGTATGAGCTCCTTAACAGAATTTAAAACTTACTTATATTTTGCAATAAAGTATTACATTTGTTATTAGATATTTAAGATTGTTTTAATTCAAAGTGTGGATTTCTACTTGGTCTCGCTTTAAAAGAGTATACAATGAAAAGTTTTGTTTCTTTCGTGCTATACAGACAAAGCATTCCCTTTATAGAGAAGGAAAGAAGAGTGTAAAATATAGTTATGTTACAGTCATAGCTCAGGTATAGAAAAAGATCAACTTAGTGTGAGGTAAGTACATTCAAAAGTCTGATGGCAGCAGGGAAGAAACTGTTCTTAAGTTGGTTGATAGATGATCTCAGACTTTTGTATCTTCTGGTGAACTCGTCGGACAATTTCTACCTGGATGATAAATGAATGTCAGCAAGGGAGTGAAGAGTAGTTTTTGCTACATTGTGTAGAGGGTTTCTAAGTTTGCAACAATAGATCATAATCATTTGCTAGTCGAATAGCTGATAAAAAAACCTTTAGTCATAAATTTCAAAATCCTGTGATTAAAAGAATGCTTTACAATTGATTATCTTTCCTTGAGTCAAGTGTTGTTATTGGTAGCAATGATGAAAGTCTAAGGACATAAGAACATAAGAGTAACTATATGGTCCCTCGTGCTTCCTCTGCCATTCAGTATGAATATGGCAGTTCTTTGGTTTCAACTAGGCTTTCACACTTGTTCTCCATATCCTAGCTTCTCTGAGAAACCAAAAAGCCTGCCTTAAATTTGTTCAATGATGAAGCAACCATAAATCCCTGAGGTAATTGAGAATACACATCTTCCACTGTCAGCCAATTCTTTAACTATCTCAAAGCTTTACCTGCCCGAACCCATCCGGTAACCTTGCATGTAGAATTTTGTAGAAAACTTCTAGAAGTCCACTGTCTTCTCATGTCCACCAGGGGTACTGCATCAAAAAAAGTTCAATAAAGTTCATTATGCAGAATTTTCTTTTTCTGATATCTTTATTGAATACCATTTGTGAGGTGGTTTTCATACAGGTAATTTTCAAGTTTAAATTAACTGGCTTCCTTTTACTTTAAAAAAATAAGTACAGCTTCAGTATGTTCAAATCATGTCATGTTAGAATTTTTAATCAATTATGAGGTTTGCAAGATGATATTTTCAACATGGCGGCAAATAAAAGGGGTTATATGATCTGTTCTGAAATTTGCGTAACAGTAAGCCTGGATGGTTTGAATGTTAAGAGACTAAAGGAAGGCTTAAATTGTTTTACAATCTAGGTAAAAGGTACAAGGTATTTACACTTGAGGAAAACGTCAGCAGTCTCTAAGCAGTCTCAGAGTAGGCTGAGTCTCCCAAAGTCCCAGAAAGATGTTGTTGATATTACATAATAAACAGTTGTGCCATAAACTGTCCATTTATTTCTAAGATGAAAAGGAGCTGGGGTCAAGAATAGCTAAACACACTTCTAAAATTTTTATTGCAACATAACTTTGTTTGCCACAATAATGTGACCAGTATTTAAAAGCACAATAAAGTCATCAATGTTATCTCTTTTTTATTTTGTCGTGACTGCCTTATCAGTTCCAAAATTATAACTATTTACATTATCTACATTATCACAATACTCGATGAATCCACAGCAATTAAGTCCATTTGAGAAGTGGGTAAAACTTGTACAGATTTTTGGATTATTCATGTATCTAATCCCTGCCTGAAAGAATATCTTAATGTATCATCCACCACTGCATTTTTCAAAACTTGACAAATATTGTCTGAAAACATCCCCAAACACAGTAATTAAGATGTTGACTAACCTGGCAACAGATAACTAGAAACAAATGTTGACATTTATGGCTTCTGGTAGACATAAAGTGCATTTGTGAGTCAATTCTTTTCCAACCTGTTTAGCAAACATGTGGTTGTTGACATTCTATCTGTAAACTATTCCTGTTGGGAGAATAATGAAAAATAGTCAAAATGGCTGTAACCATATTTATACATTCATTATCATTACAGCAGTTGATGGAGTGGTTTGCCCTACTATAATTAAAGGTTTTTATGTGCTCCCACAATTGATGCCATTAAGAGATGTCACCTGAACCCACTAGCCACAAGTATATTGTTGGATGTTAACCCAGCATACAGAGGGGGAACTCTGGAGCAGGATTTTTATCCCATATGTTTTGGCGGAATATCCTGAATATCCTCAGGCTATTTTTCCAAAGGCAGGATTGGGAGCTGAGGGCCTATTAAAGATAAATTCTATTCCCAGTGCCTGTCAAGAGTGGAAGAGAGTTCGAAACTACTGGTCTGTGATCCAGAGGCATGAATGCTATCAATAAAGGAAAAAGCTTACTCCGTACTTGGTGAAGTAATGTGAGAGAAAATGGCTTCACTTAAATAAAAACTTAAAAAAACAACACAAAGTTGTAAGTTTTACCAGCACGTGGGTGGGTTACATTGATGTGCTCTAGAAATATGGCAAAGATTGAAACTTCAGACTTCTGGGAAGAATATTTATCCCAATACGAAAGGATGCAAGGGCAAGGCTTTGTTAGATTCAGTATACTGAGACTATTCTTTTCCCCATGCTGCATATTTTTGCTTCCTCTCTTCATACCGCTCTGGGTATCCATCAGTGCATACTAGGCTAGGAGATCAACTCTGGTTCAATGTAGAATGTATAAGAGCATGCCAAGAGCAGCACAAGGTAAACCAGAAAATGAAGTGTCAATCTGGTGAAGCTAATTGTGTGCCAAACAGGTGCAGCAGCATGCGATAGATAGAGCTAAGTAATTTCATAATAAACAGATCTATTCAAAGCTCTGAAGTCCTGTCGTGTTCAGTCATGAACGATGGTGAATAACTTAAACGACTAAAAATTATTTCCCTCCTCAATGATTTGGGAGTCCAGTATGTCAGTACAAATTTACAATCAGAATGCCAAATGGATAAATTTAATTCATTCCGCATGATATCAAGAAATTATATCACGTGGATGCTGAATACTGCGAAGGCAATGAGTTCTGACAACACTTCAGCAATAGCATTGAAGATTTGTGCTCCAGAGAGAGTCTTATCCCTAGCCAAGCAGTTCCAGTACAGCTACAACACTGGCATTTACCTGATAGTGTGGAACATTGACCAGGTTTATCCTATCCACAAAATGCTGGGCAAATCCAACCCAGCCAATTGTCATCCAATCACTCTACTCCCAAACTGGTGTTTAGTTTGGGTTCTGCCAGGATCACTCACTCCTAACCTAATTATAACCCTTATCCAAACATTGAGAAAATAACTGAATTCAGCAGGTGAAGTGAGGAAGATTGTCCTTGATATCAAAGTGGAATTTGACTGAATGTGGTACCAAGGATCCCTAGAAAACGTCAGTAGGAATCAGAGGGGAAAACTGTCCACTAGTTAGAATAATTCCAAGCGCAAAGAAAGATGGAATGTGTTTGTTAGAGGTCAGTTACCTCAGTTCAGGATTATTGCAGCAGTTTCCCAGGGTAGTGTCCTCAACCACCTTCAGTTACTTCATCAATAGCCATCCTTTCTTCATAAGGTCAGAAGTATATCTATTGATAACACACTGTTTACTATTATTCACAACTCTTCAGATGCTGAAGCAGTCCTCATCAGCCAAGACCTAGACCACATTGGGAATGAGTCAGATTGGGAATGTGACAAGTAACATTTGCACCATACAAATACTAGGCAACGACTGTCTCCAACAAGAGAGAATATGACTATTACTCATGACATCCAATGGCATTACCGTTACTGAATCCCACTCTATCAACATCCTGGAAATTACCATGGACCAGAAACTGAACTGGACCAACCATATAAATATGGCTATTAGAACAGTTCAGAGGCTGGGAATACTGTAACAAGTAACTCATCTCCTAACACCCCAAAAACTGTGTACCATCTACAAGGCATAAGTCAGGAGTGTGATGGAATACGATCCACTTGCCTGGATGGGTGAAGCTCCAGTAATACTCAAGAAGTTTGACATCATCAATGCTTGATTGGCAATCAGTCCACCACCTTCAGCATTCACTCTCTCCACTATTGACGCACAGTGGCAGCACTGTGTACAATGTGAACTGCAGCAACTCACAAGGCTCCTTCTCAAACCTGTGACCTCAACTATCTAGAAGGACAAGGCCATGGGAATACCACCTACCGGTTCCTCTCCAAGTTGCACACCATTCTGCGTTGGAAATTTATCACCATTCCTTCGCTGTTGCTGGGTCAAAATTCTTGGAAGTCCCTTCCTAACAGCACTGTGGATGTACATACACCACATAGACTGCAGCAGTTCAAGAGGGCAGCTCACTGCCACCTTTTCAAGGGCAATTAGGGATGGGCAATAGACATTGGTCTAACAAGTGATAACAGAATTTTAAAAATAGTCAAAGAGATAACTGATCTTGGGTCTTTATCAATGTTCTCATGATCCAATTGCAAATAGTGCTTAGCCCTATCTTGCTCAAAGATTCATAGTGAGTGGAGATGTTCAAAATATTTTATGAAGTGTATTCCTATCATGCATCTCTGATACCTCATGAGATAACTTATAAAGCTGTTATAATGATGCCTAAGATTTTTGTTATATGCCAAAATTAGAATACAACAGAAGCCATTTTTGCTAAAACATAAGTTCTAAAGAACTTCAAAAGTAGCCAAGATGGGATGTTAAGCTGAAATGCAGGTTAGGTCCACATTTAATGCAACCCTGAGAGTTAAAGCCAGTTGGATCAATTGCACAGAGGCTTATTGAAAAGCTGATTATTGGTTAAAAAGCCTTTTTAATTGGCACTAGTAGGCAATATGATATTTGATGGTCAGTACATCGAGGGAACACCCTCATTATACAGCCAGCAGCTGTTCGGAAATAACCATGCACTGAAGTTGATTTCACGTGCTGATTAAAGGGATGCTCACCAATTCATGTTCATTGCTGCTGGATCTCTGCGCAGGATCTCGGGAATATATCAAAAAGCTCTTAGGGATACTTTGCCAGGATTTCCACAGTAGTCTAGCAACATTTGTTCTCGAATTTCTCTGAGGGCATCACTTAAAAAGACTAAAGTGCTATGTTATTCTATCTTACTGAACACTTTATGGGAGTCACCGGGGAAAGGGAGTGCATCTTGTGAGGGATTCCCCCTTGGTCTGGCAAGAAAAGGGAGGAAAAGATGGGGTTTGGTGGAGCAGTATCTGCTGCTGATAGAGACAAGGGTAGGAGGGGGAACTGGCATCTTTCTGCTGTCACCCTTTGTGGGTACAGGACACACTCCTCCTCTCACCTCTTCCACTAGCACTGCATCTGAAAACCTTCTTTGCCAGCTTGATGTCCTACAATGGACCACTTTACCTAGCCAGAGCAGTCCACACCTTCACTAGATGTGAGTGTGAGAAGCCCACATGTGCTGCAAATGAAAATTGCTTGTAATTAACATGAGTGCTACATCTGAATGCTTTCCAGTTCCTAGTTTAGCATCTCCATATTCAGTTCAGGTTGTGGTATTGAACCATTAGGACCAACATTGTGTGCTAAATCTAGGCTTTCAAACAGGCCAGTCTTATTGGTACTGAGTTAGCACATGTTTTCATCCTTTGCTTAAAAGAACGTGATGCCTCAGAAGCATCTCATTGTATATGTATGTGTCTGTAAAGGGTGGCACAGTGGTTAGCCTCAGAGTGCCAGGAACCCGGGTTCAGTTACAACTGTGGGTGACTGTGTGGAGTTTGCATATTCTCCCTGTGTCTGCGTGGGTTTCTTCCAGGTGTCTGATTTCCTCCCACAGTCCAAAGGTATGCAAGTTAGATTGATTAGCCATGCTAAATTGATCCTAGTATAAGGAGGTTGAGCAGGTAAATAAGTGAGTGTGGGTGGACTGTTGTCAGTGTTGGCTCAATGGGTCGAATGGCCTCCTTCTGCACTATCGGGATTTTATGATAATTCTTTCATGAAAATGTGCCAAATATCACTTTACTAAATATTATCAGTGCCCACTTTCTCTTATGTAATCCCATATGGCAAGAACTAGCTAATAATTAAATAAGGGAGATCCAGCTGCCTTTATATTTAGCACCTCATTTTTGAAACATCAACATTTTAAATATTTTCTCCCTGCATTATTTCTTGTAGATGGGACATAATATGCTTCAACTGCTTAAGAAATTCTCAGACTCAACCGACAGATGGTGCAGTGCTAAAGATCCCTTTGGCTTCCACTCAACCAAATGCTTGAAATTCTCTGCGTGTTTCCTTCCTCAGTGAGCTATATTAGTAGATAACCACAGGAAATATGTCCAGAGAGATTATTAGATTTTATTCCAGTACCAATTGCCAGATTGTCATGATGAGATTGCAGCCCACATGGGGATTGTTCTTCATCTGGAGTATTCTACTTATCAGTTCTGTTTCATCTTCATGGTAGTCGCATTGTCAAAACTTAAAATAAGCTTTTCTCCACTTTTTGTGTTCAGTCTGTTAGTACTGGTATCACTAAAATGATTTGTACCAAGCTGCACATGTGTATGTCAAGAAATCTTGAGCAAACATACTGAAGCCGAGCATTGCAAAGTTTCTTTTGATGTTTCAGTCAGTGCATTTCAGGAAACACAATGTATGATGTCTGTCACTGTTAGCTAGGTTGGCCTTCCAGTTCTGTAATAACACAGTTTTTTAGAAACCCAATAAACTCAGTCTTTCATAAACAATGTATGCTTTTGGGAACAGCTTCTGACAGGATCTCCCTGAGTCTGTCACAAGGAATAATAGATTGAACTATGAAGTTGGGGCACAAGGGACTCACATTAATCTCTTTGATGGACTTTCTGGTGCTACAGTTAAATAAAAGTTTTAACATCATTTTGACCTGTCTGATATCCTGGGTTTCCATAGCACAGAAGAAAATGTTGTAAAATAGAAATGAAACACAGGTATAAGTCTAGATTAAATGGAAGATCAGAACTGAGGGATAGAAAAGCAGAAATCCATTTATGATTCGTATAAGAGGGTCTAAGTGGGTTAAATTTAAGGATTGAAGTGTCTAACATTAGTTCTCATTTTTCATTGAACGCTGATTAGAGACTAAGGTTGCAGACATAACAACAGAAAGTATATAACTGCAGAAGTAATATTGCTTAATATTATTGATAAGCTTAACTACAAAAAATTGAGTAATTAGAGAACAATATATTTGTTTTAGTTTACAACATGTGGATATAGCATTGGCATTAAATAGTACCATTCTTATATTATGTCTTTAGTTTTAGTGAACATGTGTAAATTTATCATGACTACATAGATAATTTGGAGCTGGGGACCAAATATAGTGTGTCAAAGTTTGCAGATGACACTAAAATGAGCAGTAGAGCAAATTGCACAGAGGACACTGAACGTCTGCAGACAGATATAGATAGTTTAAGTGAGTGAGCAAGGGTCTGGCAGATGAAGTATAATGTTGGTAAATGTAAGGTCATCTATTTTAATAGGAGTAATAGCAAAATGGACTATTTGATTGATAAAGAATTGCAGCATGCAAATGTGTAGAGGAACTTGGGTGTCCTTGCGCATGAGTCACAAGAAGTTCGCAAGTGCAACAGATAATTAAGAAGGCAAATAGAATTTTGTTCTTCATTGCTATAGGCATGGAGTTTAAAAATAGAGGTTATGTTGCAGCTGTATAAGGTGCTGGTAAGGCGACAGCTGGAGTACTGTGTACAGTTTTGGTCTTCTTACTTGAGAGAGCATATACTGGCACTGGAAAGGGTGCAGAGAAGATTCACTAGGTTGATTCTGGAATTGAGAGGGTTGGATTATGTGGAGAAACTGAGTAGATTGAGACTATACTCATTGCAATCCAGAAGAATAAGGAGAGATCTCAAAGAAACATAAAATTATGAAGGGAATAGATAAGATAGAAGCAGCGAAGTGAAACTGGAACTAGGGACAGAGTCTCAAAATAAACATGAGCAGACTTAGGACTGAGTTGAAGAGGAATTTCTTCACACAGAGGGTTGTGGATTTGTGGAATTCCCTGTCCAGTGAAGCAGTTGAGGCTACCTCATTGAATATTTTTAAGGCAAAGATAGGTAGATTTTTGAATAGTAAAAGCATTCAAGGTTATGGTGAGTGGGGATGTTAAAATGGTGGCGCGAGCTTTTGGGCCAGAGGACCTGTTTCCTGTGCTGCGTTGTTCGTTGTTCTTTGGGTGGGTAAGCAGAGCTGAGTCCACAAAAACATCAGCCATGATCTCATTGAATGTCAGAACAGGTTCAGGGAACCAGATGGCCTACTTCTGCTTCTAGTTATTATGTTTGAACATGATCACTAGAGTTTTTGAGAATTATTTTGGTAAGTTTATTTTACATTTTCTCTTCTACCTTCAGGTCTGCAAAACTACGGACTTCTGGCAAAACCTGAAGCCAGGTGTCCTGTTTTCAGACTTATGCCAATTGGCAATAGTCATTTATGCAAAAATGTCCTGAATGACTTGTCACATTAATTTCCCCCCTTCTCTTTGGGGAGAAATTGCGTCATTTTACTCAATGCTATCTTTATTTGTTCCCAAACCTAATTTAAAAGAAATTCTCACTGCCTAAAAAGAATTCCATGCACTGAAGGATAAGAAGTTATTTTTAGCTCTGTTTTGAATGAATATATCTTCCACATCCTCATGCATTGCCGTATAGAACAATCAGCTGTTTACATTAAGTGGTTCTTTGCAACACGGTTTGTTCCGAATTCAATGTTGTAATAAAGGCTACTGCTGTGATTAATTTAGCATTCACAGGAAGCACCTGGTGCAGTACAGCAATTGCAGCATCCTGAATGTGTTGATTACGATCTCTTTTTATAACAATCGCAGACAGCGAGGGGAGTGGAGACAAGTGCAAAAGCTTTCCAGCGGTTTTATCAAGTTTGAAAAATAAATAAACCCCTTGAAGAGAGCTGTACGGTGGTCTTCATGGATTAGTAATACAAAAAAAGTCTTTAATTTTCAGGTGAAGTAAAAAAATGCTGTTTTTATTTGGTTTCAGAATTTTTTTTGTCAATCTCTCTATGTAAATTTACCAATGTCTTCCATGTTACTTACCTTGTGACATGAAGGCATTTTTGGTGGATAACAGGTTGTTATCCTTTCTCCTTTGATTGTTCAAATACTAATATAGCGTATTAATTGCTGCTTGGTACACTGTGATAAGTGGAACCATCCAATAGGAAGTAAAGTTTACTTATTAGTGTCACAAGTAGGCTGGCATTAACACTACAGGAAAGTTACTGTGAACATCCACACACAGATGCTACACTTCAGCGCTTGTTCAGGTACACTGAGGGAGAATTTGACATGGCCGATGCACCTAACTGACGTATCTTTCAGACTGTGGGAGGAATCCCACGCAGATACAGGGAGACTCCTCACACACAGTGACCCCACACCAGAAATCAAACGCAGATCACTGGCCCTGTGAGGCAGCATCTAACCACCGTGCCACCATAATTCAAGCTGGAGTAGAAATCAACCAAAGTGAATAGGTTCATAGACTTCCGGTGGTAGAGAATTGAAAATAGTCATTTAAGAAAAGAATTGACAATGCTTGGTTACATTTCATAAGAATCATATAATCCCTGCAATACAGAAAGAGGCCATTTGGCCTGTCAAGTCTGCATCAACTCTCTAACAGTGTCTTATCCAGCACCCCACCCCATCATCCCCATAACCCTTTTTAACATTTACCATGGCTAATCCCATCTAACCTACACATCTAGGGACACTAAAGGGCAATTTATCATCACCAATCCATTTTGCCCGCCTGTACACCTTTGGGCTGTAAGAGGAGCATCCAAAGCATACCCAAGCAGATATGGGGAGAATGTACACAGATACAGTCACCCAAGGCTGGAGTTGAACCCAGGTCCCTAGTGTTGTGAGACAGCAGTGCTAAGCACCGTGCCACCGAGGAGTGCTGCATGGATCAGTTGGGGCCAGTCCTATCTACAATCTATTTGGTGCCTTAAAACAGAAAACCAATGTTTTCTGTTTGTGTAATGTGTCTAAATTTTAGAGGCCAACACAATTACAAAACAAAGGTAAATAATGTTTTCAAATATGATAGGAATGCAAGAAAGTATGTTAATTATCGGATATGATCTGACCTGGCAATATGTATACTTGTTATCATAGCACTCTTTCGAAAAGTGGATGGTGGGGGTGGGAAGAATTGGCCAGGGCTCCTGAGCACGATTCAACAACACCTCCCAAATGAGTGTATACTTAGAACTGGGTGAGCACGAATCAGGCTCTACTGTGATCCCATATGTTGGAATAAGATGCTGGCACTATCGAGATTCACACAGGAGGAAAAAACACTTGGGCCATGTATCAGAGGGCATCAGAAGCCTGTGGAATTGAGAATGTAAATTTGGCATAAATACTCAAACTAATAGAGAAAAGACAAGGAAAAAATGAGCAGATTATTTCCATTGGCAAGTTAAAAAAAACAAGGTCATTATCTTAAGATGTGCTTGGATAGCTAAAGAGTGTGAAATTCTTTATTACAAATAATGATGAAAGGTATATGAGTTGCACCATGCAAAAAAGTCACAGAATATTAAATTGACGGATATGAAATGGTGAGAATTTAGGAAAATGGGATTAACTGGGAAGGAAGTGGAAATGAGTTTCAGTGTAAAAAGAATAGTGAACTGATCTGTGTTTCTATAAAGTAACTAATGCACTTTCAGTTTGCATTGGAGATTTTGTACCACTTTGATCGCCTTTCATTTAATCCAGTATTGCATCTTGGTTCAGTCAAAGTTGCAAATACGCAGTGAGGAGAGTTCTGCTATGCAAAATCTGCCTGTTACATCTGGGGTTTGATTAGTCTGAACTGACTGAAACTATCTTTATTTCAACTCCTAATTTTTGTAAATGAATCCATTATTCAAACTGATAAGTCCACAAACACCACACTTCCCAGTATGTGCCCCAATAGGACTGTAAGGCGAGATAGCCAGCCGTTGGCCACAGCTGGAATTAAATCTATTTACCAACAATATGACTGGATGCAATGATTGGATAATCATTCGCCCCAGTGAAGGTGACAAAGGGGATCTGAGGTCTGGGTGACCAGGGCGAGGAGTGGGGGAGAGGGGGGGCATTGGGTTGGGTGGGTGGGAGGAACAGGGGTGTGTGGAGATTAAGGGTGGAATCCAATTGAAGTATGGGCTCCATAAAGGAGGCATCCCTTGCTTGACCCACCCCACTGAGGTGTGAGTATCTGTGCTGGTGCCAGATGTGTGTGACAGATGTGATGCCTCTTAAACAATGGGGATGGAGAAGTCATCCTCTGACCCGCTGGAGTTCAGTGTGTCCAGGGGGCACAAGGATGGTCTGGCCTGTTCTGCTAGTCAGCCTGCAAGAGAAGGGAGATGGCATCAGTGCATAACAGGGGATATGGAAGAAACATTGACCACTCACTTGAGGAATGACTGCATATATGTTGAGGATTTTCACTTTTTTTTTGCTGCCGCCACTTCAGTAATAGTGCAGACACAGAATTCCACCCCCATGGCTAGCTCAAGAGCTCACTCCTCAATCTTGTGAACAGCTTGGGCCCGGCTCTAGCTAGCAGTGCTTGTTGACACCTGTTGTGCTTTAGTTTATCCTGCAGTGACACAGAGGGAGAGTGTAGGTGGGCGTGTTAACATTTAAGATGATGAGGTATGGCAGGAACTGGATGTGAAGAGCAGAGCAGCTACTGGAGAACTCAGTGTTTGTAGGGAAGTAGGGGGGTATTTGATACCTGGTTTGGCAAAAACTAAGGTGGCTGAAGGAGAGGAGAGGTTGGCAGTGTGAGGGTGTCCAGTAAGAGACTGCGGGGGGCGTGCCTCACTTACCCTGCCTGAATGATGAAAATAGCTTGTCTTTTTCCAACATTGTTGCCCCATCCTCTTCTGGAGTGCACTTGCACTGACCAGGGTTGCTGCTGTATCAAAGGGAGGGGTGATAACCCTGCTGGAATGCTGTATCCTAGGGTAAGAGTTGGAGGACATCCTGCCTCTGTCCGCTCCATCCTGCATCCTGGTGAGGGCCCCTTCCAAAAAGCGCTATGCTGCCTTCTTGGCTGCCATCCTCTGCAGTCATCATGCAACAAGTGCTGGGAAACCATTTATACGGAACTCCCCAGTGCTTGCAGCAGTTAAGTCACTGTGGGGTGGGTGAATCAGAAGGAACATGCTGCAAGAACGGTATGAAATTTGTGAACATAAACACTATCACTAATGAGGCGTAAGATTTGACCTGAAAACACGCCAGTGCTGTAAACAGGAATCGCTTCATTTTTTCAGACCGGAATCAACCTTCTGCCATTCATTCGTAACATATCACCCTCTCCATTTCAGATATTTTTTGAATCATTAATTATGCTTACACGAACTGATTTGTCCAGCCACCATCAACTAATGGAGTCAAAGTTCTTGATATTATATTTAAAAGCCACCCAAACTCACACATGCTTCTAGAGCCCAGCTGTGTGATCGGGGCTCCTGGAGATGAGACCAAACAACAAAATGACTGCAACAAGTTTTAGCTATGTCTTCCTAGAGGCTTTAGTTAGAGGTGCCTGCCGGCACTGGGAGAAATTTTTCCAACAAACGGATCCATGAGGTCCACCAACCTCACCGGCCTGGGAGGCAGTTGTGAAGGAGATTAGTTCCATGGTAACCACCAGAGAAATGCCATTCAATGCAGGAAGAGGATGAAAGATCTTGCCTGCACTGCCAGGCTAAGTCAACCTTCAGCTCATTCTAAACTTGCACTCTCATCATGCCTTTGTGCAGTCAAAGCATCAGATAACGCGGCGTGACAATCGCATTGAAAGCCTATTCTCCAGCATCTCATCTACCATCCTGCACAAACAATATCTTCAGCTCTTTCTGGGGTGGCTCAGCACACACAGCTGATATACATGCTTCCCAATCTCTCTTCCATCTCTTCTCATCACATTACATCCACTTTTCTTCTTGCAGACCAAACTTGCCAACAGCAAGAGGGAGTGACCCCAGACTGCGGGAGAGTCGACTGATGTCCCAAAGTTCTCCTCAGTTGGAGACAGTCATCAAGAAGGTACACTGAATGCAGGCCTCTTTATTCTTTCCTCCTTCCTGTGACAGATGCAACTCATTGATGAATGACGGGCAACAATATTTTCCCAATTGCTACCAGAAAGCCACTGTCATGCCCTAAAACTGGATTGCACTACTCATCTTTTCCTGATCGAGCATCCTAGCTGAGGCACTGATACCAGGCAATCAAGGTGCCATCCCAGCCACTTGATATCTTAATACCAGAGAGGGTGGAAGAGACTTCAGAGCATTCAAATAATATACAACCTTACCAAAGGCACTCCCACTGTGTCTGCTTCAGTTACTGATTGTGCCTAACGTGCATTTTTGGAATGACTGGCTGACCGGCCAAAGATGTAGAGATGCCAGCGCTGGACTGGGGTAAACTCAGTAAGAGGTCTGACAACAGCAATTTTAAACCCAACCGATTTATTTGATAGTAAACTTGCAAGCTTTCAGCCTTTGTAGCCTTCGTCAGGCGAATGATGAAGGCTACAAAGGCCGAAAGCTCGCAAGTTGACTATCAAATAAATCGGTTGGATTTAAAATTGGTGTTGTCAGACCTCTTACTGAGTTAACCGGCCAAAGGACATCCAATCTCATTTGGAGAAAACACCTTAAAGGCTTTGATCATCCTGCAAATATCCAACAGCTCACATTGCTCTCTATTTACATTGAAATTGATCAACTTCATTGTGAACCCAATGACTCCTGCAGTCTCAAAGTTAAAGAGCTCCAAATATCAATGGTTTCAATTGCACCTTTTCAATAAACTCTTCCCGAGGTCTATCAGCTCAGGTTCCATTTCCATGTTGTTATTTGAAGCAGTGTGACAGTATCCCCTGTTAGGATGCCTGACTCCAGCATGGATTCCTTCCACATTGCCCTTTCCTTGCAGATTCTTTTCCAGTTTGTGTTTTAAATTGCATCTTAACTTCAGGGTTTCAAGACAGCGTTGCTGCATTTTTACTTCAAGACAAGCTACATATCAGAATTTAGATATCCCTTCTCCCTGATCTTCTCCAGAGCAGAGTCTTCAACATGTCATTGATGAAGATGAACATCTTGCCAGGGCTATCCCCACACCCCCATTTCTTGCCTTCAAACAGTCACACAACCTCAAACAGATCATTGTCCACAACAAACTACCCAGCTTTCAGAAAAACAGTGACCACAACACCACACAACTCTGCCACAGCAACCTTTGCAAGATATGCCGGATCATCAACATAGATACCACCGTCTCACGTGAGAACACCATCCACCAGGTACACGGCACATTCTCTTGCAATTCGGCCAATGTTATGTATCTGATATGCTGCCAGAAAGGATGTCTTGAGGCATGGCACATTGGGGAGACTATGCAGACGCTACAACAGAAGAAGAATGAACACTGCTTGACAATCACCAAACAAGACTGTTCCCTTCCTGTTGATGAACACTTTGGCGGTCACGAGCATTCGGCCTCTGATGCTCGGATAAAAGTTCTCCAAGGTGGCCTTCATGACATCCACCAGCACAGAGTCGCTGAGCAGAAAATGATAGCCAAGTTCCGCACACATGAGGATGGTCTCAACTGGAATCTTGGGTTCATGTCGCACTATCTGTAACTCCCATGACTTGCCTGGGCTTGTAACATCTCACTTACTGTCCTGTCTGAAGACAATACACATCTTTTTAACCTATGCTTACTATTAAATCCACTCATTGTCTGCACCTTTAAGACTTGATTAGGTGTAAGGTGTAAGGATTAGTGTTCTGTAAACTGTGTGTGCTTTTATATGCCCTGTTTGTGATCAGAACTCCCCACTCACCTAACGAAAGAGCAGCGTTCTGAAAGCCAATGATGTTTACTACCAAGTAAACCTGTTGGACTGTAACCTGGTGTGGTGAGATTTCTTACTCTTCTAGAACCTGACAGAATGTGCCAGTATTCTTCTCTCTGGTAAATCTCCAGCCTCCCCCAATAATTCTGGATCCCAGTGCCATTATTTGAGACATTCCTGCCCTCCTCCATGAGCCCACAACAGTTTCCATGCCTCACGTGGAGCCCTCCCCATTTTGGAGCTGTGTGTGCAATGGCACATAGGTGACTCACCTTCCTCTTCCTGCCCCTGTCCCCCAAGAGTACACCCACCGTCCCAATTTATTACATTTTTGCCATCTATATGCTGCAGATGCCTCCCTGACATTGACCATCCCATCTGCAGCCCAGTACTGAGGCAGACAGTCCCATCACACCAAATGTGAGACTATGTCAATGTCCTGTGTATTAAACTGTGTCTGATCCCCAATGAAACATATGCCTTGCCCTCCCTGGACAGGAATATGATGTTTGTGCCATGCATAGCCCTATAGCACAACCCACAGGGCCTAGGACTGCCTTTAATCCTTCACCCTAAGTCGTCTCTCAGCCAGACTGCTTTGCTCCAGTCCAGAAACTTAAGATTGCTTTCCAGTCAGCTCTCTGGTTCCTTCAGGCCTGGCCACAAGATCTTTGCCCTCCTTAAGTATCTGTGAAAAAGTGTCAGGTGAAAGGCTTTTGCATCAAAAGCACGAATGAGTCTATGTTCAAACACATAGTTACATAAACACATAGGGTGGCACAGTGGTTAGCTGCCTCACAGTGTCAGGGACCCAAGTTCGATTCCCGGCTTGGGTCACTGTCTATGTGGAGTCTCCACGTTGTCCCTATGTCTGCATGGGTTTCTTCTCAGTGCACCAGTTTCCTCCCACAGTCTGATTAGGCATGCTAGCTATGCTAAATTCTCTCTTGTACCCAAATAGGTACCTAAGTATGGCAACTAGGGTATTTTCACAGTGACATCAATGCAGTAAGTGTAAGCCGACTTGTGACCAATAAATCAAATTCTGATTTTCAAATCTTCCCTCGCCTGCTGCATCCAAACCTCACCATACCCCATTCATCCTCGCCTCTCACTTTCCTTCTCTGCCACATCACACACCTGGATTTTTTCCATTAATGCGTCATTTTTTTTGAATCATTGCCCTCATGTACAACCACATCTATCCATATTTTCTGTATTGATCTGACCAAATTCTGGTAGTATACACTGCCTGCTGCCCTCTTACTGTTCAATAGATGTATTCCTGTGCCTTTAAGCATGGTGGTACAGTGGTTAGCACTGCTGTCTTACGGTGCCAGGGACCTGGGTTCGCTTCCCACCTTGGATCATTGTTTGTGTGGAGTTTGCGTGTTCTCGTGTCTGCATGGGTTTCTTCTGGGTGCTCCGGTTTCCTCCTACAGCCCAAAGATGTTCAAGTTAGGTGGATTGGCCATGCTAAATTATCCTTTAGTGTCAGAGGGACTAGCTAGAATAGTTACATGGAGTTGTGGGAATGGGACCTAGATAGGATTGTGGTCGGTGCAGACTCAATAGACCAAATGACTTCCTTCTGTAGTATAGGATTCTATGTCTATGTTTTATTTCCTTCATGCAAATAGTTCTTCAACAGAATACTGCAAAATAAATCAGGATCCCAGTGTATCTTAGATTGGAGAAAGTATTTGTCCTTCAGCAGCTTAATGAACCATGAAATGATTTAGATCTAATGCTGCTTTCAGCCTATTACTCCAGAATGCAGGAAACAGCAGGAATAATTTTACACAGTTTTTGGGAGATTGCTGTAGATAAAAGGTAATGTCAGCTTTTCCATTCTTTAGACACTCCCAACTACTATTATTGGATGATTTCTACAGGGAGTTACCTATTGACTCTCAGACAACTGATATAATCAAGGCTCTTCTGGATCCGATTAAAATAATATTTCCAATTGTTAAAATATGAAAAGAGCATTGGCACAAAAATGTGGGGCAATTAATGTGCAAATGTCAGGGGAGTGCAGAATCATTTTGGTTTTTCATAAATGTTAATAGTATAATTAACATTTCTTGGAACTATTAAAGTAATTGTTGGTAATGCTACGATCACAATTCAACTGAGCTGTGGCGAAACCAGTACAAAACCAATGTGTTTAAGTAGGTACAGCATTAAGCTTTTAGCATGTACATGATTACAATTAGAAATTAATGATGTTGATTAGTTTGTTTTAGGAAAATACCATAGACACAAGTTGAGCATAAAATGGAGTGTCACTCGGAACTTTCTTGTCTAAACTTCAATACACCAGTTTTTTTACATAAATTGCCAGAAAAGGATTCGTGAAGCAAATGTCAAAGATAGATTGAAGATGCAAAAAAGTGCTTTTCTGAAAAGAACATAGAACATTACAGCGCAGAACAGGCCCTTTGGCCTTCGATGTTGCACCGACCAATTAAGGAAAAGCAATGACCCTCTAACCTAAACCATTCCTTTTTCATCCATAAACTTATCTACTAACCTCTTAAATGCCACCAAACTTGGCGCATCTACAACTGCAGCAGGCAGGGCATTCCATACCCTTACCACCCTCTGGGTAAAGAACCTACCTCTGACATCCGTCCTATAACTACCACCCCTTAATTTAAAGCTATGTCCCCTCGTGCTAGCTTTCTCCATCCTAGGAAAAAGGCTATCACTGTCCACCCTATGTAAACCTCTAATCATCTTATATGTTTCAATAAGGTCTCCTCTTAGCCGCCTTCTTTCTAATGAAAACAACCTCAAATCCCTCAGCTTCTCTTCATAAGACCTGCCCTCCATACCAGGCAACATCCTGGTAAACCTCCTCTGTACCCTTTCTAATGCCTCCACATCTTTCTTATAATGCGGGGACCAGAACTGCACACAATACTCCAAGTGCGGCCGCACTAGAGTTTTGTACAATTGCAACATGACATTGCGACTCCGAAATTCAATCCCCCTACCAATAAAAGCTAAGACTCCATATGCCTTCTTAACAACCTTATCGACTTGATTGCCAACTTTCAGGGATCTATGCACATATACACCAAGATCCCTCTGTTCATCAACACTATTAAGAGTTCTATCATTAGCCCTATACTCTACACATTTGTTATTCCTGCCAAAGTGAATTACCTCACACTTAAGAAATTAAGGAATTAAGAAATATTTTGAAAATGGTGTTGAGATCAAATAGGATTGGCGATGGTCTAGTGGTATTATCGCTAGACTATTAATCCAGAAACGCAGCTAACGTTCTGGGGACCCGAGTTCAAATCCAGTCATGACAGGTGGTGGAATTTGAATTCAGTAAAATAAAAATCTGAAATTAAGAATCTACTGATGACTATGAAACCATTGTCGATGGTCAGAAAAACCCATCTGGTTCACTAATGTCCTTTAGGGAAGGAAATCTGCAATCCTGACCATGCCTGGTCTACATGTAACTCCAGAGACACAGCAATGTGGTTAACTCTCAGCTGTCTTCTTGAAATGTTCTAGCAAGTCATTCAGTTTGAGGGCAACTAGGGATGGGCAATAAGTGCTGACCCAGCCAGTAACGCCCATGTCCCACAAATGAAAAGGAATAATTAAATAAAAAGGATGGGCTAACAAGCCTTCTCCTTTTGATGAAATCATGTATGCTATAAACTACGTCCAAAAGGATGTAATATCCTAGTACTGGCTAAAAGTTGTACAGAACTTTGATGAGGCCACAGCTAGAGTATTGTGTGCAGTTCTGGTTGCCACATTAAAGGAAGAATGTGATTACACTTGAGAGGGTGCAGAAGAGATTCACCAGGATGCTGCTTGAGATGGAACATTTAAGTTATGAAGACAGGCTGGTTAGGCTTAGATTGTTTTCATTTGAGCAGAGAGGATTGAGACATTATCTGATCAAGGTGTACAAGGTTGAAGGATATGGGCAAAGTGGATAAGGAATAGCTATTCCCCTTAGTTGAGATGTCAGTCATGAGGGGACATGGGTTCAAAATGAGGGGCAGGAGAGTTATGGGGAATGTGAGGAAAACCTTTTGTAATCAGAGGGTAGTGATGGCCTGGAATGCGCTGCCTAGAAGGATGGTAGAGGCTGGTTGCCTCACAAACTTTAGAAAGTATCTGGATGAACACTTGGCACATCATAACATTCAGGGGTTATAGGCCAAGTGCTAGCAGATGGAATTAGTTGGGAGTTCAGGCATTTCTAGTATGTTGGTGCAGACCTGATGGACCAAAGAACTACTTCTGCAGTGTATGATCCTATGATTAGTGGCCCAAAAGCAGCATTAAATCAAATTGGGATCCTGTGACATGCATAGGACCCAGACTCCAAATCTGTGGCTGAAATGTGCATTTGTCAGCCCATTTTACCCCCACCCTCCATTTTTTCTATCGTGAAAATCAGCCCCAATGAATTCTTATTATTTTTACTGGGGAAAAAAGCTTGGAAAAAGTGCCTCAATATTTGATCTAAAAATCCTACAGTTGCAAAACTTAACCCTTTCAGTTTCACAGTGAGTTCTGGTGATAGAATTGGAGAAATAACATGTATGAATAACAGCTCAAGCATGAGAACGTTGATTCAGTCAACGGCACAAATGATTTAGATTTGATTTGCGTGTTCGTTTACATCCTATGGTCGCCACCACGCTGTCAGGTCCAACACATTTTCCTTCTAACTACTTGCCTTAATGTTAAATTTCAAATATTACAAAACCAAAACAGCAAAGAACACAAAAACATTTTCTTTAATCATAATTCTATAGATGCTGCTAAACCTTTCATCTAAATTGTTCCTTTGAAAAAGCATTTGCAAAGTCGACGATTCTACATTAATGCATTGATAAGATGTATTGTACTGATTTCACACACAGTTTCCATTGCAAGCGTCAGGTATCCATTTTGTTACTGCATGTCATGAATATTCATGGCTTATGGTGAGAGTTAGCTACAGGACCTCACCCTTAGCTTCCTATTGGGTCATTAGTGATGTTGAAATTTTACTGTAATGTTAAGATTGATGAACGTATACATATGGAATTATTGTCAGTATCCAATATATTGCAAATATTCTACGATGTAATGTTAATGCCAACATCATTTCTTGCTTTGTTGTAATAAAGTGGGTAGTAAAACCATTACTTAATGTAGTTTCTCCTCTTTATTTTTTAAAAGGCCAAGGTGTGTAACAGGAGTTCATTTTGACCCTGTTAACCTGACAGATGCACAGTTAACAAGTGAAATACATTTCACTAAGATCTCGAGATTATTTTCAACTGGCCATGATGTGAGTCTGTGAGGCTTTTGATGAGGGTGCCAACTATGGCAAGGACTGAAGGTCTGAGTGGAGAAATGAGCAATGCTTTTTGACCAGGCAAAAATCTGTTAAGTCCAAAGCTTGCTTTTGTGGAGACTGGAAGAGTAGACAATGAACTGCACAAGAAAACTTGTGGCATCACTTGCCTCTGAATTCCTCCTCGCCACACTCCTGCCTAAAGATCATACCCACCAATTAGCCAGCAGCTGGGGTCGGGGCAGCCACTTAAAATGTCCTTCACATTTGTATAACAGGCTTAAATTTGCCAATTGTGGCCATGATGCCCACAATGAACAGAAAATCAACTTGCTCTCAAAATACACTTCATTTTGTAAATTAGTATGGACCAGATTTTGTTAAGCTTATATAATCACTTTAAGAATAATTGGGATATTTTGTGATGAAGCATTCCCAGTTTGAAGTAGCATGCATGAAGTATAGGTTAGGCAGTCATAGATACATGACTAATGATTTCCCGCTTGCGCCACCTCTGAGAGTCAGCCTTATTATTTAGAATTCACTGAAAATGAATATGTAATGAGTGATCGTCCAACATAAATTTTCATGTACAAAGAGCAACAATTATATCCTGATCTTTACTGTGTGAATGCAGCACTTCATACTGACATTTATTAATAGTGTTGCCTCATTAATGGTAAAGAGAAGAAAATAGGACCTTTACACTGAAACATATATTTATAGCCAAGTTATTTAATAATCTTATAACTGACAGGAATGCAACATGAAATCACTGAGCTTGTTTGTAAATATAATTATTGATATGTGTGTACTCAGAAGCCTATGGTTACTGTTAACTATTTACGGAGATGTGAAGTGTACAGGGTTGGCAAATGATAACTTGTGGAAAATAGAAAGCTAAATGATGCTGAATACATAATTCACAGGCGATATCATTTTATCAGCTACATAGTAAGGGGATTTCTGTTCAAATCGCTACTATAAATTATATATTCCATCTATCTAAGAAAGATCAATTGGTTGAAAATAAATGTGTTAAATCTTCATTTCGTTTTCACTTTTTTCATCCACTTCAGCTCAAATGATCAGGATTGATGTAGTTAGAGGCTTTGGAAAGATTTGGCTGGTGTGAAAGTACATACAGTTCCTGGAATTGAAGGGCTCTCCCTTAAACAGAGTTCAAATCAGTCACATCTAAAGTGGATTGTTTTTTAAAACAGAATACTCTTTAAAGAAGTGATGTCTCAATGCAACAATTCCTTTACTGCAGTCATCTGCAGGCAGAATCAAAGATGAATCGTGTGAAGGCTTAACTTATAAAATTTCAAGTTTATTTATTAGCATCACAAAAAGCCTTGCATAAACACACAATGAAGTTACTGTGAAAATCCCCTAGTCACCACACTCCCAGCGCCTGTTCGGATACATTGAGGGAGAATTTGGCATGGCTAATGCACCAAAGCAGCACGCCCTTTGAGTTTTGAAATTCTGAGAGTAATAATTAATTTTGTGACCTTGCAATCTTTGTACGTAAATCTTTTCATTAACAGCCATAAAAATAACACAGTACATATTTAATCCTGAATATTCCAGATATATTTTAATAAAATATTAAAACATAAAAGTAAAAGCAAAATACTGCAGATGCTGGAATCTGAAACAAAAACAGATATTGCTGGAAAATCTCAGCAGGTCTGAGAGCGTCTATGGAGAGAGAATAGAGCTCCTCAACAGATGCTATCAAACCTGCTGAGATTTTCCAGCAATATCTGTTTTCCATTAAAATATGATTGTCATAATTCTTGACATGATATAAATGAGCAGCATTCTATTAAAATCAATTATTTTTATAAATTACTTCAATGTAACAGCAGTTCTTAAGTAGTTTAATGTTTGTAATTGTTCATGAAAAGCTACCTTCAGATAAAAATAAACCAATTTATAATTTTTTTATCTCAGTATTTCACATATGTTGTATGCAAGTCCACAGAACACAGACTTAGCAAAGAATAAAAGATAGAGAAGAAAATAAAATCATTCATTCTTGTTGACCAAGTGCAACAATATTTTATATGTTCCTTTCTTCTCTCTACTTTACAGCCATTACTGTCTAAATATGTTCAGATATGTATTTATTTAACCCACAATAGGTAATAAATGTATTACTATGATTGTATTTATATCAGCTGCCAGAAATTGCATCTTTTCCTTAACTGAGTCATGATGAGCAGGACATGTTGTGTTGCACCCAGTATTTGTAGCATTGGCATAGATTTTTCCAACTGAGCAGAGATTAGAGTATGCGTCAGTGGACTGTTCTGTTGACCACCTAATGGTTCCCCTAGGACACTCAGTCCATTTTCAGGACCAAGCCTCAATCTGCAACCGGGAAATGTCCTGTGCCAATTTCTGGCTCAGGCCCATGCACCCATTTCCATTGGGTGGGCAGCTTTGGTATCTGTCCCATTGTGTAGGTCTATTGATCATCAACTTAAAAAAAATACACTGACGTATTCTTGCATAGATGCAAAATTAGCCTTGGGAATCAATCACCAACAAGAGACATTGCCAGATTTTTATTTTGATTGAAATGACTGAATGAAAATGTGGCAGCTTCTATGGCAGCCGATTGTTTTCCAATATCCCTTTTACCGCCTCCTCCCCAACCCCGCCCCATCCCCGACGATACATTTCATAGAGAAAATAAGATTCACATCCTAGGAAAGGGAGCTTACTTAGTTCTACAGTATTATGTGAAACTACAGTACATTGTTTATCCAGATAGACTTTACAATATGACAGAGTTAGAAGATTTTTTTCTTTAAAAATCCAATTTGTGTGTAGAGATCTTTATAGAATCCTAGAATGATAGCATGATGCAATGCGTTTGGCTCATTGTGCTAGTTATTTGAAAGAGCCATCCTATTTGTTCCACTCCTTGGCTCTATTCCCAAAGCCCTATAAATGTGTTCCCTTAAGGTACTTATCAAATTCCCTTTGAAAATGACTATTGAATCTTATTCCACCACCCTTCAGGCAGTATGTTCCAAACCACAACAAACTCACTGTGTTAAAAAAAGCAAATCAAAGTGTGCTCATGTCACCTGCAGTTCTTTTGCCCGTCACCCTGTGGTCACTGAGCTTTCAGCCACTGGAAACAGTTTCTTATTTACTCCATCAAAACCATTCATGATCCTCTTTTCATCGTAACTTGTCAAATCAAGGCTTAAATGCCTGCTTTTTCATAAGAATCTAAGAGGGTTTGGTACACAAAAAGGCCACTTGCCCCATTGAATTCATTCATTCCAAAGTCACAATCATGGAATGATACATTAGAGAAGGAGGTCATTAAGCCAATTATGCATGTATGATCAGTATAGCATCTCCTACCCAGAATCACTATACACTTTTCCTCACATGCATGTGAATATATATTGATAGCACTACAACCTTTAATACTTTTTCTCAACACCTAGTTATACAATTAGTTTTTCAAGTCCAGAATTGACCCAAAATTAATTACTTTTATTTTGCACTGCCCTGTAGGCAAAAACAACTTATCATTAGTTATAGAAATATAGAATTCCTACAGTGCAGAAGAAGGCTACCAAGTCTACACTGAGAACAGTGCTACCCAGACCTCGTTCCTGCTAATTCCTCTGACACTAAGGGTCAATTTACCTTGGCCAATCCATCTAATCTGCACATCTTTGGACTGTGGGAAGAAACTGAAGCACCAGAAGAAACCCATGCAGATATGGGGAGAATGTGCAAACTTCACATAGACAGTGACCCAAGCCGGGAATTGAGCCCAGGTCCCTGGCACTGTGAGACAGCAGTGCTAACCACTGTGTCACTATGCCACCTGTAGTTTATCCAAGGCTTGTGAATTTTCAACTGCAATCTGAGCTTGTTGCTCAGTCTATAACCTAAACTGTTCATCTGCATAATCTGCATCTTTGATCATTTTTTCAAAATCCACTTTTGAATGGTACATTTGGTCTGGCTGAAACTTGCTGAGAGTGTTGCATTATCGGAGATAAAATATCAAACTACCTGATCAGGTGAATGTAAAAGATCCAATGACAGAACAATATAGAAGATCTAACGTTGGAAACATTCAGCCAGGTAGGATCTGAAGGGGAAGGAAGTGTGAACATACATAAAATCCCGACAGTGCTGAGGGAGGCCATTTGGTCCATCTGGTTTACGCTGATTCTGTGACAGAGTATGTTACCCAGGCTGTCCCACTTGCCCTTTTCCTATAACCCCACCTATTTACAAAGGCAAAATCCATCTAATCTATACATCTTGAGATATGAAGAGACAATTTAGCATGGCCAGTCCATCTAATCCGCATATCTTTGGAGTGTTGCAGGAAACTGGAGTACCTAGAGGAAGCCCACACAGGTACGGGGAACACGCGCACTCCACACAGTCACCCATGGCTGGAATTGAACCTCAGTCCCTGGCACTTGCAATGCCCATTCTAGTCTATAATCTGTTATCAGAATCACTGGTCGAGTGTGATAGTCCTGTTTGTGGCCCTTGAGGAGGAGATATAAGTGGGCTGTGTAGGTTTGGGGTCTATGAATTGAAGATCAATCATTGGGATATTTGATTCCAGAGGAGGTTAAATCAGTGAAAGTCTAGAAGATGATGACTTGGTGTTCGTTCATAATATCAGTGTTCCAGAAAGAGAAAGAACACGTTGCCAGAGTGTTGGTGTTCAGCCTCCACAAGGGACAGGCCTTTCCATAGATCAACAGTTCATCCCTTGTCAATTGGTTCGTTAATGATGTCGGGATAGAACTTGAGCAAACAAAGTGCTGTAAGCTGAGAGATGTGAATGGAAAAACTGACACGGCTAATGTCATACCAGCGGTTCTGCATAAACAAGTGAAAGTAAGAGAGTAGGGAAGGGTTCCAAGAGGAACTGGAATTCTGAAGGAAGGAGGAAGAGTCTACTGTGCAGCTAGAAACCTCCAAACAATGGATACAGTAGAAGAGGAGTTTAGTGTCGCACTGAAGGACACCTAAAAAGACATCTGAGCAAAATGGATCGGGCCATGTTTTAGGCATCCTGGACAGTCAGTTAAAACATATTATTTCCTCAGAGGGCTAAGCTGTTTTTGGGACCCGTCTGAGAAATTGAGTTCACCTAAACAGTACAACATTGCCGCTGCGGCACTCGGGTTCTTGCGAGCAAGGATGTGGACCAGTGAGTCATTGCCGTTGAAAATCTAACTTGGAAAATAAAACCGTATCTTTCATTTTAATCTTGGCCCAGCATGTGTGTTCCTCCCAGCTCCACAGCATCTCAATGCTGCCTATGCGAATGCTGCCTTTACTGCTGTTTTCCAGTCCCTCAGCCCCAGATTTTGCCCAAGGCAGCCCAGAATTTGTTCCTGCAGCAGGGTGAGCTTTGTTTTAAATTGATTATGAATAATGTGTAGTTTAAGGCATTATTTTTGATTTCACAGTCTTGGCAGTGAGGGACGTAGCTGGAAAGCACATTTGTACAATTACCCTACAAACGCTCAACTTCGATCAGCTCACAAAGGGCCTCTGGGAAATTCTTAAATCAGCTTCAAGGACTGGAATAAAATAATGTGGAGGGGATAGCCTCATGGTATTATCACTGGACAGTAATTCAGGAACTCAGCGAATGTTCTGGGGACCTACGGCAGAAGGTAGAATTTGAATTCAATAAAAGAAAAAAGGAAGGAAGGAAATCTGTCATGATTCCAGACCTGCAGCAATGTGTTTGATTTTCAGCCATTCTGAAATGGCCGAGCTAGCTACTCAGTTCAAGAGCAACTAGTGATACTGATGTCCCACAAATGAATAAAAAAAAAACATTTTTCAAAATTGAGTCCAACATAATTCCCATTCAGCCACACCTCTGCTGAGTCTATAGTCAAGTTGTGATCAATGGACTTGTAGTACAGAGATGAGGTTACTTGATGTCTCAAAATCAGAGCAGCAGTTCTCAATATTTCCAGATGCCATTGTTTCTCGCAAGCTTAAGAAACATTGAAGCTCCTTAAATCAGACTGGTGCTGAGATGTTCATTATTTCAAAAGATGCAAACTACAGACCAAAACTGATAAATGCATATTCATTACTTTAGCATAATAATGACACTAAAGTTTATTAATGATTCATATTGTTCATCATCAAAAGTTACTGTTTATCTGCTTGCTAATGGAATGATTCTCACTACTGGATCCCTCTGATTCTACTAATGCTGACTGAGTGCCTTCCTGCTGAAAAACTAATTTCTAAGCTGCGAGAGTTTGACAGCGAGTTAAAATGAGCAAGTTATATGTGACTTGGGATGGAAAAAGAAGGCAATATTGTAAAGCACTGCTTTTTCCTCAACCAAATGTACCTGGGTGCACATAGGCACATATACACATAATACGACCTAACATAGATGTTGAATGTCCTAAATATCAAACTATGTGCAACCAATCTTTAAAGAAAACTGATGGTTACTATTTGAAACACATGAGAACATAAGAAATCAGAGGAGGAGTAGGCCCTTTGAGCCTGCTGTGCCATTGAATAAAATAATGCCTGATCTTCTCTCTTACCACCTTTTGACACTATGCCCATGTCCCTTAATTCCTTAGTATCCAAACATCCAATAGTATCCAAATAGTGACCTCTTATTTATTTATTAGCATCACAAGTAGGCTTACTTTAACACAGGAATGAAGTTACTGTGAAAATCCCCTGCCTTGAATATTCTTGCAACTGAGCATCCATAACTCTCTTTAGTAATGCCAGAGATTCATAATCTGTTGAGGTATTCTACCCAAATGAAACTTTTTCTCGACAGCCATCCTGTCTAGCTTTTATAAATTTTTATGTTTGAAAAAGATCAGTCTTCATCCTTCTAAACTCCAGTCCACTCAGTCTCTCCTTGTAGGACAATCCCCTCGTGCCAAGAACGAGTTTAATGAAACTTCACCACACTACCGCAAGAACAAGTATGTCCTTCCTTAGATAAGGAGATAAAAATTATGCACAACTCCCTGTATAATCACATCGGAACTTCTTTATCTTAGTATTCCAAATCCTTCATAATAAAAGCTACCGTTCTGTAGTAACTATGTGCTTGCTGTACCTGCATGTTAGCTTCATGAACAAGAACACCCAGATTCCTCTTAATTCATGCATTTTTAGCCTCCCAGAAATCAGTAGCCTGGTTTTTAATTTTTTCTGTCAAAGTTACCAGCTTCACAGTTTGCCACATTCTATTTCATTGCCGCATTCTGTTTCATTTGCTTTGTTCTTACTCGTCCAACCTGCCTATAAATCTCAACCTCTTTGTGTCATCCTTTTACTTTCCCACCTAATTTTATATAATTAGCAAATGTGGATATGTTACATTTAGTCCCCTCATCCAAGACATCTGTATAGAGTGTGAATAATTGAGATCAAAATATTTATCCTTCCAGTACTCCTTTAGTTGCAGTTTGCCACCCTGAAGTGCCTTGTCTGTTCCTTTTCTCTGTTTTGTGTCCTTTAAGCGAGCCTCAATCCATGCTGATATATCAGTGGGGGAATATTTAAGAGACCGTGATCTCTGTATCGTTAGACTTAAGAAGACAATAGAAAAGGGCAATAGGCAATCCACAATAAGAATAATTAAATGGGCGAGAGCTGACTTTAACTGGGCAAGAATGGCACTGGGCTGGCTAGACTGGAATGAAAGTCTAGACGGGAGAAACAGTAGCTGAGTAATGGGCTGCATTCAGAAAATAAATGGTTCGGGCACAATCAGGGAAAAGTTGAGCAAATAAAGCCAGGGCTCTCTGGATAAAAAAAAATTAAGATATGTAAGAAAAGTGTATATATGACAGGTGTCAAGTGGAAAATACAGTTGAGAACCAAGAGAATATAGAAGTTTTGGGGCGTGAGGGAGGGGGAAGCACATTAGAAAAGCAAAGAGGAATTATGAAAAAAGATTGGCAGCCAATATCGAGGAATTCCCAAAATCTTTTATAGGCACATGGAAAATAAAAGGATGGTAAAAGAAGGAAAGGGCCGATTCGACCAAAAAGTGAATTTACACATGGAGGCCAGGGGCATAGCTGAGTTATTAAATTAATACTTTGCATTGTCCTTGTCAAGGAAGGAGGTGCTGTCCAGACCATAGTGACAGAGAAGGAAACTTTGTTACTAGAAGGATTCAAAATTGAAAAGGAGGAAGTGTTGGGTAAACTGTTGGTACTTAAAGTTTGATTTGATTTATTATTGTAACGTATTGGGATACAGTGAAAATTATTATTTGCACATTATACAAACAAAGGATACTGTTCATAGAGTATGTAAGGGAGAAGGAAAGGAAAGAGTGTAGAATATAGTGTTGCAGTAACAGGCTGTTGAGAAAGATCAGCTTAATGTAAGGTAGGTCTATTCAGTAGTCTGATGGTAGCAGGGAAGAAGTTCTTCTTGAGTTGGTATGAGTTTTCACACTTTTGTATCTTTTTCCTGATGGATGAAAGTGGAAGAAGATATGTCCAGGATACGTGGGGTCCTTGATTATACTGGCTGCTTTTCCAAGGTAGCAGAAAGTGTAGACAGAGTCAAGGGGTTGACATGGCATTGGGACCAGATGAGGTGCATCCAAGGATGTTGAAGGTGTATCAGACTGGAAATTGCTGCCATAATCTCCCAGAGTTTTCTAAACTCAGGGATTGTGCTAGAAAACCAGAGGCTTGCAAATACTATGCTCTTGCTCAACAGAAGTTGTAAGGATAACCCCAGGAATTAGAAACCAGTTTAAATTCAATGATGAGGAAGCTTCCAGACACAGTTATTCTGGATACAATGAGCAGACTCATGGAATATTGCAGGTTGATTAAGAAGAGCCAGCAAACATCAGGGAAGTGGTATTTAACTAACTTGGAGTCATTTGAAGAGTTAACAGATGGGTCAATGAACATAACGCTGTTGCTATGTTATACATGGACTTTTAAAAGGCATTTGTTACAGTGCCACACAACAGACTTGTGAGAAAAGATATAGCTCATAGAATAAAATGGACAGTGACAATGTGGATAACAAATTGACTGAATAATAGGGAGCAGAGAGTAATGGTCAATGGATATTTTTGGGCTGGAGGAAGGTGTTAGTGGTGTATCCTGGGAGTCAGTATTGGGACCCTTACTTTTCCTGATGTATATTAATAATCCAGATCTTGTTATGTGGGAGACAATTCTAACATTTGCGGATGAATGAAACTCGTAAGCATTGCAAATTGTGACAAATGTAGAATTTCAAAAAGACAGAAATTTGTGGAGTGGGCAGATTTGTGGCAGTTGAAGTTCAATGCAGAGAAGTGTGAAGTTTTGCATTTTGTTAGGAAAGAAATAAGGACACAATATGAAATGAGTAAAACTCTTAAGGGAGTTCAGGTGCAGAGGGACATCGGTGTGCATAGTTTGGTGGCAGGACAGCTGGAGAGACCAATTAATAAAGCATGCAACTACCTGGACATTATTAATAGTGCCTAGAAAACAAGAGCAAGGAAGCTGTACTGAATTTGTATAAGATACTAGTTAGACCTCAGCTGAAATATTGTGTGCAGTTCCTGATGCCACACTAGGATGAAGAGAGTACAGAGGAGGTTTACAAGAATGAGAAACTTCAATTACAAAGGCAGTTTGGAGAAATTGGGACTATTCTCCTTGCAGAGGAGAAGACTAAGGGGAGATTTGATAGAGGTATTATCCTACAGGTGCTTTGGTCCACCTTGTTGTCTAACAAGGGGCATACACGCGATGGGTCGTGAGAGGGCTGCTCTTGGATTTTTTTCGAGAGTATCCCAGTGCTTCACGTCGTTAGTGTACGCTTGACCTGGACCATTTGATGGGCAACACTACAGCTCAGTGACTATCGCTGTGCTGTGCAGATAAATGGATTTGGGCCTGTGTCTGTGGGAGTTTGCGCATCCTCCCCGTGCTTGCGTGGGTTTTCTCTGGGCACTCCGGTTTCCTCCCACATCCCAAAGATGTGCTCTTAGGTTAATTGGCAAAACAAATTCTCCCTAAATTGTCTCAAATTTAGTTTTTAATCCATAGATCTATAAACATAGACAGGGGTCATGGGTAGAGGTGGGAACATCGAGGTGGCAGCGCGGGCTCGTTGGGCCGAAGGGCCTGTTTCCCGTGCTGCTTTGTTCTTTGTTCTTTTGTTTTGTATTCAAAGTCAATTTGATTTTGAGGGGCTGCGTGGAATAGGGAGAAATTATTCCTGCTTGTAAAAGAATTGTGAGGAAAGAGCACAGATTTAAAGCAATCTGCAAAAAAAACAAATGTGATATAAGAAAAGCCTTTTTGCAAAGTGGGTGGTTTAGGCCTAGAATGCACTGCCTGGAAGTATGGTAAAGGCAGGTTCAGTCAAGGCACTCCAGGGCATTAGATGATTATTTGAATAGAAACACTGTGCAGGGTTCCTGGGAAACAGCAGGAGAATAGGCACTAAATCATAATGTTCATTTGAAGAGCTAGTGCAGACACAGTGCATTGAATGGTCTCCTTTTGCACCATAAGAACTCTGTGATACTACCAGCCTTAATTTTGTGCAATAATTTCTTGATGTTATTAAATGGGCAGTATGGAAGCACAGGGTTTAGCACTACAATCTCACAGCACCAGGGACCTGGTTTGAGTCACCTTGTGTATAGTCTGCATGTTCTCTCTGTGTCTACGTGGGTTTTTTTTCTGGGAGCTCCCATTTCCTCCCACAAACTGAGGTCTGTCCATGTGATACCATGTATTGGTTAGGTGCATTGACCCTCATGTGGCGACTTGGGGATTTTCACAATAACTTCACTGCAGTGTTAATGTAAGTCTACTTGTGACATTACTAGATTAAAAAATGCCTTTTAAAAATTGAAGTATAATATATCCACTGTTGTCCCTTAGTGACCTTAATTGCATCCTTAAAAAACTTTGAACAGATTGACATGAATATGATTTCCCTTTCTGACTGGAGATTCTCCCTCATTGCCATTCCTTTTTAAATTCACTGGGCTTCTTTCTTGATGCTCAGTGCTGACTCTTCAAATCTGAAAATGCACTCATCTTGGTAATCTGGAAATGTTGCAGGAAAGGAGGTTACATCTGAGGACTCTCCCTGAAAAATTGGGATTTATGTTTTAAATTTGTTGAAGATTAAATTTACTAATGTATCATGCAACCCTTCCAGGTCAGCATCATGAGTTTCCACTAATTGCATTACAAGCATAGCAATTATACTTAGTACCTTTTTCAATGGAAAAAGGAGATTGTTATCACCGTTTTCAAACTCCAGGCTATTTACACCCAACCATTGCAAGGTGCATTGTTTTTCTTAGGGCAATGTAAATACAACACATGTACCAATGGGATATTTTCTTTCATTCATGGGATGTAGGTGTGACTGACAAGGCCAATAATTATTGCTCATCCATAATTCTCCTTGAGGTGAAGGTGAGCTTCTGCCTTGAACTGCTTGATTTTTCTAAAAATTCATTTTATTTCATCTCTGCATGGCTTCTGAGGTCTGTCCATAGGATACCATGTGATTTGGTGTTGAATTGGCATGGAGGATAGGAACAAAGAACAAAGAACAAAACAGCACAGGAAACAGGCCCTTCGGCCCAACGAGTCCATGCCGCCACCCCGATGTTCCCATCTCTACCCCTAACGAGGGACATGTGAAAGTGGATGAGAGGATTGAGTTGGTAATGGAAGGTCTGAAGAGTGGGTGGGAGGTGCAGTCCATATCGTGGAGCTTCCCCTTCTCCCTTACTTCACTCCTCCACTCCTCCTCCTCCTTCACTCCTCCTCCTCCTCCTCCACTCCTCCCCTCCTCTCCTCCTCTCTCCCTCCACTATGCTATTACGCAGGGAATTCCAGGATTTGGACCCAGTGACAATGAAAGAACAGCTATGTGACTTGGGAACACCACCTAAAAGTTGCCTTCCACATGTCTATTACCATTGTCCTTCTGGGTAGATTTGGGAGGTACTATTGAAAAAGCCTTGGTGAGTTGCTGAGGTACATAAATGGTACATGCTATAGTTATGTTGCATCAGTGGAGGAGGGAGTGAATGTCCCAGGTAGTGAACGAGGCATGGATCAAGCAGACAGCTTTGCTCTGCATAGTGTTGAGCTTCTTGTGTTGTTGGAGCTACACTTATTCACCCAGGCAAGAAAAGAGTGTTCTACTAATTCCTGACTTGTGCTTTTTAGATAGTGGGCAAGCAAACGGAGTCAGGAGGTGAGTCACTCCCCACAGAATACACAACCTCTGACCAGTTTTCATAACGTGGGGATGCTAGCGTTGGACTGGGGTAAACACAGTAAGAAGTTTCACAATACCAGGTTAAAGTCCAATAGGTTTACTTGATAGCACAAGCCACAAGCTTTCGGAGCATTGCCCCTTCATCAGGTGAATGGAAGTTGTGTTCACAAACAGAATATATAAAGACAGAAACTCAATTTACAAGATAATGGTTAGAATCCGAGTCTTTACAGTTAATCAAATCTTAAATGTATAGACAATATGAATGGAGAGAGAGTTAAGCATAGGTTAAAGAAATGCGTATTGTCTGAAGCCAGAATATTTAGTGAGACTTTGTAAGTCCAGGCAAGTTGTGAGGGTTACAGATAGTGTGACGTGAACCTAAGATCCCGGTTGAGGCTGTCCTCATGTGTGGAACTTGGCTATCAGTTTCTGCTCAGCAATTCTGCATTGTCATGTGTTGTGAAGGCATGTTGGAGAACGCTTACCTGAAGATCAGAGGCTGACTACCCGTGACTGCTGAAATGTTCCCAACAGGAAGTGAACAATCCTGCCTGGTGATTATCGAGCGGCGTTCATTCATCCATTGTCATAGCGTCTGCATGGTCTCCCTAATGTACCATGCTCGGGACATCCTTTCCTGCAACATATCAGGTAGACAACGTTGGCCGAATTGCGAGAGTACGTACTATGTACTTGGTAGATGGTGTCCTCAAGTAAGAGGATGGCATCTGTGTCGATGATCCGGCATGTCTTGCAGAGGCTGCTGCGGCAGGGTTGTGTGGTGTCATGCTCGCTATTCTCCTGAAGGCTGGGAAGTTTGCTGTGGACAGTGATCTGTTTGAGGTTGTGCAGTTGTACGAAGGCAAGAAGTGGGAATGTGGGGATGGCTTTGGTAAGATGTTTGTCTTCATCAATGACATGTTAAAGGCTCCAGAGAAGATGTCATATCTTCTCTGCTCTGGGTAAGAACTGGGCGATGAAAGGCACTCAGTCCGCCATGTCCTGTGTTTGGCTTCTGAGGAGGTCGGTGCAGTTTTCCGCTGTAATGCGACGGATCTGTTGATCGATGAGTCGAGCGCCATGTCCTGTTCTTATGAGGGCATCTTTCAGCATCTGGAGGTGTCAGTTGTGATCCTCCTCATCTGAGCAGATCCTACGTATACAAAGGGCTTGTCCATAGGGGATGGCTTCTTTAATGTGTTTAGGGTGGAAGTTGGAGAAGTGGAGCATCATGAGATTATCCTTGGACTTATAGTACAGTGAAGTGCTGAGATGACCGTCCTCGATGGAGATGTGTGTGTCTAAGAACGCAACCGATTCCGGAGAGTTGTCCACAGTGAGTCTGATGCTGGAATGGAGCTTGTTGACATCGTCATATAGTTGTTTTAGTGATTGTTCGCCATGAGTTTAAAGAAAGAAAATGTCATTGATGTATCGGTTGAAGGTGCTGTGCAGTGAAGAGATCTTGTTCAAACCTGTGCATGAAGATGTTGGCATATTGAGGTGTGAATTTGGTCCCCATGGCTGTTGTGTGTCTGAACGAAGAACTGGTTGTTGAAGGTGAAGATGTTGTGGTCCAGGATGAAGCGGATGAATTGTAAAATTGCATCGGGAGAAGGAGTGCTCCTGGTTCAACTGCTCCATGTGTGCTGAATTTCTGTAGCAAGTCTTTTCGTAGCCACAGCACTTATATAGCTGGTCCAATTAAATGTGTAGACAACAGTGCCCCGGGATGTTGATAGTGTGGGATTCAGCCATAATAATGCTGTTAAATGTGGAAGGGAAGTGGTTAGTTTCTGTTTTGTTGGAGATAGTAATTGCTTGGCACCTTTTGGTATGAATGTTCCTTACCATTAATCATTCTAAGTTTGGATGTTGTCCAGGTCTGACAGTATACAGGTATTTTTGGGACCGAGGTGGGAGGGGAGGTGGGATGGTGATGGATTTTCTGGCCACACTTGCCTCAAAATTGGAAAACCCTGCCCAACGTCAATGGAACTTTGCATGGTCTGCACCCGCCCACTACAATTCCCATGTGGGGTGGAATCAGAGAATTCTGGCCGTGGACCATTTCAGTATTTGAGGGAAAAGCTTTTTTAACTTGTTTATTTCATATTAGCAACACAATCACAGAAAAAAAACGGAACCAGCACAAAAGATTGGGAAATTCGAAATATAATCGAGTTGCACTCAAAACACCGACATTCAAGTTGACCAATTTTTTATGTAAGGTGACCATTTTTTCGAGACTGAATGTAGGGACATAAAGTTTGATACGCACCCATTTAAAATAGCGGAGTGGTTTCTGATTTGGCTCCTGGTTTATCCGCATCTGGATTAGTTCAGTTAGTTCGGCAGCTGATACTCAAACATATTTTCTTCTGTGCTCTTTTCTATTCAACCATGTTTCACAGGAAATCTATTCGCTATTGTGGAATTGGTGGTGAGGTGTAGAATAAGCAGACTGCAACCACTCAGCACCATTCAAGTCCATCTTCTTCTTGAAAACAGAAAATTGACATATTTTCCACCCATCAGATCTTGGCTTGCCTACCTTATTGATCAACCCATAGAGCAATTTTGGATCACGACACTCTTGATTTGAACCTACATAGACCTAGTGGTTAGGGTATTCATTCAGCAATGGGTTTTCTGATCCATTAATTCTTTCAGGCACATTGTTTGTCTGGAGACATTATATGTCCTCTGGAAAACAGGGACACATGGTCACACTATTTTACATTGATTAAAAAGTCAGTTCATATTTCAGACCGTAGTCCCAGATCAATATTGTCAGTTTCTACTGGCACTAAATTACTTTTAATACTAATTGTAAATTTTCTGTATTTATTACTGGAAAGTGTATATCTAAAAATAATGTACTGCTTTCACTGACTACTTCCTCTGCATTTTCCGTGAGATTCTGGTCATTTTCCCAATGCATGTTCCATTATTTAGTTGATTATTAATTCATCAAGTAAAATTTTTCATGTGATTCTCGGAAGTGCCTTGGGATATTTCTGTTAGTTCGAAGTTCTATGGAAATGCCTGGCCACTGAACAATGTTGGCTAATGGGTGCAATACAGCAGGAAATCCAAAATGTGCAACTGTTTTGAGTGTGGAATTCTATGTTGCAACCTACTTCATTACCGGTTGATAATTCAGTACAGTAATAGGATGACCAAGCATCCCCGGAAATAAGCTTCCTGCCTTCTCAATGAGAGCCATTGCAATGTTTACATCCATTATGTTAGACCTGAGTTTTCTTTTCCCATCATGATGATTTCCACAACTGAAATCAGATGAATAGTCTTTGACTGTTTCTCTGCAAGTAGTATATTTATACTGAATTCAAAAAACTTTTGGTGCCTAAAATCGGAAGAGAAATGTCTTGTACAAGTTATCAAAAAACGTAGCCATGCAGTAAAATATTTTGCACATGGTGGACAGTTTCTTCTCATCCTTATCAATCTTTCTGCACTTTACTGTCAATTGCACCATTCCCCACCCCCTCCTTGTTCAACTCAAATGCACAACCCTCATTTAATTGAACTGTTACTATCCAGTCTTAACTAGAACATCTCCAGTGACAGCCTGTTTCTTATGCCCACCCTATTACCTCTCCAACGTCCAAAGAATATATCCTCATCCTTGCCCCTTCTCCTGCTCATCAATATTCTGATGTCATGTTTAATGAGCCTGTTATATGTGTGAACAAACATTTGAATCAACATGGTTAAAAACTAATTGCTTTAGTCTTTTGAGACCTCCTAGAATTTTTTGTGAGAGAATAACAAAGAAAGGGGCAGCACAATGGCACACTGCTGGCTCATAGCGCCAGGGACCTGGGTTCAATTCCAGCCTTGGTGACTGCATGGAGTATACATGTTCTCCCCTGCATTAGCCATGGGAAATGTGTGGGATTATGGGGATAGGGCTGGGAAGAGAGCCTGGGTAAAATACTCTGTCAGAGAGTCAGTGCAGACTGAATGGGCTGAATGACCTCTTTTGCACTGTAGGAATTCTATGCAATGTTCAAGAAATGTAATTGGTGTATATTGAAATGGAGCTTCTGTCCTGAGTGCAATCAGCTATTCCATCACAATTGCACCCAAACTCATGTCAGTTTTGAAATGCTTTTCCAGCTGAAATTTCACAAATTCATTTACATGTTGCTGAATGTATAATCCACTGTGAACCAGTGCAATCAAGCAGTGTTTGAAAACAGTTTAAAGAAATGTTTACTGTAAAAGATACTCCTAGATGTTATTAGAAATGGTAGCTTGGTAAAGTTTGACTGATACAACAGAAAATATATCTGTCTCAAAAAAAAGCCTTTTATAATAATCAGTGTCAATCCACCACCTGGTGGTAAAAATCTTAATTTTTAATTGACCTTTAGGAAAAAAATATAAAATTATTTTCTAATTATGTTAGATTAATTAGAATCCAACATCATTAGAAAATAATTTTATAAATTTATAAAATTAAATATAATTTATGTAATTATATATTTATGTATAAATATAATTATATAAGTATCAATTCCTTAGTATTTTTCAAAAGTACATTCTAAACATTTTAAAGTGTAGTTATTTGCGTCCTTGTACACGAAACAGCATCGTTTTTAGAGCACGCCCACAGGCCTTGCAAACAAGCAGATTGAAAGAAATTCCCAATGATGATTAATTCACCCTGGGTGGGGCTTGTTTCTCACTCAACGGAAAAGATAATGGAAATTCGACCAATTGTAAGTGCAATAGGTGCTTCAAATTCTGCAACCTTTTGTGTTGGAAACACCGCTTGCAGGGGACTGCACTGAAAAAAATAACAGCATAATTCAAACCAGACCCCTGTGCTCACACAGTTCAGGCACCATCTAGTGTTCAGTTAACAAGAAACATGTCAACAGATCCCTCAGAATTACAAGGCAAAAATAATCATCTCGAAGAATGAGGCTGATTAGCAGCTGAAAAGCATTAAGGATAGAAATTTCAGCAGCTACATCTCACAAGAAGGTCATCAGAGAAATAATAATCTTAGCACTCTTCCTTAGCCCACAGGAGAATTCAACACTAAAATCATAATGAAAATCCCTACATTTGTAGCAATCTGCAATTGCAAATACTTGCGGGTTCCTTGAACGTTGCAGATATTTTCAAGTAAGATTAACAGTGAATGGTCTGAAACTAATAACGGGATGGTTAATTATTCAGATTCAGTTTTAATATTGGCAGTGTTCCCAAGAAGTTTGATTATAAGAGTTTGATTTGAGTTTGTCATTTATAAATATGTATGTCTTAATAAATAAAGCAACACAAATAACAGCTTAAATTTATGTAGAACCTTTAACATGTACAAAAGGTAGTCCATTATCTGTGTAACCTTAGACGTTTCTAACAAAAGCTAACAAAGGAATACATTAAAAAAAATCATTGCTACTTTGTGCTCATTCTCGTCAGAGGGCTATCACTTAACAATATTTGGTTGAGCTAAGTTTGTAACCTCAGCATCCTTGTTTGATCCCACTTTGAAATTCTTACTTCATATCCTCTCCATCGCAACCCCTACAGTGCAGAAAGAGGCCATTTGACCCACTGAGTGTGCACCAATTCTCCAAAACAACATCTTACCCAAGTACATTCCTCTGCCCTATTCCCATAACCCTGTGTATTTACTAAGGTCAATTCACCAAACCCTCACATCTTTGGAAAACGATCACTTTATTCCACATAATGTAACATTGCCCACCTCTGCCTCTAGCTTATCCCATCTTCTGCTTCATCATGATCTCCATTTCATCCAAGAGTCTACGGACAGTATCCTATCTCACATCCGTAACCTCACTGTGTGCTACCTTAGCCTCCAAATGCTACCAATTTAAAATCTCATGCTTTTATGATCTCACCCCTATCCCAGGAATCTCTCAGTTTATCACTGCTCTGGGAATTCTGACTGTGAAATCTGGCTCCTTAACCTAAAAGTCAAAAGAAAATTGACTGGAATATTTTGTGCATGGCTGATTTAGCGCACTGACTGTAAAGCTTGTGGCAAGGAGGTCAGATGAGTCAGAAGGCCTGTTCAGGAGAAAGTCTGCTTTAGTAATGGAGGCTATGGTTGCAGTCCCTGTTAGGTTACAGCAGAGTTAGCATTAGAGATGAGAAGCTGTGAGCAGGGAGAGAGGAGGAGGACACCAGCGATCTCTCCAGGCCATTTCTCCCACCTCCAATTCAGCCTGGAGCAATGTCTGAGGCATCCATGTTTCACCAAGGAGATGCAGTGATTGAGCAATGGCACCACCTCCTACAGTTGGATCAGCAGCTATACTGCAGGTTGAAAACAGTGCTGCCAGTGGCCAGCAAGGACACTGTAGCCCTCAATTTCTATGCAAGTGAATATTTCCAGGTGGGAGCAGGGGAAATCAGAAATATTTCACAAGTTGTTGTCCATTGCTGTATCAGTGAGGTGACACAAATTTCCATTCAGCAGGCAGCTGATCCATGTCCCATCGGCCTCTGAAACCCTATCTGGCAGCAGGAATGCATCCAGAGTCCATACTAACGTGGCTGCCCCTTATTTTCCCACTCAATGCAGTCCCCAAGTCCACCATTCAGGAGCCAGGAAGGCTCAGCCCATTGTTCCTAGAAATGATTAATGTATAGAAAGTGCTTGGAGTCACAGGGATAATTCATAATTGTCTACTTTATGATGACAAGCTCAATTAACTGAAATTGATTTCATTGTTGAGAAAATGATTGAGAGAAATGTGGTCAAAATCTTTACACTGAAAAGGAAGTTTATAAGTTGCTTCATTCAGCTTTGAATATAATGAACAGGATTTTTCAGCTGTGCTCACCCCAAGACTGGAAAATCCTGCCGAGGTCAACAGAGCTTTGCATGGTCCATGTTCCATCTGCTACAATTCCCATGGTGGGCAGGACAAGAAAATACTGCCCAATGCTTGAAAACAATACAGTAAATCCAGTATTAATAATCAATAAGACAGAATGGCACAGTGGTTAGCAGTGCTGTCTCACAACACCAGGGACCCAGTTCAACTCCATTCTTGGGTCATTGTTTGCAAAGTCTGCATGTTCTTCCCATGTCTGCATGGGTTTTCTCCGAGTGCTGCAGTTTCCTCCAATGTGCTGGTTAGGTGCATTAACCATTCTAAATTCTCCCTCGATGTATCTGAACAGTTGTTGGAGCATGGAAACGAGGGGATTTTACCCCAACTTCATTGTAATGTTAATCTAAGTCTATTTGTGACTAACAAAATAAACTTTAACTAATTCTAAAATTAGAGGCCACAAGATTGCTCTTCCCCCTGTGTTCTGACATGATCTTGAATTCTCAGCCTTTCAATTACAATCTTTACGCACAGGTATACAGCAAAATAATATTTTTAAGTTTATTTATTAATCACGAGTAAGGCTTACATTAACAAGGCAATAAAGTTACTGTGAAATTTCCCTAGTTGCCACAGTCTGGAGCCTGTTCGGGTCAGTGCTCCTAACCATCACATCCTTCAAAATGTGGGAGGAAACCGAAGCACCCAGAGGAGATCCACGCAGACGCAGAGAAAATGTGCAAACTCCACACAGACAGTTACCCAAGCCAGAAACTAAACCCAGGTCCCTGGTGCTGTGAAGCAGCAATGCTAACTACTGTGCCACCATGCCACCCCAATATTTAATATTAATTTTAATATTCAATAAGACTGAAGGCTTTAAGAATCAGTGTTCTGCCGAAAACAATAGTCCATGTGTTAATATGACTCAAGGCTTACCATCTGTGGAATGTTGTCAGAACTGACTAATACAAGCTGTAAAAGTTGAAACTGGCATGTTATCTTACATGGAACATTAACACATTGATTTGAAAAATTTCTAACTGTTATACTGAAACAGGTGTTAACTCATCTCTGTCAGGGAAATGTTTTGAATGAATGCCCTATAGATTCACGTGCGTTAGTATACTGTAATTTTGAAATTGGAGGATTTGAGACTAATCTTTTGGGATTTAGCAAAGCATGTAATTTCCTGGAGAATGGAGAGTGCCGCAAGCACTGTCAATGTTTGTTGCGTGAGCATACTCAGCTGATAAAACTTGGATGGCAGTGAAATCAGTGAAGGTTAAGCATGGCAGGTGTCTTGCCTTCTGTATGTCAGTCTCCAAGGAAAAGCCTTGTTTTGGAACATCACGATTCATCACCCAAGACTCAAGAAGAACCATGTCTAGATTAATGTTTTTTCTTATTTTCCTGATATTCAAAAAGACATCCCAAATGGTATCTTATTTTCACAAGTACAGCATTCTTTTAAAAAAAAGAGACTAAAGGGGTTGACTTTCCCACTACCCCTGCCAGTAAGTTCAATGACACCACGACGGAGGGGAGGAGGGGGGAAGAGAATTGGGCGGGGTCCTAATATCAGTTTCACACCGATGAGAAATTCCCGTAGGATCTTACGCAGCGCCTGGCATGACAAATCGGGAACCCTGCTAGAGCCTGCCATGAAACCAGTTTGCATCCTGGGTTGCAGGACCAGGATGCAAAGTGGTCGAGTACTGGTCTAGACCAACGTGGCATGTGGAAGTCAGGACTCAACTGAATAATGCCGTGTGCTGTCTTCAGAGTTTGGGATGGAGTGTGTCAGCAACCCTAGAGCCTAGAATTCCACGGCAATGGATGGGGAGCATCTACAGGTGGATCGTCTAGATTCAATGCATCGAAAATCCCATCTTCCAACCTGCAAGCGCTCCTGGAGGCCATCTTCTTTCTTCATTGGTAGTTCAGTGATGTTAGTCGTTTTGTCAATATGGTACCCAGATATGATGGCAAGGCTCTCGATATCATGCCTGCCCCTACCCCTCCTCCCCAACAGATTACAGTGCTTAACCCCCAGGTCCATAATTAACGAGTCTAGTGTCAGAAGATGCAGCATGATTTCTGCCCCACCCCTCCCACCACTCCCCGTCATGGGACCTAGTATCCACGGGTGAGGTGCTGGATGATTAGAGGATAGCTCATGTTGTTCCATTGTTTAAAAAAAGCTCAAAAAGTAATCCAGAAAATTATAGGCTAGTAAGCTTGACGTCAGTAGTAGGCAAATTATTGGGAGGAGGACTAAGGGAGGACCTACAAATACTTGGATAGACAGGGACTTATTGAAGAAAGTCAACATGGCTTTGTGCATGGTAGGTCATGTGTAGCCAATCTATTAGAGTTTTTCGAGGAGGTTACCAGAAAAGTGGATGAAGGGAAGGCAGTGCATGTTGTCTACATGATCTTCAGTAAGGTCTTTGACAAGGTCCCACATGGGAGGTTAGTTAGGAAGATTCAGTCTCTAGGTATACGTGGAGAGGTAGTAAATTTGATTAGACATTGGTTCAATGAAAGAAACCATCGAGTGGTAGTGGAGGATTGTTTTTCTGAGTGGAGGCTTATGACTAGTGGTGTGCCACAGGGATCAGCGCTGGGTCCATTGGTGTTTGCCATCTATATCAATGATCAGGATGATAATGTGGTAAATTGGATCAGCAAATTGACGGATGATACAAAGATTGGATGGGTAGTGGACATTGAGGAAGGTTTTCAAAGCTTGCAGAGGGATTTGGCCCAGCTAGAAAAATGGCAGATGGAGTTTAATGCAGACAAATGTAAGGTATTGCACTTTGGAAGGACAAACCAAGGTAGAATACAAATGGTAGGACACTGAAGAGTGTAGTAGAACAGAGGGATCTGGAAATACAGATACATAATTCCTTAAAAGTGGTGTCACAGGTAAATAGGGTCATAAAGAGTGCTTTTTAGAACATTGGCCTTTATAAATCAAAGTATTAAGTATAAGAGTTGGAATGTTGTGATGAGGTTGTATAAGACATTGTTGAGGCCGAATTTAGAATATTTTGTGCAGTTTTGGTCACCTAATTACAGGAAGGATATTAATAAGGTTGAAAGAGTACAGAGAAGGTTCATGAGGATGTTGTCGGGACTTGAGAAACTAAGTTACATAGAAAGTTGAATAGATTAGGACTTTATTGCCTGAACGTAGAAGAGTGAGAGGAGATTTGATAGAGATGTTTAAAATTATGATGGGTATAGTTAGAATGAATGCAAGGAGGCTTTTTCCACTGAGGCTAGGGGAGAAAACAACTAGAGGACATGGGTTAAAGGTGCAGGGGAAAAAGTTTAAAAAGAATTTGTATTTTTATTACTTTGTGGGATGTGAGTGTCACTGGCAAGAACAGCATTTGCAGCTGATGTCTCTGCCTGTGAAAAGGTAAACCATTGCAATCCATCTGATGTAGGTGCACCCACTGATAAGCATTTCATGCTTAACGTTATAATGCCTTCCATGGTTGAAGTCCGTGGTTGTAACAAATTTTATAGTTGGTTTGTTGGCCTTGGGAGGAGAATGAACTTGATAATGTAATTTTTCTAATGTAATTTTTCTAACGTATTTCAATTCTTTCTGCATAATTATCAGTGTCAAAAGAGAGTATCCTAGAAACACATGGGCATAAACCAATTTCTTGGTTAATTACTTGCTGTTATTGGAGAATGCTTCCAGCCCGCAAGGAGGGAAAGTTTAATCCGGATAACAGACAGGTTTGGGTGAATGGAAGGTTAATGTATTAAAAATCTGAATCTAGATCCAAATCCACTCACTTCCAATGACAAGGGGCAGGCAACCTACTCATTCTCAGAACACAGATTAGCACTTTAATTGTTATAATGGAACTTCAGACATTTTTCTGCACCATTTTGAATTTAACTCAGATTTCCCTGGGTCTTGGAAAATCATGGAATCATAGAAACCTACAGTGCAGAAAGAGGCCATCTGGCCTGTTGAGTCTGCGCCGACCACAATCCCATCCAGGCCCTACCCCCATAATCCCTACGTATTTACACACTAATCCTTCTACCTAAGCATCTCAGGATACTAAGGGGCAATTTTAGCATGGCCAATCAACCTAACCCGCACATCTTTGGACTCTGAGGAAACCAGAACACCAGGAAGAAACCCATGCAGACACCAGGAGAGTGTGCAAACTCCACACAGACAGTGACCCAAGTCAGAAATCGAACCCAAGTCCCTGGGCCTGTGAAACAGCAGTGCTAGCCACTGTGCTACCGTGCCGCTCTGTGAAGCAATGCAACATGGAGGTAAAGTACAATTTAACAGGGTATTACTTTGAGAGATGCACATGAAAATTTGGAACTGGGGGGGTGAAAATATTTTGACTGTGGCATGAAAATATTTTGATTGTGGCATGGCAACTTAATAGAGGCACTTAAAAGATATGGGATGCTTGACTTTTCTTTTTTAAAATGAATGAGCACACACTAAAGAGTCTCTGAATCAGCCTTAAATGGAAGTGGTACACCATTTCAGAGGCTGCATTTCAGAAGATGTGTCAAATTCCCAGACAGGAACAAAGGCTGTTTACCAGGATTTTGCTGGACTTGAGGGCATCTACTTTTGTGGAGAGATTGGAGCTGGAATTGTGAAGACTAAGAAGAGACCTACAGTGGTGTTCAAAATTAGAAATATAGTGGCTAAATCCTAGCAATGACTATCAGACCCAGGAATGTCTGTGTTCCCAGCTACCAGTTGGATCCAGGTTATCAGCTTGGATCTTACCCAAAATTGGACAAAGCTCATGGCCCAGCTAATGTCCTCAGACCTACAATTGCTCTCTCCCACCAGTTCACGGCATGCACACTTGCCTAATCTTGAGACCTCCTCTGGGTTGCTCTCTAACTGCATGCAAAGCTTGTCCATCAGACTGGCAGGGAAGCTTGTTGAAACCCCATAACATGCAGGAATCTATATATTCCGAGTTTACCATGCTTTACTGACTGCTATTCCCTGAATTCTCTGGCAAAAGTCCAGCCCGTACTTTTTTGGTACTACAGTATAATTTCGCACCCTTTTGAGCTTGATTTTATGCTCCCCTACTGGTAGATTTGAAGATGGTGCCCTCAAAATCCCATTGTTTGCTCACACTTGGGTGTATTGAAGTGTTCAGTGGCCCCTTAAGGGGTGTGTTACCTCTGGCAAGGAGAGGCCCACATCATGTGGGAAGTAATGTATAACTGGTGTTAAATTGCTTAGGGGTGGCTTTTGGGATCGTAGTCAGGTTTCTCCCATTTGTTGTACTTTTTAGCCTGGGGCATTGGAGACTGTGGCACTTTGCGAAATCCAGTCCTTTGTAATCCAGGAGACTAAGTACAATTCTTATCACTCAGCCTCTTCATTTTCTCTACAAACCTATCTCATTCTGCAATCTAATAATAGGAAGTCAAGTGAGTGCTCATTTGACAAGTTCTTTAAATGGATTCTGACTAATTGTTGTGGCTGAGTTAGTGAGAATTGTTGGAATTTTCAAAGACAGTTTTAGGTTTTTCAAGGGTAATAGGCCTTTATATAAAGAAAGTCATTGCTAACACATTTGAGCAAATGGCCTGAAAAAGAACTGAAAAAGAACAGAAAAGAACTAAAGAGCACTAAGGTCAATTCTCACTTCCTTCCTCTGCTGTTAATGGGATGGTAAACAGCCTCAAAATGACCATTTGTGTACTCTGCAGACTCTGAAATGCATATTTTGCTAATCTTCAGTCTCCCTTTCTTTTTATATATATAGCTGTGACTCATATTATATTTGAGTCATTTTTCGCTGCAGAGAAATTCTGAGCATTACTTTTTCCAATAGTTTATTTCTATTATCAATGAGAAAAAAAATTTTATTGGAAATAATTTATATTTGTATAATTGGAAGACCAGACAGTTGAGGTGCGGTGGGGGAGATGCAGAAATCGGAGGGGGTGGAGGTGGAGAGGTGGGGGGTTTAGGTAATTGTAACCTACCAAACACAATGCTTTTGGGGTTGGGTTAAAATGTTTAAAGCAATTTTGTCAGGAATTGAACTCACCTTGAACTTCCAATTGTACCAAAAGCAGTTTGAAGGATAGATGACATTTGATTCAGAGGAGGCATATCAGTCATTCAACATAGCTACATTTTAGAACAGTTTCTACTTTCAACCAGTGTTATCCAAAACCAATGCTGATAAAAGTCCCTTCTCATAAAATTGCTGCATTTAGGACATCACTCAGAATGATTCCTGCTGAATTCATTTTAAATTGGTAATTAATATCCAAAGGCTAGCATGTGATCAAGAATGGTGCGAACACTTTGGTTTCAATTCCTGCTCCAATTGAGATAGACTTGCCCTGTCCCTGGGAGTGGAAAGCAATGGCAAACCGCCACTGACAAAAGCTGCCAAGAAAATAGCTCAGAATGAATCATCAGCAGACAATGATCTGCCTTCAGGTAGAGAACACCCGAGTGAATGGATTGCTTACTATAGCAGCACGTGGATGGTATTATGGCACAGTGGTTACCACTGTTGCCTCACAGCACCAGGTTCCCAGGTTTGAATCCTGTGTTGGATCACTGTCTGGGCAGAGTCTGCACATTTTCCTTGTGTCTGTGTGCCTTTTCTTCAGGTGTTCCGGTTTCCTCCCACAGCCTGAAAGACATGCTGGTTAGGTGTATTGGCCAAGTTTAGTTCTCCCCCAGTGTACCCAAACAGGCACTGGAGTGTGGCGACTAGAGGATTTTCACAGTAACTTCATTGCAGTATTAATGTAAGCCTACTTGTGACACTAATAAGTACCTGCCTCAGATGGATTTGGTGAATAATAACAGAGTGGTACACGTTGTCAGCTATTTGTGAGGGATCAGAACTCACCTGTATCTCTGCCATTCTGTAAATTGCACTATTTTGAATTGACATTTGCAGTGCTATGTAACCTTAATGATTTCAGATATGTAATGAACAACATTTCTGGGATTTTACCTGAATTTTTTCCCCCCAAATATTATTTTGACATCACAGAAAACTAGCGTAGGTGAAATACTTTTTTAAACAATCATAATTTTGAATTAAATAAAACTATCTTACAATGATCGCAACAAAACACGTTTCTTCAGTCTTACTGAATTCCTACATGATGCAAAAATAGAATGCATATCTAATCCATGTCATGCTTATCCTGATGTTCAAATTATCGAGTGCATCCATATTATTCAGGAGAGTTTGTGCTGAACATTTACTTCAGATCCTACCAATGCGCAGAAGTTTGAACTGACATGTGGGCATGTAATATGATTGGAAGTGCAAATAAAAATGTCAGTTTTGAAGACATAAAGGTTACAAGTTTTAGAACCTTACCATGTGGGAGAGATATTGAAAAAAGCTGAACAATCCTGTCACCACCTCGATCATTTCATCACTACAGTTTTACAACTTGAGAATAGGTATCCTGAGGAGATTGTATTTTAAACTATGTGGTTGTGGAGTTAAAGACGGAATCTATCTACTTAGTATTAAAGAACAGTGGAGGAGTCATTATGCTATTATGTGTATTCTGTAGTTCACCAAAAAGTAGGAAGCAATAGAGAACGTTGCAGAAAATTTACAAAGAAATGCAAGGACTAGGATAGTACGAGAACAAAGAGAGGGAAAAATTGCTGAAAGGTGTACAAGAAGAGTTTTTTGATGAATGTGTCTCCAGCATGAGGAAGGAAGTGATGCTAGATAAGTCCAGTTCTGGGGATCTAAGTGGGGTAAGTGGAAGTCTGGGAGCATCTGGGAAACAATGATCATAATTTCATCAGATTCATAATAGCTTTGGAAAAGGACGAAGAACAATTAAACATAAAATAGAGCTAAACTCAGTGAGTTGTAAAGGTATTCCAATATATTACAACAACCTGGACTTTGATTTGATTTATTATTGTCACATGTATACAGTGAAAAATATTGTTTCTTTCATGCTATACAGGCAAAACGTACTGTTCGTAGAGAATGAAAGGAGAATATAGACTTGGGTATATATGGCATAATCTCAGTTTGCAGATGATACCTAACATGGAAATCTAATAAACAGTAAGTGTAGTAGCTGATTCCAGGCGGATATAGAAGTGGCAGATGAAATTTAATGCAGAAAAGTAAGAAACAATATACTTAGTAGAAAGAATGAGAAAAGGCAATATAAGTTAAATGAAACAATTATAAATGGGGTTTAGGAGCAGAGAGTTTTGAAGATATACTTAAAATGAAATGGAATTCTGGTTTGAATTTTGATGCATGCATTCTTTTTCTCTGCAGTTTTTCCCTTATGGAGATGCATCCAAGTTTGCCCAGCATGCCTTTAGAACCTTTGACAAAAACGGTGATGGGACAATCGACTTCAGAGAGTTTATTTGCGCTCTCTCTATTACTTCAAGAGGCAGCTTTGAACAGAAGTTGAATTGGGCCTTCAATATGTATGATTTAGATGGTGATGGTAAAATTACAAGAGTGGAAATGTTGGAGATCATAGAGGTAAGAATATATGTCCCTAATCTCTTCTCTTTACATTCACTGACCTGTACAATCACAGGCCTGACTGATGTCAAATGCAAAGCTACGAGGGATGTCATCTTACCTTACAATTTTAAATATAAATCTACAGTGTTAAACACACAGAACAGAAAAAATGATCATTTTTCATTACTTAGGTGTTCAGAAAATAACTTCTAAAAAGGAAAACAGTAGCAATGATCTGTTTATAATATGAATTGCTTCATCAATCCACAGTGGAAAAGTGGGAAAATAAACTATCAAATGCATGACAGTAATAACACCAGTATTAATATCACAATGTATTTTGATTCCTTTATGAATTCTGAGCCACTATTATTGGGGTAAAGTTTTGGCTTGGGAGCCTACCCATCAGTCCATATCCTGGAAATTCAGTGAGGTACTGTGGATGATTTTCAAGCTATATGATCAGAAAGGTATGTACTATTTTGCCTGAAGCTCATATAGAGTTTATAGCAGAAAAGGATTCTCACCTACAAAGTAGAAGTTGACGAATTATCTTAGTTATATAAAACATTGGTAGGCCACATTTGGAATATTGTGTCCAATTCCGATCACCACGCTACCAGTAGGGCATGGAAGTTTTGGACAGAATACTGAATAGGTTTACTTGGATGTTGCTTGTTATGGAGGGTATTCTCTGTGAGGAAAGATTGAATAAACTGGGATTGTTCTCCCTGGAAAGATGGAGGCTGAGGCATTACCTGGTAGAAGTTTAAAAAATTATGTAGGGCATATAGAGTGGACGGTTGGAAGCTTTTTCCCAGGGCAGAAATAATAATTACAAGGAGACTTAAGTTCAAGGTAAGTGAGGGGGGAGAGGTTCTGTAGAGATGTTGCGGCGGAGGGGATTTTTTTGCACAGAATGCACTGCCAAGTGAGATGGTTGAGGCAGATATGTCAGCGACAATTAAGGCTTATCTGGATAAACACATAAACAAATGGGGTCAGATACGGGGTTGGTTTAGATAGGACAATGTGATTGGCACGGGATTAGAGGGCCAAAGGGCCTATTCCTGTGCTATACTGTTCTTTGTTCACACTCCAAGAGCCTCAAATCAGAAAACTGTCCTGTTATAGAATTAGGAACATGGGTCAAAGAAGTTGCCCATTATATCTCCTTTCATTTAGTCCTTTGACCAGCAGATTTTCCTGTGAACTATGAAACATCTGATTTCTGTGCAAATTAAACCTGGCTTGTATGTATTTTGTGACACCTTGTTTCCCATATAACAGGATACCATATAAATACATGGCTGTTTGGACTTGATGTGGAAATGCCGGCATTGGTCTGGAGTAAACACAGTAGGAAGTGTCCCAACACCAGTTTAAAGTCCAACAGATTCATTTGGTAACAAAAGCCACTAGCTTTCGGAATGCTATTCCTTTGTCAGGTAAGTGGGAGTTCTGATCACAAACAGGGCTTGTTTGTGAACAGAACTCCCACTTACCTGACAAAAGAGCAATGCTGGGCAAGAATTGGCAACTTTGGTTGGTGTCAAGGTCCACAGGTAGGTTAAGGCAGCAAGGGGTTGGGGTGGGGAGGTGAGTGGGATGGAATTGGTGTGAGGAGCAGATATGAAAGGCAATTGATTGATTGAGATTGATTGTTATGATTAGTTAACGACTCAACGATTATCCTGTGACTACCAGGATTGCGAACTGGATAGATTGTAGTCATTTTAGCCATCTAGCAAAACCCATGTTCCTATGCCAGATCATCATTGCCCTAGAGGGCCTTACATTATACCTCCATATTGGGTTTACTTTTAACCGACACTCCAGGGTGATTTTAAAGTTGTGGCTTAAATAAGAATGAAGTTAGTCGCTGCGCTGCTTTCTTTTTGGTCTGGGGTAAGGCCTCAGGCATTTGGCGAATGAATAAAATTAGCCTTGCAACATCATGAGAAAAGTTCAGTTGCGTGAAGGACACAATTTTTTTTTTTAGTCCCTTCATAGAAAACAAAAATTTATTAGCATCATTACAGCATTAGGTAATTATATTTCTCTGATTATACACAACCTATTGAAGACAAATAAGCATATGATTTATGTCAATGGAATTCTAAGTTCACCTGCTGAAAGATGCAAGAGAGTGACTCATCCTCTATCTGTTCTCCCTCCTAGTCGAAAGTGACTGGCTTCCACTTAGCCTTTGCCTTTTTAGAAAGGGAACTGTATGTATTAGGGGAAAGCAGATGTGAACTTAAATTCCACCAGTCTGTGTCACAAGAAATGAATGCTCCACTATGCCGGCTCTTCAGAATTATAGTGCAAAACTATAATGCAATTCTATCTCAATATCCTGTTGAAATTCAGAAACAGGTCAACTTTTGATGTCACAAATCAAGTGTTAAAATTAATAACTCCCTTGCTAGCATCTATTTTTCTATTCTTAAATTCACTTAATACCTCAAGCTTGGTAAGAGTTGAAATCTGATTCATTGCATACAATTACATAAAACGTACAGTATGGAAATAGACAATTCCACGCAGCAGATTAGTGATGGTGGTTATGCTGCACACAAACCTCCTCCCATCCTATTCTATCTGACCCTACCAACAGAACTTTTTCCTCTGGGTGCTCTGGTTTCTTCCCACGGTTTAAAGATGTGCAGGTTAGGTTGCTCAGCCACGATAAATTGACTTAGTGTTAGGGAGTCTAGCACGGTACATGGGTTATGGGGATACAGCCTGGGTGGGATTGTTGTCGGTGCAGGCTTGATGGTCCAAATGGCCTCCTTATGCATAGAGATTCTATAATTCTATATAATTTTCACTTTCAATTAAGTCATTTTTTTTTGCTTTCCATGAAGGCTATTTATAAAATGGTGGGAACTGTCATAATGATGAAAATGAACGAAGATGGTTTGACGCCAGAACAGCGAGTTGACAAGATTTTCAGTAAGATGGATAAGAACAATGATGACCAGATCACATTGGATGAATTCAAAGAAGCGGCAAAGAGTGACCCTTCGATTGTGTTACTCCTGCAATGTGACATTCAGAAATGAGCCATCAATAATGCATATAATGACTGCACAAAATTCAAATGTTTCATTCAGTTTGCAGCTACATCCACACACACAAAAACAAAGTGCTTGGACTACCTTTAAATGGACTTGCTTCTTGTGTTGAAACACTTGTGTGCATGAGAATGTCATATGCAAAAAAAAAGTTTAAATTAATATAAAAACTGCCAAAAGTGAAGTGTGCGCAATTTCATTACCATCTTAAATTCATTCCTCGGAGGCCTGTGCATCAGTATCGTGTTGCATTAAAATAAGCTATTATTGTTCATGTTCCACTGGAGCTTGCAATGTGTTTCACTTACTGGGAATGAAATGGAAATCCCATGTCAAAGTACCTGTTTATAATAAATCATTTCTCTTTCCTCTAATCATGGTAACCTGAGACACAAATTTTTGAAAATATTGGCAATGGATTACTTGATCAGAAAACAGCATGCATTACACAGATCTGGTTTGCTTAACAGAAATGAATGGAATCTGTGTCCAGTTAAGTTTTTCCCCTCAATTCTTGGATCCCTGAAAAATCATAAGATACAGGACTAAATACCTCAGAACAACTGCAGCAATATTTAGCAGAAAATGGATTCAGCATTTATAATTAGCATCTTAAACATGGCGCTCAAGAAATTTTTCAACAGATAAGAAGATTTCGTAGGAACAGCGAACATTTAAGAATACCCATTGGTAAGTGTTTCTGACCTTAGTTTAGATTTTTCCTGCAACACCCAAAATAGCAACTCCACATCACAAATTGTCACCAGCTACAAGGAAATATGATAGCAAATTTTTAAACTGTTTTTACAGCTTTGCCACATGCACCTTATGAGCAATTGAGATTTATATTCATAGAAATCCTAAAGCATTTTGATTGAAATCATTACAGAGAGAAGAAAAATGTCCAACTGTTAGTAAGTTTTAAGACATGAAAAAGGGAGAAATAGACAAAATGAAGACTTTGTTTTGTTTACTACTTATCTATGCGGGTTAAGAAGTTCTGCTTGTGATTTAATGTCACTTCTAGATAATTTGTGACTTACTCAGAAACAATTGGATTCATTCTTGACAATGCAGTTTCCCAACATTCTCCCTTGCATTGCTAAACTGATCTAAAGGGGAAGTATACTCTACACAAGTGTCTCATAAACATCTGTTATAAAAGGAAAGATCTGGTGCTTCAGATTATCTCAGACACCTGGTCACTACTGTTTTAGGCTTTTGGATAATTATATAGGCAATTATGACTTCCTCCACAATGTATGAAGTGTTCAGATCAGAACCACCATTCATATTGTTATTGTAGCAAAACACAAAGTTACTATTTACATTTTGAATTCCCAACTTTGTTACACCACCAACTCTGCTCCTACCTCAGTTCATCTGCTATTGAAACCCTCATCCATGCCTTTGTTACCCCAGACTTGACCATTTTGTTTGATACCTGGTTGACCTCCCATGTTCTGGCCTCCATAAATTCAATAAGCAGCAGGTCAGCTGCTTGTGACCTTACTTATACCATGTCCTGTTCAGTTATCACGCCTATGCTTGATGATTTACATTGTCTTCCAGTTAAGCAATAGCACAATTTTAAAATTCTAATCTTATTTTTAGTTCACTCATGGCCTCACCCGTCTCTGTCTCTGTAACCTCTCCATAACTCTGAGTTATTTGCACTCCTCCAATTCTGGTCTCTTATGTATCCCCAATGTAATTGTTCCATCACTGTTGGCTGTATTTTCAGTTGCTGAGGTCCAAAGCTCTGGAAGTCCTTCACTAGAACTCTCTCTGGCAGTCTATTTTTCTATCCTCCTCTAAGACACCCCTTTAAAACTTATCTCTCTTTCCACACTTCAGTCACTGTTCCTAACATCCCATTATATGACTTGTTCTAACACTCCCAAAAGCACTTTGGGGCATTTCGCTATACATGTGCAAGTAGTTGTGCAACTCGAGGGCTGACATTCTGCTTCTATGTGCCGTTGCTATAAAAAAAATGCTGAGGGCAAGGACCTTGTGCTACAACATGCTCTGTATGTATTGCAATTCAGGAGACGCAAGAGATTTATACTGATTTGTGACATGAGCCTCAGAAAAGTGTGGATAAAATGTAAATGGAGACACACTTCTCAGTTTTGACTCTTCCACTGGTTTGAGCTGAGGATTCACAGTCCTGGGCTACACCTTTGAAAGATGATTCATTGGAGTTGGTAGCTGTTATAAAAGTGTGCAAAACATTCCTGCTTTCTCAAAGCTGCGCATTCAACTGGTAAGTTTTTGTTTGTGACCTCTCAGTTTTTCTTTGTTATATTTGTTGTTTTATGTTGTACTTTAATTTAGATTTTTAAAAACTTTTTTTGTCTCCTTTTACCACTGACTACACAAGGGAGTTTTACTATAGCAGTCCACAGTTAACTCTCGTAGGACAACCAGTTCTTTTAAAATTCCTCTTGCCCTCACAAACTAGAGGATAACAAGCATGTCCAGAGCCTTCACGTAAATTGTCCAGACCAATGTAATCTTAACACTTTGGGAGAGTCACAGAGATGTGTATTTGACTTGTGTCTTTGGCCGGACAGGCATTTCTGCACCGATAGGATTACATTGTCCAGGTAGTGTCTGATTACATTGGTTGCTGTGAGTTGTTGGAACCCACGCACAATGATAAAGTAGCACACAACTTGTGTGCCAGTTTGGTGTCAGTAAATTACCATCAAACCAGTTTGGTTTATTCTAAACTTAAAAAGATATCTAACTTTAAAAATAGGCTGACAATGTTTTGGATTCTAGCAAAGAGATATGTTTTCACAGAAACATAGAAGATAGGAGTAGGATGAGGCCATTTGGCCCTTTCAGCCTGCTCCATTTATCGAACTGAATAGCCTAATCCTGCTTTTTCCCCATAACCTTTGATCCCATTTGTCACAATTTCTATATCCAGCTCCCTCTTGAATACATTCAGTGTTTTGGCAATAACTACTTCCTGTGGTAATGAGCTCCACACTTTGGGTGAAGAAATGTCTCTTCACCTCCGACCTAAATGATCGACCCTGAATCCTCAGATTGTGACCGCTGGCTCTGGACTCCCCCACCGTTGGAAACATGCTCCCTGTATCTGTCCTGTCCAGACCTGTTAGAATTTTATAAATCTCTATGAGATCCCCCCTCATTCATCTGAACTCCAGTGAAATCAATCCTAACCTGGTCAACCTCTCCTCATACATCAGTCCTGCCATTCTCAGAATCAGCCTACTAAACCCTTCACTGTATTCCCTCAAGAACAAGAACATCCTCAGAAAAGGAAACCAAAACTGCACACAATACTCAAGGTTTGGCCTCACCAAGGCCCTGTATAATTGCAACAACACATCCCTGCTTCTGTATTCAAAACCTCTTGCAATGAGGACTAACATGCCATTTGCCTTTTTTACCTGTTGCATCTGCATGCTTCCCTTCAGTGATTGGTGCTCAAGGATACCCAGGACCACTGCAAACTCCTCTCTCCCAATTTACAGCCATTCAGATAGTAATTTGCTTCTTGTTTTTGCTTCTAAAGTGAATATCCTCACAATTATCCAAATTGCACCTGCCATTGATTTGCCCACTCACCCAACCTGTCCTCATCATTCTGAAAGATCTCTGCATCCTCGTCACAGTTCATCCTCCTACCCAAGTTGGAATCATCTGCAAACTTTGAGATGTTACATTTTGTTCTTTCATTCAAATCATTAATATATATTGTGAATAGCTGGGGTCCCAGCACTGATCCCTGTGGCATGCCACTGATTTCTGCCTGCCAAGTTGAAAAGCTACTCTTTGTTTCCTGCCTGCCAATCAGTTTTCTATCCATCTCAGTACACTTTCTCCGATCCCATGCATTTTTCCTAAATTAAACATGCATGAGATGCAAAAAAAAGTATTTGAGGGGTTTGGTATGATTAAATAGTTTATGTGAAAATGCCCAACATGTGACTGCAAGGAGACTTTGGGCCATGCGCAGGATACATGATACTGCTGAGTCATGCTTCCTTGTTGAACTCTTGTTAATTGAAGTCTCTTCTCTTGGGTGGATGGTGTTGGGCATGTTTATCACCTGCAAGAAAAAGCAATATATCGCTGTTCTCTGGGAATGTGGCAATTCACATTATGAAGCCACACGCCCAGTTCGACAGGAGATCAAGTGCTGTAATACTGTGTCCACAGAATCTTACTAGTAACATTGAACTTCTCTTTATTTCATTTCTGCCTGATCATTCTTTGTCCTTCAATCATAACAAGACTTGAAAAACATATGAATTTCATTTTGAAACTTGACAAACAGCAAAATAAATAATTGACCCATAATCCAGGCAGTCCCCTTACGAGTGCACATCCCTTTCATATGGAGCTGGTGGTAGCAATGCCCATTGGCTCCATTGATTTAGCTCCTGGCAGGAGGTTAAGCTATCTTGGCAGCTGTGAATAATTATTTAAATAAACCAGTGGAGAATTCAGGGCAGTATACCTGCCTGCTGTATTGATATGTGTTGATCCAGTAATTAACTGTGCTAGAACTTCAGCCTAATGAAGACAAGTTCAACACAACATGCTCGTTTCCAGATTGTCTATTAAAAATTCTAAATCAAATTAAAGAAAGGCTTAATGCAAATACATGATTTCATGTCACATTTTTAGAATATACTTCCCTTTAAAGACTGTTTATTGATTGGTAATTAAGAGCTTTGAATGTAAAAACATGACCACGTTAAACTAAATGCTCAGAAGTTATAGCTTTAAAATTAACAAGTCATCTTTAAAACAATGGAGCGCACAGCAGAAATGTGAGATTGTTCTGCACAAATTTTTTGATTATGGGGCTCACAGCAGGTAAGACTGCTAGTGGTAGTGTGAAATTGGAAAATTTAAACTTTTAAAAAAATCAATTTTTTACTTAACCACAGGACAATGATTTATCTATTCTGGCAAAAAGGTTAATAAATAAAGCTTACCAAACCTTACTTACCCTGTTATGTATGCAATGTAAACAAAATGTTGGTAAAAGTGTTCGGTGCAGTACCTAAATGTTTGTTATGGCTTTTATAAATGTCATGAATCGATACATAAATCATTAATATATCTTCGAAATGAAATTGTGCAGAAAACAAAACCCAGAACTGTTAAAATGAAATTGTGCTACTACGTGAAACAAATAAAACAGTGGCATGGACATACTTTACCATGAAAATTATATTTGTCATTTTTTCTTGTTAATTTATTCAGATTTAAAACACAAAGACCCAGTCCTATAATTAAAAATCTTGCATCGTGTGCACATTATTATCACACCTCTCAAAGGTATTATACTTGCAAGACATTGACAAAGATTAGTTCAAATAACTAGCATGTTAAATAACCAAATAAGTATCCGTACTTGAATTAGGAGTAAATATATATTCATTATACAGATAACAAAATATGAGAAATGAGTAAGCAGGAAAACATAAAGCAATTTGTCATTCTTCTCAAAGTATCAGTCATGACCTAGCAAATACCATAGAGCTGATCAATGAAAATACCTAATTATTTTATCCAATGTCTTTTGATTACATCAAGGTGGACAATTTCACAATTGTGAAGTGATGGAATGAGATAGCTTCCCACTAATGTGACATGATCTATACTTGCTTGGTTAATTAGGTAAAATCCTGGAGACTAAAAGGATGTCATCACCATTTTCCCCCTTGTGTCATCTCTCCCCCCCCACCCACCCCTCCCCCGCCAGATCCCTGTTTCCACCCCCCTCCCCACTCTTTGTAGAACAGGAAAATCCAGGCAGTGATTGCTGTAGCATTCAAGACCAAAGGTTAAAGAGTATTTATTCACAGCCATTATGGATCAAGAGGAGGCAACTATTAGGTATGCAGGGATTTTGGGACTTGCCTTCTATTGCCTTCAGATCCACTGCCACATCTCTCTTCATATTTGCTACAGAAGGCAGAGGCAACACTGTGGGGAAGCATTTGTGTAAAGAGCTATAAACAGTCCCACCAGCCTTGATACATAGTTGACAAGGAAGAGGTGGCTGGCAGCCTTTCCTGTACCAGCAGGGGAGTGGAGAATACAGGTTCAATCACTCAGTTTTTGCCCCCTTTATCCACCGCTATCTCATGATGAAGTCTACCCCATTGTTTCCTCAGCAAGTTGACCATACACCAGTAAAATCTTACATTTCTAGCAAACATGGAAACTGTGATATACAGTAATGTATATCTATAAATAGCTAAGTGCCATGAAGTTTGAGGCATTTTGAGGGAAATATTCTGACTTAGTCTGGTGGTAGGGAATGTTGCCCAACCCTGGCATATTTCACAATTTGACTGTCCCTCTAACTGTCCAGTATTAATATGTCCATTTTCTACAGATACCATTTGTGACCCCTTATTCTATTATTTGTGTGTCTTTGCAACCCTAATGATCACAGGATTCCACCAATATAGTTACAAAAATTTCTATCCTGCCAAAGTGATTTCACTAGCCACAATACTGCAATCACGTCAACAGACTGCGTGAAATGATAATTTTCAACAAAGATAAGTGAGAAAAAGATCAAATGATTGGCCTTGCAATTCATCCCACACTTCCTGCATGTTATAGACACAAAATAAGCTATCCTGAACAATGTGATTACAAGTTGTCTGAACTTCCAGAATAAAAAAAAACTGGGTATTATTGATAATCACTAAATAAACAGATCACCATATTTTTCTTTATTCATTCGTGAAACATGGGCATCACTAGCTAGCCAGAATTCATTGCCCATCCCCAGTTGCCCTTAAACTGGGTGAGTGAGTTGCTAGGTCATTTCAGAGGGCAATTGAGAATCAACCACATTGCTGTAGCTCTGGAGTCACACATAGGCTAGGTGTCACATGTAGGCCAGATGTAAAGATGACAGAATTTCTTTCCAAGAGGACATTAGCAGGCCAGATGAGTTTTTCCAACAATGTTTCATGGTCATCAGTAGATTCTTAATTCCAGATTTTTTTTATTGAATTCAAATTCCACCATCTGATGTGGCAGGATTCAAATCCAGGTCCCCAGAAAATTAGCTGAGTTCTTGGATTAATTATCTAGCAATAATACTACTCAGCCACCGCTTCCCCTTTTTATTTAATTAGTTCTATACTAAAGAGTCACTAAGAGAGAAGAAAACATACTTGTTTTTTACTGCAAACGTGCCCCCTACCACCTTGGTCTCTGCCAGTATCCTCGAAAACCTATTTACCCCACTTAAAAAAACATTAAAATTCCACAAATGAATATCTGCTTATTTAATCATCTGAGTCTTCATCCTTGAGAAGCAAAGGATAATGTAATCTGTCCTTTTTCAGGGTCCTGCATACAAAGGATTCTAATAAAGCAACTGGAAGGCAAAAAAAAAATTCAAAAGCACTTCTCCAAATCAAACAAAAGTCCAAGCTATTTTTTTAATCTGAAGCAATTTCAGGATTCAAATGATTTCACTGACCTGATGCAGCAGGTAGGAATTGTCATTTATCTGAAGTAGGTGCTTGTCACCTTGCTTCACTCTGCATATCATTAACAGCACAAATTCAAATTTGGAGTGGGCAAGAAAATTGATTCTACCACCTTTGCAGTGCACTACGTAATTAACTCCCAATACCTAAATCCGAATACCTTGCCATTGATTGCTGTTTATGGAACCTAACTGTATGCTTCATTACAACAGTGATCTGAGTTCAAAAATACTTCGCTGGCTGTAAGTGTTTTGGGATGTCATGAAAGGCAACAGGAAATGCGGGACACTTGATTAATATTCCATGCATGTTATAATTAGTTTTGGCGTAGCTTTACTGGCCATGTAAGGTGTTGAACCACTACAGCGTGGTGTAGTGAATGCATGATTACTGCCTGCTGTCTTGGACTCTTACACTGGTCTAGCACCTGAAAATGGAGGCTGCATAACGGAATTTTGTGGGCTTTAATTTCCTATGGCATAAAACTCCCAGTTCCTGCAGCTTCACATCCTAAACTCTCTGCACCAGAATACATGAACTTTCGTTTATTAAAGTACAGTTCATTTCCCACTCTAAATTCTCTGTTGATTTATAGCCTAAATCATTCCTTGATAGAGAATATATTAAAGCAAAAAAGAAAATGCTGAAAAATCTCAGCAGGTCTCGTAGCATCTGTAAGGAGAGAAAAGAGCTGATGTTTCGAGTCCAGATGACCTTTTGTCAAAGGGAATATATTGACTGAAAGCGAGGAGCAAGTGATACACGTACCTAGATATTGGATAGTAAAAGCAAACTTGAGCGGCCTTACAGAAGAGGTTGGTTGTTATAAATCCAAGCAAAATATTTGTGTGATAAACAAAGACATAAATAGAGCTGAAACAGCAAAAGCAAATTTTCAGCAAAGACTAAAATAGCAAAAGCTAGTATCCTAATTTGTACTTCCAACACCAACACCAAATGGTGCAGTGAATCCCCAAAATCTCATTCAAGAGGCCAAGTAGTATATATCCATCAACGTGACTAACTTCAACAATAGAACTGTAACTTAAATTATGTTGCAGTACAGAGTATTGCCTCAGAAATGCTTTGTCCTCTCAAACATGCTACTGTGAATGATTTTTCTGGCCACAGATGGACTAATGCCACCTGTATGTGGTAGCAATGTGATTTTCCCATCAGTGGCTTGTACAGGTCTTCCCAAAATTTGGAAACCTATGTAGCCAGGTAGACATACTACAACTGATACTTCTTTCCTACTTCATATTGCCAAGGAGGTTCAGAATCCAGCCCGAAATATAAGTAAGAACAAACTTGAGATTAGGAAATGTAATATTGGATTAGTAATGTATTTAACACATACATTCATTTGATACAAGGGTGTAAGCCAATTCGTTATTTCATTCAAGTGTTACAAGTTAGGTTGGAAACTTCAAGATGTTGTGTGAAGTTTGCCTGCCCTGTAATGTTTTATGTTGAATTTGGCTAGGATGAACATGAAAGGTTTCACTTCAAGTGTGATTCAACTGACTCATGATGGGCTTTTTATCAAAAACCAAGTTTAATTAAGAATTCTTTCTGACATGTACAGTAAGACAATTAGCAAGAACTTATAACAATTACAAACAAGAAACACAAACACGATGATGTGCAACTCTTAAGGAAATATCTCTAATATGTTCCAACCAAAGCCATCATTCAATACACAAAACCTTACAAATAAACACAATCCAGTTTACTTAATGCCCACTTGGTGTAGGAATCCTGCCTCTTGGGTTGAATGCTGAAAATCTCTTTTGAAGAAACTCAGAAGAGATTACAGTCAAATCTATTTCCCAAAACAGTTTTTCTAAGGCAGAACCAAGCAAAGAGGAAAAAAAATAGGAAGAGAAGAAGACTGCTTTTCAGCTTGCTGCTAAATTGCTTCACAAAACACTGCCCAAAACAAAACTAAAAGCCCAAAGCAAAAAAAATCCTATCACCAGACTGCCACGGCTTGGCTCCAACCCAAATGACATTGCTGAAGCTGTGAGCTGCATGGTTTTTTAAAAAAAATCTTTCTTAAAGATACGTCACATGACATTGCCCTGCTTAAGAAGAAAATGAACCATCAACATTCAAAGATGGTCCATTTTTCAAACCCTTTCAGTTTGACATTACTCGAACTCTCCAATATAAATACATTTCACAAAAAAATCAAAATATGCAAACATAACAGTAACATAGTGTATAGTGTCCTTGCCTTCTATCATTGAACCTTCCTTCATTTTATCACATTTGTGTCAAAGCCTCAGCAATCACATTTTCTCTTCCTGTCACATAGATTTTTTTAAATTAAACGGCTGCAATAATAGACTCCATCGAAACAGTCTGGCATTTTTAATCTTAAATTTCTCCAAAAATGTCAATTGATTATGATCAGTATGTACCAGTGTCTCTGACAAATTACTGGCAACATAAATGTCAAAATTTTGCAAAGCCTGCACTAAACTCAAGGTCTCTTGTTCCATCATTGAATATTTTTTTCTGGTGATCATACAGTTTTTTGGAAAACTACCCAACAGGCCACGCTATTCCTTTGTTGTCATTTGCAAGAGCATGGCACCTATACCCACATCACTTGCATCAGTAGCCACCTTGAATGGTTTTGTGTAATTCGATGTAGCCAACACAGGAGCAGTAACTAACACAGCCTTTAGGCCATCAAATGCCTGTTGACACTACAGCATCCACTGAAATTTGCTACTCTTCTTCTGCAAGTCAGTCAATTGAATAATCACGCTGCTAAAATTTGGCACAAATTTACGGTAAAAAACACCCAGGCCCAAAAATCTCATTATTTCCCTTGAGTTGATGATATTGGGAACTCCCCAATAACTTTCATTTTATATCCTGTGGGGTCATCTATCCATGCCTAATGGTATGACCAAAGAACATGACTTGGGCTTTTCCAAACTCACTTTGCTAGACTTATCACTAAATCTGCCTCCTGAAGTTGATTGAATAGTTCTGCCAGATGCTTCAAGTGATCTTTCCATGTCTGACTAAAAAGCACCAGATCTATGTACACCACACAATTGGGTAATCCTGAAGTTATTTATAGTTAACCGTTGAAATACGGCTGGGGAATTTTTCTTGCCAAGGGGCATAATTTTGAATTGATATAAACCATTTAGTGTCATGAAAGCTGAAGCTTCTTTCGCCCTTTGCGTAAAGGTACTTGCCAAAACCCTTGAGTAAATTTAGTTTGGCGATAAAGGTTGATTATTCAGCCTTCTCACTGTAGTCCTCCAGCCGTGGAATAGGATAAGAGTTGGAACCATCTATACTTCCTACTTCTGCTCTCCTTCCCTATCAAAATACTTTTTAAGCACATTCATATGACACACTGAGTTTTCCTTCTATCATGCTTATCAAATAATTAACTTCACAATTTCTTTTCAATTTGATAAGGTTCATGAAACCTTGCTTTTGAAGATTCAACTGCCACTGGTAACAGTACTAAAACTTTATCTCCACTAACAAAACTATGAATTTTTGATTTCTTATTCACTTCCTGTTTTATCACATCCTATGCAACTTTTAGATATTGTCTAGCCAATTCACCTGCTCTATTTAACCTTTCCCTAAAATTTGACACATAGTCCAATAATGTAGTTTTAGAATGCTCACTCACTAATTTCTCCTTAGTCAATTTAAGTTGTCCCCTTACCCCATGACCAAAAATCAATTCAAATGGACAGAATTTGGTTGATTCATTAGGTGCATCGCTAATTGCAAAGAGGACAACTGGAATTCCTTTATCCCAATCATCTGGATAATCTTGACAATAAGCCCTCAACATTGTCTTCAAAGTTTAATGCCACCATTCTAATGTGCCCTGCCATTGTGAGTGATACACAGTTGATTTAAATTATTTTACTCTTAAGATATTGGTAATCTCCTTGAATAACTGATGTAAAATTTGATCCTTGATCTGATTGTATTTCTGTGGGTAGTCCAGTTCTAGTAAAATATTCAAGTAACTCCTCTACAATCCTTTTCACTGTAACATTACATAATGGAATGGCCGCTGAAAACCCAGTGGACACATCCATTATGGTCAATAGATATTGATTCCCATTTTTTGATTTAGGGAAAGGTCTAATGCAATCAATTAAGACCCTTGTAAAATGTTCCTTGAATGGATAATTAAGGGTGCTGGTTTTATCAGCATTTAAGGTTTTCTTATCACTTGACACGTATGACATAACTGACAAAATTTAACTACAGTTTTATGTAGTCAAGGCCAATAAAAATGTTTTTGTATTTTAGTTTGAGTTTTCCTTATCCCCAAATGACCTCCTACTGGTACCTCACTAACCCTCACTGATGGAGCATCGGAATTAGACTTATATGGGGCATATCTGTTTTACTCTGATTCCAGATGGGCAAACGCAGTGAAAAAGGGGTAAATGCCAGTACTGTCAGGCGTGCAGCCCATTGAATCAATATTTTAATGGCTGTCACGCCCATTCAGGTGTGGTCCTAATCATGGCCAATTTTAGGCCTTGGTAAGGGGAGAATCGGTGTAGAGGTGGGAGTGAATCACGCGACTTGCCTCACATCCAAGTTTACCAAATTTTCATGCTTGAAAGTAGGAGCAATACAATGGTAAAATCAAGCCCATTGATTTCTCCTCCTGTCTTAACTTATGACCTTGTGACCTTGTTACTACACATTCAGGAAAAATCCCAGCATATGCATCCTTCAACAACTTAGTTGTTTCATTTTCCACTGGCTGTCAACCACAGTAGACATCACTCCCACCTGCGATCCAGCCATATTGTTATCCAAGATACAGTGTAATTTCTCTGTCGCTCCTACAATCACTTCACCACTCTTTATTGGACTCTCAAACTTTAGCTTGTGTAATGGAACACTATTCTTCTCACCCTAAGTTCCACATATTACCATCTCTTCTAACAAAACTCATTGCAAACTATACAACTCCTGATCTCTTACCATCAAATATTGACTTGCTCATGTATCTCTTAAAATGTTAACTTCTTTACCTACTCCTCCTAGTACACATGAATAAATTTTACCACACAAGTAAATTCTTTAAAGAGATTGGCACCTTATCAATCAACTCCTCATCAGGCTGTACCTGCTTTTGCATCTCCTTAGCTTCAATTGGATTTTCCTTTACTACTTTAACAAACCCCGCTGGATTATCCTGTTTTACCATTTCAGCCTTTCCAGTGCTTTTCCTAAACTCTCAACACTGTGATTTTACATGACCTAATATATTACAGTAAAAGCATTTGAAGCTTTTTATTTCTCTTCCACCCTTCTGGATTTCTTTTTTAACCCCAGGTTCACTATCTTTATTATCTCACTTAAAAATCCCTTCACCTTTACCACCTGAGTATTTCTCTTTTGCCCAGTTTCTATCCTTCACCAGCTGGAACTGTTGTCGGAAACCAAACTTTGATTTATGAACTAATTCATAATTATCTGCTATTTCTGCTACTAATCTCAGTTTTAACCCTCTGCTCACCCAAATGAGTTCTCACTAAATCAGGAAGCAAATTTTTAAACTCCTCCAAAATAACATTTCTCTAAGAGTTTCATATGTCTGGTCTATGTTCAAAGCCCTTATCCATCTATTAAAACTATTCCGTTTGATCCTTTCAAATTTTATGTATGTTTGACCCAGTTTTCCTTAGATTTCTAAATCTTTGTCTGTAAACTTCTGGCATTAGTTCATATGTGCCTAAGATGGATTTATTCACCTCCTTATATATACCAGATACCTCTTCTGATAGTAATGCAAACACTTCAGTAGTTTTACCTACCAACTTTGTTTGAATCAGTAATACCCATATATTGTGTGGCCATTTCATTTGTTCAACCACTTTCTCAAATGAAATGAAGAAGTCTTCAACATCCTTCTCATCAAACTTTGGCAATGCTTGGACATATTTAATAGATCCCCACCAAGCCTTTGACTACAATAGTCTTACTCCTTCTCACTATCCTCATCACAGCCTTCAGATTGTATTTTGTCCTTTACCTTTGCCAATCGTTCACTTTTCAAGACCAGCTTCTGAAGTTCAAAGTCTCTTTCTTTTCCTTTTTCCCTTTCCCTTGCTTTTTCTTTTTCTCTTGCCTGTACTTCAAATAATTTTAATTCTTTTGCTTGCTGTTCCTCCCTTTCTTTCTTTGCCTACAACTCAAGTATTTAATTATTTTTGATATTCAAGCTGTTTCATTTGTAACTGAATTCTCGCCATTTCCAATGAGTCTGACTGTGCTTCTGGCAATTTTAAATGCTATACTATTGTCTTCATTATCTCTTTCTGTACTCTGTCAGGTAATGTCAACTGCAATATGTTTGCCAATTCCAAAAGTTTTGCTTTAGTCACCTTTTTAAAGGCATTTTGCATGACTTCCTTCACCCCCAGAAACACCTGGCCTTCTGAAAGACAATTAGTCTACAGCACATTCTCTATTTAAACTTGAATACAACACCTGAAAAGAAAACACAAATATGCCCACTGCTCACTGTCTTTGAGTTCACTAATCCCAAATCAATCAAGAAATAAGATTTCAATCCCACGAGCTACAAGCCAGGTTTGATACTTCGAGGTGTTCTATGAAGCTCGCCTGACCTGTAATGTTTTATTTTGAATTTGGTTAGGGTGAACATGAGAGGTTTCACTTCAGGTGTGATTTAACTGACCTACGAGGAACATTTATCAAAAACATTTTATCAAAAACAGAATATTGTTGACATGTATAGTCAAGAACTTAGCAAGAACTTTTAATAATTACAAACAAGAAACTCAGCAAGCATAATAATGTATAACTCTTAAGGAACTCTAATGCGTTCCAACCAAAGCCAACATCCAATACACAAAACCCTCCAAATAAACATGATACAACATAGGTTTTTGCCCACTTGTTACAAGAACTTCACCTCCTGAGTTGAATGTGAAAACCCCTTGTGAAGAAACTCAGAAGAGATTGCAAACACAGCTTCTTTAAGGCCGAACCAAAGGAAGAGAAAAAAAGTGCGAGATAAAGACTTTCTTAGCTTGCTGCTAAACTGCTTCTCAAAACACACTGCCCAAAATGAAATTAAAAGTCCAAAGAGCAAAAAAAACCCTATCATCTGACTACCACAAAGGAAAGTGGAAGCCCCATCACCTGACAGCCCCAGCTTAGTTCCACCATCGATGACATCACTGAAACTGTAAGCAGCATGAATTTTAGAAAAAAACTTTTCTTAAAAATACTCAGGAAATGGTTTGTTACGCTACCTCTTATTCAGTGAAAAAGAAAAAGAATTGATGAAAACTTTCATATTTGGCTGCCTGCAACATTAGGTCAATGGAATCCGACAAATAAACATATCATAAGGTTGAACAAAAATAAAGGCAACATATTGCTGGTACTGGAAATCTGAAACAAAAACAGAAGATGCTGGAAAAATTCAGAGCAAGTCTAGCAGTGGAAAGAGAGTAGTCATGTTGGACTCCAAAGGGTAACTCTGCCTCTCTCTCAACAGGCGCTGCTAGATCCACTGAGATTTTCTAGCATTTTCTGTTCTGAATATAAATACAAATGGATGTCCACAAAATCAAAATTTACAGCCTTATCAAGCCTGCTCCAACATTTGTGTCCTTTTGCATTCCTCCATGTCCTCTAATACACTTGCTTTCCAATTTCAAATCCTTTGGCAACATTTTAATTCCCTTTGCATCCACATCTTCTAGAGTGAAGAAATCTTAGATTTGCACTCACCCACTCACCTTGACTACTTAAGTTTTGCATTTAGCTATTTTGATTCACAAGAGAACCAAATGTCTCAGCAGAAAAGCTGAATTGTTTAACAAGTGGAAATAAATTATACACTGAAGGAGGAGAGCTGAGATTCTCTCTTTGATTTCCTCTCTTGGAGCACATCATTCAAAAGTCAAAATGTTGGCCCCAACATATAAAATGTGATACGTATTGACCTGTTTGTGATTCCCTTTTCAGCTTGAAGTGTGAGGCTTTCTTGAAGGTTAACTATGTTTACTGTTAAACATAATGAGTTTTAAAATTAAGTCATTCTCCACTCAAGGCTATGCAGCCTTTCAACCAAAGAAAAAACAAATCAGAAGTTTGACGAGTTTCTAACCTTTGCAGCTAACACCCATGTAGCCAGCTCTCTGCCTGTTCCTTATCAATTGATATTTACAGCTTGTCCTGCATTTCAGCACCAATTAACATACCAATTTCTGCTTAGGCATTAAAAATTAAGGTGTGGAGATGCCGGCATTGGACTGGGGCAAACACAGTAAGAAGTCTCACAACACCAGATTAAAGTCAACAGGTTTATTTGGTAGCACAAGCCACTAGCTTTCGAAGCACTGCCCCTTCATCAGGTGAGTGAGAGCTCTATTCACAAACAGAGCATATAAAGACACAAACTCAATTTACAAAATAATGTTTGGAATGCGAGTCTTTACAGATAATAATTCTTAAAGGTACAGAAAATGTGAATGGAGAGAGGGTTAAGCACAGGTTAAAGAGATGTGTATTGTCTCCAACCAGAACAGTTTGTGAGATTTTGCAATTCCAGGCAAGTTGTGAGGGTTACAGATAGTGGACATGAACCCAAGATCCTGATTAAGGCTGTCCTCATGTGTGTGGAACTTGGTTATTAGTCTTTGCTCAGCGACTCTATGCTGTGGTGTGTCGCGAAGGCCACCTTGGAGAACATTTACCCGAAGATCAGAGGGCGAATACCCGTGACCGCTGAAGTGTTCCCCAACAGGAAGGGAACAATCTTGCCTGGTGATTGTCAAGCGGTGTTCATTCATCTGTTGCTGTAGCATCTGCAAGGTCTCCCCCATGTACCATGCCTTGGGACATCCTTTCCTGAAACATATCAGATAGACAATGTTGGCCAAGTCGCAAGTGTATGTACCATGCATCTGGTGAATAGCGTCCTCACATGAGATGATGGCATCCGTGTTGATGATCCGGTACATCATGCAGAGTTGCTGTAGAACATAGAACATAGAACATAGAACATTACAGTGCAGTACAGGCCCTTCGGCCCTCGATGTTGCGCCGGCCAGTGGACCCTCTAACCTAAACTATTCCAATATCATCCATATGCCTATCCACCAAACATTTGAATGCCCCCAAAGTAGGCGAGTCCACAACTGCAACACAACTGTGGAAAGTTGTGTGTTGTTGTGGTCACTGTTCTCACGAAGGCTGGGTAGGTTGCTGTGGACAATGGTCTGTTTAAGTTGTGCGATTGTTTGAAGGCAAGAAGTGGGGATGTGGCGATGGCCTTGGCGAGATATTCATCTTCATCGATGACATGTTGAAGACTCCTGGAGAAGAAATGTAGCTTTTCTGCTCTGGGGAAATACTGGGTGATGAAGGGTACTCTGTTCGCCGTGTCCCATGTTTGTCTTCTGAGGAGATTGGTGTGATTTTTCGCAGTGGCGTGTCAGAACTGTCGGATTGATGAGTTGAGTACCATATCCTGTCCTTATAAGGTCATTTTTCAGTGTCTGGAGATAGCTGTTGCGATCTTCCCCATCTGAGCAGATTCTGTGTATATGGAGGGCTTGTCCATGTTTAATGTGTTTAGGGTGGAAGCTGGAGAAGTGGAGCATCATGACGTTATCTGTGGGCCTGCAGTACAATGAAGTGCGAATGTGACCATCCTTGATGGAGATAATGTGTCCAAGAATGCAATCAATTCTGGAGAGTAGTCCATGATGAATCTGATAGTGGGATGGAACTTGATGATGTCATCATATAGTTGTTTCAGTGATTGTTCAGCATGAGTCCAAAGAAAGAAAATGTCATTGATGTATCTAGTGTATAGCATCGATAGAAGGTCCCATCCTTTGTGGCGTGGACGTTGAGTTCACGTCACACTATCTGTAACCCCAACGACTTGTCTGGGTTTGCAAAATTTTACTAACTGTCCTTGTGGAGACAATGCGTATCTCCTCAACCTGTGCTTAACTCTCCTCACTCACATTGTATCTTTAAGACTTGATTACCTGTAAGGACTCACATTCCAACCATTATTTTATAAATTGAGTTTGTGTCTTTATATGCCCTATTTGTGAACTGAAATCCCACGCATCTGATGAAAGGGCATCATTCTGAAAGCTAGTGGCTTCTGCTGCTAAATAAAGCTGGTGGACTTTGACCTGATGTTATGAGACATCTTACTATTAAAAATTAATACAGAATGTTCCCGATGGATGGGCATGTCCTGTATGGGGCCACAGTCTGAGGATATAGAGTAGGCCATTTACGACAGAAATGAGTAGACATTTTTTCATCCAACGATTGGTGAGCTTGTGGAATACATTACCGCAGGAGATAGTTGATGCCAAAACATTCAATGTATTCACAAGGCTGTTAGATATAGCACTTGGAATCAAATGTTATGGGGCGAAAGCAAGATTAAGCTATCAAGCTGGATGATCGGCCACAATTGTGATGAATTGAGGAATAGGCTCAAAGAGCCTAATGGCCTCCTCCTGATTCTATGTTTCTATCATCCTACTAGAAACCATCCAACTGACGCCCAACTGATGTGCATAGGTGGGTAGAGGACTGTGAGGACTCTCAGGATTGATGTTTCCATACTACCCCCACCCTGCCCCACCCCCACACCTGCCAACACACCAATAGCAGGTTGGCTTCTTAAGTGAAGTAATGCATGCCAAAAAACTGAACTGTGCAAGTGGGGCCCACTTACTGTTCCAGCAATGGGATCATGGCCTAGACGTTTAAAGCATGTGGCACACATCTATATTTTTCTTGAATGGGAAAGGAAGAAAACGTGGCAATCATTTGCCCTCCAGATCAGGGTCAATTACAGAGACCTCTAGCTTCCTTTAGCAGTTGCTTAATATATATACCCCTGGTAATGTGTGATAATTGGTCCATATATGGTCTCTATATGTCATTAAGACGTTAGGACGGCGGCGCGGGCTCGTTGGGCCGAAGGGCCTGTTTCCCATGCTGTGTTGTTCTTTGTTCTTTGTATAATCTGGCTGGGGTCAGAATCTGAATTAATCTGAATTAAGGAACCACCTCTCATTATACAAATGATGATGAACACATCCTTGAACTTCCAAAAGCTTTTGCCCAGGAAGTTTAGAAGGCACAACTAATAATCTGTATCAAAAACAAAAAATGCTGGACAAATTCAGGAGGTCTGACAGCATCTATGGAAAGAGAATAGAACCAACATTTTGAGTCTGGATGACACTTCGTCAGAGCTGAGTTAATAATCTGTGTGCCCATGAATTATACATGAGCCAAAGCATTTTAAAGAAAAACACATTAAGCCAACAAATTTGCTAAACATATAATCAAACTTAATCTGATAGCATAATTCTAGTTCTGGTGAAAATGCTGCCTAGAAATTGTTTGGTTCAAAGATCTAACAATCCATGATTTTGCACAAGTTAAAAATAATAAATATTGCTACTTTTAAATTTATCAACTGGAACATGAACTGAGTTAGGATATAAACATACCACGTGAACATCAAACTCATCCTGACAACGGAAAGGAGAATCCATGAAGTCCTATAGTGAAAGAATGGAACACACAGTTGAGAACGAGTGTCCATCTTCTGAGAGGGATCGTATATCACTTGGTGCTGTCTTGGTTTCTTCTTCACATTAAATCCTCAATAAAGAAAAGATTTCCAATAGTTTGAAATGAAAAGAAAGATGTATATTTATATTCTCTTTTTCATAACCACTATAGCCCTCGAAGTGTTTTTAATCCAGTGAAGTATTTCTGAAAGGTAGTCACTGTTTTAATATTGAAAAGGCAGAAGCAATTTTTCACACAACAACTTCCATCACGTCATTTACTTCTGTGATGTTAGTTGCAGGATCAAAATTAGCCAGGACATCAGGTATAACTCCTTTGCTGTCCTGAGATCTTTTGCATCTACCTGAAAGGACGGGTGACACCACAATTTAACATCTCATTAAAACACAGTGGGCGAGATCTTATCGGCTGTTCATACCATGCCCCTGTTGCAGTAAGGTTGGAGAATTTGGCGCATAAACAAATCTCTGCTCATTGTAGTGGGATGGAAAAATCCCGCCGGTGTGAATGGCAATGACATTCTGACCAGCATCTCTGACAATGCATCCCTTCAGTATTGCACTGGAGTGTCAGCCACAATTTTTATGTTGAAGTCCTGGAGTGGGACTTAAATCTACACCTTCTGATTTAGAGGCCCCAGTGTTACCAACTGAGCCATAGCTGACACCAAGAAAGAGAAATAGCAAAAGTAAGTGTATCAAAAAATGGCATAAGAAAAAAACTGAAGAATGTAAAAATACACTGGTTCTTATGTTCTTCTAAAAGGTTCAAATCTGGCACAATCTTCTTAGTCATGCAATCCTTACAGAGAGAAAAATATATGAAAATTACATAACTTTTCAATATTTGTTGTATTTTCACATTAATTGTTAGATTTGCTACGTAAAGCTTACTTTGCTAATTAGCAGTGAAAGTATCCTTTTAATGATGTAATAATTGTTAATTTGATTTGATTTATAGTCACATCTATTAGTATAAAATGAAAAGTATTATTTCTTGTGCACTATGAAGTCAAAACATGTTGTACATACAGAAAGAAAGGAGAGGGTGTGGAATGTAGTGTTACATTTCTAGCTAGGAAGTTGAGAAAGATCAGCTTAATGCAAGATAGGTCCACTGAAAAATCTGATGCAGGAAAGAAGCTGCTCTTGAGTCCGTTGGCACGTGACCTTAGACATTAGTATCTCTTTCCTGATGTAAGACAGAGGAAGAGAATATGGCCAGAGTGCGTAAGGTCCTTGATTACGCTGGCTGTTTATCTGATGCAGTGAATAGACAGAGTCAATAGATGGGAGGCTGGTTTGCGTGATGGATTGGGCTACATTGACTACCTTTTGTAATTTCCTGCAGCCTTGGACAGAGCAGTAGTCAAATCAAGCTGCGATACAACCTGAAAGAATGCTTTCTATGGTGTATCTGTAAACGTTGGTGAAAGTCATAGCTGACATGCCAAATTTCCCTAGCCTCCTGAGAAAGTAGAGGAGTTGGTGGGCTTTTGTAACTATAGCGTCAGTATGAAGGGAGCAGGCCAGATTGTTGCTGATCTGGTACCTAGAAACTTGAAGCTCTCGACCATTTCCACTTAGAACATAGAACATTACAGCGCAGAACAGGCCCTTCGGCCTTCGATGTTGTGCTGACCAATTATGAAAAAAGCAGTGACCCTCCAAACTAAGCCATTCCCTTCTCTTCCATAAACTTATCAACTAACCTCTTGAACACCACCAAACTTGGCGCATCTACAACTGCCGCAGGCAGGGCATTCCACTCCCTAACCACCCTCTGGGTAAAGAACCTACCTCTGATATCCGTCCTATAACTATCACCCCTTAATTTAAAGCTGTGTCCCCTCGTGCTAGCTTTCTCCATCCTAGGAAAAAGGCTATCACTGTCCACCCTATCTAAACCTCTAATCATCTTATATGTTTCGATAAGGTCCCCTCTTAGCGCCTCCTTTCTAACGAAAACAACCTCAAATCCCTCAGCCTCTCCTCATAAGACATGCCCTCCATACCAGGCAACATCCTGGTAAACCTCCTCTGTACCCTCTCCAATGCCTCCACATCTTTCTTATAATGTGGGGACCAGAACTGCACACAATACTCCAAGTGCGGCCGCACTAGAGTTTTGTACAGTTGCAACATGACGTTGCGGCTCCAAAATTCAATCCCCTTACCAATAAAAGCTAAGACTCCATATGCCTTCTTAACAACCTTATCGACTTGACTGCCTACTTTCAGGGATCTATGCACAAATACACCAAGATCCCTCTGTTCATCAACACTATTAAGAATCCTACCATTAGCCCTATACTCTACACATTTATTATTCCTGCCATAGTGCATTACCTCACATTTTCCACATTAAACTCCATTTGCCACCTCTCGGCCCAGCTCTGCAACTTGTCCAAGTCTCTCTGCAAACTATAACACCCCTCTTCACTATCTACCACTCCACCGACTTTAGTGTCATCTGCAAATTTACTAATCCATCCTTCAATACCTCATCCAGATCATTTATAAAAATTACAAACAGCAGGGGCCCCAAAACAGACCCCTGAGGTACACCACTTGTCACCGAACTCCAAGATGAATATCTCCCATCAACCACCACCCTCTGTCTTCTATCTGCTAGCCAATTCCTAATCCAATTAGCTAAATCACCCTCTATCCCATACATCTGCATTTTCTGCAGAAGCCTTCCATGGGACACCTTATCAAACGCCTTACTAAAGTCCATATATACCACATCAACTGCCTTACCCCCATCCACCTCTTTGGTCACTTTTTCAAAAAACTCAATAAGGTTAGTAAGGCACGACCTACCCTTCACAAAACCATGCTGACTATCCCCAATCAATTCATTTCTCTCTAAATAACTATAAATCCTATCCCTAATAATTCTCTCCAATACTTTGCCCACAACAGAAGTAAGACTCACTGGCCTATAATTCCCTGGAAAGTCTCTCTTCCCCTTCTTGAACAATGGGACCACATTCGCTATCCTCCAGTCTTCCGGAACTATACCCGTAACCAACGACGACCTGAAGATCAGAGCCAGAGGCTCTGCAATCGCCTCTCTTGCCTCCCAGAGAATCCTAGGGTAAATCCCGTCCGGCCCAGGGGACTTATCTAACTTCAAACCCTCAAGAATATCTAGCACATCCTCCCTATCTACTTCAATACTTTCCAGTTTGCAACCCTGTACCTCAGTGTTCTCCACAACTACATTTACATCTCCCTGCGTGAATACCGAAGAGAAATATTTATTCAGTGCCTCTCCAATCTCTTCAGGCTCCACGCACAACTTCCCACTGCTGTCTATGACTGGCCCTAATCTTGCCCTAACCAATCTTCTATTCTTAACATATCTGAAGAAAGCTTTAGGATTCTCCTTAATCCTACCAGCCAAAGTCTTCTCGTGTCCCCTCTTAGCTCTCCTCAACTCACTCTTTAGCTCCCTCCTGGCTAATCTATAGCTATCCATTGCACTAACCGAGCCTTCAAGCCTCATCCTGACATAAGCCTCCTTTTTCCTTTTAACCAGCGAATTAACTTTTTTCGTACCTTCATCCCTGTTCATGCAGACAAGGGCATCTCCTTCACTGCGCTTCCTGAAGTGAATGATTATCTGCTTTATTTGTTGACATTGAGGTAGTGATTATTGTTGTCACACCAGTTCTCTTTCCTGTATTCCATCTCATCATTGTTTGAGATCTGACCACCACAGTGATGTCATCAGCAAACTTAAAAATCAAGTTGGAGGGGAATTTGGCTACAAGTCATTGATGTACAATACCCATCATCTCTCTGGCCAGAATAATTTTAATTTAAAGGTTTAATCTCATTCATGTATGTAACCATTCATTAATAGAGACTTAAAAATTTCAACTTTTTAAAAAACATTTTCTTTCTTTCTTTTCTCTCAATCTGTACTTCTCATGTGATACCTAAGTTGATTCTAATTCACCCTATTATCATTTTTCTCACTTCTTAAGTTTCATTGGTATGGAGATAGGCTATTTCTCCCACTATTTACTGAGGCTCCAGATGCCTAGTTGCCCTTACCTCACAGTTTCTGCTCGCAGTTCTAACAAATTAAAATACAAAATGTTTTTCTGCTGAATTGTGCAGAGAAAAGTCTAATTAATGGAGCATCATGCAAAATACCTAGCTCCAGCAAGGTGCTGTCAATTATATTTTTAAAATCTTGTGAATACTTGCACTTCCTCTTCCCAAATGCTCTTTCCTGTTCTCTCAATTGTTATTCATGATTTTATGTGACCTTTTAACATTTAAAACCCCCACTTACAAATGGATATCCAATTTAAACAGGGCCTGATCCAAATATAATTGCAGGGTGTGAGATGCAGTCACTATCTGTGGCCAAGGTTTCTGGCCCTTCCTGCCCAGTGGAATATTATGGTGTGGCCGAACTGAATGGATGTTAAAATGGCTTGCTGGATTTGCCAGAGCAAATGGGAACATGCCACTGAGGAGCAGTAAATTCCTGGCTTGTGTTTTGTTTTGCCATCATTTTTGAAATTGTGTACCATAGAAACATAAAAGCTAGAAGCAGGCGTAGGCAACTTGGCCCTTCGAGCCTACTCCGCCATTCACTATGATCATGGCTGATTGTCAACTTCAATGTTCTGATTCCATCTTTCCCCCATGTTCCCTGATCCCTTTCGCCCCTAGAATTATATCTAATTTCTTACTTTAAACCACACAACATTTTGGCCTCAACATTTTTCTGAGGTAGTGAACTCCACAGACTCATCACATTCTAGGTGAAGAAACTTCTTCTCACCTCAGTTCTGAAAGGTTCATCCCTTATCCTCCAACTATGACCCCAAGTTCTGGACTCCCCCACTATCCTGTTAAAATTTTATAAGTTTCTATAAGATCCCCTCTCGGTCTTCTAAACTCCAGTAAATATAATCCTGGCTGATTTAGTTTCTCCTCATATGACCATCCTGCTATCCCAGGAATCAATCTGGTAAACCTTGTTAACTGTTGTTTGTTTGTCAGTCAATTCAGTGTCAAATTTGTTTGGCCTGAGTTTGTTGGTTTTGGAAATATCCAGCATATTGCTTTAAAGGTGTTCCGTTAGTTTTCTAATGAAATGATAAAGTCAATTCCTTGATACATTTTCCTTATTTGCTCTCATTTAATTAAATTTAACCCTTGTGAAGTTGTATAGCTGGCGTGTAGTCCAAAACTTCCATTTCATAGTTTTATGTTCACACCAGGCTCCAAATTATTTCCTACTGAGGCTTCTGAATCTGCAAATTCTCAGCATATAAGATTTGCTAGAAAGACCACTGATGGCATAAAAATGTTTGGGCTTCAAATAAAGATGGATTGCTTTGCAAAACAGAATGAAATCCTAATACAGATAAGAATAAGAAGCAAGATATAGATGCAGTCTAGGTAATGGATTTCATAGCGATGCACATTCAAATGGTATGTATTCATTCAAACCTAAACTTTGTAAAAAATACAGGGATAAGAAAGAGAACAAAGATTTACCCTATGTAATAATGAGGGTTTTCAGAGATGCTGCAAAATTGTTTACTCATGTTTAAGGCAGAAAAAATTATTTTAAAAAATTACCACAGACAAAAAAGGTTCTAAGGTAATGAAAGACTGGAGAAGCAGAGGTAGAAAAAAATCAAAACATTCATTGACAAATTCAAAAAACAAAATCAGTTAAAGTTTCAAAAATAAAGGAAGAATTGAATGGTATGAATTTGACAACACAAGGCATTCAAAAGAAAATTGGAGATTATAAGTGTTAATAATTAGAAACCATGGAAGGTTACATATAAATTGGCCCTACTTTGTTTTTTCTCACTTAGAGATATGTAAATGCATGTATACCTATATGTCTATTCATGTACTCTTACAGTTCCAAAATCTCTAGGACAGCGTCACTGGAATTTTACCACCTGGCCCACCTGCCTGAGGCTCATAAAATCCCATCTGAGGCCAAAGGACAGTGCCATTCTGCAAGTCGCACTCACCCCAAAACTGGGTCAGGCATGTCGTTAGAATTCCAGTACATTTCTTTGGTTTTTCAGGATCTCATTAGATTTATGATCGAGCTCTGATCATCATGAACTGTCAGCAACAAAACTCAATCCCCAATGGAATGACAGAATTCCTTTGCTGTTCCTTGACCCGACATCACCTGCCTGTGTTTTTTCCAGGTCTTTCATACGCCTTCACAAATGAACAAAAGAAAACAGACCCAGGTTGTCAATGAAGACCCAAGAGCCCCTATTGGGTAGTGTGATCTTCTTCTGTATATTTAACTTTTAGATGGGGTAATACAGCAAACAAGATGTATGGACATGATGGCACAGTGATTAGTACTGCTGCTGCATAGCGCCAGGGATCCAGGTTCGATTCCAGCCCTGGGAAACTGTCTGTGTGGAGTTTACACGTTCTCCCCACGTTTGCATGGGTTTCCTATAAGTGCTCCGGTTTCCCCCTACATTCCAAAGACGTGCAAGTTTGGTGGATTGGCCATGCTAAATCGTCACTTAGTGCCAGAGGATTAGCAGGGTAAGTACTTGAGGTTCAGGGGATAGGGGCTGAGTGGGATTGTGGTCGATGCAGATTCGATGGGCTGAATGGCCTCTTTTTGCATTGTAGGGATTCAATGATGATTCTATGATGGACAAGAAGGCATGTAAAGTATCAATAATGGGGAATAATTTATATTAACAGTGACAACTCTATAATACCAACTGAGCTATTGTTTGGAGGAGATTATTTCCTCACGTACATGGTTAAAAAATGAAGTAGAAAACACAATTTTTAAAAGCTGGTAAATGGAGGCAAGGAAAAGAGGCTGATAAATATTGCAAAAGGAAACTTATATGGAGGATGCAATAAAAGCACTGAGATGATTTCCTGGACTACCTTATTCCTGATACCTTTGGCAGACACAGCAGGTTGTTCTATGACATCCTCTCCCACTCCCTCCACCTCTCCTTGAACCTCTGCTGATCTTCCATCCTCCTTCAAGATTTCTAATGGGAGACATTGCTGTAGGAAAAATTGTAAAGTACACAGATCACTATCACAAATAGATGGATGCAGATTGTTGAGTATTTCAATTTACACTGAATTAATTGAGTAAGAAAATTATGTAAGAGTATAAACAGGGGCATTGATTTGCTACCTGCAATTTTATGCTAATTTGCAAAATCAATTTTTGACCCTAATTCTCCAATTGATATAATCCTAAGTAACACTGATCTCTTCAGTATACAGACCTGCTACCCTTTTGTCAGAATCTTGCTTTTTGCCCAATATAAAATCAATAGGAGGACAGGGAGGTTGGAACAACACTCTTCATTATTTAAACTGGATGCAATATTCTCATGCATTTTTTCTTATCTATCTGTAAGCCAAAACCAATTGTAAATCGAACAAGCAAGATTATCCTACCTGTAATATGTGAATGAAATTTCAAAATATTTCAAAATATTTATAGTACAAAATAGTATTTATAGTACTATTTGTTCACAGGTTTAATCTCACTTTACTAACTAGTAATGTTCTGTAACTAGTTAGTGCTAAACTTAGAACTGGATATTTTATCCAGTCTCTGCACCATCAAAACTGTGGCCACAGTATGTGTTAGCGAGAGATACAAATGACTGTACCAAGTTCAATTGTATTACATGGCCCCAGTAGCAATATTATTGGAATGTCTTCACTTTAATGTTCCCCAGCAAAAACATCATTTAGGCTTAAAAACATATGTATTAGGAGCAGGAGTAGGTCACTCAGACCCTTGAGCCTGTTCCACCACTCAATCGTGGTTGATCTGATTTTTTAAAAAATTCATTTACATATGTGGGCATTTCTGGCTAGGTCAGCATTTATTGCACATCCCTAGTTACCCTTCAGAAAGTGGTACTAAGCTGCCTTCTTGAAGCACTGCAGTCGCTGAGGTACAGATACACCAACAGTTCCAACAGGGAGGATTTTGACCCATCAACAATGAAGGATTGATGATGTATTTTCATTAAGTCAGGATGGTGAGTGACTTAGAGGGAATCCAAGTATCTGCTGCTCTTATCCCTCTAGATGGTTGTGGTCATGGGTTTGGAAGGTGCTGCCGAAGGAACTTTGATAACTCCCTGCAGTGCATCTTATAGTTGGTGTTAACGGCTGTCACTGTTTATCTATAATAGAGGGAGTGAATGTCTGTGGAAGGGGTAGCAATCAAATGAGCTGCTTTGTCGTGGATGGTATCGGGTTTTTTGGGTGTTGTTGGAGCTGCACTCATGAAGCAAGTGGAAAATATTCCATTATGCTCGTGACTTGTATCTTGAAGATGGTGGACAGGCTTTGGAAGTCAAGAGGTGAGATACTTGCAGTAGGATTCCTAAACTGTTCTGGTAACTGCAGTATTTATATGGTTAGTCCAGTTCAGGTTCAGATCAATGGTATCCCCAGGATGTTGCTGGTGGGGGATTCAGAAATAGTAATGCCATTGACTGTTAAAGGGCAATGGTTATATCCATTCTTGTAGGAAATGGTCATTATCTAGCACTTGTGTGGTCTGAATGTTATTTGCCTCTTGTCAGCCCAAGCTGGATATTGTCCAAGTCATGTTGCATTTGGACGTGAACTGCTTCAATATCTGAGGACTTGTGAATGGTGCTGAATATTGTGCAGTCAACTGCATTCCCACATTTGATCTTATGATGGAAAGAAGGTCACTGAAGAAGCAGCTGAAGACATTTGGATCCAAGACACTTCCCAAAGGAACTCCTGCTGTGATGCCCTGCAATTGAGATGATTAACCTTTAATAACCACAATCATTTTTCTTTGTGTTAGGTATGACTCCAACCAGTGGAGCATTTTCCCTTGATTGTCATTGACTCCAGTTTTGCTAGGATGGCAATTTTAATCCCACATTCCTGCCTACTCCTGATAACCTTTAATTCCCTTGTTAATCGAGAATCTAAAGAGAGCTGTCTTTAAAAAATTCAAAGATTCTGCTTTCAATGCCTTTAGACGAAGAGAGTTCCACAGATTTGCAATCTTCTGAGAGAAAATATCTATCCTCATCTCTGTCTTAAATGAGCAACAATGACTCCTGGTCACCTAGAAGGACAAGGAGAGCAGATGAATGGGAACATCACTGCTTGCAAGTTTTCTTTAAAGACGCACAACACTCTTACTTAGAAATTTTACAATTTCTTCATCAATGCTCAGTATAAGTCCTTGCATTCCCTACCTAACAGCCCACTGGGCATACCTTCAACATACACTGGTTCAAGAAAGCAGCTCACCATCATCTTCCTCAGGGCAATGAGGGAAGGCAAATAGAGTCATAGAGTCAAGTCAGCAAGGAAACAGGCCCTTCGGCCCAATATGTACATGCTTTTTAAAGCCCCCCAGCCAGTTCCAATTGCTCGCAGTTTGCTCATGTCTCTCTATACCTATCTTACCCATGTAAATAGAAGGATATGAGCCAAATGTGGGCCACTGGCATAGCTGACACTGACAGATTGAGAATGAAATGTGTAAATACCCTATTGTCCTGTCATTCTTACAGGCCTGATTCACACTTGCAGCCAGAGACTGACAATCAAAAGCATTAGCTGAATATGTCAGTCACGCAGGATATTTAAAAAATTGAATGAGATAGTTTAGTTCGTTGGTCTATGCTAATTAATTTGAAAGATATCCCAGAGAGGGCCCCATTCAGGTAAAATGAGATCAAACAAACTAAGTATAGTAAGTCCTGACAGAATAACATATGTCTCTGCCATGCCAGTGGTGTGAACATTAGTCAGATTCTGACATCAGCTCTCCATCTTGCAGATGACAGCTAGAAATAGCAGACTGTAACCTGTAACCCCATGTGTGCACTGCAGTTAGCAAGCAAAATCTAATGAATAATCAAAGATAATAATGCAGCATTTTCATTGCAGACATCAAACAGAACCATCCATACTCCTGCACGTAGACTATCAAACCAGTCCTAGGATAGGGATATCTCAGCCAGTGACAGTAAAGGATACCCACTATGCTATTGCTATCAAAGCCTAGAAGTAGCTTTCATCAAGTGCTTTGATTGGATACACATCGGAAGGTTCTTCAGATGGTGAAAGATGTGTAAAGGAAGAGGAAAGATGTAAACAGGATTATTAACTCACATAGCCAAATGTGGATGTCAAAGAAACATTTCTTCAATGACAGTAGCATAAAAGCTCTTTGCAACTATCAATACCATCTACTCCATATCCCCTTCAATAATTACTGCTATCTTTGAGTGCCTTACATCTCCAAGGCTTATATGATGAAGCACAATTGCAATCTAGTACAATATTACAGAGCAACTCCAGAGTGCTCCAGGCACCAGACACACATCCTCAACATTCCAAAAGTGTGCAGTCGATCTCATGGTAGCAGGGCTGAGCACACAGATGTCCTCAGTCAGCACTGTGGAAAGCAGCCTTCATCTCCTGGGATTCACCTGAAGAGACGTAGGTTGAGAGGCACCCTGATAGAGGTTTGTAAAATGGTGAGAGGGATAGATAGGGTGGACTCTCAGAGACTATTTCCCCGAGCTGAAATGGTCACTACGAGAGGACACAGATTTAAGGTGCAGGGAAGCAAATACAAAGGAGATGTCAGGGGTAGGTTTTTCACTCAGAGGGTGGTGAGTGAATGGAACTGACTGCCGTTGGAGGTTGTTGAGGCAAACTCACTGGGGTCTTTTAAGAGACTTCTGGATGAGTATATGGAAAAGAATAGGATAGGGGGTTATAGATAGGTCTGTGGATTGGTAGATGTGATCGGCGCAACTCGTGGGCCGAAGGGCCTGTTTGTGCTCTATTGTTCTATGTTCTATGTAGGATTAAATATTGCTGCCTTACAACAAAACCATTTGACCCCAGAATGAAAACTAGTGGGGAAGGTCGTGATTTGTTGAGCAAGCGTGGGGGGAAGTGAAGCAAGAGTTGAGGGGAGGTGTTGGATAGTTACTGAGCAGGAGGCAGGAGTTGTTTTGAGCGAGATGGGTAGAAGTTTGAGGGGCTGAGAGTTGTTGAGCAGGGAGTAATGCGTTATTGTGTTGGGGAGGAAGTTATTAAGTGGGTGGGAATTGTTGAGTGGGGAAGTTATTGATCGGGAGTAGGGAGTTATTTAAGGGAAGGGAGTTATTGAGGGCAGAGGGAATTATTGAGGGGAGAGGAGTTATTGAGGGAGAGGACGTTATTAAGGGGGGAAGGAGTTCAGGAGGTTATTGAGTAGAAGAAGCAACAGGAGACCTCAATGCTTCTCCTGTAGTCCCAATGGTGATTGCAAGCCACTGTCTGAAAATTCTGTTGTAGGTGATAGGACTGATGAAGGGAGTGTGTACGGCCAAATGGTTGTAATCTATCACTGCTTGGTCCTTTAGGAATTGTGACACAGTATAAAATTGCAGTGCTTAGCCATGTTGCTGCAGCTGCTTATTGTGACTAAAATGGATGAAATGGCTTAGTCTGGCAAACAATATATCAATGATATACTTAATACATCACTACATAGTTGCATGACTAATGTTATGGAATCCTATAATGGAAATGGGCTGTTCAACTGTTGATTTAAAATAGGGATCGTGAGCCTTGGGAGTTCCCTGGGAAGTTGTAAATTGTCAATGATATTGATGTATTTCTGTTTTATCCTACATGTACTTTGGTCCGCCTTGTTGTCTAACAAGAGGTATACACGCGATGGGTCACGAGAGGGCTGCTCTTTGATTTTTCGAGAGTATCCTAGTGCTTCACGTCATTAGTGCATGCTTGAACTGGACCAGTTGATGGGCAACACAACAGCTCAGTGACTATCGCTGTGCTGTGCAGATACATGGATTTGGGCCTGTGTCCATGGGAGTTTGCACGTTCTCCCCGTGTTTGCGTGGGTTTTCTTTGGGTGCTCTGGTTTCCTCCCACACCCCAAGGATGTGCTCTTAGGCTGATTGGCAAAATAAATTTTCCCTAAATTGTCTTGCAAATTTGGTTCCAATGCATAGGTCTATAAACATAGACAAGGATCATGGGTAGAAGTGGGAACATCGAGGTGGTGGCGCAGGCTCGTTGGGCCGAAGGGCCTGTTTCCCATGCTGTTTTGTTCTTTGTTCTTTGTCCTTTGATCCAATGTTCCAATCATTGCATCATCCAATGATGCAAACAGTGCACATCATTGATAGTTCTCTTTATGAAGTTCATCATCCAGAACATCTTGGGAGCATTTTAGTATGAGAACAACAGCAAATAGGTTTCATGATCTCTTGATGCTGCTTGACAAGACCAGCCTCCTCTGTATTCCTTCTCTTTCCTTGAAATATAAATATAAAGTACCAAATGATCCAACTAATTTACAACCCATGCAGTTAGAATGTAAAACAGCTCACCAATTCACTCTTAGACATCTTACTTCAGTTCTCAAGATATATTCCACTCTCATCATTATCTGTTTAGAATGATGGAGAGAAAGAAGAGAAGCCACATGCCAAAAGATGCAAGGGTAGATAGTAAGCAGATATCAATAGCTGACAAAGGTAAATCACCAACCTGTAACTGATGCCCCCACGTCTATCGCCATATTCAGTGGCTGGCTATTCACTATCAACATTACTATAATGGGGGTATCGGTTATTCTTGTGAGTGAGTGAAGCTACCGGTATCTTAAAGAAGGAGTTCAACCCCTGAAGGTGTTGAACACTGCAGCAAGATTAGCTATGTATACTGGAAAAGACATAAAGATAGTGATAAGAACATAGCTCCTGTGAGTTACAGATAGCAGACAACACAGCTATCACTGATGATGATTTGGGCATATATTGTGTAATAAGGGACTTAAGGATGGAAGGATGTAGTAGCTGGCCTATTTAAGGTGTGAACATCAGGAGGCAGACATCAGGAAGTGGGGAGACCATCAATTGTTCAGTGGACAACAAGCATGAGGATCTTGGTGCAGAACATGGACTTTTGCAGCTAGAACAGATCATAGGACTAAAAGTGTTAACATTATGAAAGTACTCTGCATATGTTTATCTGCGTGTAAATAAACTGTTATCGTTTGTTATACTAACTGGTGGTGGCTAATCTTTGCCATTACTACAGGATTATTACATCTCTATATCATCACTACAGTACCTCATTTCATTGACCATTTTGGGTTGCGACCATATATTGTCCATTCAAAATGATTGGGGAAAATTGGAGAAACTGGCCATGATTCAAATGCAGATATTTCAACAGGAGGTCCATGATACTATCAATCAGCAGCATTCCCAGCAGTTCATTGTTCCCGCCAGTAATGTGCACCAATGCATTTTCAACCTGTAAAAGTTGGTGGCTACAATTCAGTTTATTACCTCAAATGCTTTAAAAAATTTCAATATGAGAGCATGTTATATCATCAACTGTATTAAATTAAAAACCTCCATTACATTTCACAACACAGTAATTGCACTTTTACTAGACAATTGCTTTGTTCGCTGCTTTAAGATAAAACATCAGGCCTATATAGTGAAATCTGTGCATACTTTCAAAATGTTTTCTTTGGTTTCCAATCCCTTTTTTATCTTATCTATTCTATTCAAATATCTATTTCTTTCCTGTCCGGAATGTCTTCTATAGTGATATTTTCCGACCTCTGTTTCCAACTTGCTTCATTCTTTCTGTTGGGACAATACATATCATTAATCATTTTCATGAAACATCCAGGAGCTGATAGCAGTTTGTAAAACGTTGCATAATTAGTTTGTACCTTTACTGAATCAGCTTCTTTCGTGAGAGTATGTTCTTCCCCTTCATCTCTTTGTGCTTCTATTCAGCCACATCCATTATGTTTCAGTGCTCACCCATTTCCTTTCTTGCCTGCTCCATCTTATTGTTGGCAGACTCAATTCAGTGCCAGATATCAAAAGCTTCTTCTTTCATGTTAAAAATAAGTATCTTGCATTAATAATAGAAAGGAGTCAGTTATATCTGATTTTATATAAACTGATTTATTTTCATGAATTGGGCTCAGGTCCCCTTCTGAAAGCATTCATTAACAAAGAAACAAAAAAATTATTAATAAATTAATAACGATTCAATGCAGCATTTAAAACATGGCATGTGCAAATTTGATATTAAAAGACAAATAATTTGTAACTGATGAAGACACTTACCAGTATGGGAATATCGATTGACTACAGATCCTCACAGCTTTCTGAATCTGCAATTTCTGCAAAAGCATAATTTTGGTTATTCAATTTGATTTTGATTTGATTTATTATAGTCACATATATTAGTATACAGTGAGAAGTATTGTTTCTTGCATGCTATACAGACAAAGCATACTGTTCATAGAAAAGGAAACAAAAGAATGCAGAATGTAGTGTTACAGTCAGACCAGTGTGTTGAAAAAGATCAACTTAATGCAAAGTAAGTCCATTCAAAAGTCTGATGGCAGCTGTTCTTGAGTCAGTTGTTACATGATCTCAGACTTTTATGTCTTTTTCCTGTTGGAAGGAGGTGGAAGAGGGTGTGTCTGGGGTGTGTGGAATTCTTAATTATGCTGGTTGCTTTTCCATGACAGCGGGAAGAGTAAATAGAGTCAATGGATAGAAGTCTTATTTGCGTGATGTGTTGGGTTATATTTATGATCTTTTGTAGTTTCTTGCAATCTTGGGTACAGCAGGAGTCATACCAAGTTGCGACATAACCAGAAAGAATGCTTTCTATGGTGCATCTGTAAAAGTTGGTGAGAATTGTAGCTGCCGTGCCAATTTCCTTAGTCTTCTGAGAAAGTAGAAGTGTTGGTGTGTTTTCTTAAAATTAGTGTCAGTATAGGAGAATCAGGGAGGGTTGATGATGAATTGGATAACTTAAAAACTTGAAGGTTTCAACCATTTCTACTTCATCCCTGTTGATGTAGATGGGGGAATGTTCTCCATTACGCTTCCTGAAGTTGATGAAATCTCCTTTATTTTGTTGACATTGAGGGAAGGATTATTGTCGTAGCATCAATTCACCAGATTCTCAATCTCATTCCTATACTTTGTCTTGTCATTATTTGAGATCTGACCCACTATGGCAGTGTCATCAGCAAACTTGAAGGTTGAGTTTGAGGGGAATTTGGCCATACAGTCATAGGTGTATAAGAAGTATAGTAGGAGGCTGAGAACACAGCCTTGTTATTCTTTTCTGAAATAAACAGAAATCAAAATATATGAAATTATTCTTGGATTTAATTCTTTGTGAAGAAGCATGGACTACTAAAACATAAACAAAACCATTATCAGTCATAGATCCTTTTGGCTTTTAATGACTGACTTGGATTTGTATCCGTTGCATTTGTGCATTGTTGACATGATTGTAATCTATTTGGGTTCCTTTCTTTATTGAATCCAATTGCTGTTGATAGAATAACATCTAAGTCATTTTCTCGTTCACTTCCACTTCCAGATGAATGTAACAGAAAAAATCTTGGTGATAAAAACTACCTTTCTTTTGGAATACAACAATATTGATTTTAATACAATTTAGTTCTTCAGCAATAACAATTCTTTGAAGATCCAACACAATAGTTTCTCAAATGCATTGGCCGTAATCTTGCAGTGAATTGTGAAGTAGCAGCATTCGCTGCTGACTGCACAAAAAAAAGGATTTTATCTGGTTCATGAGTTGCCAGGAGAAATTGCAATTCTTGCATGATTCAACATTGATAGCATTGATGAGGAGTAACATCTAATGCATTGCTAGTGACACTACACCTTTCAATGAGATCATGAGTTAAATAGTTCAGAAGGAAGCTATTCTCCCCATAGAACCTGCAACAATTCTCCAAAAGAGCTTCTCAGCAACTCCCACCCTAACCCCATAACCCTACACATTTTACCATGGCTAATTCATGGACTGTGGGAGGAAGCTGGAGTATCCAGAGGAGACCCATGCAAACACAAGAAAAACATGCAAACCTCACACCGACAGTCACCAAAAACCAGAAGCGAACCTGGGTTGCTGGCATTGTGAGGCACAAGTGCTGGGATTTTCACAGTAACCTCATTGCAGTGTTAATATAAGCCTACTTGTGACACTAATCAATAAACTTTAAAACTTTAACCATGTGCCACTGGGCTCAGAATCATATGACAATTGTAAAGCATAAAATAAACATAATACGGCAGTTAAAGGGAAAGAGTTTTGTAGAACATTCTCTGGTCTCAGTCCTCCTAACATGGGCAAAGAGTCATAATGAGATTAATGAATGAGCACCATGCTTAGAAACTATGAAATGGAACATGGGGGGGTGGGGGCATCAATATTATTGGACTTTCTGACTAGCTCACTAACTTCAGCAACAAGCTTTGCAATGCAAATTCATCCTGGCAATAAACTTTAATAATTGTGACAAACATTTTCCAAAATGTTCTTTGTACAAACTCCAAACATTTGAAGGTTATGTTGATTGACGATGCTAAATTGCTTCTTAATATCAGAGGGATTAGCAGAGTGATGGGGATTATGGGAATAGGACCTGGATGGAATTGTTGTCAGTGCAGACTCAATGGTCTCCTTCTACACCTTAGAGATTCTATAATATTACAAACTACTTTTGGCCTAAGCCACTCTCTGATTTTGGTAGCTGCATAAGGGTTTGAAAGTTCCTGTTATGCAGGTTTAATGGTAATCTCCAGCAAAGCATTGATCTATGATATGTGGATTCCTGATAACTCTAAGCCTTTGTATGTAACATTGAAGTAGTTTGTGTTTTGCAGTTGAACTCCCCATAGCTTATTGCTTTGATTGAAAACCAACAAAAGTCTTGGTGAGCCCAATGGCTATTTCTAAAACAGTTTACTTATTAAAATCTTTGGGAAAAGTATTTAAAAGCTTCAAAAAATCATTTTTGTTAAAGTATCATTTTCTAGATTTGTTTGGTGTTTAAATTGGCCCAAAAGTCAAGAATAAGGAGCTGTTTCCAATATATTTTGCAAGACCTCAAACGAATTGCAAATCTATAGTTTGTCCACGGACGAGGGCTTGAGCACACACTTCCACCTGCTGATACCTGCTGTAAATAAGTTTACATGAATACCAATATGAGGGTGAACAATCAGCCCAAATTCACTGAATCACAGAATCTCTACCATGCAAGAAGAGACCATTCAGTCCATCAAGTCTTCACTGACTCTCTGAAGAGCATCTTATCCAAGCCCACACCCTCACCTTATCCCCGTAACTCCAAGCATTTACCATGGCTAGTCCACCTAACCTACACTTCTTTGGACATTATGGGGCAATTCAACATGGCCAACCCACCTAATCTACACAATTTGGCCTGTGGGAGGAAACCAGAGCACCTGGGGGAAACCTACACAGACATGGAGAGAACGTATAAACTCCACATAGACAGTCACCCAAAGTTGGAATTGAACTTGTGTCCCCTGCTATAAAGCAGCAATGCTAAACACTGTGCCACCATACCATCCAAATTACCAAATTACTGATCTCTGGCCATCAGTGTGCACTCCTCTGGTGACCTATGAGGCATTCTGTAACTCCTTGAAAAATAATTTTCAGCATAGGTTATATCCAGGTTATATCCTTTGTATGGTGAATGCAAGATGTTAGGTAATTTAACTTCCATTAACGTGGTCTCAGTAATTTTTAGGGTAATCCCATTACTAAAAAATACAAAAAGAGAAGACACAAGAAGTCATCGCCTGGGGATTTTTAAAAGCATTGAAACACTTAAAAAGAGTTCTATATGTTTGAATTTTCAGCAAAATACAGGCCATCGCATTTAGACTGGTATAGTGCAAGATAGCTTCAATATGAAGGCAGAAAATCAGGTTGCATTATGAGGATATACATCAGCTACATTTGTACCGGTCACAAGGAACAATGTAATTTGGTAGGGCTGAAGAATTTTGGAGCTGCTGCAGTAGATAAGGAATAGCACAGTTGAGAATGACAAACCCTCAGTCATTTAAGTGCACTGTAAAGCAACCTATCACCATTCAAGACAACAGACGTTGTTGGGTTACATGGAAGTTAATCAGCATATACTGAAATGAATGTAAGGTTGCACTGGGCAGAAAACTTAAATAGAGATGCAGCTGACATTCTGCAGTATAAAATACACTGAAACAAAACAGAGGTTCTCTTTCCCTGCTATGGTGATATGACCTGCGATTTGGATAGAAGATAGAAGAAAAAAGGATAGATTGAATAAGCCACCCTGGACCAGAGGATTTGGGTTCAGAAAAGGAAGAACTCCAATGATTTCGCGCAGAAGAGCAGAGGACTCTTTCACTTCAATGCTCTCTGTGCACCAATTATTACCAGCATCATTCTATTCCTCTTACCCATGCTTTTCTGTTTCCTCCCCTGTATCAATGTTCTCTTTAAAATTTAGTAGTTCTGCACGGCCAGTTTTTTTGATACGTGATCCTTTTAATATTTTCATACAGGTGGGTGCATGCTTTATTTCTTACACAACAAGATTTAGTAGGAATAAAAACATAAAATGCTGATAAATTCAGCAGATTCAGTAGCGTCTGTGGAGAGAGAAACAGAGTTAATGGGGAAGATTCTCTGGCCTCCCAGACATGAGATTCCCACCAGCAGGAGGTGGTGCATTCTGTGGTCCCACCTCTATCAATGGGAATTTCCACTGATGTCTCCCCACTGGGAAAGCCACAGGTGGATGTGCGCTGTCTGTGGGACTGGAGAATCCTGCTGATGTTAATAGCCGGAGAATGCCAGTGTATATTTTGAGTCCATATGATCATTTTACAGAACTGTTGACTCAGTAGGACCTTTGCCCTTAGTCATGACTGCCCATAATGTTCCACGAAGCTCTTCCCTTGATCTTGCTGAAAGCTAAAAAGAAATATCATCAAAACATATAAAATTCTGATGGGTGGAGTTTGATAGGTTAGACAGACACTAAGAAGTTGTTTCAATTGTGTAAGTAATCTAGAAAATAGGATATAGTTTCAGGATAAAAAGTTCCTTATTTATAACTGAGGTAAGGAAAAATCTCTTCAACTGAAGAGTTGCAAATCTTTGGAAATCTCTACCCCAGAGATTTATGAATGCATTGTGATTGAATATATTAAAGACTAAGGTAGATAGAATTTTGGTCCTCAGGGTACCCAAGGGATATAAGGAGTAGGCAGCAAAGGGGATTTGAAACATAAAATCTGCCATGATCATGTTGAATAATCATGTTTGAGACAGCCTACAGTCTACTCCTGATTCTAGCATTTGTGTTATTGTATTAACCTGCACAGTAGGTCGCATAATGCTTATTTTCCTTAGGAAATAAGGGACAAAAATGAGTGCTGACAATGGAGGCCTTGTCCATCAACTACAGAATTGGTGTGGGGTGTGTGTCACCTTCCTTGGGGAAGACCAGCTGAAGGGATATCTCCATTGAGCAATTGACAGGTCAACATCAGGCTTTTCCTGGGATTGAGGATGTCAATGGTGGAAGCCCTTCAACCTGAGAACTGCCAGATAATCAGTTGACTATTGCCCATCAGTGCCACAGGAAGCAGCCCACCTGAGGTCTAGGACTGACAAGAGACTAAGCCACAAGTGGGAGTGGTCTGGAACTCGTGGTGAAAAGTTCACTGGTTGGAGATGGAGGGAGGTTACAAGAAAGGTCAGAGAGGTAGCTTTCAACGATAGACTTCTTCCCAATGGTGAGACTCTTGAGCAGTTACTGAATGCCTTTGAAGGAGAGATCCTCCTTGGAAGCCTGTTAAAAAAAACCTCAGTTGAATACCAGCAGGATGCAAACTTTAACTGGGCATAAATTGCCTGCTTAAAGGCATCAATTAGTATCCAAACTAAAAGTCATCATGAGCATTCCCACCCCATATTTAACTGGGTGGAGGCGGAAAGCTGCGGGGTTTCCCAACATGCAACTTCACTCGTAACTAAATACCTCCAAAGTCGCCACAAGGCGGGGGCAGAGGTTAAATTCTGCCCTAGGTATACTATGCACACTTAGATATCAGAATTCTAATTCAGCTCGTAGCATCCCACTTTAGTTTTCAGCAGAAGCTAAAACTTCAATGGAGGCATTAAAGACACAAAAGGCAACTCAATAGAAACAGTAATCATAGTTTGGTGTAGTAGCTGAACATACTGTTTTGTTTGCATTTCCATTTCCGATAGTAAACATTCCAGTTAGGAAAAAAATGGCAGAATAAAAATTTACCAGGTTAAGAGAAATGCAGACATTTTGAGTGATGTTTGGGAGAAAAGCCATCTTGTGGCCGAATTGAACAATTACACAAGTGAACACAAGCAATTGCCATCTGAAATAGAGTCAAAGGTAAGTTTATGGAAATGTGGACTGATAATATTATTAATAAAAAGGTTAACACTAAAGCGTGATGAAGTGAATTGTGAGCAACAGGACATAAAAATTGACAAGCAGTATATGCAAATATAAATTTTCTTATTGATATAAAATAGTATCAAATATCAGCATCTGTTTATCACCTCAAAATTTTGAAACATATTTGAACATATGCTAAGCCAAAGGGAAGATTTGGGGCAGTGTGGAGGAGGGGCAAGAACAAGACTGAATACCTGCGTGTAGGTATTCTTGTGTTTTAAGTTTTGTTTTAATTCTTTAGCTTCATAAATTTTAACTTTAATATAAAACCATCACTCTTGGTCTAAGAAGTTACTTCCTGATTTCAGCAAATCTCATAATATACAATTTGCAAAAATGATCTGGCAGCTGTTTGTAGTTTCCCTTTGGGTTTTGGGGAGTTCAGCACTTACCAGCCACTGTACCATAATAAAGGTAAGAAAATAAAGGAAATGGGGTGGCTGTTATGCCATTACAGTGCTGATGAGAGAGGGTAAGCTATAAGGGTGAAGGTCAGAATTTATTTAATTCAAGCTGAGAATTAATAAAGACACTATTACACCTTAGAGTGCATTCTATAGGCTTCCAACTAATAGGAAAGATATGAAAGAACAAATTTGCATAGATATTACATAGAAGCCGCAAAAGCTGTAGCTTAGTGGTAGAACTATTTTCATTGTAATTGAGAATTCTGATTAATTCTAAATACCCAACATGAGAATAATTAGCAGCTAATGTTTTAATATGTTGTTTGAGAATATTACAAAATATTTAAGTAACATTTTAATAATGTCTGTACAAAATGAATTTGTAACATAGCAATAAAATGAAAGATGTATTCATGAAAGGCATTAGCACAAGTCAGGTACAAATTATGCAACAAAGTAAATTACCCAGGCCGGGTGATAATATCAAAAGATAAAGGTGTCCTGTGGTATTAGAGCTGGTGTAAACTGGTTAGAGAGATGCTGAATCGTAAGAAGCCATTTTTGGGAGAGAACTTCCATAAATCGGACAGATGAATGACAGATCAATATTTGAAAGTATTAAAACATGATTAATTGAAGGACATGCCATTATTGGATTGATAGAACAGTGAATGGTTGAAATTGCTTTTAACTAAGTGCTGGGCTGTATAATTTGATAACAAAAACTGTAACCATCCTCTTTGGCATGAAATCTGAGATCTTTTATGAAAGCCTGTTAATGCATTAGCTGTGTAGGTGGATCCATTGATCTCCCATTTCGGCCAAAATTAGATTTGTCTTGTCCTAATTGTCTGAATGTTGTCAATTTGTAATTTTTTTTATTCTAACATTTCAATGTTTTAATAAAAATTAGTTTAAATGAAGAACTTCACTGAACCGAATAAACTTTTTTTTGCCTTTTGTGAAATGAAATATTCAATGAAAACATCTGGTTTTTAAATAAATCAGGCCACCCAAAAGAATTTCCCACAATATTGAGCTATAAGAACAAAGAACAAAGGAACTACAGCACAGGAATAGGCTCTTCAGCCCTCCAAGCCTTCACCGACCATGTGTTCCCAACTAGACCATCAGTTTGTATCTCTCTATTCCCAATCTGTTCATGTGGCTATCTAGATAAGGCTTAAATAATCCTAGCATGTCTGCTTCAACCACCTTGCTTGGTAGTGCATTCCAGGCCCCCACCACTCTCTGTGTAAAATACATCCCCCACATATCTGTATTGAAATTTGCCCTCCTTACCTTGAACTTGTGACCCCTTGTGTTTGTTATTTCTGACCTGAGAAATAGCTTCCAACTGCTCACCCTATCTATGCCCTTCATAATTTTATAAACTTCTATTAGGTCACCCCTTAACCTCCGTCTTTCCAGGGAGAACAACCCTAGTTTACTCTATCTCACCTCATAGCTAATATCCTCCATACCAGGCAACATCCTGGTAAACCTTTTCTGTACTCTCTCCAAAGCCTCTTTAGTGAGATTGCTCCCGTTTGGAGTTCAAGCCTGGTCCAGGGAAATTAGAATTAAAGATTGGCAAGTAAAACTGTAATAGGAAAATGAGCTGCCTTTAAAAAAGCAATGGTTTGGGTACAGTTAAACTATATGCTTACGATCAAGAAAAGTAGAACAAACAAAGGCAGATCTCCCTGGATGACAATAGAGTTAGATGAAACAGAAAAAGGCTCCATATGTCTGATGTCAGGTTATCAGAACAAGTGAGAATTTCAGAAGAGGAGTGAAAATACAAGGTGTAGCAAAGAGAAAACATGAGAGAAGACTGACAGCTAACATAAAAGAGAGTCAAAAATTGTTATCAGCTTATAAATAGTTAATGATTAATGATAAATTGTTAATGATTAATAATGACACTGTCAAGCTATTTAGGGATCATAGATTATAGAATCCTACAGTGCAGAAAGAGGCCAATTGGCCCATTGAGTCTGCACCAACCACAATCCCATTAGGCCCTATCCCCACAACTCCAGCTTTTACCCTAACTATTCACCTGACACTATGGGGCAATTTAGCATGGCTAATCCACTTAACCAAAAAAGGGGATCTAGGTACTAAATGAATATTTTAAATCTATCTTTATATAGGAAGGAGATGCTATCCAGGAGGCGGGGTTGAGACAATGAATAGAGGTAACAACTGATAAACATTAGAAAGATTGGCTGCACTTAAAGTTGATAGGTCAGCAGTACTGAAAAGGATGCATCTCAGGTTACTGAGGTAAACATAATTGGAAATTGCAGAGGCATCGGCAATAATCTTCCAATTTAAAAATTAAGTGTCAAAGCTTATGGGATAAAATGGGAAAATGGAGCTGAAATCACAAAACATCAGCACAATCCTATTGAATGGGGGTTAGGCTGAAGGGCTATATGGCTGGCTCCTGTTCCAAAGTTCTATATTCCTACTCCTTTGGTACTGAAGGCAGAATTTAATGGGCAAGATTAAGGTCTCAGGCACTAGTTGGAGAACTGATGGGCTTCTATCAGTTCTACGGGAGAGACCCAATAGGCACTTAATTGATCCCATCAGATCTTCGCCAAGGTTGAGAATGTCAGGGCACAAGTACCACCACCAAAATCTACCAAACTTTCCTTATTGCTGCCAGCATTATCAGTACTGGTGGTAGTTGCCAGTAATGCACCCAACAAGACCAAAGATCAATGAAGGACAAGGCCAAAAGTATCAATGAAGGAAGGAAGTGCAATGGAGTCAGAGTAAGGATGGGGTGGGAGGGAAAGGAGCTAAAGTGAGCATGTGGGGTTGCCCTTCCTGATGGCCTGCTGGCCCCCTCAGTGAGGGCATAAGCAAACCCCAAGAGAGTTTACTAGAAGGCTTTTGGGACACAATAATTTAGTTGATGCAGAACCAGTATTTAAAGTTCACTATAAATTCTTTGATTTTTTACTCTATGTTGCTATTTACAAAGCATGGGATCTCTTAAGCCTCATCAGCCAGTTTCTCAACCTGCCCTACCACCTTTAATGATTTGGTACACATATACCCATAGATCTCTCTATTCCCACAGCCCCTTCAGAATTGTATTCTTTTCTTCACATTCTTACTGTAGAATAACTGTCAAGACTCAAGACCATCTGCATGTATAAAATTAGAGATGTGAGGATGGGGGTTGTAAGAATAGGAGGTAAAATTTGTATTGTAATACGCTGTTACAAAAGAGGAAAGTCTTTTTTTTACAGAAGAAAGGGGGATGTTATGAAATCTGCTTACAAGCCATTGTAATGTCAAGGTGCTCAGCAGAGCAAGGGTTAAAGTGGGACTGGAGATTAGCACCATCTGTGGCATGATATAGAGTCATATGGTAAAAGATTGTGAGACAACATCCCATAGAGAATGTCTGTAAATAAACAGCCCTACTTGCATGGAGACCATGTACAACCATACATTGGATCTGTGAATAGCTAAAGACCTGCAATAAATTATTTGTTTTTACATTACAAGTTTCAAGATCTCCTCATTGAGATATCTAAAGAATCAATAGTATAACATATAGTGGCAGCAAAGAAAACCATATTATAGTCCTCTCGGTAGTTATTGTTAGTGCAAACTCGATGGGCAAAAGGCCTTTTCTCCATAACACACCCTCCGCATTCTTCCTCCCAAATTGTGTCACTTGACAATTTTTTGCATTCAATTTTATTTGCTGCATATTTGCACATTTGACTTACCTGTCTATGTACGTCTAAAGTCTACAATTAGATCTAATCAGAGTTAACAGTACTTGCAAGTTTTGTGTCACCCGATCGTTTTGAAATTATGTCCTGCTTTCCCAAATGTAGGTCATTAATACTGATCAAGAAAATATATAAAATTTAACATTGAGAAGTGTGAGGTAATAAAATTCTAGAGGAAGAATAAGGAGAGAAAGTATGAAATGAAGGATACAATTCTGAAGGAGTATTAAAGGTGGCAGACAAGTTGGAGAAAATAACTAGTAAGGCATAAGAAATCCTGAGCTTTACAAATAGCAGTATGGAATACAAAATTAAGGATGCAATGGTGAATTTGAATTTAACATTGGTCTGTGTCAATTAGATTAAGGTCCAAACTGGGCACCACACTTTAGGAATGGTGTGAAGACATTAGAGGGGACGTAGAAAAGAGAACAAAGTCAGGTATGAATTATTTTGGTTTCTTGAATAGATTGGAGAAGTAGAGAGTGTTCTCCTCAGAATAGAGAAGCTGGTGTTTGGTAAAAATGTTTGGAATATGACAATGGAGAGTAAAACTGTTCTTTTTGATGAAAGGATTGAGAAGCAGAGGACGTGATTGAAGTTGATTGGAAAAAGAACCAACGTAGACATGAAGAAAACTAGTTTACACTATGGGTGATTAGTATCTGCAAAGCACAGCCTCAGTGTGTAGTGGAGGCACATTCAATCATGGATATCAAAAGGGAATTGAATAAGTTCACAGTACTGGGGGTAATATACTGACAGGGAGCAGAGAGTGGGAACAAATGGGTACTTTTCTGAGTGGCATGCAGTGACCAGTGAGGTATCGCAGAGTTCAGAACCGTGACCCCAGCTATTCACAATATACACCATTGAATTGGATGAAGGAATTAAATGCAATCACTCCAAATTTGCAGATGACACTAAGGTGGGTGGCAATGTCTGCTGTGAGGAGGATGCTAAGAGGCTGCATGGTGATTTGGACAGGGTGGCTGATTGGGAAAATACTTGGCAAATGCAATATAATGTGGAAAAATGTGATGTTATCCACTTTGGTGATGAGAAAAATCTTGCAAGTCTACAGACAAAAATCATGGGTCTGGGACCAGTAAGATTGCAGAGAGATACAACTGGCTGAATGGCTTTGTTCTGTGTTATATTGACAATAAAATATTTAAGTGGTCAGTTTAATATTGCCCTGAACAATACGACCTCAATTATAACGTGTAATTAAACAATTTGGATATTCATTTTGCTCTAAGCTTGTTCTATCATGTCAGCTGTGGCTCAGTGGGTAGCCCCCTCACCTCTGAGTCAGAAGTGTGAGAGAATTTGTACATTTAAATTTAACTTGTATGTTTTTGAGGCAGGCCCTACCTTAAAACAAAAACTGATCTGAAAATGAAACTAAAAGGGAAGCAGAAAAAGTAAACTTTAAATGAAACGAGAATATGAGAGTGGGCTTGCAGAAAACATAAAAACTAACTGTAAGTGTTTCTATAGACATGCAAAGAGAAAAAGACTGGTGAAGACAAATTTGAGTCCCTTCAAGTTAGAATCAGATGAAGTCATAATGGGTAACAAAGAGATGGCAGACCAGCTGAACTAATACTTTGGATGTGTCTTCACTAAGGAGAATGCAAATAACCTTCCAGAAATACTCAGGGACAGAGGGTCTAGTACGAAGGAGAAACTGAAGGAAATAATTCTTATCAGGAAATTGCACTGGGAAAATTGCTGGGATTAAAAGCTGATAAGCCCCCAGAGCCTGATGCTCTGATCACAGGGTACTCAAGGAAGTGGCCCTAGAAATAGTGGATGCTTTAGTAATCATTTTCCAGCATTCTATAGATTCTGGAAGTGTTCCAGTGGATTGAAGGGTAGCTAATGTAATGCCACGTTTTAAAGAAAGAGAGAGGGAGAAAATGAGGAGTTATAGATTGAATAGACTGGAATTGATGGTAAGGAAAATGCTGGATTCAATTATTAATGATGTAATAACTTAGCGTTTGGAACACGATGACAGGATCGGTCCAAGTCAGTATAGATTCACTAAAGGGAAATCGTGCTTGACAAATCTTCTGGAATTTTTTGAGGATGTGATTAGTAGACTGCATAAGAGTGGACCAGTAGATGTTGTGTACCTGGGCTTTCAAAAGGCTTTTGACAAGGTTTCACACAAGGGACTAGTGAGCAAAATTAAAGTTCACAGTATTGGGGGTAATGTATTGATAGGAAGCAGAGAGTGGGTATAAATGGGTACTTTTCTGAGTGGCATGCAGTGACTAGTGAGGTATCGCAGAGTTCAGAGCTGTGACCCCAGCTATTCACAATATACACCACTGAATTGGATGAAGGAATTAAATGCAATTTCTCCAAATCTGCAGATGATACTAAGGTGGGTGGCAATGTCTGTTGTGAGGAGGATGCTAAGAGGCTGTATGGTGATTTGGACAGGGTGGCTGATTGGGAAAATACTTGGCAAATGCAATATGGAAATGTGGAAAAATGTGATGTTATCCACTGTGGTGGCGGTTTAGGAAAAGGGGAAGTACAACATGACCTGGATGTCGTGGTGGAACAGTCACTGAAGGTTGGCATATAGATACAGCAGACAGTGAGGAAAGCTAATGACATGCTGGCCTTCATAGCAAGAGGATTTGAGTATAGGAATAAGAATATCTTGCTGCAGTTATACAGGGCCTTGATGAGACTGTGCCTTGAATATTGTGTGCAGCTTTCATCTCCTTGTCTGAGGAAGGACATCCTTGCTATTGAAGGAGTCTACCAAAGGTTCACCAGGCTGATTCCTGGAATAGTGGGATTGACATATGAAGAGAGACTGGATCGATTGAGCTGTAATGACTGGAATTTAGAAGAACGAGAGGGGATCTCATAGAAACATATAAAATCCTGATGGGACTGGACAGGTAGATGTGGGAAGAATGATCCCGATGTTGGGGAAATCCAGAACTAACAGTCAGTCTAAGAGTAAGGGATAAACCATTCAGGATTGAGATAAGGAAGAATTTTTTCACTCAGAATTGTGAACCTGTGGAATTCTCTACCACAGGAAGCTGTTGGGATCAGTTAGAACATAGAAAACTACAGCACAAACAGGCCCTTCAACCCACAAGTTGCGCTGAAAATATCCCTAACCACTAGGCTTAGCCATAACCCTCAATCCTATTAAATCCCATGTACACATCCAGAAGTCTCTTAAAATACCCCAACGAGTTCGCCTCTACCACCACCAACAGCAGCTGATTCCACTCACTCACCACCCTCTGAGTGAAAAACTTACCCTGACATCTCCTCTGTACCTACTCCCCAGCACCTTAAACTTGTGTCTTTTCATAGTGACCATTTCGGCCCTGGGAAATAACCTCAGAGAATTCACCGATCTATACTTCTCAACATTTTATAAACTTCTATCAGGTCACCTCTCATCCTTCGTCTCTCTAGGGAGAAAAGACCTAGCTCCCTCAACCTATCCTCATAAGGCAACATCCTTGTAAACCTCCTCTGCACCCTTTCAATAGCTTCCACATCTTTCAAGTAATGAGGCGACCAGAACAGTGCATAGCACTCCAAGTGGGGTCTGACTAGGGTCTTAAAGCTGCAACAATTTCTCCCGACTCCTAAACTCAATCCCTCAATTAATGAAGGCTAGTATACCATACGCCTTCTTGACCACATCCTCCACCTGCGAGGCCGATTTCATTAGACATGTTCAAAGGTGAACTGGACATGGCTCTTGCAGCTAAAGGGATCAAGGGGTATGAAGAGAAAGCAGGAGTGGGATATATCATCATATTGAATGATGTACAGGCTTGAAGGGCCAAAGCGCCAAATGGTCTACTCCTGCACCTATTTTCTATGTTTCTACATTTTTATGAAACAGTCTGTAAGGGAATCAGGAACTAGTTGAGTTTGGGAAGTCTAAAGTGGAACCCTTGCTGAAAGAAGTAAAAGGACATGAATCAGTCTATGCTGTGCAGTAGCAATTGTTGAGTTCATTAAAGCAGAACATGCAAGCTGAAGAAAATTCAAGAAGACTGTGCTAGATCCAGACACTTAGGATAAGCAAAGAGAAGAAATTGCTGCAGTTGTTTCGGTTACTTAAAGATAACAGTGAAGGGAATCAACACCATCCAGACCCAGTTCAGAGAGTTTAGCAGACATGTGCTATTTGTGGTGAAGACTGTGCTGAGACATCTTGAGTTGGCTGTGCATTGCTGTCAGCTGGGGATCAGACTAGTTCCGAAAAGGAGAATTTGAAATTCCCAGTGAGGAAAACAACGTCTTAAAATCTTTGTGACAGAGTATCCTCCTTGCAATCCGAGTGTCTGCTGAGCCTGTCTTGCTGTATCTATCATTTACTATTCAATTTATAGTTTATATTCAAACACAAGATTTGCTTTAATGGCTATTGTATAGTGAAAAATTTGCTCTTTTAAGCCTTGAAATATTGTGGTTTCATTCTCTGATTTCAAATGTTGTCTTCTTTAAAAGAATGTTATAGTCTCTCCTGAGATTGTGATTTTGAGTCCTGCTCCAGGGTTTCAGTGTCCAATCTAGGCTGACATTTTAGTTGCAGTAAAGTACAACCACTGCACTATTTTGAGTGAGACATTAAAATCAAAGCCCTGTCTGACCTGCCAGGTGGAAGTAAGGGATCCCATGACACCATTTGAAAGAACAGCAGGGAGTTATTGTGTTGCTGTTTGTGAGAGTTTCTGCATGCATGGACATACAAAATAGGGAGAAGTAGGCCATTTGGCCTTAGAGTTTGCCTCACCATTTCATAAAGTGATGAGAAATCTGTTTGTGTTAAGTTCCACATTTCCATTTACCCAATAACCTTTGATTCCCTTGCCCAAGAATCTATTTATCTCTGCCTTAAAAATATTCATTCCATTTCACCAATCATCTCAGGCAAAGAATTCCAAAATTACATAATCCTCAGAGAAGAAAATTCTCTGCCCTATTGGGGCGACCCCTACCTTTAAAACATTATTCCATAGTTCTGGACTCACTCACAACAGGATACATCATTCCCACATATACCTTGTCAATATCATCCCAAGATCTTACACACTTCAGTCAAATCACCTCTCACTCTTCTCAACTACAGTGGAAACAAATCCAGCCTTTGTAATCTATCCTCATAATTCCATACACTCATAATGGTATAAGAATATGAAAATTAGGAGCAGGAGGAGACATCTGGCCCACTTGAGCCTGCTCCACTATTCAATAAGATCTTGGCTGATCTTTTTGGGGACTGAGCTCTACTTACCCACCCACTCACCATAACCCTTGATTCCTTTACTATTCAAAAATGCATCCATCCTTGCCTTAAAAATATTCACAGAAATAGCCTCAATTGCTTCACTGGGCAGGAAATTCCACAGATTCACAACCTTTTGGGTGAAGAAGTTCCTCCTAAGCCCAGTCCTAAATCTGCTTCCCCTTATTTCGAGGCTATGCCCCTAGTTCTAGTTTCAACTGCTAGTGGAAACAACCTCCTTCTTCTATCTTATCTACTTCCTTCATAATCTTATGTGTTTTTATAAGATCTCACCTCATTCTTCTGAATTTCAATGAGCATAGTCCCAGTCTACTCAATCTTTCTTTATAAGTCCCCCCTCAACTCTGGAATCAATCTAGTGAATTTCCTCTGCACCTTGTCCAGTGCCAGTATATCCTTTCTCAAGTAAGGAGATCAAAATAGTAGAACATAGAACATTACAGCGCAGAACAGGCCCTTCGGCCCTCGATGTTGCGCCGACCAATTAAGAAAAAGCCTCTAACCTAAACCGTACACAGTACTCCAGATGTGGCCTCACCAGTATCTTGTACAGCTGCAACATAACCTCACTATTTTTAAATTCCATCCCTCTAGCAATGAAAAACAAAATTCCATTTGCCTTCTTAATTACCTGCTGCATCTGCAAACCAACTTTTTGTGATTCATGCACAAAAATACCCATGTCCCTCTGCACAGCAGCATACTGCAATTATTTTCCATTTAAATAAAAGTCCATTTTGCTGTAATTCCTACCAAAATGGATGATCTCACATTTATCAAAATTATACTCCATCTGCCAGATCATTGCCACTCACTTTGACCATCCATATCCTTCTGCAGACTTCCAATGTCCTCTGCACGCTTTGCTCTGCTAGTCTTCTTAGTGTCATTTGCGAATTTTAAATTTGCGAATCATTCTAGGTACCAATCTAGTAAGTGTCCTCTGAGCCGCCCTCAATACATTTAGATCCTTCTTTAAATAAGCAGACCAAAACTGTACGCAATATTCGAACGGTAGTCTCATTTTTCTTACCCTGCAAAACTGAAGCGTAACATCCTTACTTTTATGTTCAATTTCCCTCATAATAAGGATAGCATTCAATTAGTCCTCTTGATTACAAGCTGTACCTGCTTATTAACTTTTTGTGAATCATGTAAATTAGATGTCAGTCCCCTGTATTATATCAGTATTTCAATAGTGCTTAATTGGCTGTAAAATACTTTGGGATTTCCAATGGTCATGAAACATGCTATCAATACAAGTCTTTATTTTTTATACATTACCTATAACAATCAAATTCATCTATTCCATCCACATTTGGTAACTCAGCTACCATTTTATACATATAAAATACTACTACAGAAATAAAATTTAGTAGGTCACATCTTGGATTGCAGCAAAATTAACACCTACCAATGAACTCAAATATGCAACATTTAACACTTAAGAGATAATTTTCCTTTTAAATGCTGAGTGAAACATTGTGTGGGAAAATAACAAAAGAGGATTATTTGCCTATAACACTGACCACTGATTTTTTTATCCATTGGGTCAGTGGAAAAATAATCACCTTAAAACAGCAAAACTTTTTCACTTCATTGTTTTCTCATGTCTCTATAATTTAAATTAAAACAATTTAATTGCTTTTTAATCCATATTCAATTAATACAGCTATTAAAAAGTGCAATCCAGTATTTATGTAGAATGTAAATACTATCAGAAGTCCCAGTGATTATCACATCCACATAGTGAAACAATAGAGATGTAGGTGGCTCTTGGAACTGTTAAACATCTTGTGGGTGAAATTGGGCAATTGTATAAAATGCATGAGAAAATTTTTTGCACAAGCTCATTAAATGAAATAAAATATAGAGGCTGTAAAGTAACAATATGAAACAATTCCAATTCAGGGAGAAAGTATCTTTTAAACATCAAAATTTAATTGACTGCTATATGCAGCTTTATTTGCAGAATTGGTTTTACATCTACCACTTGTAATAGAATGTAATGCTCCAATTCCCCATTCTAACATCTGCCCACGTTATTTGGGACTTCAGGAAAAACTTCATTAACCACACAAAACAATAAAAACTCAGTGTTAAAGAACATCATCTGGCAGGTCACCTCACCAATTTATTTCCACTAAATAATGGAATAAATTTTACAAACTTAATTCTCCATCACACCCCGTAGTTGACTGCTCATTTTTCCAGTATGTCCAAGCTATAAATGTATCATTGTCTTCAGTCGGTTCTCTCGTGACTGAAGAGTTCGACATTGGTTTGGCATGGATGTCCATAGAACTCAATGTTAATGTTGTCAATGTTGGTGCTTTGGAGAGAAATGTCTGCAGTGCTAGCACCTATAAACATGGACAGGGATCGCGGGTAGAGGTAGGAACATCGGGGTGGCGGCGTGGGCTCTTTGGGCTGAAGAGCCTGTTTCCCGTGCTGTTTTGTTCTTTGTTCTTGTTCTTTACTGCTGCCCAGGGAGGGAAAAACTGAAAAACAGGGAAATGAAAATACTAGTCCAATATATTTTTTTCCTATTAGATGGCTTTCCTCTGGGAACGTCAGAAGTTGAAGGTTTGTTGTGGGTAGCCTTTGAAACACATGAGCAATCTAAGTTGCATTTTCTGAAGGGTGGTCTTCAGCACAAGGTCCTCATTGTTTGTGATTGTGTGCTGCCATTGAATTCTCACTATGGGCCTCTGGTATCTTTAACTAACTATCCCGGCTGGAGACAATATACACCTCCTTAACCTTTGCTTAGCCCTCTCTCCACCCACATTGTCTGTATCTTTAAGATTTGATTGCCTATAGATGCGCATTCTAACTATTATCTTGTAAATTGAGTTTGTGTCTTTTTTTGCTTTGTTTGTAAACACAAGTCCTCACTCACCTGATGAAGGAGCGTGCGGCTTTGAAAGCTAGTGCTAGCAAATAAACTTGTTGGACTTTAACCTGGTGTTGAGAGACTTCTTACTGTGCTTACCCCAGTCCAACACCAGCATCTCCATATCATGTCTTCAATGAAAGCATTCCTGAGCTTTGATGGACACTGATGCCAGACCCAGGATTCAAAGCCATACTGCAATGTGATAAGGACAATGGCAGATTTGATTTTTTTAGGATTATTTACAGGATATAGGCATCACTGGCTAAGCCAACATTTATTGCCCATCCCTGGTTGCCTGTGAGAACATGATGGTGAGCTGTCTTCTTGAACTGCTGCAATCCCTGATGTGTAAGTATACCTACACTGCAGTTAGAGAGGGAGTTCCAGCATTTTGGCCCAGCAAAAGTTAAGTAGCAACGATATATTTACAATTCAGGCTGTGAATGACTTGGAGGGAAATCTCCAAGTGACAGTGTTCCCAGGTGTCTGTTTTTTTTGTCCTTAATAGTAGCAGTCATAGGTTTGGAAGGTGCCTAAGAAGCCTTGGTGAGTTCCTGCAATGCATCTTATAGATGGGACATATTGCTGTCACTGTTCATCAGTGGTGATGAGAGTGAAAGTTTATGGAAGGAGTAACAATCAAGTGGGTGGCTTTGTCTTGGATGGTGTTCAGTTTCTTGAGTGTTGTAAGAGTTGCACTCATCCAGGAAAATGGAGAGTATTTCATCACACTTCCGACTTGTGTTTTCTAGATGTTTGACAGGCTTTGGAGAGTCACGAGGTGAGTTACTACCTCAGGATTCACAGCTCTTGATTTGCTCTTCTAACCAAGTATTTATATGGCTGGTGCAATTCAGGTTCTGGTCGGTGGTAACTTTCAAGATCTTGATAGTGGGGAATTCAGTGATGGTAAGGCCTATCGAATGTCAAGGGATGATGGCTATCTTTTCTCTTGCTGGAGATGGTCATTGCCCGGCACTTGTCTGGTGCAAATGTTACTTGTCACCTGTCAGCCCAAGCCTGGATATTGTCCAGGTCTTGCAATGCGAAGATGGACTGCTTCACCATCTGAGGAGATGCAAATAGTGCTGAACACTGTGGGGTCATCAGCACTTTTGGTTTTATGATGGCAGAAAGATCATTGTCAGCGCCCATAAGCCTTTGAATATCGAGAGCCTTCAGTCATTTCTTGACATTATGTAAAGTAAGGTAACTTGACTGAAGACGGACATCTGTGATGCTGGGGACCTCTGGCAGAGGTCAAGATGGATCATCCACTTGGCATTTCTGGCTGCAGGTGATGTACGTGCTTCAGCCTTATCCTTTGCATCGGTGTCGTGGTTTTCTCCATCGTTGAGAATGGGAATATTTGTGGAGCCTCCTCCTTCAGTGAGTTGTTTAATTATCCCTCTCCTGGCAGGAGTGCAGAACTCAGATTTAGCCCATTGGTTGTGGAATTGCTTAGCTCCGTATTACGATCCCAGTTGATATTGTAACTGGATGGAAAGATCTCAGAATGGAACTCTGGCTCAAAAGATTGTAACTTTTACTTCTTTATATAAAATATCAAGGAACAGAATCACAGGATTGCTAATTAGTTTTAGTAACAAGAAAAAGTATTTATTAAACATGAAACATGGATTATAATACAGTACTCCTTAACTCGCATTTCATTTAACAAATATACACAAATTTTAAGATTAACATTCATTTTAGCTACAATAGTCTTGTTAACAAACAAAATCCCTTTTAAGCATACAAGATGATTGTGGTCAAATACGCACTCTGTCCTGAATCCAAATCACTGTCTAAGGATTTTTCCTCCAAATCCCCCAGATGATTGTCAGGTGAGGGTTTCCAAACATCCAAAATCATGCTTTAAAATCTGCTGTCTTAACAAAGCTTTCTCTTAGTGGTTAGCCTCGTCCAGTTTCAACAAATGATGCTTCTAAACAAAAGCACTGTGAAAAGGATGTGTGCAGCAGGACCTGGATACCTTTGTGCATCAGTCACTGAAGGTAAGCATGCAGGTGCATCAGGCAGTAAAGAAGACAAATGGCATGTTGGCCTTCATCATGCAGATAGATGTAAATGGGTATGATATAATTTGGATTATGGAGACATGACCGCAGGGTGACCAGGGGTGGGAATTGGATGTCTCATGGTATTCAATATTTAAGGACAAGCATAAAGGAAAAGGTGATAGAGTAGAACAGCGGACCAAAGGAGGAAATTAACGCAATAGAACATAGAACATAGAACATTACAGCACAGAACAGGCCCTTCGGCCTTCAATGTTGCGCCGACCAATATAAAAAGCAATGCCCCTCCAAACTAAACCATTCCCTTCTCTTCCATATACTTATCAACTAACCTCTTAAACGCCACCAAACTTGGCGCATCTACAACCGCTGCAGGCAGGGCATTCCACTCCCGAACCACCCTTTGGGTAAAGAACCTACCTCTGATATCCGTCCTATAACTATCACCCCTTAATTTAAAGCTGTGTCCCCTCGTGCTAGCTTTCTCCATCCTAGGAAAAAGGCTATCACTGTCCACCCTATCTAAACCTCTAATCCTCTTATATGTTTCGATCAGGTCCCCTCTTAGCCTCCTCCTTTCTAACGAAAACAACCTCAAATCCCTCAGCCTCTCCTCATAAGACCTGCCCTCCATACCAGGCAACATCCTGTTAAACCTCCTCTGTACCCTCTCCAATGCCTCCACATCTTTCTTATAATGTGTGGACCAGAACTGCACACAATACTCCAAGTGCGGCCGCACTAGAGTTTTGTACAGTTGCAACATGACGTTGCGGCTCCGAAATTCAATCCCTCTACCAAAAAAAGCCAAGACTCCATATGCCTTCCTAACAACCTTCTCGACCTGACTGCCTACTTTCAGGGATCTATGCACATACACACCAAGATCCCTCTGTTCATCTAGACTACTAAGAATCCTACCATTTGCCCTATAGTCTACACATTTATTATTTCTGCCATAGTGCATTACCTCACACTTTTCCACATTAAACTCCATTTGCCACCTCTCGGCCCAGCTCTGCAACTTGTCCAAGTCCCTCTGCAAAATATAACACCCCTCTTCACTATCTACCACTCCACCGACTTTAGTGTCATCTGCAAATTTACTAATCCATCCTGCAATACCCTCATCCAGATCATTTATAAAAATTACAAACAGCAGGGGCCCCAAAACAGACCCCTGAGGTACACCACTTGTTCTATGTTCCACACAGAAAGTGACACAAGCTGGGAATCGAGCCCGAGCCTCTGGCACTGAGACAGCACTGTGTCACCATGCTACCCAGGGAATGGTACAAAAGATATGCAATTTAAAGAGTTTAGATAACTTTAAGTAATTTTAGATAACTTTTAGATCAATTTTAATAAAGCTTGGATCTTCTTCAGACATTGTCATGACAGCTTTAGCTTTTATACTGCATTAAATGACAGATCTTGATCTCTGGTTACTTTTGAAGGCAGTAAGAATTTAGCAATGGTGAGAAAGGATATTAATTCTATTAATGTGGAGTCTGTGTGTGCAGAGTTGAGAAATATCATGGGGCAAAAAACATTAGTGGGTGTCATACATGGATCCCCAAACTGCAGTGGTGATGTTGGAAAAGGCATTAAACATGAAATTAGAAATGCATGTGATAAGGCATATCAGTGATCACGGGTGATTGTAATCTGCATGTAGATTGGACAAATCAAATAAGCCACAAAGCCGTAGAGGAAGAATTCCTGGAATGTATGTGGGATGGTTTTCTTGACCAATACAAGGAAGAATCAACTGGAGAACAGGCCACTTTAGACCGGGTACTTTGTAATGAGAAGGGAATCATTGCCAATCTAGCTATACGAGACATAGCTAGTCTCGTATGAGTTATAGTCAAGGTAGGAATTTTCATCAAGATGGAGAGTGGAATAGTTGATTCGGAAACCAGGGTGCTGAATATTAATGAAGGAAACCGTGAGGATATGAGTTGTAAGTTGGCTTTGATAGACTGGGGAGATTTACTTAAAGGGATGACAGTGGATAGACAATGACAAACATTCAAGGAACGCATGGGGGAAATGCAGCAACTGTTTATTCCTGTCTGGTACAAAAGCAAAAAGGGTAAGAGGGTCAATCTATTGGCTTACAAAGGAAATTAGAGAGAGTATAATCTAAGGAAGAAGCATACAGATTGGCCAAGAAAAATAATAGGCCTGAGAATTGGGAGTACTTTAGAATTCAGTATTAAGAAGGGGAAAACACAGTGTAAAAGTAAGCATGCAGGGAACATAAAGAGTTTCTATATATACGTGAAGAAAAAGAGGTTGGTCCCCTATAAACCGAAACGGGGGAATGTATAATAGGGGTCAAAGAAATGGCCGAGTAACTGAATGCATACTTTCGTTCTGTCTTCACAAAAGAGGATGCAAAGCAAATACCAGAAATGTTGGAGAATGCAAAATTCAGTGAGAGGGCAGAAGTGAGGGAGATCAATATTAATAGAGAAATGGTACTGGGAACATTGGTGGGATTGAAGGAGGATAAATCCCCAGGGCCTGGTGATCTACATCGCAGAGAACTTAAGAAAATGGCTCAAGGAATAATGGGTGTATTGATGGTCATCTTCCAGGATCCTGTAGACTCTGGAACAGTCCTTGCAGATTGCAGGGTAGCTAATGTATTCAAAAAGGGAGGTAGAGAAAAGACAGGGAATTGTAGACTAGTGCGCTTAACATTGGTAGTGTGGAAAATTCTCAAATACATTATCAAGGACTTTATAGCAGAACATTTAGAAAGCAGTGGCAGGATCAGAGCCAACATGGATATATGAAGGGGAAATCATACTTGACAAATCTGTTCAAATTCTTTGAAGATTTAACTAGTAGACTTGACAACGAGGAGCCAGTCAATGTGATAAATTTGGACTTTAAGTAAACATTTGACAAAGTCCTGCATAAGAGATTATTGCACAAGATTAAAATGCATGGATTGGGAGAAGTGTATTGAGATGGATAAGAACTGGCTGGCAGAGAGGAAACAAAGAGCAGGAATTAATGGATGTCTTTCAGATTGGCAGGCAGTAACTAGTGGCACGCCACAGAGATCAGTGCTGGGATTCCAACTATTCACAATATGTATTAATGATTTGAATGAGAGAACAAAATGTAACATCTCAAAGATTGCAGATGATATCAAGTTGGGTGGGAGGGTGACAAGGATGCTGATATTCTTCAGACAAACAAGAAGGCAGATTACTATCTGAAATGGCTATAAATTGAGAGAAAGGAGTGTGGAGCGAACCTGGTGCCCTTGTAGACCAATCACTGAAGGTAGGCATGCAAGTGCAGCAGGCAGTAAAGAAGGTAAATGGCATGTTAGCCTTCATCGCAAGAGATTTCGAGTACAGGAGGAAGGATGTTTTGTTGCAATTATACAGGCCTTGGTGAGACCACACCTAGAGAATTGTGTGTAGTTTTGGTCTCCTTTTCTGAGGAAGGATGTTTTTGCTCTCATGGGATTGTAGTGAAGGTTTACCAAGATGGTTCCAGGGATAGTAAGACTGATGTATAAGGAGAAATTGATGAGGTTAAGATTGTTTCTAATGGAGTTCAGATGAATGAAGGGGGATCTCATAGAGACTATTAAAATTCTAACAGACAAGGACAAGGTAGATGCAGGGAGAATATCCCTGATGGTGGGGGAGTCCAGAGCCAGGGGTCACAGTCTGAGGATCCAGGGTGGACCATTTAGGATGGAGGTGAGGAGACATTTTTTCACCCAAAGAGTGATGAGCGTGTGGAATTCATTACCACAGGAAGAAGTTGATGGAAAACATTGAATTCAAGAGGTGGCTGGATATAGCATTTGGAGTGAGTCAAAGGTTATGGGGGAAAAGCAGGATTAGGCTATTGAGTTGGATGATCAGCCATGATCGTAACGAATAACAGAGCAAGCACAAAGGGCCAAATGGCCTCCTCGTGCTCCTATTTTTTATGTTTCTTTATTTCTAAAATGAAAACAGCAGTCCTTTCAAACAACTTTCAACTGCCAAAGCCAGTTCAGGGTATTTCATTCTGAAGCAAGTACCTAAACAAAAATAACGTCTTAATATTACAATTTACACTACTCAATATTTCTGTAGTCACATTACATAATATATGTTTTAAGTCACTATTACTGTAAATGCATGACACTAAGCAAACTCCTGCCACTCCTGCGACAAATCATTTATACAAATAAAAACAGAAGCCATCACACCACACATCTGAAGGCGTGCCATGATTCACTGCCTGGCAATCAAAATTCCACTAATCTGTAGTTGTTCTATTCTGTCTCTAGCATTCCCTCTGTGATAATATCCCTTTTCATACAAAAGGCCTTCATTTTCCTGAGTCGCAATCACATTTCAGACCCTGGTGCTGATAGGAATACCGCTACCCTGCTGCAATATGTTCAAAATGCTGCTTTTGAGTTGAACCGATCCTTCACTGGGTTAAATTCACAGGATAGCATGGTTGGGCTTTTTAGATTTGGATTCAAATATTGCTTCACAGAATAAAAATTAGTCTGACTGTTCATTTATCATTTGCTCCTATTCTCGTCACTTGTTTTATTCTTTCGTGAGATGTAGGTGTCATTGGCAAGGCCAAGTATTTGTTGATCATCTCTAATTGCCCTTGAGAAGGGATGACTAACTTTCTTGTAGTCTATCTGGTGTGGCACATTTTTCAGTGATGTTGACCAAATTTCTCTGAAAACAGCAGGGATCAAAACTGGGGGAAGAAGGGAGAGATTGCCTCTGATCGATTTCTCTTTGTCATATCAGAATTAACAAATGTATGGACAGGGGAGAGAAACATGCTCAGGGACAATGAATTTCAACAAACTCAGATGGATCTGGGTCTGAGCTTGGAGTTAAGATTTAACAGAATCAATTGGAAACATTGGATTGATAGCTCAGGTAACACAGAAAAAAGGGAAAAACCTGCATGAACATGGCACTTTTCATGGTCACTTTGAAGCACTTTACAGCCAATCACATAATTTCAAAATATGCAAACCCCTCCTATGTCTAGAGGAAATGAAACACAGTTAATGTTTCAGGCTAATGATGATTCATCTGACCGATCATTCAGCTAAAACAGCCACTCTGGGGAGGATTTTCAGCCAGTGTTCATCTTGGGCGAAAATGGAAACACCAGTAGAAAATCCTGCCAGACCAAGGATTGCACCAGCGAAATCTCATTCTGGGATTTGCCTCACCATTACACAACAAGGTTTCCGTTCCTCCTTTAAATACGGTTAAATAAACCTAGATGCATTTAAATGCCTTTCCTGCCATATGATTCCCCCAGCCATATTGGTGAGGTTAACTACTGCTTCTGCAAAACTTGGACCTGTTAAAGAGAACCTGCTAGGGGCATAGAAATCATTATAGATCCTGGGAAGAGAGAATCATGCCCAGTTAATGCACTGATACTGCCCACTGGCTACCCTGGCACTGTCACACCAGGGTGATAATGCCATGAGCAGGCCCTTTGGGGAATCCCACTAAAAATAATGCATCATTTCTTGCTTAATTAGCAACAGTGATCGACAACATTTTAAGAAACGCATCTCACATCACAACAAAAGCATTCTAATCATCCTCTTGTCTTGTTGTGCCTTTGTATGGCCTAATACTCTGTTCAGTGCTCCCCAGTGGCTACAATATGACTGGCAGAAGGCTTCTGGCTTTTAGTCAGGAGAGATTATGGATGGTTTGAAGCCAACTCTTCAAGGTCAGAAAGGGCACTAATTGAGTCGACGTAGTAGAAGGATGAATGCTATCATCCTGAGAAAGGATAGGAAGTTCTTAGCCCATGGAGATATTATCACTGTCCAACAGAAGTGCCTCATTAATTTTAATAATCGGCTCAGGGACAAGATTTATGGACTGCTGCGATTTCCTGAAAGAATACTTGAGCATTGATATCTATGAAACAGTAATATCCTGCTGCACTCAATAAAAAACAGAACTACTGCATATGCTGTTAAAACATAAATCTTTAAAAATTTCTTTTCACTCCGTCTTCACGAATGTGGGTATTATAACCTCCAGAGAATAAAATGCACAATTTGATTTTCAACACACTACAGTGCTCATAACCATTGAGGCAGCAGTCCTTCTTCAGGAAGCTGAGATAGAACATAGAACAATACAGCACAAACAGACCCTTCGGCCCACAAGTTGCCCCGATCACATCTGTATGTACCAATCCACAGACCTATCTATAACCCTCTATCCCATTCATTTCCATATACTCATCCAGAAGTCTTTTAAAAGACCCCAGCGAGTTTGCCTCAACAACTTCCGATGGCAGCCGATTCCATTCACTCACCACCCTCTGAGTGAAAAAATCCCCTCTGTATTTGCTTCCCTGCACCTTAAATCTGTGTCCTCTCGTAATGACCATTTCAGCTCGGGGAAATAGTCTCTGAGAGTCCACCCTATCTATCCCTCTCAACATTTTATAAACCTCTATCAGGTCGCCTCTCAACCTACGTCTCTCCAGTGAGAAGAGTCCCAGCTCCCTCAACCTATCTTCATAAGGCCTGCCTCCCAATCCAGGCAGCATCCTTGTAAATCTCCTCTGAACTCTCTCAATAGCCTCTACATCCTTCCTATAGTGAGGCGAACAGAACTGCGCACAGTACTCCAAGTGAGGTCTGACAAGGGTCTTATAGAGCTGCATCATTACCTCCTGACTCCTAAACTCAATTCCTCGATTAATGAAGGCCAATACACCGTACGCCTTCTTGACCACTTCCTCCACCTGCGAGGCCAATTTAAGAGTCCTATGGACCCGGATTCCAAGATCCTTCTGCTCTATAACACAGCTAAAACTCCTACCCCTTATAATTTCATGGCATAATTTCAGTCTGAGGATATGATCCTACAATCTTGTCCAGCCCGACTTTCACTGAGGTGAGGTAATGAGATTAAGAGGGAAGTGAAAAAACAGTGCACGCCCAAATTTTCAGCTCCCCTGATTGTTTGCCAGTGAAATTAGCTTTGTACCCAGTTCCTTATGTCAGTTCTAATCTGGACCCCTGCCACAACTCTTATATCGATACATCAATGACTATTTCAGTGCCACTTCATGCTCTTGTCTCAATCAGGAAAAAGTCATCCATTTCCATCCCCCTATCACCTTCACATACTCCATCTCTAACACTTCTCTTCCCTTCCTTGACCTCTTTATCTCCATTTCTGGTGATAGGCTGTCTATTAGTATCCATTACAAGCTCATTGACTCCCACAACTGCCTCGACTACAGCTCTTTACATTCCACATCCTTTAATGACTCCATCCCATTTTCTCTGTTCTTTTATCCCTTGTCGCATCTGTTCTTCCACTTTCCAAACAAGCTGATATGTCTTTCTTCCTCCTTAATCATGGTTTCCCATGCATTCTGTTTAACAGGGCTCTCAACTGTGTCTGATCATCTTCCTTGCCACTGCTGTAACATCTTCCCCTCCCTCCCAGAACCAGGACAGGGTCCGCCTTGTCCTCACTTTTTCCTCTATCAGTCTCCGCATCAAAAGAATCATCCTCTATGATTTCTATCAGATCCAGCATAATGGCATCACAAAATGTATCTTCCTCTCACTCCTCCTGTAGCATTCCACCAGGACCATCCCTCTGGGACATCTCAGTCCACTCCACAATCACACCCGACACCTCATCCGCTTCCCACAGAGCCTTCCCATGCAACCACAGAAGGTGTAACACCTGCCCCTTTACCGCCTTCCTGTTCATCATTCCAGGGCCCAAAAGCTTTCAGTGAAGCAGCACTTCATGTGCATCTCCTTTAATCTGATCTATTGCATTCACTGCTCCCAACACAGTGTACTTTACATACTCAATTCACCTGACAAAGGAAGATTGCTCCAAAAGTTTATGATTTCATATAAACCTGTTTGACTATAACCTGATGTCATGTGACCTCTCATGTACTCTACATTGGACAGACCAAACACAGACTGGGTGGTTATTTTGCAGAGCATCTTTGGTCAGTCTGCAAGTATGGCCCAGATCTTCCTGATGTTTTGACAAACCATCTGCTCTCACATCCATGCATCCATCATTGGCCTCTTGCAATGCTCCAGTGAAACCCAACGTAAACTGGAGGAACAGCACCTCATCTTCTGATTAGGCATGTTACAGCCTTCTGGATTTAACATTGAGTTCAACAACTTCAGTCCATGAAGTTGATCCTCCATCTTCACCACCTTTCCATGATGGCATGTAATGTGCACCTTTGATTTTTTTTCTTTGGCAAAATAAGTTCTGGAGAAGAAACCAATTGGTTTCTCTGGAAAGAAATATGCCGTTTTTTTTGCTGAAAACAATGCTGCCATTTTTTGGAGGATTCACCAATGTTTTATATATCTATTTTGACAAACTTTTTAATAAAATGGCCGTTATAGATTTTGGACCTACTGTGTGTAGTTACCTTCACAAGTAAATAACATTGGAAAAACTGAACAGGTCCCACAATGCATGGTGAGTGCTGCCTGACTGAGAGGCTTGCTTTTGGAGAGAACATAGAACATAGAACACTACAGCACAAACAAGCCTTTCCGCCCACAAGTTGCGCTGATCATAGAACATTACAGCGCAGAACAGGCCCTTCGGCCTTCGATGTTGCGCCGACCAATTAAGAAAAAGCAATGACCCTCTAACCTAAACCATTCCCTTTTCATCCATAAACTTATCTACTAACCTCTTAAACACCCCCAAACTTAGCCCATCTACAACTGCAGCAGGCAGGTAATTCCATAGCCTTACCACCCTCTGGGTAAAGAACCTACCTCTGACATCTGTCCTATAACTACCACCCCTTAATTTAAAGCTATGTCCTCTTGTGCTAGCTTTTTCCATCCTCGGAAAAAGGCTATCACTGTCCACCCTATCTAAACCTCTAATCATCTTATATGTTTCAATAAGGAAATATTTCATACCCATACCTATCAGGCCATAAAACTATCTGTAACTCCCAATCACAATAAATCCCATGTACTCATTCAGAACTCTTTTAAAAGACCCCAGCGAGTTCATCTCTACCACCACCAACAGCAGCCAATTTCACTCACTCACCACCCTCTGAATGAAAAATTTACCCCTAATATCTCCTGTATACTTGGTCCCCAGCACCTTAAACCTGTGTCCTCTCATGGTGACCATTTCAGCCCTGGAAAATAGTCTCCAAGAATCCACTCTATCTATTCCTCTCGACATTTTATAAACCTCTATCAGATCGCCTCTCAACCTTCATCTATACAGGGAGAAGAAACCTAGCTCCCTCAACCTATCTTCAAAAGGCATGCCTCCCAATCCAGGCAACATTCTTTTAAATCTCCTCTGAACCCTGTCAATAGCTTCCACATCCATCTTGTAGTGAGGCGACCAGAACAGCACACAGTACTCCAAATGGAGTGTGACAAGGTCTTATAAAGTCACAGCATTACCTCCCGACTTCTAAACTCAATCCCTCGATTAATAAAGGCTACTACACCATATGCCTTCTTGACCACATCCTCCACCTGTGAGGCCGATTTAAGAGTCCTATGGACCCAAACCCCAAGGTCCTTCTGCTCCTCAACACTGCTAAGACACCTACCCTTATCGTACTCCTTCATCCCATTGGTCCTGCAAAATGGACCACTACAATTTATCCGCATTGAAGTCTATCTGCCACTTCTCCGCCCAGTCTTGCATCCTACCTATGTCTCGTTGCAATTTCTGACATCCCTCCAGACTATCCACAACACCATCAACCTTCGTATCGTCAGCAAACTTACTAACCCATCCTTCTACTTCCTCATCAAGGTCATTTAAAGAAATGACAAAACAGCAAGGGTCCTAGAACAGATCTCTGGGGCACTCCACTGGTGACTGATCTCCATGCAGAAAAGGACCCACAACCACTCTCTGCCTTCTGCAGGCAGGCCAGTTCTAGATCTACAAGACCAAAGCCCCTTGGATCCCATGCCCTCTCACCTTCTCAAGAAGTCTTGCATGGGGGACCTTATCAAACGCCTTACTGAAGTCCATATAAACCACTCTTCCTTTATCAATGTGTTCAATCACATTTTCAAAGAATTCAACTAGGCTCATAAGGCACGACCTGCCCTTGACAAGGCCAATGCTGACTACTTCTGATTATACTAAACTTCTCTAAATCTAATAAATTCTGTCCGTCAGAATCCTCTCCATCAACTTACCAACCACTGATGTTAAACGCACTGGTCGGTAATTTCCCAGGCTTTCCCTGCTCCCTTTCTTGAAAATAGGTGCCACATCCGCAATCCTCCAATCCTCCGGAACCTCTCCCATCTCCATCGACGACACAAAGATCATCGCCAGGGGCTGTGCAATCACTTCCCTCACCTCCCACAGTAACGTGGGATACATCCCATCTGGTCCCGGCGTCTTATCTATCTTGATAGAATTTAAAAGTTCCAACACATCCTCTTTCTTAATGTCCACATACTCAATCTTTTCAGTCCGCCGCAAACCTGTAGTACAACCTCCCAGATTACTTTCCACCTGAATACCAAGGCAAAGTACTCATTAAGCACTTCTGCTATTTCTTCCGGTTACTCACAGGCTTTTCCCCTTCACCTTTTATAGGTCCTATCCCTTCACTTCTCATCCTTTTGCTCTTCACATATTTGTAGAATGCCTTGGGATGCTCCTTAATCTTACCCACCAAGGATTTCTCATGGCTCCTTCTGACTCTCCTAATTTCCTTTTTAAACTGCTTTCTACAAGCCTTATACTCCTCTAGATTCTTAACATCTCCTAGCTCTCTGAACCTTTTCTACACCTTTCTTTTCTTCCTGACTAGGTTCATCACAACTTCCATGCACCACGGTTCCCGCGATCTACCAAAACTTCCCTGTCGTGCAGAGCTCCAGACAAACATTCCTTGAAAATCCATCACCTTCCTTCAGTACTGTCCCTCAAGAGCACTTCCTTCCCATTTAACTTGTCCAATTTTCTGCCCAATATCTTCATATTTCCCATGATCTGATTGAATGGCAGAGCAGGCTCAAAGGGCTGACTTTGCCTACATCTGCTTCTAATTCATATGTTCCTAAGCATCCGCAAAGCTGATAGTTCTGGATCCATTATACAGCCACTGAGATACCCTTTAAAATGACCTCACATCTTGATCCCTAACCAAAGTTGAAGATTACCCACATGATGTGATACAAACAGAGATATGACAACTGATAGGGAAAATGCTTGAGGAAACTCCTGATGTCAACCTCCAGTAGTAAATCTCCATAGCTTCCTCAGATATTCTTACAATCCAGTTTCACTTTCCTCAGCAGAAACTGAGACAAAACTCATTCGAGATCTGTGCTATTTTTAACTGTGAGCAGAAGGTCATCTCCAAGTATGCCCTTTCTAATTATTCTTTTACTGCTTATGTTCCTGTTATTTCATGTTACATTGACTGTCAATCTTCCTTCATACACTCACTTCCTTTTTGCTTCCCTTCTGTACATTTTCAAAACAAAATGCTCTTAGCTTTTTCAATTCATCACTTTGGTCAAAGCTCAGTAGATTGCTGCATCTAATTTTAGATTAAATTCATACAGGTTTGACAGGAAATCCTTAAAGAATATGTCAAAGATAATATTGTCTAGATTGCTGCCACTTGAAGACTAAATTGTTTTGTGAAAATAAAGATTTAGAGGCAAATACCATAACTCTAAACTAATAAAGGGAACACATCAACTTGAACTCTGGGTGGTTAGCACCGCTGCCTCATAGCTTCAGGGACCTGGATTTGATTGCAGCCGTGGGTGACTGTGTGGAATTTGAACATTCTCCCCGTGTCTTTATGGGTTTCTTCCAGATGCTCGGGTTTCTTCTCATAGTCTAAAGATGTGCAGATTAGATTGACTGGTCATGCTAAATTGCCCTTTAGTGTCAGGGGGATTTGCAGATTTACAGGGATAAGGCAAGGATGAAATTGTTGTTGGTACAGACTCAGTGGGTCAAATGGCCTTCTTCTGCGTTGTGGGGATTCTACGAAAGAAACACAATTTTGAGCTGAACGAAAAGGATGAAACAATAGACGGTACAAATCAATTGAATCGTTCGGTCATAGAAACTGATTTGGGGAAAGAGCTGCCACTGAGTGATATCAACACAAAATGGGGATTAAACTGCCCAAGTTTGTGATTGAAATGTGTGACTAGCCTGTGCCTAGTCAAAATGATGCAAAGTACATCAGCAGTTAAAATTAATGTTTATTTATCATTCATAAGTAGGCTTACATTAACACTGCAATGAAGTTTCTGTGCAGCAGGGCCCCAAATTCATGAACAGCTAGTGCCACCTCTTAAAAGGGAAGTATGCACCTCTTAAAAGGGAAGTATGCACTGACTGCAGCAGAGCCTGAAAACACTTCAAGAAATTGCTAGGAGGAAGCAACAGAAAAGATAGAATAGGCCAGAGAGCATGTTCCAGGGATCCCAGATGTTACGCTGGAGGATCTGGTGTCGGGTGTGGACAGAAGAAGAGTGAGATCATCTGATCTCAACAGTTAGAAGGAATTTCAAACAGATATTGGGAAGGCAATGGATTCAGACAGTTAGAGAGGTGAATTCATAGCCCCAAGGATTTGGATATAATGCAAGATAGGTTTATTAATCTTGCACAAGTGGAAAAGGTCAGCAAATGCATAATCTATCAAATGCACCAGTTGCCTCACACCCTATCCTATTCACCATACTCTCTCCTTGATCCTACCGGCAATCAACATCAACAACATGCAAACCTCACACACTGCTGTAAGCCACACACTCATATGTCACAGCTTGCACACATTGACAGCTTTTCTACTGTGGTAGGCACGTTACCCTAACACATTGCACCCACTCACAAGTACACTTATTCCTCTTGCAGAACAAGATGGCCATTAGTAGATGACAGTTACTGCTTCCTTGCTGTGTTGATGAGGGAGAGAGTTAGGCATGACTATATGCGTTGAGTCCCATGGAGGAAATGGGGGAATAACTGAAGCTGCCACTGCTGAAACTGAGGCCAACTCCATCAAAGAAGCTATCCAGCTTGATGGTACCTTTGTGCCTATTGCACCTTCTCAAATTTCACTTCACCCTCGGCCTACAATGTAAAAGATGCAGATAGTGTAACTATGCTTCTCTTGCTTTCTCCTAAATTCCTACTTCCCTGATTTCAACCCATCCTTTGTGCTTTTAAGCTTTAGGGATTCAGGAACTGCCTCCTGCACAGCTAGTGGTGTGGGATTCTGAAAGCTCAGAGAAAGAACAAACTGAGAGGGAAGAAACAGCATCACTTGACCTGACACGAGCAACCACCAGCCTTGATACTGGCACTGCACAAATCTTAGAGGGTCACTAAGTCGGAATCTAAGCACAGTGAGTCACTGGCTATGTGTCCACATGGTGACTGATACAGCGCTGATAGAACAGATTGGTGCAGATGAAAAAATACACCTGATGCCAGGATAGTGGGCATTGTGGAACACAAACTGTACATTGAGTGAGCGATGCCTTTGCAATTTTAGTGCATTCAGCATTGAGATGCGATGTCCACAAAGTTACAAGTGCATGGTCGGTGTCAACCTGCATCATGGAGAATCCCACTGTTCTACGCTCTTCCTGATCCTCTCCATTTAGAGTGGAAACAATGAAATCTCCTCTCCCGGTGGCCCCTTTTCCTTGAATCTATTTGGGTAATGTAGCAGTCAGGATTGAATAACTGACAAAGTGTGCAAGCAGCAAGATGTGAAGCTTGCAGCAATGCTAAGCATGCGAGAATAACGTATAGCTTTGATTGATAGAGATTGTTAGTAATTGTGTGGTATGGATGTGACAACCTTTTACAGTTGACGGGATACAGTATTCGGTGACTTTAGTCACTCTCAGTGAGGTAATTGAACATCTTGCAGCACTGCAAAATCTATCAACTTCTGGATTGAATATACTCAATGGTTGAACTTCCATAGTTCTCTGGGGCCAGAATTCCAAAGATTTACGATCTATCCCATCAACCACAGTAAGAATCACCTCACATTCTGCCAAACTCCTGATATTATATTGTCCTGATCTCTCTTTGCAGAGGCAGCACCGTGATTAGCACCTCACAGCATCAGGGACCTTGGTTCAATTCCACCCTTGGGTCACTGTGTGCAGTTTACACATTCTTCTCGAATTGGCACGGGTTTCTCCGGATGATCCGATTTCCTCCCAAAGTCCAAAGATGATAAGGTTAGATTGATTGACCATGCTAAATTGATTCTAGTGTAAGGAGGATTAGCAGAATAAATATGTGGGGTTACTGGAATAGGGCCTTGGTGGGATCGAAGTTGGTACAGACTCAATGGATCAAATGGCTTCATTCTGCACTGTAGGAATTCTATGATAATCCCCTCATCCCAGGAACCGGTCAATGTTGCACTCTAAGGGCTTGAATCCTGATGTTGTTCTCTATGGCTATCTGGAGGACATCCTTACTCCTGTGGATAAAGCCTGTCACCACCCCCACCCCACTTAATCAAGGTCTATCGTATACTGGAACTTTAATGTTTGCATTATAGGTCTTATGCAAGATAACGAAAAGCAAATCAATTATTGATTTAGTTAACTGCAGTTTACAAATTATTGAGAATTACCCCCAGAGTCAACTGGATCCTTCTGGAAGTGGCCTTGCTTATGAGTTTCCTCTATTGCACGGAGTACTGTTGGCATCAAACCTCTTCAGCTAGTTCCTTCTACTGGCTTTCAATGCATTCAACTGTCTCTAGTGGACGGAACAACATTCTTTATGCTTTACTCTTCACACTTGTAAGTATTAAATAGTTAACACTACAACTATTGTATGAATCACACTTTATATTTTTTGAAAAGCTTCTACATTTTAAACTCATTGCTCACTTTAAAAAAAATCAGGATTTACCTTGCATGATTTTGTTTATATTAAAGCCCAATGATTAATGTCTAGAACATTACAACTAGCATGCAAACTTTTAATGTGTTTAATTGATGCTTCTCTTTGTTTATTATTTTAGATATGTTAACCTCATTATTTTACATGAGTGAGAATCTGTGTTAAAATAGCAGGCAAAGGAATGTTTTTTGAATAAATATGTTAAACATTTTGTGAGAATTTTATGACAATAATTTATATTTTTATCATAATACAACTTCTGGGCAAGCTTTAAAGTATCTACTTGAATTCTGATTTTAACTTGGGGTGGAAGGTCAACTTGAATTTTGCAGAATGAATGGCAACCTCAATTCAATGGACCAATGCATAGCGTGGGCCATTTTAACTCATGAGAATTAAGAAATAGAACCATTTGGTCCCTCTTCACTGCTCCACCATTCAATAAGATCCTGCCTTATTTCTACCTCAAATCCACTTTCCAGCATTAATTCTTTAATTCACTTCGTAGCCCAAAATCTATAAAGCTCTGGATTGAATGTACTCAATGACTGAACTTCCACAGTTCTTTGGGCACAGAATTCCAAAGGTTTACAATCTACCCTGTCAAACGCATTAAAAATTTCCTATCTTTCAATTTGATCATCCCACGTTCTTCTAAACTCCTGGTTACAGGCCTGATCTACTTAATCTCTCTTCATTGGATAATCCCCTTATCCCAGGAACCAGTCTGTGTTGCACTCCTTCAAGGGCAAATACACCCTTCTGTAGGTAAGGTGATTAAAATTGCACACAGTATGCCAGTTATAACTTCACTGTTGGCTATATACAATTAGACTTCATTACTCCTATACTCCAGTGAAATAGTCCTCTGTTAGCTGTGCATGGTCAGTTTGTTGTGAGCTGAATTAAGCAAATACAAATACTTGTTGCTTGTTTGCTACGTGGCCATGAGGAAACATTGCTCCAATCCGTTTGGAACAAAAACTATAATTTGCCTTCCTAATTGCTTGTTGTACCTGCATGTTAACTTTTGGTGGTTCATGTACGAGGACATAGAAATTCCTCTGAATGCAAATGTTTCCCAGTTTCTCTCACCACCACTATTCAAAAATATGCTGACTTTTTCTTCATTTTTAATTTTCCTATCAATGTGGATACGTTCACATTTTGCCACATTACATTTGTTATTATAATGAAATGATACCTTGGGCTTATTTACATCCTTGATACAAATCACTCACAAGGGTAAAAGTAAATTATTGTGAATGCTGAAATCTGACGCAAAAACTGAGAATGCTGGAAAATCTTAGCAGGTCTGACAGCATCTGCGGAGACAGAAGAGGCAATTTTTTGAATGTGGATGATGCTTTTCCAAACTCAGTGTTGGGTCTGTTACAGATGTTGTCAGTTCTGCTGAGATATTTCAGCATTTTCTGCTTCACTCGAAAGGAATTGGATAAATAGGTCGTTAAGACTAGACATATAAGAACAGTTTATACCTGGGTATAAAGCTTGAAAGACTCAGAGCTATATGTGTGGCTCTGCTCATTGCTGTTGTGGAATATCAAAGTAAAGACATGCAACACTTAGCGATAAGCAGATCAAGTAAGGTTTATTACCAATCTGCACACAGGGGAGGCCATCTCTTGGCTACGCCAGGAGGCAGCTCAACTCACATTCATTCAAAGCACAAATTTATTGTCACATTCGTTCAGCCATCTGCCTATTACAATATATAGTAGCCTCTTTTGTTTTACATATCAGTTGTGACGACTCATTTAGTTCCCTTCTATGTTTCACTCTCTGCCTCTGGTCATGTCTCACATCTCTCAATAACAAATTACCATTTTCAGGTTGTTACATATACTCAGCATTTGTATTATAAAATCCCAGGTTCCCCATTTTGTCAAATTACCCAGGATTCCCCACTTCAAAGCAAAAGTGAAATTAACATTGCATCACGTGACCCATTTCCCCTCCAGTGATGTGAAGCAGATCTTGCTTAAAAACATGTTATAACAATATTCTGTCATGTTCTTGACTACACATTCAACCTCTCAATATTCCTTTGCAACCTCTTTGCATCTTTCCTCACCGCTACTTTCCCACATAACTTTTTACCATCAGCAAACTTTGATGTGCTACACTTAATCCCCTAAGTGTATCACGAAGATAATATGCAAATACCTGAGGCTCAAGTTCTATCCTTGTGGTATCCCACCATAGTTCTAGCTTACTAACTTGAAAACATCCCATTTATTCCTACTCTCTATTTCTTGTCCATTACCTAATTCTCAATCCATGCTATAAATTTTATGAGTTCCAATTTCATGTATAATCTATTTAGTGGCACTTTACGAAATGTTTGTTTTCTGAAAATCCAAACACACTGGATTTACCTGCACCCAGCTATCCTCCTTCCTCCTCCTGGCCTCATAACTGCTTGTTGACTCTGCTTAATCATAGTAGTGCCTAATAATATATTGTAGCATTTTGCCCACTACAGTAAGTCTCCGTTTAACGAACATTTAACATCATTTCACTTTAACCTTAGTCAGTTCATGAGGGCATTATTCCTATTCTAACACTATTTTCCCTCAGTCTGACACAGAACTGCATCACCCAACCAGCACCATGTTGGAGCAGCCTCTCAATTTTAAATGACTGTTGAACTGGTGTTCTGACCTGCCACTATTCATCTCCAGAGTCCTTGTACACACCAAGGGTTCAGCAGAGGGAAGAAGTGAGCAGGGAGCATTTAAAGAAAAAAGCGGACTATTACAGCCCCAGCTGACCATTCTACATCATTAGGACTTGCACATTTGCAGCTCTGGAAATCCGGCTTCAGACTGGATCTGGATCTTCAATGGGAATATAGGTTTAGCAGAAGAAAGTAGGAAGTGGGAGAGTCAGGGAGCGGGAGGTTCAGTGATATCAAATATTGGGAGATATCTCTTTAACCTGTGCTTGACACCTCGCCACTCACATTGTCTGTACCTTTAAGACTTGATTACCTGTGAAGATTCGCTTTCCAATCATTATCTTGTAAATTGAGTTTGTGTCCATATATGCCAGGTTAGTGAATACAAATCCTCATTCACCTGATGAAGGAGCTTGAGATTCCTGAAGCTAATGCCAAATAAACCTGTGGACTTTAACCTGATGTTGTAAGACTTCTTACAGAGAATGCACCCAGTAACCAGAACCAGGAACTGTAGATGGATGCTAACCTAGATTAGATTCAAAGATCCATAGATGTTTACAGCACATAATGAGGCCATTCAGTCCATTGTGTCCAAGGCAGTCAAAGATCTGACTACAATAATCCCATTTTCCAGCCCTAGTCCATAACCCTGGAGGTTATGGCAGTGAAAGTGGATATCTAGATATTTCTGAAATAGTGTGAGTATTTCTGATTCAAGCATCCTTTTAGGCAGCGAGTTCCAGGTTCTCAACACCCCCTGGGTGAAAAAGTTTCTCCACAACTCCCCTTTTAGTCTTCTACCTCTTACCTCAAATCTATACCCCTTGGTTATCAATTCTTCTGCTAATGGAAGAAGTGCCTTACTATCCACCCTATTTATGCCCCACACAATCTTTTACACCTTGATCATGTTCCCTCTCAACCTTTGCTGCTCCAAGGAAAACAGTCCCAATCTTTCCTCATGGCTCAGACCCTCCAACTCCGTCAGCGTCCTAGTCAGCCTGCTGTTCACCCCTCCAGCACAATCACATTTATCCTACTATGTAGTGACACTCTACTCCAATTGTAGCCTGACCAGCAAAAAGGGGTTATGTACATTTAAGAAAGAAACACAAGCAATAGGGAAATAACTGGATTTTGATTTTAGCTTAGACTATAAGTACAGCTTAAGGATTTAGATAATTAACACTTTAGAACACCAGAGCTGAATTTCATCATTCACGTTGTGGTTGCTTGTCCAACATAAACAAGAATGACATTTTCTAGTCTATATATTCTATTTAGTTAGGTTATGTCTGGGGAACTCAGCCTGTGATTCTGTCCTATGTGGGAAAGACTAGATTCTCCTGGTGGTCTGGATGATCATGGGGATGATTCTCCCATCACGCCGTGCTAATGTTTTAGTGCAGCAGCTCAAGAGAATTGCATGTGGGTCAATTCGCGGATGTGCACATGTATTCCCGACACGCATGCATCTCTAAGCACCAGATGTCCGGCATGGTCAGGAATATACTGTAATCAGCAGGTAAATCAATCTAATCTTATTTTAATGTTACTTAAATGTCATTATCAGGGCCGGGACTGAAGACTCAGGACCTGATAGCATCTCCCACCCTGCCAGTAAAATGTCACTCCGGCGGGGTTTAGATTAGTTCCCCACTTCTAGGGACATAGCGGGGGATCTTGCTGTAGAGAAGGAGGGGGCAATCAGGTCCCACAGTGAGCTGGGCAGTGGGGATGGTGCCCCTTAGGCACGAGCACCCTGCCAGTGCTTGCATGTGCCCCAGCACTGCTCAAGAGGCAAAGTGCCCATGCCAGGGGTAACTTGTCATGCTGCCCACTGGACATCAGGCAGTGCCAAGACGGCAATCTATGGGTGCAGGGGGGTTCCTACTGTCACTCTGCATTGGGATTGATCTGGGCTGGAGGCAGGCCAGTGATTGTGACTGGCGAGGAGAGTGAGAGAGTCTGCCTGTGTGGGGCAGCATCGCTACTGCTGGGGATGTCTGGATCAGGGTGTTTTGGAACAGGAGGGGGGTGTTTGGGGCTGGCCAACCACTGGCCCTGGTGTCTGATTTACACCAGTTTTACCTCAAATTCAGCACCAGGAACTTTTTTGGGAGATTCACCAACATACCCTCACACATGCAGGAGATGTCTCGGCTGGAGTATCAAAGCTCCAGATTTTGGAGCTTGTGTCAGTTGAGGGCATTTTGGTGCATTTATGAGGTTGCGAGGTTCATAGATGGCATGTTTCAGGAGTTGGTCACCCTTCAGCTTAAGGAGGTTCAGGCAGATACCAGATAGAGGAGGCCAAGGGAACCATACAGGGATTGAGGGAACCTCCCAAGTGTAGTTTGCTCACAAACCATTTTTCAGCCTTAGAAAATGGCAAGAGTGACAATTCCTCTGTGGAGGCCAACCTGATTTTAACAGGGAACTAGATGGAGTAACTCACAATCGTGATGTCTACAAATGTCACAGCCAGTTACAAATGTAAAGAAGGTGGCCCATAATTTATTGGGAAATTTCACAAGGAATGTTGACAGTTAGCTGAAGATAAATACTGATTTTAGTGATATAAAGAGATCTTTCTAACATCAACTAAAATTACAATCAGTACATGGATCAAGTCTTTCTTTTGTTTAATTTCTCATAAATCATCTCTAGTGGCCGAAATCTTTCCATCGTCTCCCCACCCCACAGCAATGAGCGGAGATTTGGCTGGCGGCCAAATTCTATAATATCTCACCAACTTTTTTTAAAGAATAAAATAAAGCTATTGGAACTCATGCTCTGGAATTTCTTCAAATAATTTTGAGGAGCAGCCAGATCAATTTTCTTTAAGGCTGATTTGGTCAGCTCAAAGTTAATGATGAGTCCTGCACATACGTGCACGCATACACACACTCACACACAAAGGCTGCAGGGTTTGCCTTCATTTAATCTGAATCACTGAGCTGGGCAAAAACATCAACTTGAAATTCAGGCTTGGATAACTTCATCGTTTTTATTTTAAGGCCTCATTTCAGATATTTGATGTTTCAGTTTTTAAAGATTACTTAGTTTTATGAAAGCACCTTGAGTGATTTGATTGCTTTACTAACAAAGGATGACAGGAAAAACAGATAATCAGTTACCTTGTGTGACATGCTGACACATGGTTTCCTTTAAACATGCTTGATATAGGAAGTAAGATTAATATGTACAACAAATGTACACTTTATGCAAGATTCTTAACATGCTAGGAGATCTCCTACAGCATTGTTTACATTATTCAGTGGAAACAAAACTCATTTAAAATTGTATACATTTTATAATAGACCCATATTCTTCAGACAAAAAACAGATGGCGATGGAACAATTGGGAGAATTGTTCTATCGTCACCCAGCGTGCAATGGTAATTACAACAGTTAACACAGCAAAACTAAATGGGAAATATGGCATATAATTGGGGAGGATTGACAACATAATTAGTTTTTGTAGAAAGCAAACAGCATTAGGGGCGCAGGTTCAAATCTGGCCTCAGGTCACTGTCTATGCTGAGTCTGCACATTCTTCCCGTGCCTGTGTGGATTTCCTCCGAGTGCCCTGATTTCCTCCCACAGTCCAAAGATGTGTGGATTAGGTTGATTGGCCATGCCAAATTGCTCCTTAGTGGGTTAGCAGGGTAAATGTGTGGAGTTATGGGGATAGGGTCTGGTGGGGATTGTGAACGATGCAAACTCAATGGGTCAAATGGCTTCCTTCTGCACTATAGGGATTCAATGATTCTACAATTCACCAGTTTAAGATTTTAAGTAGGATAAACAAATAAAAAATCAATTTATCTGCTTCTTAATTAGTCTGCTCATTTGCTGTTGTAATAAAACCATTGGTTCAATGAAATTGTCGGTATAGAATAAAAATAATTATTTAATCACTATTGGTTTACGTATGTTGATGCATCAGTGAAAAACAATGGGAGTTGCTCAGATATTAAAGTTATGTTTCTATGGATTTTTGATACCCCTGTTTTACTGTGGAAAGCTAAAGAGCTTTTCTCTTCACCAACATAAATATTAATGTCATTGCTGTTATCCCAATACCAGCAGTGTTTAATTAATATTGATCTAAATATTTTTCCATCAATTATTGTGAATCAGTGAAAATTCCAACTTAATAAATAATATTAATAAATAATCTTTTAATCTTAATAAATCTTTTACAGTTTTTGCTGATTTGGTTTTGGCAATTTGAACAGATAAATTCACCTGATATTAACAACCACTGTTTGACAATCTTTGCCAATTCTCATCTCTACTTGGGTTTAATAACCTCAGATTATTGTGTTGATCTTGAAGTTGTTGATTGCGTGGTAATTGTCTTCTATTTGCTGCAAGGTTGTGACTTCCTGGTCTTTCAGTTGTTCTTGCAGACTGTTAATTCCTCCTTTTAGCTCTGTGAGGTTAATTTTTGAAATTTGACTTACAAGGTTTCAAAGTGCATTGCAGTGAAAAACACCTATGGGTTGAAATTGCATTTGCAGTACTTTGTTGGCACAATGAAAGTTTGTGCCACAGGCTCATATATTCCCCATTCACCTGGCTTTTTGAGGATCCTTCATTAACCAATCACAGTTATGCTTACAGCATATTTTGTTTGACACATTGGGAGTTTGAAGATGGAGTACAGGATTTCTTCTATAAATCTTTGAAATTACAGGTGCAGCACCCTAAAGCTATATCTGCTCTTTCTCTTTTGGGAGACAGCTTCTCCTATCCTGGTATTGATTTAGGAAATGAGTCACATAAAAGATCATTGACCTGAAACAAGATTTTGCCAGACCTGCTGAGCATTCCTAACATCTTATATTGTAAGATCTGAATTTGGTGAAAGACAAGGGCCAGAATCTCCGAACTCAAGCCCATCAGGGATTCTCTAATCTTGCTGCAGTGAATGAAGATTTGGCTGAGAGCCAAATTCTCTGTTCTTGCTACCAACAGTAGAAGGACATATGGCATTGGAAAATTCCCGCCAAAATAACATTTTAGGATGAAGAAAACATTGATGCTTGAAGTGAAAACCATTTATATCCTTTCATTATGGATGAAGAGCACAGACAATGAAGCTAAGGAACACTTTTTTTTCAAGGATGTACAAGTAATACTCTAACCTATTCAGTTCTTCAATTTGTGCCTGTAAATGGTTGTATTCTTTTACAAGTTGCTTCAACTGTGACTTGCAGCAGTGGAATAAAGCCTGAAAATCAAGTAAGTGGAAATAAACCTATTACAGTAAGTCTTGCACAAATTTACCATGCCACAGATTTTGAAGGTATTACATATCGTGTTACCTGGAGGATAACAACTCAAAATGATACCAGCTAATATCGCAAAAAAATCCGAATTGTCCTAATTATCCGGAAAGTGGCTAATGAAATAAGAAGTTAATTTAACATATCAGGCAGTTTATAACTGCAATGAAATAAACATCTTTCTTCAAAGCTAGCTGGCAATATGACAAAATTAACCAAAGAACTTCTTTAAAAATGTTTTAAGATGGTTTTTGCTGCCATTCAATTTCTTCACTCAATATTTACTTAATATTTACTTAATATTTACAATTAGAAATACAAGCATTTCCAGCATAGATATGTAAAAATGAAGAATGGGTAATCTTATTTATAGATAGGCTATTTAATGCTGGAAATGTCTTCAGAAAAATTTCCCTAGATACGTGTGCCTTTGGGTCTCAAACTGAAAAGCTTATCTGGCATGAATTTGTGTTTTTCAACAATTTTTATGGGAAACATGTTTATGTGAGAAGTATCTCACTAGAATTACTGACACCTAGGTTGACCTTTGGTTCAGCATGCAGCAATCTGAACTTTTGGCAATGCACAAACACGGTGTTTTGAGACAGTAGTTTAATGCTAAACACTGGAAAACACCAGTGAAAAGAGCAGACCATGCTGACTATCATTTCAGCTGTCAGGGATGGGGAAGCTCTAGGATAGACTTCACACATGGAGAACAATTGAGGCTTTTGAGTGGGCAATGAAGGATTGTGTAAAAACTCCATCCAGCCAGTGGCAGGATGAGATCCTCTGCCATATGGGGGGATTGATCATACAAGTTGGTGATCTCCTTGAGCATAAGAAAAGATAACCTCTGGTGTCTCACCACCATTGCTGCTCCTGACTGCTATAGTACCAGCCTCCATTCTGTTAATTGGCCAACAGGTGTTGAAGGCAGGATATCTACCTTAGAGGACAGGATCTCAAACAGTTAACTGGCTGATGAGCATAGAATCATATCAGGTCATTTCATAACAGGGTTATGTCTATGGCTATGGCTATGGCTAACAGTCTATGGCTTTCTGGCTCAACATCAGTCCAAATAATTGGAATTAATCTCTAGCTGACCTGATCACCATCTGCAACTATAATATTCCTCCAAGCAGGAATATCAAATAGTTCCTCAATATATCTGAACAGTTAAATAAAATTTAATCACAAAACTATCCACTAACAAGCCACCAGAGAGGCCTCCATGTATTTTATTCTATTTCTACAATTTATGGAACCCATTACAAAGAATCTGAAGGTAAAATTCATCCTCTGCATTCCTGGAGCATAGTGTCTATGATTTTCCATCCATTAATAATACAAATTTGGAACATTACTTCTACCTTATACAGAAATTCACATATTAGAATACATGCCAAGGCTGCAGTAGATATGAAAAATTGATATACCACATATCACTTGAATATCTTAGTGCAAAATTACCTTGTAAACACATTCCAGATTATTATATTCAATATTTTCATTTTATAGCAAACAATTCACATCACTTGGTTGTACTAACCTTGCTTTCTTTTTTCTTTGTATGCCTTTCTGCAAAGTAAAAAGAACAAGGAATTGTTCTTCCTGTTCAGTAGTTTTCTGCACCTGATCCTGAGCTGCTTTAAATTTTAATTCTGAAAAATTCACCTTGGCATAGAGAAGAGGAATAGAATCATAAATGCACAAGGAAGCCATTTGGCCCATTGAGTCTGCACCAACCACTATCCCACCCAGACCCTATTCCCTCAACTTCTCATATTTTCTCTGCTAATCCCCCTGACATCAGGGTTAATTTTAATGTGGCCAATCAACCTAACTCACATATCTTTGGACTGTCGGAGGAAACAAGAGCATCAGTAGGCAACGCACAGGGGAGAACATGCAGACTCCGGAAAGACGGTGACCCGAGGCCAGGTCCATGATAGGGTGAAAGTCAGGAGAGATTAAGGATTAAGACTTTAATCTTTGCTGATTTGAAGCATTCCATACCTTAGCCAAAATAACATCAAAGACCCCAAATCCACAAGACCCACAGCTGAATCTGACACCAACTATTTCTGCTAATGGGACAAACAGGGCATGTTCTATGTTGCCCAACTGTAGTCCAACTAATGCCTTTATGCAGAAGGAATTTTAGCCAGCCAGGTTTCTGAAATACATTTGAAGAAAGGATCTCAATCTGTCAATGTTCTTTGGAGATGTAAGGTGCCCTTTTAGAAGTGGTATTCTTTTAGGAGAAGATAGATAATCCTTGGAATTATTAAGAGTTGATATGAATGCATCTAACGAATAGTTAGGATTGTGAAACTGTTAAGCTTTCAAGTCATTTAATACCCTAGCTCTTAAAACGTGGTGAGAAAGATCAACCTGCATTTCAGGAAAGGCGCTTACAATTTCACACTTTGTTCTCATAAGCCAAATGGTTTCATTATTGAATTAGTGCAGCTTGATTGCTTTTACGACCACAAGAGGTGGCCTGCAAATTCACTGTTTGATTGACAGTTCCAAGTGGCCTTCAAGACATCAGCTATCTTCAATGTGGGGCCTATGATTACAAATGATTGTTTTATAAGGGCTTAAAGAATTCAAGCTATTTAGTATTAGTGAAAGAGCTTCTACCAATTAGAATTTTTTTTATTCAGTCAAGTCTATTATAGATACTTAAAATTGTATTTTATTTTATCTCTTCATGTCTCCTGAGATCTGACCACAGTGGATACTGGCTAAGGCATGGATGGTGTGAAAGACAAATGCTGTTGGGTGGAGACATGAGTTGGCATGTACTGCACTGGTGTAAGAGCTATAAAGTTCCATGGAGTTAATGAATTGGCCTGAGTTGGCATGGAGCTGAAAAGAGCCATGGAGATAAGTGGGTGGCCACGGGTTGAAAATTTGTCCCTAAATGGAAAAAAAGGGATGCTGGTGCAAGGTAAAATGGTGCAGGTGGAAAAATAAAAGATGGGTCAATAAGTGGGATAGAATGACAGTAACAGAATTGTTACCAGCAATTGTTGCCGAAGAAACTAGTTACGGTCTCAAATCATTCAACAAGATATGGAGTCCAGAAAACTGAAAAGTACGTAATCACAAAATGAGTTATGATTCTACGAGCTTCCATCGGGCTTCTTTTTGACAGGGACAGAGAGGACAGAGATGGCATGCAGAATTAAATAATTGGCAATTAGAAGCTCAGGGTCACACTTCAAACTGAACAGAACTGCTGAGCAAAGAAACCAACCAAACTTTGTGTTACTGTCTTCCATTCAGCATACCATCCCTGTCTTTATTCTTTGAATCATCCAATTTAGTCCATGACACGATTTTATTTTCCTGAAAACATGCAAATTAATCCCTTTTGAGTGCATGCACAAATGAACTTTCAAAGTTCCTCTGAAATTTCTTTCTATCCTTCTTTCAGACAGTGCTCCAAATCTTAAAATCTCCATGTGGAAATTCTTTTCCTCATTTGCCCTCTAGTTCTTTTGCTAATTATCTGCCCTTTATCATTTCCCAGTTACTAATCCAACTTGCCAAAAGAAGCAATTTCTCCCTACTTGCTAAATCAAAATCCCTCATAATTTTGAATACTCCTATTAAATCTCCTTCAATAAGAGCATGACATAATGGCCCGTATCTCTGCATTATCACATTTCCCAACTTGCATGGGACTACATGCAGTCATGTGCCTGTCAAGGTGATTGTGCAGGATCTGTGCACTCAGATCCTGTGCAGATCAGCTGGTGGAGGTATTCACAGTCATCTTTAACCTCTCTTTACAACAATCTGAGGACCCTATCTGCTTCAAGAAGGCAACCATCATCCTAGCACCTAAAAAAAACCAAGCAGCATGCCTTAAGACAATCTGTTGGTGGTTCTGACATCCAGCATTACGAAGTGCTTTGAAAGGCTAGTCATGGCATGAATCAATTCCAGCCTCCCAGACTACCTGAGATCCATTACAGTTTGCCCACTGCTGCAACAGGTCCACAGCAGACGCCATTTCCTTGGTCCTGCACTCAACCTGAGAACACCTAGATATCAAGGACACCTATGTCAGACTTCTGTTTATCGACTACAACTCAGTCTTCAACACCATTATTCTCATAAAACTCATCTTCAAACTCCATGGCCTGGGCTTCGGCACCTCCCTCTGTGACTGGATCCCGAATTTCCCAACTCTCGGACCACAAGCAGTAAGTTTAGGCAACAACATCTCCTCCACGATCATCCTCAACACTGGTGCCCCATAAGGCTGTGTTTCAATTGCCTACTATAGTCTTTATACATTTACGGCTGTGTGGCCAAATTTCCCTCCAATTCAATTTTCAAGTTTGCTGACAATGCCACTGAAGTAGGTCAGATCTCAAACAATGACAAGATAAAGTACAGAAATGAGATAATCTGGTGAACTGGTGCAGTAACAATAATCTCTCCCTCAATGTTAGCAAAATGGAGGAGAATGTCATCAACTTCAGAAAGCATAAAGGAGAACATGTCCCTGTCTACATCAATAGGGATAAAGTAGAAAGGATTGAGAGCTTTATGTTTTTAGGTATCCAGATCACTAACAACCTTTCCTGGTTCTCCCATATTGACACTATAGTTAAGAAAGCCCACCAATACCTCTACTTTCTCAGAAGACTAAGAAAATTTGGTATGTCAGCTACGACTGTCACCAACTTTTACAGATGCACCACAGAAAGCATTCTTTCTGGTTGTATCGCGGCTTGGTATGGCTTCTGCTCTGCCCAAGAGAACAAGGAACTACAAAAGGTTATGAATATAGCTCAATCCATCATGCAAACCAGACTCCCATCCATTGACTCTGTCTACACAGAGCAGCCAGAATAATTAAGGACTCCACGCACTCCGGACATTCTCTTTTCCACCTTCTTCCTTCGAGAAAAAGATATAAAAGTCTGAGGTCACATACCAACCAACTCAAGAACAGCTTCTTCCCTGTTGCTATCAGACTTTTGAATGGACTTACCTTGCATTAAGTTGATCTTTCTCTATGTCCTAGCTACGATTGTAACAGTACATTCTGCACTTTCTCGTTTCCTTCTCTATGAATGATGTGTTTTGTCTGTATAGTATGCAAGAAGCTATACTTTTAATAGTATGTGATAAAAATAAATTAAAATCAAATCAAATCAGATTCCAATCCTCCTCATTCATCATCACATGTTCCTCCTGAGCTGTGTAGTGATTCACCTCTCAAACTCATATCCTTTGAATGTTTGTAGGTATGTTTCTGCATGCAAATTTTGGTTAAAAAAACATGTTTTGGGGTAGTGTGAAGTGATGTTGTTCCAAGTCATTGGCAGGGTTACTCTTCCAATGGATAAAAGAAAGGGTTTGTACCTATACAATACATTTCAAGATCTAGGATGCCCCAAAACTTGTTATAGTACTTTTGACTAATCCAGTCAGTACTTAACAAAAGTTAAGTACTTTTGAAATTTGGGAACATGCAACAGTCAATTTTCACACAGCAATGTTCCACAACCATTCCTAATAATTTGTTTTACTGATGTTTTTTGAGGCATAAATATTGGGCAGGACACTGCATGAACTCTCCTGGTCTTAGTCATGGAGACTTTGATATAAGGACTGGATACTAATCCTCAACATTTCCTTCCCCTTTGAATATTTTACCATACTTTTCCATTTATTTAGACAAGAAAAAGACATATCAATTCTTATTGTATGAGCCATTTTTCTAAGAATAAAATTTCAGATTATTTACTAATGCCTATGCTATCTTATTTTTAAAATATTCTAATTTTTTCTGTAACGCATTGAATGATGCAAGGTTTTTACAATGACGTTCTTTCTCCTTGACTTTCTTTTTTAGCTTTGTTACGTTTTTTTGGAAAAACTGAATCATTTTGTTATCAATTTTCAACTTACTTCACATACCTTTTGATCAAAAATTTATCTTTGTTGCATAACAATATGGTGCAGAGTGCTATAATAATAATGTAACATATGAATTGGATGCTACAATCCATCATGTCACCGAACATGCTATTTCTTTGCAGTGATTAGTTCTAATATCAAAATTAAGGATTTGAACAAATAACAAAGTAAAATGATAAAATGTATCTATTGAATTGCCTTTTATTAAGTACCTTTGAGGAAGTCTTGTGGCGCAATGGGTAGTATTCCTGCCTCTGAACCCGAACTCTTGGGTTGAAGTCCCATTCCAAAATTGATGACCAAGGAAGATGAATTCATAATCTGGCCAAACAGGTAGAATATCAACTTGTAAATCCTTCCAACATATGCCAATGGAGGCAATAAGAAAGAGAGAGATTCCTGGTCAGCCTTGTGACAGAAAAAAGGATGGAGCCTTTATCATCACGATTCATAGCTCCATGTTACAACATGTATGTAAAACTGTACATTGCCAAAACAACTTGTGTTTCTTGGGGCCGGTTAGCCAGATGGTCAGTGTGGATCACATTGGTGCCAAAAGTATGAATTCTGAACCCATCCTGGCTGGGGTGGATTTGGAACCTGCCTTCTTGCCCTACCTGTGATGGATATTGTGGTGCTCTGAGTTGGGCCTGTGTCTGGGCAGAGAACTGAAAAGAAAAATTATTGTTATTATTGTTAGTTTGGAGGCCTTAGCTCCCACAAATTTGATTTTGCTCTTGATATTTAAGCAAAGCTCTCCAAGTTGAATTTGGAAGTCAAAGCATGGTAGGTGCTAATTTCCCAGATGTATCAGTGAGATGGGAGAAGCAGGAACAATTCTGAGCTGCATTTTTCATATCAACATTTAAAATTTAACAAGGACATCATGCTAGCATAGTGGTTAGTACTGTTGCCTCATAGTGCCAGGGGCCTGGGTTCGATTCCCAGCCTGTGTAGAGTTTGCTCATTCTCTCCGCATCTGCATGTGTTTCCTCCGCGTGCTCTAGTTTCCTTCCACAATCCAAAGATGTGCGGGTTAGGTGGATTATCAATGCAAAATTGCCCCTTCGTTCAGGAGGACTGGCTAGGATAAACACATGGGGTTATGGTGATAGTGCTTGGGTGGGATTGTGGTCGATGTAGGTCTCCTTCTGCAGTATGGATTCTATGATTCTAACTTTATGTGGGAACAATCCCTATTTATAAATGTATTTTTCATCATGATGGTGTTTCATCAACTGACTGGATTAGTCAAATGCTTTTGAAAAGATTGTTCGAACACAGAGTTCCTACTGTCAATCCTGTGGCTTAATTACAGTAATATCCTCAACAATATCATTGTACCTAAAAAACGTGTGTGCAATAAAGTCTTGTTTTTGTGACTTCTTTGTTCACTCTGGTGCGGCCGCACTTGGAATATTGCGTACAGTTCTGGTCGCCGCATTATAAGAAAGATGTGGAAGCATTGGAAAGGGTGCAGAGGAGGTTTACCAGGATGTTGCCTGGTACGGTGCAAAGGCCTTATGAGGAAAGGCTGAGGGACCTGAGGTTATTTTCATTAGAGAGAAGAAGGTTACGAGGTGACCTAATTGAGGCGTATAAGATGATCAAGGGATTGGATAGGGTGGATAGTGAGAGCCTTTTTCCTCAGATGGTGATGACCAACACGAGGGGACACAACTTTAAATTAAGAGGTGGTAGTTATAGGATGAATGTCAGAGGCAGGTTTTTTACACAGAGGGTGCTGAGAGCGTGGAATGCCCTGCCTGCAGCAGTTGTGGACTCGCCTACTTTGGGGGCATTCAAATGTTCAGTGGATAGGCATATGGATGAAATTGGAATAGTTTAGGTTAGAGGGTCCACTGGCCGGCGCAACATCGAGGGCCGAAGGGCCTGTACTGTGCTGTAATGTTCTATGTTCTATATTTGCTTACCCACATTAAAGCCTTTGTACATCAGACCACCCAGCACAGGCCCAATTGTTTGTTTCTTCATTTTTCATGTTAAAAAAAGAAGCCAATGTTGCAAATTGCTGAAAAAAGAACCTGGTTTATACTGAAAATAAAACTGTCCCTGTGGTCTTGTAGCCTGCTGTAAATTGCGCATATCGACACAGACATCAAGTTTCTACAGAGATGCAAGAAAGCAGACAGGATACCAAAGGGACTACAGATCACGAACCCACTCAGGTCAACCTATAACATGGACTACGCTGAGAGGCTTTGCCGTCGCACCTCTCTCACACTCCTCAATCACCTCATACACCAGCTCTATAGCAAACGCCGCACCCTGGAGAGTAAAATGGAATACATATTCTCAAATTGCGCTCAGGACGCAGATCAGCTGCGAAACTTTGCCAAGCAGATGAGACAAAGAAACTACACCATTTACATGCACACCAAGAACAGGAAACTTGAAAAACTCGGCATCGCCACTGGCAACAACCAAGCCTCCCTTGGCACCACAGTAGAAAACAACACTACCGCAGGGAGGTCCATTGTTAAGCTGTCGGACTACACACTTCAATCAGAGGAAATCGAAGTTCTCAGCCGAGGACGCAATTTCTGTCCCACCACCAAAATGGACCCCATCAGGCTTGCAGCAGACACAGAGGAATTCATCAGGCGAATGAGGCTGCGTGAGTTCTTCCGCAAATCCCAAGAAGCCAATAGCGGACTCAATGAGAAGCTAATGAACCAGAACAGCCGACAGAGGGATCCGCAGTGCAGCAACCGAAGAGGAATGAATCCAATTGGACTCCTCCAGAAGGCCGCTGCCCCCGACTGGACATGTATGCCCAAGCCATCAGGAGGTGCGTGAACACCAGATTCATCAACCGCACTTACAAGACAGTCCCGAACATCACCCAAGCACAACGCAAGGCCATCCGTGCTCTTAAGACCAACCGCAACATTGTCATCAAACCAGCAGACAAAGGAGGCGCCACCGTCATACTGAACAGAACGGACTACTGTGAAGAAGTGTACCGACAACTAAACAATGTGAAACACTACAGACAGTTACCAGCAGATCCGACCAAAGAACACACTCGTCAACTCAACACTCTGATCGAAACCCTTGATCCGGACCTTCAGAACACCCGCCGGGCTCTCATTCCACGTACTCCCCGCATTGGAGATCTCTACTGCCTCCCAAAGATACACAAGGCAAACATACCCGGCTGTCCCATCGTATCGGGCAATGGGACCCTGTGTGAGAACCTCTCCGGCTATATCGAGAGCATCCTGAAACCCATCGTACAAAGAACCCCCAGCTTTTGTCTTGACACTACGGACTTCCTACAGAAACTCAGCACACATGGAGCAGTGGAACCAGGGACACTCCTTGTCACAATGGATGTCTCGGCGCTCTACACCAACATCCCCCACCACGATGGTATTGCTGCAACTGCCTCAGTACTCAATGCCAACAACTGCCAGTTTCTGGATGCAATTTTACAACTCATCCACTTCATCTTGGACCACAATGTCTTCACCTTCAACAATCAGCTTTTCATCCAGACCCATGGAACAGCCATGGGGACCAAATTCGCACCTCAGTATGCCAACATCTTCATGCACAGGTTCGAACAAGACTTCTTCACCACACGAGATCTTCAACCAAGGTTATATACTAGATACATGGATGACATCTTTTTCCTTTGGACTCATGGTGAACAATCATTGAAACAACTGTATGATGATATCAACAAGTTCCATCCCACCATCAGACTCACCATGGACTATTCTCCAGAATCAGTTGCATTCTTGGACACACGCATCTCCATCAAGGACAGTCATCTCAGCACCTCACTGTACCGAAAACCGACAGACAACCTCACAATGCTCCACTTCTCCAGCTTCCACCCTAGACACGTTAAAGAAGCCATTCCTATGGACAAGCCCTCCGTATACACAGAATTTGCTCAGATGAGGAGGATCGTGACAGACACCTCCAGACGCTGAAGGATGCCCTCGTGAGAACAAGATATGGTGCTCCACTCATCGATCGACAGTTCCGACGTGCCACAGTGATAAACCGCACTGACCTCCTCAGAAGACGAACACGGGACAAGGTGACAGAGTACCCTTTGTTGTCCAGTACTTCCCCAGAGCGGAGAAGCTACGACATCTTCTCCGGAGTCTTCAACATATCATTGATGACGATGAACATCTCACTAGGGCCATCCCCACCCCCCCCACTTCTTGCTTTCAGACAACCGCACAACCTCAAACAGATCATTGTACGCAGCAAACTACCCAACCTTCAGGAGAACAGTGACCACAATACCACACAACCCTGCCACAGCAACCTCTGCAAGACATGCCAGATCATAGACATGGACGACATCATCAAACGTGAGGATGCCATTCACCAGGTACACGGTACATACTCTTGCAACTCGACCAATGTTGTCTACCTAATACGTTGCAAGAAAGGATGTCCCGAAGCATGGTACATTGGAAAGACCATGCAGACACTACGACAGCGGATGAATGAGCATCGCTCAACAATCACCAGGCAAAACAGTTCCCTTCCTGTGGGCAAACACTTCAGCAGTCGTGGGCATTCGGTCTCCGACCTGCGGGTAAATGTTCTTCAAGGGGGCCTTCGTGACACACGACAGCGCAGAGTTGCTGAGCAGAGACTGATAGCCAAGTTCCGCACACATGAGGACGGTCTAATAGGGATCTTGGCTTCACGACACACTATCTGTAACCCCCGTAACTTGCCTGGGTTAGCAAAAAACCTCACTTACTGTGCTGTCTGGAGAAAATACACAGTTCTCTAACCAATGCTCAGGATTCCCTTCACACACATTGTTAGCCACTTTAAAACTTGAATAGCAGGTTAGATGTAAGGATTTGCATTCTAATCAGCAATCTATGACTGTCTGTGTTGATATGAGTGCTATTGCAGACCAGAACACTGCATTTGCCTGACGAAGGCCATAGAGTCGAAAGCTTGCGAATTTACTATCAAATAAATTGGTTGGATTTAAAATTGGTGTTGTGAAACTTTACTGAGTTTACCCCAGTCCAACGCCGGCATCTCTACATCGTAAATTCTTTACCCATGGGACTCAATGTTTATCAGCAGGTCACGTTCTTTTTTTTATTCAACTTGTGTTAAACACACACTCTAAATGCTGAGCAAACTAATCTGACAACAGACGCTTTCTAAAGTTTTGCTCTTCTTACTGAGGGTAAGATACCATTAAAGTAACAAATCTTTCCAGGCTCAAATGTGTTGTGCCTTCTTACACACAGGTGAGATTGATGTGCTTCCATTACAAAGGTGATTTTATACACCTTTTGTGCTGAACCCATACAGAAATTGCTGTTATACACAGGCATGAAGATACTTCATAAAACATAAGTACAAATGACTAGTATGGTAAAAATGAGATTTGAAGGTTGTGATCTACAGAAAGTAACTTCACACAATAATGCTGCCCTCACGTTACTGAAACCTAATTAAACCTCATTGCAAAGCATTTTTGGCATTTGTGATTCCACTGTACATGAGGTTCGACATGAACATAACCCCGGGAATGGCTGCACTTCACTGTATGAAGTCACACTGTGATTTGGAACGAACAAGGGCTTATTTTTGGGAGTTGTCTTTGACATTGAGAAGAAAAAGATTATTTAGTAAAGCATTGTTGTCCAATCATTTTATGCTCGATAATTTCCAACTGTGCTTATGTATTATGATATAACAAAACCAAAACCAAGGCTGTAGCATTACACTTCATTGATTCATGTAGGTGGCATCTGAATCTGAGTTATACATACACGTGGTCTACTCTTGTTTTTCAATCTTCTCCTTTGCTATTGACTTAGTCTACATTATTTGCCAATAACTTCTACGCATCTGATCTAAGTGAGTTACTTTCATAAAGAACTTCAAAAATACATGAACTTCAAAAATACGTAATCTGGGGCATCCTAAAATCAGAGAGCTCTTCTACCCACACTTCTGATAAGGAGTTCACAGCACTTGAATGAATTAAAATTAAATATTTAGGAAGTTCTGCTCAACCAGGCAGTTAATTGTTGTGATGCTAACTTCATCACCTCCAGTTAAAGGAAAGACAACAAGAGATCGCATTCTCAGATAGTTTCTAGCAAACTTTGCTGCAAGTATATATAAGATGTGAATAAAATTCTGATCAGCTTTGACTTCCTTGCTTTATTTTTCCTTCATCACTCCCTCAATATGGCCAAACAGCCTTCCGATCCTCACATTTGAATAACGTCTACTTAGGTGAGACAGAGAAGAATGACTGAAGCCAGTGGAATAGTATCCCACAAGGAGCTAATCCTTATCAACAAGGAAGAGAGAAGTTTAGCAAATTAGCAAGAAAGAGAATTGCTGTTAAAAAGCTGTAAATGTACTTGCATTACATATAAAGTTATACAGTAAACTATCCTAGGTGTCTCATGCTAGGTTTTTAAATGGGAATGGGAAGGAGTATGAAATTGAGTGAATGGGATTCTCTTTGAGTTCCTTTCCACCCTAACAAAGCAATGAATTTACAATGGAGCAGCAAGGCCTCAGGCAATAAAATTGTGCTTGCCCCAATTGAGAACTTAAGTGGCCTAAACTGTTTTGCACTCAGCCTCAATGTTTAGGCAGGCAGGAAGATTTACTGGCTTGGGAAAGCCCAAAAATGAACAGGCTTAGATCTTAGCAAAAGGTTTGGGGGAATGGGGTTGTGCCCCCATCAGAAGCCGGATTTAGTTGCCCCGCTTGAAGTCCAGTAGTCACTGGATATCCCTTTTGCTCCAGCCTCATCCTATTCCACTTCCATCCTCACTGCTCCAAAAATCATCCCTTTGATTTCCCCATGCCTTCCCTATCCTCCCGACTCTGGGGCTCCTTAAACTTAGCTTATCCTCTGGTCTTGGAACCTCAGATTCTGGCCTCTTGAGTCTACTCCAGGGACTGGGGAGCTGTCAGCCAATCCGGTCAGGAATTCCTCCCAGATGAGGGTCAGGAATTACACCTGCAGTCAATTGACACTCATTTGAGTGTGAGTGCCTCAGGGGCAGAAGGGAAACCCCGGCATCCAAAAACTTCAGGCCCATGTGTATAAAACAGAGGCTCTAATAATTCTCAACAAGTGATATACTTAATATATCTCCCTATATTAGTTTGCAAATTAATATAATGGTTACCAGTATCAAACAAAATCTTATCACAAAAGCAAGCCAACTAAAAATACTGTTGAATTCAATATAAATTAATAAGTGGTTCTGCTTAAAACAGCAGAAGCAAATTCCGATATACCTTTTTTCAAATCAAGTGAATTACACATATAATAAATTAAACATAGTGTTGTAATCATGAGTATATGATTAACTAATGCGCACTACTGTATGCATTTTACATACATAAATACTGTTTACTTTTTAATTTTCTGCTCAATTTTTGGATTGCAATAAAAGTTTGCTCATTTTTTGATTTAAAACAGACATTGGGTTATCCACCAGTGTAGCAATAAAACTGCCTTATAATCTTGAATATGTAGATAAACAATAATGTTACTCCAAGGAACTTTTCATTCCATACTAATTATTGGAATATACCATAAATTGTCACACAAATCTCCTCTTTGAAGAGGACAGATTAAAAAGAGTTGATGGAATGGGTTGAAACCAGTAAGCGGTTTCAAATAAGGTATTTACCTGAATGAACTATACACAGTTCTCACAATATCAATATTCTCTACATGTATTTCCTTGCATGCCTGGGTTTATGGAAGCAGAAAATAGAATTCACTTTCTCTCCAAGCAGAAGGCTTCATTCAATACCAGTTTCATTCCTCAGCCCCAAGCTGAGTTAAGCTTTTAAATGTGGACAGATTTTGGCTGTTCAATTCAAAATTCACATACATAATTCTCCTATGTAAACTGTTGCCTTAAGCTGTTGAAATGAATTCTCTGGTTGTGAAGTTTTAATCACAGAGCTCAAGCCATTCAGGGATCTGGCTCTTCCTTCAAAGGCCTCAGCAATGTTTGTCAATCAATGTCACTGCCCCAAGCTGCAAATGTGAGACCTAGAGGCTTTGAGGAAACTTAAAGAGCAGCATCTCATCTTTTCTTTAGGCACTTTATAGCTTCAGCCTCAACACTGAGTTTAACAAATACTGCATATCAATGAAGCAGCTTGGTAATTTTTTTGTGTTTATATCCAATTCAATCCAATCAAACTCCAATTCAAAGTTGAACAAGTAAGATGTTCCCAATTCAAGCTGACAAGACAAGCTTGCTTCTCTGGTCTTGGTCTTGATCTGCCTGATGCAAGCTGTTGGAGCAGGCATTGCTCCTTCTCCAAGGCTTGATCTTATTTGCATCTTAGCCAAAAGGCCTCGATGCCGCTTTAAAAAATTGCTTCAGAAGAAGCTTCAGTGTAACTTCGTGACTTCAGCCAGGTGCAGGACCACAAAACAACCCTTGATTTTAGCCAAATGGCTGAGCAAAAGTGGAGGCATCAGGAGAAGTGCTGGCACAGTGGAGTTGACTGTCCTCAGTTTGCACGCGAAAACTAACTATGTGATTTTTGAATGATATTATTGAGGGATAGCATGTAGACAGGAACAAGGAGAAGCCAAAGATCGGTCTATGGGTAATAACAGAGATAATGAGGTGGAAGCAGGATGTGAGCCCATTGCAAGTGATACTCTGGCTACGATATAATAGATAAGACTGGAACCAGAAGTGTGCAGTCCCACACAGCTGGGTGACAGTGGAGAGGCATTAGAGGAGGAAGTGCACTCAACCATGTTAGAGGTTGCAGGATGAAAACAGGTTACCTTTGTCATATTCACAAAGGATGTCATTTGTAATTTCTTTAAGAGCTATTTTGGTAATGTGGTTCGATGAAAACTTGTTTGGAAAGTTTTAATCAGAATCCTACAGAGCAGAAAGAGGCCATTTGGCCTATTGAGTCTGCACCGACCACAATCCCACCCAAACTGTATTCCATAACACCATGCATTTATCCTAGCTAATCCCCCTGACAGTAAGAAACAATTTAACACCGCCAATCTATCTAACTCACACATCTTTGACGTGTGGGAGGAAACCTGAGCATTCAGAGGAAACCCATGCAGACAGGGGGAGAATGTGCAAACTCCACACAGATAATGACTTAGCCCGGGAATCAAACCCAGGTCCCTGGTGCTATGAGGCAGCAGTGCTAACCACTATGCCAACATATCGTCAAATATGAGGCTATGGGGACAGGGCCTGGGTGAGATTGTTGTCAGTGCAGACTTGATGGGCTGAACAACCTCCTTCTGCACAGTCAGGATTCTATACTCTATGATCTTAGTGATAAAGAAGGCCATGAGCTTCATGCACTTAGTTTTGGAAGTTAGGACGTAGAAGCCTAGGGGAGGTAGAAGGGGAAGATGAGAAGGCAATCTGTACAAAAAAAAGAACACCTCCACTAAAGTCCTCTAATTGGTTCAAAGCTCTTGGGAGGTAGTCACCATTTTTAATAGGATTGCAGCCCATTTGATTGGCCATTACCACTGAAATCAGAATCAGATTCCACTGCCTGCAAAAGTTACTCTCTAACCCACCCATTCCCATCAGCTTCCAGTCTCCACTGTGAGATGCCTGCTGCTGCTGGAAAATCCGGACCATTAACTCTGTCTTCCTCTTTACAGATACGGAGCTTCTCCAGACGTTTTTGTTTTTATTTCAGAGTTCCAGTATCCTTAGTGTTTTGTTTTTAAGAATCTGTCTGGTTCCTCCTGTCCATGCTATGTGAATTAAATAGAATGACAGCTTACGTAAGCAGGAAGTCACAAGGAACCATCTCGGCTAAAGTCAAAAGATTTTTGAAACTGTAAATCAGTTGTGTGAGCCCAGATAAATTCACAACTAAAGAAAAATCTTGTGAACATACAGTCTAATTCAGGTCAATGTCACACCGTTAAGAATTATGTTGTGAAACCATAATAATTCATCTCTTCTGAGCTGATTCCAGCTTTACAAGAATGTCTCTTAACACATTCAATGAAGCAAAAATCTACTCAACCCTAGGCACCTTTTGTGCTTTGTCACTGTATTGTTTTGTGGAAGTATGTGTAGGCAGAATCCGCAAAGCTGCAAAAGCCATTAATATCCAGGGAGCTGGAAGTATTGCATTACTTTGATAATTTGTAGGCAATAAAAAACACCTTCTATCCAACAACAATGAAACATTTTAGGACAGTACATGTAATGCAGTGAACATTTAACTAGTGTGTTGTGTGAACAATTGTTCAGTTGAGACAAATTACAAAAGAGCTGAAACTGACACCCAATTTGGGGTTGGGTTCGTATTAACAGTAACACCTAATGTTTTCAGAGTTATGTCAACATAGTGAGAAAAATAAATAGATTTTGGATTACAACATGTTGTAATTTATATACATGACCTGGATTTAAAAATTCAATGCAATTTGCAGATGACACCAAATTGAGAAGAGCTGTAGAATCAAATGACACAGCTCAGAATGAGTTGGGCACAACATACAAGTTGCTGGAACAATAGCAGGTGAAAATGAAGGCAGATCAGCGTGAAGCACAGCAGATAGACTAGAAAAATAAATTATGGTGCGGTAACTGATTGTTGAAAGAGATCTCAAAAAATTAGTAGACTTATTGTTCAACATGTCCAAATACATGAAAGTGGGAACAATGAAGCGAATAGAATATTGAACAAGATGATCAAAACAATTCCTAAGGTTTCACTGGATGAATTAATTTAGATGGGCTGAATGGCCCTCCTCATCCATAACCATCCTACATTCTACATTTTTGGGACCATGTTCTCTTATCTTAAACAATGTCAGCTGTTGGAAACTTTGAAATAATCAGCAACTCTTAACTGTTATTATATGCCTGAACAGCAAGGATCTGTGCTAGGACCCCAACTGTTCGCATTATATATTAATGATTTGGATGAGGGAACTAAATTTATCATCTAAATTTGCAGATGATACAAAGTTGGGTGGGAGAGTGAGCTGTGCAGAAGATGCAGAGATGCTTCAGAGTGATTTAAACAGGCTGAGTGGGTGGACATATGCATGACAAATGCAGCATAATGTGGATAAATGTGAGGTTATTCAGTTTGGTAGCAAAAATAGGAAGGCAAATAATTATTTGAATTGGTGTAAATTTAGAGAGGGGGATACTCAACGAGACCTTCGTGTCCTTGTGCATCAGTTGCTGAAAATAATTGCACAGCAACAGCAGGCAGAAAAGAAGACAAATAGTATGTTGGCCTTCAGAATAAGCAGAATTGAATATAGGAATAGGGATGTTTTACTGCAATTGTTAGGACATTGGTGAGGCCACACCTGGAGTTTTGATGTCCTCATCTGAGGAATGATGCCCTTGCTATAGAGGGAATACAGTGAAGGTTTACCAGGCTGATTCCTGGGATGGCAAGACTGTCATATGAAGAGAGGCTAAGTCAGTTCGGATTATGTTCACTGGAGTTTATAAGACTGAGCGGGGATCTCATAGAAACTTATAAAATTCTCACAGGGTTAGACAGGGTAGATTCAGAAAGAATGCTCCCAAGGATAGGGAAGTCCAGAAGTAGGAGTCATAATTTGAAGATAAGAGGTAAATCTTTTAGAACTGAGATGAGGGGAAATTTCTTCACCCAGAAAGTGGTGAATTTGTGGAATTCACTACCACAGAAAGTTGTAGGGGCCAAAATTGTGATTTCAAGGAGGAATTAGATATAGCTCTTGGGACTAAATGGATCAAGGGATACAGGAGAGAAGGGGGATCAGGATATTGAATTTTATGATTTGCCATGATCATAATGAATGCAGAGCAGGCTTGAAGGACTGAATGACCTACTCCTGTTTCTATTTTCTATGTATGTTCACATTACTTAGTTACACTTAATACGGTTCTCATTGACATTATCAAACACCTAACCTGTTTGTTTCAAATTCTTCTTTCTGTTATTTTGTAGTAACCAGATTGAAACAGCCATTAACATCCAGACATGGAAACTTAACATAAACTCATGAAATTGCTGACAAAACAAGCTCATTTTCAGTTGGACAAAGCTCACTTGAAAGGCAAAATTTACTCTTTGTTGTATTGCTCTAAGATCACATTAAGTTCTTCTTTCTTTGTAGAAATGATATGCCGTAGAAGAAATATAGGGATCTTAAATAATGGAAGAATTTTGCACAGCTAGAATATTTCATCAATGATCTGTACTGTATAAATCAATCATTTGTAAGGCAAATGTGGAACTCAGCTTTTATTTGAAAGTTGATTGATGTATTGTTATATACAAATGTACATATAAACATAATATTCCAGAATCATTTCATACCACATTTTCTGCAATATTTGCATAATGTTTCATATTTATGACATTTGTTGCAACACAAAGACATGGCAAGAATTTTGATATATTAATATAGAACACAATACAATGAAGTTATTTATTCTCTTTTCTGTCACTGGGAAAGAATTGGTGTATCATTTAATGACAAAACATTATCAGAGTAATACCAGGACTTACAGCTATAAAGTGAGTAAAGAAATTTGAGCTCAGATGAAGAGTCATCTAGACTTGAAATGTTGGCTCTATTCACACTCCATGGATGCTGGCAGATCTGCTGAGATTTTCCAGCTCTTTCTGTTTTTGTTTCAAATTCCAGCATCCACAGTATTTTGCTTTTATATTTTGCATAGATGTGCTGGGTTCCTCCATCAGTGACGATGGGGATATTGCGAAACCTCTTCCTCCAGTGAATTGTTCAACTTTCTATCACCATTCATAACTGGATATATTAGGCCTGGAGAGCTTTGATCTGATCTGTTGGTTATAGAATCACTTAGTTCTGTCTATCACTTGTTACTTATGCTTTTTGACACACATATAGTCCTGTGTTATAGCTTCACTAGATTGGCACTTCATTTATAGGTATGCCTGGTGTTGCTCCTGCACACTTCATTGAACCAGGGTTGATTGCCTGGCTTGGTGATAATGGTAGAATGGGGAATATGCCAGGCCATAAGATTACAGATAAGGCTGAAATATTTGCTACAATCTTTAGCCAGAAACTGAATGAATGATCCATCTCAGCTTCCCCCAGAGGTTTCTAGCATCACAGATGTCAGTCTTCAGCCAATCTGATTTACTGATTACATGTTGTCCAGAAATTACTGAAGGCACTGGACACTGCAAAGGCTATGGGCCCTTATAATATTCCAGCAACAGTATTGAATATTTGTGCTCCAGAACTTACCATGCTTCTAGCCATGGAGTATGTTTGAGTACGGCTACAGCACTAGCATCTACCTACCCACTAATGTGGCAAATTGCTCAGGTATGTCTTGTGGACAAAAAGCAGGAAAAATGTGTACCGGGCAATTACTGCTCATCAGTCATTAGTAAAGTGATGAAAGGGTCATCGAGTGGCTCACGGAATCTCAGTTTGGGTTCCGCTTCTGACCTCATTACAATCATGGACTAAAGTGCAGAACTCCAGATGAGAGTGACTTTCCATCAAGGCAGCATTTTGATTAAGTGCATTCTCAAGGAGCCCAAGCAAAGCTGGAATCAGCGTGAATCAGCAGGAAAACTTTCTGTAATTTGGAGCCATTCCTACCACACAGGAAGATGGTTGTGGTTGTTGGGGTCAATAGTCTCAGTTCCGAGACATAGCTGCGGGATATATCCAGGCTTAATCATCTTCAGCTGCTTCATTCTTTCTTCCATCATAAGATTAAAAGTAGGGTGTTCACTGACAATTGCACGATGTTCAGAACCATTTGCAACTGCTCAGATACAATTCACGTCCAAATGTACCAACACCTGAACCTATCCAGTCTTGGGCTAACAATTAGCAAGTAACATTTGCACCATATAAATGCCATGTATTAACAATCACCCTTTGATATTTAATGACATTGCCACTGCTGAATCTCCCACTATCAACATGCTAGGGGTTACCATTGACCAGAGACTGAACTGGACTAACTAGTTAAATAATGTGGCTGTAAGAGCAAGTCAGAAACGCAGAATCCTGCTGCAAGTAACTCATTCCTGACTCCCTAAAGCCTGTCATAGAATCATTACAGCGAAAAGCAGGCTATTCAACCCATGAAGGTCTGCACTGACCACAATCCTATCCAGTCCCTATTCCCGTGCTTATCTTGCTAACCACCCTAACACTAGGGTCCATTTAGCATGGCCGATCAACCACACATCTTTGCACTGTAGGAGGAAACTAGAGCATCCAGAGGAAACCCATTCAGACATGGGGGGAATGTGCAAATTCCACACAGGCAATGATTCAGGCTGGAATTGAATCCAGGTCCCTGGCGTTTGAGGCAGCAATGTTAACCACTGTGCTACCATTTTGCCCACTGTCCTTCAACTATAAGATACGATTCTGGAATGTGATAGAAAACTCTCCACTTGCCTGGATGAGTGTAGCTCCAAAACAACCCTCAACAAGAACCATCCAGAACAAAGTAATCTGCTTGATTGGCATCCCATCCACAAACATGCATTTACTTCATCACAGACTAACAGTTGCAGCATTATGTACCATCTACAAGATGCAATGAATGAACTCATCAAAGCTCCTTAGACGACATGTTCAAACCCACAACCACTATCATATAGGAGGAAAAGGGTAGTAGGTACTTGAGAACACCAGCACCTGTGAGTACTCATTTCAAACCACCCCCATCCTGACTTGGAAATATATTGCTGTTCCTTCACTGTTGCTGGGTCAATTCTTGGAAATTCCTCCCTAAAAACATTGTGGCTGTACCTACACAACATGGACTGCTATGGTTTAAGAAGACAGCTCACCACCACCTGTTCAAGGGCAATTAAGTTTGAGTAATAAAAGCTGGCCTAGCCAGCAATGCCCATATCCCGTAAATGAATTTTAAAAAGCAGATGGATGACAATGCAGCACTACTGTGGCACGAACAGTGTTCTTTGGTGTTTTTTTTAAATAGCATGAATACATTTTATTTCAGTCGTATATATTTAGCTCCAGTCACAGCCCTCTCTTAATGTGCCACAGCTGAGTATGACATAAATGGCATTAAGGATTCCCCCACCAGCACTATTCAAAGACTTCATCAATTTACAGGTTAGTTTCTGAATGGTTTCTTCTGGCTGTTGCTGCAATTTTACACACTTTGGGCAATTTACCCATACTTGTTTAAAGTTTTAGCAGTGTACAGGGAATGATCTGATTCATGCTGAAGTACTTTTTTGGTGACTTGAGGCTCATCAGCAATCAATTGCATCAGATACATGTCGTTTAGTGGTTCTCCCCCCTGGAATTGAACATGACTGAGAGAATGAGCCCATGCAGAGAAGACAAACATCTAGAAGGAGTGGGGAGCTGAGAAAAGGGCTCCTTAAGAAGCAATTCTCTTACCTAACTTCTGGCACAATCAAATATTCGAGTTGTCTTTGCTTCAAAAGAGGTGGAGACTTAAAACTGCTAATGGCTGTAGCCATGACAGCAATCTCAAACTAAGAGAAAAGCAGCATGCCTTTTGCTGTCAAAATGACTGTAGCTCTTTTTGTGCATCTGGCTCCTTCCAGGCTGCTACTAGAGCTATAAGAATATCTCACCCAGCCTGAGCTGGCATCTGCGCTAACCTTTCCTCCTTCCCTGTTCTTATCCAATATTTACTTCATCACAGACTAACAGTTGCAGCATTATGTACCATCTACAAGGTGCACTGAACGAACTCATCAAAGCTCCTTAGACAACATGTTCAAACCCATAACCACTACCATATAGGAGGAAAAGGGCAGTAGATACACCAGCACCTGTGAGTACTTATTCCAAGCCACCCATCACCCTGACTTGAAATATATTGCTGTTCCTTCACTGGATCAATTCCTGGAAATCCCTCCCTAAAAGCATTGTGGCTGTACCTACACAATGTGGACTGCTATGGTTTAAGAAGACAGCTATTCAAGGGCAATTAAGTTTGAGTAATAAAAGCTGGCCTAGCCAGCAATGCCCACATCCTCTGAATAAATTTTAAAAAGCAGATGGATCATGACAATGCAGCACTACTGTGGGCAAATTCTTCCACTAATTTAGCCTTAAAAAAGACATGCAACTGCTGCTGGCTGTAAGTGTGAAAATGCATGATGGCATCTCTTCACCTTTACTGCTTTCTCCCTCTTTCTTCACTGATTGGGAAGGCTGTTTTTTTAAATCTGTAAAGAAAAAGATCAAAGGGTTGGGTTAAGCAGAGAGGGGAAAAGACTATCAGCTGCTTCTAAGTCAAAGATATTGTAAAATATGAGGGAAAAGTTAGGTAAGAAGAGGAGAATTAAGCGTTTTGCAACCTTATCATCAATAACTTCAGCCTGCCAGTGCCTTTGACTTCAGTGATACCCATTCCTGTGATGGTCAACATGGTTCTTCCATGGAGACCTAGACATTCTGAGAACTATAATACCAGAAACAATTGTGGAAGACAGTACCTCAGTTGAGGATAATTCAACACCCAGTCAACCTCTGAACCCTATGTCGACTCCAGCTGAGGCAACTATAGACAACATCTAAACTAAACCAAAAACACCAGAAGTTGCAGTCAACACGGAAAATCAGATGCTTGAGTTTCACTGACAACCACCCAGAAATCGCATTTTCGAAAACAGCTAACAGATATGACTGTGCATATCGTGAATTTTGATTGTTAATGTTATATTGTGTTTCACTGCAGGAAGCTCAAATGTAAAGGGGGAGGAAAATATTATGTATTCATATGTGTTCCGAATTGGAACAAGGTCACTTCAAGAGTCCAATCATGTGGTGTATTGATAAAGTCATTGCCAGTTTAGGCAAGCTAACAGTTTATCCTAACGACCTCCATTCACTTTTCCAATAAAATTCTTGTTGGCTTTTGTATCTTTGTATTCTGTAAGCTTGTACATTAAAAATACCACAAGAATCAAATCCGAGAGCTTTCCAAAAAAGATTTGGGTAAAGTGTTTGAATGTACAGGCTGCAATGAAATAGCATTCAGTATTGCTGCTATGAACTACACAAATGTAGTGGGGTCTTTTAAAACAATCAGTTGGATTTCATCTTTGGGGGCGATAGTGAAAAGTTATATTAGTGTAACAAGTAGGCTTACATTAACACTGCAATGAAAATCTCCCAGTCCCAATACTCTATTGCCTGTTTGGTACAGAGGGAGAATTTAGCATAGCCTAATCAGCATATCTTCCCGACTATGCAAGGAAACAGGAGCACCAGGATAAAACCCACACAGACATGGGAAGAATGTGCAAACTCCCCAAAAACAGTGACACAAGCCAGGAATCAAACCCGGGTACTTGGCAGCAGTGCTAACCACTGTGTCACCAATTTGACTCCAAGTGGATTCTGTGCTTAAACTGATGTTAAAAAAAGCAACATACTGCAGGAACAGGAGGCTGTGCGCAGGCTGCATGCAGAAATGTAGTGGATCAGCAAAACTATTGGCTGGAAGGAACTGAATCATTATGTTTCTATCTTCAGCACAGAACAAAACCTTCTGCTTCTGCAGAATGCTGTTTCTTTCTCATCATTTGTAGTGTCAGCTTTCAACTAAATTCACTGTCACTTCACCATTCAAGAGTGAAATCAAACAGAATGACATGGAAATGACCCATAACAGTCTCAATAATAAGATAGAATTCTACATTTGGGTTTGAGTGGAAGAAGAATGAGTCATGAATCGAGGTTTTAAATTGAGGCAAAGCTGATTTTCGATGGGATGAGGCAGAAATTCATAACACAAAAGATGAAGCAGAATTGTTTTGGATAAAACTACAGGAATGGATTTTCAGAAGAAAACGCTCAATAAAATACAAAAGCTTTACATACCCATAAAGGTTAAGCGATCTACTTCTGTAATAAACAAGCATGGTTGACAAGAGAAGTGAGGGATAACATTTCTATAAAGTTAAAAGAAAGCATGTGGACTGGGATAAATACAAACCACAAAGGGATACAAGTTCTTGTGCTGGGGAGGTGTTGGGGCTCTCTCCACAAAGGAGATGCCATTTTTTGATTTCACCTTCCAGCTACTTCTCTATATTTGCTATGAGAAATGTTGATTCTTGAATTTATAACAACTGCCTGGCGTGTTTCAGGGCCAGAACAAATGAAAATACCTGGCAGCTGTGAAATAAAGCTTTAAAAAAAAGGGTGTTTCATGTTTCATTCATGTTACCTGTGACACAGAATGGGTATTCACGTTTTACCATTTATCTGATGCTGAATTGTTGGAAGCTTGTAATTTTAACATCAAGCTCTTTTGGCGTCTTTAAGCGATCTTAGTCCTTTGCTGAAACACAAGGTATTTTTGTTCTGTAAATCAAGTAGCCATTGTTCTGAAATCTTTGCTAAGATCATGCTTTGATTTAACCCATTTAAAGCTTTAAAATGTATTTATCTGTGTCACAAGTAGACTTACATTAACAATGCAATGAAGCCACTGTAAAAATCCTCTGGTCGCCACACTCCAGCTCCTGTTCGGGTACACCAAGGGAGAATTTAGCATGGCCAATGCAGCTAACCAGCTCATCTTTCAGCCTGTGGGAGGAAGCTGGAGCACCCAAAGGAAACCCACACAGATACAGGGAGAACATGCAGACTCCGCACAAACAGTGACTCAAGCCGGGAATCGAACCCAGGTCCCTAGTGCTATGAAGCAGCAGTGCTAACCACTGTGCCACCTACTTAAGCATGTAAATACACACAGCATTTCTGGTGATGATGGAACCACTCTTGAAGATTTTCAGGGGTCCATCCAATCCATGTTTTGCAAGATCAAGCCAGTGGTTGGTCTTTGTTCATGTGTGATTTGTTCTTGAGCATCTTCATCAGGGTGGGTTCCTTCTTCTTCCATTCTTGCATCAGTTTTTCACTAATATTGAATTCACTGCAGCACAGTCATTTGATGATTAAGCAAATCATAGAAACATTACAATGCAGAAAAACGCCATTTGGCCCATCAAGTCTGCACCAACCACAATCCCACCCAGGACTTACTCCCATATCCCCACATATTTACCCACTAACCCCTCTAGCCTACGCATCTCAGGGGCAATTTTAGCATGGTCTATCAACCTAACACACACATCTTTTATGACTTTATGACTTTTATCTTGAAACCAGCTTCATATTTCATTATTTTTATTGGAGAACTGATTTTTGTTCATCACTAGCCATGTGTGTGGATGTATTTTAAAATCCCATGCATCTTTTTGTCAAGATGACCTCTATCACTTGCTTGATCCCATGCGCTGATGTAAAGCATGTTTCTAAGATGAGAAATTGAGGCCGACTGCTATTGCAGGTATAACACGTCTTAGCAGAAAAGGCAATCAACTTATATGGCGGGTATAGGCCTAAATATGATTTCTGGCACTGAAAAAGTAAGATTTTCTTATACATTGGATTGACTTACATGCTGTGATATATGGAATAAATTGCTATCTATATCGGTCTTTGGAGGATGAAGGTAAGTTCAAGAGATATGAGGAAAACAAAATTAAAGTAAGAGGAATATGGTGTGGTGAAAGTATGGCTATTAAAGCTGGTCAGATCCCCGGAGCTGAAGGGTCATCTTGGATGTTATTTATCAGATATCTAGAAGGCATTTAGCAGGGTTCTACAGGTTGTTAAAAAAGATCTAATTACAGTCATGTATAGTAGATGGGACATTTGTTGAACAAAGCTATATCAATGCCTACATGACATTGCTGCTGATAACAATTGCTACCCACTAAAAATTTGCAGAAGAAATTTGTTAAGATTAAAAGTTTTGCCACAGGCTTTGGAACTCTGATATCAGCTCCAAATGAGGATCATGAGCCTGCTCTTGACAGTATGGAAAATGGTTCAACAATCCTCCTGTTTAAGGACAGTGGACAACTTTCAATTCTTCTGGCCCAGTCAGAGCACCGGCACCTCTGCATCCTCACCAGGAGAGATTGACGTAGCTGAGACAGATCAGGCATAGTAAAGATGCTGCAACATGGACACAGCCTCAAGCACATCAATGAAATAACTAGGTCAGCAGATATACAATTAGATACATAACAGCTGGAAAATGTTGACATCTGTTCAAACATTGCTGCAGCGAAGCAACAAGCTTGTGTCTGAAGCAGGAGAAGAGGCACTGGCATTTAGTTGTATTGAGGTGGATGCATTCTCAGATACCTTGTTGCCCTGATATAATATATCAGCTTTGAAGTATCCAAGTGTGATGGGCTTTACACAGTTACCATGGCAGCAAGTGATTTATTTTCATGAAGCTTGACACGTGGAAATAAGACTCACAACAACAAGTATCTGACAACTCTGAAGAAATAGTTTCATATGAATTCCACAGGTTCTGCAGTGCATTTCATTTTACGATAACATGCTTGCAACTAAAGGCCATAAATACATTATAGTCAACAATAAATCAAACTTCTTTCTGCAGAATGTGATTAGAATGTGACACACACTATCACTAGAAGTTGCTGAGGTAAACATTGTAGAGTCATTTAGGCAAAACTCAATAAATACATGAGGGAGAAGGAGACAGAAGGATATGCTGCTCAAGGTAGATGAATCACAGTGGGAGTAGGCTTATTTGGAATATAAAGACCAACATTGCCTTGTTTTAATGATTATTTTAATTAGAATTAGAATTTAATGAAATCCATCAATTCAACAAATTGTGTACTTTGCATGTACTTTCATTCATGTTAGCCTGGTGGTACAGCTGTTAGCACTGCTATCTCACAACACTTAGGGACCCAGGTTCATTTCCTGGTTTAGGTTATTGTCTGTGCAGAGTTTGCGTATTTTCCCTATGTTTGCATGTGTTTCCTTCGGGTGCTCCAGTTTCCTCTCTCAGTCCGTAAGATTAGGTGCATTGGCTGTGCTAAAATTTTCCCTTGGCATACCCAAACAGGCGCTGGCATGTGGAGACTAAGGGTTTTCACAGTAACTGCATTGTAGTGTTAATGTAAGCCTTCTTGTGACAAGCATGTTAGCCCTGGTGTCACCTGATACAGATATGCCATCTGCCAGTGCGTCTAGATTTCATCCTTCTATATTTTATTAGAAGGATTGAAGTATATTTTATTAAGAAGTGTTTCCATTTCCTAACACGAGCCTTTTCAATGGTGGCTCTGAGATCAGAAACTTAGAGGGTGCGAAAAACAGCACAGTACTCCATAGTTCCTATTGTCACCTAGACAGCCCAGCCTACATCAGCAATAAATATGTAAACTGGGGGATTTCTCACCATTTTGGTCACAAGTTGCAGTTTTTTTCATCCTTCTTGCTGGCTTCAGTTGTATTGAATTCCTCTATTTTTCGAGTATTCATTTTGTTTGTGGGTACAGTTCCATCACAAAAATCTTTTGTTCATTTATGGTGAAAGGCAGGACCTGAAAATGCAGAAAAGTTGCCAAATTATTTGGTCAGAAATAGGTTAGCATTGAGAATTTGAACTTCCACAGCAATTCAGATAGATTTTAAGTTTAGATCTTCCTTAGCTTTTTGCCCATCTTTTGAAGATTCGTGAGTTGTTTTGCAGAGACGAGGAATGTTAGACCAGTTCTTAAATTCTAAAAGAAAACAAAAATAATTAATTGAAAGCAACTGAACTGCTCGCTATTCTACCTCATCTGTCAATACATGGAAATGACTAATCTTTCATAAAGAAAAAAATGTTAGAAACTTAGCTTAAAAGGCTACTGCTCCCATTTAGTGAGTACTTACTATAAACCTTGTAATATTGTTGTCGATACAAAGTGTCGGTACTTCGACTGTAATCATTCATGGTGAACCTAATACAGTAAGTGATAATTATAGTGTTACAGTTGTCAGTAAATAAAGTGTGAATAGTCCATCAAGTTTTATCTTGCATCTTATGAGTGAGTTTACAATTCTTAGCAAATACCTGTTACATTATATTCACGGGAGCATTTGAGATCTTCTTGGAATTCTCTGAGCAAGGCGGCCCAGTGGCACAGTGGTTAGCATTGCTACGTCATAGTGCCAGAGACCCAGGTTTGATTCCCGGTTTGGGTCACTATCTGTGTGAAGTTGGCAAGTTTTCCCTTTGTCTGCATGTATTTCCTTCGGGTGCTCAGGTTTCCTCCCACAGTCCGGAAGAGGTATTGGTTAGGTGCATTGGCTGTGTAAAATTTTCCCTTGACATATCCAAACAGGTGGAGACTAGGGTTTTCACAATAACTTCATTGCAGTGTTAGTGTAAGCCTAGTTGTGCGTTAATAAATAAGCTTAAAACTTTCAAACATTAAACTTTTATCAATTTATAGTGGCCACAATGCTGCAACGATTGAAAGGCATTAGGGAGGGTTCACCGGACTTGCACTTGTCCATACTGGAGGTTGAAATAATTCAAAATCTATTCCAGCACTGTGTGCCCTACTTGGAATTTCAAAGTTGTGTGAATAGCCATCAGAAGTGTATCTGTACAACCAACTGAATTGAAGCTGGTCAAGTATTCACATCTTAGACTAGGACATTACCTGTGCAGTAGGCTGAGATTAATGTTCAAGGACTCCTTGAAAGTGAACCTCAGAAAATATGTCACGGTCATTGTGGATTGGAGTTAAAGAAAATACACATGAAACTTGGAAGTGATCTCAAGCAGTGACACTTTTTTTTGAACAATAAAAACCAGAAAGATAAGACACTCCCAACAAGTTTGAGACAATTCCCCCTTGCCTGTACTGTGGAAAGCCATGCAGGTTTGCAATGAGGTTGCGCAGCAATTTTAGAACATACAACAAGAAACAATTACCTTTGATCATGACAGGAAACTGATGATGATTTCCGTCCTTTATATCAGGGACTATATGTCCTGCTTATACTTTCAATCCCATACAAATATGGCTTTTCAGAAAGAAAGCTCACTTCATCCATATTTATCCATCATTTCCCTCCTTTTTACTTCAAGAACATCTTATCCCTACTTTGTCCAATACTTTCAAATTTCCGTTTCTCTCTTTTTATCAAGAATCTAGAATTTATTAATAATAGCAAAGTTTGAATCCATCTAACCTCATACCTGTGTTTTCAGCAAAATTTTCTCCCCTTATGTTAGCGCTTTAGCACTTGTGTCTGTTTACTCACACTCTAATTATTCTGTTAGTCCTAAATCATTTCTGCAAATTCAACAAGCTCAGCCAATTACGTAATCTCATGTATATATGTGTGTAATTTCATGTATTCACCCTCTCACATTCATCCAGGCAAGAGTAATCCATTACACTCCTGATTATGCTGAGTAAACTCTGGATGGGCTTTGGGGAGTCAAGAAGTGAGTTCCTCTATGCAGAATTCTCAGCCTCTGGCTACTCTTGCAGCCACAGTGTTTAGATAGAACATAGAACATAGATGTCTGGTCTAGTTCTGCTTCAGGTCAACAGTGAGCATCTAGATGTTGGTAACGAGGAGTCAACAATGGTAATGCCATTGAATGTCAAGGTACGATGGTTAGATTCCCTCTTCTTGGACATGGTCATTGCCTGGTACGTATGTGGCACAAATGTTATTTGCCACTTATAAGCCCAGGCCCAGATATTGTCAGGGTTGTGTATAAATGGGCATAGACTGCTTCAGTATTTGAAAGAATCATGAAAGGTGCTAAACATTGTGCAATCTTCTATGAACATCCTCAGTTTTGACCTTATGATCGAAGGAGGGTCATTAATAAAGTAGGTGAAGATAGTTGAGCCAAGGGCATGGCTGAGGAACTCCTGCAGTGACATTTTCACTATAAACATTGTGCATTATTTGTCTGGTTTGTAGCAAATTGATTTTTGAAAACAACTATTATGGCACAATTTAACATTTTTCCACTAAAACAAAGGAATAAAATTATTTAACTCAAACTGAAATTAAAGTTACAATAAGTCAGTGATACAAAATCAAGTGTAAATGGGCCTTTTCACTTCACTCTCTTTCTATGTGTATTCAGATACAACAGGCAGAATTTTAGTTGCCACCATTGGGATGAAATGTAGTTCTAGAGGTTGGAACTGCCAACATTAGCATCCTGAGGGAGATTTTGGAGGAGTCAGCCAATGAACTGCCTTCCTCTGGAAGCCCCATCCAGTTAAAGATGATGTATGGGCTCCTGGGTTGATAGGACAAACATAAGGCCACCCAGCACAGAAAAACAGGCAGCCTCACCATCAAATGGAAGCACAAGGGCACCTCCATTCCAAATTGTGATGTATCTGCTCAGAGCTTTGACTCTGCGTGAATAGAAGACAAATTTATTGTGTGAACAAGTACGATGCATAAAGGTTTCCTCTGATTCAGTAATCCATTAGCCTCTTTAAATTCCTATTTTTCAGCTTCTAGCAGTTTAGCTTGTAACAATATCTGGTTTTCTTTTTCAAAATTAGAAACACAGAAAATAGGAGTGGGAGTCAGCTTTGAGCCTGTTCCAACATTCAACATGAACATTTTCAAAGGCCAATGGAAACTAGTCTGAAAGGGACACCCAAAGCAGGAGAGAAATCCCTTACTTAAGCCAATTCCCTTACATGTTCACCAGTTTCTGCAGGGAGCTAGGAGATTACAAGACTGGTTCCCTGCTGGTTACGATGGGTACCCCCTGAGGGTATAATCTAGCATCCTTCTAATGTTGTCTGGATTGTGTAGCCAGCATACTGGAGACTTATTGAACTAGGAGATCATCAGGAGATGGCTAGTAGTCTCCCAACAGCAGACCACGTGGCTATCAGAGCCAAAGCTTCCATTCAATGGGGAAGACACTGTGTTAGTAAAAGCTCACAACCAGGGTTGTGACTGTAAGTGTGGTGGGTTTTTCTATTCAATAGCCTTAACCCCCCTTATTTGTGACCAAATCAGAACTCCTAGTAATGGCAAGATCATTGACATGCATATAAAATGTTATTATTTTGCACACTGATTTCATCACTATTAGTTTACTCCACAACATCCCGGTTTCCTTATTGGAATTGGCTGCTCAGTATGTATGGAATGAATCAGGAGTGGTGTGGCCAATTAGTAGCTAACAATTCAGCTTTTTGATTGCCATTGCAATTCAGTATTGATTTCCTGGTGTGACAGAAAATCATTAAAAGATATCATAGAAATAAACATCAACTAAAAATCAGTACAAGGAGAAAGACTAAGACTGTAAAAGTCCTTACCATTATGTGGTATTAAGAGACTGTGGCTCTTAACTACAATATCTAGCAGTGTGAGAACTAGAACAAAATAAATACAAAAAGCAGTTACATTTTCATTACATTAAACCTTCCAATATATGGGCTCTGCTTTCATCAATCCAAGCAAGATAATTCTGAGTTACATGTATAAACTTAAAACAGTAGTGTTAAGATGCCCAGAAATGATGTTGGCCCTTTCAAGCACATTCAAATGTTAATTAAAAAGGATAACTATGGTAGTTTAGGTATGGTAACATTGATTGGAAACAAGAATTACTAATCAAAAATACAACTTTGAGAACTCATTCAGCTTCTCAACTGAAAATGAAACCTTAATAGAAGCAAAGGGAATGAATTACAGTATTGATGTGAAACACAAGGACTTGTATTTTGAAGTTAGTGGTGAAAGGAAAATGCTCTCTACTGACTTCAGTAAAGCTGCCTATAAGCCTATAGAGGCCTCTACAGCATCAGTTTTCTTTATTCCAACAAGTCTTTGAATCTAGCACTATCAGCGGGGTTCAGCAACAATGCATGCAGCAATCTGACTGATCAGCCATTCTGATTGGAGAGTTCTCACATGGCAATGTATGAAGTAGTGTTACAACTCATATCTTAGAAAGAGTAGAGAAACAGAATTGAGGATTGGGTCAAATTATGGAATTGAAAAAGAAGATGAAATATAATGGATAAACTAAAATATAAAATGGCCCAGATGGCCTTCCCACTACTGCCCAGCCTACCACTACACCCTCACAATTTTAGGATGGGATTTGACTCTTGGAGCTGCTTGTGGGAACTGGTAGGTAGTGCCAAGATGCCTGGTGGGTATTACAAAAGAGCCAGACTGGCACTGCCCAAGGGGCATCCCCCTGCCTTCAGCCTCCCTGCAGGGCCTTAATGGCCTCCTGTTCCACTGGCGAGGCCAACATGGCTGTTCCCCATTCATGGGATGCAGGTATTTTCCTTGACAGAGAATATCTCCTGGCAAGGCCATAAAGGCAAGTGAACCCAGACAATTGAGCGGTGGGCTCACTAAACACATGCTAATCAACATTAAAATATATTAATAAAGTTTATTCAGTCTCTCACCCATTTCCAGTGAGAGACTAACCTTCTTTTCTCATAAGATAATGAGAGCTGAGAAATGGGGCATCATCCTGATTTCTCAGTTTTTGCATGATTTTACCGGCCTAGGGGCAAGTCAATAAAATTTTGCCCAATACGTTATCAAGAGAAAGTTATCAAAATGTAAAAATTGCAAGGCCGTAGGGAAAGAAAGAAGGAAAACTTAAACTTTTACTTTTATTCATTCATTCCATGACAGCATTGCTGACAAGGCCTGAAGTTATTCCCCTCCCCTATGCTACTGAATGCTGTGCTCAGTCATTTTAGGGTGCAATTAAGAGTAAACCACATTACAATGAGTCTGGAGTATTACACATGCCTAATGTTATAGCTCATACGTTTTAGAAATTCTTAGTTTTAGACATTGAATTTTAAATGCAAGTTGAGTGGGAGAACAACCTTGGTAAATATCTAGAGGCTGACAAATCACACATGCTTAAAATAATTACAAATCAAAAGATAACTTCAATGGATGATCCTGACTCAAAACATTGGCTCTATTCTCTCTCCACAGATGCTGTCAGACTGCTGAGATTTTCCAGCACTTTCTGTTTTTATTTCAGACTCCAGCATCTGTGGTAATCTTGCTTTTATCTGGGTAACTTGTATTTCTTGAATGAGCTCAGAGTAAAAGAGTAAGAGTCGTGAAACAGCAGGTGAGCTGACTTAGCTATGAAAACTGGTGACGTGAAGTCTGCAGTTATTCCAGTAAAGGATGTGTTATTCATGTGGTTTCTCAGAATTGAGGAAAGCTTTAGAATTAAAAGATAGTTAATTTACATTTCTAATTGGGACCAAATGGTTTCCTTCTGCACTGTAGTGATTCAATGATATTCTATGAAATAACAAGTTGTACCTGAAGTAGGGTAAATATTGGATCTATCATCCATGATACAGGGTTTGATCAGGTATTCAGTTCAAGACAAAGTTAGAAAGGAGAAAAGCTATTGGAAGATTTGTTTAGCTGGAAGCTAAAGAAGAAAAATCTACAATAATCCCATCAATGAAAGACAGTTAACTTTTTTGTAATTATAATTCTAAAAGTAATCAGCTTGATTGCCATTTGAAACTATGAGGGGATATTGAAAACAAAGAGAGCTTTCTGATGTTTTAAGCCATTGCATAGGAGTCACAGGGAGGGCCATGCTGGATTTGTGGAATACAGAGTCATGAAGTTTTAAAGGAAAGTTGAAGTGTCCATTAGTCAAAAGCTGATGGAAGACCCCCACGAAATCTTGCACCTTAGAAAATAGCTCAGATGCTGAAGGGAAATTAGAAAGAGAGAGCTGTGATGTGCCTTTTGGGTTGTCTCAGGAAATGTGAATGAACTGCCAAGATTTTGTAAGGTAAGGTAACTCTTGGGAGTGTGGTGGTGGTGGTGGGATGTTGGTGGGGGAAATGAGGAAAGGCTGGAACAAAAAAGTCGAACTGAGTTCATTGTATAAGTAATTAAAAACGATAGTGTTAATAATGCTTGTTTAATTAATGTTTTTGATATACAATAAAGTATGCTTTTTTTAAAAATGGTCCAATCTTGTAGCTCTTTAGGTTAATTGCTGGGTATTCCGATTTCTTCTTTAAACCTTACCAGTCCCTAACAGGATCATAACAGGAGTCACATATGGGTCGGACCAACTACAGAGTATGAATAAATCATATGGAAATTCAATGACAATCCAATAGATTTTTTAGTTGTAATGACTAAGAGTAGCTTTTCATTTTGGATTTATTTAACTAAACTTCAATTACCCTGCTACCATGCTGGGAATTTAACTCTGTGACATAGTTACAATGCATTGAGTGGTCAACATTTTGTGTATGGGGGTGCTGGGAGGGAGGTTTAATTAAATATCTTTCCATTGTGTGATTAAGTGTTTTAAATGAATCAGACAAGTGGATTAATTGTAACAGTACACTCTCGGAATTGTGATAACAACTGCACTAACTCCTTTCATAGATCAAACCAAGTCTTCAACACTGAAAATCCTCTAATGATTCAGGATCATTGCTGTTTGTGGAATACAGTGCGATCCCACAGCTGCAAGAAATCATATGAATCAGTGAAGATGCTGCATGTGCTGTATGGCTAATCCCTGAGCAGCACTCTGAAAAGCATCAATTAGTGGCCTATATTATATGGTCTTATGGAGTAGCCCATACGTTTCTGCCAAACACGATAGCTAACATCGGGCAAAGACTTAAGCATGTTCAGCCTGTCAGTTTTAATAACTAAATTTTCCTCTGAATATCTTGTCATTTCATCCTGTTCTATCTTATGATAATGGAAAAAAAAAGTATTGAGAATGTGCCTTATCAAACAAATAGTATTCATCCTGGTTTAGTCTTCATTTGATTTTGCAAGAATCAATGACAATATATATAGGTCTGCTCTCCCTCCCCATCAGAAACAGGACCAACCGTTCTCTCCCAACCTCAACACAGATACAGGCTCAACTCCAGCCTCCCTGCACCTCCTTCCAAGCAGTTACAACTGGCCTCAGAAAGACAGACCCAATAATCTCCACTGGTCTAATGTCTGGAGTTTTTCTTCAACAAGCTAGCAAATTTACCAGACATAAAGCAAAGAAATCTGAATAAAAGTAGAAAATGTTGGAAATATTCAGCAGCTTCTGTGGTCAGAGAAAGAGATTTAATGTTTAAGGTCAAGGATCTTTCTTCAGAACTGTTCTGATGAAGTATCATTAACCTAAAATGTTAACTGTGCTTCTCTCATTGCAGATGCTGCCTGCCCTGTTGAGTTTTTTCCAGAATTTTTTATTGTTATTTCAGAACAATTGTTATTTCTTACCAGTTTCCCTCATGTTGCACTCAGGACTCAGTTGCACTCAAACTCTAAGATGTTCTGTTTTACTCCCAGTTTGAATCTGGAATGGCCCTGACACTAAAGCATAAATGAAATAATGCATACGATTCTTTTTCTCTTACATTTTCAAATGTTATTGCAGATACAACTCTTTCTAACACCTGTATATATGATATCAGCATCGCGTTACATACTAGCTTGTGGCCAGAATTTTGTCTTAACATTAGGGCCTGATTAAAATTTAGCCACATTCATCTTTCTTGACAGCAAATTGACCCTCGTTTCTTCAAGTACACCTCACACACTCAATACAGAACTGGAACTTATTATTGTGAATCATGCAAGTCAAGAACTTCAAGGAATTCAGCAATTTAATCTCTTGTTCAACTTCCTTGAGTACTAATTAACAATCTGAAAGGAATTAAAAATAAGTCTAATAAACTAAGGAAACTTGTTATTAAGCTTTACTTTTTTCTCTATATTTCTTGACATTCAAAACTTACCAAGCCAGTATCATCTGCTCTTCCATATTTCAATATTGCTTGAAGTTTAGAAGAGTGAGGGGTGAACTTATTCAAAAATAGAAGATCCTGAGGGGACTTGACAAGACAGATGGTAAGATTTCTTCTTGCAGAGGGTGGTGAATCTCTGGAATTCTGGCCTAAAGAGATGTGGATTTTGGACCATTAGAACTATTTAAAGTGAAGGTGGATAAATAATTGAAATGGCCAAAGGAAAGGAGCTAAGGCCAGCATAGATTAGCCATGATCATATTGAATGGCACAGAAGACTTGAAGAGCCTGGTGGCTGACTCCTGCTTCTATTTCTTGTGTTGAAAATAGGAATTTGCTAAGTGCCATTCCCTTACCTTTTCCCCATATCTCTGCATTTTATTTTTCCTCTTCAGATAATGATCCCATTCTCTTTTGAAAACTTTGATTAAACCTGCCTCCTTCACATTTCCAGGCTGTGCATTCCAGATCCTAAAGTGAAATTTTATTCATTTTTATCACAAGTGGGCTTATATTAAAATTGCAATGAAGTTACTGTGAAAATCCCCTAGTTGCCTTACTCCAGTACATGTTTTGGTACACTGAGGGAGAATTTTGCATGGCCATTGCACCTAACCTGCACATCTTTGGACTGTTGGCATTTGCCTGACGAAGACGAAAGTCGAAAGCTCGCAGATTTACTATCAAATAAATCAGTTGGATTTAAAATTGATGTTGCTAGATTCTTACCCTGTTGGAGGAAACCAGAGCACCCGGAGGAAACCCATGCAGATACGGGGAGAATGTGCAAACTCCACCCAGACAGCGAACCAAGTCAGGAATCAAACCCAAGTCCCTGGCACTGTGAGGTAGCATGCTAACAATGCTTGCTGTGTGAATTTTTTTTTCAAATTGCCATTGTTTCTTTTACTTTAAACCTGTGCCTTCCAGTTCTTGATCCTTCCATTAATAAGAACAGTTTCTCCTTATCGACTCCGAGGCCTGGGAAAGGATGGAAGAGATACAAAATATTAGGGTCTGTGTTTTCAGGGGCACCCAGGTCCAACTCACAGCTTTTGTCTTTATTGGCAGCACCATCGCTCTCAAGTGGCTATTCTATGGCCTGTGCACTCACACACAAGCACATGGTGGGCTACCTGTTCAGGGACAAAGTTCCAGTGCCCGAGATTGATTGCCTGAAGCAAGAGCCCAAATCCATGTTGCCATTTGTTTTCCCAACTAGAGTTCATTCTGGGTAATGTATTCTGCCCTTGGCATCACTCTCACTCTCCTGCACAGGCACTGGCTAACTAAGGACTACAGGAGCTCCATCCCATCATGATGGCAGAATGGGCAAGCTGATGAGTTACAGCTGCAACAACAGCCAGGCCGCTGGAGTATTAAGCAGTGCAAAGAAGAAGCACATCTTGCCAACTTCACAGTTGTCCTGAAGTTCTTCCCAGTGGAAGAAAGGAAGCAACGAAAAGATTGAGTGAGAGTGAAAATGAATGTGAGATTATGTATTTATTTATTAGTGCCAGAAGTAAGGCTTACATTAACACTGCAATGGAGTTACTGTGAAATTCGCCAAGTTGTCACATTCCGGCACCTGTTCAGGTCAATGCACCTAACCAGCACATCTTTCAGAATGTGGTAGAAAACCCACGCAGACTCAGGGAGGACATGTAAACTCCACACAGACAGTGATGCAAGCCAGGATTTGAACCTGGGTCCCTTCAGTGTGCTGCCCAAGGTGTGTGAGTGAACGTGACAGAGAGCGAGTGAGAGAGAACCTAAGGCTGGAAGTGAGCAAACACACAGGGATAGATTCTCCTCAGGGAGTACTCACACACACCTTGCCACTACTTCTCTTCCTGCCTCAATAAAAACCTGTGCACACACCAGGCTGAGAGAGGAGGAAAACCCAAGGTGAAAGACAACTTGCTTCCAACCACCACTTTTGTGTGAATTACAACATCTGTACTTAATAATTCTTGGCTGACAGCCAGATATATCTTAAAGTAAGAGAACTCCAGTTTAAATGTATTTATTAATGTCACAAGTAGGCTTACAATAACACTGCAATGAAGTTATGTGAAATTCCCCAGCTGCCACACTCCGGTTGGGTAAACTGAGGGAGAATTTAGCATGGCCAACGTGTCTAATTAGTTCGTCTTTCAGACTGTGGGAGGAAACCGGAACACCCAGAGGAGAATGTGCAGACTCCATACAATGACCCAAGCAAGGAATCAAACCTGGTCCTTGGCATTGTGAGGCAACAGTGCCACCATGCCACCCAGAAGCTCCTGTTCCCCAGAAGTATTGTTTGATTGACAGTTCAGGCTCTCTGATCTCTGTAGTCAATTCCATAATGTGTCTTGACACAAGTTCAGCAGTTTCAGGTTTTGGGGTTTGTTAAAATTCAAAGGGCCTAGATGATTTACACTTTTATTAGCTTGGTCCAAACCCTTTTTTTTAATGGGAGAGCATTGTTGTTGGATTTCATTATTTTTTTCAGTATTGTTTTTACACATCCCACAGACATTTTTGTTCTAGAGACTGCAGAATGTGCCAATGGTCAATGAAATACCAGACATTCTTGTAGGGGACATAAGAGGACATAAAGAGTGATTGGGAGGTCAGAACAAGAGAGGACATAAGGAGTAGGCGGAGGCATGGATGGAGCATGGAGTGTATTTAGAGGGTAAAAGGGGCTAGGAGGGTAAGGGCTGGATGGGCTTTCTTTTCCCCACTGGGATAAAATTATATGGCGCTAAGATGGGTCTTTTAAACAGCAGCTCCAATGGTTGCCTTCGCACATCTTTCCGAGTCAGTTGACCCAACTCTAGTCTGCAATTTAGTCCCAACAATGAAAATCTGCCTTTTCAGACGCTTTCCCCCAAGGCAGACAGAATGAGCCAGGAATTTCTCAGTTCCCCCTACCCACCTTAAGGATAGAAATCCAGGCCTGCAAATCCATGCTCAGTGAGGCCAGATGCTCCTTTCCCTGATGGTAAACTCGGCTCTTGAATTTCACTAAGGCTTGCTCTGCGCCCTTGTCCCTAAGGTAATCAGATCACATCTATTTGCCACAAGGCAAAATTAGAAAGAAGTCAAGTGCCCCCTCTATTACTCCATTTTACCTTGAATTAAAGGAGACATTTTAAAATATAACCATGTTATAAAAAATTACATTTATAACAATAACTTGATGTGCCATCAGTCAGAGACAAGAAAAAGCAAGGTGCTTTTTAGCATTTTGCAAAGGTTAAATTCTGAGCTAAATGTTGTAGATTGTTGAGTGCCAAAGCTTGCACTCAGACTGAAGCCTGCTGATGAGCTCATCGTTAAAGTGTTTCAGTTATCATTTTGAAATCAGTTAAACTTGAACCGTGGAAAATCTGCAACAAAATAAATATTGCTCATTGAAAACCTGATGGGAAGATTCTCCCAATCTAGTGGAATACCAACAATACTTCAGCAAAAACTACTGTTGGAAGGAAGTAATTTTTTCCAATTATAAATGAAATACCTCAGTAAATGTTTCTCAGTGGGAAGAATGAACAATACTTGTATATTAAGCACATAAAATAACCTCTCTTTAGGAGTTAAAAGAACAGATTTACGGTGCAAAAATTCTCAGAATGTGGGTATTCATAATAAACATGGTATTAAATGCCCATCTCTAATTGGTCTGTGAAGGTGCTAAGACAACTGAACGAGCTGCCAAATCATTTCAAATTGCAATTAGGAGTCAATCACAGTGGTGTGAGATTAGAGTCACATAGAGGCCAGATTAAGTAAGAACAGCAGATTTCCTTCCCTAATGGGCATTTTAAAGTGATTGTTTTTTAAAAAGAAAATCAAATAAGCTCAGGGTCATTTTCTTAACTGAATTTTTTTTTATTTATTGAAAAATGGGATCTAAGATGCTGTGGTGAGATCTGAACTCTCATTCTCTGGATTATTAAACCAGGCTTTTGGATTGGTAGTCCAGTAACATAAGGACTATTATACAGCTTTCATTTTCACAGATCGATGATCAACAAAAACATTAAAACTGTCACAATCCTAATTGTGTATTTACATCCATCAGAAAGGATTGAATGGGGTCTCAGTTTAATGGTTGCAATCTCAACTAAGCAATGTTCCTTCAATGCTTTTTCTCAAGGGCAATTAGAAATTGGGCAATAAATGATGGCCTTGCTATTCTGTGCAAGATTTTAAAATGAAGTGTAACCTTAACTATATGCTTAAATTCTGGAGTTCAGCGAACTTCCTCCAAGTTGTATATGCAGCAGGACAAACTACTTTAGTGCCACACTGGAATGTCTTTGATTCACTGATGCTGCTTGAAAATGTTGAGTATCAAATGATTTCCAGAGAAATATTTTCATGCAGAGTGTCTCATTAACCTGAAGATTCTTTCTGAAATTACATTTTAATCTCATTTGATGACATTGGGAAGACAATGACCCATTGGTATTATTGCTAGACTATAAATCCAGAAACTCAACTAATGTTCTGGGAACCATCAAGGCAGATAGTGGTATTTGAATTCAATAAAAAAAATCTGGAATTAAGAATCTACTGATGACATGAAACCATATTGATTGCCAGAAAAAAACCATCTGGTTCACTAAAGTCCTTTAGGGTAGGAAATCTGTTGTCCTTTCCTGGTCTGACTTCAACTGTCCTCAGGCAACTAGGAACGGGCAATAAACACTAGCCAGTCAGAGATGATATAGAGATGCCGGCTTTGGACTGGGGTAAGCACAGTAAGAAGTCTCACAACACCAGGTTAAAGTCCAACAGGTTTATATGGTAGCAAACACCACTAGCTTTCGGAGCACTGCTCTGTCATAGGTAATTGGGAGTTCTGTTCACAAACATGGCTTATAAAAACACAAACTCAATTTACAGAATGCTGATTGGAATGTGAATCTTTACAGCTAATCAAGTCTTAAAAGTACAGACAATGTGAGTGGAAAGAGCATTAAGCACAGGTTTAAGAGTTGTGTATTGTCTCCAGACAGGACAGTTAGTGAAATTTTGCAAATCCAGACAAGTCGTGGGGGTTACAGGTAGTGTGATATGACCCCAAAATCCAGGTTGAGGCCACCCTCATATGTGCAGAACTTAGCTATCAGTTTCTGCTCAACAACTCTGCGCTATTATGTGCTCTGAAGGCTGCCTTGGAGAACGCTTACCCAAAGGTCAGAGGCTGAATGCCCGTGAATGCTGAAGTGGTTCCCAACAGGAAGAGAGCAGTCTTACCTGGTAATTGTCGAGTGGTGTTCATTCATCTGTTGTCATACATCTGCTTGGTCTCCCCAACGTACCATGCCTCAGGACATCCTTTCCTGCAGTGTACAGGTAGATAACGTTGGTTGAGTTGCAGGAGTATGTACCATATATCTGATGGATGGTGTTCTCATGTGAGATGATGACATCTGTGTCAGCAATCCGGCACATCTTTCAGAGATTGCTGTGGTAGGGTTGTGTGGTGTCGTGGTCACTGTTCTCCTGAAGGCTGGATTGTTTGCTGCAGATGATGGTCTGTTTGAGGTTGTGCAGTTGTTTGAAGGCAAGAAGTGGGGTGTGGGGATGGCCTTGGCGGAATGTTGAAGGCTCTGGAGAAGATGTTCTGGCTTCTTTGCTCCGAGCAAGTACTGGACAACTAAGACTACTCTGTCCACCATGTCCTGTGTTTGTGTTCTGAGGAGGTCGATGTGGTTTTTCACTGTGGCGCATTGGAACTGTCAATCGATGAGTCGAGTGCCATATCCTGTTCTTGTGAGGGCATCTTTCAGCGACTGGAGGTGTCTGTTGCGATCCTCCTCATCTGAGCAAATGCTGTGTAGACGAAGGGCTTGTTTGTAAGGGATGGCTTTTTTAGCATGTTTAAGGTGGAAGCTGGAGAAGTAGAGCATCGTGAGGTTATCCATGAGCTTGCAGTACAATGAGGTGCTGAGGTGACTGTCCTTAATGAAGATGCTTGTGTCCAAGAATGCAACCAATTCCAGAGAGTAGTCCATGGTGAGTCTGATGGTGGGATGGAACTTGTTGATGTTAATCATATAGTTGTCTCAGTGATTGTTCATTATGAGTCCAAAGGAAGAAAATGTCAACGATGTATCTAGTGTATAGCATCGGTTGAAGATCCTGTTCAGTGAAGAAATCTTGTTTGAACCTATGTATGAAGATCTTGGCACATTGAGGTGCAAATTTAGTCCCCATGGCTGTTCTGTGTGCCTGAAAGAAGAACTGGCTGTTAAAAATGAAGACATTGTGGTCCACGATGAAGCAGTCGTCAGCGTTGAATACTGAGGGTAGTTGCAGCAGTGCCATTGTCGTGGAGGATGCTGGTGTAGACTGCCGAGACATCCATTGTGATGAGGAGTAATCCTGATTCAGCTGCTCCATGTGTGCTGAGTTTCTGTAGGAAGTCCATAGTATCACAACAAAAGCTGGAGGTTTTTTGTACAACGGATTTCAAAATGCCCTCGACATAGCTGGAGAGGTTCTTGCACTGGGTCCCATTGACCAATATGATGGGATGGCTGGGTGTGTGTTTGCCTTGTGTATCTTTGGGAGACAGTAGAGATCTCCAACATAGGGACTACGTAGGATGAGAGGACAGAGGGTTCTCTGAAGATCCGGATCAAAGGTTTCGATCAGAGCGTTGAGTTGACGGGTGTGTTCTTTGGTTGGATCTACTGGTAACTGTCTGTAGTGTTCCTTATTTGTTTGGTTGTCAGTACATTTCTTTGCAGTAATCCGTTCTGTTCAATATGACAATGGCTACTGGTTTGATGACAATATTGTGGTTGGTCTTGAGAGCACAGATGGCATTGTGTTGTGCTTGGATGATGTTTCAGGCTGTCTTGAAAGTGCAGCTGATGAATTTGGTGTTGACACACCTCCTGATGGCTTGGGCATACATGTCAAATCGAGAGCAGCAGTCTTCCGGAGGAGTCCAATTCGATTCTTTCCTCTTCAGTTGCTCACTACAGATCTCTCTATCAGCTATTCCGGTTCATTGGCTGTCTCATTATGTTTGTTGTTGGCCTCTTGGGGTTTGTGGAAGAACTCCCGCTGCCTCATTCGCCTGATGAATTCTTCTGTGTCATTGAGCAGAGACTGATAGCCAAGTTCTGCACACATGAGGATGGCCTCAACCTGGATCTTGGGCTCATGTCACACTATCTGTAGCCCCCACGACTTGCAAAATCTCACTAACTGGCCTGTCTGGAGACAATACACGTCTTTTTAACCTGTGCTTAACGCTGTCTCCACTCACGTTACCTGTACCTTTAAAACTTGATTAGCTGTAAAGATTCACATTCCAATCAGTATTCTGTAAATTGAGTTTGTGTCTTTATATGCCCTGTTTATGAACAGAACTCCCACTTACCTGATGAAGGAGCAATACTCTGAAAGCTAGTGACGTTTGTAATATAAACAGGGCCTAGTTTTAAGGCTGATAAAATTGGATATCCTAAATTAAAGAATTGGGCATATTAAAAAGCAAACACAGTCAAACCTCAGGCAGGCCAATTGTACAATACACAAACCTGTCTGGGCCTGATTCGTCAATCTCCCATCAAAGGTCGTTGCATCTTACTGATACTCAGCAGAAGATCATTGCACCCCATTAAAATGCACTAGCCTATTGTTAGAAGCCTAGATCGGGCCAGACTTTCTGTCACCACAAGTTCCTGCAGTTGGCTTAATCTGATAACAGGTTACATGTAAGCAACAGCATAGAGATGGACACCTGGGGGCGGATCCTGGTGTCCTGTCAGGCAGACATCAAGAAACCCACTGGATATTGGAACCCCCTCCTGGGACTTCATTGGCCGAAAGCCAGAGAAGTTTCTAGAAAGGCAAGCATGCAGGCGATAAAGGAACACTTTTTCAGACACCAAGAGCGAAGACTCAATGAAGGAGGCGAGCCTTAACCATTCAGAAGGCTGACCAGGGAAGGAAGAAGACGCTGCCATCGAGACTCACTTTCATGACGACAGACCAGAGGGACTCAGAGAATCGAGCCTGCAGTCTTAACCAAACCATCTTTGTGGGTAGTAGATCTAATTTTGGAGTATCCTCTTATTTTATGTGGGTAGTTTAAGGGTTTGTAGTGTTATTGTTAATAAATTTGTTGAATCTTTATTTGTGTTTGTCCTTTGTCCATCTTGCAAATAAGGGCACTAGGATAAAACACTGGAGTAAGCAAACTGATCGAAAGCATCACAGATTTTAAAATTACAAAATGTTTGCTCCCAAATAAACCTGTTGGACTTTAACCTGATATTGTGAGACTTCTTACAGTCAGAGATATCCATGCCCTACAAATGAATAAAAAGCTCTGGGGTCTGAACCAACCATATATTGACTTACTTACACTTGAATTCGAACAGCAGGCTTGATAACCTTTTTCAATACGTCTTCAACTTATTTTATTTTCAAGAGGCAGAAAGGGTATAGATAAGCAATAATTCATCTATAGATTTAATTCCTCAATTAAAATGAGTCTTGTGATGATCAGTGGGCTATAAAGTTCAGACATCTGACAGACCTGGCCAGAGACAAAGACAACTGACCCAATCTTCAAATCTTTGCGGATGATAAGAATAATAATTGTAAAAACAGTAATAAATTTTTAGCTTGTAAAGAATGGAGTATCTACTTTATTGGCTTAATCCCGACAAAAATTAAACAGAAGCTTTTCTTCATTTAAGGGAAACTATATATAGAATTGTTATCTTTATAGTGATAAAAATGGATAAAGATGCTTGACACTAGAGCAATGAATATAGTATTTAAGATTTCAAACAAGACAGGCAAGAACAAAAATAAATAAATTACACTGGATCCCAACCAACTCAAAAAAGCATATAAAAAATCCCAAGGATTGTAGGAAAGCAGGGCAGAAAAGATCCAGCAGAATCTTCAGAGGGAGCAGAGAGGATTCGTACAGAACCTAGAACTAGGAACCAGGGGACAGAGTTTAAGAGGAAGTGGTCCCTCACTTAAGACAAGAATTTAGGAGGAATGTTTCTTTCCGAGGGTCCTTAGTCTTTGGAATTCTCTTCCCCAGAGAGCAGCGGAGTCCAGGTTATTGAGTATGTTCAAGGCTGAGATGGAGACATTTTGGATTGACAAGGGAATCAAAGGTTATGGAAGACAAGCAAGAAAGTGGAGTTAAGGCCACAATCAGATCAGCGGTGATCTTATTGAATGGCAGAGCAAGCTCAAAGGACTGAATGGCCTACTCCTGCTCTCATTTCTTATGCTCCAATGGCTAAATGCAAAGTAAGCACCATATAATCCTTTCAGCTGGAATACTTCTGCAACATAAAAAAATAGGAAGGCATTTAAGACTGAATATTACTGAAATGCTTGCAAATGCAATTGCATGTCAAATTAACTGCTTAGAATAAATTATTTAACTTCTCTCAAACTACTGTGGAAGATTGATAGGATTTTGATTGAAATCACCTGATCTGAAAGCGTAACGCGAGAGACAACACATTTTCTCTCTTAACAGGTGACTGACATTTTGGCGAAGTTTCATTTCAATTCTATATCTCCTGAAAAAAAATCATAAAAATCTTAAAATAGGACAGGGTTTCTTATTAAGTTGCGATATTAGTGTAGACAATGGATTGAAGGTTTATAATTGGCACATTATTTAAACATGAACTCACAATGAATTCCTCAGCATATTTAAACTATTTATTGGCAAGACTTAAAAATAACAAGCAAAGATTCCCTGATGTGTCTGACATTTTAGAATTTTCCTACAATATCTAAAATATTCATCTCATTAGCTGCTAGAAATATAAATCGTGACTTCTAAAATTCTTTATATAAATAATAATCTAATCTCAAATCTAGTGCCATTACGTGTGTGAAAGTAGGATTACCTGATGGGGTCCTGAAATTTCCATTATGCTTATTTACTATTTTGTTATTAGGACCACAGTTGCTTTGGTCAGAAGAACCACACTATTATATTTGTGCTCCTCAGGTTGTAATCTTTTCTTTTCAAACAAGAACAATGAAACTGCTATGCAAGAAGATCTCATACGAAACATGGTGAAAAGGAACTAACAAATTAGATTATGCAGAAAAAAATAGAGATTCATAATTTGCCATCCAAAACCAGGACTGGGACATTGGGCATACAAACCAATAACATAAGGAGTCATTATAAAAAGAAGAGATTAAGGAACTGGATAGGAGTTGCCAAGAGCCTGGCACTGGAGAAAAACCAAGATCCAAAACAGACTTGGAAACTGATGGATTCCCAAGAAGGAAGGGTAACAAATTGCAGAAAAAAATGAGATAAGGCAACCGGCTCCCAACCATTATCTACAGTAATTCAACTATTAATAAGAGTTATGTCCACTTATTATATTCACCATATACAGACATACATTGCACTCTTTCTAATGTGATCATGAATTTTCACAGATCTTGAACAGCTGTCCAAGTACACACTCAAACAAGATAGGATTAAGCACTAACTGCTTGTCTCCTAAATATTAATGGAATTCCTTCACAGAAGGCGGATGTCGCTGGCTCGGCCAGAATCTGCTGTTCTCCCATTATTATATTATCCTTGAGAGGGTAGTTGTATGGTTTATTCTGATAACCTTTGATGCTTTTATTTTAAGACTTTATGCTTCTTTTTCTATTAATTTGTGATTTACAATAAAACCTGTTAAAAAGGATTATGCCATGGATATTTATTGAAAAGTTCTAAACCAAATTACAAACATCCAATTAAAACACATGCATAACTTTACCTCATTGGAAAAAGGTTTTGCAATGTTATATCTATCGATACAATAGGTCAATGAGTCCATCATTTTTTTCTCTCTTTGGAAGCAGTGTCCAAAATAATCTAATTCCCCTTCTCCTTTCCCATAACCCTGTAATTTTTTTTACTCAAATGCTTGCACCTCACATTCAGGCAGCTTATAAAGATCATAATTTTCTTGCTTCATGTTGTCTCTGGTTCTGTCAGCAAAGACCTTATAGCTGCAGCAAAGGTCACAGATTAAGTTTCTCCTTATTTATTCTATCAAAATTCTTTCATGATTTTGAACAACTCCATTAATTCTTTTTGTAACTTTTCCTACTAGGAAAACAGTTTTGCTGTTGCCTCCACGAAATGAAGTCCCTCATCCCTGTACATTCTACTAAATATCTTCTGTATGTCTTGAAAACCTTAATATCCTTCAGATAATGTTGTGGTCAGAATTGAATGCTCCAGCTTTAGCTAACCACTGTCTTGTAAAGGTTTAGTATAACTTCTTTAGTTTTGTACTCTATCACTCCATCATTTAAGCCAAGGATCCCATTTTTTTAAAAAATATTTTCTCGAGTAGTTCAATAACTTTAAAGATGTATGGACTTGGCTGCCAATCTCAATTGAGTACCACAAAGCTGGCTATCTGAAAAGCAGATTTTTTATAATGTTCCATGTATCAACTTAAATTAAAATTTAAAAAATCTTACCTGGACAATTTGATTAAGTGCTGCATATTTTAGCTGGGAGGTTAGCTGGAGTGTTCCGGCAGGGTTTAAACCAATATGGAGGGGGGGTGGGGAGACAGGGGGAATTAGGAGTGGGAGAGAGATGGGAGACAGGGTAAGTCCAGATGGCAGGAAGGAGGGTCAGAGAGGGCCTGAGGGTCTTCAGTGCATGTGTTTTAACGCGAGGAGTATAGAGATGCAGAGAGACCTGGGGGTGCAGGTTCACAAGTCTCTAAAGGTGTCAGTACAGGTGGAGAATGTGATAACAGCCACATGAGCGGTCTGAAGATAGAGGGATATAGTAGGACTGTTTAAATATCCTATTTGTTTCCACAGGATGTTCGGCCCACCTTGTTGACCAACAAGGGCATGCATGCGGCAGGTCGTGCGAGAGCTGCTCTTGGATGTTGCTTCAGGAGTTGCCTCGTGCTTCACGTCGTCAGTGTATGCTTAAACTGGACCATCTGATGGGCACCATGACAGCTCAGGGACTATCGCTGTTGCTGTGCAGACACATGGATTTGGGCCTGTGTCTGCAGGAGTTTGCGATTTCTCCCCGTGGTTGCGTGGGTTTTCTCCGGGTGCTCTGGTTTCCTCCCACATCCCAAAAATGTGCTCTTAGGCTGATTGGATAACAAATTGGTCTCTATATGTCATTAAGACATTAGGACAGCGGCACGGGCTCGTTGGGCCGAAGGGCCTGTTTCCGGTGCTGTGTTGTTCTTTGTTCTTTGATGCGGCTCTTGCCTAATTACTGGCTTCACGTGCCATTCTATTGTGCACACCAAATGACTGTTGATCCCACCCAACTGGCCCACAGCCTGAACTGCCTGACCCCACATCCAACAATATGCGAAACTCAGTGCTGCCTAGGTTTCAAATCAGAAGTCCTGTAGCCTGTTTTAGGAAGAATTAGAGGCAATGAGAACTAAGAAAATGCATTACTTTACATTTCACTGCATTAAATTTCATCTGCCATCTGTCTGTCCATTTCAGTCTGTATAATGACACCTTTAAAACCTTTTCCCTCTGATTGTTTACATTTCCAACTTAATCATCTTTCACATAATGCCCTGTACACCAAAATTCAGGTTGCTGATATGTATTATAAAGAGTAATGGCCCCAAAATTGACCCATGGGGAATAGTACTGTATATTTCTTACCCATCTGAAAAACTGTTGAGTATTGCTCTACTTTTTCCCTTAAACAATTTTGTATATATGCTGCAGTTTCAAAACATCTTTTAAAAGAATATCAAGTGCATTGCCGTTATCAATCTTTTCCAGCATTTCAAAGAATTTATTAACTTAATCAAATATAATGTGCCATTAACAAATCTGTGCTGATTTTCTTTTATTTAACCCATGTTTCCAAATGCCAATTTATTTGGTCCCAGATGATTAACTGAAAGTTTCCTTAGCAATGAAGTTGCTGGTTTCTGCTTGGTCCCTCTTTTAAACAGTGACGTAATATTTACAATCCCCCAAGGACAACTTTTGCACAAAATCTCCTTTGACACAGTTGGGATAAAATCCAAATCCAAGAAAGAGTTGAAGTGTGAACACTTCTCTTTTGAACATATTTTGACACATACAAAATTAGAAATCACTTTAAAAGATCATTTATTCATCGGTAATTTCAAATTTTTAGCTTATTTTTTATATTTTGCAATCAATACACAGAGGACAAAGCTTTAAAAATGACAATTATCTTTTATTGTACATTTCACAGTGAAGGGTTGAAACTTACAATTATTATATTTTCCAGAAGCTTGACCATGAAAACATTAGTTTATCTTTTTAGACAAAAGATAATAAAGTTCACTAAGCCTTTCCCTTCATGCAGGCAATGTAAAAAAAATGCTGGTAAAAGTGTATTTGGTGCAATACCTATGCATTTGTAATGGCTTTTATGAATATCATGAATTAATACACAAGTCATCATTATAAATTAAAAGGTGCTACGAACAGAACTGAGAACAGATAAAATAAAATTGGGCTAATATCTGAAACAAACTGAGGCATGGACATTTTTTCAACATGAAAACCATTCTGGTAATTTATTTCCACTTTCAAAGTATACTACTTCATTATTAAAAGAGCAAGCAAATATCAATGCTTCTTTTAAATAAATGTTCATTCACTTAAAAACTGAACAATATTTATAAGATATGTCAATTGCTATTTAATCATCCGAGTCTTCAGCTTGATCTCGTGAACGGAAAGGTAATGTGGTCTGTCCTCTTTCAGGGTCATGCATACGAAGGATTCTAATTAGGTGACTGGACGGCAAAGAACTGAAAGAAAACATTTTTAAAAATATGCACAGTTAATGAAACAACACTCCAACAACTATAAAGAAATGTTTCCTTTAACTAATGCCACTGTTGTTATCTTCAGATTTCATCATAAATGCCCGTCTGGATGACTTCCCATTCTCCACCCTCCATAAACTTAATCTCATCCGCTACTTTGCTGCTGTTACCCAATCCTACACCAAGTCCAATTCGCTCATCAACTCTGTCCTCATAGATTTGCACCGTTTTTGGGTAACCCAATTTTAAAATTCTCATGCTCAGGCTTAAATTTCTTTTAGGGTAGCAATGACAGAGTACCAGTGATTTTTTTTTCCCCCTTAGGCACTATACAAATGTCATATTAGAAAAATTCAAACATAAGAAAATACGGAGAGATGAATACAAAGTCTTAATCAAGGGTTTGGTAAAATGTAATGACTTGATGTGTGCACTATTTCCATGTAATCTGTTTTTGGCATTTTATGAGGGATGATTTTGTATGGCAGCTTGGCTGACAAGTAACTTCTCTATGAAATGCTAGAAGAAATGAATTTAAATTGTGTTTCCTCCAGAAGTTTGGGAAGTTAAAGATCTACAATGATAGTACAATAAATTACTAAGAACTTCAGATAATGACAAGTACAGAAGCGTTCTGACTTGGTAAAAGATTTTCAATAATAAAAAAGGTTAAAATTTAAGGATGAGGACATATAGCTATCGTAATCAAAAGAAAATTGTGTGGAAGCAAGCCCGCATGGCATATAACCACCTTCTTTTCCACATTTCTCCTCAGTTGAAGCTGATAGAGCTCATCAACTGTTCAACTAACTATTAACAATTAATGTACAAAAACACATTGCTGCATAGCGTACAGACATGGGGAGGTAAAGATAGGGCCAGTCATGCCAAATTTTAAGGCATTATCTATTGGTGTAGTGACATACACTTAAGAGTCACAGAGCAATACCTCATGGAAACAGGCCCTTTGGCCCTAACCAGTCGTGCCGACCATGGTGCCCTCCCAGCTAGTCCCAATTGTCAATATTTGGCCCAACAGAGTAAAACTTGATTTGTTTCAATAAAGCCATGAGAAACGTTTCATGTGGAAATGAAATCAAAGATTGCTTTTCCAGAAGAGTTTCAAACTCAAAGTGATTTCACTTCCAAAGTCTGCAAGAATGCAGCAAAACCTACAGTTGGCTTTGCAAACTGAAGAAGTGAGATCAATAAATTGGACAACCAATTCAGCATTCAGGCAATTTAATGAAGTGCTGATATTCAGTTCAATGAAGTTTATGTCAACAATTTTGACCATTTTCATATTTGTTTGCAAAATTTTAACAACTAGAGCTTGAAAAAGTTGCAACTGTCTCAGACATTTTCACAACTCAAGGACTCAAAGTGTAATATGACTCAGTTGATTGTTTGGGTACTCATGTCTGACCTTTCATAGCCAAAGTCAATTTTTACATACCAACAAACTAAAATTTACAATGGTTGTATTTAATTTAGAACACCCATATATTATACTATATACAGATATGTGTGTGTGTGTGTATTCAAAGTCACATCAGGACACTTATGAGCAGTCATTGAACTGGTTCATGGTTCTTGAATCAGCAGAAATGGAGGTGAGTGATGCAAGCAGACTAATCAATGATTTGATCAATAATTGTAATTTAAAACACATTCAAAAGTGGAAATTGATACCAATAAAGAACAGCAAATTCAGTGGACACCAGTAAGGGAAAGTTGTTTTCGTGTCCATGTCATTTCATATTTTAAAGGCCAAATTGTTTGTAACAAGAGTTGTTATCCCTGATCTTTGAATAGCAAACAGAATGTATTAAATACAGTTGGCCTGTTGTGACTGCGCCAGCTCCCGGCAAAAGCAACTCAATTAGTCCCATATAATCATCTTTTCCCCACTGTCCTGCAATTCTTTTCTCTTCAGATAATTATTCAATTCTCTTTTGAAAGTCATGATTGAACACACCTTCACAAACTCAGCCAATGCATTTTAAATTCTAACCACTTGATGTGTAAAAAAGCCTTTCTTGATATAATCCATGGTCCACCTTAAAATCAGATTCTTTTCCAACAATGGGAACAGTTCCTCTAAGTCTGTCCAGACCTCTGGTGATTTTGAACACTTCTGCCAAATCTCCTCTCAATCTCATCTTCTCTAAGGAGAACACCTGCTTCTCCAATCTATCAAAAACTGAAATCATTCATCTCTGGAACCACTGCACCTCCCAGCGTCTTCACAAATGCTTTCTGAAGTACGGTATCTAGAATTCCAACTGAGGCCAAATCAATGTTTTTTAAACATTCACCAAAGCTTCTTTTGCTTTAGTACTCTACAGGGGGAATTTTCCCATCCCGCCTGCAATGGGCAGGATGCAGACCATGCAAAGGTCCATTAGCCCAGATGGAATTTTTTGGTCTTGGGATGAATGTGGCTGGAAAATCCTGCCCTAGCTCTATATAGAGAACCTTATGTGATTTTAACCATTTCTTAAATGAGCCCTGCCATCTTTAGTAGTTTCTACTCGTATATTCCCAGGTCCCTCACTTCCTGGCAGCCCCATAAAAATGTTATCCTTTATTTTGTGTCACTGTTTCTAATGAAACGATCAATATCCACCACTTGTTCCCCCACTGACCCGTGATCCATCTCATTTCCCAGAACCAGACTCACCAATAAGACGTAAGAGAAGGAATAGGCCATCTGGCCCCTTGAGCCTGCTCTGCCATTCAGTAAGATCATCATGGACTCAGCTCCACCTGCTCACGATAACCTTTAATTCCTTTACTGTTCAAAACTTTATCTAAGCTTGCCTTAAAAACATTCAATGAGGTAACCTCAACGGCTTCACTGGGCAGGGAATTCCACAGATTCACAACCTTCTGTGTGAAGAAGTTCCTCCTCAACTCAGTCTTAAATCTGCTTTCCTTTATTTTGAGGTTATGAGAGTGGAAACAACTTCCCTACCTATGTTATTTATTCCCTTCATAATCTTATACATTTCTATAAGATCTCTCCTCATTCTTCTGAATTCCAATGAGTATAGCCCCAATCTACTCAGTGTCTCCTCACAAGCCAACCCTCTCAACTCCGGAATCAACCTACTGAATCTCTTCTGCATCCCTTCCAGTGCCAGTATATGCTTTCTCAAGTAAGGAGACCAAAACTGTACACAGTACTCTTTTTGTGGCCTCACTAGCACGTTATACAGCTGCAACATAAGCTCACTGTTTTTAAACTCCATTCCTCTAGTAATAAAAGGACAAAAATTCAATTTGCCTTAATAACCTGCTGCACCTGCAAGCCAATTCTTTGAGATTCCTGCACAAGAACACCTAGGTCCCTCTGCATAGCAGCATGATACAATTTTTTACCATTTACGTAACAGTCCATTTTGCTGTTACTCCTACCAAAATGGATGATCTCACATTTAACAACATTGTATTCCATCTGCCAGACCCTCACCCACTCACTTAGACTATCTATATCCCTTTACATCCTCTGCACACTTTGCTCTGCCACTCACCTTAGTGTCATCTGCAAATTTTGATACACTACACTTGGTCCCCAACTCCAAATCATCTACGTAAATCGTAAACAATTGCAGTCTCAACACTGATTCCTGAGGCATACCACTAGTCATTGATAGCCAACCAGAAAAACCCCATTTTACCCCCACTCTATGCTTTCTATTAGTTAACCAATCCTCTATTCAAGCTAATACATTACCTGTAACACCGTGCATCTTTATCTCATGTAGCAGTCTTTGGTGCGGCACCTTGTCAAATGCCTTCTGGAAATCCAGATTCACCACCTTCACAGGATCCCACTCTCTATTGTGCATGTAATGTTCTCAAAGACTTCTACCAAATTAATCAAACATGACCTTCCCTTCATGAACCCATGCTGCATCTTACCAATGGGATAATTTATATCCAGACATCTCACTATTTTCTCCTTGATGATAGTTTCAAGCATTTTCCCTCCTACAGAAGTTAAGCTAACTAGCCTATAGTTCCGTGCCTTTTGTCTATTTCCTTTTTAAAATAGAGACGTCAATTTGCTGTTTTCCAATCTGCGGGAACCATCCAGAGGCCAGCAAATTTTGGTAAGTTATCAATAGTACATTTGCTATTTCTCCTGCCATCTCTTTTAGAATCCTGGAATGCATTCCATCAGGACCAGGTGACCTGTCTACCTTTAGCCCCATTAACTTGCCCAACACTACCTCTTTCGTGACAATGGTAGTTTCTAGGTTCTCAGCTGCCATAGCCTCCCTGTGATCAATTTTTGGCATGTTATTTGTGTCTTCCACTGATACAAAACTGACAAAATACCTGTCCAATGCCTCAGCCATTTCCTCATTTCCAGTTATTACATTCCCCTTCTCATCCTCTAAAGGACTAATGTTTACTTCAGCCACTCTTTTTCATTTTATATATTTGTAGAAACTTTTGCCATCTGTTTTTATATTCTGAGCCAATTTATTCTTATATTCCAACTTACTTTTCTTTATAGTTTTCTTCATGGCTTTCTGCTGACATTTAAAGATTTCCCAATCCTCTAGGTTCCCACTAATCTTTTCTACTTTGTATGCATTTTCTTTCAATTTGATACTCTCCTTTATTTCCTTAGATATCCACAGCTGATTATCTCTTTTTCTACAGTCCTTCCTTATCACTAGTATATACAATGCCTCTTTCGTTGTTCAGTAAGAAGTCTCACACACCAGAATAAAGTCCAACAGGTTTATTTGGACCATTAGCTTTCAGAGCACTGCTCCTTCATTGCTGGACTGGAAACATAATAATCTAGAAAATTTTTCTGAATGCACTTTGGGATCTCTTTCCCCATCATTAATATCCTCACTTAAACAGCATTCTAGTGGCATGTTTTCAATTTAGCATTTAAATACAAGAGCTTATGTGAATAGCGCAGCCTTTCTTTTTGTTTCAGCATGGTTATTATGCATGCTTAGCTACTTCAGCCTCTGCCTATTCTGACCTCCTTGCTGAATCTCATTTGCTGTTGCGAAGTTGGGTGGAGTAAAAAATGCTAGGGAGAAAGCATTGCATGGTATTTTTTCTGTGCTTAGAAAGAATATAAACAGCCCCAAACTGAAACATTTGTATTGAAAGGCCAAGCAGCAGTTTTTACCAAGACAACAAGCTTTGAAATTTAGCCAATTTGAATCACTATTAAATTTAAATTAAATGAACCTATTAAATTTAAATCTGATGGTTTTGACAACTTAATACCAATTCTATTGTGGAAATATTGATATGCCATCACAGGTATAAAGAAGGGGATAGTGGACAAAAAGAGAGAGCAACTGCCACTTCCCAGAGATAACAACTCTCAATTCTCTCTGGAAAGAGAAATCGCTGGCTGTCATACCTTCATCTATGTTTTAGAGAAAGCATCATCTAGATAGCAAAAGATACCAAAGAAGAAAGAAGTTCCAGACAGAAGAATCAACAGAGAAGGCCCAGAATATTCTAGAAAACACAAAATCTGGTTGTAATTTAGAGAGTGATTAAATTCTATTTTTGTTAATGAATGGGAATTGTATTCACTGGTACAGCATACCATTAGAATCTTATTTTATTTGGAAATAGTCGATAGTTGAAAGGCTTGTTAATAGGTTAGCTTAATTTATTTATTTAACTAACAATGAACAAATTAAGTATTGATTTTAGAATTTGTGCCAAGGATTTAACGACTAGAACTCACTGAAAAGTAAGTTACATCATGTTACACACTTTTTACAGATTGTAAGGCGAGGTACTCCTTTGGGTATTTCGATGTTAGTTCTCGGGGGGAGGGGGGGGAACGTGGAAAAAATCAACCTCCACTATATAATATTGCCATTTCCCTCTCCCAACTCTCCTGTCCACTGCTTTATTCTCCCACAATCAATCTCACGTTTTCTATCACTTCACCACTTGCCAAACACTGCATCCTGCTCACCACCTCCCTCTCTCAATACTTCACTAGTTGCTTCCCGACACAACAGTATTTGCCTCCTCCCTCTCCCAACCCTGCCACTTGCTACTTCCACCTCGTGACTATGCCCCTCATTGCCGACCACTTGACCTTCACCTCTCACTGCTTCCCTCTTCCGAAACTTCTCCTCACTGCTCCTTATGATCCTCTCCCTTGATGCTGCCACCTCTCAAACCTCTCTTTCGCTCTTCTAATCGTCACCCTGCCATGTACCTCCTTCTCCCAACCTGACCATACATCACTCCCTTCCCTAAACCTCACATTTACTGCTTACCTCTCTCACGCCATTGAATTTCCCCAGGTTGCCACCCCACTAAAAACCGACCATGCGCAATTTCCCTCTCCTGATCCTCTTGCAAGTCCTCTCTCTGAATAGCAAGTTAGTAACAGTAGCAAATTACTTACATAGCAAGTGGAGAGAGGTTTTTTGGGCCAGTCAAGGCAGCCAATAGATTTTTAACAAATATTTCAGATCAGGAATATAGCATACCATTTTTAGAAGCTCTGCTTTAAGGAAGTGGTTTCTGTTTAGTATGTTTTAATTTAGCACACCGGTTTTAAAGAACGTATTAAAAATGCTAAACAATAAATAGCTTTGTTCAGACAATTAAAGTTTTACAAGGTTCTGGGCCAAGTGCTGGAAAATGGAATTAGAATGGTTAGCTGGTTTGACTTTGACTGCGCAGGCACAATGGGCTGAAAGTCTTTTTCTGTGCTTTATACTTCTAATATTCTATTATAACTACGCTGCAGTTTTTTCACCCCTCTAATTTCTTTGCAAACTTATTCCTCTGTATCTTTTTGATGATCCAGCAGCAGTTTTAACTTAAATATTATATTAATGCTGGTGGAAATAGAAAAATATAAAAGCAAAAGTGTTAGCAGATTATTGACCTGGCTAGGAGATTGGCCAAGTGGCCCGAGAGAGTAATACTAATGGGGAGGTACCTGAATTGTCCCACAAGAATCTACGTTGGGGTTACAATATTTATTAATGACTGGGACGGTGGGATGGGAGGTCACATATCCAACCTGCTAATAACAGAAAGATAGACAGTAAAGTAGATGAAAGCATAAAATTACGGAGGCATATAAATATTTAAACTGAATGGAAAAACCTGTAGAACAGAGGCAAATATGAGGTCATCCACTTTGCACCTAAAAAAAATAGAACGGGGTACTTCCTAAATGATGAAAAGTTGGAAGGAATAGTGGCTCAAAGACACCAGGTAGTCCAGATACACAGGTCATGAAAATAAGTAACAAAACAAATGGAAAGCTGGCCTTTATATTGTACAGGTGGGCAGAAGTCAGATTTCAGCTATACAGATCCCTGGTTATCCCACACCCTGAAGTACTGGCAACATTTTTGCAACCACTCCTTAAGAAAGGGAATACTGGACTTGGAGACAGTGTAACATAGATTTGTAAAAATTATGCCTGGATTCCAAGATTTAAATTAAAAGCAACAATTACATAAACAAGGGCTGTGTTCCCTAGAATTTAGAAATTAAATTTTTGATTGAAGTTTTCACATATTCCAAGGAATAGACAGTTGATGGAGAAGAATAATTTCCACTGAGTGTGCAGTCTCGAACTTTGGGACATAGTCTAAAAGTTAGAGCCAGAGCAAAATTGAGAAATATTTCTACTGCTGAAGGGTGTAAAAATTTGGAAAACTCTCTTACAAACTATAATTGATGCAGGATCAATTGAAAATTTTAAGCCTGAGATTTTTGTTACCCTCAGATAGAGGACCATGGAGGTATGGAGATAAATCATGGATTATTCTGATCTCATTGAATGATGGACCAAACTCAAGGGTCTAAGTTACAGTAAAATATAATCAAATGACTACTTTTAATATGCACATCCACTTTACATGGAAACATGTAAAGTTCACACAATAGAATGCATACCTCATGTTCTGTGGAGTGAGGAAGATGAACTGACGGTAACGCTGGGAATTAGCCACCTTTAACATCATGTCCATAGAAATCCGACGATTAACCATATCCTACAATATGAATGGGAATATAAATACTGATATAAAATAAGTTCACAAGAACAACATTTAGCTCCATATTTAGCTGTTTAATACTGCAACAAATTCATAACAGGAAAGCTGTGAAATAGTGGTGTCCCTTCATATGTAGAAACAAAATCTCAAATGAATAACTAAACTAAGCTTCATTAAAGAATGCACAGCTTACAAATCAAATACAATATAAAATAAACATATCTATATTTTGTATTATAAATATATATTATTTATAGCACATTGATTATCCCTTTAATTTTATCTCTACAGTTGTAAGTAATCAATTGTCAGACTTGCCTGAAGACTGAAAGAAAGTATCTCATTTGCATGCATCTACTGTAACTATAGATAAAAATCAAAAACCCTCACATCATGGATATGGTAGATTTGTCAACTGGTTTAAAAAGTCAGAAGTCTGTCTTTCTAAACATTGTAACCAGAACTCGTGTAACTAACCGTAGATGTATACTTCATCATTGAACTTTAAAACTAGCTATTTGTTGGGTATTAAATTAAAAATACTACACTCATTATGCACAAGGAGTTGCAGCAGATGGCAAATGGTTATATTTTACAGTCACAAATTTTAGGTCGTCTTTGAAGAACCAAATCACCAAGCAGATTTTTTTCACTGAGATCTTTCTCAACTCTGTGGCATTTAATCTTAAACCAAGAACATAACTCACACTTCTACCAAATGAGTGCTTCTCCTACATACAACAAAACAAATGACGTTAAGGAGGCAAATCATGGATTGATTGAAGATTTTGTTGCCTGTTGTCAAAACTCAGTCTTCTTTACCTTCTCTCCAGAGACTTACAATAACATGGTGTAAATGTGACCCAACTTTGTCTGCAGAGCAACATTTCTAGGTCTGCAGGACTTTAGGTGAAGAGATGTATTTCACTCCACAATTCCTGGATCAGTCCATACAGTGTTGAGTGACAAGGGGGAGGATTAGGAATTGACAGACTAATCACTAATTCACAAGTTACAATCCTTATTTGCACTGTGCTCAATGTGCACATTTTCTTCCCTCGTAGGCCCAGCCAATTCAAGTTTCTTTGCTAAGGGATGGGAGCCATTTTCTGGCTAAATGATTTGTTATATTTCATCCAGAATATCACACAGCAAATTACGGTTAGTGAAAGGAAAAGCTCTTCCTCTGATAGATTTTGTCAATTAGTCAAGACATAGTTCAAGTTACTATGAAAGCAATATTTTAAACTTGTGAATTTCAGACAAAAGAAACAAGTTTAAGACTCAGAATGTAACGTTTGCCAACCATCTTGCATTCTTTCCTTAAGTTTCAATAAAGTGGCTCAACAAGAATTGACCAAGCAGGAACTGTCAGGCTCAGCTGAATTCATTCCTCGTTGAATTGCTTGTGTGTGCGATTAATTGCCAGTAAGGTCTATCTGAAGGAATAAGTTCAACTAAACACCCCAAACTGGACCACAGATCAACAATAAATTAATTGACTGATCTATAGAACTGTGCAACTTGATATTTAAGTAAACACAAGGAGATTTAGTAGTACAGGCACTTACAGCTGTAAAAATGAAGATCACATGGGGTTCAAAGAAAATTAGTCATTTCTAATATTCTGACTAATGATCTATTATCCATGTAGAACATAATAGCAGTTACAGGTTTATATTATGGATAATTTCATCAGTCATTTTTCCCTTATAAAAAACATTGCTAAGCTATGGATAATTTCACATTTAGAAGAATTAATAATAATATAGAATATTAAAGACTGAACATGATACAATCTTTACCTCAGTGGTTTTACTTACTACTGAAGTACAAGAGAAGCTTTTAAAAACAAATCTAAAACCTGTCAGCAAACCACCTATCTAGCCAGAAGGCCTGGAACATTAACTCTATTGGTTAGATTGCATATTAGAAATAAAAAAACTCCAGTACGTTCACGCTCCAGAACTAGACTGCCAAAGTTAAAAATGACAAGTTGTGATAAATATTACTGTGTGAAAGATTAGCTGAACCCAAACATAAGCTTACCATGTAAACATCAAACTCATCTAAACAACGGAAAGGAGATTCCATGGTGTCCCACAGTGAAAGGATGAAACACACAGTTGAGAATGAACGTTCACCACCAGAAAGCGATCGCATGTCACTGAGTGCTGCCTTGTCTCCCTCTCCAGGTTGAACCTTTAATAAATCAAGAGGATGAAACACAAATAAGTCCAGCAAAAATAATACAAGGTTATAAGGAACTCTTGCAAGCAGCTCAAATCTTGAGCAAAATGGATGCCAAGCAACATAACTCATTGGGGAAAAAAAACTGGCCTAAAGATAACATCTCCATGTAAAAGAAACTTCAATTTGCTTGGCATCTCAAGCATCCCTGTTCAAATAAAAGGGTCTTTTTTTCTTCCCTAAAGTTCTACAGGATCATTGCAAAATGAACATCTTCGTGAACAACTGAAAAAAAAAATAGGCATTGTTATGTGGCTTTTCGATGATCATTTTTGTCATTGCTGCAAGTATATAAATATGCAAAATGTTCGCAGGTGACCAGCGGGCGTTGCTGCTCAGTAAATTGAAATAGCTTGCAGTTAAGCAAGTATTCCCTTTCAAGGAAATGCATTTTCTCCTGCCCAACATTCTTCATTATTTTTAGTTTACTACTTTTTGTTCTTCCCTTTGAGTTTTGTCAACTTCTTGACAAAAGGGCTTAAAAGCAAAAATATTTGAGGACTTATTTACATTTGCACTATGTTGCATTAAGCACTTTGCACCATTAACCGCCTGACCCATACTTTGTCTCATGACTAAAAATTCCTAAACACCTATATAATTCCTATGTTAAAGTTAGAACCATCAGATTTAATAATTGCCGAATAGAACTACAGGGCCTGACATCCATTAGTTTCTAAAGTAAACATTGTTCTGTCACTTCTGTCAGTCTAAAGAGGAAAACAATGGCCCCAAGTGTGAATCATTTCACTAGTTCAGACCCAAAATGATGGGTGCTTGGAAATTTTTTTCTGGTATAAAATCAGTTAATAGCCATGGCAATCAAACAATTAGAAAATCTGTTATATACAGAAGAAAGCTGTCCAAGACAGTGAACAAAAAAAAATTCTGATCAATAGGCAATTCTTTTTCCAAAATTTCAAGTGTGTTGCTTAGCTGAAATCTAAACAAAAGGAAATTAATTTCATAATTGTAACATAACAGGATGCAACAAGCATTTGTCACACCACCCACTTTAAATGTCTTAATGCCAGGTTAAATCATAAGTTTAATTTATTAATCATCCTCAAATAATTCATAGCAAGCAAAAACTTCAAGAATAACATTTTAAAAAATGCATCAATTCAAATGCAGTATCCAGCATGGCTTTGGTGCCCTCTACTGACTAAAGCCCAGCTCTTTTAGATATTATGTAACACCGTGCGTGAGATTCTCTGGCCTCTCAGAGTGGCAACGTGCTGTTTGCCAGTGACGGGATTCTCTGATTCTGCCTCTGTCAATGGCACTTCCCAGTGAAGCCACCCTAAGCCACAAGAAAACCTGTGGCAGGGGATGCGCCACCCGTGGGAGCAGAGAATCCTGCAAGTGTGAACAGCCGGAGAATTCTGGTTTAAAGCACAAGAAGGTACACCCTCTAGTCTCTCTTCCCAACCTTATAGCTATGGCAAGGGCAAGATTAGTCAAAAATCATGTAATGACTTATTTTAATATTCAATTCTACGGTTTACGGAACTCGAGGAACTAATTTCCTAACGACAGAAACCAGAGGACAGAAGTTAGCTTGTATTCTTTTAAAATAAATTATATTGACTGTGTGAAGACTGGAACACACTACTGCACAGCACAGTAGTCAGCGCCAACTGAAATTTCTACACTTTCTTTGGGTGAAGGCCAATATGTAACCAAAGACTGAGCTCTGTAAGAGAGTTTAGAAAAAAAACAGTAACTGTCAAAAGAGTCTGAAAACAAGAGTGAGTTTGGCACTATAATTTTCCTCCATATTCAACTGCAGAGTGCTCAGGTGCCACTGCACAAGTGCCCTATCTCACAGTGCATTAGATGATTTTCTTTCCTACCCACAAGAGAACATGAGCCACAAGCATCAGGATCCATCTGATTAGTCTCCTGTCACGCCTCCCTCCACAGTCAATCCCTTCCATAGCCCTACCCTGCATGTTTCCCTTCCTCTTCGTCAATCTTTCCTGGTCTGCCAATCACCCTGCTTGCCAATCAGTCCCCACCCTTGCATACCTCCTTCCCCAGAGCTCTCCTCCCCTATATATCAACTCTCACCCTGCAAAGTCCACCCATTAGCACTGCTCTGGATACAGTTACTTCACTTTTATTAACAGTGCCACTTGATTCAAATAAAAAAAAACTTAGAAAATAGGAGTAGACCTTCGAGCCTGCTCCGGCAAATCAAAATGATCATGGCTAATCTGTCTCAGTCCCATACTCCTACAATCTCCTCCTTGATGCCTTTACAATCCAGAAATCTACCTAATTCTTCTTTAAATGTGAGTTGAGAGAATAAGTTTCTCCTCATCTCATCCTAAATGCCCTACTCCATATCCCAATACTATGACCACTTATTCTAACCAACCCCCATCCCCAGCAAAAATAAATAACATCCCTGTATCCAGTCTGCCATTCCTGTCTGAATAGTATTTCTTTAAGTAAGATCCTCTCTTATTCTTCTAAATTCTAATGCCTATAGGCCTAGTCAATAAAGTGCAACATCCTTAGCGACAATTGGGAATCCCTGGCTCAAGATTATTCAAAGTAGAAGAAAAGCTTACAGGAAAGAGCTGAACACAGATTTCAATTGCTGAAAGCAAGCTGAAGTCAAGCATCAACAGCAAAAGGAGTACATGACAACCCTGAGCATCCCACCCACTCCTCCAACCAACATGTGCCCCACCTGAGAGAAGTTCAGGCATTGTCTCATAGGCAATGCCCATGCCAAGGGGGCACCAACCCCTGTCCGACCCAGGGGGACCCCCGATTGCACCCCCCCCTTCACTCTACTGGGGTCTCCAGTTAGTTCCCCAAAAGTGCGGAACCACTCAAAACCCTGCCGGAGTGAAAAACTCCTGGCAGGATGAGAAATGCCATCGGGCCTGGAGAATTCAGTCCTGGGTCTGATAATGACATTTAAATTACATTATAAGTAGATTAAAATCACTTATCTGGTCTTCCTGCCCTTTTCCTGCATAGTTCCGACTGCACCTGCTTTCCGGCGAAAAGCACTCGGGATGCATGCGCACATCCAATAAATTGATGTACGTGGGCATCTCCCAACCTGACTCACCAAAAAATTAGCAAGTTGGAATGGGAGAATCTGCCTCTACATTTCTGCTTTTGCTCTGGATTTAAAGAGCTATCTCCTTTATATTTGTATTAAAAAAAGCCAAAGAGTCAGTTCTAAATAACTTACGGCAATTGAAAGTGTTGCACTCTTATGATCGAAGCTCATTTTCCCATGGTAACCTCGCTGGGAAAGCATAGAATCAAAATAATACTTGCAGCGAAGAGAAATGTATCTATTCATTCAAGAACAAAATGGAAATAATATTACTGATGTTTCCATGATAGAGCAGATACAAAACATATGCAGCTCTTCAATTATTCCTCTAAGAGTACATTAACAGATTGCTAGAACTAACTGCAAGTTTCATAAATATTTTGGGGTTTATGCAAGAGACGTCATCATACTATCACAAAACATTTATCTCTGGATTCTGTCATTTTCTCCATTTTATTTTCAGTTCCAGCAAGCAATCACCTTTAGGAGCTACTACAGAAAAGTGAGAAAAGAAAATCAAGCCAAAGAACAAAAGAACCCAAAAGAACAGTAGATATTGAAAGTCTGAGCCTATATAATATTTGTTATGTGGAGTAGCCAGTGTTGGATTCACCTGATGAAGCAGCAGCCTCTGAAAGGTCATGATTCCAAATAAACCTATTGGACTTTAACCTGATGCTGTGAAACTTCTAACTATAATATTTGTGGCCTCCTTCTGTACTGTAGGGATTCTATGATTCACAGTTGTATTGTTTCATATTTCTACATCTCAAATGGGTACTTGCATGTCATAATAAAAACAAAGCAATTTTGCACTTTGGTGAAGTAATTGCAGAATTAGCTTGATAATCTCCATCATTAGTATTGATTTAAAAGAGTAAGAGGCAATTTGATTGAAACGTACAATATCCTTAAGGGGCTTGACAGGGTGGATGTGCAGAAGATGTCTGCCCTTGTGGGAGAATCTAGAACTAGGAGTTACTGTTTAAAAATAAGAGGTCACCCATTTAAAGAAAAGATGCAGCAAAATATTCTCTTTTAGAGGGTTGTGAGGCTTTGGAACTCTTTCTGAAAACTGGTGGAAGTTGAGTCTTTGAATATATTTAAGATGAGAGGTGACAAGTCACCAGGTTATAGTCCAACAGGTTTATATAAAATCATAAGTTTTCAGAGTGCTCTTCCTTCATCGGGTGAAGAGAAATGTACCTACTTCACCTGACCAAGGAGCAGCACTCCAAAAACTTGTGATTTCAAATAAACTTAAAGGGACGATAACCTGGTGTTGTGTGACATCTCATCTTCAGAACATAAAAATAGGAGCAGCAGTAGCCCTTCGAGTCTGTCCTGCCATTCAACAAGATCATAGCTGATCTGAAGTGGATCAGTTCCACTTTCTCGCTTTCTCCTTAATTCCTTGTGTATCAGAAATCTATTTACCCGTGACTTAAATATATTCAGTGAGGTAGCCTCCAACACTTCAATGGGCAAAGAATTCCAGAGACTCACCGTCCTTTGATTGAAGAAGTTCCTCCTCAACTCTAATTTAAACTGCGCACCCCCGCCCCTTATTTTGAGGCTGTGCCCTCTAGTTTTGCTATCCTTTCTAAGCAGGAAGAATCTCTCTACCGCTACCCTATCTAGCCCCTTCATCTTGTCCACCATAGTCCAACACTGGCATCTCCACATCAGGAATATATTTAAAGTGGAAATGAATAGATTTTTGGCAAACAAGAGGGTTGGTTAGATGCAGGTTTGCGGTTACTATCAGGTCAGTTATTTTCTGTTTTTAATTCCAGATTTCCAGCATTTTTCTTTCATTATTTGGAAGTTGGTGTACATCACGTCAACAACATTTTTTTTTATTCTTTTACAGGACATTACTGGTTAGATCAGCACTTTTGTTGCCCTCAAGGTGATGGTGACTTCTTGAACCATTGCAGTTAATGTGGTATAAGAATATCCATAGTGCGGTCACTGTCATCAACCCTATCTGTTGCCTCACAAGAAAACACAATTGTGTGTTTTCAAACTCGATTTGCTTTTCACAAGTCCTTGCTGGCTGTCCGTTATCCACACCTGCCCAACTGGTATCATTTTGCACCAGATTACCATTTCTAAAAGCTTTCCAATATCAAGGTTAAACTAATTGAGCTGCAGTTGTCAGGTCAATTCTTGCACCTCTTTTTTGAACAAAGGTGCAATGTTTGCAATGTTCTTGTCCTCTGCACTATTCTTACGTCAATGAAGAATTGAAAGACTATTACCTCTGTTTTCCTTATATCCCTCAGCAACCTTGAATACATAGTTAGAATGGAAGCAAATTTGGTGGCCTTTTCTGTTCTATCTTTCATTGTTTTATAATATTCTAAACTTCTTCAGGACAACTTTTTTTTTAATTGAGGAAGTAATATAAAACTAATATACAGTTAAATTATGGAAATACAATAGCCAATTTGCTCATAAGGTACTGTACTGAAAATAAGAATGCGATAAATGAGCAAATAGGTTGAGGGATAAACTTAATGTCACAGGATTGTTTGCATCTACCCAAGCAGATAAATGAATGCATCATTCAAATGATAATTACCCTTATGCCTGCACTGAAGTTTCAACCCGGATTACATGCACAAATTCTAGAGTAGGAACTGAATCTGCAACCTCGTGGCTCATTCAACAAACTAAACAAATTGTCCAAACTATATGCATTAGTTATAACTAATAAATGAAAACATAAGGCATAATATCTTCCAAACCACTCTTTAAACAAACACAATGATGGAGCTTCACATTTCTGGCTCAGACTTGCAAAACAGGCTTCTTTAGAAATGCAGAGTAGGCCTGTTTTTCTAGTCATTCCTCGTAGAATTAACTATTGACCCATAATGTCCGGCCAGTGCAGATGGAGGCCATTCCGCCCACCGAGTTTGCATCAACTCTCTGAACAAGCATCACCACCCCTTGCCCTATCCCTGTAACCCTGCGCATTTAACAGGGCCAATCCACCTAAGCTGCTCATCTTTGGACTGTAGGAGAAAACCAGAGCACCCGGACGAAACCTACACAGACACAGGGAAAGCTTGTAAATCAGGGCCAGAACTGAACTCCATGTCCTTGGCGCTGAGAAACAGCAACAATAACCACTGTGCCACCGTGCTGCCTTATCGGTAGAAACTGAGCCACCCTGTTTAATGGCACTAGGTGCTGTGTTCTGGCCAGTCTTCCTTTACTAACACACAGAAAAGCTTTGGAACATTTATTTAATTAGCTTTTCAGTGCATTACTAAACAAGTAAAAGTGACTGAAGTGGGTAAAATGGTTAGGATTGCAAGATAGGGATTCAGATGGAGGGGGAAAACGAAGGGGGTGGTGTCAAAATTAAAGTTCTAGTGGCCAAAGAGGCAGGGTCAATTGGAGGAATGGGTTGGAGTCAAAAATGTGGGTGCATGAAAGATAGATTCAGATAGTTGAGGGAGGGTGCAGCCAGTTGTATAGTTACCTCGGAGGTAAACCTGGATTTAGTCTGTTTAATATGCCAGCAGTAAGTATTTTGGCAACGGAGTCAGAACCCTGTGAATTCTGCGTCAAAAGTTGGAGACTTTTTTTGGAGGAGCGGAATGCCCATTCTAAGTTAACACTTCTTAGGCAACTCCAATGGAGTCGAATTGAGATTTCAGATTTATCCGATTAGCAGCAACCAGAGATTGGAAGATCAGAGCTACAATTGCATACAATAGTGAAGAAAACCTAAACTCTGTACAAGGCAAAAAAAATTAAGTACAACTTCTAAGGAATACAACAGGTAGAAAACATGCTGCAGTCATGTAAAGATCTGGTGAGACTCTGGATTAAATTCTATACTTTCCTGGGCTTGTAGACCAAGATTAGTAAATATATTAAGTAAGTATATCAGGTTTTGTGCATCACCCAAGATCCAGTTTGAAAGCTCACATTTCTTCCAAGACTGAAATGACCACTGCGCACCAAGATTATAAGAACGTATAATGCCAAAGTAACAAGTTTATGCAAAACTGCAAACTCAGACGAAGGAAACTACAGCATATCTGAGCAGAGCTTGAATCACTCTGTAAGCCTCATTAGAGCAATGCAAATGAAAAGATATTTCATTGAGGAATGAAATGCATATCAGTTATGGCACTTAAAATAACGATACCAAATTAATTGAATCAGTTACCTCCTAAATATTTTATACGCTTTGTGTCTTTCCTCCATTATTTTATCAAGCAGCTGCATAAACTTCTTCAGGTTCTTAATCTGGCTTTTGACATTCTTATACGTTTCCAAAACATCAAAGTACTGCCTGTTTAAAAAAAAGCAACAAAAAGTTGAATCAGTGATAGCAAAAATAAAGTTTCAATAAGACAGGTTCCCCTGAACAATAGTTGGAACTCAATTTGCTCTTGCATCCGATTGGAAAGGGAAATCAATTTATGCAACAGTATATGCTGCATCGTGATCCGATTCAAGGTGCCATCCGTGTTGTTGTACGTGGCGCAGGTGTGGCCTATCCCCAAATCCTGCTCTGCAGCAGTGACCCAGGCGATCTTCAAATTTATCTGGAGATCAAAGATGGATCGCGTCCAGAGGGAGACGATGCACAAATCTCCAGTGAACGGAGGGAAAAATGTTCCCAATGTTGCCCTCATCCTCATGATCACCTCTGTGTGCGGCTGCATCAAGCTGTGCATAGATCCTCGGTACACTAACAGCCACTACTTTGAGGTTCTACTTGTCCCAAGTGTTGCAGAGGACAGATCTAGCCACGCTGCCAAGGAACACTCCAGGTAGTTGGACTGTACGCAGCACCTGTCCTTTGTGGAGAAATTTTTCCGCAAACACACCTTTGACCACATGGCGATTAAGCAGTAGTCAGCACGTAATGTCCTGAAGGCCTTGACAGAAAAGGAGATGGTGGATCCTATTGGATAGTTCCCTGAACAGACTGTCAGTGTCATCTGGCAGAATGCCTCATCACCAGAATTAAAAACAAGCACCAAGATCTGGCTTGGCTGGTGGTGAGAAGGGCACTCCCGTCAGATCCTTTATGCACGCTCAAGGTCTTAACATGACTGCACGCTGCCCTTAAAGCAGCTGCGGGACTGATGAGACAATTGCACACCTCCTAGTGAAACGTGCCTTTGCAAATAAAGTCTTGAACGAGATGCAGTGGTATTTGTCGAGGTTCATCCTGAGCAGCTCAGTGACGCAGGAGTCTGTGCACGATGGGCTGTTTCCAGGGACGCACACCGAGATAAATATCAACTGCTGCTGGAGGGTCATCAATTCGGTGAAGGACGCACTTTGGTCCGCCTAAAACTTAGCGACTTGCTGAGAAAACTGTCCTCAAGCTGGTGTTGCAGACAGGCATATTCCAAGGTTCTGGACTACGTGCTGAGGGACGCACTAAAGCTTGGAGCAGCCATTGCAAAGGCACAATAGGGAAAGGCCACACTATAAGGCCTTTTAACAGAGGCAGACCAAGGGCCTGGGAACTGCAGAATACCCTCGGCCTGCGTAACCGTATGCCAATCTGAGAAATAATGGCACAGTAAATTTTGAGGCATGTCTATAGTTTTAAGTTTTGAAATGTAACAACTGTAATTTGTATAAGACTGTAAAAACGTTTTTATTCTGCAAAGAACAAAACAGCACGGGAAACATGCCCTTTGGCCTAACAAGCCCGTGCCACCATCTTGATGTTCCCACTTCTACTCATGATCCCTATCTATGTTTGCAATTTATAGACATGTAGGTTTGCAATGGTTTAATTGAGATTTTTATAAATAAAGTATATTTTTGAAATAAAAAATTTTAAAAAAAGCACTTAATTTTAGTTAGAAAAAAAATCACACCATAAGCTTCAAAATATCCATTGGTAAATAGATGTCAACATCAATTTCAGCTTTGTATTGTGGAAATGATTTAAGCTCTGGTTCTTCAATAATTATGAGTAATTTCTTTCTGAATCAGAATTTCATGGCCTACTAATACACTGCAAGGAAACATTTTGCCACTGCACATTTTCAATATTTTACTCTGAATCTCAAGACTCTATCAAACAAGTAGGAAACTGAACCACGGGCTCTTGCCATAACTTGCCCATAATTTTCGTCTTAAAGATACTCAGCGCTTAACAAACCACTTTTCCCAGAAGGCTGTCACCAAGATCAAATATTAACAGTATTTGAAATATTAATTGTTGCACTTGCATCCATAAACACTGTTGCAACATCTGAAATATGGCAGCTGATTTGCACACAGCAACGTCTGACAAGCAACGAGACAATGACCAGATAATCTTATTGATGTGAGAAATTAGTACTAGTGAGATTCTGGTAAGAACTCAAGTTATAATTTTTCAGACTGTATTGAGGAATCTTATGCTGCATCTGAGAAGGGGGATGGAGTCTAGATTTAGCACCGTATCCAAAAACATCAGCTGTAAACATGTGTAAATCCCTCAGTATTGCAACGAAGTGTGAACCTGAGTTATGTTCTCAATTGGAAATTCAGGTCACAACTTTCTGATCGAAGTCCTGAGTTCTAGTAATGAATTACAACCAACACAACATCACAAGAGGGTAGCATTGTCCTTACATTGAATGAAACGGAGTGGGGGAGGGGGATGGGGAGATGGCAGAACAACTATGAAAGAAATATATCTCATCAAATTTTATGCTGAAGTTATCTTGCAGCTTAATCACTTGCAAAATAGTAATTGTAATGCTGAGGTATATTGCATCTTAAAACTTCAAAAGGCAACTTTCGCCAGGGTATTTGAGACCCTATCCTAACATTATGCCGAAGTTACTGACATAGCTGCCCAAGAATTTGTACTTCATGGGAAAGACAGAAATTAGGAGTAGAAGTAGATAATTCAGCCCTTCAATCCTGCTCCGCCATTCAATCAGACCGTGGCTGATCTTTTCCTAGTATCAAATCCAACTCCCTATCTGTTCCTTTTATCCCATTATTTTTTAAAAATCAGAAATATATCTACCTCCTTTTTGAAATCATTTAATGATTCAGACTCCACCATGCAATGAGGCAGCAAGTGAAAATGAGTGATAAATACTGAAAAGCAATATTTTGAATTTGGTGGGCTACTAGATGTTGGTGTAAAGCTTCAGCTTTCTAATATTGAGATGGTCAAAATACGCAACATTAAACAATGCAACAAGTCATTTGGAAAGTAATAAAGAAAAACAGGAGCAACATATCCATGACATAAAATGTGTGGAAGAATAAATAACAAGGCAGCAACAATGCCCATCACTGGAGTAGCCAAGCAGTTCAGCAACCTCACAAATGCGATAAAGAAGGATTAAATAAAAACACAAAATCTTGATATGTTTAGTCTTGAACTTTAAAAGAAAAAATTCCTTGCTTTCCCCTTCAAATTCTAAATTCTCCATCGGTTCAATCTCTTCCCACCGTTGCTGTGTGCAAAGTGGTTACTCTGTTTCCTTTAATTATAATATTGACTATGCTGTAGAAGTAATTTGCTGGTCAGTACATACTTTGGAACATCCTGCAACTGCAGAGAGCATCCATAAATGAATGTTATTTCCTCATACACAATATTAAATTGCAATGGGATTTTTGATTCCTTCTTATGCATATTACACAGGATAAATACCTGGTAATCTCCTCTTTGTTCCCATGTCGTTCCTGTTCTGTGCTGATCCTCTCTCTTAGTCGATTCATCTCCACGTCAATACTTTTTGGAGTTCGACTGACCTCCAATCGTTCTGCATAAATTTGCATGGCTTTAGCAGTATTTTCCTGGGATAAACAAAAACATAAAGAGCTGAGAAAGGAAAATAAGACAGGTGCACGACAACCTCAGCTCAACTACCAATGTTTTTCAGGTTAGTAACGCCAAGTATAATGCCTGGTTCCACATGTACAAGCATACAAATGATAAATTTATGCCCCTGTGCAATCGTCCCAAACAAGGACAGTCTAATATACAAGTTCAAACCACCCTTACTTTCTTCTCAGCTGAACAATTTCTGCAAAAGATAGTAAATGCAACGGCACATTATTAGCACATTTCATTCACTCATGTTCATTTGGCTGTCGCATTTAAATAGCCAAAAGAAAATTAAACAGATTTTTAAAAAATCATGATGAATTCTGACAGCTAATGGGGAAAACTTATTTTCTCTGGTTAGAGTGTCTGACTGGGGGCTCAATAGTTTTGCAGAAAGCTCCTTTTCTGAAACAGAGTTGCATGAAATTATTTGCCATAAACTGAGGCAAAGCACTGCTTCTTTTAAATAAAAGCTGGATAAATGGAACAGTGAATAATTCAAGACTTTTGAGATAAAGCAAAGCAGCAAAATTAGTTGCTGCAACAAAGACCTGGCAAGACACGCTGAGCTGAATGGTCTTCTGCATTTTAAACATCTTTGGTAATTTTTCCTCCAAACTACTGGCTCAGGCTATTGATTGCAAATCACATCTCCAAGCCTCCCATGCTGGGTTGTTGCTCATTCAACAGCAGAGTCTGGACAGCACCATTTAAATGGTTCAGTGTTAAGGAAGTCGCACATTTTGACCTAAGGCTGTCTGTCTTGTAAGAAGTCTGACAACACCAGGTTTAAGTCCAACCGATTAAACCGGTTGGACTTAAACCTGCTGTTGTCAGACTTCTTATTGTGTTCACCCCAATCCAATGCCGGCATCTCCGCATCTTATCTGTCTTGTGACAGCTCTCACTCCTGGTTTTAGCTCACTTTCCTCTTACTGAGTCAAAGTCAGAAACAGCACAAAGAATAGAGTCACGCCATAATAATTCTGTAATAAGGAAGATGAGTTTTAAATATTAATATTTAATAATAATAATATCCAGGAATAACTGGAACTAAATCAAGACAGAGTGTTGCTTAAACACTGCAGTCTCAAAGAAGTCAAGCAAAGATGACGCAGGAGCTTAAACAAAAGGAAAAGCAGAATACTAAGAAATATATTTCATGGGATTCAGGATTTCAACATACTTTAAAAGTAAGGGAATGATTGCTGTGGTACTGCGTTAGCAGATCATCTCTTTAATCATCCCTAAGGCCCATGGTCATATCAACAGTTGAAACAGCAGAATGCAGCACTAATAGCTCTAGCTTTATCTGTTTTTTTGGCTGAGTACCTCATGAGGGAATGCAGAACATTCATATTTTAAACCAATTGCATGATAAAGCTATTAATGCTTGTTAAAAACAAGGATATTTGAATTACATTTTCAAGCTAGTTGTAATGTTTTAAGTTGTTTCATGATGGTTAAGCCACAAACAATCAGCTGGAGGCCAGTATTCTGAAAGGATATATACTTAGTGAAGAAAGAAGGCCTTCTGTTGAATTTCAATGGTTTGTGGCCTCTTTTAAGGTCAAACCAAATAAACAAACTCAAGTTAAATCAGGACAAAGTAAAAGGGGCAGCTCCCCAAAAGCAGAGGGAACAGCCCGAACAAAATCAAAGTACAAAGGAAATTTGAAAACATCAAATTAAAATGTGATTATTAGGTTCGATAAGCACCCCAGCCCTTGTGGTGCCCAACAGCTAAGGAAGGTTTCAACTGCACCCGCAGACACCACATGGCTGCGAACATAGCCACAATAGAGGGGCAGACAGTCAGAATGGACAGCCCCCTTGATTGCCTGCTGCCTGGACCTGTAAATGGTGCGTTTCGCCAGCCCAGGAGTAGGTTCACGAGGAGGTCGCCATCATAACCTGCCCTTCTCTGCACTGGGTGTCCGTAGATCAAAAGCATAGGACTGATATGCAAACAGGACATTAGTAAAAGGTTCTTCAGGAAAATAAAAAGGGAGTGCAACCTAAGACATGGTCCACAGACTCCACAAGGCCATAGAAGGGGCAACCAGTGGATCCTATGATTGTGTGGAACAGATCATTTGACACGGATGCCATCATCTCACATGAGAACACCATCCACCAGGTCTCCGATGTAATTGGGGGAGAACCCTTCATAAAGGGACCTTCACTCCCCAATGGCAACAAGGCCCACCAAGGTATCACTGTCCACCCTATCTAAACATCTAATCATCTCATATGTTTCAATAAGGTCTCCTCTTAGCCGCCTTCTTTCTAATGAAAACAACCTCAAACCCCTCAGCCTCTCCTCATAAGACCTGCCCTCCATATCAGGCAACATCCTGGTAAACCTCCTCTGCACCCTCTCCAATGCCTCCACATATTTCTTATAATGTGGGGACCAGAACTGTACACAATACTCCAAGTGCAGCCGCACTAGAGTTTTGTACAGTTGCAACATGACGTGCGGCTCCGAAATTCAATCCCCCTACCAATAAAAGCCAAGACTCCTTCCTAAAAACCGTATGCCTTCATCAGTCCTATGCTTTTGATCTACGGACACCCAGTGCAGAGAAGGGCAGGTTATGATGGCGACCTCCTCGTGAACCTACTCCTGGGCTGGCGAAACGCACCATTTACAGGTCCAGGCAGCAGGCAATCAAGGGGGCTGTCCATTCTGACTGTCTGCCCCTCTATTGCAGCTATGTTCGCAGCCAAGTGTCCCTGGAGAGAGAGCATGTGGTATCTGCGGGTGCAGTTGAAACCTTCCTTAGCTGTTGGGCACCACAAGGGCTGGGGTGCTTATTGGTATACAACAGGCAAGGATGTGGTAGTGGAAGGTGTGCAGAGCAGCAACCTGTACAAGAAACATCTCCGCATGGCGGAAAAAGGCATTTCTGCGAGGCAGCACATGTTGTGGGGCACCTGACCCAAGGAGGGGAGCTAAGGCTTTGGGCCAATGTGGAAGTCCACCCGAGCAGGGGAACACTTGGGTGGGATCCCACTGCATGCCTGCGCTGCCTCAAGACCACGTGCACTTTTGGGACCGAGCACAACCATTCTAAGGTCTTGGACAGCTTTGGCTGTGCACCAGATGGACACTCCCGTGTGCTCAGCCAGCACGCAGGGACTCATCCAAACCACCCCTCCGCCATCCAGCACATCTGCAATCCTGGTCGCCCTGACATCCACAGCTCCCTCTCCGTCAGCCACCTAAAGTTGTAAGGTTGGAGGAGTGGATTCCTGAGCAGCAGCTCTTGCACGAGAGCCGCTACTCTGGATGGGGGCAGCTGAACCACAAGGTGGCCGTGTTCCAGATAGTAAGGAGGTCCTGGTAAAAGATGAGCAACTCCTACAAGGAGATCGAAATGCACCTCAGATTGATATGCAGGAGCAGCACGTCATAATTGAGGTCGTGCCATTAGCGGAAAAAATACACTGCCAGGTCACACCACCATAGCGGGGGCTCAATGTAAAGGTATCTCTGCAGGGTCTGGAGGTGGAAGGTCGGTATCTGAGTGTAAAGGCACACCAGATTTTGACCGCCCTCCTCAAGCAGGAGATGCAGAACTGCGGCAGGGACCCAGTGCAGTTGGTTGTCCCAGAAGAAATGCAAGAGGGTTCTCTGGATATTGGCGACAAACAGAAATAAGTCTCACAACACCAGCTTAAAGTCTGACAGGTTTATTTGTAGCAAATGCCACAAGCTTTCGGAACACGCTATTCCTTCATCAGGTTGGTGGGAGTTCTGACGACAAACAGGGCACAAAACACAAACTCAATTTACATGCATAATGATTGAATGTGAGTCTTTACAGCTAGTCAATTCTTAAGGGTACAGACAATGTGAGTGGAGAGAGCTTTAAGCACAGATTAAAAGAATGTATATTGTTTCCAGACAGGGAAGTTAGTGAGATTTTGCAAGTCCAGGCAAGTCATGGGGGTTACAGGTAGTGTGACATAAACCCAAGATCCCGGTTGAGGCCATCCTCCTGTGTGCAGAACTTGGCTATCAGTCTCTGCTTAACAACTCTGCGCTGTCATTTGTGGTGAAGGCCACTTTGGTAAATGCCTACCCGAAGATCAGAGGTCAAATGCCCGTGACGGCTGAAATGTTCCCCAACAGGAAGAGAACAGTCTTGTCTTATGATTGTTGAGTGGTATTCATTCATCCATTGTCGGAGATCGGCATGATCTCCCCAATGTACCAAGCCTCGGGACATTTTTTTTCCTGCAGCATATCAGGTAGTCAACACTGGCCAAGTTGCAAGAGTACGTAACTGTGTACCTGGTGGACGGTATTCTCAAGTAAGATGATGGCATCCGTGTCAAATGATCTGGCACCATCTTACGGATGGTGCTATGACAGGGTTGTGTAGTGTCGTGATCACTGTTCTCCTGAAGGCTGGGTAGTTTGCTGTAGACAATGGTCTGTGTGAGGTTATGAAAGCTAAGTGCTGACCTACAGGGTGCAAATTCTCGTCATGAACCAGTTGGTCGCCTCCATGTTGTGGTAACAACTGATTTCTTCGATCCCTCCCCTGGCTCTGTCACCAATGATGTGGAGATGCTGGCATTGGGCTGGGATAAAAACAGAAAGAAGTCTTACAACACCTGCTTAAAGTCCAACAGGTTTATTTGTAGCAAATGCCATAAGCTTTCAGAACATGCTGTTTGGGGAAGGGGAGCAGTCCTGTCCAGCAACTCAGGAGGGAACTAACTTTGACCTTCAGTTCCCACCAGTTCTCTGGTCAGGATTCCTCGGCTGGGCAGAGATGGGATCCCAAGTAGAAAAGGTTGGTCCTGCTCCAGGTGCAAGGCCTAAGTTCCTCTGGAAAGGGGTCTGCCTCCCACAGACGACCAGAAGTCCGGAGCACTTGGCCCAACTGATCCTAACTAAGGACGCAGTGGAGTACACCGCCTGGCATTCTTGCATCCTCTGCAGGTCAGCCAGGTCCGTGAACATGAGGAGCATGTCATTGGCATAAGCCAATAGAATCACCCCTACATCTGAGCCTGCAGAACCAAACTCGACAACCTCCTCTGCAACAGGCACAGGAATGGCTCCAGTGTACAGAATATAGACAAGGGGCAGACCTGCCATACTCCTCTTCCAAAGCGAAAGAGTGTCATAAGGTACCCATTAACCTTAATTACACACTCTGCGATAGTGTACAGTGATCAGATCCTGGCAAAAAAATGTGTCCTGAACCCCAATGCTCACAGATTCTGGGTAAATACTTGTGCTCCACCCTGTCAAATGTTTTCTTCTGATTTAATGTCAAGGAGGCGTTCTACAGACCAGTCCTCTGGGAATGATGGATAAGGTCCTGGATGAGATGGAGATTAACATGAATAGAATGGCCGGGACCAAGTAGGACTGGCCAGGGTGGATCATGCGGTCCAACACAAATCCAAGTTGTGAAGCCATGGCTCTAGCAAAGATTTTAAATTCGTGCTGAGGAGGGAGACCGGGTGTCAGTTCTTAAATAGGCGAGAGATCCCCCTTCTTGGGATGTAGGGCAGTGACGGTCCTGCACTACTAAAAAGGGCATCTCCCCGGTAGCAATGCTCTCCCCAGGACCACCGTGAAATTGTTCCCCAGGGCGTCCCAGAACGCTCTGAAGGACTCCACGGTCAGCCTGTCCAGCCCCAGAACCTTTTCCCATCCAAGTCTATTGAGGGCGCTGGTCAGCTCAACCAGGCTGATATTGGCTTCCAGCCAGTTGATGCCCTCTGGGCTGACCTGCGGCAGGTCCTTCCACAGAACTCTGCAGGCATCCTCTCTGAACAAACCCAGAGAGGTCAGAAAAGAAATCCCGGGCAATAGCTTGGATGCCCTCTGGATCTGAGACAGGGGAACTCTTGGCTAGCAGCGTAAGGAGCTGCTGTCCAGCAAGTAGGAGGAGGAGGAGCCAATGGTCCAGGTCCACATGAAACTGGAGCCACGACCTCATGTAAGCACCAGGGTGCCCTTCTTCTCCCTGCACTCTAGCCGCAGGGCTGGGTCCACATTGGGCTGACTGAGGCGTGTCTCCAGGTCAAGCACTTCCTCCTCCAACTCCTCAAGCTGGATTTCCACCTCTTTGACAACCCCCTCACATACTCCTGACAGAAGGTACGGATGTGATTCTTGCCCGCATCTCACCATTGCCTCAAGGAGGGGAAGCCCTTCTCCAGCTGACCCTGGACTCGTTCCATCGATTCTGGAAGTGCTCGTCCTCCAGCAGCGTGTTGTTAAAATGCCAGTACGCGGACCCGCCCCTGGATGCGAGACGGGACAAAGTGCGCCCACACCACGTGGTGGTCCGTGCACGGCACCTGCCGCACGGAGGCTGAAGATGCACCGGACACATACACCTTCAAAATGTAAAGGCAGTTGATTTAGACGCTTTGGCCCTAGGCCTTACATAAGTGAAAGCTCGAGAGCCAGGATGGAGATGTCTCCAGATGTCCACCAAGTCATGGGTCCTGAGCAGGTCCCGCAACTTCACCACTGGGGTACGCAGCCACAGACCGGTGCAGTCCCATGCCTCGGGGGTACAGTTGAAATTGCCCGAGGATGATGCATTTGCCCTTCGCAATAGTGCCAAGATGAGCGGACACTTTCTCACAGAAAGTCGTTTGCTCAGTCCGGCAGTCAGGGCGTAGACGTTCAGCAAGTGAACGATAACGCCTTCCCCCCTCAGAGACTGTTAAGTGCAGCAACCAGCCTACTCCTTGACCCCCAAGATCTCTGGTAGATAATGCTGGACTAACAAGATAGCCACCTTGCTAGAAGAGAGCGTAAGGTGTCTCATGTAGACCTCCTCCTCCCCTTCCCCCTTGCCATTCCAGGAGCCATCAGGCTTCGTCTGCTGGAATGGTACAAGTTTCCTGAAGGAAACACACACTCGTTCTGGAACCTGTGATGTGGCTCACTGCTGCCATTAATGTTGAGGCTGGTTTTAGTCACCTTCATGTCAGCAGCTTAGTGCCACCATCACCACTTATCTAAAAGTGTGAGGGAGTGCTGACGCAAGTCCACTCCCCCATGAGCCCACTGAGGAACTCCCGCACCTAAGCCGCTCTTTTTTAGTTAGGTCTGACACGGCCTGTGAGTCGGCCTGTGCAGACCAGACAAGCAGCGCCAGGTCTGGCCAATGGTCAAGGGTTAGCCAGCCACCATCAGGGCGACCAGAACGTTTTCAGAGAAAAGCCTTGAGTTCCACAGAGGGGATGAGGAGTGACTTGGTGGGGGGCACGAGAGAGTCCCCCCCACCTCGCTCCAGGCAGACTCCAAAAGTGTTGTGTGCCCATCACTGAGCCGCTGACCTCCTCAGGGCAGTCAACCTCCAACTCCGAGTCCGCTGCTGCAGTACATATGGCGGGCGACACAGAGCCACCAGCTCCCCCAGCCCAACTCCCCTTCCCGATCCCATCCCCAGAACCGGCGAAGGGGTTTCCCCCAGACTCCTCTTCCCTGATTTGCAGGTCCGTGACGGTGGCTCAATATCGCGCTCCACTGCAGTGCCTGGACACTCCAGAAGTCTGGTGAATCCACTGGACTGAGGCTGGGGGTGCCCAGCATCAAAGGTCAGGTTGGGACGGGACACAACATCTCCTTGCCACCACCGCCCAAGGATCCGAACATCGGGGTGCTGCCGCAGTCCCTCAGCAGGCTAAGAAAAATCTTCTCTGGGCTGGGAAATTGATTCAAGCAAAACAAAGCCACAGGGGCGCCACTCTCATCCGACCCCAGAAGGTCATGCCTGGAGGACTGTGGCAGCACCTGTTTCTTTTTATCTTTTCAAGGCACAAAGATGTACAGGGATGGCACAAACTGGGAGAGGAGCATTGGTGCCACAACTTCTTGGCTAGGGGAGGGGTGTGGAGAGTCCCACAGGTTTCAGATTCCCCCTCCCCTAAGGTGTAGCGTCTCTTCTTGAGAGGCAATCACATGCAGGGAGGAGAAGGTCCTTGGGTAGAAGGGTAGGACGTTCAAAATCACAATCTTGTGAGCGGTGGCCTCCAAAAAGGTCCACCAACAGAAACGTCCTGTCCACCATGAGCCCCTTTTCCAGGGCAAGGTGGACCGCCTGTTCAGCCTTCAAAAAGAATACGGCTCTATTGTACATCTTCGCGGCCGCGACAATGGCTGAGGGGCCCACAATACCAGCCATTGCCCGAACGCAGGCCTCTACGGTCATGTCAAGGTGAGCATAGCACTTGACCCCGAGTTGTGATTAAATTGAAAGGTGACAGGGTCTTTCCAGCGGCAGGGACTTTGGCCACTGCCATACCTGCGGAAGTGGGCTTGAAAGGCCCTGCCACCTGGGACGATGTTGCCATCACCATGGTGTCTAATCAAATGGTGCTATGCCCACCCAAGACTGCCCAGATGCATGGCAGAGCATGTAGAGCGTCCATGGGGAGGGATGGAGAGTCGGCTTGTAGGGAAGGATGAGTAAAGGCCTCTCTGTCTGGATGGCAGGGCAGAGTCACAGAGGGAATGAGGGAGTGTGGGTGGGGTTGGTGGGCGTTCAGGTGCTCTCTCCTGAGATTTAGAGGGGAGAAAGGAGGTTGGAGGAACAGAAGGGAAGACGAGGGACAGGGCACTGAGGACAGCTGGTACCCCAGAAAAAAGGAAGGAGGGGAGGGGTGCCGGTGTTGGGGCAGCAGCAGTGGGTGGAGGAGGGTGTTGATTTTGTTTCTTCAGCCCTCCTGGGTGCAACAATCAAAGTCCAGGATGTCCTGCACCCCCCAAACCATTCCCCTTCCAAGCATCAACTTTTGAAGGCAAAGGCACCAGCCCAAACCACTGAGTCCTTTGATGCTGTTGTTTCAAAGTTATGCAGTCCTCCCTCCTGTGGATGGAAAAAGAAACTCTCTCTCTCTGTCTTCTCTCTGTCTCTTTCCCCCCAGCAGCTGGATGGCAGGTAGGCCGGTAGGCCATAGCTCTCCTTCTTCCCCCTTCCTGGAAGCTGTTAATTCAGCAGAAACAACAAAAACGGGTATTTCCAGTAGCAAGCTCCGTAACTCTCAGATGTTGGGGATAGGAGGAAGTTTGAATCTGTCTGAAGTTTAATGTTCATTCAGAGAAAGAACAGCAGCAGCTTTGCTATGCAAGAAATGGTTTGTGGCAGCATCTTTATTTCTCAAATGTCTCAAAATACTGTTTCAATTCAAATGACATGTTTTGCAAAATTATTTTATCTGTTTCTCCAAAGGCACAAATTTGCATGGAGTAGATGAGCCATATGCACCAGAAAGGTGAGAGTTTCAAACCTCGCTCCGAGTTTTTAATCTCCACCAGCTCATCAGTAAATATGTTACAATGTACCTCAGGGTCTTTGGATTATGGGTGGACAATAAATAAACCCTGAGTATTTAAATATCTGATAAAAACAGAGTCAGATTCAGCTGCAGTGTGCTTTGTGGTAAATAACCATAACAGGCAAATATTACACATGAATTCTTACACTGTCTGACCCAATTTCCAACAACCAAAGCATGACACATCTAATCCCTAGCATGGGATGGGAATATTCACAGGAGGAGGGAGAAGAAGGAAAGATTGGTGGACTAAGGGAAATACTTTAATGGCTAATGGTAATTACTTTATTCCTGTCAAATCTCCAAGTAGTCTTTTGAAAACTGAATTGCCAAAATTACACAGCTTAAAAATTTCACTGAAAATTATGTAGAAATTTTGTTCAGAGGAAAATAATTAAAACTATTCACCTAGGACCTGATTTTATCATCAAGTTGCTCCCCTTTTTGGGCTTGAAATCTTGGTAAAGTCGGGCATGAGGGAGTACGAGATCCACGCCCACCTTCGCACTGGTTCCCCCTTTACCAAGGCCTGAAAATAGGACCATGTGTGAAGCAGGCGTGACATCAATTTAAATGCATTTTTATGTATTTAAACTGACTTGATGGGCTGCACGCTGAAACTTATTGGCACTTCCTCTTTGACCACCGTGTTTGCCCATCCGGATTCAGTGCAGAACAGACATGGTCTGCAACAGTCTGATGCAGGCGCTCCAACTTCTGAGGAAGTAAGTTCTAAGTTCCAAGTTCCAAGCTCCCGGCTGTTCTCTGACTCGGATCTGTTTTTTTTTGAGGGGTGGGGGGGGTTGTGGGGAGAAGGTGTTTCGATGGCTCTACACAGATCAGTGGGGGAGGAAGAGGAAGTCTGCTGCCACTCTGCATGCAATGGTGGGGGTGGGTGGGGGAGTGCACTGCTATTCTGCTTGTGATCAGTGGGGCAAAGGGAGGGGGGGTCTGCTACCATCTGTGTGTAATATGGGGGCAGGGGGCTGCGATCAGTCAGGGTAGCAGGGGTGGGGGAGGGGAGGGAGGAATAAGGGGGTCATTAATATTTGTGGGGGCCAGAGGGAGGCATTATCCGGTCGGGAGTGATATGGCAGGGGAATGGTTTTCTATCTTTTTTTTAAACTGTGCATTGGAGGCACTGAGCAGACCTCCAGCATTTTGGGTGCATTTAGCCCTGCCCACAGACTTCTGCAGCACAATTCAGAATTGTTGCTATTTTTTCAGGCAGAGTATGGGGTGCCTGAGAATGGATCCAAAAGTCAGATTTGAAACATGCCCAGCTTCAAGCCTGCCCAGCACTTAGTATAAAAATGGTAAAATAGGGTCCCTATAATCAAGCAATACATAAAATAATTTGTCTAACAATAATCACTATGCTTGAAATAATTAAGGATACTGATATGATAAAAGTTAGAATCTTCCACATTAGTATTTCTACTGCACTATGAAATTATAATGATGCTTTAACAGGTGATCATTGACAGAAAGAAAATCATGTACCTTCAAGCTTTTTTCTTTACTTTCCAGACTTGCTCTCAGTTTATCTATCCCATCCAAGTGCTCTTTTCTTTTCTCTTCGTAATGTCTTTTATGATGTTTACATTTTCCAACTTCTGTATCAATTTTACTTAAATCATCCTATTAAGAAATAACGCAGGCCATCTTTAAATGGATAACACCATCTGAAACAAACTAAGAAAAGTTCATAAACTTTACACAATCAATCTGCACCTTGATTGGATCAGCTCCTTCAGCTATTAAATTTATCTTCTCCTTGATCTCTTTGTACTTTTGTTCAGCCTCGCTCACTATCTTTCGGTGCTCATCCATATCTTTCCTTGAATGCTCCAAATTATCCTTGCCAGACTGAATTCTGTGCCAGATATCTTGCACTTCTTCTTCCTAGTTTTTATTAAAAAAAAGTTGAGTCAACTAGAAGGGAATCAGTTATCATCCAAACTGATATGAATTACTTATTGTCAAGCAATCTCCAGTCTTCAGAAATACATGAAAATAATATTTAGAAGTCTACTTGAAATAAGAGATTTGTGTCAATTCAAGACACTCACCAGTGTGGAAATATCCACAGACTGGGGCTCATCCACATTTTCCAAATCCGTAATTTCTAGTTTTATCTTTGTCATATTTTCCTGAATCACAAGAAAAGAAAAATAGGTAGAAAGGTTACTTTTTTTTTGTGTAAAGGAAAGCATGTTCTCCCCCAAATTTTTAATTACGGACCTGGATTTTCCTCTTCTGCATTTGTTTCATTTTCATTTGAGATTCATTTGTCCGTATTTCTTCTACGATTGATAGCAATCGTTGTTGAAAATGTGACAATTTGGCCATTTTATTGCTTACTTCCATCTCCAGCTGACTGCAAAACGAAACAAAAAACATATTGACCAAAGCACTTATGCTGCTGGAAAACAAAAGGTAATTAATATATATTTCCTTGTTCAGTAATAACATTTTTTTAAACTCAAGCAATTCACAGGCAGACTCATATTGAAAATAGACCAGGATGCAAGCTGGTTCTTAATGGTGAATCCACAGACTAGAATTGCATGTTCAATTGCACCAACTCCTCACATTAGTAACTCCAGACAATGTCCATATTTCATAAACAACAAAATTATAACAACTTAGTAATACTACATTCTTAAAAGAATGTATTATAAATGGATTGGCATTAACAGCCAGGAAACATACAAAGGTTATTATTTGCCATTAAAACAGCACTTGAGGATGTTATAATTTAAACATTGCTGGTTCTCATGATCAGTTTTATCATACAAAATGCATAATTTAGTTCGAGAAACAAATACAAGATTAAATTTCAGTGAGCTGATAAGCTGACGTTTTAACTCGCTGCAGTTTATAAATTATAATGCTTATATGCTATACAACAGCACTGCAGAATTCTTTATTTTCTTAAGTATTTAGAAAAACTTGCGGTACAAACTTTCCACCAATACCAGGTTATAGAGTCAGCCATGAGCAGCACGGTAACACTGCTGCTTCACAGCGCCAGAGACCTGAGTTCGATTCCTGAATTGGACCATTGTGTGGAGTTTGCATGTTCTCCCTTTGTCTGTGTGGGTTTCCTCAGGGTGCTCCAATTTCTCCCAATTGTGAGAGATGTGTTGGTTAAGTGCATTGACCCAAATAGGCGCTGGACTGTGGCGGCTAGGGGAATTTCACACTAGTATTGTAGTATTAATGTAAGCCTTATTTGTGACCAATAATTAAACTTTATTCATTTTAGTTTCTTCACTTGTTTTGCCAACCTCTCGCAACCATTAGCACAATTATCATCCAAGATTTCAAAATCATGTCTCAACATATAGCAAGCCAGAAGGGAAGACTGACAAGAAGGGGGAAGGGAAGACTGACATGAAGGGGGAAGGGAAGCAACAGACTGTAGAGGGAGAAGGAAAAGGTTAAGTACGTACAGGACTGGGCTCCCACAGTATCTTTCAAGATTAATGGCTGAAATCTCCATATTTTTGGAGAAAATGCAATATTAAGATAGCCTGTAAAGAAATTTACCAACCTAATTTCTGATTCCACATCACTACCCAAGTATCTTGCCCTGTCCGTTTCTGAGGAGTAATAGCGGTTGCTAAAGACCTGGTCACCTGCTGCAGTAAAAGCTTCTCTACAGTTCACGGGTGGTCTTTGCTGTTGCATAATTTCACGCGCTCTGCTGTTGCTCTGGAAATGAAATAGTAAATATTTAGTTTCTTGTTAGAATTTCTTTATTATCAAAGTGTTTGTGTGAGAAAAAATCCAGCACACTTCCCAATATGTTACCCATTGTTCTATGGAGGGCAATTAAATAACCTGTTGGCTATATCTCATTCTGGTTACTGCCATAAAAATCATATAATGTTTGACCTGCCAATTAGTACTCTGCACACAAAAATGCAATTTTAGAGACAAAATAACATTGGATCTGGAGCTGGTTGCAGTGAAACCTAACTCTTAGTAGACAATGAAATCAAAGCATGTTGAAGTTAGAATATAGAAAGAGAAATTTATTTGCCTTAAATTTTGAAACATAATTTTAATTTATTTTCTAGTATATTTCTACTTCAAATAATTGAATGGACAAAATTTAGAATAAAAATAATCCAGTCCTGGTAGGTGGTAAACTCCCCAGACAAGAAACAGAAGCTTCTTAAGATTTTCTATAACTCCTGATTCTAGAATCGTTCAACAGATTGCTAGTTAATACATGTAACATGGTTATTCAAAAGGAGGGCGAGAAAAACCAGGGAACTGCAGTCTAATCAGCCTGACATTATGTGCTGGGTAAATTTGGAATCTATCATTGCAGAACCTTAGCAAAGCACTTTGAAAATTATAGTGTGATCAAACATAGTCAACATGATTTTTTTTTTACAAAAGGGGCATTGTGCTGGACAAGTTCACTAAATATTTTTGAGCATGTAACTATTAGGGCAGATATAGTGCAACCAGTAGGTGCAGTATATTTAGATTTCCAAAAGGTGTTTGATAAGATGCACTGATCTTTCTGCTGTGGCATGAGATAAGGACTGTTGGAATTGGGGGCAATAACATGGATAAAGGGTTGGTTAACAAACAAGAAGCAAACAGTATTGATAATCATGTTGTCTTTAAGTTGGCAAGCTGTGATGTATGGAGTACCATAAGCATCAATGCTGAGGCTTCAGCTATTTATAATTGTTATTAATACAAAGAGACAGAAGTGGAGATCCTCATGGCTATCATCGACACCACAAACCATCAGCTTAACAAAGGGACAGAGAGTACTATGTCTTGGATTGCCAATAACAAAGCTTGGTGGAGATGCAAGCTAAGACGAGAACACAGAGGCTGTGCAGAGACATAGACAAGATTAAGTGAATACAGATTGAGTATAATTTGTGGAAATGAGGTCATTCAGCTGGGTAGTAATAGAAAAGCACATTTTTTAAACAGGCGTGAAACTTGTAAATGTTGATATTCAGAGGAACTTGGTCCGCTCATGCAAGGAACACAGAAAATTAGCATGCAGGTACAGCAAGCAGTTAGGAAGGCGAATGATATGCTGTTCTTCATTGGAAGGAGAGTGGAATACAAGAGCGGGACAAAATAAAAGCAAATTACTGTGGATGCTGGAATCTGAATAGGAGAGTTGGAAGCCTTGTTATAATTTTAGAGGGTCTTAGTGAGACCATAGCTGGAATATTGTATGCAATTTTGGTTTGCATATTTAAGGATGGACATGCTTGCTTGCTTTTGCAGGTGGTACAGTAAAAGTTAATTCTGGTTCCTGGGAAGAGAGACAGAGTAAATTAGATGTATACTCAGGGATTTAGAGATAGTCTTATTGAAGCACAAAATATTCTGGAGGATTCAAAGAATAAGCACAGAGGTTTATTCTCATCAGGAGAAACAAGAACACACTATCTCCAAATAAGTGGCTGTACATTTAAGATTGAGATGAAATATTTCTTGAGGGTGGAGTATTTTTGAAATTCTCTCCCCAGACAGCTGTGGATGTTTCATTTTGGATAGATCTGAGGCTGAAACAGAAAGTTATTTGGTCTCTCTATGAATCAACAGATAAGAAAAGTGGTGGGAATGTGAAGTTGAGACTAAGGATCAGCCATGATTGTAGTGAATGATAGAACAAGTTATAGGGGTTACAGTGTCCACAATTTATATTCCACTATGCCTATTTATTAGGTTCTTGCATTATGTCCAACTCATGAAAACCTGACACCTCCTATAGTGAATCGTTTCATTGAAACACTGAAGCCATCTTTAGGAATGTTACTCACTCACTTCATTCTTGTTTTATTGAATTGGGGATATGGGCATTGCTTGCTGGTCAGGTTGCCCTTGAGAAGGTGGTGGTGAGCTGCCTTTTTGAACTGCTTCAGTCCCTGAGGTGTAGGTACACTCTCAGTGTTGTTTGGAAGGAATTCCAGGACGTTGACCCAGCAATAGTGAGGAACAGTGATATATTTCTAAGTTAGAAATGACTTGGAGGGAAACCTCCACGTGGTGGTATTTCCAAGCATCTGCTCTTGTCCTGCACAGTGGTGGTTGTGGGTTTGGAAGGTACAACTTAAAGAGCTTTGTTGAGTTCTGCAATGCATCTTGTATATGATACACACTGTTGCCATTATTTGTCAGTGGTGGAGAGAAAGCAAATATTGTGGAAGGGGTACTAATCAAGTAGCTGCGTTGTTCTGGATGATGTCAAATTCCTTGAATGTTACTGGAGCTGCACTCACCCAGGCAGGTAGAGAATAATCTTTCGCACTCCTGACTTGTGTTTCATAGGTAGTAGACAAGCTTTGGTGAGTCAGGCTGAGAGTTACTTGCTTCAGGATTCCTAGTCTTTGATCTTTTATTTAGTTTGTCTATATAAATAGTGGGGGATTCAGCTAAGATAATGCCATTAATAGTCAAGGATGATGATTAGATTATCTCTTGTTGGAAATAATCATTGCCTGCCACTTGCATTGCACAAATACTACTTGCCATATGTGAGCTCAAGACTGGACATTGGACATGAGACATGGACTGCTTCAGTATCTAAGAAGTAATGAATGGTGGTGAACATCATGCAATCATCAATGAACATTCCCACTTCTGACCTCATGATGAAGGATTGATGAAGCAGTTAAAGATGGGTGGGCATAGGACATGACCTTGAACAACTCTTGCAGACATGCCTTGGAACAGAGATGATTGACACACAACAATTACAACCCTCTTCCTTTGTGCCAGGTCTCACTCAAAGCACAGGAGAGTTTGCCCCCAATTCCCATTGACTCCAGGTTTAGAATCATACAAACTCTACAGAGCAGAAAGAGACCATCTGGCTCATCGAGTCTGCACCAACCACAATCCCACCCTGGCCTTCCCCCACCCATATCCCTACACATTTACAATCCCTCTAACCTAAACATCTCAGGACACTCGAGGATAAATTTAGCATTGGCCAATCAATCTAACCCACACATCTTTGGACTGTGGGAGGAAACCGGAGCACCTGGAGAAAACCCACACTGAAACAAACAAAATGAACAAGTTCCACACAGATAGTGACCTAAGGTGGGAATCAAACAGAGGTCGCTGGAGCTGTGAAGCAGCAGCACCAACGACTATGCTACCGTGCCACTTGCTAGGGCTTCTTGATGTCATAACAAGTGATAGCTTGGCAAGGGCGTCAGTCTCATTTAACCTCTAGAATTCAGCTATTTTGTCCACGTTTCAACCAAGGCTGTTAAAGTCAAGAGCTAAGTGACCCTCAAAACTGAGCGATCAGTTATTGCTAATGAAATGCTGCTTGATAGTACTGTTAATAACCCCTTCTATCACTTTACTATATTTATCTCTTTACATGTATGAGTTCTGAGAAGTTTGAAGTGTTCCATTGAACCAAAAAGCTTGGGTACTTGTCCTAAAAGTTATTACCAGAACAACTCCATACATATCAATTACATGACATGAAGCACACAGAGAATAAGATAACAGGAGAAAGAAGTTATACTTTAAGTATCAAACTTTTCTTTGCACAGTTTAGCTGAATATCAAAATGAATCCCATTGATAATTTCCTATACATATAACCCTTTCAAACAATGAGATAATTTAAAGGCAATTCACTTTTTTGTTTGTAGTACTTGGAAAGAGGAACACTAGTCAAGATACCAGTTAGTTGTGTGAGACATAAAAACATAGAAAGACTGTGAGGGCGGGTTAGCGGTAAATCTCAAGAAGACATAGTTTTATAAAAATTCAGTCTATTAGCCTCAACTGGGCAACTGTGCCCAATTTCAAGCACCACATTTTAGAATGTGGAGGCTTTTAAATATTTTCTGTGCAATCTGTAGAAAATGATTCTGGGGTGAAAGGCTTCATTTATGATCAATTGGGGAAGCTGTGCCTATTTTCTTAAAGAGGAGAAGATTGACTGAGATTGAATAAAGATGTTCAAAATCATAAGGAGATTGGAGAGTGCAATGAGGAGAAAGCATTCTCTTTGAACATCTTTATTCAAAGATGTTGGTCGCTGTACTACAGGAAGGATGTAGAGGCCCTGGAGAGAGTGCAGAGGAGATTTACCAGGATGCTGCCTGGTATGGAAGGGCTGTCTTACGAGGAAAGATTGAAAACACTGGGGTTGTTTTCCCTTGAAAGACGTCGGCTGAGAGGGGATCTTTTAGAGGTATATAAGATTATGAGGGGTATAGATAGAGTAAATGGTGGTAAGCTTTTTCCACCATTAGAAATGGATAGAACGAGGGGTCACGGGCTCAGGGTGAGGGGGGCTATGTATAAGACGAATATTAGAGGGCAGTTTTTCACACAAAGGGTAGTGGGGGTGTGGAATGCACTGCCGAGTAAGGTGGTGGGAGCAGGCACGCTAGAGTTGTTTAAGGGTCTCTTGGACAGCCACATGAGCGGTCTGCAGATAGAGGGATATAGCAGGACTGTTTGAATATCGGGAGGACCAAATAGTAGTAGACTATCTTTTAGTTTCGTCTCGGGAATGTCTTAGTTTTTTTTTAGCATGTTTAATTAAGTCTTATTTGTTTCCGCAGGCAATTCGGTCCACCTTGTTGACCAACAAGGGGCATGCACGCAGCATGTCGTGCGAGAGCTGCTCCTGGAGGTTGCTTCAGGAGTTGCCTAGTGCTTCACGTCGTCAGTGTATGCTTAAACTGGACCATCTGATGGGCAACATGACAGCTCAGAGGCTATCGCTGTTGCTGGGCTGACACATGGATTTGGGTCTGTGTCTGCGGGAGTTTGCGCGTTCTCCCCGTGGTTGTGTGGGTTTCCTCCGGGTGCTCCGGTTTCCTCCCACATCCCAAAAATGTGCTCTTAGGCTGATTGGGTAACAAATTGTCCCTATATTGGTCCCTATATGGGAATCTTCAACAATAGGCATAGCCTAAAGACAAGGATATGTCATTAGGACGGCGGCGTAGGCTCGTTGGGCTGAAGGGCCTGTTTCCCATGCTGTGTTGCTCTTTGTTCTTTGTTCTAATCTCAGTCAATTTTCTCCTCTAAGAAAACAGGTACAGCTTCCCCAATCGATTATAACTGAATGTTGAAAGTGACGGATGAAGTGTTAATCAAGTGGATTGCTTTGTTCGGGATGGTGTCAAGCTCAAGTTTTGTTAGAACTGTACTCATCCAAGCAAGTGAAGATTTTCATCACGTTCTTGACTGTAGATTGTAACAGGCTTCGGGAGAGCGGTTAACACATGTAATACCTGCCACAAAATTGCTAGCGTCTGACCTAATCATATAGCCACAACATTCTTTTGAATTGGTTCAGTTAAGTCTCTGATAACCCTCAAGCTGTTGATGATGGAGATTCATTGGTGGCAATGCTGTTGAAGAGGAGATGGTTAAATTCTTTGTTGGGGACGATCATTGCCTGGCAAAAGTTACTCGGCACTTATTAGCACAAGTCCAAATGTTGTGCACATCTTGTTGCATGCAGGCAGAGCATTTCACCATGTAGATGTTTCAAATAATACTGAACACTTTCCAATCATAAGCAAACAAGCCAACGTCAGATGTTATGATGGACGGAAGATCATTGATGAAGTAGTTAGATCTAGGGATTTCTGATTACAGTGATTAACAGGGTCACGTGATGATGTAGATTACGTGCAGTCCTGGGTCTGTAGCAGAGCAATAGACTTATAGAAAGCATTTTGGTTGCTGCTGAAGCTGGAAGGATTTTGCTGGATTCTGGAACTCCATCTCTCTTTGAAAGCTATATGTCAGTATAGCCTTAAATACAGCTAGCGATCTTAAATATAGCGATCTTTGAAAGCTATATGTCAGTATAGCTTTAAATATAGCTAGCAATCTTAAATATACTTGCTAAGTATATTTAAGATTGCTAGCTGTATTTAAAGTAGCATTTAAATCTGTAAGAGGAATGTTGCTTATTTGGAACTGAAAAAGTGATATCAGAAATTAAAGTTGTTCTTTTCATTTTTAAATATTGTTCAATTGTTCATGGTTAGACTGCTTCATTTGTTGGAATTATATTTAAACTGTGTTATTAAAAGTTAGCTTCACTATAGAAATCTGTACTTTCTCAGTGGAATCATTGCCGAAAGGATTTTCCTTATTTATGCCAAAATAGAAAAATTGTTATGGTCCAGTCTGGCTTCATAATATTCCTTGGGGCTCTGGTCTGGGATCCTAACAAAAACTGGAGTCTCTTGTCAGGATGAAAAAGTATAATTCCTTGTTTGCCTTGGGATTATTGAACTTAAAGACAGTGAGTGCAGGGAAGTGGTGCTTTCTTTCAGATGTTGCATTTGGTTACTTTAAATAGGAAGCACTTTGTGAAAAAGTGGTTCTTTCAGTGGCTAATGATTTCCTGGGTACGGAAAAGATTACCCAAGGTGGTTAAAGCAAAGTTTTTGGAGTTACCTGAAAAGACAAGGAAGGCAGAGATAATTTCAGTGATAGCGGAGCGTTTAAATTTGCCAGAGACACAGTTTGAATCATTGTAATTGACTACATTTCAATTATAAACAGTTGCAACAAGGATTCTGAGGAGCTGAAAAGAGCCATCTTAAGTACATAGAAACTAGAACCAGAAGTCTATAATCAGAAGTTTAGAAATCTAGGAAAGAAATAGGTCAAACATGGATATAATTTGAAAGAATCAAACCAAGTAACTTTGATAGGTGGATAAGGGTCTTAAAAATAGACCAAACATATGATGATTTTATGGAAATTGTTATTTTGGAGGAATTTAAAAATTCACTTACTGCCATAGCAAGAACTCACATGAAAGAACAAACAGTTAAAACTGTGACAGAAGCAGCCAAAATGGTAGATGATTTTGAATTAGGTCACAAATCTAGGTTTGGTTTTTGACCTCAAGTTCAATCTGTGAGGAATAGAAACTGGAAAAAAGAGAAATCCACAGGTGGTCAAGACAAAGGAGGTCATGTTTTAAATAGTACGGATAGTTTGCATTAGGTTAAGGAAACTTGAGGGTGGAAAAGAGATCAGAAACCTTAAATGCTTTCATTATAATAAAGTTGGACACACAAAGTTGCCCAGAGGATTGGGATAAAGGAATTCCGTTTGCACTGTTTACAATTAGGGATGTACCTAATGAATCAACTAAATTCAATCCATTCAAATTAATTTTTGGACATGAAGTCAGAGGACTTAAATTGATCAAGGGGAAATAGTGAGTCAATATTCTGATTCTACATCGTTGGACTATGTGTCAAACTTTAGGCAGAGATTATCTAAGGCTGATAAGTTGGCTAGACACATTTAAAGGTGACACGGCATGTGATGAGAAAAGATATCAAAAAAATTATAGTTTTGATAACCAGGAGAAAGTATTAGTATTATTACCCGAGGTAGGTGAATCTTTAAAAGCAAAGTTTAGTGGACTTTATCAAATCGAAAGAGTGAGGGAAACTATTTGATAAGAACGAGAGATAGAAGAAAACTGTCATGTTAATATGTTAAAACGATATTTTGATAGGAAAGAAAAGAAGAATAGGATGTGTTTGCTGTTAGTAAAGAGGTAAATCCAGATAGTTCTCAGTTTGACATTCCGCAAATTACATTGGACATGAGAAGACAATCAGAAACGCTAAAGAATGATATCAATACCTATACTGAAAGCAGAAATTCAATTATTAAATGACAGAACTAAAAGTGAAATAAGCTTCTAAATTTGAGCATTTATCCTGAATTAAATAAGCAATTGTTCTATTAAGATACTCAAAAGGCTAGGTTATGTTAATTGAGTGACATTTCAATTATGCTAATTAAATCCATTTATAAATTGATTTCAAGTTACCAATGCCCTACACTTAAATTTTGTTTTGGTAGACAAAGTTATTTCTCTCATTATAATTGGAGAAATTAGGTAGATAGCAAAGCAGGCTCCTGTAATTTGAATACTATGGATTTGAAGTTGTTAGCACTCAACCACAATATGTGAGCCTTCAAACAATTCATCTGGCAGATCACTGAAGAAAAGATGACATTTTCTAATGAATTCTTAGATTATAGATGAACATGACAAACAAACCAAAGTTTTGAATAAGCACACAACGGGTCAAATGGAGTACTTTAACCACAAATTGCACCTTTGGAATTATACTTGGAAGCAATACACTACATATTTGATGAAACAAGCTTCTTAACAAAATATAAATAGCTGAAGTTCAGTATGCTGCATTATGGAGGTCAATTCAACAATCTTCCAACTTTAAAACCACTACAGTCACTTCTAAAATTGGATGAAAAGAAAATGGCAAAAGGAGGACTTACATTGATTAACAGAATTCTTTCTATGCCTCTCATGTCAATCAAACAGTTTGCCACCACTGGATTACTTATTTCTAAGGCATCAAGAACTGTTGGGAAATCTGGATGATGAACAGCTCTTCAAAGGGAAAATATACATTTTTAATTATTTTAGTATTGCCTCCACCATTAAGCTTTGAAAACACTAAGTGTAAAGAGTGAAGAATATTAAATTTTACAGATTATGACAGCAGTGAAGTGCTGTTTTCTATTAAAGACAATACAATTACATAGTTTATGAAGAATCAAAACAAGATATTTGCATTTATTTTAACTATTTGATAATACAGAACTTGAGTATTGATGAAAACAAAAACAAGTTATCAAAGCTTTTCGTCTTGCACTCATCAGGATTGCTCACAAGAACAGTAAACAGGACGACAATTTATATTACACAAGAAAAAGATGTTGATTGGTTGGCAAGTGGACTTTGATTGGTGGAGGCATTGCTACGGAGAACGGAGCATTGAACAGTTAACTACCCAGTTTCCTTCAAGTTCAAAATAGGCAAGTCAACTCTGACTGGTTAAGGCATTTCATTAGGGAACAAACCAAGGAGTGACTGTTCCCCAAACTACTGAAAAAGGCTCAAACTATTGAAAATGTGTGGACACATGTTCCTTCCATCTGAAAGGGACAGATCTGAGTGTGAATGTACGTGGCTTCTAGCATGCCCAAGTGAGTTGCACCGTGAGTTCGAGTAGCGCGGCAGGCTAGAAGACATAGGGGGTGGGGGGTGGTGGGGGGGTGAACGACCCATAGCCGGACGTGCAACTGGGCTCCAGCCTACTGAGAGTCTCCCAGGCTGATTTTTTTTGGTCATAATCAGCGTTGTAGTAATCAGCACAAGGCCAATTACTATATATTAAAATTCACAGCCTGGGATGGTAATCACTGGATTCGCTAATGCTGGTACTGCCAACCTGGTACTGCACAGTAGGCATCGAGGGGAGGGGGCATGAGGCCTACTCGAAGTAGGGAGGCACTCACTGCACACTCTGCATTATGCATCGGTGGGTTTGGGAGGGAGGGAGGAAATGAGCCATCAGGGTGGACATATGAGTGAGGGAGAATCATGGAGGCTGCCAATTTTGGGGGTGGGGGGCACGGTTGGGAAACCAGTGATCAAGAGATGGCGTCTAGGAAATAATCAGAAAGCCTATGATGGTGGGCCCAACGTGCATGCACTGATCTCCCCACTGATAGATCAGCACATGGGCGGTGACACTGCGCTGATGCTGGCCTCATGAGCAGAAATAGGCCTTGCCTTCCCTTATTAGCATGAATTCCCTTTCAGCACTCTGTGATGCACAGAGTATTAGAGATTCATTCAACTAAGTACACCCAAAAAGCTGGCAGGAAAATCTCCCTTTTTCCCACTTAAGTCTACTTTTGGGAGAATCGTCCCTTATATTCTGAGTGATTGCGTACAGTAATGAGTACTTTGCCTGTTGTGAACAGCTAAAGGGAAGTGCAAGTTGATACGGTCAACCAGTCGGTGGGACAGAGGTCAATATTTCTAGCATCACTGGAACTGAGATTCCTATATCGCATTACATTGTGCAAGATAGGCAGACATCATTTTTGGCTCAATGCAGTATTCTGTTAGTGGAGAATATCACTCATGTTGCTATTGCATAGTAACAGCATGCAACATTTAGCATTATCTGTTGTTCAAATAGTGAATAAAACTCAAAGCTTTGATAGTGTGTCTTTCTTTTTTTGAGAATACTTTCACAATGTTAAAAACTTTGCCACAATCATGCACAAAATCACCCAATTGCATTATCAGTAACACGTGCATCTACACGGAAATCATTTTTCTATAGGCTTAAAGTGCATGGGCTACAGTTTAATAGATGGACATGTAGCACATCGAAGAGTGAATACTGCGGCATAACTCTTTTCTCTGAAATTTATACCAAAGACTCAAATGGGACTAGACACAGCTATTGCATGATACAGGAAAGCAATGAGGCTTTAAAAATATCTACTGACAAAAGTAGGCATGCACATATTTTAGACAGAAAACTCAATATTGGGTAAACAATATAAATTAAATACAATGCTTTTATGTACAGGTTTTTTGTGTAAAAACATCTTAATGAAAGATTAAACATTTGAGAATCTTGAAACATACCTGTCTCTTACGTTGTACACTTGATTTGAAAACTCACATACATTAATCTGTGGTCGTCTTCCTGAACTGAAATATCGAAACATCAAAGTCTGCAGCACCTGCTCATCTCTATAATTATCGCAGCAAAATGAAAGCAGGAGTCCTTTCAAACAACTTTCAACTGCCAAAGCCAGTTCAGGATATTTCAGTTTGAAGCAAGCACCTAAACAATTAAGTGAGACTTTTACACACTAACTAACATTCACTATTTTTAAATTAATATGGTTATGTCCTAGTATACAGTATAATATATTCCCAAGCACATGTATTCCAACTATAACTGTTTACATTAAAAGACGTGTATTGCCCAATGGAAAACATAAAACTTTAGAACACCACTCAACTCAAGCAGTCATTTTTAAAGCTCTTTACTGGCTTGATGCATTGCACTACACATCACTGAGCAATATAGAATGGAACAGCAGTTGGATGGTAGTAGGAACCTTATGTTTCACTTCAGCATCCTAAGCTAAGTGAAAATTAATCAGGGTTTTTGCACTTATTATTATATAGCAATTCTCTTAAAAGTATAGACAAAAACATTAGGTGAAGCAAGGATCAGAATTATTTGTACTGCTGCCAAATGACTTTACATTCCTAGACCAAGCTCACATATATAAGCACTTGAGCAAGATACCAAAGTGATATCAGTAACTGCAAAAATAAATGATGCTTTAATCCAAGCCTTTAAAAAAATGAAGGATGTTTAAAAGATACAAGGGATAATTCTGATCTACCATACATCTTATTCACAGACCACTGTTAGTACTCAAACATAGTTAGAAGCCTCAACATAATTTTAAAGTCAGTTAAACAAGCCACTCCAAATGTTAGAAGCCTCAACATAATTTTAAAGTCAGTTAAACAAGCCACTCCAAAAACAAGTATTTACCAAAGTAGCAGAGCAGCAAGTGTGTCCAAGCAGTGCAGTAGAGGGAGAAACATTATTCACAATCAAAATTCAGATCATCAAAACTGGGACACAAGCAATTGGGTTTGATCAGCTCAATAACTCTTCCAAACTACTAGAGATCAGCATGCAAGTTTGCGCAATAAGAAGATATGGGTTTCACAGTACTCGGGTTGCATTTCCATAATAAAATTAAACAGAAATTGAAATATGGGAATAGATAATTAAACTCCATTAACCTGTGATATAATTTATCCTTCACGTAAGTAGTAACTCTAACTGCACACACCCGCCTATTCCCACAATTTTTTACTCCTCTTTCTTTCAATCAGTTATCAAACCCATTCTTAAAAGTTTACATTCGTTATCTTAATTATGAATAAAGTAGAAGTTGGCCCTTTTAAGTAGTTAACCTGTGGCATTATTTACATTAAATCTAACCAAGTCACATTCACCATTTTTTAGGGACCTCACTGCATTTATTTCCAGAATGGCATGTGGGTCACTAGTCACGGATTTGTCTAGTAGCAATAATTTAATAAGGCATGATAAATCCTTAGGACCTGATGAAGTATATCCCAGGACATTGTGGAAGGTAGGAAATTGTGGGTCCTCTAGCCAAGGTATTTGAATCATCGATAGTCAAGGGTGAGATGCCTGAAGATTGGAGCGTGGCAAACATGTGCCTTTGTTTAAAAAGGGCTGCAGGGAAAAGCCTGGGAACTACAGGCAATGAGCCTCATATCTGTGGTGGGTGCTCGTTGGAAGGTATTTTGAGAGAGAGGATCTACAGGCGTTTAGAAATTTTAGAGATGCAAAGACTGACTAGAGATAGTCAGCATGACTTTGAGAGTGGAAAATCATGTCTTACAAATTTAATTGAGTTTTTGAAGGGTAACCAAGAAGATAGATGAGGGCATGCGAATGATGCTACAGACTACACAGACTTTAGCAAGGTCTTTGACAAGGTACCACATGGTAGATTGTTGCATAAAGTTAAATCTCACGGGATTCAGGGTGAGGTATCTAAATGGATACAAAATTGGGTTCTTGACAGAAGCCAGAGGATGGTTATAAAGAGTTGTTTTTCAAACTGGAGGCCTGTGACCAGTGGTGTGCCCCAGGGATCAGTGTTGGGTCCACTGTTATTTGTCATTTATATTAATGATTTGGATGAGAATATAGGGGGCATGGTTAGTAAGTTTGCAGATGACACCTAGGTTGGTGGCATAGTGGGCAGTGGAGAAAGTCATCTCCAATTGCAACAGGGATTTGATCAACTGGTGGGCTGACAAATGGCAGATGGAGTTTAATTTAGATGTATGCAAGGTGAATTAGATTAAAATAGGGCAGGTCTTAGTTAATGGTGGAACATTGGGGAGAGTTACAGGACAAAGAGATCGAGGATACATGTTCACAGCTCCTTGAAAGCGGAGTCACAGGTGGACACAGTGGAGAAGGCGGCATTCGGCATGCTTGGTTTCATCAGTCAGAACCTTAAATACGAGTTGGGACGTCTTGTTGAAGTTAACAAGACATTGGTAAGGCCACACTTGGAATACTGTGTAATTCTGGTCACCCTCTTTTAGAAAGGATATTATTAAACTACAAAGAGTGCAGAAAAGATTTACTAGGATGCTACTGGGACTTGATGGATTGATTTACATGGAGAGTCTGAATAGACTGGGACATTTTTCTCTGGCACGTAGGAGGTTGAAGGGTGACCTTATAGAGGTCTATAAAATAATGAGGGACATAGACAAAGTGGATAGTCAATATCTTTTCCCAAAGATAGGGGAGTCTAAAACTAGAGGGCATAGGTTTAAGATGAGAGGGGAGAGATACAAAAGTGTCCAAAGGGGCAATTTTTTCACACAGAGGGTGGTAAGTGTCTGGAACAAGCTGGTAGAGGTAGTAGTAGAGACTGGTACAATTTCAACTTTTAAAAAGCATTTAGATAGTTACCGAAGTACAATTGGTATCGAAGGATGTGGGCCAAGTCAGGCAATTAGGATTATCTTAGGGTTTTTTTTTTTACAAAAAACGGCCAGCATGGACAAGTTGGGCCAAAGAGCCTATATCCATGCTGTACACCTCTATGATGGGATACAATCTGCCAAGCAACAGGGAAAAATCTGTCTAGTGATAGCAGTAATCAGCATTAAAAGTTCAGTTTTTCAAGGAAAAAGACTGGCAAGCATTTAGACAGAACCAAATTGCCCTATTAGTAGGAAACAACTTAACTAGATGATTGAGCAATCAGTGGAGGCATTCAATTTTTAAAGAGTCCAGGATTTTGAGAGATGCAGACAGCCAAATACAGAATTAAGAATCAAAAAGGAAGAATGGTATAATTGCCAGCACCTTCAGAAGCAGGCAGGACAGTTTACACCTAGCAATCAAGAGGTGAGTTTACTTCTAACAGCCAGTTAGAGACCAGTTCCACAACTCACAACCAGGAGGCTACACCAGCATCTAACTTACAAAACAACAGTAGTGCAGAAACCTTTATGAAGGCAGTTTAAATATCTTTTCTGGACCATGAAAATATGTTTCCAAAACTTGATCCTCAGCATTGTATTGTTTGGTAACTAGAAGCGGAACTTGATTTAGATTTGTCTAATTTCGATGTTGCTTGGGGAAGGGGGAAAGTCTTGAGGAGTTCAGTGCTCACATATGTTTTGGAACAAGGGGTAATTTCCACATAAACTGTGTGTTTAGTGATTCATGTACTTACCTGTAGTTTTATTTATGGCTTTTAAGAATTGTTATACGATGATTGGACTAGTTACTTTCACATGACCCCTCACACTATCCCCAAAAACAAAGCTATACACCACCTTAAATCAGTGTTCAAGTTGGGGCACCCCCTGCAATGCTATAATGATTTGCTAAAATTAGAATCTGTAAATTGAAGAATATTTTGGGTTTCTAGTCTATTTCTTGTTAAAGCACCTTCAAATTTAGTTTGACCCATTTGTTACAGAATAATTTCCAGATAATACAACTACAGAAACACGACTGGCAGCAAGGTGAGTTGGCAATTAACATTATTGCTTCAGCTGAGGTAAGATTTTAATTGTGAATCATTTTCGATCTTTTGAATTTTAATCATAAATAAAATCATATTTTGTTTCCATAGACATTCCGACCTCAAAAGAGGACAGCTGTTATAATGTTTGATGTATCTTGTGTTTACTAAGACATCTGGTTGAGCATGGTGATTGAGCATAAATTAGACAAACTCATGAGAAGCAACCCAAGTAGAGGCCTGTTTTTAATTACATTTGCATTTTTGCAAATATAGCATGTTACAAAATTGGAACAAATGGAAGAACAGGATGCTATGTTCCTTTAGCTTTTCTATGCAGTGTTTCACAGGTGGGTTGTCAGGCAGTGAATTTGGATTTAAATTGTTAATGGAGATAAATGAAATCAAGCAAACTAAAATTAAGATCACACCATAACATCAATATCAGAAATTATTGAGATATCTAAATGGAAATGCTGGAGAGCTTTGCAATATGACTGATATCCAGACTGTTATGGCAGCTTAATGTCTTGAACAGGATTAATCTCCAAGACTGAGAATATGGGTTTAATATGTTTAAGGAGGACTAGATGGGTATGACAAGTGGCAAGCTGTTCTGCTGGGAACACCTAGGACGGGTAAACTGGGCACTACATTATAAATTTCCAAATTAACTATTTGGTTAATAGCAAAAACAGAAAATGCTAGCGAAACTCACCAGGTCTGACAGCTTCTGTGGGTAGAAAATAGAGGCAACATTTTGAGTCCAGATTACCCTTTGCCAGACTCAAAACATTGGCTCTATTCTTTCTCTACAGATGCCATTAGGTCTGCTGAGTTTCTCAACAGTTTTTGTCTTTGTTTCAGATTCCAGCATCTGTAATATTTTGCCTTTATTTGGTCAGTAGTATATAGCGAAAAGAAAGCAAATGGAACAGATGCAAATTGAATAAGCTCAATCACTCTAGAATCAGATTTAGTAAACATAATGTTTTCTGACTCTTGTTCAGAATGTCACATAAAATTCAGATCTTTGACTTGATGGTGAGTGTCACAAACTATTATAGTAACATTATTGCAGGAGCACAATAAAGTGAAGAAATGTCAATAGACACATAAATGAATTGAAATACATTGGAGTAGCTTTTCCTTGAAGTGAAGGAATAGAAGCCAACATTTCAAATACCAGAAGTCAAATGTAAAAAATAATAAACAGCAAATTATTTGATTTGAATACACAAGTACAACATTTTTCCTCAGTGTAAATTCTTATTTTTTCTAATTATGATGATTAAATTTCTTGGGTAGTTACTTTGTTTTTCATGTTAAGAACTAAGTTTGACCAATTTACACTTGGATCGAAAAGGATTGGATAAAACTTGAAGGGAATAAATTTATAAAGGAAAAGAGAAGTGAGATTAATTGTATAGCTCTGCCAAAGATGCAGTAAAATATGATGGGTTTTCTTCTTACTTTACAATTCTATGCTTTCACTGAAACATGTCTGAATCTTAATTTCTAAATTATGCATCAGAACATTCCATCATAATCTATTAAAATCTATCAGGTTATATGATAACTACAGTTACCTAAATGGTACAACAAACAAATTCACCATTAAAATTTAATTAACTTAAAACTACAGAACATACAACACTAAATCTTGAAAATTTATATGAACATATCACGAGATCCAAAGCAAATCAATTTGAAATTATTTGGCTTAAATAACCCATATAATAAATTATTGAAATTTACCTAAAGGACCGACTGGTTTACGCCTGAAGCGGCCCTGTTCATATGCTTCCGCAATTGCATCAAGTAACATAGGCATGTTTTCTCCAAATCGTTTCAATTGGTTTGTTCTACTAGCTTTTAGTTCTTTGAGGCGCTCCTTCCTGGATTCAGCAGACTGTTTCACATCTTTTTCTTCTTCTCTAAGGATATAATAGTAAGAGCCAATGTTACAATTGCAACATGCATATACGTAACTGAATACAAAATTAATAGTGTCACAGAAAAACAAATTTATTGAAAACGATTCCAAGTTTTAAATTAATCTAATAAAATTATTGTTTCATTATTGAACATGCATTTTTCTTCTTGTATTAACATACTGAACTGAAGGAAGTAGAGTGCAGGGTGACGAAATTTGCTGATGACACGAAGATGAGTGGAAAAGCAAATTGTGTGGAGGGTGTGGAAAGCCTGCAGAGGGATCTGGATAGGTTGAGTGAGTGGACGAGGACCAGGCAGGTGGAGTATAACGTTAGCAAGTGTGAGGTTATCCACTCTGGGAAGAATAACGGTAGGAAGGACTACTATTTAAATGGAGAAAAGCTGCAGCATGCGATGATGCAGAGAGACCTGGGGGTCCTTATGCATGAATTGCAAAAACACAGTATACAGGTGCAGCAGGTGATTAAGATGGCGAATGCAATGTTGGCCTTTATAGGTAGGGGGATAGAATATAAAAGTAGGAAGGTTCTGTTGCAGCTGTAGTACAGTGTGCAGTTTTGGTCTCTGCATTCGAGGAAGGATATATTGGCCTTGGAGGGGGTGCAGAGAAGTTTACTAGGCTGATACCGGAGATGAGGGCGTTGGATTATGAGGAGAGACTGAATAGGCTAGGTTTGTACTCGTTGGAGTTTAGAAGGCTGAGAGGGGATCTTATAGAAATGTATAAGATAATGAAGGGGATGGATAAGGTTGAGGTTGAGAGACTCTTCCTGCTTAACAAAGAAAGCAGAACTACAGGGCACAGCCTCAATAATACAGGGTTGCGGTTCAGATCAGAGTTGTGGAGGGGTTTCTTCATGCAGAGGGGGGTGGTGAATCTTTGGAATTCTCTGCCTAATGAGGTGGTGGAGGCTTCGCTGCTGAATATGTTCAAGTCAAGAGTGGGTAAGTTTTTAATTGACAAGGGAATTAAGGATTATGGGGAGAAAGCGGGAAAGTGGTACTGAACCACTACAGATCAACCATGATCTTATTGAATGGCGGGGCAGGCTCGAAGGGCTGTATGGCCTACTCCTGCTCCTATTTCTTATGTTCTTATGAACTTGAACAAATTGTCTATTTTCTGTCTGGTGAAGGGAAAAGATTTATCAGGATTCAAAGAATAGCCTAGTCTATAAAGGGAATAAATTGGAATTCTTACGGAATGTGGGAAATCATATACTGCAAAAATCAGAATACACACTCCTGTATTTCTTCAACATAGACCGCGTGATCTTGGTTTCCTATTTTCAGCTGATTACAGTATGGATATGTAAAAGGTAGATTATCATAGAATCCCTACAGTGCAGAAGGAGGCCATTCAGACCATCAAGCCTGCACTGACAACAATCCCACCCAGACCCTGTAATCCCACAATATTTACCTTACTAATCCCTCGACACTAAAGGGCAATTTACCATGGCCAATCCATCTAACTTGTAGATCTTTGTGTAGAATGTGGGAGGAAACCCGAAGCACTTGAAGGAAATTCATGCAGACGTGAGGAGAATGTGCAAACTTCATACATCGATACAATCATAGAGGTTTACAGCATGCAATCTGGCTCTTTGGCCCAACTTGTCTGTGCTGCTCAGTTTTTACCATTAAGCTAGTCCCAATTGCTAACATCTGACCAATATCCCTCTATACAATCTTACCTATATAACTGTCTAAATACTTTTTAAAAAAGACAAAATTGTACTCACTTCTATATTACCTCTGGCAGCTCATTCCAAATAATCACCATCCTCTGTGTAAAAAAAATTGCCCTTCTGGATCCTTTTGTATCTCTCCTCTCTCACCTTAAACCTATGCCCTCTAGTTCTAGGCTCCCCTACCTTTAGGAAAAGGCTATCTACCTTATCTCTGTCCCTCATTATTTTATAAACCTTTACAAGATCACCCTAAAGCCTCCCGTAATCAGGGAAAAAGGTCCCAGTCTATCCAGCCTCTTCTTATAACTCAAACTATCAATTCCAGTAGCATCCCAGAAAATCTTTTCTGCACTTTTTCTAGTTTAATAATAACCTTTCTAGTTTAACAATATCCTTTCTAAAATAGGGTGACCAGAACTGTACATAGTCACCCAAGACCGGAATTGAACCCAGGTCCCTGCCACTGAGGCAGCACAGTACTGTGACACGATGTTGGGACTTCAATTGTTCATTGTATTTATTAGCAATTTAGATAGGAGATCACCGAGCCAAACTTGCCGACGAAACAAAAATAGGTGGCACAGTCAGCAATGTATATTAAAGTACAATAATTACTAAGTTACATCGATAGATTAAGAGAATGGGAAATAAATTTTAAAATGATCATAAGTGAGGTCATCTATTTTGGATCAATAGTCAGTTGCAATAGGTCCAAATAATCTATGGGCCCAGATACCTACATCAGTAAAGTGTCATGAACAAATCCAGAAGAGAATCAAAAAGGACTAATGACCTTCAAGTCTAGAGATTCTGAAGGTGAGTGGGTAGAAGCCATTTAAAACCCTGCTTATATCACATTATAAATATTTCTGGGTACCACTATTAAAATACACAAGTGTTCAATGGAGTGCCATGCAATTTTCCAAATTTAAAACTCAATGTTAAGGGTTAAATTATGACACACGATTACAAAAACTACAGTTTGTCAATAATTTAGAAGGCTAAGGTATGATTGGTCAAAGTTTTCAAGCTACCAAGAGGGAAAGAAAGGAGTGGTGGGGAGAGAGGGTGAATGGAAACAACTTCTGTCGCTTGGGAAGGGGCATAATCAAGCAATTGCAGCCAAACTTTCAAAAATTAGAACTTCTATATATAAAGTAAAACGCTCTTCTGTAAATAGCAGCTGATAGTAGATGAAATGCAAATTTTAAATCAGAGATTGATAAAAGTCAATAACGAGAGGTATAAGTGGCATAGATGAATAAATAAAATTAGGTCACAGATCAGCTTTCTTTTTATTCATTCGTGGGACGTGGACATCACTGGATTTGTTGCCCATGAGAGGAAGTGGCTTGCTTAACCAATTCAGAGGACAGTTTAGAGTCAACCACATTGCTGTGTCTGGAGTAACACGTAGGCTACGCTGGGCAAGGAGGGCAGATTTCCTTCGCTAAAGAAATCAAAGAATCAGATGGGTTTTTCTGACAGTCAACAATGATTTCATAGTCATCAATGGATTCTTAATTCCAAATACTTTGAATTCCACCATCTGCGGTGGTGAGTTTCGAATCTGGATCCCCAGAAGATTAGCTGAGTTTCTAGATTAATAGTCCAGTGATAATATTACTAACACGTTACTCCCCTTATTGATTCATGAAGTGAGTTTGAGAGACTGAAGGCATACTCATGCTTCTATTTGCAAGGCACTCTCTTGGAAATTTATTCCTACCTCAAAACAATATACTTTGTCCCCAGACAACAAGTACAATTGAGAATTTGTTTCCATTTATTTAGAAAACAGATTTCTGCCAATTCAAGCCTTGTTAACTATCCATAAATATTTAAGAGGACAGCTTAACAGTGACTATTTGATAACAAAATCTTAAGGATAATATGCCAACAAGTCATAGTCACACTACAGTATTCAAGTGGATCTACTTCCAAGTTAATTAAAAGGCCAATAGGAATTTTCTGGAAGAAAATATATTTGTGTGAGACCTCCACTTAAATGATGCACGAGCTTTCTCCCTGAAAATGTGACTTTTCTCCTCACTAAATAACATGCACAATATTTAGATTATGCTTTGCTTTTTCCTTCCAAGTTCTGTCATTTCCCATGATTCCAGATCTACTTAAGACCACAATGGAAATCTCGAAGCATCTTCTGTTAGCTCAACAGCACAAATTCAATTGTCAATGTTAACTTAAGTTGCCCTTTTTACAGAGCATTATCATATGTGAATTTAAAATATGTTAAAGTTTCATATTTTCATAAATATATTTCTTTTGTGTTGCACATACTAATAAGTTGTCAATTGTATGCCTCAATATAGACAGAATGGGCCATTACTTCTTGGCTCCCCAATTTGCTTTTGGGAAGTAGTCCAAAGGTACACATTTGAAATTCCCATATCAGGATTTACCCAGCAGTTGTTCAGAAGGGCTAACTTCCTCTGGACAATTGGGCTAGGCTGGGAATCATTCAAAAAATTGATTTAAATCGCTAACTTTGGATGGTTCTGCCAGTTTTGCCCATTAGAGTTTCTAAGGGAAAACAACATTTCTAACTTCAGAGTACCTATTTTAAACACCAATAGTACAAAATATATATAGCAAGCTGAGTCTTAAGTATCAGTTATTTAAGAATATCAGTTGCTTAATAACTGTTGAACATTTTTACTATCAATGCTATTACAGGTGCTGATAACATTACATCTGAGTAGCTATTATCTGTACCAGAGACTTATCTCTACTCTGGTTACGAACCCAAGCTTATCCTGCTCATCTCTAGACTTGCTGATTGCATGTTGAAACTGTGTCAGCTGCTGGGAGACTGTGGCTTCTTGATCCTCCAGTGCTTTCAGCTGCTTTTGCAGACTGCTAATTCTTTCTTGTCTCTCGTTGCGGTCAGCCTCTGAACTTTGATTTACACTATTTTGAAGTAAAATTGAAGAATAAAGTTATTACAGATGATATGTTTGACAAGAGAAAAAAGTTACAGTAAATAAAGCACTGCTGGCATCAAGTAGAATTCTTTGCAAAAATTTGAAATATATACTATGGAAAACAAATTGAAGTTAAGTTCAAGATGGATTTATAGCTCAAATACAACATAACTTGCATTTTGCAGTATCCTTAATGTGGTAAAATATCCTAGTGTTATCGGGCAAAGTTTGATACTGAGCACACAAAGGAGATGTTCGGACAAGTAATAAAAGGTTTAGTCAAAAAGGTAGGTTTTAAGGAACGTGAGGAGGTAGACAGAATAAAGAAGGAGGACAGCAAGACCATAGAGGGAGTCAAAAACAAAGATGAAAATTTTAAAATTGAGGAATTGAATTAATTGACAATCAAGATAGGCCAGCGAGCAAGTGGGTGAACAATATTTGTCCAAGTTAGGATAAACGCAGCAAATTTTGGGTAAGCTTTTGTTTACAGAGGGTGCAAACTGAGATTCCAGCCAGAAGAGCATGGGAAAGTTAGAACTGGATGTCACAAAGACACAGATGAGCTTTCTAGTATTGGATCTGTTGATGTAGGGTGGATAAATGGAGGTGTTATGGGGAAGTAGGTGGATGAAGAAGAAAATGGATTAGAAAATCAGTTCGGGAGCAAATAGGACTTCAAGACAATAAAAGGCATCAGATAGACATTGTGCTGAAGAATCAATCTCTCAGAACCGAACCTGCTCATAATTCTTCCAAAACAATACAAATAACATTCTGACCTATTTCGCAGTTCTTCAATTCGTCTCTGTAACTGATCATGGTCTTTTTCAAGTTGTTTCAACTGTGTCCTGCAGCGATGGAATGTGGCCTGCAAGCAAGTTCAAACAAATTTGGCTTAAAAACCTGACTTTATTTTTGTAGAAGCATAGGTATGTAAATAATAAAATTGCTAAAATTGAAAACTAAAAGAAGTAACATCTTAAATACGCTAAGTCCCACAATACCAGGTTAAACTCCAACAGATTTATTTGGCACACTAGCTTTCGGAGCCTCAGGCTCTTTCTTCAGGTGAGTGAGAAGTAGTATTCACAAACAGCATATGAAGACATAAACTCAATTTACAAGATAATGGTTGGAATGCGAGTCTTTACAGGTAATCAAGTCTTAAAAGTACAGACAATGTGAATGTAGCCATCCCCTACAGACAAGCCCTCCATATACATAGGATCTGCTCAGATGAGGAGGACTGCAACAGAAACCTACAGATGCTGAAAGATGCCCTCATAACCACAGGATATGGCGCTCCACTCATTGATCGACAGTTCCGATGTGCCACAGCGAAAAACCACATTGACCTCCTTAGAAGACAAAAACAGGACATGGCGGACAGAGTACCTTTTGTCGTTCAGTACTTCTCCAGAGCTGAGAAGCTACAACATCTTCTCCAATCTAAATGAAGTATCATCGATGAAGACAAACATCTGGCCAAGGCCATCCCCACTTCTTGCCTTCAAACAACTGCACAAACTCAAACAGACCATTATCCGCAGCCAACTACCCAGCCTTCAGGAGAACAGTGACCACAACATCACAGCGACCCCTGTAAGACATGCCAGATCATCGACACTGATGCCATCATCTCACGTGAGACCACCCATCAGGTACAAAGTACATACTCTTGCAACTTGGCCAACATTGTCTACCTGATATACTACAGGAAAGGATGTCCCGAGACATGATACATTGGGGAGACCATGCAGACTCTACAACAACAAATGAATGAACACCGTTCAACAATCACCAGGCAGGAATGTTCCCTTGCAGTCAGGGAACACTTCACATTCACGGGCATTCAGCTTCTGATTTTCGGGTAAGCATTCTCCAAGGCGACCTTCATGACACACGACAACGCAGAATTGCTGAGCAGAAGCTGATAGCCAAGTTCCACATAAGGACAGCCTCAACTCGGATCTTGGTTCATTTCACGCTATTTGTAACCCCCACAACTTGCCTGGGCTGGCAAAATCTCACTAATTGTCCTGGCTGGAGACAATACACATCACTTCAACCTGTGCTTAACCTTCTCTACACTCACATTGTCTGTTCCTTTAAGATTTGATTACAAAGAACAAAGAGCAAAACAGCACAGGAAACAGGCCTTTTGGCCCAATGAGCCCGTGCCGCCACCCCAATGTTCCCACCTCTACCCATGATCCCTGTCTATGTTTATAGATCTATGATTAAACACAAAATTTGAGACAATTTAGGGAGAATTTTGGGATGTGGGAGGAAACCAGAGCACCCAGAGAAAACCCACGCAAGCATGGGGAGAATGCGCAAACTCCCACAGACACAGGCCCAAATCCATGTATCTGCACAGCACAGCGATAGTCACTGAGCTGTCGTGTTGCCCATCAAATGGTCCAGGTCAAGCGTACACTAACGACGTGAAGCACTGGGATACTCTCGAAAAAAATCCAAGAGCAGCCCTCTCACGACCCATCGCGTGTATGCCCCTCGTTAGACAACAAGGTGGACCAAAGCACCTGTAGGATAAAAACAAGTACATCAATATCATCATCTATTTACACACTTCCCAGGGACTCCCAAGGCTCATGATCCCTATTTTAAATCAGTTTTCTATACCCCTCCATTCCCATTCTGTTCATGTGCCCATCTAAGTATTTCTTAATTAACTCCAGAGTACCTGCCTCCACCACTTTACTTGGCAGCGCATTCCATACCCCCACCACCCTCTGTGTGAAAAAACTCCCTCTAGCATCCAAATTATACCTTACCCCCGTCTCCCTGTAAAGACTCACATTCCAACCATTATCTTGTAGTTTGAGTTTGTGTCTTTATGTGCCTTGTTTGTGAACGCAAGTCCTCACTCACCTGAAGGTGGTGGTTAAGGCTCCAGAAGGTACTGCCGCCAAATAAACCTGTTGGACTTTAACCTGGTGTTGAGAGACTTCTTACCGTGCTTACCCCAGTCCAATGCCGACATCTCCACATCACATCTTAAATAGGCAGTAACCAGAAAAGAACAATATTTTTCTATTAAACAGAAAAGATTAGTTGCTCAACTGTGCATAATAAATCAATGTGATTGTTATTCTTAATAAGTCTAAGACCAAACTGAGAAAAAGGGAGGCAACACAAAACAGATAGTAAAATAAGAGAGTACAATTTTTAAAAATCCATTTCCTATCTCTATCACTGAAAGCTGAATCAGTGAACTACAGTTTGGAACATATTCCAATGCACTAAATCTGTATTTGAGATGAACCTGACGCCAAATCATTTGAACTTTCCTAACATACTTTATATTATCCAACACTTGTATAAAACATCTACACGCTTCAGTATACTCCATTAAATTCACTGACCTCAGACTCTTTGCACATTTTGTTTTTTCTTTGTACATCATCTTTTAAAGCCGCACACTGTGGCCGTAACACTTGAGCCTCTTCTGTAATCTCCTGTAACTGATTCTGAACAGTCCTAAAATGTTCTTCTGCCGCGTTGACTTTAGCCTGCAAGCAGGGGAATAAAAGCAGAGATTTAATTTTATCTTAAAAACAGAAAAAAATAGAATTTTCAATACTTCAGAAGCAGCAATGTTTTAATGTTGACAATTGATTGTAGAAACATAGAATGACAAAGTGCATAGGGCAGCCAGTCAACCCACTATCCTTATGCTGGTCTTTCCATAGAGTACATAATGAATCTCATTTTTCTGCTTTTGTCCCATAGCCCTGCAAATTTATCACCTTCAATTATTATCCAAATCTGCTAACACTTGTAAATTTATTTAGAAAAATAGTAATTGCCCATGGAAATGAAGTAGTCTAAAATACCGACCCACCTGCCACTCCTCTACTTTCTGATCATATTTGACACTGCGAGTGTCTTCAGCTCTAATATGATCTTTTAGTGGTTGTACGCTCTTTTCAACTTCAATGACCTTACAATGCAAAATTAGAGAAATTTACATTAAACCTAGTGTTGAATAATGTGACAGAATTAATTAATGACCTCAGAGTAAAGGCATCCCTCAGTAGCAGCAATCACAAAACCATTGAATTTTACATCCAGTTTGAAAGAGAGAAAAATGGACCTAAGGCTACCATTTTAAACTTAAATGAGCATGAAAGCTGAGTTGAATGAAGTGATCTAGGATACTAAGCTAGGGGTAGATCAATAGAGAAGCAATGGTAGACATTTATGACGATATTTCAAAATAGGCACATTCCCATTATAAATGAAAAAAACTAAAGGAAGGAGCCACCATCCATTGTTAACTAAACAAGTTGACGAGAGCATCAGACTTCAGAAAAAAAAACTGCAAAGATGAGTGTCTGAATGAAAAGAACAGAAGAAAATGACAAAGGTTAATAAGAAGAAAGAAATTCTCGAAATAAAGGAAGATAACTAAGAATATAAAAAGAGATAGCCTGAGTTTCTACAGATAATTGTTCCATTGGAGCAGCACGGAGAGGCAGCGATTTGGGAGAGCGAGAAGTTCGATTGTTAAGTAGTTTTTTAACTTTTCTCTTTGTTTAAAACAGCGGGCGGGAGTAGTTTTTGCCGTTTTTTATTTGAACTAACTTGTAACCGGAAGTCGTCACTAGGGGCTGCCGGTAGTTGTAGTTTTTCTCTCTGACTCTATAAATTGGTCCAGAGAGGTAACCCGATACTCTACACAGGTAGAGTATCCCACCCTCCCCCCTCCTCTAACCTAATAATAAAAGTGTGTGAGAAGTTTTTTTTTCTCTCCTGGAAATTAAAGTAACAGTGATGGCAGTGCAGGTAGTACGTTGCACCTCCTGCAGTATGTATGAGGTGAGGGACACCAGTAGTGTTCCTGCTGATTACACCTGCAGGAGGTGTGCACATTTGCAGCTCCTTGAGGATCGTGTTAAGGAGCTGGAGCTGGAATTAGAGGAACTCAGAGTAATTCGAGAGGTTGAGAAGGATATAGGCAGGAGTAACAAAGAGATTGTAACTCCTAAAAGTGATAATTGGGTAACTATTAGGAGGAGGGGTAAGAAGCAATCGGGGAGACAATCCCCTGGGGCTGTTCCCCTCCAAAATAAATTTTCTGTCTTGGAGGCTACAGTTGAGGAAGATTCAACTGGAGCTGACCAAAGGGAGCAGGTCTCTGGGGGTGAGCCTGCTGAGAATGCTCAGGTGGGTGGGGGGAATAAGAGATTAGGCCTAGTTATAGGAGACTCCATAGTTAGAGGGACAGATAGGAGGGTAAGTAGTAATAAACGGGACTCAGGGCTGGTGTGTTGCCTCCCAGGGGCTGGGGTCCAGGATGTCGCAGATCGGGTTTTTAGGATTCTTAAGGGTGAGGGGAGTCAGCCCCAAGTCATTGTTCATGTGGGGACACATGATGTAGGTAGGACAAGGGAAGGGGATATTAAACAGAAATTTATGGAGTTAGGGTGGAAGCTTAGGTCCATAACAGGCAGAGTGGTTATCTCTGGACTCTTGCCTGTGCCAAGGGATAGTTTAGAGAAGAACAGAGAAAGGGAAAGTTTGAACTCATGGCTGCGTGGATGGTGCAGGAGGGAGGGGTTCAGGTTCCTTAACAATTGGGACTCATTCTGGGATAGGGGGGACCTCTTCAAGAGAGATGGTCTACACCTGAACCAGAGGGGGACTAATATCTTGGGGGGAAAATTTGCTAAGGCTATGATGGGGGCTTTAAACTGATTCGGGGGGGGTGGGATCCTAAGTAGTTGGGGTGCTGAGAGGGATGAGAGTAAGGGGGTTATAGAAGAGAGTTGTAAAACACAGCGGCGTACGGGTGGGGTGGAGCATGGTTTGAAATGCGTATACTTTAATGCAAGGAGTATTCGCAATAAGGGGGAGGAACTTGCAGCTTGGACCAGTACCTGGAACTTCGATGTTGTGGCCATTTCAGACACTTGGGTAGAGCAGGGACAGGAATGGATGTTGCAGGTTCCGGGGTACAAATGCTTTAGTCGGAGTAGAGAAGGAGGTAGAAGGGGGGGAGGAGTGGCATTATTGGTCAAAGACTGTATCACTGTGATAGAAAAGAAGTTTGATGAGGACTTGTCTGTTGAGGTAGTATGGGCTGAGATTAGAAACAGGAGAGGAGAGGTCACCTGTTGGGAGTCTTTTATAGACCTCCTAAAAGTTCTAGAGAGGTAGAGGAAAGGATTGCAAAGTCAATCCTGGACAGGAGTGAAAGTAATAGGGTAATTGTTATGGGGGACTTTAACTTTACTAATATTGATTGGAATAGCTCTAGCTCGTTAGAGGGGTCAGTTTTTGTACAAAGTGTGCAGGAAGGTTTTTTGACTCAGTATGTAGATAGGCCAACTAGAGGTGAGGCTACATTGGATTTGGTGCTGGGCAATGAGCCAGACCAGGTGTAGGCTTGGAAGTTAGTGAACATTTTGGTGATAGTGACCACAATTCGGTTACGTTCACCTTAGTGATGGACAGGGATAGGCATGAAGCTGGGGGCAGTAGTTATAGCTGGGGGAAGGGTAATTATGAGGCCATCAGGAGAGAATTAGGGTGCATAGATTGGACTAGGAAACTACAGGGACTGGGAACATCTGGAATGTGGTGCTTATTCAAGGAGCAGCTGCTGCGAGTCCTTGATAAGTATGTCCCTGTCAGGCAGGGAGGAAATGGTCGAGTAAGAGAGCCTTGGTGTACGAAAAAAGTTGATTTGCTGGTTAAGAAGAAAAAGGAGGCTTATGTCAGGATGAGGCTTGAAGGCTCAGTTAGTGCAATGGATAGCTATAGATTAGCCAGGAAGGAGCTAAAAAGTGAATTGAGGAGAGCTAAGAGGGGACACGAGAAGATGTTGGCTGATAGGATTAAGGAGAATCCTAAAGCTTTCTTTCGATATGTTAAGAATAGAAGATTGGTTAGGGAAAGATTAGGGCCAGTCATAGACAGCAGTGGGAAGTTGTGCGTGGAGCCTGAAGAGATTGGTGAGGCACTGAATAAATATTTCTCTTCGGTATTCACGCAGAGTGCTGGAAATGTAGCTATGGAGAGCACTGAGGTACAGGGTTGCAAATTGGGAAGTATTGTAGTAGATAGGGAGGATGTGTTAGAAATTCTCGAGGGTTTGAAGTTGGATAAGTCCCCTGGGCCGGACGGGATTTACCCTAGGATTCTCTGGGAGGCAAGAGAGGAGATTGCAGAGCCTCTGGCTCTGATCTTCAGGTCCTCGTTGGTTACGGGTGTGGTTCTGGAGGACTGGAGGATAGCGAATGTGGTCCCATTGTTCAAGAAGGGGAAGAGAGACCTTCCAGGGAATTATAGGCCAGTGAGTCTTACTTCTGTTGTGGGCAAAGTATTGGAGAGAATTATTAGGATAGGATTTATAGTTATTTAGAGAGAAATGAATTGATTGGGGATAGTCAGCATGGTTTTGTGAAGGGTAGGTCGTGCCTTACTAACCTCATTGAGTTTTTTGAAAAAGTGACCAAAGAGGTGGATGGGGGTAAGGCGGTTGATGTGGTATATATGGACTTTAGTAAGGCGTTTGATAAGGTGGCCCATGGAAGACTTCTGCAGAAAATGCAGATGTATGGGATAGAGGGTGATTTAGCTAATTGGGTTAGGAATTGGCTAGCAGATAGAAGACAGAGGGTGTGGTTGATGGGAGATATTCATCGTGGAGTTCGGTGACAAGTGGTGTACCTCAGGGGTCTGTTTTGGGGCCCCTGCTGTTTGTAATTTTTATAAATGATCTGGATGAGGGTATTGAAGGATGGATTAGTAAATTTGCAGATGACACTAAAGTCGGTGGAGTGGTAGATAGTGAAGAGGGGTGTTATAGTTTACAGAGTGACTTGGACAAGTTGCAGAGCTGGGCCGAGAGGTGGCAAATGGAGTTTAATGTGGAAAAGTGTGAGGTAATGCACTTTGGCAGGAACAATAAATGTGTAGAGTATAGGGCTAATGGTAGGGCTCTTAATAGTGTTGAGGAACAGAAGGATCTTGGTGTATGTGTCAATAGATCCCTGAAAGTAGGCAGTCAAGTGGATAAAGTTGTTAAGAAGGCATATGGAGTCTTAGCTTTTATTGGTAGGGGGATTGAATTTAGGAGCCGCAGCATCATGTTGCAACTGTACAAAACTCTAGTGCGGCCGCACTTGGAGTATTGTGTGCAGTTCTGGTCCCCACATTATAAGAAAGATGTGGAGGCATTGGAGAGGGTACAGAGGAGGTTTACCAGGATGTTGCCTGGTATGGAGGGCAGGTCCTATGAAGAGAGGTTGAAGGATTTGAGGTTGTTTTCGTTAGAAAGGAGGCGGCTAAGAGGGGATCTTATTGAAGCATATAAGATGATTAGAGGTTTCGATAGGGTGGACAGTGATAGCCTTTTTCCTAGGATGGAGAAAGCTAGCACGAGGGGACACAGCTTTAAATTAAGGGGTATGAGTTATAGGACGGATATCAGAGGTAGGTTCTTTACTCAAAGAGTGATTAGGGAGTGGAATGCCCTGCCTGCAGCTGTTGTAGATGCGCCAAGTTTGGTGGCGTTTAAGAGGTTAATTGATAAGTATATGGAAGAGAAGGGAATGGTTTAGTTTGGAGGGGCATTGCTTTTTATTTTGGTCGGCACAACATCGAAGGCCGAAGGGCCTGTTCTGTGCTGTAATGTTCTATGTTCTATAATTAACCAGAAAAAAAGTAAAGTAAACAATGGCCCTCTTGACAGTGAGGGTGAGGAGTTAATCACAGATAAGAAGGAAATGTCAGATGAAAGGAACAGATATTTTGCTTCTATATTCAATATAGAGGATGCAAGAAACATTCTAGTTTGTAAATCAGGAGGTAGGGTGAAGAGAGGAACTTGATAAAACAGCAAGCAGTACTGAGCAACTGATTGAACTGCAAGCTGATAAGTCTCCAGGTCCTGATTAAGACTAGAGTTCTTTGAAGGAATAACATATGCCGTGATTGAGGGGAATCTGTAGATGTACTATACTTAGGTTTCCAGAAAGTATTTGATAAGGTGCCACATCAAACATTTTGGAAGAAATAAAAACTTTTAGTGACGTAACGTATCAGCGTGGGTTGAAGATTAAAAGCAAAATACTGCTGATGCTCGAATCTGAAACAACAACAGAAAATGCTGGAAAATCTCAACAAGTCTGACAGCATCCGTGGAGAGAGAACAGAGCTCTGACAAAGGGTCATCCAGACTCGAAATGTTGGTTCTATTCTCTCTCCACAGATGAAGTCAGATCTGCTGAGATTTTCCAGCATTTTCTGGGTTGAAGATTGGCCAGCTGTCAGTCTTTGATTGGCAGGATGTGACGAGCAAGTCTCACAAGGGTCTATAAATGGGCCTCAATATTCTGCAACTTACATCAATAACTTAGAAAGGATAATGAAAACATAGTAGCTAAATTTGCAGATGAAACAAAGAGAGGTCCGAAACTATGTTGTGAAGCTGACAAATGGAGTTTTCAGATGGATATAGATGGGTTGAGTGAGTGGGCAAACATATGGTAGATGAGAGTATAATGTGGAAAAGCATAAAGTTGTTAAGGCAGGAGGAATAAAAAAAAAAGTACTACTTTAATGGAGAATAACTTCAGAATGCAAAGGAATTTCTTGTGCATGAGTCACGTTTAGATGCATCGTGTAATCAAAAAGGCTAATCGAATGCCAGCCTTTATTACGAGATGAATTGAGCATTAAATTGAAAGGATGTTATTCTTCAGTTATACAAGGAATTAATGAGGACACAGGCACAATTTTCCCCAAAAAATTTCAAGTGTTTTGCCCTTGGTGGGAAATTTGGTGAGAGTCCTAATTGGTGGGTCAGTGTGATTGCTCTCCACCAACACAATCATTCTTTTTGTAGTTGAAGAGATTCACATCAACAAAGAAATGTATGGGACCTAAAGATGCCAACATAGCCAGTGCCTGGAAGATTGGAGCACCATTTCTAAATATTTTACTCCATTCTTAAAGTTACAAATCCAATGCTCAGAATGGACAGGTCAAACCCAAATACATCTTCTTGCTTGCTTCAAAAGCCAAATTCAAATTCCAATTGAATCCAATTCATGGTTCCCACAAGAGAGACAAACAAGATCCAAATTACAAGATAATGCATCCCATCTTGGATTTGATCTGAGGTTCAATCTCAGCCAAAAGGCAAGAAATGAGTGCCCTGATCTCCATAGAATTGGGTACTTTTGCCTCCTCCTCCCAATCCCTCCCATCAGTAGCCACCATTCCCCCTCCTATTTAGAGACCAGGAGTAATTACTGCCGGCTTCCCGCTGAGGTTAGAAGAATGAAAGGTGTTGATTGAAGGAGATAAGATCCTAAATACTATTCACAAGTTGGACATTGAAAGGTTTTGTTCTCTTGTGCGTTAGTCCAAAACTAGAGAGCACTGTTTAAAATTAGGGGGCACTCTTATAGGACAGATGAGGAGAACATTTTTCTCCCAAAAGATTGTGCAGCTTTGGTGCTCTGTATCAGGAGATGATGGTAGATTGATTCCCTTGACTATCAAGAATCTTCGGTCATCAGGAATGGATGGGGAATGTGGAATTCCATTCGTATTGAATGGCAGAGCAGACTCAAATTGCCAAATGCGTTTCAGTATTTGTGTTCACAGTATGTAATAGAGAAACTGCAATATTGTATCAGGGCATTTTTAAAATCATTGATCAAAAGAAGAGCACGCTATTCATTCCATCAAGAAACAGCTCACCACCATCTTCTGAAGGGCAACCAGTGATGAGGAATAAATGCTGTTCTAGTCAGCGACACACATATCCCATTAATGAATTTTCAAAAAATTCCATCAGGACTGCATTGGTGGTTTTCCTTATATCGTCTCTTATCTACACATCACATATAATATTAGATTTTTCAAGCATTTAGCTAACATAAAAACAATACTTCAAGCCATGGTAGAACTTCTGCTTAATGCTGTTTTGAACTTGCCTCAAATCCATTCATTAAAGCAGAAGTCATACTCTACTACCATTAAGATAGCAGCATACTAGTTGTCATTGATTGTAGCACAACTGTTCAGTGACAGACTAAACGGACACCATAAGAGGCACTGCCTAAAGAAAGTCACTAGATCAAAAGATCATCAATCCAGGAACCTATCAGTACGAGCAGGCTTTTGCAAGGATCTTATGCTGTCATCAATGAAGCAAATTTATTTCCCAGACTCTGCAGAGCTAAGTGCCCAACTAACAATGAGCCAAAAAAGTAGAAAGTGTGAAGTTGGTCCATTAACAGACAAATACATTTCAATTATCATCTGTCCCATCCACCAATATCATCATCTGTTAACCAAGCCTGTGTGATAATTTATGCAATAAAAAAATTGAAGTATAATTCTGACCCCGAAACACTTTTACAAGATAAAATGTTATTTCATATTGCTCACCAATGCCCAGGCCATCTGGTTCCTAAGTTGCTCCAGTTTGTCCTGTAGTTCATTCAGTGATGAAAGGCTTTTATAACGATCTTCCTTTTGCTTAACTTGATCTTTTAGCTCCGATAGGTTCTTTTTAAAAGATTAAAATCATGTGATACAAATGACAAAAGCTACTTAAACACATTCATTGAAGGTGCATTTCCAATTCATTATTGATGATTCATTATTAATGGACTCAATCATAAATCAAAATATATGCAAATAAAGTAATTTTTTAATAGTGCTCATTAATGTAGGACAAAAGATAATCTGCAATAATATGTAACACATTGAAACATGGTGATATGGATACATTTAGGAACTGCAATTGCAAAGCTGATTTTGTCATATCAAACATTAAATCTGATAGAGATTTTGTAGATGCTATTATACCATTTTATATAATTTATTCTATTTTTCTCAATAAAATAAGTTATTGAAATATAAAAAAAGTCAGGTAGATTTAAACAAATTAAATGTAACATTTGACAACCAAGTTTGTAGGACAAAAATTGAAATGATTTGGATGAGAGATTACAAATCCATATTTCATTAAAAAAGGACAACTGATATGAATTCAGAAAAAAAAAAAGAGAATCTCATGCCTGACAAAAGCAAATTACTGCAGATGCTGGAATGTGAAACGAAAAGAGAAAACACTGGAAAATCTCAGCAGGTCTGACAGCATCTGTAAGGAGAGAAAAAAGCTGACATTTCAAATCCAGATGACACTTTGTCAAAGTTAAAAAGCATAGAAAGTGCATTATAGGATGCAATTTCAATATTACAACCAGAGACAGCAAGATTAAACTTAGCCAACAAGTGGCAAATGCAATTCTAATGTGTAAATGTCAGAAAATTATGAAATGAACAAATGGTAAAAAAGGAGCAAAATATACTAAATAGAACAGTGGCACAAGCAAACTGAAGAGGAAGAAATTTATTGATCAGGATATGAAAAGCAATCACTGTAACTATTATATGGTTGAAAACAGAGATTCAGACAGAAGAGCTTTTAAGTATTTCACTGTTGCCTTGTTGAAGGGAATTATTCTTCAGTGAAAATGTGCATCAAGACATGAAAGGAAAAGAGGAATGAAAACCAATTACAATCATCAAGGAAAGATTGCAGAAAAAAATTAGAACTTCCTTTTAGGATCTTAAAGCAAGTGGCTGCTGAGATAGATGCATTAGTTTTCGTTTTCCAAAATTCCCTAGATTCTAGATTGGAAAATACCAAATGAGGAAGACAGAAATCAGGAAACTATAGGCCTGTTGGCTTAACATTTGTCATATGGAAAATGCTGGAATCAGTGATTAAGGAATTATAGTGGGACACTTATAAAATCTCAATGCAATCAGGCAAAGCCAACATGATTTTGTGAAAGGAAAATGGTGTTTGATTAATTTAGAGTTCTTTGAGAAAATAACAAGCAAATCGAATAAAAAAGGGAACCTGTGGATTTAGAGTACTTAGATATCTAGAAATCAATTTGACAAGGTGCTGACCTTGGTTACTACACAAAATAGGTCCATAGGACTCTCCTCTTCAGAAAGTTGTGGAGGCTGGTTCATTGGTTATTTTTAATATTCTTGATTGGCTTATAATGGTTTGGAAGGAAATGCATTTGAAGCCATGATCATGTCCAATCATGGAGCAGGTTGAGCAGCCAAATGATCTATTCCTGCTCTTAATGAAAGAGAACTGCGAATGCACAAATTAAGGAAATGGCTTAATTATGATGGCAAAGAGGAATCCTACTTTACTTACCCAACTAAAAGTCAGAAACAAAACCAAAAACACTCAGCTGATCAACAGCAAATCGCAAGGCAGCTGACATTTCAAATTTAAACCATTGTTCAGTTGAATCAGTAGACTGATGTTTTCTTGACAGACGCTATCTGACTTGCTGTCTTCCACATTTTCATTAAGTTCATATCATTTTGACAGCACAACTGGTAAACTTTAATAGCAAATCAGTAATATCAGAAACTCAACTCTGAAGACTAGTTGAATCTTTACTAATTGTTTAATTTCTCTCCCTTCCCCGACCTTTCCCCAGATCTATACAGACAAGCTTTACAAGAACAGTGGAATTGTATCACCAGGATTTCCTTCCACATTCCAAAAGGTGTACTGATTAAGTGCATTGGCCAAGTTAAATTCTCCCTCACTGGTTTCCAGCAGTTTGTTAAAGGATATGCGAATCCTGTAGTTGGAATCTCTTTCTCTGCCATCTTCTGAATGACTCCTCAGGCTGATGGATGGATGGCAAGGTCCTGGCCCTGGCCTATGGCAGCCCTGTTGGCCTAATGCAATCTCTGGCCAGAGTTGGCCTTACCGTGAACAGGCACCAGAGTGTGGTGACTGGGGGGAATTTTCACAGTAACTTCATTGCAGTGTTAATGTGAGCCTACTTGTGAAACAGTAAATAAACTAAACTAAATATTCCTCACTCAAATTAAATCAAATATGATGTAAAATCTACCAAGTATACTGCATAGATCGCTGGATTGCTGAGCTGCTTGTAGCTGCCAGTATAGTTACCTAAAATTGCAAGAGTAAAACAGATAGGCAGGATTCACACCAACAAAATGCAATTCTAGATCAATAGAAAGAAACTGCTCATTTAAAAAAAATACAATCAATTATTGGATGGAATAGAGGCATGTCATGATTTAAGAAACAATTATAGAAAAGTCAAAGGAATAATTAAGAACCAGAGCAAAAATGTAGTTATATTTGAATCACAGAACATTTATTAGAACAAAGGGAGCTATACACACTTCCACTTACTTCATCCTGTTTTTCAATTTTCTCATTTGTCAGTGCCTTCGTCTGCATGATATAGGAATAGTCATCTCGCATTTGTTCTAGTTGAGTAGCTTTCATAAAAAACTGTAGAAACAAAACATGGTTGGTTTCCACAAATTTGAATTAATGCTTTGACTGCTGAAAATGTTTGTTATAGGCAGGAAAAAAATAACTTGCTTGATATTTCGATGTATCATATTATGGCTATACACACAACAAAAACTTACCTTATATTTATCTGCTTCACTTTTTGATTGCAAAAAATGTTTGCTCATTTCTTGTGTTAAGATCGACACTGGGTTGTCCACCTGTAATGTAATAGGATTGTATTACTAAAATGGCTATCTACATCTCATTATTAATTGTGTCAATTCTGCCAAATAATTTTGTATCAGCATGATGAAGCTTGCTGAACTGCTTCCAATTCAAGAATTCCCTTCTTTAAATAAGGAGACTAAAACTATGTAGTATGCTAAGTCTGGTTTCACTAATAATGTATACAGTTGTAACAAGACTTTCATATTTTTATACTCCAACCACCAGTTAACAAAGATGAAAATTCCATTTATCTTCAATACCTGTATCTGCATATGTACATTTTGTGATTTATGTACAACAAAACTCAAATGCCTCTGTACTGCAACATTTTGCATTTTCCCTTTTAAATAATATCCTGGTTTTCTGTTCTTCCTGAGATGGAAAACCTACATGTGAACATGGAACTTAGAAATAAAGGTAGGCCAATTGGCCTCTCTAACTTGCTCCACAACTTAGTTAGGTTATGACTAATCTCATTGCGATCTTAGCACCACTGTTCTGTCAGCATCCTATAACCCTTCACTCCCTTGTGTATCAGACATCTATTCAACTCAACCTTGAATGTATTTAATGATCCAGCCTCCATTATTTTCTCGGGGAAGAGAATTCCACATACCAACGGGCCTCAGAAATAAATTCTTCTCATCTCCATCCTAAAAGAGAGATCACTTGCTTTAAAACTGTGTCCTCTAATTCTAGCCTCCCCCACAAGAGGCACCATCTTCGCAGTATACACCTTACCAAGTCCCTAAGGATTTTATGTTTCAAAAAGATAGTCTTTCATTCTTGATCAAGCTCTTTAATGAAGTAATAGATGGGTGAAGATAGTGTAGTTGATGTTGTGAATTAAAACCAACATGGGAATGGAGAGAGCACTGATACAAAATCAGCAAACGAAGAAAAGCAGAGATTATTAGTGAATAGAGAGAGATACACAGTAATGTTTCCCAGGGTTGCTAGTATTTGGACTACTGCTCTTGGATGTGCAAGTCATCATTTCAAAGTATGCAGATTATACAAATTTGTAAATATGATAAATAATGAAGATATTAATGGGGACTTACGGGGGAGCAGATTTAGGACGGAGCTGAGGAGGAACTTTTTCACCTGAAGTTGAATCTGTGGAACTCCCTGCCTAGTGAAGCAACAGAAGCTACCTCATGGAATGTTTTTAAGGCAACAGTAGATAGATTTTTAAACAGTAAAGGAATTAAGGGCTATGATAAGCAGGTGAAGTGGCACTTGAGTCCACAAACAGATCAGCTATGATCTTATTGACCGGCAGAGCTGGCTCAAGGGGCCAAATGGCCTACTCCTAGTTCTTATAACTTAGCAGTTAAGAGTAATTTAATGTAAAAATGTGCGAGGTATAACATCTTGGTACTAAGATGGGGAGACAAAATATGAACAAAACTATAAAATCTTAAAGTGCAGAAATAGAAATAAGAGATGTACACATAAATCTTTGCAGGTGGTAGGACAAGTCGAGAAGCTTGTTAAAGATGCATTGGCATTTTTGGTTTTGGAACAGAGAACAATCAGTGCAGGATGATGTTAGCATCCATCTTTTAATCATTTATTGAATGATACAAGTACCTGAAGTCAACATACTGAAGTATCTTTTTACATATGCCCAAGTAAAATCTTGAAATAACATCCTAAAATCATAGAATCCCTACAGTGCAGAAGGAGGCCATTTGGCCCATTGAGTCTGCAGTGACCTCTATGCTACCCAGGCTCTATTCCTTTAACTCCATGTATTTACCCTGCTAACTTCCCTAATACTAGGATTACCATATCATGGCCAAACAACCTAACCTGCATATCTTTGGCCTAGACCTGCATACATTGACATACCATTACCAATTAAGCTAAATGGCTATCTAAAAAGGGAGAAGAGGATAAACTTGGAAGCCTCAACACAATTAGCCTAAATCTGTTTTAATTAACTTCTTCGTACTCTTTGATAAAGTAATAATAAAAGTTCAAAAACAGGTATAAAATCTGCCAACCATCAAATGGCTAGTCCATTTATCCTCAATCATGGGGACGGCAGAGTAGATAGGGAAATCTGTGCCCACTAGTGGCATAATCAAGAAAAGAGAGTACAGATTTAAGATAACTGGTAAAGAAAAAAAAGGAGGTAGGAGTAAAATGATATTTACACAGAAGGTTGTTGGGATCTGGAATGCACGGAGTGTGTACTGAAAGCAGGTTCAATTGAGACATTCAAGAGGCAATTAGATTATCAGTAAAGCAGGGTTTCCAGTTTATATACATTTGAAGTATGCCAACCCAATATGGTTTTATGCTGAATTATGCTGATCATATAATCTGATCTTAGTAAAACATGCAAAGTCGATAAGGGACAAACATTGGCATTAGGCAGTGATGGAAGACATCATCGCTAAACAGTTATTCTCTCTCCCCTACCCTCCCCACCTTCTTTTAACTGAGGCCTTCTCTGCTTCTTCCCCCCACTCCCCCAACCACCAAAACCTGCTTTGTCTCCCCCACACCTCGAGGGCCTACTCTGTTTCCCACCTACACTTACGTAGAGCCTTCCATAATCACCAGATGTCTCAAAGCGTGTAGAGCAATTCGCACAAACACTAATGTAATTGTGACTCGGCAATTTGTTTTGGGATGTTGATCGAGAGATATAAATTGGTCTGGACACTGGAGACAACAACCCTGTTCTTTTCCAAAATAATGAAACAGGACTTTCTACGTCCACCTGATGAAGAGACATGTCTCAATCAAATGACAGCACCCCCAAACACACAGTACTGAGTATCAGATTTGATTTCCTTGTTACTGTGTGGAAGTGGGACTTGAGCTCAGAACTAGGTGATTCAAAGATGACAGCATTGCCAACTAAGCCATGGCTGACGTTACTGGTGTTCTAAATAGCATCTCTCCCCTTTGGATTTCTATGGTCAACCTCAACCCAATACATGTTGATTACCATTTGGTTTTCTAACCTTCTGGATATACATGTTTAAAATCCTTAGTATGCCAATATTATGTTAAAACCAGCATGCAAGACTAACTAAGGGGCAGGGAGAACGCAGAAACTATTAGAAAACAAAGACAGGCAGCAAGGCAAAAATAAATCGACCGACTAGGTATATGCACTTATATAGGGGGATATGCTCTTACCTAAGGGAGATGTTGCATTTTTGTGTGCATGTATACATAAGCATTAGCAACAAATGCAACATTTCAGACATGCAAAATTTTGTGATTTCACATAAAGCTAGCAAAGCTTTTAAGGTTGCAATATAATAACCAAAAGAAGCTCTTGCAAATAATTCCACTATTTTTAATCTGTAAAAAGAACATTTCATCCAATGTTGGAGACAATATGATCAAACCTGTGGATAGAAGATAATAGTGTGGCAGCAATTGCTGAGTTAAAACAAGATTTTATTCAAACTGCTCATCAATTCATTTGGGACAATTAGCTTCATCAGGAGGAAACAGGAGACATCTGGGGTACATCCTTTAACATTCTGAATTTAATTAACCAACTCAGCTGTTACCAGTCTTGAAACAATAAACAGTAATTTGAATCATCTAGCTGTACAGAACCGCTCAGTATTTACATTACTTCAAGATAACCTTTCCTGTTGTGTTCATTGCATATTTACGCAACCAGTTCATGCAGCAGCAATTCTTAGGCTGTGAAAGGTATAGTTTTTATAATGCAGAGCAGTGGAACAACAAATAACTTGCACAGTTTTATAAATTTTATGTACTATAGCTTCCCCAAATAGCTGGAGGCAGTGTACGGAATTATGGGGAAGGAAGGTACAAGTGGAGAAATTAAATAGAATTATTCTATTACAATGCTTCCAAATCATGAACAAAATCATGTTAGAAAAGTTCTCTTTCTCACTCATTTTGGATCTCTGACTTAGTGGAACATCCCAAGAACATTGCAAATTTGGCACTGAGCCATAAAATAAAATATTAGGACAGGCAATGGATTAATGCTATCTGTTTTAAAGAATGACTTAAAGGAAATGAGAGAATTCAACAATATCTTATATTTATCCCACACCTGTAAAGTAGTAAAGTATCCCAAGTCACTTCACAGTAATGTTATCAAACTAAATCAAGTCATACTGCCACATTAAAGCAAATGATTGAAACTTGTTTTAAGGAGTCGCTTGAATAAGAACAAGGTAGCAAGGTGGAGAAACTTATGGAAGAAACTCCAGAGCTAGAGTCTCAGAAATTGAAGGCATAGCTTACCAGTGGAGTAATTAAAATTGGTAATGTTATGAATCTGGATTTGGAGGAGTATTGAGCTTGCAAAGGGTTCTAAAATTGGGAAGGTGAAAGGTTAATAATCACACAAATTTAAAAATCACATAAGCTACTAGACTCAGTCACACAAGGAAAGCTATGAGAAAAACTACCAGGTCATGATTAAAGCAGACCCAAATAAACATCAAAGACCATAAACCTCCCAAGTTACAAGAGAGGCTTTAGTCACACAGTATGCACACAAGTATTCAATTGAACAATGTGCAGATGCAGCTTATTGTGTCCATTAGAACAAGGAACAATGGGAGAAGTTAAAGCTTAAAGTTTATTTATTAATCTCAAAAGTAGACTTACAATAATAGAGGACATGGGAAGTTGATATGTCATTAGTCAGACATATAGCTATCATACTCATGTTTGGAAGGTGTAGATGGTAAAGAAAAACACTTGTTGATGGTATTATTATTAGGTAGATATGCACAAGTTGTATGTGGACAACTATACCCTTATCTAATCAATAGTTTCAGTGAACATAGATAACTTATACACAAAGATACATCTCTGATTGATATATGTTATTTACTTGCAATCGAATCGGGAAGCATATCTGCTTGTGTAACTCTATATCCAATGCTCTGGGCTGCACCACCAGCTGGTGTGCTACAGCCCTTGCTAAAGCTCATAAATAAAAGCTGATTTTAAAACTCTGAAATTCTTCGCCTGGTCACTTGAAGGTAACAAAGTCTATAAGCAGTTGACCACCAGCAGCCCCAATACAGGCAATTACAGAGATAATGATGTCAAGATCATGAAGACTTGGAAAGAAAGGATGTGAACTTTAAAATGTTGAGGTTGAGCCAATACAGTCAGCAAGCACATGGGTGATGGATACAGGCAGAAGAATTTTGGGCGAGTTCAAGTATCGGGAAATTGTAAGTTGGGGATCAGCACTGCAATATTCAAGTCTAAAAGACATGGGTCAGTGTTTTTTTTACATAGGTGGAAATAAGAAGTCTGGGAGATATATGCTCAGAAGTTAATCCCTGTATCAAATAGGAGACCAAGACTACAAATAATCTCATTCAATCTCAGTTAACAAGGAGAGGAATAGATTCAGTGGCTAAGGAGTTGAGTTTGAGGTAGGAACCAAAGGAAATGGTTTCAGGTTTCCCACTTTTGGTTGGAGGGAGTTTCTGCTCACTATATGTTGTGAAAAATCATTAACAATGGAGGGATTGAGAGAGGTGGTAGTGAGGTAGTGCTGGATATCAGTATACATGTGGAACTTAACGTTGTACTTCCAGATGATTTCATCAAGGCACAATAAGTAAGCAAGGTATTGCGTGCACTTAACAAAAAAAAATTCAAGATTTTAATGTCAAAGCTCTGTTTACAGACAGATAAACATTGGTCCAGAATAGAATTATAAAACTAAATGCATTTTAGTTAAGTTTGAAATTGTTAGCATTGATCAGCAAGTACAAATCTTTTTCCACTAGCTGTCTTCACACATTATAATCAATAAAAAAGTCTATTCAGTTCTGTCACCTCCTCAGAATGATAATGATGTGCTCTAGGGTTCATGAAAGTAATACCAAAATCTCATGTTGACCTTTTCAAACACATAGAAATGGAATATACCACAATGCTGTGAAGTTGGCTGGGATTATATTACTCAATTTTGAGGACTGTATCATCTAATTATCTGATTCCACATGAGACATAAAAACCATGTGGTCATTTATGCACAGTAAGGAGACTCACAACACCAGGTTGAAGTCCAACAGGTTTATTTGGTATCACAAGCCGTAAGCTTTTGGAGCACTGCCCCTTCATCAGGCGAGTGGAAACTGTGTTCACAAACAGGGCATATATAGACACAAACTCAATTTACAAGATAATGGTTGGAATGCGAGTCTTTCCAGGTAATCAAGTCTCAAAGGTACAACGTGAGTGGAGAGATGATTAAGGGCAGTTTGCAGTGTCGATGGTAGCCATGTTGTGGAGATGCTAGTGTTGGACTGGGGTAAGCACAGAATGCCCTGCCTACAGCAGTTGTGGACTCACCAACTTTAAGGGCGTTCAAATGGTCAGTGGATAGGCACATGGATAACATTGGAATAGTTTAGGTTAGAAGATCATTAGATTTGTGCCACTGGTTGGCGCAAGATCGAGGGCCGAAGGGCCCGTACTGCACTTTAATATTTTATGTTCTAACTCCTACTCACATAACGAAGGGGCAGTGCTTCGAAAGCTTGTGATCTGTGCTACCAAATAAATCTGTTGAACTTTAATCTGGCATTGTAAGACTTCTTACTATGCTTACCCCAGTCCAACGTGGCATCTCCATTTATACAAACACTGATGGGAAAAACATACTTGAATATTGAATTGGTCCAATATTGCATTGAGTTCTTCTTTCTTTGTGGAAACTAGGTGCCCTACAGAAAAGAAACATAAATTGTGAACATGATGGACCACTGAAACTATATAAATTGCATATAAGATAAAGAATTTTCACTTAAATACAGTATATAAATTGGTATATTTCCTGACAAGTACAAAGCTCAACATCTTTACCAATTAATAATCCATTGATGCAAAGGAACTGACAATAAGAATGTAGCATCCTATTTCTAAGTGATGTATTCTAAAATCTTTGAACATCACATTATCAAAAAATACTTGATCAAAAAGGCATTTATATTTCCCGTAATGTTTTTTCATTCTTCCTATTCGACGCTCAGGTGATTTTCTACTTCCAAATCATAAAGCAGACATATCCCAATTATACACGAATGAGAACAAATTAAAAGAATTACAATTATTCAAAGTATTCAAATACATTTTAGTTACTGATTTGTTCTGAGATTGATTTGTTTTATAGAAAATAAGCACAAATCACAAACAGTAGGTTTGTACAGTCAATTTTACCTAACTGATTTTTCAATCTGTACTGTCTTATTCCATCCCCAGAAATACGCTGTTCCACAATTACAGCCGCCCCATATATATCAGGTTTAAAAGCATCAGGTCCTCTGTTTCTCAAGGTTATCGAAATATCTGCAGAACTACAAATTCAGAATGTTAGAAATTTGAATTAAAAACAGTAGTAACACCATTGTTTAAACACTCTTATGACACCAAACTAGTTAGTTTAATGGAAAAGTCAAATTTATCAAAATAATTACAAAATGTGGTTCCAAACAGCAAAAATAAAACTGAAAAAACTAAATGGATCATGTTTAGCACTCCACATAAACCAGACAAATTAAGAGCAAAGCATCTTACTAATGATAAAATATAAGCACCCATGTATTACAACCCAAAACTGAATGTTACAATCTTCATAATATTTGAACGACAGGTTCTCAATGCAATTTTCCAACATGACTGAAAATTGAGTTCAATTAGGTGGATTTTGGGTACTGACATACATAGGATTTTAGCTGCTGCAACATTAAACTCTTTTCCCCCATAATGCATACACGTTTTAGGCATATCTCTATATGATCAAAGATAAAAAATGAGGTATACTTGTTTTGCACTTCAAGATTCATGCTCTGCAGAAAACTTTTGAAGTGCATATGAATGATGAGGTTGTTTGGAAATACGCATGAGAGGGCTTACACTCAGACACACTGCACTCAGACACACTGCAGAGTCCTATTTTATTTTAATTGTTTTTTTGATCAGATTGGTTTCCGTTTCTCTTAAAGGAAAAAAAAGTTAAAATGTAGAAATTAAATATTTCAGCAATCAACTACAACATTTGAGCTACAGAAACTGATCAAAAAGACATGAGTAAAATTAATTAAACCTTACTTTTGACCATCTTTTACAAATCCTTTTATAGATGATCCCCTATTCGTGGCAGTAGCTTTCCCACCAAGCCCTACAATAAGGGCTGTCAGTACAGCACTTTTTCCACCTACAGACAGATGAAAACAAGATTTTAGTTGATTTTTGCATCAATCCTGCACTAATCCATTTCAGATAGACAGTTTCACAACTTGGGATTATACTGCTGTGGAAAATAGCCTGCAATTGGCATATATTCAAACTCAAGCAGATACAAGATCAGCAGACTCCTGCTAATGGCCAAAGGAGCAATTTTATTTTTGATAATCAATATTATCACTGGAACAATGCAATGTCATTAAACATGACAGAAGCCTTAAGGTGGTGAAAAATTCAACCCAAAAGATGCAGAACACAATTCATTAGAAAAACAGATTGATGTTTAGGGTGAAGAATCTTAGAAGAATTAGAGCAACCCGGAAAATTGGGGCTAGTATTATGCGAGTATAATATTCTACCCGTTTCATGGAATCATAAAATCCTACAGTGCATAAGGGGTCTGCACCAACCACAATCCCATCAAGACCCTATCCCTATAAAACCATACATTTACCCTAGTTAGTCCATCTTCCATGCACACTAAGTGGCAATTTAGTACAGCCAATCCACCTAACCCACAAATCATGGACTGTGGGAGGAAACCAGAGCACTCGGAGGATACCCACGCAGAATTAGAGAGAATGTGTAAACTTCACATAGTGACCCAAGCTGGGAATCAAACCCAGTTCCCCGGTGCTTAGAGGCACCAGTGCTAGCCATTGTGCCACTGTGCTGCCCCTAAACACAAGGCACAAGTATAATAATAACAGAAGCTAACAGCTGACAACACTTACTTCCGTTGTTTCCGACTACAAAATTCACATTGGGTCCAAACTTAAACGGCCCAAGGCAAGCGTGGCACATGAAGTTTTTCAATGAAATACTTTCAATTATTCCTACGTCACCTTCATTCTGAAAGAAGAAAATCCAGATTAGTTTTCCATAAACTAAACACCTGGGAGAAATTAGTACTACTGTTCAAGGTGTGAAGCATACAGAATATCAATGTCACTTCAAAATACTACTGCGGATCTGGTTTCATCTTCCCTTGAGCAATACAAGTGCCACATTACAAACATCAAATTTTGAATAGCCTTCTGTAAACAACTTATTAAATACGCTGGCTCTGATCATTAAGTTTGAGAAATTTTGCTGCTGTTAGCACTTGTTTAATTACTGTCATTTCCTCAGCCACCAGATGACACACTTCTTGAAGCTGGAAGATACTAGTATTACAGTACTGAGGAATCACAAGTGACAATTGAGGAAAAAGAAAAACACAATTCTCATGTTTCCTCACTGGAACACTTCATTCTCCTGCCAACAAATTATGAACTGTGATGTGGAATACACCAGTATAAACGATAACAGAGTCTTTGATTCCCTCTCCCCCAGGACAAAAAAAATGGAAGGGTCACTGATTGAATTAGCCAAAATAGTTTTAAACACAACAGCACTGTCAGGCAGATTTTACTCATAATTCTTGATTAAACCTATGTTGAATGTGAAATTGAGTTATGAAACATTTTACAAACATCTGAAGGCAATTTCCTTTTTTTTTATATACAATACTATGCCCATTACCAATACTGTTTATCTCTTTCAGACCACCCCTTGCACATCCACAAATGAAAATGGGAATATTCTTGTAGTTGAGATTTGCTGTACAAAATCTACCTTTACTTAGAAAGTGTTTTTTGTTTTAAGGAGATAAAGCTTTTCTTTTAAATAAGCAAAATACAGGAATACAGATACAAAGGGAACTAGGCAAGACAATAATGATGATAAAAATGGAAGATCAAGGACTCACGTCAAGACAAGTGAGAGCATTGCTGAGTCATATAAGAAATTACATATGATAAATTGAAAGTAGTATCAGCAAATAACAAGCAATATTGACACAGTTCGCACAACTATGCAATCCCAGTCACAATAATACACAAAGTATACCATGCAGTATTCATAACATTGAAGAAGCACACATTTACTTATAGATTGTTTTAGAACCAATGTAACCAGGATTTTTATGCCCACTTTGCCATTCATAAATGGTGCAATCTTGCTTATCCAGCATTACAGCATACAGTTTTTATCTCTGGATGAATCCCAACTTGAAACAACCCACTCTGATTTAACTGCTCTTAAAAAAATCATTTTGTGTCACCATTCCTATTTATTTAGAGAAATTAACAAACAACATGTTAAATTTATCTGGAATATTGTTCTATTCAGACACCAAGAGGAGCACAAAACGATTCATCTTTACGGGTCATTTTGCTTCCTACTTGAGGAAGTGATCCACTTACACAACCTAACCTGGACTAATGACAAATAATTTACCAAGAGTGAATTTGGAGGTAGTCCGTCTCCACTTTGTCCATTAGTTGACACAGCATTCCCATTGCTCCTGTTGACTTCTTCTGCATCACATTCCTTTATGTTTTCAGTTTTGATTCTCTTCAGTGGTACTGTTCCCTCAGAAAGATCTTCTTTTCGTTTTGACATGCTAAATATTCAGATTGCAAAAATATAAGAATAATGATAAAACATTAATATTGTGAATTTCAATTTTAAGATGTCAATTTTAAGTCTGTGTCAATACTTTTTTGACAGCTTTTAGTAGAGACTCAGTGGAAGATTTCCAAGGGATCTGAAGATATTATAACACTAATTTTCAATTACTTGAATAAATGTGGCGAATTCTGAATGCAGTCTTCATCATTCATACATTCCTTTTCACTCTAGACATGTCCTTGACCTTGGGGTATATTCAAAAACTGATGTGCAATGTTACTGTTGCCTTGGCCATGCTATGTCAAACACTGTCACTCAGCTCCTCCGGTTTCCACTGACATTTATAGAGGTCTATATTATAAACTGCATCATACATGTTTCAACTTTTCTTGCATTAAAAAGATACATCTAGTGGTGTCTCCTTTTTGTTCTTTTAATTATCAATAGCGCTGTAGAATTGAACACAAATGCATAGTACTGAAGATTTCAAGTAACGAGTAGATGCTGCCAAGGACCATCGCCCATTAGACATCAAAACACAAATACCATATGTTTTTTAAAAATAATAATTATAATTAGTTGCCCCAACCCAACTTTAGCCAGATTGTTTCATGAAAAATCACATTGATTGAACATTATTCAAGGAAGCAGCTGGTGGGCTTGCCAGAGAGATAAATCTCATGAAGTTTGGGGAATAACCAAATTATTAAAACATGGAAAATGTTATAGAAATAAATGAAAACATAAAAGACAAAAACTGCTGAAAGGGTAATGGAGGCAGAATCAGTTGAATTATTCCAAAGGGAATTGGATTGCTTTCTGAAAATAAATAATATGCAAGGCTATGTGAATATGGCAGGAATAGGAATAAATAGAATGCAGTTTCAGTGAACTGATGCAGACTCAATGGGCTGAATGGCCTCCTCCTAACTGTAATGATATTATGATTCCGTGAACATACTTCCAAAGTTTTGGACTTCAGCAACTATTCCATTGCTGGAGCAAACACTTTCCCTTAAAGTACCAAAATGAAATAGATGTTCACCTTTAACACAAATTTCTAGCCTGCATTAAATACGTTCTTGGGATCACCAGCGCAAGGACCTTCCAAAAGCAAATCTTACATTTTGTGATCACACGTTTACCTTAACTGTACAGTATCTAAGTACACAATTGTGAGATCCTGAAGGAAATGAAACCCTTGTTTATGTGTATTCTGAAATGCTTTTATAATTACTAAAATCAGCAATAACTCATAAGGACTTGGTTAAACATGTTTGACTCAGTTTTACAGCACAAAAAAAGCCTTTCAGCCCCTTATGCCTGTATTGGCCATCAAGAACCTATCTTATCTAATCCCATTTTCCAGCGCTTCGTCCAGAGCCTTGTACGCTATAGTGCTTCGAGGGGTTACTGAAATGCTTCTTAAAATGTTATGGGGGTTTCTGCCTCTATTATCGTTCTGGGCTCTGAGTTCCAGATTCCTATCATCCTTTGGGTGAAAAGCTTTGCTTCAAACACCTTCTAAATCTTCTATCCCTTGGTCATTGACCTCTCCGTAAGGAGGGAAGGTTATTCTTATCCACTCTAGCTATATCCTTTATAATTCTGAACACTCAAGTCAGATCCCCTCAGTCTTCTCTGGTCTAAGGAGAACAACCCCAGTATAAGCAATCGCTCTTCAAACTGATGAATTTCCTCTGCACTCTTTTTAATGGTATCACAACCTTTCCATTGTGTGGGAACCACGCTGCACACAATACTCTAGTAGTGGCCTAATGAACTTTTTATACGGCTTCACCATAACCTCCTTGCTCTTACATATATGCGTCAGCTAATACAGGCATCTATCCTATCTGCTTTCTGAACTATTTCATTGACTTGTCTGATTGCCTTTAGGGACCTACAGGTTGAATGAGTGGGCAAAGACCTGGCAGATGGAGTGTAATATTAGCAAGTGTGAGGTTATCCACTTGGTAGGAATAATCATAGGAAGGATTACTGTTTAAATGGCGAAAAATTGCAGTATGCAACGGTGCAGAGGGACCTGGGGGTCCTTGTGCACGAATCACAAAAACACAGTATGCAGGTGCAGCAGGTGATTAAGAAGGCGAATGCAATGTTGGCCTTTATAGCTAGGGGGATAGAATATGAAAGTAGGGAGGTACTGTTACAGCTGTATAGGGTACTGGTGAGGCCGCAGCTGGAGTACTTTGTGCAGTTTTGGCTGCCGCATTCGAGGAAGGATATATTGGCCTTGGAGGGGGTGCAGAGAAGGTTTACTAAGCTGATACCAGAGATGAGGGTGTTGGATTATGAGGAGAGGCTGAATAGGCTAGATTTGTACTCGAGTTTAGAAGGCTAAAAGGGGATCTTATAGAGACGTATAAGATAATGAAGGGGATGGATAGGGTAGAGATTGAGAAACTATTCCCACATAGCAGAGATAGCAGGACTAGGGGCACAGCCTCAAGATTCTGGGGGTGTTCAGATCAGAGTTGCAGAGGGGTTTCTTCATGCAGAGGGTGGTGATCTTTGGAATTCTCTACCTGATGAGGTGGTGGAGGCTTCCTCACTGAATATGTTCAAGTCAAGAGTGGATGGGTTTTTGATTGACAAGGGAATTAAGGGTTACGGGGAGAAAGCAGGAAAGTGGTACTGAACCACTACAGATCAGCCATAATCTTATTGAATGGCGGGACAGGTTCGAGGGGCTGGATGGCCTACTCCTGCTCCTATTTCTTATGTTCTTAAATGCACTCCAAAGTACTCTGGTCCTCTGTACTTTCCAATGTCTTACCTACCATTCATTGTGTATTGCAAAATACTTATTTGTGGATTCATTTATTAAGATCAGACACATGAGACAATATACATGGGTATAAATCTTGAAGGCATACTAGCTCTGCTCTAAACCAAAGTCAGGCTAAATCAAGATCACGTGACACACTTCCTTTCTGATGTCCCTGAAACACACTTTCAACATTGTATTTTCATATGAGCTCTGATTTTCTGGAAGTTGTACTGTTTACCACCCCATCTCCAACCTTCCTTTCCTCTTCAAAGATCTTGAATGGGGCAGCATTGCTGCCTCAGTACTGGGACACAGGTTTGATTCCTGGCTTGAGTTACTGTCTGAACACAGTTTGCATGTTCTCGCCTTGCCTGCAGGGGTTTTCCTCTGAGTGCTTCAATTTCCTCCCACAGTTCCAAAGAGGTGCTGGTTAGGAACACTGGCTATGCTAAATTCTCTCTCAAGTGTACGTGAACAAGAAAAAGGAGTGTGCCAGCTACTGGATTTTCACAGTAACTTTATTGCAGTGTGAATACAACACTAAAGTAGAATCAGAATATAGGATCTCTTACAATGCAGAAGGAGGCCATTTGGCCCATTGAGTCTGCACTGACCACAATCCCACCCAGGCGCTATCCCCATAACCCCACATATTTACCCTGCTAATGCCCTGACACCAGGATCAATTTATCATGGCCATTCAATCTAATCTGCACATCTTTGGAAATTGGAGGAGCTGGACAATATGCAAACTCCACACAGGCAGCAACCGAAGGCCAGAATTGAAACCAGATCTCTTGACGTCATGAGGCAGCAGTGCCAACCACCATGCTGCCATCAGTGCACCATAGAAAGCATTCTTTCCAGTTGTATCACAGCTTGGTATGGTTCCTGCACTGCCCAAGACGACAAGGAACTACAAAAGGTTGTGAATGTAGCCCAATCCATCACGCAAACCGGCCTCCCATCCACTGAATTCCCGCTGCCTCAGCGAAGCAGCCAGCATAATCAAGAACTCCTTGCATCTCGGGCATTCTCTCTCCCACCTTTCTCCATCAGGAGAAAGATACAAAAATCTGAGGTCATAAACCGACTGACTCAAGAACAGCTTCTTCCCTGCTGCCATCAGACTTTTGCATGGACTTAAGTTGATCTTTCTCTACACCCTAGCTATGACCAGAGGGGTGGCACAGTGGGTTAGCACCACGGACCCCCGGTTTAATACCCAGCCCAGGCCACTGTCTGCATGAACTCTGCCCCCCCCACCCCCCGCGTCTAAGGAGCCTCCTCCGGGCACTCCGATTCTCCCTCCAGTCCAAAAGATATGCTGGCTAAGTGCTAAATTCTCCCCTAGTGTACTTGAAGAGGCCAGACTGTGGCGTCTAGGGGATTTTCACAGTAACTTCATTGCAGCATTAATGTAAGTCTTACTCGTGACTAATAAACTTTATTTTGCTTTACTTCAGCATATTCTGCATCCTCTCCTCTCTTCTCCCCTATGTACTCTATGAATGATACGCTTCATCTGCGCAGGGTGCAAGAAACAACAATCCCCACTTATCCCATTACATGTAACAACAATAAATCAAATCAAATAAAAATCTACCTCACATTAAGTTGATCTTTCTCTACACCCTAGCTATGACTGTAACTCTCTCCTTTCCCTCTCTATGAATGGTATGCTCTGTCTGTATAGTGTGCAAGAAACAATAATTTTCACTGTATCCCACTATATATGACAATAATAAATCAAATCAAAAGTACTTGCACTGGCCCGGATATTCTATTTTAAACCACATCTACGCTGTTGAACGAAAACCTTTTAATATTTTATTGTAGCTCCTGGAGCTACATGGTGCATCCAAAGGATATTTTTCATAACTTCTGGAGGTTACGAACTCTCAGCACATTACTGCTTATTGCTTAGGCATCAGGAGAATAAACAATAATTAAATAATACAAATGTTTTATATTAAACTCACTCCATAAAAGGAAGCTCATGTGTTTATAAGCTCTCTTGTTAATTCTTCCCGGTGCAGTTAGGTTTTACTTCTTCACAAAGCTCATCAACCATGGTAAATAGTTCAACGCATCTCTCTGAAGTTCTAAACCAATTCTCTGATACAAACAGCCCTGCAGTTAAATATTTAAGCAATGGATATGGGTTTGAATAACTAAAGTTTTAACGTTTATGTAATAAGTCTGTGGAGGTAGAAGCCCCTTCACCAAAACCCCTTTATTTACAAATTCTAACAGCCATACACAGAGTGCTAGCAGTTAGTAGTCCGTTTCGGGGATGGAGGGCGAGGGGAAGAGGAGAAGGAAGAGGAGGAGAGGAGGAAAAGAGGGAGGAAAAGAGAGAGAGAGAAGAGACGAGAAACTGACATGCCAGATTAAGTACAAGGCAAAGACTCCCTGATTGGCTCATCAATTGGATCCTTAGTCGGGGAGTTCACACTCCAATACCTCAATGGCTTCACTGAAGAGCTTACATTAGAATCATAGAATGCCTACAGAGAAGAAGGAAGCCATTCAGCCCATTGAATCTGTTACTGCCCACAATCCCACACAGGCCCTATCGCTGCAGCCCTCATCTACCTAGCGAATCCCCCAATACTAGGGTCAATTTAACAAGGCCAATCAACCTAACCCGCACACCTTTGGAGTAACACCACAATGAAGTTACTATGGAAATCCCCTGGTTGCCATAGTTCGGCACCTGTTCAGGTACACTGGAGGGAGAATTTAGTTATGATGTAGAGATGCCGGCGTTGGACTGGGGTAAACTCAGTAAAGTTTTACAACACCAATTTTAAATCCAACCAATTTATCTGATAGTAAATCCGCAAGCTTTCAACACTATGTGCCTTCGTCTGCATTTGCCTGACGAAGGCACATAGTGTCGAAAGCTCGCGGATTTACTATCAAATAAATTGGTTGGATTTAAAATTGGTGTTGTAAAACTTTACTGGGAGAATTTAGCACAGCTTGCGCCCTAACCAGCCCGACCTTTGGACTGTGGGAGAAAACTCAGTCGGACACAGAAAGGAGAACGTGCAGACTCTGTACTGGCAGTGACCCAAGGCCGGAAATCAAACCTGGGTCCCTGGCGCAGTGAGGCAGCAGTACTAATCCACTGTACCACTGTGCCATCCTAAATGCAGAGGGAGTTGCCAACCATCCACAGAAGTAAACCAAACAGTCACCCAACAGTTAATATTCAGGTTACGTGACTTAACTGGCCCTTCTCTCTTGGAAAATGTCTCGAAATAAATCTTTGCTACAATTTTGTCAGGTTAGATTAATGACATCACCTTGAACGTAGCTAATTTTTCCAACCCATTGAGTAAAAACTAACAAAATTGCATCTCTCAAAAGGATGTTGCTCTTTTCCAAAATTCCATGTTTTAAACTCACCAATTAAATTTCCATCCCATCACATTACTGCAACATACTATGCCAAAGTCACAAATGGCATTCTGCCATTTGACAAAGATAAAGTATCCCTTCTCAACTAGGGTGTAGCCTTTAATTTAATTGCCTAAGAAATCACAATTCTGGATGGAACTGCATTCACCTAATTCCATTCTTATCTATCCAGTTTGAGCCATAGAATCACCTACAATGCTTTTTCTTCTCACTCTGCATTATTACCTCTGGTACCCTTGCCACATCCTTCGCCACCTTGCTGCAAATAAATTGTGCCTGGCTCTTATTTCTCAAGTACCTGTTGTCCCTGACAGCTGCGGGGAGGGGGGTGCAGAATCTCATTTGAAAACAAAGCATCATATCTCATATAGATATCAGTCATGCCCAGCTCAAACTATCTCTGTCAAATAATCCACTATCATTAAATACTCTATTTGTCTAACAATCAACACAGAACGATCATAAATTTCATCAAACAAGGATTCAGGAGGACGAGAGGGCAAATTCAATCTCAAATCTCAGACAGCACACGAAAAATCAAAGGGGAAAATGCTGCAGAAACAAAGTCTCCCCATTGTAACCTCTCAGTCTAGAACCCCAAAATCTGCAAAGATTAGTGGTCCAGAATTTTGGTACTGCTTCTACATTGCCTTCTTCCCTCCCTCACCTAGTCTAGGCTGTTGTTGTTCGAGTATTTTTCATTTCATTGTGAGCTGCTGGTGGCTCTCTCTCTTTCACGTTAGTTGCTGGAATCTTATATTTTATAGATGAATGTGCACAGCATTTGTAATAAAGTGGATGAACTAATCACACAGATTGATGTAAACGGACAAAATAATATTGGGATTACAGAAACATGGTTGCAGGGTGACCAGGAATGAGAACTGCATATCCCAGGGTATTCAGTATTTAGGAAGGACAGGCATAGAAGAAAAAAGAGGAAATTAACACACTGGTGAGAAAGGTTAAGAGCTTTAACAATGTGGAGTCTGTACAGTTGAGAAATACCAAGGGGCAAAAACCATTAGTGGGTGTCATATATAGAGCACCCCCCAGCCAACCCCGCCAAGCTGCAGTGATGTTGGGAATGACATTAAACACAAAATTAGAGATGCATGGGATAAGGGAATATTGATAATCATGGGTGATTTAATCTGCATGTAGATTTGACAAATCAAATTAGCCACAATTCTACAGAGGATGAATTCCTAGAGTGTTTACGGGATGGTTTTCTAGACCAATATGTGAAGGAACCAACTGCACAGCAGGCTGTTCTAGGCTGGGTACATGTAATGAGAAGGGAATCATTGCCAATCTAGCTGTGCAAAGCTCCTTGGGGACCGGCGACCATAACAAGATAGAATTTTTTATTAAGATGAAGAGTGAAGTAGTTGATTTGGAGACAACAGTGCTGACTCTTAATAAAGAAACTATGAGGATACGAGACGTGAGCTAGCCTTGATAAATTTGGGAGAGTTACTGAAAGGGGTGACAATGGATAAGCAATGGCAAACATTCAAGAAACACATGGGGGAACTGCAGCAATTCTTTATTCCTGTCTAGCATAAAAGCAAAATGGATAAAAGGGCCAATCCATGGCTTACAAAGGAAATTAGAGATAGTGTCCAACCCAAGGAAGTATACAGATCTGAGGATTGAGAGCAGTTTAGAATTCAGCAAAGGAGGACCAAAGGTTGATTAAAGGGGAAATGCTATACGAAAGTAAGCTTTCAGGGAACATAAAGACTGACATTAAGAGTTTATATAGATATATGAAGAGAAAGAGGTTGCTGAAGACAAATGTAGTCCCTTTTAGACAAATGGAGAATGTATAATAGGGGACAAAAAAATGGCTGAACAACTAAATACATATTTTGAGTCTGTTTTCACAAAAGACAACACAAATCAGATGCCAGAAATGTTGGAGAATGCAAGATTTAATGACAGTGAAGAACTGAGGGAGTTCAATATTAGTCGAAAAATGATACTGGGAAAATTAATGGGATTGAAAGATAAATCCCCAGGGTTTGATGATCTATATCCCAATATCTATATCATTAAGGAAATGGTCCAAGAAATAGTGAATACATTGGTGGTCATCTTCCAGGATTGTATAGACTGTGGAATAGTCCCTGAAAATCACAGGAAAGCTAATGTAGAGGTAGAGACAAAACAGGGAATTACAGACCAGTAAGCCTAACCACAGTACTGGGGAAAATTCTCAAACCCATTATCAAGTTTATAGCAAGAGCATTTAAAAACAGTGGCAGGATCAGACAGAGTCAACATGGATTTTTGAAGGAGAAACTATGCTTGATAAATCTGTTGGAATTCTTTGAAGATATAACTAGTCGAGCTGATAAAGGGGAACCCGTCGGTGTGGTATATTTGGACTTTCAGAAAGCGTTTGACAAAGTTCCACATAGATTATTGTGAAAGATTACAACACATGGGATTGGGGGAAGGGTATTGAAAATGGATAGAAAACTGGTTGACAGAGAGGAAACAACAGTAGGAATTAAAGGATCCTTTTCAAATTGGCAGGAGGTAACTAATAGGGTGCCACAAGGATCGGTGTTAGGACCCCAGCTAATCACAATATATATTAATGATTTGAATGAAGGAACAAAAAAGTAACATCTCAAAGTTTCCAGATGATACCAAGCTGGAAGGGTGAACTGTGTCAAGGATGGAGTGATCCTTCAACATGACCTAGACAGGTTGGGTCAGTGGGCAAAGCAATGGCAAATGCAGTATAATTTGGATAAATGTGAGGTTACTCACTTTGGAAGCAAAAACTAGGAGGCAGATTACTACCTAAATGGCTGTAAATTGAGAGGAGGGTGCATGCAGTAGGACCTGGCTGCCCTTGTGCACCAATCGCTGAAGGTAAGCATGCAGGTGCAGCAGGAGGTGAAGGTGGTAAATGGCATGTTGACCTTCATTGCGAGAAGTTTTGAATACAAGAGATGTATTGTTGCAATTATACAGATTTTGGTGAAGCCATACCTAGAATAGTGTGTGCAGTTTTGGTTTCCTTTTCTGAGGAAGGATGTTCTTGCTCTCAAGGGAATGCAGGGAAAGTTTACCTAGCTGATTCCTGGGATGGTGGGACTGGTGTATGAGGATAGATTGACTAGGTTAGGATTGTTTTTGCTGGAGTTCAGGCAAATAAGGGGAGACCTCATAAATACTTTTAAAATTCTACCAGAACTAGACAAGGTAGATGCAGGGAGGATACTCTGATGGTGGGGGAGTCCAGATCCAGGAGTCACAGTTTGAGGATTCAGGGTAGGCCATTTAGGATAGTGGTGAGCTTGTGGAATTCATTACCACAGAAAGTAGTTGATGCCAAAGCATTGAATGTATTCAAGAGGTGACTAGATATAGCGTTTGAGATAAATGGGATCAAAGATGATGGGGAGAAAGCAGGATTAGGCTACTGAGTTGGACAAATGGCAGAGTAGACTCGAAGGGTCAAACAACCTCCTCCTGATCCTATCTTCTACGTTTCTATGAAATTATCACCTGACAATCAAAGATTGCTTCTTCCACCACCACTCCCACCAACATAATGGCAATGATATCTCAAGTTTGCCATGTTAAACATGTGTGTATATGTGTCTGAGGTTTTCCTTCACTAAATCCAGGATTGCATGGAAAATGCAAATTGCTAAGCATGTTTGATTGCAGGTGTCCATTTGCTGTCAAGCGAAGAGTGCTGAGTATGATTTTTAAAAATTTTTCTTAAAAACAGGCACGTCAAAAGGCATTAGAAAAGCCAGTAACATAAAATTGAGCACAGGTCCAACTGAAGGATTCACAATTAGCTGTTCAGAATATCCAAAATCCTGACTTATTTATCTCCCAACCAATAACATGTCATAATATGAATTGATTCCAAACACAAACGTATAGGCCACTTTCACTTTTGGGAACTACTTGGATTTCCCTGCAACAAGCCAAGATCAATCAATGCTGAAACTTCATCAATATAAAACACAAGCATGAACAAAAAATTATTTTAAGTACAAATTGTAAATTAGTTTTTTTCCTGAAGCTAGTGCAACTTAATTGCCAGGAAACAAAACAACTTGCACATATTCAAACAACAAATAATAGGTTGTAGATGTGTCCTGCTGTGCTACCACTAAGTTATAATCAGTAACTAAGCAGTAATAATTTTTGTTCCAATGATGAGACAGTCTAACAGATATATCTCTGCACTTAGAGGAAAATCAGATAAGCATTAGTATATTCATTTTGCCAGCCTCTTACTTTACATAAACCTGAGCTCATCTCAAACTCACACATAGTCCCATTCTTCCATCACTTGGTGTTCAGTGACTGTATTGGCTCCAAGGTTCAAAATAAATTAGAGGCAACAGGTGAATTTAACCTTGAAACATCACAAGGAGTCCACAAGAATCGGAGAAAAATTCAAGGGAAGTCTTGCACTTACAATCTGATTATGATTCTTCCATGGTCCAAGTACAGCTGAACAATTGAAGATATAGGCACTGGCATCTTATTGGGAGTGGGAAAATAATGTTGCATTTAATTCAAGGAGTAAAAAGTGTGGGAGATATCTTGCCTCCCTGTCATTGCTCTGCCAGTCAGAATCTATGATTGGAAGAGCAACAAGTTTCTGACCCACCTTGGGCATTATCAGTGAGCGGCATGGTGGCACAGTGGCTAGCACTGCTGCCTCATAGAGCCAGGGATCCAGGTTCGATTCCATCCTTGGATGAGTATGTGGAGTTTGTACGTTCTTCCCGCATCTGCATGAATTTCCTCTACATACTCTGGTTTCCTTCCACAGTCCAAAGATGTGCAGGTTAGGTGGATTGGTCATGCTTAATTGCCCCTTTGTGTCCAAAGATGTTTGGGTTAAGTGGATTAGCGATGGTAAATGTGTATGATAACTGGATTGGGTGGAGCATGAGTAAGATGCTTTTTCAAACAACTGGTGCAGACTTGATGGACCAAATGATCTCCTTCTGCACTGTAGGGCTCCTATAATTGCAGGAGGGAACTTATAGTTGAAGGAGCTGGAGCAGTGATCCTGGGTGAATTGAATCCATTTGACCTACAGAACTTCAACATCTCCTGAAAATGCCAGGAGAAAGAACAGAAGGAGGAAGAGGACGGGGACAGAAAGCGAACGGGAAGGCAGAGATATGAGGTGAAGATCTGTTCCCCACTCTCTCCCAACTCCCCCAGCTTGTTTCACAGGTGTATACTTCTAACACAGCACTATCAGAAAGCAAACAGACGCTCACTCCCTGAATGATGATTTTAATCATTCATCTTATTTTAATTTTGACATTAAGGTTGTATTTGACCAAATGTGGTATCAAGGAGCCTTGGCAAAACTGGAATCAATGGGTATCAGGGGACAAACTCTCTGCTGGTTGGAATCATACCTAGTATGTAGGAAGATGGTTGTGAAGATCAATCACCTCAGTTCTAGGACATCTCTGCAGGAGCCTCATAAGGTAAAGTCCTAGGCCCAACCATTTTCAGCTGCTTTATCAATGACCTTTATTCTTCATAAGGTCAGAAGTAGGGATGTTCGCCGATGATTGCACAACGCTCAGCATCTTTCATGATTCCGCAGATACTGAAGCAATCCAAGTCAATTACAACAAGATCTGGACAATACCCAAGTTTGGGCTGACAGGTGACAAGTAACATTCGTGCTACACAAATGCGAGACAATGACCACCAACAATAAGAGACACTCTAACCAACATCCCTTGACATTCATTACCATCACTGAATTCTCCACTGCCAATATCCTTGAGATTGAGATTTTGATCAATGGTAAACGGACTCATTACATAAACACGGTAGCTACAAACCAAAAGAGAAAATGCTGGAAAATCTCAGCAGGTCTGGCAGCATCTGTAAGGAAAGAAAAAAACTGACGTTTCAAATCCAGACGACCCTTTGTCAAAGCTTAAGTAGCTGTAAGAGCAGGTCAACAGCTAGGAATACTGTGGCCAATAATTCACCTCTTGACTCCCCAAAGCCTGTCCACTATGTACAAAGCACAAGTTAGGAGTATGATGGAATACTCCCCACTTGCCTGGATGGGTCTTGCTCCAACAACACTCAAGAAGCTTGAGAAAATCCAGAACAAAGCAGCCCACTTGATTGGCACCACATCTATAAACATCCACTGTCTCCATCACCGATGCTCAGTAGCAGCAGTGTGTAATATCTACAAAATGCACTGCAGCAATTCACTAAAGATCCTTAGACAACATTGTACAAAACCATGGCAACTTCCTTCTAGAAGGATAAGGACAGCAGATACATGGGAACACCAATACCTAGAAGTTCCCCTCCAAATTACTCATTGTTCTGACCTGGAAATACATCACCATGCCTTTGCAGTCACTGGAATCCCCTCCCTAACAGCATTGTGGGTCAATCCCGCAGTGAATCAAGGTGGCAGTTCATCACCACCTTCTCAAAAGCAACTAGGGATGGATAAGAAATGCTGGTCAGCCAGCGAAGTCCATGTCCCACGAATGAATAAAAAAACTTATCAACAATACGTTCTCATGCTGAGAGGCGCAATGCTATCTCCACTCACATTGTCTGCACCTTTAAGAATTGATTACCTGTAAAGATTTGCATTCTAATCAGTATTCTGTAAACTGCGTGTGCCTTTATACGTTCTGTTTGAGAACGGAACTCTCCACTCACCTGACAAAGGGGCAAACCCTGAAAGGAGTGAGCTTACTATCAAATAAACTTGGACTTTAACCTGGGGTGTCGCGAGACTTCTTACTGTGTTTTCCCCAAAGGATTGTTAGGAAATCAACACAACAGAAAAATAAATTTATCACACTCCTTAGCTCACAGCAGAAGTTAAAATACCATGCATAATTTACCACATTCGGCATATTACAACACTTCAAATCAAACACGCGCAACAGCACAATACTCCCAAATTAGCCATCTTTGTGGTTTTTCGGTTTGCCATTTATATAATTTTGCAAATGTAGACTAACTACACAATCACTACCTGGCATTCTCTTCTGCTCTCCTTGATTGTCATTACTCTATTCTGGTTATCTCTGTGAAATAACTTTTAAAATATTCTGCAAACATGAATCCATCTTACTCTTTTCCAAGTGCTAACTTACCTGTTTATTTTCAAAGTTTTCTGTTGTCAATTTCAGATTTCTGGCATTGTTTTAATTTTTAATCCCTTGTAAATTAAATGATAATCTAATGAGTGTTTAATTATTAATACGAAGAATTACAACAAATAAGGATTGACGATACTAAAGTTTATAGGATCACTATTACTTATCATAGGTAGCTTCAGTCTGTTATATAACTAGATCTTTAAGGACAAAAAGTAACTCATCCAGACGTCAGCAACTCAAGATATAGAGTGTATTACGGAGGCTGTTGATTTATTCAAACCATTTTAGAAAAGAACATGCCCTATCTCTTCATTTTACAGATACTAAGTGAGCACTTAATGTATTTCCAGTGATTTTGTTGTTGCTTATATGTGTTTTTGGTTGCATGTTTTTCAATATTTATGGGTGCACACATTAAATAGTAAAGGCATTGTATCACCAACTGCAAGGAAATCGCTCATTCAGCTGGGTTGACAGAGGTATCATGACAGGAAATACACTAATAGCTATAAAGAAATGATTTCTGATGGTTGTGGAATCAAAGATTAGAGACTAATCATAAAAAAAATTCAGGAATGAAATCTAAACAAAAAAGGTAAAAATTTGGAACTCTTTCACAAATTGCAATTCATACTCGATCAATTGTAAATTTTAAATCTGTGGTTGATAAGGTTTTTGTTGCCCAAATATCTTAAGTGATACAGCAAAAAGGCAGGTTTATGCAGCTCCCTATAGATCAGGCATAATTTCACAATGGCAAAATTGTCGAGAGAAATTAAATAGCTGACTCCTATTTCCAATGTTCCTACATGCCCCCATGTAAAGTAAAGGATCAACCCGTATTCTCACACAGAGCTTTGAACAGGAGAAGAGTTAACCTTAGCTGAGATGTCATCTCCATGTAGTTAAACAGTTTGTGCACACTCATTATAATATCTCACACGTTTTTGTGGACACTCATTATGCAATCTCACAAATGAATCTCAGCAGTCATGGCACTGGAGAGCTCAACTGTCCACCTACCAGTCAATGTCTACAAAAGGCTGGCAAATAGCTGAAATTAATACATTAGAAACAGAGTCACTGGTGGTGATTGAAACAAAATCCATGTTTATGAATGGGTTATGAGGATGTGTTCACTGTCACTTGGTAAGATTTCATTTGTTTGGCTCATAAAAACCACAATCCAGGCCAAGACTTTTGAGTCCACTCCACTGCTGGTAAAGGACAAATTCAAGGCATATTTGGAACATCGCACAGTACTAACGTATGTTGCAAAAAAATGAAGCGTGGGTACGAGAGGTAGTGTTTTTAAAAATTTACAAGGGTGACACCTGAATAGAGATTGTATACATCTCTGGAAAGAGGGTTGACCAAATTATGAAAAAAAGATTAAATCAGTTGGATGTAGAATAATGTGTTTATACTTGGTGGGGAGCCCAAAATTCAAGATCATTAATATATGATAGTCACCAATAGAAATTCAAGAGAAACTTTTCCAGCTAGAATTCTCAATCAGATGCTAGGCACAGCAAACATCATTTCCCTGGCCCTGCACTGAACCCTGGAACACCTAGATAACAAGAGCACTTACGTCAGACTCCTATTTATTGACTACAGTTCAGTCTTCAACATTATCATTTCCATGAAACTCATCTCCAAACTCCGTGACCTGGGATTCGACACCTCCCTCTGCAATCGGGTTCTGAACTTCCTAACCACAAGGATAGCCAACAACACCACCTCCACAATCACCCTCAACACCAGTGTCCCACAAAACTGTGCTCTCAGTCCCCTACTATACTCGTTATACACCTGATTCTGTGGCCAAATTTCCCTCCACATCGATTTTCAAGTTTGCTGACGCCACAACTGTAGTAAGTCAAATCTCAAACAACGGCGAGACAGAGTACAGGAATGAGAGAGAGAATCTGGTGCGGTGACAATAATCTCTCCCTCAATGGCAACAAAATGAAGGGAATCATCATCAGCTTCAGAAAGTGTAAAGGAGAACATGCCAGTCTACATCAACAGAGATGAAGTGGAAAGGGTCAAGAGCTTCAAGTTTTTAGCCATCCAGATCACCAACAACCTGTTCTAGTGCTGACACTATAGTTAAAAAAGCTCAACAACGCCTCTACTTTCTCAGAAGACCAAGGAAATTTGGCATGTCAGCTACAACTCTCACCAATATTTACAGATGCACCATAGAAAGCATTCTTTCTGGTTGTATCACAGCTTGGAGTGGCTCCTGCTCTACCCAAGACCACAAAAGGTTGAGTGTAGCCAATCCATTATGCAAACCAGTCTCCCATCCACTGCCTCTGTCTACACTTCCTGCTGTGTCAACAACACAGGCAGCATAATTAAGGACCCCACGTACTCCAGACATTCTTGCTTCTACCTTCGGGAAAAAAAAATACAAAAGTCTGCGGTCACATACCAACCAACTCAAGAACACTTCTTCCCTGGAGGAGGGAAGGAAAGTTGCATAGTATTCACAGCACACTATCATCCCATTTGGCCAAGCAGATCCATATTATTGTTCATATTCCTACAGATCTTTCTCATTTGACCCCATCAACCTGACCCTCAATTCCCTTCAAACCACCCTCCCCCAATCATGTGCATATCTGGATTCACAGAATACCTTACAGTGGAGGAGGCCATGTGCCCATCTTCTGTTGCTGTCAGCCTTTTGAATGGACTTAACTTGCATTAAGCTGATCTTTCTCTATACCCTTGCTATAACTGTAACACTACATTCTGCACTCTCATTTTCTTCTCTATAAATGGTATGTTTTGTCTATATAGCACACAAGAAACAACACTTTGCACTGTATGTTAATACATATAACAAATAATAAGTCAAATCAAATCACAGTAGTTCAGGTTAAATTCCAGCCTTGGGTCACCAGCTTTGTGGAGTTTGCACATTCTCCCCATGTCTGCATGGGTTTCCTCCAAGTGCTCCACATTCCTCCCACAGTCCTGGATGTGCTGGTTACATTGATTGGCCTTGCTAAATTGCCCTTTAGTGTCAGGAGGATTAGCTGGGTAAACGTGGAGAGTAGACAAGAGCGGGATTGTTATCGGTGCAGGCTGGATGGGCCAAATAGCCTTCTCCACTGTAAGAGATTCTATAAATCCGGATAGGCACATGATGGGGGGGGTGGGGAGACGGTTTAAAGGGAATTGAGAGTCAAGTTCATGGGGTAGATAGAAACCCGATGAAACATAAACAACAACATGGCCAAATGGATGATGGTGTGCTGTGAATACCATGCCACTTTCCTCCCCTCTTCCAGCTACACGCCCTCGGAACCTGCTTCCTGGCGGCCAAATGGCTGGGGCCCGGGGCAAGCCCGCACTCACACCTTCCAACGGGGCCGCATTTCAAGTGACACTTAACACGGGCTAAAAGATCAGGAGAGAACATAATCGTCAGCCGCAGACCGACAAGCTCCCGCTCACTGAGCCGGGTCCGCCTCGCCCATTGCTCACCTCTCCAGCCGCGATCCTCCTCGACCCAATCCGCCCAAACTCAGTTCAAACTTCGGTACAGATGTGCGCATGCGCGTCCTCAAACGGCTGACTCGCACTTCATTTCCGGCTGACTCGTAGGCATGCGCACTGAAGCCGGCTAGCCCAAACCAACGGCTCCATACTGCGCATCTCCAACACCGGCGGTCTTTGTCTCGGTCGCCGACACAGACTCGGTTCCCATCGGCGCCCAGGATGGGGCGGTGCGTAATGCGCATGTCCAAAAGCCGTTACTGTCGATTACGTTATGCGCATGCGTGATTTTCCGGAGTCTTTTTGACGGTTGGACTTGCTCAGGTTTGTAGTTTATATTTAAAACGCTGCGATGTTTCATTCCCTGCGCTAATATAGACACGTTATTGTATATACCCCAATTCGTTGTAATTTGTTCCCTGACCGCTGCTGCCAATTTGCATGGAAATTGTTAAATAAAAACTATGGGAGCCCAGAGCGCGAAATTTAAATCAACAGAAACTGTGGAGAAGGTGCAACATAAAGGAAACGTATCCGTAGGAGAGAGGGGGAAACTGTAGCCCCGGGAGAGCCGGGGAGGGGGGAAACTGTAGCCCCGGGAGAGCCGGGGAGGGGGGAAACTGTAGCCCCGGTGGAGGGGGAGAAAGAGGGGGGTGCAGCTCCATAAGGGTGAAGGGGAGGGGCGGACGGTAATCTTGGGGAGAGAAGAGGTGGAACGGGACTATATCCCAGGAGGGAGGGTGGGGTGGCCGGTATCCCGGAGGCCAGACTGTACCCTGGTGGTAAGGGAAGGTGGAATTGTACCCTATGGGAAAAGAAGGGAGAGAACTGTACCACTGGGGGCAGAGGAAGGCGGGGCTGGGACTGTATCCCGGGAGGGGAGCTGTACTCCGGAAGAGAGGAGGGGAATGTGGGATTGTACCCGGAGGTTGGGGGTGGGGGGAGCTGTACCCCAGAGGAGGGGAATGAACTGTACCTCATGGGAGAGGGGAAAGTGGGGGAACTTTACTTCAGGGGAGAGGAAGCAGGGGCGAGCCTATACCCTGGAGCAGAAGGGGGGGACGGTACTGTCTATCGGGGCAGAAGACAGAGGGAAACATAACTCATGAGGAAATGGGGATAACGGAACTATATCCCAGGACAAGGATGGGGGACCTTGTACCTGGGTTCAGACTGTATCCAGAGAGGAAGAGAGAAGTGGGAAGTGTATTCCAGAGGAGGGGAATGGACTGAACTTGGAATGGGGGAGGGGGGTCTGTAGTGTGGGGGACAGGAGAAGGAGCTTGTTGTACTCCAGGGGAGGGGGTGACATACCCCAGGAAGGAGTCAGAATTGTCCAAAATGAGAGGACTGTACTTAGAAAGGATGAACTACCTGACAGAGAGGAAATTTTGCCAGAGAGGGAGAAATGATGTGAGGGGAAGTAATAGTTAGTGGGTGTGGGGTATGTTTTGCAAAGAACGTTGCAGAACAAGGATTTGGCATTGTCCTTTTGGATGATATTGAACCCGCAACTTTATGACTCTGGCAAAGATGCTACCAGCTAAGCCATGCTGATTGTGTTATTTTTAATATTTAAAAGAACAACTTTTATATTCTTGACTATTTGCTTGCTGTATTTTTGCCCTTTGTTTAGAAAAACATAGCAGCCAGTGGTCTGGAATAAAAGCAGCAAGCATGGGAGTGAATGATCTGTGGCAGATTTTGGAACCTGTAAAAGAATATATTCCGTTACAAAATCTTAAAGGGAAAACGTTGGCAGTGGATATGAGCTTATGGGTTTGTGAGGCTCAAACTGTGAAAGGCATGATGGGAACAGTCACCAAACCCCACCTCAGGTAACAGAATATCAAGTGTTATATGATCTTTCATGAGTTGAGTGTGTTGCTGGTGAGGTCAGTATTTGTTGCCTGTCCCTAATTGTCATTTAAATGAATGAAATTGTGAGGTCGTTTCAGAGGGCATTAACTTGTGGGGACTTAGTTGGTCTCCTTTTGTTTCCATATTATCTACAAAGGGTGCAAGTTCTGAACATCTTAACTGCTACCTTAAACAAGTTGCTGGCAGAACAAGAATACCTCAAAGGCTTTTTTATTTTCCCACCCCTTGTGAAGCATCTGGCCTGTCCATTGACACATTGAGATCAAAAGCTATCCATGTAAGAAATCAACAAAAGCATGTAAAATTTCCGTAGTCCCAAATGACCATAAGTTATTGTCCCCTTTGAGAGCGAAGAGCTGATTGGTGATTTAACCTGAGGATCACACGCCTCAGGCACGGTTGAGTAGGTGGGCCTTCATGAATAACCATATATGTTATTACTGTGACACAGGTGGTCTAATACTCTGACCAACATGGTCTTACAGTGAACATTATGCATCAAGTACCAAATAGGGTGATATTAATGTAGTGGTAATGTTATCGGACTAGTAATCCAGAAGCCTAGGCAAATGCCTTCTTAGCATAAGTTCAGATCCCACTCTGGTTGCCAGTGGAATTTAATTTCAATTAATAAATATGACGAATAAAGCTAGTCTCAGTAATGGTGACTATAACAACTATCGATGATTGCTGTAAAAACAAAAAGCTGGTCCACTAATGAATGTCCTTTAGGGAAAGACATCTGCCTCTCTTACCTAGCTTGGCCAACATGTGACTTCAGAACTACAGCAATGAAGTTGTAGGGCCACCATAAATGTGCAAAATAGATCAGGAATTTAAAAAAAAGAAACAACTCGAGATTAGATGTCCAATTTTGCCTCCTACCAAATGTAGAATTCCATATAAAAGCAACATACTATTGGGATTGAATAAAAGATGATGGAAATCTGAAATAAAAATAGAAAATGTTGCATTAATTCTGCATGTCTAGCAGAAATAGAGTTAAATTTTAAAATCTAAATGATCCTTATGGAACTATTGGGGTTTCTCATTTCAGCAGCATTTCCTGTACAGCAAAAGGACTTTGGAATCAATATCAGAACCATTAACATATTCTGTATATTAGGTTATATTTGCAGCTTATTGTAGGCATGCCATATTGGCAAAATTATCATTGACGTTAGTCAAAAACAGGAAATGTTAGAAATACTTAAAACGGTCATCAATTCAGAAAAGAACAAGTTCGCATTTCAGGTTTAATCTTTATTCAGACATTTCTGGTTTATTTGATATTCAACATTTGCATTTTTTTTCTTGTTTTACATTTCAACGTTATTGATAATCTATGCTTTGCTTTAATTTTAGAAATTTGTTTTTTCGCATTTCATGTCTCACCTTGATGGATGTGAGACTTGTCTTTGTGATAGAAGGAAATGCACCAAAGCTGAAGGCAGACACAATAAGTAAACGGAATGAGGCAAGGCGTGGTTTGCCCAGAAAGCCAAGCAGCTTTTCTGCTCAAACAAAAAGAACCCACTTTAAATCTATTCTTAAAGAGGTTGGTAATGTCTTAGAAGTAAACATTTCTTGCCAAATGAAAATATTTACTATAACTCAGTTTAAGTATTTATGACTTTACAAGCTGACAATCTAAATAAAAATCACATTCAATGTTTAGATTTGTTCTCTGAATTTGAGAGAATATTGATATGTTTTATACTTAAAGGATCTTTTCAATTTTTAGAATTAAAAGGGTAACATTAGGCTCTATTTGAGTGCCTTTACGGTGCCAAAATGGCAGCTGTTTCGTTCTTGTACACCTCTGAGGCAAAGCATGTTTGTCAGTTAATGTCCATCAAACGTATGCATAGTCCCTAGCAATTAGTCTTTGGGAGAAATCATTAATTGTCGAAGTGTGATAGTCATCTGCCTCTAGAAGGTATTGCAATTTGTTCAAAGTTTTCTGCATCTTTGGCTGTATTGCACAAAGGAAGACAGGTTTTAATCAAAACTGCAGTCTCTTAAAAAGATCAATTAGCACTTTTGCTTCATAGGATTCAAGGAACTTCCTATGCCTAAGATAGAATGCCATAGAAGATAGAAAGGCCTTGGAAAGACAAATGTGACAATTAAACTGTTACAATTTTTCTCATGATTAATCAGAATTAATTACAAAATCATTTATCAATTGATAGAAGTAAATGGAGCCCCTTTTGCCTTAAATGTTTGTGTGTTTTCTGATAGTTTTGAATAACAGAACGTAGTGCATCACAAGCTGGATAGTGATAACCTGAATAGTGACACATAGCAAGACTATCACATCTCCAGGCTCACATCTGCATGCCAATTGCCAAGAGTGGCTATTCAGGTGATGTATATTCCATGTGGGGTCCCACGAGGGATGTGGTAATTATACAGAAAAGGCTAGTGATAAGTTTTGGTTCAGCTGAATGGTCAAGTTGATGACCAAGAATAAGATCTATAAACTGTTAAAATGTGTTGAAGGATTGGAAAATAAGAAAGCATATCATAACTGCTGATGGTGAGTTCAGAAATAATTTATGCTGGAGAAGGAAAGTGCCATGGAGTGATCCCACAGTTATTTTCATTGTGCAATTATGCAAACAAAGATGTAGTTTGAATAGATTAAGCAATGAAATAAGAGTCACAGAGCAGGCTCAGAACAGAACTTGAAGCAGAAATCCTGGAGGCTGTGAAGTTTTGAAGGCTACCAACAATTTGAGGATAAACTATCGATAGACAAAACAAAGGACATTAGATAGTCGGAGAGATTTTAAAGTTTATTCCGAGGTATCAGCTAAAAGCTATGTCATATGAATAGATTTTCACTGAAAACATTCTTGCAGAATTCTTAGAACTGAAACAACCAGTAACTGGGAGCTTGAAAAGTGACTGGGTGATACAGATGATAGAATGGACATCCTCGCAGCTGGAAAATTAAGTTAAGAATCTCCTTGACTCTTCCAGCTACATGTTCATGGGAGTGTAGGTTTTTTGACATACAAGCCACATTTTTTGGCTGAGAGAGAAGAAGTGTTTCTAAACTCACCCAAATGGGCAGAAGATACAGGATGTTTCCAGGGTATTATAGCTGGATTTGTTTTGCTTAACATTGTGTCGAACTAAAAGTAGATCCTTCAAAGTTTTATTGGTATCAGGCAAAAAATTCTGCAATCTTCATGAAGCATGATGACTTCTTATGGTGTGGTAAGTTAAAGTTTTATTTATTAGTCACAAGTAAGGCTTAAATAAACACTGCAATGAAATTACTGTGAAATTCCCCTAGTCGCCATATTTTGGTGCCTGTTCAGGTCAATGCATCTAACCAGCACGTCTTTCAGAATGTGGGAGGAAACTAGAGTACCCTGAGGAAACCCACGCAGACACAAGAAGAATGTGCAAACTCCATACAGACAGTGACCCAAACCGGGAATCAAATCCAGGTCCTTGGTGCTGTGAGGCAGCAGTGCTAACTATTCTGCCATCGTGCTGCCTTACAGTACATTGGTATTTTCAAAATGTGTTATTAAGTTTTAGAGTAAAATTTAAAATTGGGAATCATGCTTATGGAGTTTTAAAATATATTGCTTTAGATTTTAAGCAGAATAGGCACAGAATAACTTTCAATCAATAATGCTATTTTAAGAATGTTACTCGCATTGTGATTAATTGTACTTGGTCATCACGGATATTGTATTTAAAGATGATGTAGAGGCAATTGTGAAACTTGGTGTTGCCTTATAACTGACCAAAGACGTAGCAAAAGTAGGTCAGTCAGCCCATTCAGTCTGACTGCCATTCAGTGAGACCATGACAAACCTGATGTGACGTTCCTCAACTCCACTTTCTTTCGTGATTCCATGATTGTTAAAAAAAACTGTCCAATCTGTAAAAATCGCAGCCTTCACCATGCAAACAAAGATGTAGTTGCATTTTAAACAACCCAACCTCTAGTAAAGAAATTCAACACACACTATCTTCTGGGAGAAGAAATTCCTCTTCGTTACTGTTTTAAATGGATGATCCCTTGTTCTGACGTTATGCACTCTGGTCCTAGACTTCCTGTAAGGGGAAACAACTTCTCATCATTTGCCCTGTCAAGCTCCTGAGAATCCTTAATAAGTAGTTTGGAATGCTTACTCAGACTGAATAGGAAGGACGCATTCAGCACCTGTAAGTCGGCAGCTTTCCAACTTGTAGGCATGTCTTTGAAATGTATTCAATAAAGGCTAATTAGAGTAATTGAAATCATGGGGTGGGTTTGACGCTTTCATCGCATCCAGTCAGTGCTGAAGATCTGGATGTCTGGCTCCGAAGTCATTCACTGTGACTCAGCACGAGGTCACTGCCAGTAATGTAAATGGCTCAAGAGACCCAACAAAGGCCAGCATTGTTCATTGTTTGGAAGCTTATTTTACCTCAGAGATTTGCAGGCTTTTAAGATGTGTGTATTTATTTGAGTTCTGTTGTGTGTAAACTTTGTTACTGGCCCTTATTTTTGAACCTGAACAAGTTATCCACATTCTTCCATAAGCAATTCTCTGGTTGTTACCACCTCCTAAATTTTTTTGCCCCACAGATTTCTTTTCTTCTTTAAAACATTCCTTGGTACTACCTAATTGAGCAAGTTTTTGGCTGTCTGCCCTTGAGAGATGCTTTGTGGTGTTTTATTGCATTAAAAGTGCTATGTAATGGTGGCATCATGGTGTCTCACTGTGCCGTGGTCCCAGTTTTAACATTAAGAACAACCTATGGGTGACACGGTAGTTAGCACTGCTGCTCAGTGACAGGGACCCAAATTCGATTCCCGGCTTGGATGATTGTCGATGCAAAGTCTACACGTTCTTCCTGTGTCTGTGTGGATTTCCTCCGAGTGCTTCGGCTTTCCCCCACGGTCCAAAAGACATGCTGTTTAGGTGCATTGGCCGCTCTAAATTCTCCCTTAGTGTACCCGAACAGATGCTGGATTGTGGTGGCTCTGGGATTGGGCAGCATGGTGACATAGTGGTTAGCACTGCTGCTTTACAGTGCCAGGGATCCAGTTTCGAGTCCAGGCTTGGATCACTGTGTAGAGTTTGTATATTCTTCCATGTCTGTGGGGGTTTCCTCTGGGTGCTCTGGTTAGTTCATATACTCCAAGATGTGCCAGTTTGGTGAATTGGCCATGTTAAATTCCTCCTCAGTTTGAGAGACTAGCTGGGTCAATGCATGGGGGTATAGGGATAGGACTTGGGTTGGATTGTGGTTGGTACAGATTTGATGATCCAAAAGGCCTCCTTTTGTACTATGTGATTCTATGATTTCCACAGTAACTTCATTGCAGTGTTCATGTAAGCCCACTTGTGGCACTAATAAATAAACATTATGTTCAAATTCTTTTGATTTCGCAAACTCCCATTCCTCTGCCTTTCGCAAATTGAAATCCTTATCAAAGATTTCTCGTAATTGTGGAATGTGTTTTGATTTGTTTGGTTTCTTTTCCAGTGTTGTGAATTGCTGGATTGTTTGGGCATCCCATGGGTTTGTGCAGCTGGTGAGGCTGAAGCTATGTGTGCCTATCTAAATGAAAATGGATATGTTGATGGTTGCATCACCAATGATGGGGATGTTTTCTTGTACGGAGCTCAAATTGTGTACAGAAACTTCACCATGAACACAAAGGTATCTGTAAAATGTGTGATGACATCAGCAATATTAATGGTACCTGTTTCTTAAATTCGAAACTATTGCATATTAATTGTCTTTTCAAGCATTTCTGTTATGTATTGTCTGTTGTTGATCAATTTGTTTAAACACCTCAAAACAAAATAGCAACAATTTAGAGCTGAACAGCAGAGAAATTGCACATCAAATGCAAAAAAAGACTGAAAAATACTGTGGAACTGCTGAAGATCTACAATAATTAGAACCACAGAAAGGTAGTAAGATAGCACAGTGCTGCCTCAGAGCGCCAAGTACCCGGGTTTGATTCTTCTGTGACTTCTATGGAGTTTGCATGTCCTCTGGTTTTAACAAAGAACAAAACAGCACGGGAAACAGGACCTTTAGCCCAACGAGCCCGCGCCGCCACCTCGATGTTCCCACTTCTACCTATGATTCCTGTCTATATAGAAATCTGCATTGGAACCAAATTTGTGAGGCAATTTAGGGAGAATTTGTTTTGCCAATTAGCCTAAGAGCACATCTTTGGGGTGTGGAAAGAAACCGGAGCAGCCGCAGAAAATCCACGCAACCACGAGGAGAATGCGCAAACTCCCACAGACACAGGCCCAAATCCATGTATCTGTACAGCACAGCGATAGTCACTGAGCTGTTGTGTTGCCCATCAACTGGTCCAGTTTAAGCGTACACTAACAACGTGAAGCACTGGAATACTCTCAAAAAATCCAAGAGCAGCCCTCTCACGACTCATCGTGTGTATGTCCCTTGTTGGACAAAAGGCGGACTGAAGTACCTGTAGGATAAAACAGAAATACATCAATATCATTCACAATTTACACACTTCCCAGGGAACTCCTAAGGCTCATGATCCCTATTTAAGTCAGTCTTCTATATCTCTCCATCCCCATTCTGTTTATGTGCCCATTTAAGTATCTCTTAAATAACTCCAGAGTGCATGCCTCCACCAGCTTACTTGGCAATGCATATCATACCCCCACAACCCTCTGTGTGAAAAAACTCCCTCTAGCATCCAAATTATACCTTACCCCCCTCACCCTAAGCCCGTGACCCCTCGTGCTATTCGAGTCCATCCTAGGAAAAAGCTTAACCCTGTTTACTCTATCTATACCTCTCATAATCTTGTACACCTCTATTAGATCTCCTCTAAGTCTACGTCTTTCTAAGGAAAACTGTCCCAATTTGCCTAATCTCTCCTCATAACTCAGACCTTCCATACCAGGCAGCATCCTGGTAAACCTCCTCTGCACTCTCTCCAGAGTCTCCATGCTCTTCCGGTAGTAAGGCGACCAGAACTGGACACAGTGTTCCAAATGAGGTTTAACCAATGTTCTACACAACTGCAACATTAAAGGCCAGATCTTGTACTCTATACCCCTTCCTATAAAGGCTAGCATACTATATGCTTTCTTCACAACCTTCTCCACCTGGTCTGGCACCTTCTGGGACTTGCGCACCTGCACCCCCAGGTCCCTCTGCGTTTCTGTACTCTATCTAGATACCATTCCATTAGCCTTGACCTTTTCAACTAACCTCCCACGAGGGACTTTGTCAAACGCCTTACTGAAATCCATATAGACAACATCAACGGCTCGCCCTTCATTGACTGTTTTTGTCACTTCCTCAGAAAATTCTACCAGATTCGTAAGGCACAACCTCTCCTTAACAAAGCCATGCTGCGTATCCCTAATCAGATTGCAATGCTCTAAGTGCCTATACATCCTATCTCTAAGAATCCCCTCTGACAGCTTTCCTACCACTGATGTCAAACTCACTGGCCTATAATTTCCAGGGTTATCCCTACTACCCTTTTTAAACAACGGTACAACATTAGCTATTCTCCAATCCTCTGGGACCTCAGCTGTGTCCAAAGAAGAGCCAAAGATTTGCATCAGAGGCCCAGCAATTTCACCTTGCGCCTCCTTAAGCAGCCTGGGATAAAATGCCATCAGGCCCAGGAGATTTATCAGTTTTAATGTTACCTAGAAGCTCTAACACTTCCTCCCTCGGTATGGATGTTTCTACAGCTCCCTCAGAGACAGGACCGGTCAACAAGCCCCTCTCCTTTGTGAATACTGATGCAAAGTATTCATTCAGGATCTCTGCCATAGCCTCGAGCTTTAACTATAGTTCCCCTCCTCTGTCCCTAAGAGGTCCGATTTTTTTTTTTCCTCTAACCACCTTTTTATTCCTAACATAGGAGTTAAAAAAAACTTTGGATTTTCCTTGGTCCTATCTGCCAAAACCATTTCATGCCCCCTTTTTGCCCTTCTAACTCCCTGTTTGAGCTCCCCCCTACTCTCCCTACGTTCCTCCAACGGTCTCTCCGTTCCCAGTTGCTTTGACCTAACATACGCCTCTCTTTTCTTCCTAACCAAGTCCTCAATATCCCTAGTAATCCACGGCTCTTTAATCCTACCTTTCCCATCCTTCCTCTTAGCAGGCTCATATCTTTCCTGCAATCTTTACATTATTCCCTTGAAAGAATCCCACATGTCTAGCATGGACTTAGCCTCGAACAACCTTTCCCAATCAGTTTCCATAAATTCCTGCCTAATCCGACTGTAGTTAGCTTTCCCCCATTTCAGCACCCTCCCCCTAGGGCAACAAGCATCTTTTTCCATTTGTATCCTAAAGTAGACAGAATTATGGTCACTGTTAGCCACATGCTCCCCCAATAAACAACCTCAACCACCTGACCTGACTCATCACTCAGAACTAAATCCAATATAGCCCCCTCTCTAGTCGGACTAGCTACATACTGCTCCAATGATCCTTTCAGTACACATATTACAAATTCCTCCCCATCCGAACCCCCAACTCTAGGTACTTTCCAATCCACCCCAGGGAGATTGAAATCCCCCACTATAATGACTCTGTTCTTTCTGCACCTATCCAAAATGTCTTTACGTATGCCTTCTTCCACGGCCTGTGGACTGTTAGGTGGCCTATATATAATACACCCCTAACATAGTAATTGCCCCCTTCTTATTCCTCAACTCCACCCACAGCAACTCAACTCCTAACTCCTCTATATCGTCCTCCCTCTGCACCGCTGTGATGTGCTCCCGAACTAACAACACCACTCTCTCACCTCTTCCCGACCCTCCTCTGTTACGCCTGAAACGCTTATACCCACGAATATTCAGCTGTCAGTGCTTCCCATCCTTTAACCACGTCTCCGTCACTGCAACCACATCTAAGTTCCTTGCAAACATTAAGACCCTAAGTTCATCTGTTTTTCCTGTTATGCTCCTCGTATTGAAACACATGCACTCCAGACCTTCAAGCCCACTTGGAACCTCCTTTTCACTGGTGTATTTCCTCTCATCCAAGCTTACTTTGTCTCCCATCTGTCTCCCAATCTCACTACCTACCAAGCTATCGGTCTCATCCCTTCCCCCCCCTTCATATTAGTTTAAACCTTGCCGAAACACTCCAGTTAACCTCCCAGCAAAGATATTCATGCCCTTCCTATTTAAATGTTCCCTTTCCCTTCTGTACCTGTGCCCTTCTTTCACAAATAATTCCCATTATCCACAAACATAAACCCTATACCCTACACCAATCCTTCAGCCATGCATTCAGCTCTAGGATTTCATTTCTCCTGGCCTTGGTAGCAGCCCTGAGATTGCCACCCTGGAGGCCCTGCTCTTCAGCCTATCCCGCAACTCCCTATGCCTTGATCTATCCTCCCTGTTCTTCCTTCCTATGTCCTTCTCTCCTATGTGAATAATCATATCTGCCTGGGTCCCCTTGCCCTTCAAAATTCCGTCTACCCTGTCAGACACATCTTGCACCCCTGCTCCAGGGAGGCAAACTACCATCCAGAACCGCTTATCTATTCCTAGTGATAGTGATTCCTATCCCCATCGCTATCTCCCTTCTAGCCCCCTTCTTCCCCTCTGAGTTACTCTGGTCCTCCTGCCTTACCTTTTTTATCCCTCTGCCCTCGATATTTTGGGGGACTACCACTGGGGAAGTCTTTGGACTTTTACCCCTTCTATATCCCTCAATCCCCATTCTGTTCATGTGCCCATCTAAGTATCTCTTAAATAATTCCAGAGTGCCTGCCTCCACCACCTTACTTGGCAATGCATTCCATACCCCCACAACTCTCTGTGTGAAAAAACTCCTTTTAGCACCCAAATTATACCTTACCCCATCAACCTAATCTTGTGACCCCTCATGATATTTGATTCCACAGTTTCCTCCCACAGTTCAAAGATATGCAGATTGATGGATTGGCCATACTAAATTGCTCCTTATTTTCCAAAATGGGATAGAAAAGACAGATTAAGTATTGGTAAATGTAAGGGCTTACTGCAGAGGGAAGAGTTAGCGCAGACTTGATGGGTCAGATGACCTGTTTATGTAGAGATTCAATGAAGAAGTATTAATTATAACTGGCTAACAAAGCAAATAGACCACTAAAAGAATGTTAAGGGCTTTGAGCTTTTTGTAGAAAACCTTAATACAATCTTTTTCACCAGTCTTCAGTTTCCATCATTCACTTTTTCTGTATGTTACTGGGTCATAAAATAAAAACAGTTTAATTTGCAAATATCTCTAGATAAAGCCTTTGATATCATAATAGAAGCATTCTATTCTCCTGGTTGGAAACATTTGTCTAGTTTGCACGTAGTAGAAATCTAGTGAAAAGATCGTTTTAAAAAATAAGGTCTGCTTTGGATTAGATAGTAATATATTTAATTAGAAAACTGTATAACTTCTCTTCTGTACCCGGTATCACATTAGACAAATATAGAAAATAGAAGTAGGTATAGGTCATACAGCCTATTGAGCCTGCTCTGCCACTCATTTCGATTATGGGTGATCAAATTTAATCCCCTGACCCACCTTCCTTTCCTCTCCATATTCTTTGATCAGTTTAGTCCCAAGAGCTACACCTAATTTGTTCTTGAAATCACACAATGTTTTGGCTTAACTATTTTCTGTGGTAGTGAATTCCACAGATTCACCACTCTTTGGGTGAAGAAATCTTTCCTGAACTCAGTCCTAAAAAGCTTATCCCTTATCCTCAACCCATGACCCCGAGTTCTTCCACCATCAGGAACATTCTTTTTGAATCTACCCTGTCTAATCCTGTTAGAATTTTACAAGCTTCCCCATAAGAGTCCCCCCCTCTCTTTACTAAATTCAATGAATACAATCTTAATCAACTTGGTTTCTCATCATATGATAGAGATTCCAACCCTGGAATCAGCCTGATAAATCTTTGCTGTACTCCCTCTGTAGCAAGAGCATCATTCCTCAGATAAGAACTGCACACAACACTCCAGGTGTGGCCTCACCAAAGCCCTGTACAATTGCAATAAATCAATTATTTTACTTGTATCCAATAGATTAGATAACTCTGAGTTTTCCCTCTTTAAGGCTTCTCCTCATGTCAACACATTGTTAGCTAGATGAAGGGGATAGATTAAATGTCATCATGGTCATCACCACACTCCAATTGAGTGCACAGACCAGTAAGCCAGTATTGAGTGATCAGATCTTTTTTACAACTTTTATCTCTGTTCCTCAAGGAAAGATATAAATCATTTTATATTCTCCATTTTCTTTAATAGGACCCTCATGTGGACTGCTACAAAATGTCAGTAATTCAATCCAAGTTGGGGCTTGATCGAGATGCACTGATTGGTTTTGCAATTTTGCTTGGCTGTGATTATTTGCCAAAGGTAAGGGTCAATCAAAAGTTGTGGATATATAACAGTGTTACTTCATGTTTAAATATTTTAACATTGGTTCTTCTGCCAAATTTTAGTAAAATTAAATTTAAAAGAAAAACGCAATTTGGATTACATGTAATGTGTGATGTTAGTATACCTTGTAAAAAAATTTTCTACAGCTAAACAGCTTTGGGGTTTTTTTCATTATTGCCAGGCTGGCTACTCATAGTCCTTTTTTTTGCTGCTTCAATGGTTTGAATGGGTTTTGTTTATTTTTTCTCTAAGCCTCTGGTACTTTCTAGGATTTGTTTTATGATCCTTCATTGTTATGAGGAAGACTGGTGGTAGACCATGTATTTTGGACAACTTTTTCCTTTAAAGTGAATTTAAGGTTTCACTTTCAGCTTTGAGACTGCTTGTTGCTGGTTTAGTTAGATGCTGTCCTGGTTGTCAAGTGGAAAAGTGTTTTCCTCTCTCTCGTTGATATTATAGATTTTGCTGGCCAACTGGAAGCAGGTCTACTGGTCTTCCTGGAGTAGAAATTCTGCAGTTGGATATTGGCTTGCCTAGAGTCTCTTTCTCTCTCCCTGATGTTTTGGGAAGCTGTTCTAGCTTGAAGCTGGTCTGGGTGTGTATCAAGACGGCTAATAGAAATTATAAGGCTCGGAAGTCAGAATTTCAATTCTCCACCCAAAGGACTGAGTTCCAGCATCACGTGAACATTTGTATTTGTTGTATTAAACCCATGGTGAAGGTTTTGTTTATGGGACTTGTTTGGTTGGAACTGTATTTAGCTGTTAAAGTTTATATAATATCATGTTTCTTTTTCCTTGTTTATAAATTGGTAAAAGTTATTGCTAATTTTCTTTCTATACATGTCAACTACATACTCAAATAAACTTTGTTTAATTAAAAGCTCCCTAGTAGGTCAGTTGAATCATTCCTAAAGTGAAGCATCTCATGCTCACCCTAGCCAAATTCAAAGTGCAAAACTTATGATCCAGGTGAACTTCATAAAGCACTTTGGAGTTTGTGACCTGAATTACCTGAAATGACCTAGCAAATGTCATTACGAATTTATTTGACAAATAAGAAGTATGGGGGACATCGGAAAGCAAATGAGCGTGGAGAAGTATTAGAGATGAAATTGGTTTTGTGCATTGGTGTTGGAGACAATGCTTTTAATTTTCAATAACTGGTTTGGGTGATAAAGGAATACAGTTTATAGTTAAGCATGAGGAATTTAAACAACTTTTATTTTTGTAAGACAATTGCATTGTAAAAATCAATTACCAGTAGAATGTGGGACAAAGGCTATGGAAGATTTTAAAATAGAACTAAAATAATTCCTTGTAAGTGACGTATGACTCCAGTGCATCAGGAAAATACCACGTTGTGTTTTAAAAGTCTTCACTGATGAAATTAAATTAGAAATTTTATCACCAAGTAATGGCATATGCTGCAAAACGCTTTAAAAGTTTGATAAAAACTGAGGATTTAAAGTTGTATTCCAAAGTTTATGAGCTGTCACAAAATTGATTTTATTAATTTTTAATATATCTCTTAATTGTGATTTCCTCTTGAGTACTTTTATATTTAAATTTTCTTTAAAACTAACTTTAAAGTTTTTATAAATTATATATGTGTTGTTATTTCTGATTCTAGGGTGTTCCGGGGGTTGGAAAGGAACAGGCTTTGAGATTAGTTGAGACAATGAATGGACAGAGCCTTCTTCAGAGGTAAAATACTCCTTAGGCTGCCAGCTGGTTTAAAGGCTCCCTTGTCTCCCTGATCAACCTTTTTCATTTACAAACTGTTGTGCTGAAATAACACTAACATCACATTTGTAAGACTGCACAAACATCAATATTTACTTCACTACCTTTGACAACCCAAAACTATGAAAGTAAATGACTAATCCACAATTATATCTAAAATGATGCTTTGCCTATGTTGATCGAGCAATCCTGTTTCTTTCTCCTCTTTCATCCATCTTGTCCAGTTCTCTACACAATTTGACAAGGAAATATATTGTGAAAGGTCTGACACTGAGAAGTTTTGTGTTTGTTCATAGATCTCTAAAGGCAGAAAGGAAGGTAAATAGGGTGATGAGAAAGGCATAGGCACACTTGTCTTTATCAATTGGGGCATATATCATAAACGCAGAGAGGTCATGATGGAGTTGTATAGAACTTCTGTGAGGCTACAGCTGGAGTACTATGTGGAGTTCTAGTTGCCACATTTTGGGAGGACATGAATGCACTGGAGGCGGCGCAGAGGAGATTCACCAGATGTTGCCTGGGTTAGAATGTTTGTTATTAAGAGAGGTTGGATAGGCTTGGGTTGTTTTCATTGGAGCAGAGAAGACTGAAGGGAGATCTGATTGAGGTGCTCAAGATTATAAGGGGCATGGACAACATGGATCGAGAGCAGCTGTTTCCCTTAGTTGAAGAGTCAGTTACGAGGGGACACCTGTTAAAATTGAGTGATGGGAAGTTTGGAGAGATTTGAGGAAAATCCTTTTTACTCAGAGGGTGGTGACAGCGCATTTCAGACTGTGGAGGAGGGATGCCTCACATTCTTTAAAAATACCTGGATCAGTACTTGGCATTCAAGGCTGTGGGCCAAATGCTGGAAAGTGGAATTAGATCAGCAGGTCAGAGCGTCTCAAATACCAGTGCAGACTGGATGTTCCAAAGCGCGTCTTCTGCACTGTAGTATTCATTGAATATCTAATGAAGCTATTTTAGCTTCAAAATGGTCTTTTTTCTGTCCCCATGATCCACTTCCAAATATAATTATGTGGAGGGTGGGCTGAGTTTATAAAAAGCTTTACAGCAAGTTTTACAGCCAGATTACAAAGGCTGTTATTGAATAAGTTCTTAAAAATTAAATATTTTGTAATTACTGATTTTAATCAGAAATCAGTAGTAAAAAGAAAAGTCAAAATATGAAAGAAATTAACTGTCTGAAAAAAGGACTCTTTTCACAGGTTTAACACAGCAAAGACTAAAGTGACATTGTAATTGAATCCTTTCATTGGAGAATTGAAAATCCTGATTTTCTAGTCATGTAACTTCTAGCAGCCCTCTGATAAACTCACTCAAGCCACCAACAGCAGATTCTCACGCCAAGGAGGCAAGAAGACTTGCTTTCAGCCAAACAGCAGAACTTCCAAAAACCAGGGAGAGAGAAATTGATGCTTCTTTTCAGCTTGATATCCCTTCTAAAACTAAATTTCTGTGAGCCAAAGCAGAACATGAAATCTTGAATTCATTATGGAGAGAAAAGCTGTCCAAAACACATGATGCACCACCAATCTTCCTCCTAACACTGCAGGGTCATAAAAGATCCCAAAGTAAAAATAAACAAACCCCATTTAAGTCACTTAAGGGGCAATAAAAGGATTCTCCAGCCAATTTGGCAACAATTACATCAGCTGAGGCTGGGAGACTGCAGAGAACATGATTTAAAATAAAAATTTCTTAAAGGTACACTAATTCACGTTGTCACTAATCTTTCTAGGTTTAAACTCTGGAAACTGGAATTTGAGGATATTGCTACTCATACAGCTGTTGAAAAGAAAGCACACTGCTCGGTATGCCGACATCCAGGTAGCCAGATCTCCTTTTCATATACTCTTCAAAACCACTTCAGAGAATTCTTATGGAATTCACATTTACAGGCCAGCAAAATAAAATTGATTTTTTTCCTAGTAAAGCTCAGAAAAGTTTAAAGCTCCATATGCTTACAAATATAAAAACAAATCTGTGATTAAAATAATCTGTTTAATTCACAAGTTTATCATTAAGTTGAAAAATGCTGATGTTGGAAAATAGAATGGTTACCCAAACTTTGGCTTTATATTGTCAAGCAGTACAGTTTAGTTGATGTGTAAAGTTCTTTCTGTGACTAAAAAAATGGGAGATCTATGTAAACTCGTTCTGATAAAACAGATATATAACGTTACTGAAATATTTCCTCTTAATCCATGTACCAGCTGCTATACAAACAATACTTTGTCTTTATTAACCAACCTGTGGATAACCTGTCTAAGGGAGATTGTCATTATGCATTGAGAAGCCTTGTCAACAAAGAACTAGAACAGTTCCAATTCACCATAGTACTAATCTTGTAGATACAGATTAAATTGGATATAGTTAGTGAATTTGAATTGAAACATGCCCATCATCGATGATATTTGAATATCTATTCACAGATTTAAGCAAAAAGATCTGCAGCATAGTACTTGCTGTTCTCTTTTAGCTACATGATAGCCCTGCAGCAGGTGGCCTGGATTTTATGGGCTCTGCTCTCTGCACCCCTCAGCCCTCCCATGTCTAAAAGTTTGCAGTAAGAACCCACCTACAATGTAGAAGGCTGCGGCACATCAATTTAATATTAATTGCTTTGAAATAAGACTTCTGCGTCTTTATCGGGAGGAAATCACACCTTAGTAAAGCTGCTGGTCAATTGAATTGCTGACAGCTCTGTAGTCCATACATTGGGACCAGCGATCAGGTAGTCCCACCACACCAAAGAACCCTGGTAAGTCTGGAGTTAAGTCTGGCAAAAGGGTCATGGCTTCAGTTGAAGAATTCAGACCAAGGAAGGAAGCTGTTAATGGGCCAGGAAACCGGTAGAGATATTCCATTTCCCTTACCTAATACTAGCCCACAAAGCAAGGGCTGCTGGTATGGAATGGGTCCCCCTGTGATGGGTGAATAATGGCACAGGTGGGATGAAACCTTCAAGTGGATGTTAATTGGCCACCTAAAGGACTCAAGCTTAAAGGGCAACTCAGGAACTCCCCTGCCCCATGTAAAACTTCAGACTGGCTGGGATGGGCAAGTGGACGGCATAAAGGCCGCATGCTGGATCTTGCATTTCAAACCTATTGTGAGGGGCAGGAAGTGTAGAATCCAGGCTATTAATTATGGTTTTATAGACCAAAACCCATTAACCATTTCATTTATTTAGTTTCAGCTACTTCTGAGCAAGGACAATTTGCATTTATATAGCACTCTTAACATAAAAAAAGTTTTAAAATGCTTTACTAAGGGAAAATCAGACAAAATTGAACTCTGAGGCAAAGAAGGTGTGACTAACAAGGAAGAGAGCGAGAGTGAAGCAGATTTGAAAAGAGATGGAGAAACTGAAGAGTTAATGGAGAGAATTCCAGATCATGGACTTGTATCGCTAATGGCTGAAGTAACTGCACAGCTAAAATGTATAAACCATAGTTTGATCAAACTATATGTTTCTCAGTTTATTACAAAAAAAGAATTGCACATTTTTCTGTTGTGTTCCATATAGGATCAGCTAGGGAACATAGAAACAAGGGCTGTCAATTGTGTGCAAATGATAAAGGCTGTTTACCACATGGAAATGATGATATATGTCCTTGTGACTGGCATCAGGCAGAGCGGAACAGGAAAATCAGTTTGGTGGAGAATAACATCAAAAAGTAAGTACCTCTATGCTGTATCAAGATGCTGCACCTGTGAGAGATCTGAAGTTAGCATAAAATTTCTTTAAATTACTTTTGTCATATCAGTTCCCATATCTGTTAACATGGTGGTATTCAATGCAGTGCTCGTCTTGGTTACTCCGATTGTCTACCAGTGCATCTGCTATCTTCCATTCATTCATAAAGCTGATTTATCAAATTGTTCAGTATTTTTCAAATATTCCTGTGCGTGAGATTTGCACACTGTGCCTGTGCTGAGGCAATCCAGTATGTGCCAGAGAGTTGTGCCCTTGCGAGGGATGCGTATGAGGAAGCTCTGTACGTACATGTGCACGGCAACCTAGTGCACGTGAGGGCACTGTGGCCATCTGAGGAAGCCCTGGGCATGTGAAAACTGAGAGTGCATGCCTGGGAGAGAGCCAGGTGTGTGTGTGTATGTGTGTGCGCGAGAGAGCTGCGTGTGTGCATGTGTAAGAACTGCAGATGGGATTTCCTTTCGAGGCTATGTATTGCTCAAACTTAAGCTAATATGGAGACTCAAAATGCAGTGCACTGATTTTTAAGAAGTAATTTTATTTAACCAAACGATCAAATGGGAGAATAATATGAGGAAGCCCTGCGCTCGAGATAAAGAATGCGGGTAGCCCAATATCAGTCTGAAAAACAATCGCAATTATATATTTAACAAATTGTATGGCCCACTTTTCTGGTAGATATAATCCAATAATCATTAATACAAATCAATCAATAATCATCCTGTCATTAACTCCAGCCAATAAAAATACACATCATAATCTAATTTGTTATTAATTATAAACAATATCCTTTTCCTGTTCCATAGCATGAGATGCTAGGCATGAAACGGGAGGATGATTCCCACTGAACTGAACTCGTGTGACTCTTGTCCAACCTTGAGAAACTTTGTCTGTTCGACACTTGCATTATCGCTTGGAGTCGTACGGCCCTATTCATAAAGTTAGCATTGGTAGCCATCTTCTTTCTGACCACTGCTGATAGCGTTACTGCTTTTCAGTGGATCTATTGTTTCTTCCTTCTTCCAGCAGGACCTGCTGTATTTTGTCACTGACTGAAGTTTCACAAGATGTAACCAAAAGCAAAAATCCATCTTATAAATTCAAAATACATGTTTTAAATGAGAAATATTTGTTAATCACACAGAGCTGTCTTCTATGACAACAGTCCTGGCTGGCTTATGTTCCCACACTCCAAGATCATTCATTCTCAAGTTAGTATTCATAAATCTATGGTCAGGTGTTTTATTAGCATATACTAGCCCCCTATTATCAGAGATGAGTGCATGCAATACCTGAGAGTGCATATCTGTGAGAGAGAGCACAGAATGTGAGAGCCAGCTGTATATGTGCTCGTTCTTTGGGGGGATGGGTCTGTTTGTGTGTGCGTGCACGTGGCTGAAATGAGAATCCAGCTCTCCAGCAGCATTCTCAATATTAAATGAATTTGTGAGCAAATGATTAGCATCACTCCTCCCATTAAAATTACAAAAATGTAAGACTTGGAAGTATTTATTGACTGAGAACTTGTTAAATTATAAATATATCCATGTAAAAATGTTTTTTATAAATCTATTTTGTATGTTTGTACCTATTGCATGATAGTATTCATTTTTATTTGTGGTTTAACTCTTCAACATAATAATTGCTTTTTTGGGGTTGTGTCAGTACTCTTGGAAGTTGAAAGGGTTCTGTAGCTGCTAAAGTTTAGGAAACACTGATCTCGGTTGATATTTAAGTGAATGCTGAAAATTTTGTATTGACAAAGGTGCCATTTTTTTGATTTTCATTCAGCTTGCCTAGATTGGTGCATGGCACAATTCAGAGGAACAGGGAATCCTAGTTACCCTATCTTAACCAATTTCTGAAATAGATTATTAGGTCAATCATTTGCTGTTTATGGGACCATACTGTTCATAAATTTACTGCAGCACTTGTCTGCAGTGTTGCAGAAATAATTCATTGGATGTGAAGCCTCTACAAATGTGATTTTTTTTGTCTACAAATTTGAATTGCTTATTTCTTTCAGAAAAGCAAGAGCCTGTGACCATTTCCCATTTGAAGAGGTAAATATGAAAATGTTTTTAAAATGTTAACTCCTTATGATACCGACCTGTAGTGAACATTAACTTACGATTAAAGAAGTTTATTCTAACTTGGCTGGAAGGTACAAACTAGGATGTGATATTAAAAGGAGAAAATAAGTGCACAAATAATTGGGAGAAACAGATTGCACTAATGTAAGAAATTTTAAAGCATTTGAGACTGTATAGGGCCTTAGTGGTACCTGGAATATTGTGTGAAGTTTTGGTGGCCTTACCTAAGAAAGGATATACTGAATTATTTTGTAGACTGCATTAGTGATAGTGTAAAGGACAGAGTTTCCTAAGCGTGTTGAGGAAAATTTTCAATCTAAAAAGGGAGGCATTGCTGAATCTAGTTGTAGGGAATGAGGTGGATCAAATGATGATAGGAGGGCATTTAGGAGGCTGTGATATACATTTTAAGTTATCATTGGAAAAGGGCAAGAAGCAATCTAGAGTAAAAGTAATTAATTGGCAAAGACCAGATCTAGCCTGTATAACTTAGAATCAAAGAGTGGCGAGCAAAATGGGCTGCCCCTAATGAGGAAATAGCTCAAGCACAGTCAATATACATTCCCACTAGGAGGAGAATTAAGTCAAGCAAATCCACATCTCCATGGAATATGAAAGGTATAAAGAGTAAAATGAAGCAGAAAGAGGGTGCAGATGAAAGATGTCAGTAGATGGTTCTCATTTGTACTATGATAGGAAAGTTCAGAGAGGTAGTGAAAAAATAAATCTGAAAGGGAAGAAGAAACAATGAGAAGAAACTGGCAGTTAACAGAAGAGGGGATCCAAAAGACTTCTCTTGGCTTGCAAGTAATTAAAGGGTAGTAAAAGACAGGGTGGGCTGATTAGGGACCAAAAGGATGAAGCAGAGAGCATAGCTGAAATACAAAATGAGTACTTTACATTTGCCTTTACTAAGGAAGCAATTACTCTCTAACTTATAGTAAAAATAGAGGTGTTTGTGAAATGTTGATTGTACTTAAAGTTGATATGTTACCAGGATAAGATGGAATGCATTGAGGATATAAGTATAGAAGCAAAATTGATTGATTGACAGGAAACAGACTAGTGATGAACAGTTGTTTCCTGACTGAAGGAATGCATACAGTTGAGTTTCCAGGAATTGACACTAGAACTATTGCTTTTCTTTACCTTTATTTGTGGCCTAGACTTGAGTGCATGGCACAATTTCAGTATTTGCTGATGATGCCAAACAAGAAACAATTGTGAACCATAAGATAGTGGTAGACTTCAAGATTATAGACAGCTGGTAATACGAACAGTTAAGTGTCAGAATAAATTTAATGCAGTATATTAAATTTAATGAAGAGTGATGTAAGAAATCAAAATTATGATTGCTTTATGATCCGCGGAGCAATGCCTTGTTATTAAGTGTGTATGGAAAAACATGTCCTTGGGCAAAATGCCATAAATGACTCATGTATTCAAAAACAACTAGTATAACTGCGTAAATAACATGAGAGAGGCGCGTGAACACTCTCAGGACTGTCGAAGATTGGCTATTACCAAAAACAGGGCAGGGAAAGGAGCCTGATCAACTCACTTTCTCAGCCTTTAAGAAGGGGATCTCCCAGTGTCTCGGTGGACGCTCAACCATGGGATACGCGCGCATCGCCCGGTATTTTCTCCGGACAAATGTGTTGGTCCTTCACCGAGACTGAAACGGGCTCCCCAGTCGTTGGAAGGGCAAAGGCACAGTCCTGAGTGTAAATATATGCAGCTGCTTCTGATTAATCAATGCCGTGTAAATTGCATTATTAGTGTAGTTAGTAGGAGTAAAGGTACGAAAGATAAGAACCTAATCTTATTGCGGTCTGAGTCATTTCTCTCTCTCTCGAGTCCTGCAAAATCTTTTACCCTCGTACCGAAACAAGTGATGATACATTTTGATAGGAAGAATGAGGAGCTTAAAAGATATAACACTAAAAGCAATAAAGGGGAAAGAGAGAGACCTATGGGTATCTGTGAACAAATTGTTGAAGATGACTGTGCAGTTTGAGAAAATAGTTTAGACACATGAGATTCTGGGCTTTATAAATAGAGACAGATTACAGAAGTTGAACCTTTGTAAAACGCTGATTCAGTTTCAGCTGGAATGTTGTGTCTAATTCTGAGCACCACACTTTAGAAAGGATGTGAAGACACTGGAGAGAGTGTCAAAAGGTTTTACAAAAATGGTTCCAAAGGTGAAGGTGTTCAGTTATGTAGAAAGATTGGCAAAGCTGTGGTGTCCTCTGAGGTTGACAAGATAGAGATGTTTAAAATTAGGAAGGGTCTATACAGAGTAAATAAAGACAAACAGGTCCCATCAACAGAAGAGTTGAGAACCAGAATACATTGATTTTAATTAAAGCAAAAAAACTGGCTGCTGGAATTCTGAAATAAAAACAGAAAACATTCCAAGAATTTCTACCTGGTAGTATCTGTGTGTTGTAAAACAGACTTTTGAGTCAGTATGACTTCAGAGATTTTAGGTTGATTGGGGAAGTACCAAAGACAACATGACAGAAAGCTTTTTTCACTAAGTGGTTAGACTCTGGAATATACTACCTAAAGATGTGGTGGAGGCAGATTCAAACATGGCTTTCAAAAATAAATTGGTTAATTATCTGAAAAGAAAATATTTGCAGAGTTATGGGGAAAAGGCTGGCAAGGAGGACTCGGATAATCTGCCCTTACAAGGAGCTGACAAAGACACAAAAGGATCAAAAAGCTTCCTGTACCATTCTATGATTATGTAAATATTTTCTGTGCTTCAGGTGATCAGAGAATTTCTTATCAGTAAAGACCAACCAATGCAAAATATTCAGTGGAAGCGACCAAAATTGCTTTTACTTCAGGTATGGAATAACATTTTACAAAATGGTTTACTCAAAATGTTATTATCACACATCTAATTGAAAGATCAGATTGAATTCTTTTTGTTTGTTTTTATTCCAATTCAATCAAATCAAATCCAATTCAGAGTCTGAACAAATTGAGACACTACCAATCCAAGCTGACAAGACAGGGCTCTCATTTGCTGCCTTGGGCTTGATCTATGTGGTCCATGCTGATTGGAATAGGCATAGCTCCTCCTCCAAGGCTTGATCTCATTTGCATCTTAGCCAAAAGGCCAAGATGCCGCTTTAAAAATTGCTTCAATTGAAGCTAAAATGTAACCTAAAATCTTCAACCAAGCACAGCATGTTGATACTTCACTTCATCTTAGCCAAAAGGCTGAGAAGCAATTGAAAATCTTCAGCATCAATTGATAAGTGAACCACGCAGTGCTGTTCTATACAGACCAAGTGGGTCTCAAGTTTAGTCCCTCGCTTTTTATTATCTGATTTTATCCAGGAATTTTAATTGCATTGCATTAGAACAACGCCTTCTCAGGCTAGCAAGTAAAAAAATCAACCAGGAGTCCCTTTCCTGATCAGTGTCCATCAGGTACAAGACAATTACAACATAGAAGCCTTCAAATATGTATTTTTTGCTTCAAACACAAAGGAGCAGTTCCCCAAACAAGCTCTTGTTTGTCATGAGCTGAAGCATGGCTTTATGTGCCAATTACTGTACATTAAAGTATGCCTGGATACACTGGCTTTTTTGATGCCCTTCATAGTTTGCTAAAAATTGTGCAAAACATCTGACTGACAGACAAATAACATTCTGGGATTGAATAACTCAGGTTATAAGCCACAAATCGGGTTGACAGAAGTAAAATTCAAGGTAAGTAAGAGGAAACACTGAAAATGTCACCATGTTACAGTGAAAGTACATTTTGTTTCTCTTCTATACTTAAAATCCTATTTGTGATGTATCAGCGTTGCGGACAAAATAGAGTGGAGTGCATAGACATTGGTTTGGCTAAGAAAACTCCCTAGCACAATATGTACACTTGTAGGCCAAAGCAACTTCGTTGCAAAGAACATTTGGATTTCCTACCCAGATGGATCTGGCAATCCCTCAATAAATATCTCATCATGCCACATTAACAGAAGCTTTTGCTTCATACTCCAGAATTTTGCCCAGGATAAAATGGAGTGGCCCAGACACTACACATGTGAGAAAGTGCTGATGTTACTCTCACACTACGACATGACGGAAAGAAAATTGGGAAAGAGGGACCTGTGTCATTTGCAACCTATAAGGTACTAATGAACTAAAATGCTTAATTAAACATTATTTGTATTTCATTGTCAATTTAATAACCTTGAACAATCTATGTTGCTATTTTGTTTACAATTCTAGACATAACTATCTGCTTTGCATCATATTGGGTGCCCGTTACAATATCCTGGCAGGGAATGCTGATGCTTGACTACAAGAAATGGTTGAGCAGTCATGCAATTGCACAGTTTTGATTTGTGGAGCAGGGGCTGTCCCACTGCAAATGTCTCTTCATTCTTGCTCAAACGCCAGATATATAGGAGGGAATAGAGTGCATATCTTCCATAACAGCCTTTAACAGGGACTATCATTATAATTCTTTACATCAGAATTATAATATTGTTTTGTTGCAGTACAGTCTATAACAAGTATTCTGTTCTTATACTTTTTTTTGCTTTTAAGAGTTGTCAGAACAAGAATTCGGAATGGAATTCCATGTTTTGAAATTCTATGGAGAAAGCCAGGTAATTTGTTTTAAAGTTTTATGTTGTGAAAGATGTTATGTGGAATAGTAAGGTCTGGCTATGTGATCACAATTTCAGCTTATGTAGTGTTGGCCACATTTCATGTAAGAGAATCACAGAAATCCCACAATGGCCACAAAGAATATACAATATTGCCTGTAAATCTAATCTGAGTTTGCACAGTATTTTAGTGATGAAATCCTTCATCACAGGCCCAGATGTATGCTGCTATCTGGAGGACCAGCTAATCTAGGTCCTTTCTTTCAAATTAGTCCAGGAAGCGATTCCAAACCTTTCCAAAATAAAATTTTCCTCCGTAACTTTAAGAAATGTCAACTGGATTTCTTGTGAGATTATTATAAAGTTCATAGTCTGAAAGTTGCAGGTTATAAGTATGCAAACATCGGGAGGTAAAAATACATCTGTGGGGAAGTGTCAGCAAATCCATTAGTTACAACTGTTTGAGATGCTGAATCCCCTCATGATACCTTGCAGATCCATCTACTAACTGTTTACCTATACCAAGCAGCCCGGGCAATTGTAAATATTTGAAAGAAGCTGTAACAAAGGACTATTTGCTTGTCAAACAGTGAAAGCAGCATACAATTGACAACTAAACGATCCTACAACCAGTGGATCGGATCTAAGCTCATATCAGGCCATATCAAGTGTTGAATGGCGATGGACAACTAACAGGACAAGAAAGCTCAGTTATAATTCAAGTCACACTCTGACCTGCTTTTGTAGCCATGTGTTTATGTGACAAGTCCAGTTGTGTTTCTGGTTAATGCTAACCCTGAGGATGTTGGCAGCGGGGGATTATTGGAGGTCAGTCATCTCAGTGCCAGGACGTTGCTGCAGGGGTTCCTTGGGGTCATGTCTCAGCCCAACCATCTTCAGCTGTTTCACCAATGAAGTCATAAAGTCAAAAGTGAGGATACTTATTTATATTTATAATTGTTGCTATCTGTTTATTTGGCAGACCTGTTAGATTTTAACCTGGTGTTGTGAGACTTTATACTGTGCATACCTCAGTCCAATACTGCATCTCCACATTACAGAAAGCAGATCAGAGGTTGGGATTTCTGATTTCACAAAGCCTATCACCATCTCCAAAGCACAAGTCGGGAATGTGATGAGTATTGTCCACTTGCCTAAATGAGCACAGCTCCAATTACACTCAAGATGTTTGACTCCACCCAGAATAAAGCAGCACACTTGCTCACATCCCTTCCACCACTTTGAACATTCACTCACTCCATCACCGATGCATGTACCAATGTATACTGTCCACAAGTTGCACTGCAGTAACTCAAGACTCATTCAGTAGTACCTTTCAAACCCTCAACCTCTACCACCTGGAAGAATGAGGCCGCAGATGCGTGGGAAGACCACCACCTGCAAGTTCTCCTCCAAGCCACTCACCATCCTGACTGTATCACTGTTTCCTCCAATGTTGTTGAGTCAAAATACAGGTATTCCCTTCTTAACCACATCCTTGTAGATGTTTCTACAACACGTGGACCACAATGGCTCTAGAAGACAGCCCATCAGTATCTTCTCAAAGGCAATAAGAGATGGTCAGTAAATGCCAGCCTAGCCAGCAACATTGATATCCAATGAAGAAATTTTAAAAAAACAAGTTCCAGATTTTTCTTATTGCTACTTACAGTAAACAACCTGCATGGATTGGAACACTGAACCTTTAGATATGTTTATAAATACTAATCCTCTAAATTACAGTTTAGTATATGATTTTTTTCTTGCCAAAGGTTCTGCTTATTTCACTGAGCATCACATACAGAGCTTCTTCTCATAGACATTTTACAAATTTAAAAGTCAACAATTGAACATAAGATTTTTGCCTTCACTGTCTGGGCAGGGCAAATCTCCTGCCTGACTTTCCTGAAGTAAAAAAAAAATGAAGTGGGTTTGGTAAAGGACAGACATATCTGGAAACCTAGTCAGATTATTGGCCCAGTAGTTGAGAATGAAAATCTTTCCCATAATAAATGACTTATTTTCACCTACAATCAGTTGTATCTGAGCAATTGTTTAATGGTTAGCTAATATTTATTGAAGACCATTTGAGCAACCAGTAATAACCTAGTAACTGATGTTTTAATAAATGATTTCCTTTGTTAACTAGAACATTACACTTACTCAAATGAACAATCTGAAGATTCTCCAAACACTGTCTCGACCATAGAATATCAGGTTACCTTTCAGGCAGCATACCCAGACATCACTGCTCAATTTCACAGACAGAAAGCTGAAAAGGAGATGGAGAAGAAGAAGCAAAAAAGTAAGTCTGCGATATTAAAAGGAGTGTAACATCCAATCCATTAGCCCAGAAATGCATGAGTTTTTAATGAAAGACTTACATTGCAATCAGTTCATGATGTTTTAACAGGTTGAATATAAACATGTTTATTGAGCTTTAGGAAAAATTGACACGTTTTCAGAAAAAGAGGAAATCTTAGCATAATCAAGAAATTTGTAATAAATAGAGTTATGTATGGGAAGGAGGAGGATTAATTTAAGAATCCCTGATTTCTCCTTTCACTACCTGTCTGTAACAAAAGGGTGTTTTTGATTTTTGACTTCTCCCTTTATAAGTGTTGGCATATTTTCCCCAACAGTTCAGTTTGTTATGATCAAAACTTTTATTAATAATTCCACATCAAACTTTTGATGAGCTAAAATAAGAGGGTTTGTGTATTTTATCACATACAATGCACAAAGGGATTTCCACAATATCCATCCTTTTTTGCACTTGTACAACAAGAGAGAGATAAGGGAAAGAAAGAGGTACAGGGTCAGACCATGATAAAAGTAAGACATATGGTTTCATGTGAATCTAAAAACAAAGTTAAATGATGTTTTCCTTCAGAGGGTAGCAGGATGATTTATCTTTCCAGGAGCAAGAGCTTCCACAATGGGAGAAGGTACATAAATCATAGAATCCGAGAAACCCTACAGTACAGAGAGAGGCCATTCAGCCCATCAAGCGTATACCGACCACAATCCCACCCAGGCCCTACTCCCATATCACTACATATTTTACCCACTAATCCCTCTAACCTACGCATCTCAGAATACTAAGGGGCAGTTTTAGCATGGCCAATCAACCTAATCCACACATCTTTGGACTGTGGCAGAAAACCAGAGCCCCCCAGGGAAAATCCACGCAAACACGAGTAGAATGTGCAAATTCCACATAGACAGTGACCCAAATCAGGAATCAAACCCAGGTTTCTGGAGCTGTGAAGTTACTGTGGCACCGTAATGTCCTTTAAAACAAGATGAGTAATAAAAGATGAGTTATACTTGAAGGCACAGACACAAAAGTTTCAGTATTAATGTAAACAGTGTGGTTGAGAGCCAGGCAATTTTAAACCTGAACAGAGTTCTTCTGCTGCCACCTGTGAGATGGTAAATGGTAAACCATCTGAGCACTGCAGCAATATTATAGGTTCTAGCAAGTTCATGAGCAGCTCATGAACTTACCTCCCATCACTTCCACTCCTATAGGTCTAGAATCTTGAGATGTTTATTAGAGGAAGCAGGGTCCTTTTTGTCCATTGCTGACGTACTATCTGCAGTGACTATAATTCTTAGAAATACAAAGAGGCTTTGTGCAATTCCAGGAAGGGGCATTAGTATGGCTTTAGAGATAACTAGTCTCTGGTGTTTGTCTGAGGGCAAGGAATTCTGATGCTACGAATCATGGTTAGTCAGGATAAACCCTTGGTTAATTTTTAAAAATACGATATTTTGTAGAGCAACCAGATTGAAGTAGAAATGTGTTTTCCATACTGTACTCTGAGACAGTGTGTTTTTAAATAGAGTCACTTCACTTATCTTTCTTTTGTAACATTATTAACCGGTTGGATGAAGCCAGTGTTGAAGTCCTAAAAAAAAAAAGGCCCATTTGATGCAGGTGCAAATCCCATGATGGCTGTAAACTCTAGCAAGAGAACCCTAAAGGGCTTTGCATCAGGGAGATCTCAATGAAATCTTTCTCACGCCGGTGATTATAATCAGGTTTGTGAAGTGTATGAAACTGATTTGCAAATATTTGAATATGCATAAATACACCATCGCTTCTAGATTCTTCATAAGTTCCTCCGACCTGTCGTGCTGACCACGTGAAGGAAATGGCTGGGCAGTTCCCCATCATAGCACTCTGGAAGGGTGGGGGGGCAGTACCTTTCGGGATTCCCACTGGGGGCTCCCCATTATGTAAAGTGGGGGCAATGATTTTGGAGTTGGGCTCTAATACCAGCAAAGAAGGGGGATGGGGTTCTTTAACTTTGCTTTGATATTCGGGTGCCCTTTTTCAAGGGTGATGGTGATGGACGTAAGTTTATTTTCTATAATAGTCCACAAATTAAAATGAATTGTAACAAGTGGGTGTGTTGTGGTATAGAAAGGGAAAACCTATGTGAGATTATGAAGGGAGGTCCAGATTAGATGTTTCTCCCTAATCCATATTGCTTCCCCTGTCTCTAGTTGCTTTTCATCTCAACGACTAACTATCACTTTATGGGATGGAGGATTCCAAAGGTTCACAATGCTTTGAGCGTTTTTTTTTCATATCTTCACCCTATATGGCTGACCCTTATCTTAAGATTGTAATTCCTGATTCTAGAATCCCTAGTTAGGGGAAAGATCCTCCAAGCACCTGTCCTATGAAGCCCCTCAAGAATTTTATATGTTTGAGTAACTTCCTCTCATTCTTCTAAAATAGGAAACAACAGACCCTGTCAAATGGGTCTACACAGTTGCTCATAGGCCAATCCCTTTATCCTATCTATCAACTTCTAGCAGCTACTTTAAAACAGCATTGGTGGATCAGTAGAGATAACCTCTGCAGCCATGTGCCTTTCTAGCTACTATGGTTGCATAGCACAGGAAACCCAATAAACATAAAGGATGGTAGCATTTTAATGTCTTTTTTGAATTAATAGTTGTTTAGTTCTACAGAACTTGTACACTGCTGAAAAAAGATTTTAATTAAAGCACCTTTTGTCTAGCACTCACCAGCCCAATTACAAGAAAATCAATGTCAAAGGAAACAACTTTATACAATATAAGAACAGTCCGCTGATTGACAATTGAACTCTGATTATTAGAGACTCTGCTATAGAGAATGTACCAGTTAATCGTGACTGGCAGTTAACTGTCAAGCATTGTTTGAAAATTTAAACCAGACAGCTTGACTCTAGTGAAAATATTGTCCTTTGGGGAGGAGCTGCTTCTTTTACTTTGTCCCTGAGTTAATTTGAGTTAGTTTATTTGGTTTGCCCTAAAAGAAAGGAATAACCAAGAAATTTCTATCGCTTTTTTTTAACTGGAACAGCACAATGTACATATGTATTATTTCTGTCTGCAAAGAAAAGGAATTTCTGAATTAATATATTTAGCTTCCAGTGCATACAAATGCACCAGACCATGTGCCTGACTGACACTCTTAAATTGGTTGTCAGTGTAATTTTTAGAACACTAAAGATTATTTAACAGATGTTGTCCAATCACAGAATCAAGCACAGACTGCTTGGTTATAGCTCTTTGCAGACAGAAAGTATATGTACATACATTGTGCATGTTTCAGCTAAACAAAATAAGTGATAGCCATTTGCTGATTCATTTCTCATGGCAATGCCTTGATGAACTAGAGTCAAAGTGTTTGGTTTAAATTTTCAAACAATACTTAGCAGTTAACTGTCAGTCACCGTTAACTCATGCATTCTCTGTGACAACACTTCTACCAATCAGAGGGCACTTTCCAACCAATCAGCACTCAATACGTATAAAGTTGTTGTTTTCCTGACGTTGTGACTGTCCTGATAAATGCAAGATGAAAGGCTTCGACAAAATACATTTTCAAATATAAACTCATTTTATATACCATTTAGATTAAAACTTTTGTATTTGAACTAAGTTTGTCCAAGTCTTAGTAAATATATTGCCTGGTCACAAATCAGCTCCAGTCACTGAATGTACGCATTACAAAAGCTCCCTGTGATTGGTGATGAAGATTTAAACTCCTGGTCTCTATGAAAATCATTTCCAAAAGATTCACTAATAGCTTATGAGGACCAGCTATAATGCCCATCACAATCTGGTAGCCCACTGATGCTCATGTTTGATGACCGTGCATAAATAATGAGTTTCCAGCATCCATGAAGCCATGCCCAGTGTGATTTGTTGCCTTTAAAGGAGGATGGGAGAAAAGGAAACTGAAAATATTTATTTATTGCATTAATTTTAAACAATAAATAATTTGTAGTACCTATGTGTTACCACTAGGTGTCCTGGCTATCCTTATTTACAAAGAGCAGTGGAGATGCCATATATTGAAAGGCAGCACATTCTTTAACATATTATATCTTCAACCATTTCTCCTCTCTTAATTAGTTATCACCAAGATGTCTTTCCAATCATTTGGGCTACTGTTTTGACTAATGCTCAATACAACTTGCAGTTTTTGAACTAAATGCTAAATATCCAATGTAGTATCAAGTGAAAGAAAGAAGAGCAGCTAAATATGTTTTGAGATGTTTGCCAAAATATTACTTGAAATGGAAACTAATTTAGTTTAACTTAGATGATTAATGATTTGTTGTGTTTTATTTCAGGTAAAAGCAAAGGAAAGAGTGGGGTTGCTCCGTTGCCTGATGAAATCACTCAACTACTTGCTGGAATGAATTTACAGCCTTACCGTAAAGGTGAGGTTGCAGCAAGAAATGAACCTGTTCAAAAATGTGCAAATCAAGAAGCAAATCCCTTCAAACCCCCTCTTTCTATTGGCTTTTCTTCTGAAGACACTCAGGTGCCCAAAGAATTCCGGGGGAAGTCTCCAGATGAAACTGCACAGCCTGCAGTTATATACAGTGCAGAAATAGGAAACTCTGACTGTGAGTCTCTATCTCTTACAGAATCAGAAAATGAACTTAATACTTTTGCCCTCTCCCCTTCAACATCTATGTTAGTTGCTGAGATGCATTTGAGTGGCATTGACTGGAGTCAGTCATTTAGTACACCATTATCAGAGTGCAATCCGACAACTCGAGCTGAAACACCTGAACAGGCTCAACTGATCATCGATAAGGAGTCCCCTGTTCGTGTGGACTTTACCAGTAAACTGACAGAAGACAGAGCTTTGAAGGAAAATGCTGCAGTGTCTAGGGAAGATCCAGTTCAGAAAAATGTGAGAGAATTATTTCATGAGGATGCATCTATGCCAGATGATCTTTATCATCTATCCTTAAAAGATCGAATTCTATTAAAGAATTCGTATCAGTTTTTATCTCTGCAGCAATCAGATACAAATTCCAGTGGAACCAGCTCCATGTCATATTCTTCAGGACATAAAAGTGATGTCTTATCTCCTAATGTTGATTCACTTATTCAAGGGAAACTTGCAAATGATTTAACATTTTGTAATAAAGAGGGATTCTCTACTTACAAGTTCTCAGAAACTCCATGTCATCAGCAAGAGCAAAGGAACATTTCCACTTCTTTCCCAACTGCAACTCAACACAAAAAGCAATTAACTCAGTTAGGTAAACAGAATTTAATGAATTCAATGGAGGATGCTTTTGGAACTCATGATGCAACTATGTATTCATACCAAGCTTCAAAGACAGATCACATCTCATTGAAACCAAAGAAAAACAAGCCAGCCAAACCACACCAAGTTAAATTGGTGAATAAAAATACTTCAAAAGTTCAAAAAAGCGTTTGTGACAAAGTGTTGTCATCCAGTGAAGATAGCGATACTGAGAATTCAAGAATGATGCAAAAGCTTAGTGTTATACCCAAAACCACTGAGAACAGTGTGTTCTCATCCTTCATTGTAAACCATAGCCAAGTATGGATGCAGCAGACACTATCCAGATGTGCCATTGGTGGAGCAGGTCACACCAACATAGACACTGGGTGCATTCAACTCCAAGAACTCAGTAATGCTGGTGTTAGGAAAACTGGGCAAACTCAATTAATGCAGAGGCAGAGCAAAACTAATTGCAAAATTGTTACATCCCATAAAGATACCTCTGCTAAAACAGGGAATGGAAGCAGTGCTGTCCTGCCAAGACCTGATCTGAGCAATGTGCAATTTGTCGAGCCATTTTGTGGTGATGATTCCATCATAGTAATAAGTGACAGCCCTCTTCCATTGTCAGAAAGGCTGAAGCTTTAACTCCAAGTATTTGAATTGTTGCTCGAGTGCAAATATTCAAGAACAGATTCTCGGGAAGTTTGCCATTTGTTTCTAATTAGGTGTACCATGTTTTGGTAATTTTAATGTTTGGTTTATAACACACGTTTTTACCCCCAATATTTTCCAATAAAATGGATTACAATATTGTGAACTGTCAATCGTTTAAAATGTTCGCTGTTGTAAATTTAATAAATGATCACAAGGTTAAAACAACTTAGGTTCCTCATCCTATTCCAGGAAAATGCTCCAAGTGCCATAGTTAGGCCACAGGCTCATCATTTAATTCACTTCTGGAAACTGAAGTGGGCTTGTTTTGGGGGGGGGGGGGGGGGGGGGGCACATAAAATAGCATGTCCCTTCCCCCAACCTATTCCCAAGTTCACCCTCATCATTCTTTAAAATACCAAATTCTATTAAAGTGGGTGGGGTGGCATATTTAGATAAATACTCATGGGTCAATTAACTTGTTAACATGCCAATACACTTTGATAATATGTTGCCAACACTATAGTATGGTTGCTGTGGGCAGTTGGAAGTGAGCGAACTTTTTTTTTTAATTTTTGAAATTCCCAACAGGGATTTCTAACTTTGGGGAGTTGTCCTTTGCACACTGGGGGAAGCCCAAGATAGCAACCACCTTTCTTACCCATCTGCTCTATAAACTCACCACTCCTCTTCTCTTCCTAAAGTACCCAGCCTCTCCCTACCTCATATCCCAGACCCATAAGCCACCACCTTGGGCCTGCTTACAGTCCCAGTAGCATCCACTCCAGCGCTCTTGCGCTGCTGGATCTGACAGCTAATCCAATTGGTCAGCATCTTCTACAGATAGGATTTCTTTTCCAGTGAGAGGCAGAAGTCCCACACGCACACTTATTTTGCCTATCTATCAATGTGGCCACTGGGTGGGCCAGCATAGCTTCTTTCCAGCTTTAAGGGTGTAGGCATGGGAGGCCCCAGTATACATTGCCCTAAGTTTAAATAGTTTTTAAAAAGTGATTTCTGTTAAACATTTTAATTAAATTTCATGCATTCAAGAAAATGTTTATTGCCAGCCTTATTTTGTGAACTCTGAATCATGAATCTTTCCCAGTAAAGAGAACACATTTCAATGTTTCACTTGATCTTATTATGTGGAAGGATACTAAGCAGCTCGGATGATTTATCAGCTGATTAATTTTTTTTAATTCCTGTCAGTACTTGGTCTGAGAAAGTGCCTCCTATCTGCATGTCCTTACTGTTGGCTCAAACTAAATCCGATATCATGCTTCATCTCTGAAGCATCTTAAACTTATTTCTGTTTTAAAATATTATAAATACGAATTGAAGTTATTGAATGTTTATTGAAACCATTGTGCTGTGCATATTAAGCTTAATGGAAGTACCCAGAATTATTGTTTTTTATAGAGATTTTTAATTAACTGTACCAGTTTCATTCTAGTTTATTCCCACCCTTTCCTAGCCCACAACTAGAAAGTTTACTGTAGCCATTAAACTTCAGTCATGTAAAGTGAAAGATTGTACGTACTGCTGAACAGTTAGATTATTAACGTGCTGTTTTATCTGTTAGACCTCTTTGGGAAGTGCTGGACATCAGGATTTTTAGCTTTATAAAATTGACGCATCAATAAGGCATTGCATTTTCTAAGGCTACACCACATCTTTTACAAAATGGTTTGTTTTATGTGTCGTTTTTCATAGCTATAGGTTTTTGATTAATAATGTACCTTGCAGTGAAGGCATTGTTGGTCTCTTCTATACGCATGAACAGTCATTTAAACGGTTCTATTTCGAATGAATTTTCAGGTCTGTCTTCCAACTAAATGTTTGTTGAGTGGCTTTAAAAGCTATTTTCCCATTATTAAAGGTGCTTAACAATCTTAAATTTGATCCTTTCTCAAAGCCAAGAAATGTGTCATTTCTTGACACCGGATTTGTTTAAAGTTGGAGAACAAAGGTTCTGCTAGTTGGGGAATTGAATATCATTTAAGTATATTTATCCATGAGCACAATTTATAATAGAACCTTTTTCAGCCAAACAACCCAATACTTAAAAAGAGAGATTTTCTTTGTTCATTCACATCATGGCTAGCATTTACTGCCTATCCCTAATTACCATTGAGAAGTTGGTGCTGATCTGTTTTCTACATGCATTTATATAACACTTTCTATAAACTCAGATCATTCCAAAACACATCACAACCACTGACATATTTTTGAAATGTGGGAACGATTATCATGTATGAAAGATGAATGCCAATTTGTGCACAGCAGGATTCCACAAATCACAATGTTCCAATGGCTATACAATGTGTTTTAGAGGCTGCAGGATAAATATTGCGCAGGATACTAGAGGAAATGTCCCTTGCTTTTCTTCCCGAGAGCACAGACTTTAACATATTTTCCGAAAGATGGTACAAACAATGCAGTACTTCTAACAGTGGCAGACTGAAATGCCAGTTTACGTTTTATGCTCAAACCTAGGAAGAGACATGAACCCACATTCTTCTGATTGAGGTGAGAGTGCTCCCACTGAACCAAGGTTGACACCTAAACTAGCACACAATTTTTATAAACTTATAGGGACAGTTGGAAGGGCTTTATTCCTGTCTTCTTTACTGTATCAGCAATCTGGTCACACACCTTTACTGTCTCCACTGGCTGCCACCACCTGCATATCCTAAGTAACCTTACCTTTTCATCTATCCTGCTCTCTACTGCCATCATCCATTCCTACTTTTGCCACAAATATCTCTACTCCTAACTGCTCCTGCCCCTCCTCACCCCAGAATATTAGGTTATTTCCATTCCATCCACCAGTGCTGTACAAAAAATCAGACTAAGCAATTATTTTCATTGTTATTCTCATGATTAGCCCACAGTCATCTTCCTGATGGTCCAATCGCTTCTGTCACGTTCCAACATCCTGACTGGAAATCATAGATGAACAGGGATATCCACTGCTTGCTGAAATCCAGGTCTGAGGTGTTCAAGTCAGGTAACCCTGACCTATACAAGAAAATCATATCTAAGGATATCCATCAAAGATGCCAAAAGACAGTACTATGGACTAAGCTAGTGTCCCAGGCTAGCACATGGATCCCCGTTGACTATAGCAAGGTCTGCAAGACATAATAAGCTACAAGATAAAGGCATGTAAAATTGCCAGTACAAATGCACCCCTCTCTGACAAATTCAATGCATTCTATGTTCACCTTGAGTAAGTGAGAACATGCTCTTCACCCAAAAGCCTCTGATGAGCCTGTATCCAAGACCACCATTGCAGATGTCAAAGCAGCCTTCTCAAAGGTCAACCTATGGAAAGCAACTGGCCCAGATGGGGTATCTGGATGAGCACTCAGATCCTGCGTGGATCAGCTAGTGAGACTATTCGCAAACATCTTTGATCTCTCTTTACAACAATCTGAGGTCCCTACCTGCTTCAAGAAGATGACCACCATCCTGGTACCAAAGGAAAAAAAGCCAGTGTGCCTTAATGACTATTGTCCAGTAGCTCTGACACGCATCATTATGAAGTGCTTGGAAAGATTAGTCATGGCACAAATCAGTTCTAGCTTCCCAGATTGTCTGGATCCATTATAGTTCACCTACCAGAACACGTAGGTAACAAAGACACCTATATCAGACTCCTATTTATTGACTACAGCTCAGCCTTCAACATCATTATTACTACAAAACTCATCTCCAAACTCTGTGGCCTAGGACTCGGCGACTCCCTCTGTGGCTAGAATGTGAAGTTCCTAACCCACAGACTACAATCAGAAAGGATAGGCAACAGCACCTCCATGATCATCCTCAATATTGGTGCTCCACAAAGCTGTGTCCTCAGCCCCTTCTTTACTCCTTATAGACCTATGACTGTGTGGCCAAATTTCCTTCCAACTCAATTTTCAAGTTTGCTAATGACACCACCGTAGTGGATCAGGTCTTAAACAATGATGAGACACAATGCAGGAAAGAAAGAGAATCTGGTAAACTAGTGCGATGACAATAATCTCTCCCTCAATATCAACAAAATGAAGGAGTCATCAACTTCAGGAAGCATTGTAGAGAAACGTGTCCCTGTCTACATCAATGGATGAAACAGAAATGGTTGAAAGCTTCAAGTTGTCAAGATGTCCAGATCGCTTGCAACCAGTTCTGGTCCCTCCATTTTGATGCTATAGCTAAGAAAGCCCACCAACGCCTCTACTTTCTCAGGAAATGAAGGACATTTGGCACGTCTGCTACGATTCTCACCAACTTTAACAGATGCATTATAGAAGGCATTCTTTCTGGTTGTATCACAGCTTGGTATGTCTCCTGCTCTCTCCAAGAGTGCAAGAAACTACAAAAGGTCATGAACAAAGCCATCATTCAAACCAGCTTCTCATCCATTGACATTCGTTATACTTATTGCTGCCTTGGAAAAGCAATTAGTGTAATTAAGGAATCCTGGACATATTCTCTTCTACCTTCTTCCATTGGGAAAAAGATACAAAAGTCTGAGGACCCATACCAACCACTTAAGAGCACCTTCTTTCCTGTTGCCAATAGATTCTAAATGGACCTAGCTTGAATTAAATTGATTTTTTTTACACCCTAGACATGACTATAAACTGCAATCTGCACTCTCTTCTTTCCTTCTCTATGTACGGTGTGCTTTGTCTGTATAGCACACTAGAAACAATATTTTTCATTGTATACTCATAAATGTGATAATAATAAATCAAATTGAAGCCATCCCATGTCAAAGACTCTCCTCTTACACCTACCACATCATTTTACCCCTCATCCAGAGCTCCACCCTGTGATGTTTCAAAATTCCAGGCCTATCTTTTATTCCCTTTACACTCTCCTCTGTTCATGCTTTCAGGTACCTTTCTAATCCCAAGTATCCCAAGCCCTTACTAGCTCTCTAGCACCATGTAGCTACATTGAACTCACTCCACCCAATCCAACTCAATCTCCAGTAGATGCAATATTTCTTCATTCCTAGGTGTCCATAAACTGGGTCCATAAACAGCTGAAACCTCTATAGGCTTGGCTTTTAATAAGTTGAAATAAAATTTTAAAACTTAATTGAATAAACAATAGTAAATACACCCCTTTTAATGCATTTATTCCCATGATCATTAAGTTAGACTAGAAAATACCAATAACACTTTCTCAAAACTGTCTAATAAGAGTGAACTTTGAGTTATTAAATCAACTGCCATTTAACATTTAGTGCATTAAATGGGATAAAACTTTGTAATCACAAAGTAGGTAAGAAATGTGATGCATGAGCTTCTAGTTTTCTTAAATGTGTAAATGTTAAAAATATGTACTATGCCTCTTATTCTACACATTGCTGCTATCCCTTGATGGAATTGGACAAAAAGTTAAATTATTTACTGAAAATATAACAAACATATTAAAAAAAAGTGATGGCCTCTAATCTCTAAAATCATTTTGTAGAAATGAAATTTTTTGTGATTTGAAAGAGCCTGTAGTGAAGAGGTGGATAATATTTGTTTTATCTACATAACTATCTAATTGCAAGAAACTATAAATGTAAGACAAGGTCCCTTTTGTGAGATTCCACTGAAAAGCTGTAAAAGTTACAAAATAAACTTATTTTGCTGTCATTTGTACAAATCAGGAGTTATTTCTCATTGGTATCTCTGATTAACTGGATTCTGGTCCTGGTACTCCATTTGAAAAAGAGACAGTTTATTTCACCATTAATACTTAATCAAAGAAGTTCGCAAAGATACTATAATTAATGGAGTGTAGTCATTTAAGTTGTTTGGGAAGTTCATTTGCTTTTAAGTTGCAGGAGTCTCTTTGAACTCCTCCACTCAGCTGTAAATTGACAGTCTCACCTCCTGGCCCTTACTGAAGATTTCCTCTATCCAGCAGCTTCAAACTAATTTAACACAAAACTAGACAGTCAATTCAACAGGAGTGTTGGCCTCCTACCTAATATTGACATGAGAGATAATTAGGGAATTTATTGCTGATAGTTTCCTGCTTACAGGCTCTGGCAATCTCAGTTGCAATTATTTGGTCCCCTGCTTATAGTTTGGAGATGAACTTTTTATATTGTGTTTAGTAATTAAAGAACTGCTCATAAGACATTTTATCTGTTTTGGGAAATCTATCAATTATTTTCTTAGAAGTCTGCTGCAAGACTAGTATGTTAACATGCCTAGCAAAGACCTATGCAGCATATATTTTATCTCATGCAATGTGCCTTGTGCAATGGGGGAAGCTTGTGTTACAATTGGACACGGCAAGCAACGTGGCATGCATGATTCTTCTCAACAAGTACTTGTGATAGAATTTTCCAAGTTTACCAAGATTTAAACACTTTCCATGTGAGGTGAGAACATCTCTTTAATTATAATCCATAATATAATCATACCAGGAAAGATTGCTACTTGTATCTGAATGTAGAACAACAGACAATCATGAGACTATTTGTACCTTTTGTCTATGAAATCCAGCATTTGATTTGGACTTTTTTTAAGACAACTAACATGCTAGTGTCTGAGCAATAACAAAATTCCTTGCTCTAACAATCATGACATGATGTTATCATGTCATTGCATTCTACGCTTCCAACTGAACTAACACATTTTTTCAGTAATGTTTACATAAAATATAATCAAATCCTAATCATGTATAGGAATATAGCTAAAGAAAATATTGTATTTTTCTGCTACTTGAGGCATCAAGTTACTTGGCAAACCAGACCAAGTGGATGCTGGGGTTTGCTAAAATTGTAAGCAAAAAATTGAATTTTATCAAGCCCAATAAACTATTTTTTTGGATTGATCGAAATCCTGTCTTCATTCAACATTCATGCATGTGGAATTTCAGGAAGAGTTAAGAAGGTAACGATTGGAATAAGAACCCCAGTTTACAGACACCATGGTTAAAATGCTGTGATTTTTGCTACGCTGAGGTTAACTCATTGTTGCTATCAAATAGCAGTTAGATCTTTGATTCCTGCCCTCGGGGTCTAAAAGTTCCAATTTCTCAAATGGCATAACCATTTAGAAAATACCTTGTATATTTAGAATATGGAAAACTATTTTCCAAAATGGCACCAATTTTAAATTACTAAAGTGTGTCAAAGGAATATAATGTCTATTGGATATTCAGATAGGAATGGTTTACTAGAATATGAGTATACTAATTTATAACTCAATCACTTAAAAGAACATTGAAATAGGAGTGGGAGTAGATCTTTTAACCTCTTGATCATGCTGCCCCAATGAATAAGATCATGACTATTCTGATAATGGCTTTATCACCACTTTCATGCCTGTTCCCCATAATGACTCCCTCTTCGATCACAAATCTGTCTAACTCAGCCTTGAATATATTCAATGACTTTGCTTCCGTTGATCATACCCTCTTAAAAAAAACAATTTCTCCCCATCTCAGTCTTAAATGTGAATTCCCTTATATTAAAACTGCTCCCTAATTCCAGATTTCCCCATGTGAGGGAACAGTCTCCCAGCACCTACTCTGTGAGTTCCCTCAGAATTTTATATATTTCAATGAGACCACTTCTCATTCTTCCAAACTCCAATAAATATTGGGCCAACCTATTCAGCTTTTGCTCATACGACAAATCTCTTTATTCAGGGATCAGCCTGGTGAACGTTCTTTGAATTGCTTTCGATGAAAATATACCCTCCTTAAGTTAGGAGATCAAAACTACACAAAACTCCAGTTTCCCAAATACCCAATGTAAAGTTGTAGTAAGACCTCTCTGCTTTTATACTCTGTCTGTCTTCTTAATTACATTCTGTACCAGCATGCTAACTTTTGTGATTGATGCACAAAGCACCCAGATCACTATCCACTGCAGCATGCCACAGTATCCATTTAAATAATCTATCTATTCTTTCTGACAAAGTGCATAACTTATTTTTTTCCTATGTTATACTTTATCTGATAGATTTCTGTCTACTCATTTAACCACCCATATTCTTCCTATAACTTGTTTTCTTTCCTACCTCCTGATTTGATTTGCTTTATTATTGTCACCTGTATTAACATAGTTTCTTGAGCACTATGCAGACAAAACGTACTATTTACAGAGAAAGAAATGAGAGGGCAGAATGTAGTATTACAGTCCTGGCTAGGAAATAGAGAAAGATCAACTTAGTGCAAGGCAAGTCCATTCAAAAGTCTGACAGCAGCAAGGAAGAAGCTGTTCTTGAGTCAGTTAGTATGTGACCTTAGACTTTTGTATCTTTTCCCAAAAGAAGGAGGTGCAAGGGAGAATGTCCGAGGTACATGGGGTCCTTAATTATGCTGGCTGTTTTGCCGAGGCAGTGGGAAGTGTAGACAGAGTCAATGGATGGGAGGCTGGTTTGGGTGATGGATTGGGCTACACTCACGACCTTTTGTAGTTTCTTGCGGTTTTGGGCAGAGCAGGAGCCATACCAATCTGTGATACAACCAGAAAGAATGCTTTCTGTGGTGCATCTGTAAAAGTTGGTGAGAGTTATAGCTGATATGCCAAATTTTCTTAATCTCCTGAGAAAGTAGAGGCATTGGTGGGCTTTCTTAACTATAGTGTCAGCAAGAGGGACCAGGACAGGTTATTGATGATCTGGATATGTAAAAACTTGTCTCAACACTTTCTACTTCATCCCCATTGATTTAGACAGGGGCATGTTCTCCTTTACGTTTTCTAAAGTCGATGACAATCTCCTTCATTTTGTTGACATTCAGGGAGAGATTATTGTTGCTGCATCAGTTCTCCAAATCCTCTATTTCATTCCTGTACTTTGTCACATCATTGTTTGAGATCCGACCCACTGTGGTGGTGTAGTTAGCAAAATTGAAAAATGAATTGGAGGGATATTTGGCTGCACAGTCATTTAAGGAGTGTAGTAGGGGACTAAGAACACAGCCTTGTGAAGCACCAATGTTGAGGATGGTCATGGAGAAGATATTGTTTCCCTTCCATACTGATTATGGTCTGTGAGTTAGAAAGTTCAGGATCCAATTGCAGAGGGAGGTGTTGAGGCTTAGGCTACAGAGTTTGGAGATGAATTTCATGGTATAATAGTGTTGAAGCTGAGCTATAGTCAGTAAATAGGAGCCTGACATAAGTGTCCTTGTTTTCTAGGTGTTCCAGGGTTGAGTGCAGGGCCAGAGAAATGGTGTTTGTTGTGGAAGTGTTGCGGCAGTAGGCAAACTCAGGTGGATCCAGGTAGTCCAGGAGATTGTAATTGATTCGTACCATAACGCAGATAAATGTGTGGTGGTCCATTTTGGCAGGACCAATGGAATAAAGCAGTATAACATCAAGGGTAGGAGTCTTGGCAGTGTTGAGGAGCAGAAGGATCTTATGGTTCGGGTCCATAGGACTCTTAAATCTGCCCCGCAAGTGGAGGATGTGATCATGAAGGCATATGGTGTACTGGCCTTCATTAATAGAAGGATTGAGTTTAGGAGTCAGGAGGTAATGCTGCAACTTTATAAGACCCTTGTCAGACCCCACTTGGAGTACCGTGTGCAGTTCTGGTTGCCTCATTATAGGAAGGATGTGGAAGCTATTGAGAGGGTGCAGAGGAGATTTACAAGGATGTTGCCTGAATTGGGGGGCATGCCTTATGAACATAGGTTCAGGGAGCTAGGTCTCTTCTCCCTGGAGAGACGAAGGTTGAGAGGTGATCTGATAGAGGTTTATAAGATGTTAAGAGGAATAGATAGAGTGGATTCTCAGAGGCTATTTCCCAGAGCTGAAATGGTAGCTACAAGAGGACACAGGTTTAAGGTGCTGGGGGGCAAGTACAGAGGAGATGTTAGAGGTAAGTTTTTCACTCAGAGGGTGGTGAGTGAATGGAATCGGCTGCTGTCAGTGATAGTAGAGGCGAACTTCCTGGGGTCTTTTAAGAGACTTCTGGATGTATTCGTGGGATTTAATGGGATTGGGAATTACAGATAGTTCTATGGCCTAGAAGATATAGATATGATCGGCACAACTTGTGGACCAAAGGGCCTGTTTGTGCTGTAGTGTTCTATATTCTATGTTCTATAACTGGAGTTTTAAATGATGGATGTCAGAGCCACTGGCCAATAGTCATTAAGGCACGTTGCTTGGTTTTTCCTGAAGTACCGGGATGATGATCGTCTTCTTGAAGCAGATAGGAGCCTTGTTGTTGTAAAGAGACATTGATGATGTCTGTGAATACTTTCATCAGCTGATCTGTGCAGGGTCTGAATGCACATCAGGGTACCCCATCTGAGCCAGTTGCTTTCCAGAGGTTGACCTTTGGGAAGACTGCTCTGATCTCTGCATTGGTGATCCCCAGATAGATATTCATGCAGGACTTCTAGATGTATGGCATGCTGTCACTGATCTCTAGCTCAAACAGGTATAGAATGCATTGAGCTCATCAGTGGGAGTTTCATTGGAGCCATTGATTTTACATGTCTTCATTTTGTAGCCTATTGCAGACTTTGCCATACTTGGCGGGGGTTGGTATGGCTAGCCTGGGGCTCTAGCTTGGTCCGGTATTGTCCTTTGGCATCTTTGATGGATCTCCTTGGGTTGTATCTGGCTTTCTACATAGGTCAGTGTCACCTGATTTGTACACCTCAGACCTGGACTTCAGCAAGCAGTGGATATCCCTGTTCATCCATGGATTCCAGTTGGGGAACACAGGAATTTGCTTCTTGTATCACCAGTAAGTACCTGTCTTGTATCATCAGCAAATTTAGCTACATTGTGTTCAGTACTTTCATCCAAGTCATTCATATAGATCATAATTTTTTACAGCTTCAACACTGATCCCTGTGTTACTCTATTAGTTACAGTTTACCAACCTGAAAATCACCTATTTATCCTGGCTCTATCCTAGTTAATTCACCAATCTTCCATCCACACTAATATATTATCCCACATGATTCGCTTTTACCTTATCCAGTAACCTTTTATTTGACACCTTATTTCATGCCTTTTTGAAATTCAGATTTCCACTCCATCTATTGACATCCCTTTCTCCACCCTACTTGTTACATCCTCTAAGAATTTCCAACTATATATTAAGTTCTAAAATAATTGGATAGAAGTAGCCCAGGAGATGACATAGGTCATCTTCTGTAAGGTGAAGTTTCAATTCTGACTGTCAAAGGCAATAGGAATGGAAAGATGTGTTCAATAAACCTAATTCTAATAAGCATCCTCTGCAATTTCTATTAGACTAGCAGGGCTAAGTGAAAGTAAAACTGCATTATACTACATCTGACCTATTGAGCACAAAAAAAATCCTGACTTTAAACCAAAATATTTTAGAGTGCCAATAAATAAAGGTCCAGTATAAAGGAATCATAGAAGTTAAAGGAAAAGACCTCCTCCAACACCCACTCCCACCTCCACAATCATGATACTGAGAAAGAAAAGGGAAAATAAACTAATTGGATGATAAATATAAGGTTATGTCAACAAATTAGAACCCATAATAAGGCACAATCCACTAATGCACTCACCTAAAAACTGTCATTTTTCTGATAGAAAACCTATTGTGTTAAAATCCATTAACACTTGAAACCCAGCCAAACATTCATAGTACAAAATCCTGCGCCCAGACTTTCTGTGCCTGGGAATGGCAGCGAGTGATCAAAATCCAGAGAATTTTGAAAACTATGGTTTTCACTGGTGAGATTGCATTTTGCAATTTTGGATCATGTCTGCTGGCAGAGTGATGTAGAACATTTTCTGAACTGCTTTCATTGCAAGTATATCCCACCTTAAGTAAGGAGACCAAAACTACACAATATTCATTGCCATCTCCCCATGCCCTGTACAGTTTTCTTATGTACCCTCCAATCTTTATACCAATTACTTTAAATCAACAACCCCTGGATTTTTCTTATCCTCTACTGAAATAAATAGGCTATATTTATACTATATATTCTCCTCATAAATACCACAAATGAATTATGACTCAGCCTCCTCTGTTCCAAGGAAAATGTAAAATAGTAAATGAGGAAGATGTGGTGCAACTTTGGATATGGCCAGCAAGATTAGAGAAGATAGAGACTGGGAAAGTGGCAGAGGAGCATTGGAATGCACAAGTCTACAAGTCACAAAGATGTGGGTAACAGATTAAATAGTAGATGGCTGAGGAGGAATGGAGTTTGACAATGTCATAGGGCTGAAATTAGGTGGTTTTGGTGATGAAAATATATAGGTCTGCCTGAAATGGAGCAAATTTTGAATCTCTTCCGAACTGATGCCTGTTGGTGCACCCTATTCTTGGTCAGTTTATGCTGTGAAGCCCTTATTGAAACTTTGCTAGTTCAAGAAAATTATGTCATCCCTCAGGTTCAATCAAGAGAATGTATTTGGAAGGGAACAGTCAACAATATACGTCATGTGCCCTGTCACGCCAGTGTGTTAAGCAACTCTGTAGCATCACAAATAAAATCTACCAGTACTATAGCATGCTGGTATGCTCACAGCTATCTGTCATCAGTGCTCGGAATGAATGTGTTTTGTCAACGAGTTATTATAAACAAAAAAAAAACAAAGAGGATTTGTTCTGTATTCAGTGCATATGCAAAGTGATGTGCAACTGGAATGCATGAGATATAGCCTGGCTGCTGGCTTCACACTAACACAGAAGCAGTCATATAATTTTACACTGGAACTATGTTTTACTCGTCTTGTTGCTGCTTGTGTTGATTTGGATATATTTGCATATCTGTAAATAAATACGTATGTTGCAATGCAAGAACAAAAAATGAGAATACAAAGACACATGACCAACTGAAGTTGATCTGAATGAATGGTTAATACTGCTCGGATCATTGTGAATTAATCAATCTGCAGATTCCCAAAATTAGAGAAGATGATAGTGGCAGATTTCTCTGCACATTTTGAGAGGAGAATTAGTAGTTCAAATGTAGCTGGCATAAGAGAGAACACTGTACTTCAAAGGGCTTGATTCTCACAAGTTACATTCTTCACTTGTAAATGCTACCAAAGACATTAAAGCAAAGATACTCTTTCATGAGTGACTGTTCTTTTTACCTTATTTATAGCTCATTGCTGGCAATTTACTGTCCATCTCTAATTGCCCCTGAGAAGATAGTGGTGCATCAACTCCTTGAAACACAACAGTTTATGTATATATATCGGTATATCCAAATGTAGGAAGTTCGAGAATTTTTGACTCAATTAAGGAGTGGCAATATATGCTCAAATCCTCCGGTATCTGGATTGTTGGAAACTAGACATATAATCAGTGATGAAGGTCAGGTCCCTATGGGTATCCTGACACACTAAGTTATGGGAGAACTACTTGGGATATTTTGAGTTCAGATGGGCAACTCCCCGAATACACAAATCTTTCTGACTTTGACTCTTTAGCTACTGGACCTGCTGATTATATCTGACATACGCCCTTCTCCGATCAAACTACTTTCTCACCCATCTGCAACCCTACCCACTTGCCACCTCATACATTTAGCATCTCACCTTCTTCCAACCTCCCTTCCTCCTCACCCATCTGTCACCCATCTGCCACCACACCCACCTGCCTCCCGCCCCCCACATCCATCCACAAATTTGATTCTGATTCACACCATGTGATACCATGAAATATTACAGACAATATTTTGGCAATCATACTGAAGACTTGCAGTCCAGAACTTGCTCTGCCCCTAGCCAAACTATATTGGTACACTTACAACATTGGCATCTACCCAGCAATGTAGAAAATTGCCTAGGTGGGTCCTGTACAGAAGAAATAAGATAAATTATTATCTTCATAGCAACCAATTATCTCTCCATCAGTCTACACTTGAACATCAGTAAAGTGATGGAAAAGGTCATTAATAGTGCAATGAAGTGACACTTATTCAACAATGAGCTGCTCACTGATGCTCAGTTTAGGTTCCACCGGGTTCATTCAGCTGCTGATCTCATTACAGCCTTGGTTCAAACATGAATAAAAGGGCTGAACTCAAAAGGTGGGGTGAGAATGACAGCCCCTGATGTCAAAGCAGCATTTGATTGAGTGTGGCCTCAATGAGCCCTTGCAAAATTGGAGTCAATGGGAACCAGAAGAAAATCCTTTCACTGGTTGGAGTCATACCACAAAGGCACAAAGGAAGACAGTTGTGGGTGGTTAGAAATCAATCATTGTAGCCCCAGGACATTACTGCAGGTGTTCCTCAGGGTCGTGTCCTCAGCCCAACCATCTTTATCTACATCATAAGCATTACCATTGCTAAATCCCCCCCTATCAACATGCTGGCTATTAACATTGATCAGAAACGGAAATGGACTAGCCATATAAATACTTGGTTACAAGAGCATGTCAAAGGCGAGGAATTTTGCTGCAATTAACTCACCTCCTGACTCCTGAAAGCCTGGCAATCATCAATAAGGTACAAGTCAAGAAATCAATGGAATATTCTCCACTTGCCTGGACGAGTGCAGCTCAAACAACACTCAAAATGCTCAACACCATCCAGGAAAAAGCATCCACTTGTTTACTTCCCCAACCATAAACGTTAATCCTTCCACCACTGATGAGCAGTGCATACCATCTATATGGTGCACTGCAGGAACTCACCAAGGTTTCATAGGCATCACCTTCCACACACAGAACTGCTTAGTAGATCCTGAGTTGGACATATTTTGCCATTCCTTCACTGTCGCTGAGTCAACGTCCTTGAATTCCCTCCCTAACAGTGCTGTGGGTTTACTTACATGTTAGGAAGTACAGCAGTTCAAGAATGCAACTCTCCACTACTTTCTCAAGGGTAACAAGGTATGGGCAACAGATGCTGGCCTAGCTAGTGATGCCCTCATCCCAGAAAAATGAATTCTAAAAAAATGCTGCCTTGATATCCCTATTTTTACTTATTTCTTTACCCCTTCTGGACCCCGTTCTTCTATCAACATACCTCACTTTTCCTGTTCCCTTTTCAGGTACTCCATCCTTTCAAATCTATAGCCTAACTCTTCCATACTTCTTCCTGCTTTATTGTTTTAGTTTAGGATTGACCCCTGCTGAGATAGACCTACAGCTTTCCTCTGTGCATCTCGTGCCAGCATCCAAAAAGTTCATCAAGGCACTCTGCCATTCTCCTTTCCATCCCTCTCACTGCTGGCACTGTAGACCTTGCCAGTGGATCAATCATTCTCTCCACTTCTTTCTCCAGAATATTCGCTCATTTGAATCCAAGTTTCTTGATTTCCATGAACATCATAGCCTTGATGGAAACATGGCTGAGAAGTGATATCTCTTTCCTGTTTAACTAAATCTCCCCGGCTACACCTTCCATCACTTACCCAGTCCAGATCACCATGGTGATAGTGTGGTTCTTTTAGCCAAATCACATTCTGGTTCATCTCCTTATTCCTCTGACTCCTCTTCCTTTGAACATCTTGTTAAAATCCTATAAGGGATTGTTAACTTTTTACACCCGATAATCAACTAACAAACTATGCCACAAGATTTCACATTTTTAAACGGAAACTAACTTTATTGCCTGTATGATTAATTAAACAATTACTTAATACTATACTTCATGACTATTTATGCTGTGAACTCTGACTTACATTTTACTGACCCCCACTCCCAACTCCTCCTCACTAAGAACGCTTGCATACATTGCAGTAATCTTGAAGGTTCATTCACTTTTCCTGGTGTTAAAATTTCAGCTGATGTTACTACTACAATGCCAAACTGGAACCTGGCTTGATAGATCCTAACTTTTATTTTTGTTAAGAAAACTGTAGAGGACAATTACTAAACAAGTTTATAGGAGTCTGCTGATGTACTTCTAACAAAATAATAAAACATTTATTAAAAAAATGAACTATATTACACCAGACAAAAGACTGGAAAGATTTCAATATGAGCACTAGTTAATGAGGCAAATTGCAATATTTCTTCATCCCAACTACACCTTTGCAAATATACCATACAAATTTGTAAAGATAACACAATTTACAACATCTACTCTATACTAAATATTCACAGTAGGCATTTGAGACATATGAACCAATAGGCAAACTGTGATCTGCCACCCACACTCCAAAACTAAATGACAGATTCCACCAAAGCAGATTCTATGGATTTCTCATCAACGCACCTCCTACCCTCCCCAGATGCTTGTTATACTGTAAGCCAATTGGCCTTATTAAAACACTGTCTTTCTCAAGAGGGCTCCCAAACACTATGCTCAAAGAACACATTTTGGAATTTTCTCCCAAACAATGCTTTCATGTGGAATCCTTTAACAAGATCCACCTCCTAGGTTTCAATCTATCCCCCTGAGGTTCCTTTTCTCTGGATCACTACAAGCATTCAAGCTTCACCTTCATACACAATCTCAGATATTTGGCTGTACCAAGCAGAACACCACTATTCTAGAAATCTTTATTTCTCCCCTCAAGCTCACTTTGCTTCATTTTTACACCCCGCAACATTGTTTCTTTAATTCTGAATCATTTCCATTGCTCCTGCCTGTTTTGGGTTCCTGTCCCTTTCCTTTAACTAACCTTCCTTCTTCAGACATTTTTCTATTTCACTCTCTGATTTGGGTCTTGCTTCTTTATTTGGAACCTGCTCACTGTCCCTTCCCATGATCTGCTCCTTTGGGCACTCTCTTTGGAATGGCATTTCTCTTCCAGGTCATCTGATCTTTTTGTGTTATTTCAATTTCTTTCTTTTTTTGCTTTCTGCACAGGTGCAGACCAACTTCCCATTAAGAAAAAGCAAAGAAAACTAACTTTGCATGCGTGCAGAGCCAGTTTCCAGCTTGAAGATGTAAATACTCGTGAGCTGTGTATTAGCTGGTACATGCACAGAAATCAAAGTTCAGAAAAAGGAATGAACCACTAGACAGCCATGGATATGCACAAATCCCAAAGCCTAGTGGAAACCAAAGTTTTCAGTCTCTGAACTCTGATTCGAACGATATGTCTTTTCCCCTCGTTTCTTTGGGGTTAATCACGCAGGCACCAATTCAAAAATATACTCTGAAGTTCATACTATTTCTTAGTATTTCAGCTTACTCCAAGGCATGAAATTTTTGTAATTTCTATTAATTTTTGGCTCGGTGATGCTCCAAATTCTCTTCCAAACTCCATGAATGTGAACTTTTCTCCTCAAACTTGAGCTTCACTTAATTCTCAAAACTAACTGCTGGTTTTCATGTTAAAGGTTTCTGTAGATTTTTTTCCTCCAACTCCAAATCAGGCAGCACTCCTAGCTTCTTTACCCCCTCATGAATTCCAAATCTTCAAATTAACTGACTTCTGCCAGAAGGTTAACAACCTGTCACTATGAGTGTAGATTTTTTCTGTCTTCAAGCTAGGCTAATCTTCTGGCTTTTTTAATCCTCACAATTTCCAAATTGAGCTCAAACCACATTTCTTGTAGCGAACAAAAAAATTAGTATGAAGGCAAAATACCCAGCTGTTAGAAGCTTAAAATAAAAACAGAAAATTTTGGAAAAGTTCAGCAGATCTGGCAGCGTCTGTAAACAGAGAAACAGGGGCCAGAATTCTTCCATCCTGCCTGACACTGGAATTTTAGTGGGCGGGTTGCAGAGAATGTGAAATGGTATTGACTGTCAGGAGGGAACGTCCAGCTTTTAGATCAGCACGGCTGGAGAATTCCACCCATGGTTAATGTTTTGAGTCCATATGACATATTCAGAGCTAAGAGGGAGAAATATCATCTTTTGTGATTCAATATCAACTTTACTTTATAATGCTCCTTTGAAGTATCTTGGGATATTTTGTCATTATAAATCCACTATATATAAATATAAGTTTTAATTAGTTGCATTGTCATTGAACGTATTGCACAAGTTAAAGCAATTTGGGCATGTAGCCCATTTCTTCAGCTAATCATGTACAATTCAGATGGTCATATATTTTACATATTTTATTTATCTCTGGAGAGACTACCCATGCCAAAGGTTTGTAAAAATCCTCTGGATCTTTCTCCAAGGAAATATAATGATAGCTCCAGCTCCGCAACCTACATTTCAAGCTATTTTATTCAATGTCAAACAGTTGCATCTGCAAGGTAATATCAAGGATGCATAGTTATGAGCAGGGACATAAGATACCGAGACAATTTCCATCAGGGCAGGAAAGATCAAGAGAAGATTTAACCAAAGGTTAGCAACTGTGATAGGGTAAAAAAGAAAAATAATTTCCCCTGGTTGTAGAGTCAGTCAATGTAAAACTTAATTTAAAAATCCTCTAGGCAGTGTGAGTCTTTGGATGCCTTATTGTGGAGTGTAGGTAAAATAGACACCATTGCATAATAAACCAAAAACTATCGGACTTGATTTGTTGGTTTAAAATATTTGACATAAAATAGCAAATGAAACAATGTGACTGTTGCTCAGTCTGGATTGACAATTTGATATTCCTTGATGTAAAGTTTTCAAGTGGTTTAGGGAAAGAAGAAAGGGAGGAGAAGCAGAAGTATCCATTAGAGATAAAGTAACAACAGCAGAAGATAAGGAATTAAATAGAGAACTGGGCCAATGGTATCATGTTCAGTCACCAAGTAGACCAAGAAGCTCCAAATTGTGGAAAAGAAATTGAGAATTAAAGGATAGATTAATTGAACATGGTTGAATAATAATATAACCATTATTGAAGATGAATTCTTGACTACCCAGAAAAAATTGAAATAGGGAAATGACCGCACAAAAAGAGTTTTTTTTTCACAGCATCCTTGGCATTGTTTTCTATGAATGTCTTGCTGACTAACAACAAGAATGGAATTATCATTTAATTTGATTCTGAGTAAGGATGCAATTAGGTAACCTAAAGGGAAACTTTTACTACAATATAGTTAGGGTCAGTGTCAGAAAATAAAAGTGGACTATAAGTCTTTGACAGAAAAATGTTACATAAATAACAGTGATCTTGCCCATCTTAGATGGAGGGATAAGTGACAAATACAGTTGAGGACCAGCAGATAATATAAATAGGCAAAGCCAAAGATGCAATTCAAGTATATTTCAATAAGGAAAAGAATAGCAATGTATTATAAGCTACGATTTCTTGAATGAATTGGAAGATTTTGTTATTTAAAATTAACATTTAGTCCTTAATAGGGTTGATGACACTGAAGAACAAGGCAAACATAAGTAATATATGAAATAGGCAGATTAGAAAAACATATATTAATATAAGGATATATAATAAAGTATAGATGATGCCATTAAAAAATTAAAGAGGCTCGCACGTACTGAAGAGTAAAGGAGCGGTAGATGTTGACGATTGTTCCCTTACAGAAAGTTGATATTGGGATTATAGTCTTGGCTGGCAGGTAGAATTAAAATCACCCCTCAAGTTACTAAGTATTTTTAAAAGAAAATTAGATAGTTTCTTGAAAAAGAAGCTTATTAAAGGTTATGGGGATTGGGATTAAGACTGTATGGTTCCTGTGAAGAAAACAACATTACAGCATTGAATGTTTAAATGGCCTGTTTTTGTATAGTTAAATTCTATAAATGTTTTAGTCAGAACCCACTGTCCTGTGTTTTTGGATGAAAGTTGCGGCCAAATGTCAAATTGCAGTTGGATACAAAAGCGGGAAAATCAGAGTATTAGAGGAATAAGCTTCACTGAACTAAAAAACTTGTTTAAATGCTTGATTTTCTTTTGTTCCTACTTAGTTATTAACAAATGAGTAAACAAAGTATTAAAGAATATTTTAATCACAATAGAAGAAATGTTAAAGCACTCTTTACCTCCTTAGTTCTCTGAGGATAAATATTATAGAGATACGTTTTACAATAATTTTTGTTGAGATCTTTAAATGTGTGATTAAGTTGAAACATGGGATTTGTCTCAATGAAGTCTGGGTTATTCAATCCATTCTCTTTTTCCACAGATTTACTAATATGTCTTCCTCCTTTTCTTTGTATTACAAACATTAATGATTCTATTTATATATATTTTGCCGCAGCTTTGTGATCCTCTCAGACAAAATTATTTCTGGACATTTGAGGCACTTTGCTGAGAGGTGACAATGGATGAAGTGTGTTAGGCAAAGTGCTTGAAGTTGTTTTGCATTTTAAAATTCAACACTTTCACTTTTCTTTGAACTTGCCTCCTCAGCTGTGAATCTACAAGCTGTCACTTCTCCACTCTCTATAAAACACTCTCTTCTAGTAATGCTTTCAGTCATTCACTCTGTCTACAGGCTCTGATTATTGACTAACATCTTCAATGTCCACAATGGACAATCTTCTGAAATCTTTCCTGGAAATGGATGACAGCTTTGGACTGATTGATGTGGAAATGGTTTCAGATTTTAGCTGGAAAGTTGAAGAAAACACATGTGAGCCAAACCGAATTCTGTTGCCATGTAGTTTCTCACCAGCATCATCTTTTGAATCCTTCTATCCCTCTCTTCCTCATCTTGTAGAGGTGTCGAGCAGTACGCCAGGAGATGATAATTTCTTGCAATCTTCTCTGCAAACCTGTGCCATTGAAGAGAGATACACATCATCCCGGAGGCTGACCAAAACAAAAATGTCAGGAAAACGCAGGATGAAAGCAAGTGAGAGGGAAAAGCTGAGAATGAGGAGGCTTGCTAGTGCTCTTCACACTCTGCGGAGCTTTCTACCACCCGTCTACAGTCAAAGAGGTCAGACTCTCACCAAAATTCAGACTCTGCACTGTGCCATTCAGTATATTTCTGAACTTTCCACTTTATTGGCACAAGGAAGACATAATGATTCACATAGTACGTAAAAAAAAACTTGTTTATAAGACATACCATAAAGGCAACTGGACTAGAATCTTTTTTTTCTATAAATTTCAGTGAGTTTAGTTCAGAATTAATGTATTTTTGGCTACTTGTCTTCACCATTTTATATTAGCGTAATACAATTATCACAATAGTACGTATTTCACTGTATATATTTGTAAGATTTTATAGTTAGTTAACCAAAGATGTTGAATGAAAAACATCTTACAAAAAAGATTGAGGTATTTTAATCAAAATTTATCTGACCATACATTATGATTACTTAAAGTTTAGTTTTGAATTGTATAAGCAATAAAAGCTACAGCAATTGATTTCAAGTAAATTAGATGTCTCTTGTATTCACTCGAAGACTATGTTTTATCAGATTGGTTACCTAACTTCCTTCAATGTCATCACTGAACTGCTGTTTATAAGGATTTCCATTGACATTACTAAAAATCACTTCATTTGGACAGAACTTTGTGAGGCTGTCCAAAGTCTTGTGTTAGGCGAAGCCTTGGATGTAATGATTGTATTATTGGAAAACCATGCTTGCCTTACATGCTATTTTCAATTCACATTGACGTTAATGAATGAAAAATCACATGCAATAGATCACCAAATTTCTGTAAAGCTGCCAGCAGTGAATAAAGTCCAGACTGTGGTAGTGAGCTTTCATCAGTAATTTTCCAAATTTTATGCTAAATGTGATCCTAGTATTGTGTATGCATACAAACAAGGGATTTGATTTCACTCATTAATGTAAGAGCAGCTGATTTGAGCATTTTCTGGCACTGTTGCTTCTTGAGATTTGTCAATAGAAGAAACAATATGATGCAGAGATGTGGACTGTTCATTGAACTGCTGGATTATTATATAAGGGGATATGGCACCGGGAAGGAGGGAAGACCATGAAGTGAAAAATCTTCAGAAAATCTTCAGCCTCCTGCAATAACATTTCTATTCAGCTGGATTGTTCCACAGGTACTCTGGTGATTTGATGGGCAGCGTCTTTAATTTCAATAATTTTCATGCATAGTTATGATACTAGTCCTGGTGCCTTTGAGCATTTGGGTGGCACCGAATCTCTAGATTTAATTGAAGGCACTATTTTTGTGTTTTTGACCTCATATTTGTCATTAAGAACTCTTTATTTATGATAACTTCATTTAAAACTCCCAAATTTTCTGCATTGGTTTGACTGATTCCACCTGGATTAGAATAGAACCATAAAATTCCTACAGTTCAGGTACAGGTCATCCAGTCCATCTTGTCTCCAAAACAGCATCCCACTCAGGCCCTTTTCTCCACCGTATCCCCATAACCCTGTACATTTACCATGGCCAATCCACCTAATCTGCACATCTTTGGACTTTGGAAGGGGACCAGAGCCCTGGAGGAAAATGTCAAGTTATTTACTTTGGAAGCAAAAACAGGAAGGTAAATTATTACCTGAATGCTTGTAAATTGGGAGAGGGGAGTGTGCAGTGAGACTTGGGTATCTTGTAGACCAATCATTGCGAGAGGTTTCGAATACAGGGATAGGGATGTATTGTTGCAATTACACAGGGCCTTGGTGAGGCCACACTAGATTGTGTGCAATTTTGGTCTCCTTTTCTGAGGAAGGATGTTCTTACTCTCGAGAGAGTGCTGTGAAGGTTTACCAGGCTGATTCCAGGGATGAGGGACTGGTGTATGAGGAGAGATTGACTACGTTGGATTATTTTCACCGGAGTTCAGACGAATGAGAGGTGATCTCATAGAGATTTATAAAATTCTAACAGGACTAGGTAGGATAGATGCAGGGAGAATGTTCCCAATGGTGGGGTAGTCTAGAATGAGGGGTCACAGTCTGAGGATTCAGGGTAGACCATTTAGGATGGACGTGAGGAGACATTTCTTCACTCAGACTGGTGGGTTGTGGAATTCATTACCAGAGGAGATAGTTGATGCTAAAACATTGGATATATTCAAGAGACACTTGGGGCAAATGGGATCAAAGATAATGTGGAAAAAGCAGGATTAGGCTATTGAGTTGGACATAAGAACATGACAAGAATATAAGAATTAGGAGTAGGAATAGGGCATCTGGCCCCGCGAGCCCGCTCTGCCATTCAATAAAATCAAGGCTGATCTTTTTGTGGACTCAGCTCCATTCACCCGCCACTCACTATAACCCTTAATTCCTTTACTGTTCAAAATGTATCTATCATTGCTTAAAAACATTCAATAAGGCAGCCTCAACTGCTTCACTGGGCAGGGAATTCCACAGATTCACAACCCATTGTGTGAAGAAGTTCCTCCTCAACTCACTCCTAAATCTGCTTCCCCTTATTTTGAGGGTACGCTCCCTAGTCTAGTTTCACCCACAGTGAAATAACTTTCTTACTTCTATCTTGTCTATTTCCTTTGTAATCTTATATGTTTCTATAAGATCTCCATCATTCTTCTGAATTCCAATGAGTATAGCCCCAGTCTACTCAGTCCATCCTCGTAAGCCAATCCTCTCAACTCCGGAATCAACCAAGTGAATCTCCCCCTCCAGTGCCGGTATATCCTTTCTCAAGTAAGGAAACCAAAACTGGACATAGTACTCCAGGTGTGGCCTCAGCAGCATCATATACAGCTGTAAATAACTTCATTGTTTTTAAATTCCATGCCTCTAGAAATAAAGGACAAAATTCCATTTGCCTTCTTAATTACCTGCTGCAGCTGCAAACCGACTCCTTGAGATTCCTGCCCAAAGACATCCAGGTCCCTCTGCACAGCAGCATGCTGTAATTTTTTACCATTTAAATAATAGTCCATTTTGCTGTTATTCCTACCAAAATGATTGACCTCACATTTACCAACATTGCACTCTATCTGCCAGACCCTTGCCCACTCATTTAGACTATCTATATTCCTTTGCAGACTTTCAAACCATGAGCAACCATGATCATAATGAATTGCAGAGCGAACTCGTAGGGCCAAATAGCCTCCTCCTTTCCTATCGTATATGTTTTTATGTTTCTATGAAACCCACACCAACATGTGGAGAGTGTACAAACTCATCTGAGACAGTCAGCCAGCGCAGAATCGAATCCTGATCCCTGGCACTCAGGCACACTGGCAGAAATGAGGGGAAACTTTTCCCTGATGTACATATTCAGAATTTAACTTCACATAATAATTCAATAGCAAATAATTAAGGCCTTTGATGTAAATAATTAAACATTTATTTTATATACAAATTACATAAAATGGTTAATCAAATATTAAGCAATTTTGACCTACCAAAAAAAATATGCGAGCTCTTATCTTTTCACATTGTCTTAACATTGTGATCAGCATTGTACTGATAAATGTTAGAAATTTCTATTGCTGGAGAGTGAGAGAAAGGCAGTATTACTCAAAGGTGAATATCGAGGTATTGAAAACATAAGCAAAAGCTTCCTATTAAGATTATAGACAGTCTACATAAACCCAGCTTGTACCTCCTAAAGAAAGGTGGCTGCAGTAGGTGCTAAATTTCACTGGGGATGAGTTTTTGAGCAGGAAGAGGAGAGGAAATTGCATAACAACAGTGTTCTCCAAGTTCTCAAATGTAGTACTGGAAAAATTGGCGCAAGACGTGGACAAGGGAAATGGGGTCCTCCAATTGCATGTGGCCTGCAGGCCCTCTACATGGAGAAGATATTGGGAGCAGATAGTCATTGCAGTCAATGCTCCAGGAAACAGAATGTATGGCATAAAGATATTTAATTATCAGACATCTTAGAATGGCAGAATTTGACCTCTTACCACTGCATCCAATAGTGCCATTGTGTTGTCTGCCAGCCAGCTAGCCAGCACAAACTGCTACAACCCATGTTCAGGGGCCACAGCCTGAAGCTGGGTCCTCAAGATCCAAGATTTCTTGAGAATGTCCGCTGGTAAAAGTTAGCAACGTCTTACCAACCATACTAAAGCCATTCAGGTGGCACAGCTTGGGAGCACTAAAATACATCCAAGATAGGCACTAAGAGAATGCAAAAGGGTTGATTAGTTATAAACAAACCAACAGTCAATAATTATTTGCACTACTTCACAGGGTTTTTTAAGTTTGTTTATTTATTAATGTCACAAGTAGGCTTACATTAACATTGGAATGAAGGTAGTATGAAAATCACCACACTCCGGTACCTGTTTGGGTACACTGAGGGAGAATTTAGCATGGCCATTGCACTTAATCTGCAACGCATTATTTCAACTGAAGTTCCATCCTTCATATTTCATGTCTTTCAGACTGTGGCAGGAAACTGGAGGAAACCCACGCAAACAAGGGGAGAATGTGCAGACTCTGCACATACAGTAACACAAGCCACAAATTGAACCAAGGTCCTTGGTGCAGTGAGGTAGAAGTACTAATCGCTATGTCATTGTGCCACCCTATTGTTGATGTTGCTACAGTGAGGCACTTAAATTGTTGAATTCTAGGGTTGCTGGAAGCAACACTCAGGATAAGAAATCTGACCATTATCACTTTGATCATCCCGAGAGAATTGCCCAAGATCTGCCTGGTGTGATGTTCAGAAGGATCTGTACGAGCAGCCTAACTGTCTGCAATGGGAGAAGAATGACTGTGTGTGCAAATCAGTGACCTACACCAATTACAAGCGCCAAATGGGAATGGCACCGAGACAAGAGCAATCAATTACAGAGAAGGTTAAGAGAATAGTTAATTCATACACATGTGTTTTGCCTGAAGACAGTTCCTTGGCTTATTGTATGCCTAAGCTACATCCTGAGTAGTTTTCTTGGGAGCTTTTATCAGTAATGGTTTGCTTTCCACTCAATGGAGCAGAGAAAGAAAGCAGGGCCCTAGCCTATGTTAGCTGGAATAGGAATTGAGCCTGTACTGAGTGCATTATTCTGAACAACATGCTGGTCAAATACCAACAGAGAAAACCAGCCCCAGATATTTACTAGAGGCATTCAAAATTGTGAAAAGTTTCGAAAAAGTAAATAAAGAGAAAATAATTCAAATGGCAGGAAAGTCACTGAACCAGTAGTGCACATAGTTTTATTCATTAAGAGGATGTAGGCATCACTGTTGAAGTCAAAATTTATTGCTTATTCCCAGTTGCTTTGAGAAGATGGGGAGGTTTAAAGTAAAAGGAAAATACTGTGGATACTCAGATGAAGACTTATTTTGACTCAAAATGTTAACTCTGTTTCCCTCTACACAGACCCTGCTGTACTGCTGAGATATTCCAGCACTTGCTGGTTTCATTTCAGATTTCCAGTATGTACAGACTTTTGCTTTTACTTCAGTATTGAATTCACCTCCACGAATGCCTATCTTGAAGAAGCTCTGCCCTTCTTTCCAATCGGATTTCTGTTGGTCTCTTCCACTGCGTTTGCCTTCATTGCTTTCCCTCCTGATTGTTGACAAAGCGTTTTGCAATCACATCTCCTTCCTTGGTGACTGCCTCTGGCTTCAATTTACTGAAGTTCCATCCTCCTTATTTCAAATCCAGCCAAGATTATAGACATCTCCGTGTAACATCTCTCGGATTGCTGTTCTCACGGCAGCCTAAGATCCATACTCAGTGCCACACAATGCTTAATGTTCACACCTGCCCTCTCTTTCCAGTAGCATCCTGACTCACTCTTAGAGTTGTCCTCTACAGTTTCATTCCCACATCTTTCATCTAGTCCGACACTTTAACGAAAAGCTTTTCATTTTTCATTCATGTGTTAAGGACTGCAAACTTCAACAATTTAAGTGTGGTGACGCTTCTCTGGCTCCTTTTCTCTGATCCCATCCCTTCTAATCCTACCTTGTCATATATTCATAATATATCACTGAAGCTGAATAATCTATGCTAGCAAAGCTTTATCAACTTATACGCCCAGCAGAATGAATTTTGTTTTGTACAACATTGAATTCTTCTATATTCATCTTGTCTCCATGCTTATTGTTTTCCCCCATCCTGCAGACTCTTTCACTCCTCTCCAGAATTCTCCCTTGTCAGAGTTGAAGAGTAAGTGGATAATGTTGGAACTGTACAGAACACTAGTTAGGCCACAGCTGGAGTACTGTGTGCAATTCTGGTCAACTCACTATAGGAAAGATATGATTACATTAATGGGGAGGAGATTCACCAGGTTGTTACCTGAATGGAGCATTTGAGCTAGAAGAATCATAGAACCCTACAGTGCAGAAAGAGGCCCTTCAGCCCATCGAGTCTGCACCAAACACAATCCCACCCAGGCCCTAGCCTCATATTCCAACATATTATACCCACTAATCCCTCTAACCTACACACTCCTGCACAGTAAGGGGCAATTTTTTAGCATGGCCAATCAACCTAACCAGCACATCTTTGGATTGTAGGAAGAAATCGGAGTACCCGGAGGAAACCCACGCAGACACGAGGAGAACGTGCAAACTCCACACAGACAGTGACCCGAGCCGGGAATCAAACCCAGGACCCTGGAGCTGTGAAACAGCAGTGCTAACCACTGTGCTACAGTGCCCCACATAAGGAGGGCTTGGATAGGCTTGGATTGTTTTCTTTAGAGTTGAGAATGGTGAGGAAGTACATGATTGAAGTACATAAGATTATGAGAGGTATGGACTGGGTGAATTTGAAGCAACTGTTCCCCTTGTTGAGAAGTCATCCCTGAGGGGGCATAGTTTTAGGGTAAGGGGCTGAAGATTCAGAGGGGATTTGAAAAGACATTTTTTCACTCAGAGGGTGCTGGGAATCTGGAATGCACTGTCTGGAAAAGTAGTAGAGGCCGGGAAACTTACAACTTGAAAAAGTATTTTGACGAGCACTTGAAACATCATAGCATTCAAGGACATAGACAAGTGCTGATATATAGGATTAATGCAACTTTACTGGTAGTTATTTACAGTGCACATTTGTTGGAATGAAAGGATTTTTCTGTGTTGTTCAGCTTTATGACTCTATCATACCATTGTTTCAATGACTGTCACTGACTTCATCTCCTCTGGAGAACTTCCCTCCATTACGTCCCACCTCTATTTCCCAATTTCCAACTGGGAATAGCCCACCTCTATTTCTTATTGCAAGGGAATAGAATATAAAACTGGAATGTTTTATAATGTTGTACAGGCATTGGTGAGACCACATTTGTAGTACTGTGTACAGTTTTGTCTTTTTATTGAAGAAAGGACATTAATAATTCACGAGTAGACTGATACCTGGGATGGGGAATGGGGGTTGGGGGAGACGTTATCTCATAAGGGAAGGTCAACTGAAATTAATGCAAAATACAGTGGATGTTGGAAATCTGAAACAAAACAGAAACTTCTGGGAAATTGAAACAGATCTAGCAACATCTGTGAAGAAAGGGAAAAATAGTTAGCATTTTGAATCCATATGACTCTTATTCTGAGTTAAAGAGAGGGAACAAAGTAATGGATTTTATACTGTTAGCAAGGAAGTGGAAAGTGAAGCAGCGTAGAAGGTTAGGGATAGGCGAAAGTTGGGAGAGATTGCAACAAAAATGTTAGGGCACAAGACAAAGAGGATGTTAATGATAGTGTTGAAGGTGTTGATATATATTGTCTTAAAGGTAAGACAGATAAGGCAAACTAGTAATAATATGTATCCATTCAGATTTAGAAAACTGAGAAATGATCGTATATGTAAGATCCTGAGGACACTTGATAAGGTAGATTCTGGAAGAATATTTCTCCTTGTGGAGAAACGGGAATTAGGGGACACATTTGAAAAATAAGGAGTATCCAATTTAAGACGGAGAAAAGGAGTTTTTTCATTCAGACGATTGAGTCTTTGGAATTTGCCTCCCAGGAGACTGGTGGAGGCAGGGTCATTGAATATCTTTAAGGCCAAAATAGATAGTTTCTTGACTAACTAGATGATCAAAAGTTATCAATGTAATGTTGAGGCTACAATCAGAGCAGCCATGCTCTGAGTGTGGGCAACACGGTGGCATGATGGTTAGCACCGCTGCCTCACAGTGCAGGGATCCAGGTTCAATTCTGGCCTTGAGTCACTGTTTGTATGGAGTTTGCACTTTTTTCTATGTCTGCTGTGGTTTCCTCTCATAATCCGAAGATGTGTGAGTTAGATTGATAGGCCATGTTAAATTGACCCTAGTGTCAGGCAGACTAGCAAAGTAAATATGTAGAGTTATGAGAATAGGACTGCATCCCGGCACCCACTTGGATATACTGAGAGGGAATTTAGTATGGCCAGCGCACTTCGCCAGCATTTTCGGACTATGGGAGCAAACTGGAGCACCTGAAGGAAACACATGCACACATGGAGCGAACTTGCAAACTCAACTTATTTGTTCCTGTCCTGTGTTTTTTTTTCTCCTCTTCTCACAACGTCCATCGTTCATCTAATGCTCTGTGCCATGTCCACAATTTCCAGATCCCTAGTTGCCTCCTCTTCACTATGGATCTCCAATCTCTCTACACTGTCATCCTTCACCAGAATGATCTGAAAGCTCACCTCTTCTTCGTTGAGCAGAGACGTAAGCCATCTCCATTCACCAATCCCTTTCACCACCTACCTGAATCAATGAGATTTAAGTTAATTGGCAAAAGAACTAAAGGTGAGAAGAATAGAGATCTTCTTACACAACGATTTGTTATGATCTGGAATGCCCTGCCTGAAAGCACAGTTGACACAGATTCAACTGTAACTTTTGAAAGGGAATTAGATATATAATTGAGGGGGGGAGTGGAATTTGCTATGGGCTATGAGCCAGTACAGGGGATTGGGACTAAATGGATAATTTGTTCAAAGACCTGATATAAATAGTATCAGTTGAATGACTCTGTGCTGTATATATGCATACTTCATTTGTTCCCCCTTTCCTGGAAGGATGGGCTTTAGTTAATTAATAGACAGCTGCTAGACACAGGTGAGAGCTTTTCCTTGGCAGGTAGCAGGTATTATGAATTCTTCATGGATGGTGCCATTAGCAACACAACTAACCATGAGGTATGTAGAGTGTATGGCATGCCCACTGGATGGAGGCATCATTATCAAAGACCCTTCCAGACAGAGGTGTGGAGTTTTAGCAACAATGATATGCCTTTCTGCAATTCTTCAATCTGCCTTTTCACTATTAAATGCAGAAGAAACAATAAAACTATGGCAAGCCAATATTAAATAAATCCAAAAGTGCATGTAAGGCTTTAGACTGAAAAAAAATTATTTTTCAAATTCTCAGTTGCAATCCAAAATTATGCTGTTACTGAAAAAAGTATTTATCATTTTATTGTGTCTCACCATGATTTAGAAGCCCATTTTATCAGTACTTTACAATCAGAATGAAGCAGATCCTGGGAATAAAACTGATTATTGGCAATAATATAAAACGAGTGAAAACAGAGGAAGGTTATGCTCAGTGCACTGTAAAGCAAACTCTCAACATGCTATCAGACATTCCACACTGTCACCGAAGGCCAATTTCATCTGTGTTATCTCATTTTAATCTCTCCCCTTAATTAATTGGATACTACTATCATCTTTTATACAGTATAGTGGTAACAAATGATCCAGTCTCCAAATTTCAAATATCTTTTCTGATTAAAAATGATCAAAAATGGCAAAGTTTTTAAAATACATTGTTTGAAAACAGGGAGTGAATATCATTAAGGAAAGGCAGCTTTCTTACAAAAAAAGGTTTGCTGATAACAATTCAGAATGAATTTCTGAAACCCCACCCCGATTGTTACCAAATAGCTTTCGTTAAAATTCTTTTATCTGTTTAACCATTGTAGAGGCTTAACTGCTGTGAGTCCAGAGGGAAAACTGCTCACAATTTGGTATTAAATCTGCACCAAGTTGAAAGTTTCTCTTTGAAAGTCCACAAGATTAGTTGGTACATGGGGTGAAGAAATTCGCACTGGCCCAGCATGGGATGGGTCTTTTGAGGTTGGGGTTAAAGATACGTTGTTCCGGCATGAATGTGGGCCGCAGCTAACTCATGCTGTGCCTACCTAGGAATATTTGTTGATTCTTCCAATGAACGAATAGGGAAATTGTTCTATCCTCCAACGCTTACATCTTTTAATAAGCACAACTTCTATTTTTAATTTAGAAACAAAGATCAGTAGTGATGGAAATATTAAGCACACTGAAATATTTACAATAAAGCATTTACAACAAAGTAGTTTTGAAATAAGAAAATGAATATAATGGGATAGAGTGCAAGTTAATTGCTTCCAAATAGGTTGTTGATCATAGAAGAAATTTTGGTTAATTTTCATTGTCGGATTGTGTATTGGTCATGTTAATAGAACATAGAACATAGAACATTACAGCACAGAACAGGCCCTTCGGCCTTTGATGTTGCACCGACCAATATAAAAAGCAATGACCCTCCAAACTAAACCATTCCCTTCTCTTCCATATACTTATCAACTAACCTCTTAAACGCCACCAAACTTGGCGCATCTACAACTGCTGCAGGCAGGGCATTCCACTCCCGAACCACCCTTTGGGTAAAGAACCTACCTCTGATATCCGTCCTATAACTATCACCCCTTAATTTAAAGCTGTGTCCCCTCGTGCTAGCTTTCTCCATCCTAGGAAAAAGGCTATCACTGTCCACCCTATCTAAACCTCTAATCATCTTATATGTTTCGATTAGGTCCCCTCTTAGCCGCCTCCTTTCTAACGAAAACAACCTCAAATCCCTCAGCCTCTCTTCATAAGACCTGCCCTCCATACCAGGCAACATCCTGGTAAACCTCCTCTGTACCCTCTCCAATGCCTCCACATCTTTCTTATACTGTGGGGACCAGAACTGCACACAATACTCCAAGTGCGGCCGCACTAGAGTTTGTACAGTTGCAACATGACGTTGCGGCTCCGAAATTCAATCCCCCTACCAATAAAAGCTAAGACTCCATATGCCTTCTTAACAACCTTATCGACTTGACTGCCTACTTTCAGGGATATTACTACTCGTTAAGGGCACGAGTTAGTAGTTCTGAGCATGATAGTGTTTTCCCCTGGATTGATACATGTTTTGCTGACAGGACCAAAGATTTACCTGTGACTGTTTGTCAACTCTACTGGAGTTTTTGAGCCCACAAGGGAGAGAGCTAGAAAACAAGGCAATGTTCTTGTGCAGCTATTGTAGCTGATTCAAGAGAAACCTAGCTTTAGTGGGGGAGGCTATGATTAATATTTAGTATGAAAATATCTAAAAATAGGAAAATAATATCTTTAATAATCTTTGTGAAATTTAACACAACCAGATTGGATTCAAACATAAATATGCTTAAAATTCTTGTAGAGTATTTATTTGCCTGGAGTCAGTGTCAGCATTAGCAATAGAGAATGCCATATAGAACATAGAACACTAGACACAACAAGTTGCGCTGATCATATCCCTATCTACCAGGCCTATCTATAACCCTCAATGCCATTAAATCCCATGTACTTATCCAGAAGCCCATTTTATCAGTACTTTACAATCAGGATGAAGCAGATCCTGGGAATAAAACTGATTGTTGGCAATAATATAAAATGAGTGAAAACAGGGGAAGGTATTGCTCAGTGCACTGTAAAGCAAACTCTCAATATGCTATCAGACATTCCACACTGTCACCGAAAGCAAATTTCATCAGTGTTATCTCATTTTAATCTCTCCCCTTAATTAGTTAGATACTGCCATCATCTTTTATACAGTATAGTGGTAACAAATGATCACGGGTAGATAGGTTTCTGATAGACAAGGAAATTAAGGGTTATGGGGAGGAAGCCGGAAAGCGGAACACATCTACTTCAGATCAGCCATGATCTTGTAGAATGGTGGGGCAGGCTCGAAGGGCTACTCCTGCTCTTATTTCTTACGTTTTTTATGTTATTAAAAGAGTCAAACCCCAGAATTTAAACAACAAATTCCACAATCTGAAGGAAGGTGTTGGAAATGAGCTTCGATTCCAGAGGAGGGGCAGGATTTTATGGTCAAGTCCACATTTACCATGTTTTGGCCTTATTTTGAATACATGTCTATGAAGATGGGAAAACATTGAGTGGTACAGATGAACTCTGTGGTGATATCTGGAGGCTGAAATGGGAATTCAGTTCCATTTGCCTTGGATAAACCCAACAAGGTATATGCCATCTGAGAGCTGGTGTAGATCTAATCCTAGTTCTCTCTTACCGTCCTATCAAAGCTCAAAACAAAATCCATCTTTACAAAATTGTCTCTCAATTCTTTGAGGGGGAATAAAATTAAATAAATGGGTATTTTATTTCAGTCAAACTTGGACTTGCTCCTATTGGATTGGCAGGGCAGCAGACAATTCATCTCTTCATCAGGACAGTCATTCTTTTTGCGTCTCGCTAGATTTTAGTACCCATCCCAATTTTTTAAAACCTGTGGTTACCTAGAAGTTAGGATGGAGTCAGCACAGAACAATGCGATGGGTATAAATCCCACTGCACTTCTGCGTTCTTAAGCTAGGAGTTCTGCTGTTTTATTTCATGATGATACGGTGTTTAGCACTGCTGTCTCAAGATGCCAGGGACTCGGGTTTGATTTAGGCCTTGGGTGACTGCCTGTGTAGAATTTGCATGTTCTCCCTATATCTGCTTGAGTATCCTCCCACAGTCTAAAGGTATGCAGGTTAGGTGGATTGTACAAAATTGCCCCTTAATGTCTCAAAACATGTAAGTTAGGTGGACTAGCAGGGATGGGGTTGACCTGTGTAAGATGTTCTGACAAAGCGTCGGTGCTGACTTGATGGGCCCAATGGCCTCTTTCTGCACTGTAAGGATGTTATGATTTATTGGAGCTTAATGCACATACACAGATTATGATTTTGATTGATTTTCACATTAACCATAGATTAGTTGTACAGTGGTTAAATTTTAAGTTTATTTATTAGTATCATAAGCAGGCTTACATTAACACTGCAATGAAGTTACTGTGAAAATCCCCTAATTGCCATACTCCGGCACCTGTTCAGATACATTGAAGGAAAATTTAGCATGGCCAATGCACCTAACCAGCACGTATTACAGGCCGTGGGAGGGAACTGGAGCAACCCGAGGAAACACATGCAGACATGAGGAGAAGATGTAGATCCACATAGACAGTGACCCAAGCTGAGAATCAAACTTGGCATTGTGAGACAGCAGCGCTAACCATTGTGCCACTGTGCTGCCCATAGTTTGTTCTTAATGTTATCTGGAAACAGACTCTACTATAGCACTTATTTGAGTTGCTCTGGTACTAAGCACGTCTGTTCTCCAAAATTCCAGGTATTCAAATAATCATACACAATGGAATTATAATACATCATAATTCGTATGGTGAATCTGAAGCTTGTGTTGAATTAGCAGTTTGTACTGGTTTAAGTGGTGTGAGGTAGTAAATCCACAGATTCCCAAGATTACAGAGTGAAACAGTGACAGATGTCTCTGCATCTATCACCTTTAATTAGGGGTGTCTGGCAGCTCAGCCTGAGCGGGTGTGAAGTGGATTTTTCAAAAGGTTTGTCTCTCACTAGTGACTTTCATCTCTCCTTGTATTAATTACTACAGAACAGCCTAGTGTTATTCAGGAATATAATTTGACACAACGGTTTAACTTTGCTTAATTGTTTTTACTTTGTCCAATATTGTATTAAAATTAAAAGGGCTGATTTTTATAGAAAGGTATTGCATAATGGGAGCAAAAGTAAATAATTATATCTTGAGGTGTATGAGGCTCACTAACCTAAATAATTATTGAGCACCTCCCAAGCAGATTAGACTATGTACACAGGTATTGGGCAGTGCCAAGGGAACAGGGCCTCATGAGAATAAGGGTCTCTGTGGATAGGAAATTGGTGGAGATGGGGAATCCTACTGCCACTCTGCACTGGAATCAGTGACAGAGACGGGTGAATCGGCCTGCCAGGGGGTTGGGACTGTAGGGTTGGGGAGATGAGGTCTGCAGGGATCAGGGCTGCCAGTGGGGAGTTTGGGGGGGGGAGTGGTATGGAGGCATCAGGAGATAGGGCAGTTGGAGAGGGGGGAGAAGGAAATCAAGGCAGGCAGAGGACCGGGGGTGGGGGAGGGTGGGTGTCGAGGCTGGCCCTGACACTTCTGGGGAAGCCAGCAATCAGACCGGATGAGATTCGGAAGAGCTGCTGTGGGGGTATTATTGTGCTAGCCAGCGATCAAGTTGGCCAGCGATTGAGAGGCCAACAGTGTGGGGCTACTTTGCATGCACCAACCTCAGAGCTGACAGATCGATACATGCGCAGTGCCCGCTCAGTGCTATGCTGCCAGCCTCTCCAACAGGAGTAGGATACCCCTCCGATTTTTTGCATGAATCATGTTAGTGCACTCTGCAGTGCATGGAGTGTGGGAGATTCATTTTGAAACTCCTGTTGAAAAAGAAAAGCGAGATTTACTCCAGTTTTTTTTAATGAATTCAACACATAATTTCTTTGGGAGAATCGCTCCCAATATCTTTCCTTGAATAAGGGAACTAAAGCTGCTTACAATATTTCAGCTATGCTCTCATCAGTAGCTTGTACAGTTGCAGCATGACATCCCTACTCTTTCCTTCAACCCTTTGAAATAAGGGCCAATATTCCATTAGCATTCCTGATTACTTGTTGCACCTATCTTTCTGTGTTTCATGCACAAGCACCCCCAAGTCCCTTTGTGTTGCAGCTTTCTGCAGTTTATATCTACCTAAATAATACTCTTTTCTTTTGTTCTCCCTTTCAAAATGAATAAGTTCACACTTTTTCACTTCATACTCCATTTGCCAATCAACAGCTCTTTGTAAACTATTGGTATGTCTCTTGCAACTTGTCTTTCCACCTATTATTACATCATCTGCAAATTTGGCTACAGTATATTCACTTCCTTCCTCCAAGTTCTTAATGTGCATTGTAAACAGTCCCAGCACTGATCCTGTGGAACCCCAAAATGCTTACATTATCAACCTGAAAAAACACCCCTTATCCCCACTCACTGTATCCTAGCCATTAGCTAATTTTCTATCCATGCCAATATATCATCTCCAACATTATGGGTTTTTAGCTCTTGACTTAACCTTTTGTGAGATACATTGTTGAAGCAAGATATCCTTGCTCCTGTATTCCATTCCCCTTGTAATGAAGATCAAAATACCATTTGCCTTCCTAACTGCTTGCTATACATTCTTGCTTGCTTTCAGTGATTGGTGTACAAGGACATCCAGGTCCCTTTGTACATCAACGTTTCTCATTCAATCACCATTTAAATAATACTCTGCCATTCTGTATCTCTATCCAAAGTGGCCAACTTCACATTTATCCATGTTATACTGTATCTGCCATGTAGTTGCTCACTCACTTAACTTGTCTAAATCATCCTGAAACCTCTTAGTGTCCTCCTCACCACTCACATTCCCACTAAGTTTTGTGTCATTTGCAAACCTTGAAATAGTACTTTTGGTTCCCTTATTCAAATGATTGATTTATATTGTGAATAATTGGGGCCTAAGCACTGATCCCTGAAGAACCGCATAAGAAACCTGAAAAAGACCCATTTAATTCTACTTTGTTTCCTATCTGCTGACCAATTCTCAATCTGTGCCAATATATTGCTCCCAACCCCATGTGCTTTAATTTTGCACACAAACCTCTTATGCGGGGCTTTATCAAAAGCTTTCTGAAAATCCAAATGTTCCACATTCATGCTTCTTTATTCTAGTAGTTATATCCTCAAAAACTCCAGTCAGTTTATCAGTTTATCAAACATAACTCTCTTCCATAAATCTATGTTGACTTTGTCTAATCTCATTGTTTTTAACGTGTCTTATTATCATATCCTCTCTAATAAACTCAAGCATTGTTCTGATGGTAGGCTAACTGGAATATAATTCTCATTTTTTTTAGGATGAAAGACAGAATCCATCTGGTGAGAGTTAAAAAGAAATAGAGTATAATCATGCTACTGTGGATACTCTATAGTTCTCCAAATAGTAAGAAAAAGCCAGACAAGCAAAACTGCAGGAAAATCATAGAGTTATGTAAGAACCAAAGAATGATGATACTTGGGAGACTTCAATTACCCAATTATTTTTTGAGATATTGTTAGAATAAAGATTAAGGAGGTGGAGAAATTTCTAAATTGTGTTCAGGAAAACATTCTTTACCAGTAAGATTACAGTCCATTTCAGTTGGAAGGATGCATTTTTGGATCTAATGCTAAGGAACTAGATGGCTAGGTGGATCAGTTGTCTGTAAACTTAGATAACAGTGACATTGTGTCATAATGTTTAGATTAGCAATGGAGAAGCTCCCTGTTTAGAACAATGTATTGTTCTAAGAAACTATATACTCAATGAACTCATCCTCAAGCCTAGCCTTGACAATTTGAATCATCCAATCCTATGAAGATTAAAATTACCAACAATTATTATAGTTCCTTTCTTAAAAGACCATTTTATTTCTTGACGTACATTCAGTCCTACAGCGTAGATAATGTCAGGAGAAGTATAAACCACTCCAACCAATGACTTCTTTTCTTAACAATGGGGTATCTTCAACAGAACTGATTCTATTGCTGGAATTTTACCTGCTTGAAGTTCATACGATCTTGTGCAAGGCCAACGGACAATTCCATTCTATCTGCTTCACCCACATGATTCTGGGGCAGCCAAGATGATAAAATTCCTGCATACACTTTGATCCTTTGAACCAAAATAATTTCTCACTATTGCACTGATAACATCCTTTATACTTCATTTGCCATTCTTTCTGGTCATTTGAAAAGTCAAATACCTTTGAATGTTCAGGTTCCAGTCTTGGTCATCTAATAACTACATCTCTATAATTTCTTTGTGTAGTTTATTTTTTAGTGTCACAAGTAGGCTGATATTAATACTGCAATGAAGCTACTGTGATAATCTCCTGGTTGCCACACATTGGCGCCCGATCCGATACACTGAGAGAGAATTTAGCATGATCAATGCATCTAAACAGCGCGTCTTTTGGACTGTGGGAGAAAACCGCAGCAGCCAGAGGAAACACACAATCATGGGGAGAACAAGCTATCTCTGCATAGACAGTCATCTAAGCGAGGAATTGAATTCAATGCTATCTACTGTGCCACCATGCCGCCCTGTATTTCTATTTATGTCATCAGTTCATCTATCTTGTTCTGAATACTGTGGTATTCAAATAAAGTGTTTATAATTCTGTCTTTTTCCCTTTGTATTTCCAACTCTGGCCTTATTTGCTGGTGCATTTTATATTTGTATGTGCCTTTCTGGCATAGTCTGATTGCGATTATCCCATGTTTCTGTCCTGCATTCATCCTTGTCTTTTTTCTTTAAATTTCCAAGTCTCTGCTCAAATTAACCTTCCCTCCATTATTTGTTTAAAGAACTCTCTACTATCCCAGCTATCTTATTTGGCTGGATACTGTTCCAGCATAGTTCAAGTGAAAATTGTCCAAACAGTTTAATACATATACCAGTGTCCCATGAATTAATCTCTACGTCTCTCACACCAATCTCTGAACCATCCATTCCTCTCTCTGATCTTACTTAACCTATGCCAATTTGCTTCTGGCTCATAGTAATCCATATTTTATTACTTTTGTGATTGCGCCTTTCAATTTAGTTCTAAAATCCCATATTTCCTTGTTAGTGTCTCTTTCCTAGTCCTTCTCAATACTCACTCTTCCCCATTCACAGGTTTATCTCCAGTTCTGAGGAAATGTTCTCGAACCTGGCACCAAGGAAACAATGGTAGTCATGATGTGGAGATACTGGCGTTGGACTGGGGTAAACACAATAAGAAGTCTCACAACACCAGGTTAAAGTCCAACAGGTTTATTTGGTAATAAACGCCACTAGCTTTCAGAACATGTTCTTTCGTCAGGTGAGTGGAGAGTTCTGATCACGAACAGGACATAGAAAGACACGTACAGTTTACAGAATGCTGATTATAATGTGAGTCTCTACAGCTAATTCGCTATTCAAGTCTTAGAGATGCAGACAATGTGAGTGGAGATAGCATTAAGCAAAGATTAGAGAGATTGTCTCCAGACAAGATAGTAAGTGAGATGTTGCAAGTTCAGGCAAGTCATGGGGGTTACAGATAATGTGACATGAATCCGAGATTCCTATTGATGCCATCCTCATGTTTGCAGAACTTGGCTATCAATCTCAGCGCCTCTGCACTGTCTTATGTTGTGAAGGCTGCCTTGGAGAACGTTTACCCAAAGATCAGAAGCCAAATGCCTGTGATTGCTCCCCAATAGGAAGGGAACAGTCTTGCTTAGTGATTGTCGAATGGTGTTCATTCACCCGTTATTGTAATGTCTGCATGGTGACTCTATGAAGGAACATCGTTCCAAAAGCTAGTGGTATTTACTACCAAATAAACCTGTTGGACTTTAACTTGGTGTTCTGAGACTTCTTAATAAACAACACAGCCTTCAGGAGTCTTGTTCTTGGCAGCAGGGGATAGAATCTATAACTATACAGTCCTCTATCAATATGTTCCTTTTAACTTCCTCAACTCGAATGACCATCTGTCCCATGATGCCATGGCAGTTTGCTTAGAGCTTATTCTTGTGCACACAAGTTGCAAGAATCTCAAATCTGTTGGATAAGTGCGAGGGCACCTTATTGCTAACTTTTGGGTTCCCTTTGCTGACTCACTTGCAGTCACACCTTGCAATCCCTAACCATGGACCGAATCTGAAGTATCTAATCTAAGGGGTGTGACTACTCCCCCAAAACAAAGGGATCTAATATTTCGCAGCTCAGACTCCAGCTCATCAATTCTGAGCCAAAGCCCTTCAAATTGCAGACACTACAAATTTGGTAGCTGTGGATCACACAGCTATCCACCAGCTCCCACATGTTACACCTGTAACAGAAGCACCAACCAGTCTTTATTTGTAGTCTGGCCTATCAAAGTCTTCGCCTGAGTCTTCCACAGCAGAACTTACATGGTGCATCACCTTCCCTGAACTGGAGTCTGCACCATCCGTGTCCTTGCACGTGTGCGGGGCACTCGTGTCCAGTTGCTCATTATGTGTAAATTCCACCTTTCTGCTATGCTCTAAAACACCTGAGTTGATGGCTGCAGTGATTATCCACTGTCACTCTCTTCTTGGTCTTCTTCTACAGCCCACATGGCATCTGAAATTGGGATCTGAGACAATAAATGGCCAGGTTGTGATGAAAAGAAGAGGAAAAGTAACAGGTTTATTCCAGTCCATAGTTTGCATGTCAGAAGAGATTCTGGGATAAGGGAATAGTGTGATATGAGAAAGAGGATTAGATATGGGGCTATTGCCATCTTGAATAGATTCAGACTCACCTCTGGCCAAGGCATCAACAATGGCTCTTCCCACAATGGCTACACTTCCTCCTTGGGGGATTGAACGTACAGGTGTTACTTTCCCCTTCTAGGTTAGTTTCTGCCTATGGTTGTGAACCATCTTCTCATGCAAGAGCAAAGAGAGGGAAACCGAATTTTTGGTTATTCCTCAGATCTACTGTGTTTCTACCCAGTTGAGTGATATTTAGTAATTGTGATATGAAAGTGGAAGGAACTTCTTGGGCTTGCCACATAGCGCACCAGATGAACATTGAGGGTATATACGGAAGCTGCCATAGAAATTCTGCTCTATTTGCTGCTGAAATCTGTGAGCAGGTACAGATCTTGTTCTGGGATTTAATAAGGCTTTACCAAAGTTCAAAGCAAAATTGACCAATTACCGTTACCAAAATTGCTCCTCTGTTCTTGGAAGGGAATGAAAATAAAAATTCTGGATACACCCACCTTTAATCAAGTTGGGACTTTGGGCTCCCCTCTCAGTTCAGCAATGTGCCCCTCTGAGTTCCCACTGCCTTGTCAGGAAAACTGTTTCTGCTGCATCTCTACATATGTGGGTGTCCCTCAAAATGTTTAAATGCTGTTTTTACCTGAAATTTGGATGGAAGCAAAGTGGTGGGTGGAAATCCTAATCTCCTGTAATTTGCAGCACTCAAATTGCGCTGTTTCTATTGATTCACTGGGGCTGATGATTAGGATGAACGAGTTAATACACATACTGAGATTGCAGTTAATGCACATACCACGATTAGATTGCAGAGTATTGTCACAGCATTGACTCTCACATTAACTTTGTATGTTGATGAATACATTGTTCTTAACATTATCTGAAAAAAAGGTCCACTACTTTTCTTTTGTGTCATCCTCATTCTGAGAAATACATCATCCATCTGTTCTGAGCAGTTTTAGTTAATCATAGAATCATGTCTCCGTGTTTACTGAAATAATAATAATTCATATGGTGAACCCTAAACTTGTGTTGAATTAGCAGTTTGCACTGGTTTAATTGGCGTGAGGTAGTAAATCCGTAGCTTCCCAAGATTACAGAGTGAAACAGTGACAGATGTCTCTGCATCTATCACCTTTAATTAGGGGTGTCTGGCAGCTCAGCCTGAACTGGTGTGAACTGGATTTTTCAAAAGGTTTGTCTCTTACTAATGACTTACATCCCTACTTGTATTAAATACTGGAGAACAGGCCAAGTGTTAATCAGGAATGATTGAATGATATGCATTGGTCTAAGGGTTGCAAGACGGTTTATGACTCAGTTTAGTTCTCAGTTCAGATAGGCAACTGTGAAAACAATACTATTTTCTTTTACAACGTACTATGACAAAATACTTTGATTTTGCTTAACAGTTTTTTTAATTTAAGAAGAAATTTAAAGGACCAATTTTACAGTGTATTATACTGGACATTAAAAAAATTGTATTGGTGGGTGTGAAGTATCTAATTACATTGTGTGCTCTAAGCACATGGAGTGGTCTTTGGGGAGATATATGAAGGTATTATTCATTTAAATTATTATTGAGTAGTCCCGAAACAGATTAGCCTAGATTCAGATCAGGTTAAATCCAAATTAGGCTATGTTGATTAACCAATTTTCAGGCATATTTCAGGGAACATGCAGGCAACAAGGAAGATAGCAGATCCAAGTGAATGTGAGTATCATTGGAGCCATTTACTCTTCTGTTAACATCAATAGTCAGAATGAAATATAAGTATAGGTAGCAAATGATGTCCTGGCAAATATGAGACTCCTTAATATGGCAATTACCATGCAGTTTATTTATCATTAATAAATATTCAAATTATATTGTAACTACCAATGCTGGCCATCTTGGGATCTTTCATTCATGTTCACAATGCTATTTATATCCTTATTTATATATAAGTAGTTGTTGTATTCCTATTGAATACAGAACAATTGATTTGTTTTTTGTGTTAGACATTTCCATGATCATATGCAAAGTAGCTCCAAAGTGTCATTGCTAATAATATTGTATTTGCATTTCATAGCAAAAAAGGCCTTATGTCTGATATCTATCTCTTCCTGTGCTCAACTGTATGTACGCAATTGGCTCCTATCCTGGAGCTCAATCATCTCGATTTCTATAGTTCCTCTGTTCTCTCTTTTCATCCAGCCTTGTCCTTTTCACCTTTCCCTACTGCAGCACCAAACCTTCCTCAGATCCTCTCCAAATTTGTCATTTATTATGAACCAATTTCTTTTCCTGCTGTTTTCCCAAAGTCGAGATCCTCTTGAGCAAGCCCATAGTCTTACTGCCTATCCTATAGTATTTTTCATCATGTCCGTTGTGTCACTTGCCACATTTTCCTTCCACAATCTTTGTTGTTTACCTCTAATCACCAAACTGATGTTCCCTCCTTCAGTTATCCTATTCCTAGGTAGCCTTCAACCTTTCTTTTCAAATCTTCATTGTTCTGTACTGTCCCAATATCCTATTGTTTGTCTCACAAAGATGTCCTCCCACTAATATTTCCTTAACCTCTGCTCTGAGCAAGTACACACTCATTGGTGATTTCAAGCCAAAGCTAAACTCCCCTAGACACCTCCTGCCATCAGACCTCTCTGCTTTTTTATCCTCATTCATTCTCACCTGTAAATCTCCTACCTACAGCCAAAACCACCTCTCATCCATCCCATCTCTCTTAGCCCTTCCACTTTAAAAATTTCAATCAGTGAGTGGATTACCTCTGATCACTTCCTTAATTCTATTATCATCTACACCCTCCTACCTTACCCTAACCCAGAAGATAGGGCGGCATGGTAGTACAGTGGTTAAAACTGCTGTGCCAGGGACCTGGATTCGATTCCTAGCTTGGGTCACTGTCTGTGTGGAGTTTGCACATTCTCCTCATGTCTGCATGGGTTTCGTCTGGGTGCTCCAGTTTCCTCCCGCAGTCCAAAGGTGTGTGGGTTAGGTTGATTGGCCATGCTAAAATTGCCCCTTAGTTTTCTGAAATGCGTAGATTAGAGGGATTAGTCGATAAAATATCTAGGGATATGGGGGTAGGGCCTGTGTGGGATTGTGGTTGGTGTGGATTCAACGGGCTGAATGGCCTCTTTCTGCACTGTAGGGTTTCTATGATTCTATGAACCCCAAAACCATTGCTATTACTACTCCTTACTAATCTACTGTCACACTCTAACTATCACTCCATCTGTTAAGATGATGTAAAAAAGCACTGAAATATCTTTGTTCAACATTATGAATGACACTCTCTGTAATCATAATCATAATGCATTGTCTCTTTTCTTCCTCCTTGACTGTTTCTTGGTATTCAATGTAACAACTTCACTATCCAACACACAATCCTTTTTTGATTGCAGAAGTGGACTCATGTATTTCCCCTTCAACCTAATGACAGAGACTGTTGGCAGAAGACAATGGGAATGCTGAATTGAGCTAACGCTGTAACTGATAGGACAAGGCATGTGAAAATGCATTCATTGATCTTGATCACTTGTGTCAGGTAATTGAACTTCATTCAACACTAGATCCTTGGGCTAAACTTCTGGCATTGACCTCCATGGTTATCCATTGCCATCTCATCTGCAGAGCCTGCTACCACCTCACCTCCATACTGATGTGGATACAGAACATCTCGGTTTTGTCTCACCTCCTGCACCAAGACCTCTATTGCAATGTCTAATAACCTAGGTACTCCTGCTTTCCCATAGTCAGCTACTCTTTAATCTTTCCTAGATGAGATTCAGTTGCAGGACAACTTCCAGCACCTGCCCCAGCCACAACGTAACTTCTTTATGAGAGGCGTAAACTGGCTTTACGTAATGCAGATTATAAGATTTTAAGAAAAATGGTTCAGCACAGCAAAGAAGAGCCAAAAGGCCTGTTTCTATGCTGTAATGTTCTATGGTTCTTCTATGGTTCTAAGATCATGATCTCTCAGTTGATGTGTACAACAAATGAACAATAAATGCGCAGTACTGACTGCATGAAGGAAACATCAAAATGAGCAGACAGAATCAAGTGTTGTGTTGTCTGCATTACATTGAATGGCCTCAGTTAATAATGCATTGCAATTTTCAGGGAATATCTAATTCAACTGCCCAGGTTCTATTGTGGAAAATGACAAAATATTTCCTGGTTAACCTTTAAGTCTACTTGACTGCTGTTTGCTAGTGCTGCACGAATTTCTAGGATTAAAAATTTCTTGAAATCCAGTTAAGGATCCAGAAGTGAAAATGTGTCCCAAATGCTCTCAGTGAGAAGTTTATGGTTAACCAAATTTGGTATTTGTGCAGTGTCTTAATAATTTGAGTGATTGTCAGTGCCTCGTATGACTGTATCAGAATTAAATATTCCAAGGCACTTGACATTTAGAGGAAATGAGCAACATGGAAAAGGAATCATACAGCCTTGATAATAAAGGAAGGGATGAAGACAGAGGAAGGGTTCTGGTGCTGGAATCAAGATTATAAGGTGGGATTCTCTGGCCGTTCACTGGCGGTGGGATTCTCTGTTCCTACTGGTAGTGCACCCCCAGCAGGTATCCTGGCAGCGGATGGTGGCCTCAGTTGGAAATCCCATTGACAGAAACAGAGAATCCCACTATCAGCAAACAGCATGACGCTTCCTCTTGCCAAGAAACATGCAGCTGGGAAGCTAAAGAATCCAGCCCATAGAATTTCTTGGGTAGAGCTGACATAAAGGACAGAAATACTGGTAGAGTAGTATATAGGTCTCCTAGCAGCAGTTATAATGTATGTAGGTTATATATCAGGAAAATAGAGATGTACACAATAAGGATAATACAATAATCATGGGGATTCTTGGATCTTTATATGGACAGGACAAACCAAATTTGCAGTAGTAATGTGAAGGATACGTTCAAGGAATTTAAACGAGGGTTCACTAAGATTATGTTGAGGAATAAAAAAGATTATTTTAGATCTAGAAATATGCATCAAGAAATAGTTGGTTAATAACTTTATTATAAAGGAACTTCTAGGAAAGAGTGATCATAATATAATAGATTTTTATATTGAGTTTGAGGATGATTTAGTTAATTATAAAGTTTACAGCCTTAAATCTGAACAAAACAAAATATGAATATGATAGTAGTTGATAACGGCAAATATTCAAATTATTAAATTATAACTTTAAAATACATTTTCACATACATATATCATATGTGTTCCCTTAACTGTCCATGATCAAACTGTTTTGTATGTAAGAGATGTGTGTTTTCTTACCCTCAGTTTGATTCCAATTAAATGATTTCAGCAGCAAGCTTGAGTTTACAAATAAAGGAAGTTATTAATTCTCATCTAATTACCCCAAAATAACGTAATGTTTCATTCACTCATCTTATACACACTCAAAAATTAAATACAGAAGAAGGTATTATACTATTACAGATAGTGGTTATTTCTGTCACTTTTATGATAGGCTGCATCTCCTTCGATGGTTTGAAGTATTAAGTTTGGAACAAGTGTCGTGCAATGCAAAGGACTCTCAGTAAGCTGTGCTGTTGTTTGTCATCAAATTTTTAGGAGGTTGGTTCTCAGGTGAACTTGGAGGAGTCCTTGTCTCTGATGGGACCTCCAATTTTAAGGTATTGCTGTTGCGTATATTAGTTGCTTGCTGACCTGAAGCTAATTCAATGGTTTTTTGGTGGAATTCTGCCTTCCAGCAGCCAAAAAACAAAGCTGCCTTATCATCTGGTTTTTCAATGCCCTTTTTCGACTCAGGTAGGTGGTTATGTTGATAACACATTCTGTGCTGAGGGTTTAATATATTGAGGGTTTGACATAGCTAGAGTCTTCATATTTGAATGCCTCACTCAATTTAATAATATCTTTTTAGGTTAGTTTCAGGAAAGGACATTGATTCAACATTAGGCTGGAATGCTCTTTTTGTTCACTCTTGAGTCAGGGGAATACTTTCCATCCACAAAAAAGTTCAGGTGACCCTTGGGTGGCCATTTTTCCGCCTTTTGTATCCAGTTTAAAAATATTAAAAAGAGTTTGAAGGTCAGGATATACTGGGGCATGGCAACATTATTTTAAGGATTAAAAACTCTATGGGAAACATCATAATAACAAGAAAATTTGAAAACAGTATGCAATTAAATGATGAAGCCTATAATATTGCCAGAAAGAATATTAAAATTGAGGATGAAGAAGATTTTAGAATTCAGAAAAAGATGATGAAGAAATGAATAAAGATGGAGAAAAGAGATTATGAAAATAAGCTAGCAAGAGAAACAAAAACAGATTGTAAAAATTCCTGTAGATATATATAAGAAAAAGATATCAGTATAGTAAATGTCACTCCTTAGGGTCAGAGACAGAAGAAATTATAGGAAATGAAAGGAACATTAAGCAAATAATTTTGTATCTGTCTGTGCATTAGAAGATGCAAAATCAAGTTTTGGAAGGAATGAGAAACCAAGGACCTAATGAGAATGAAGAACTTAGAAGTATTTACTATTAATAAATAATTGACACTGACAAAATAAATGAGATGAAAAATTAGCTAATCCCTTGGAACTGATGGCCTGTACCCTTAGGGTTATAAAAGAGACTAGGCATAATTTTACCATTTTCATTCTGAGTGCTGACAAAGTGTTAGACAAAGCTCTTAAAAATTTTTTGAGGATGTTGGGTTGAAGAACAATTTGTGTACCAGTTCTCTGGGGGATGGAGTATGTGATGATTTTTGCTGAAGGAATTCCAGTGTGGCAGTATACAGTAGTTTGCTGATGTACAAGTTGTTCAAGCGTAAGTGTGGAATGGAAGGTCCATCTCTTCCTCGTCCTGAAGATCCTATCATAGGTGTCACGTTTCAATCAAGTTGATTCACTTCACAAGATATCAAGAATTGCTCTCATAATGTCTGGTCACCATTTCCACTGCAGCAAAGGCAGAAACCTTCCAACACCTCACTGCTACAGTGAAAGTTCAGGTGGAGATCATGAGATCTATGCTTGTTGCCATGCAGGTTGAGGCTTCAGTGGATCTGATGTTTAAAGGGTCTTACAGGTTGTCACAGCTGTCCAGCAATCTATTCCCCAGCTGATCACTCGGAGTACTGAGGCAGTACAGCATTAATCTGCTGTCCTCTTTCAGGCCATTCTGTCAGCCCTCTTGCTTCTGCTGTCATCTATGCTGAGTTGGTGCAGTGCAAAGCTGGATCCTAAAGCTCTATGGCTGCCTGAGATTATCCTCCAAAACCACCTGCAGTCTCACTCCTTTGAAAGTCAGCAGCTTTCTATTCCTTTCCCCTCACTCACCATGCTACAGTCATTGACATATCACTGCATAGGAGTACAAAGCCAGGAAGAGGCATTCTGCCAGATGGCACTGAGTGGATGCACAAGGGTAAATAGGTGAATGTGCTGCCGGATAGTTTTATGAGAAGGATTTTTGTTGATATTCTTTCAGGATTCTGTCCAAAAAGATGATTCAAGATGTAGCAGATGGATTGAAAGATGGGAAATTATGGAGCAATGATGAGGAAGTCTGAGGGAGCTCTCATTACAAAACCAGAAAATACTGGAATATTTCAGCAGGTCTGACAGCATCTGTGGAGGGAGAGAGTAGAACCAACATTTCAACTCTAGACGACTCTTTGTTAGCACTCATTAATTGTTTGTAGACTGTTAGGTCAAAGCAAAGAAGTCCTGGGTGTTATATTCCAGAAAGTAAAATGGTAAAGAATAGAAATTGAGCCATTCTCGACATCCTTTTTTTAAGCATTTATTTACAGAGATGTGCATTGCAAACTTGCACTGCCTTACCCAACAACTAGCATTTCAAACAGTTTCACAGGAATGTGTGAGTCTCTACTTAATGCCCACTAATTACATCCCATTAAATACAATTAAATTGAGATGTCTCTTTCTTGCTTTCTCTTCTTCCACTTTGCTTGCTCCTGTTCCTCCTCCTGCTACTCCACCTGAGGGTGCTGTCCGAGGGCTTGATGGCAGTGCCTTCCTCATAGTGAGTTTGTGAAGAATACAGCAGATCACTGGAAATCTGGGCATCCCCTCTACTGAGTATGAAGGAGAATCTACTTGAGCTGTCCAGTTGATTTGATTCACTGTCCAATAATTTGATTCACTGTATTTTTTGTGGCTACATAGTTTTCATTCCAAGCACTTTGGCCTTATGTAATCAGATAGGAGAGGGGAGGAAAATGTCAGACGTACAGAAAGGATCAAAAGCAGAAAATGCTGGAAAAGTTCTGCAAGTCTGACAGCCTGTGTGAAGAATGGACAGAGCTAATGGGGGCAATTCTCCCAAAAAGGTTCTAATTGCTGAATTTGCGGGCAAACTGTTATAAATCATGATTGCTTTTTCACTGGGAGTTCACAATCTAGTCTCCCACAATCTGTGCATTGCAGAGCTCACAGTTGGGACCACGTTAAAAGCTCAGGGTCGGGGCCTATTCACACCGGAGTCAGACAGTTCCGGAACTCTGCACTTGAGCAGTGACCCCATTCTGTCAGCCTGCAGTTTGCTGATCAGCTTGATCGCTGGCCAACCCGGAACCCACACAGTGCTGCCTTCCCACCCCCTCTCACGGCCTGATCACGGCCCCACAATCATTCTAGGGCCAGTCCCGACCTTCCCTCGTCTATGAGCGCCCGATCTCCAACACCACCCCCCCCGCCTCTCAGCAGTGATGTTTTGCCCCTTCCAGCAGATCCCCCCCCCCCCCGCATGGGATGCAGACTCCTCCCAGTAAACCACCCATCCTCCCCAGCCCACTCTGATTACTGGCCTCCCTCCAGCCCCGATTAATCCCAGAATACAGAATGGCAGCAGGAACGCCCCCCACCCCCATCCCCACACCAATCACCCCTCGGCCCCATCCCACCTAGCCCTGGTCCTTAGGCCCCACCCCCTTGGTACTGCCCATGCCCAGTGCACAGTGTCGTGGTGCTCCCCTAGACAGGAGCTCTTTGCCCATTAGACAGTGACAGAGGCAGAGGCGGGCACTGTCAGGATGCTCATCTCCAAGGGGCAGCGCGCTTCTGCTGCCAGACTCCTGGGGGTCCATGTTTGCCTCCCCTTCATTTCAGCAGGGTCATCCCGCTAGTACGCCAAAAGTGGGAACCCTGCCAGAATGAAATAATACTGCCAGAGAGTGACATGCTAGCGGGCCCGGAGACTTCAGTCCTGGGCTCGATAGTAATATTTAAAATAGAATAAAAAGAGATTTAAATGACTTCTCTGCTGTTTCCGCCAGTTTCCTGTGTAGTCATGATGCTCTGGATATCCGACACTGCGAGATGCGCATGTGAGGAATGCATGCACGAATCCCACACTTCAGCAGACAAGCAAATCTCCTGCCTGATGGAAGAATCGCCCCCAATGTTTTGATCCTCTCAGAGCGGGGTGCTGTCACCACCCTTGGCCCCTGTGCCAGAGGCTCCTTCACTGTTTTTATTTCCCATGCCCCCCTTGGCCTATCCAACCAGATGTAGAGATGCTAGCGTTGGACTGGGGTAAGCTCAGTAAGAGGTCTGACAACACCAATTTTAAATCCAACCGATTTATTTGATAGTAAACTTGCTAGCTTTTGGCGTTTGTGCCTTCGTCAGGCGAACGAGGTGTTCTGGTCTCCAAAAGCACAAATATCAGCACAGACAGTTTACAGATTGCTGATTAGAATGTGAATCCTTACACCTAACCTGCTATTCAAGTCTTAAAGTGGCTAACAATGTGGGTAGAAGGAACACTGAGCACAGCCATCTCTCTAACCTGTGCTCAGTGTTCCTTCCACCCACATTGTTAGCCACTTTAAGACTTGAGTAGCAGGTTAGGTGTAAGGATTCACATATCCAACCAGAACCAGAAATGCCCACTGCTCCCACTTGGTGCTGTGGGCATGCAGGGCTGCCAGACTCTGATCGGGCAGTGGTTCTACAAGGCAAGACTTCTTTCTAGACATAGATGGATGTCCTACCTCATACTAATTAAGGGCTGTCATCAAAACAATTAGAGCAGGAAAGATGGCTTTGTGGAGGGAGGCTCACCCTTGAAGCTGGTGTGCTCAGAGCTTGTCCTAGGCATAAAAACCAGCCAAGAACTAGAGGTCACAGTTCAGAATAAGATGTCCCCCATGTAGGACTAAGATTAGCAGAAATTTCTTCGTTCAAACATTTGTGAACTTTTTTTTGGTATGCCTATCCTGGAGACTTATGAATGGTTAGTAATTAAGTATATTCAAACCAATTTTTTTTTAGTATCAAAGGGATTAAGAGAGAAGGAGATAGTGCAAGGAATTAGACCTGAGATAGAAAGAGTAATATGATCTTAATAATCTCAAAGCAAACTTGGAAGGTTGAATGGACTATCCTACTTTTATTTTTTATCTTGCTGTGTTCATGTGTTTTTATCTATATGATGCTTAGAATCCCTACAGTGCAGAAGGAGGCCATTCAGCCTACTGAATCTGCACTGACTCTCTGACAGAGTATCTTACTCAGGTATTTTCCCTGTCCTACCCTTGTAACTCCATAAATTAATTGTAGCTAATTCATCTAACCTACACATCTTGGGACATTAAGGGGCAATTTACCGTGGTTAGTTTGCCTACCCTGCACATTTTTGGACCATGGGAGAAAACTGAAGCAGCCAGAGGTAACCGAATATCTGTGAATGTCTGTATGGGCTGTGTAAGTTTATTGATGTCTCTTTTTTTACATCCACGGGTGATTTGGTCAGCCTTGTTGGCCAACAAGAGGCATAGACACGGTGAGTCGTACGAGGGCTGCTCTTGGATGTCGCTTTGAGAGTTACCTAGTGCTTCACATCATTAGCGTATGCTTAAACTGGACCAATTGATGGGCAACACGACAACTCAATGACTATCACTGTTTGCTGTGCAGATACAGGGACCCAGGTCGGATCGCTGACTTGAGTCAATGTCTGTGGGAGTTTGCACGTTCTCCCCGTGTTTGCGTGGGTTTTCTCTGGGTGCTCCGGTTTTCTTCACACTCCAAAAACGTGCTTTTAGGCTGATTGATGTTAATAAATTATCCCTAAACTAGACCTCCCTTAATCTGGCGCATTTATAATTCTCTAAATTTGCACCTCTTTATTGTGGAGTCCAAGAGACGTAGACAAAAGTTGTAGGTAGAAGAAGGCTTGGAATGAGGCACTCACTGAGTGTTAAAATGGGCGGCGCGGACTTGTAAGGCCAATGGGCCTGTTTCCTGTGCTGTTGTTCTTTGTTCTTTGAAGCAGACAGAGGGAGAGCATGCAGGTTCTGCACAGAGTCATCCAAGGCTGAAATTGAACCTGGATCCCTAGTCCTGTGTAGGCAACAGTGCTCACCACTGGGCCACCATGCTGCCTCTCATATTTCTGTATGAAAGAATTTCTGGCCACCTCCCTTAACAGCAATGGCCTAAGATAAGCACTAGGAGACGAAAGCAAGATTGGGAGGGAAAGGGAGGCAATGATAACTGACAACCACGTACCTCCAAGATCCAATGGCAACCAGTTTTTTGGCCACTTCCATGTGTCTTGAAACTATGCAGAGTAAGCAAAGCAATTACTTCACTCCTTGGATACCAATTTTCCAAAGCATCTTAAATCAATCTCTGGGCCACTCATTTACAGGTGTGTAAGGTCCCCTTGGGAACAGTTCTTAACAAGGCCCAATTTCTATCCATTAGAGTTATCAAATTAGTCTAAAAGATTAATCTAACATTGTTATTCCCCAGTAGTGGAATAAATATTTGCCAAACTTTATTGAAATGCAAATGCAAATGTAATTCTTTACATAGCTTATTATCATTTGGTTTAGTTGAATGGCACATGATGCCATTGGCTAGGATTGGTAGCTTATTGCATCATCATTTATATCTAGAAGGAAAAGTGAGTTAGAAAACATTTTCCTCATCTGGCAAATAGTGTGGTTGGAGGATTACAGATCTGTTTTAATTGAATTTGCAGAAAAATAACTGCAGAGTTTGGGGAAACCGTAAGTAATTATTCTATTTGTTTTGCTTTGTTGTCTTATGTTTTTCCAAGGTACTAATCAATGAAGCATATAATTGCTGATTCTCTTAAACTAATTAAGAAATGTGATCAATTTGATTAAAGAAAGCTCACAACTTGATTGTTTTCGCGTTCTTAAAACAGAAATTCTTTGTGTCAAATTTATAGTTTATTCAAAACATGTACAATGGTTTAGACATGATGAATTTCAAGATTTGATCTATTCTGCTGTTAAAAATGATCAAATTATTGCTGATAATTTTTACAAATTAATATTTGTAACAAGAATTTGTCCTTAAACAGGATTTATTCAGTTTGAAGTGGCTTTATGGAGTTGGCTTTGTTTCCATTATTTGTCATATGCAATTGTTCCAGCCCTTTAATCAACACAAGTGAAAACTGTTTTTTTATTCATTTGATATTAATGAAGCTTGATGTGTACAGATTGACTACTGTATTAACCTTCAAAACATCACTGAATGCACTGTTTTAGGACAATCTAAGTACATGAAAGGTACTATAACATTATCACTATTTTCTCAATTGTGAATCCAGAGCTTTGGACTAAAATCCTCAGAGTTTGAATTCAAATTCTATAATAAAATTTGGGAATTTGGCGTCAATCTCAAATGGTTCACTAATGACTTTTCAGATGGATGCCTAATGTCCTTATCTGGTTTGACCAATATGTGACTCCAATCCCACACCAATGCTGTCCACTGGAAGAGTTCGCTGAAGTGACCTAGCAAGCCACACAATGGTCTCACTACCACCTTCTTGAGTACAGCAGAGATAAGCAAGATTGGCCTTCATGCACACATCCCAAGAATAAATGAAAATACTTGTGCAGTATTTTTTTCTTTATTTACCAGAAATCTCTCCTAATATGCTGTGATTTTCTGGAATTTGATTCTCTTTAATAACTTAAGTAGGGAATTAATTAAGATATGCTTAGCAACATTTGGAGTATGCATTAAGTAAGCAATGTTATTCTGGGACTCCTTCGGAAGCACTCCAGTATAATTTATCCATATGCTTCCATGTTTCAAACAACCAGCTAGGTCAATGATTTTGGGCCCAAAAACCTGTGAGCTATTTATCCCAGTGTTTGAATCTATTTTTGACTTCTGTGCTGATCCTCCCAAAGTTTGCAAGGTCAGCGGGGAGTTCATCTAAATGGAGGGCAACACCTTTCCACAGGGTGGGGAAATTCTTCGGTAAATTGTTTAGCTACTTGCTGTTTAAGCCACGATTCAAGCTTGGAATCTCAATCGGGCCTCTCAGCTGTTAGACTTTGAGCTGATACATCTGGCCTTGCTTGCCGTGCCATCACATTGCTCTTCGGCTAACTGCTAATGAAGGTTACCTTGTCGGGAGTGAACAGATCTAAACTCACATTTCCACTGTTTGGGTTAATGTTTCAGTTTCTAAAAAAAAACTTTCTTCCAGAAAAATCTGAAAATCATGGGCCTGATGCTTCTGGCGATTATATTTTTATCTCTTTTGATGTCACTTCCAAGTTCACAGACCACTTCACAAGTAAGTGACTGCTCTTTCGACCTTCCTAAAATACATGGAAGTGCATCTTCACATGAAGCAAATAACGATCAGATTTTGTTTGTCATGCCATTTCAAAAAAATGTTCTGATTAAATCTAAGTCTGTCATGATTGCCTGCGCTGAAAAACTTCTAATGCATTCACGCAGTGAAATGTCACATTGGAATTAAAACAAACAATCATAATCTTGTAACTTTTATGAAATATTAAACAGAATAACTGCAGAGTTTGAGGGAAACAATAAAGAAAATGATTGGAAAATTTAAACGGAGTTCAATCTGGCAATAATATGAAGGAAGTAATTACATTATGATTGAATATGAGAAGTTTAAAGTTTATTTTTATTAGTGTCACAAATAGGCTGACATTAATACTACAATGAAGTTACTGTGAACATCCCCTAGTCACCGCACTGTTTTTGTTTGTTGGGTACATTGAATTTACATGGCCAATGCACCTAATCAGCATGTCTTTCAGACTGTGGGAGGAAACTAGTGCACCCAGATGAAACCCACACAGACATTTAGAGAACACGCAAACTTTGCACAGACAGTGACCCAACCAGAAATCGAACCTGCATGAACTCAATGAGCTGTGAGGCAGTAATGCCAGCCATTGTGCCACCGTGCCATCCCTGAACTCTAGAAGAAGGATACTGAGTTTCAATTAGATTATTGATTAAGGTCTAAATGTAATTATGTTTATGCTTCTACTGATGATAGGAAATATTGGAGAAAATTACAGAATCACAGAGTATTTAGAGTGCAGATGGAGGGCATTTAGCCCATCGAGTCTGCACTGGCTCATTGAAAGAGCATCTCCACTCTCTGGCTTATCCTATGACTTTACACATTATTATACATTATGCAAATTAATTTCTTTTTGAATAACTCAGTCAGGTTTGCCTCTACCATCTTTTCAAGGAGGACATCCCAGACTCTAACCATTATCTGAATGAAAAAAACTTTACTCACATCACTTCTACTCTTTTTGATTACTTTGAATCTATGACCTCTCTAGTTCTTGATACGCTCTTGAGAAGAAATGGTTTCTCACTATTTATCCACACCTCTCAGGATCTTGAATACCATGATCAAGTCTCTTCTCAGCCTTTTTTTCTCCAAAAAAAACAGACTCAACCTCTCCAATCTATTTTCTGGAAAATAGATTTATTTATTTCTGGAAAAATTCTTGGGAATCTTCTCTGTGCTTTCTCCAATGCCTTCATATCATTCCTCAAGCAAGGTGCCCAGGATGGACGCCGTATTCCAGATGAGGCCTAACCAGTGTACTATACAAGCTTAACATGACTCCTTGTCACTTGTTCTATTAATAAATCCGAGGATAATGTTTGCTTTATTAACGGCTCTCTCAACATGCCCTGCCAGCTTCAATGATTTATAAACATAGACATGAAGGTCTCTTAATTCTTGCCCACCCTCAAGAGTTTCTCTCTTTATTTTATACTGTCTCTCCACATCCTTATTGTTAAAATGAATCACTCCCCCCCCATCCCCTTCTGCACTGAGTTTCATCTAACAGTTGTCTGCCTCATCCAACAATATGAAATGTCCTTTTGAAATTCAAGACTATCTTCATCACAGCTGACAACATTTCCAATCTTCATATCATCTATAAATTTTGAAATCATGCTCTGAGCACGAGTAGGTCATTAATATTTTTGAGGAAGACCAAGGTTCCAATACTGATCTCTGGGGACTTCACTACAAATCTTCCTCCAATCTGAAAAATAACTATTTATCACTACTTCTGTTTCCTGTCACTCAGCCAATTTCTTATCCAATGATTACTTTCCCCTTTATTCCATGAGCTAGAATTTTGTTCACAGGTCTGTTGTGTAACACCTTATCAAATGTCTTTTGAAAGCTGCTTTCACCGCATCAACAGCAATTCCCTTTTCTGTATCACCTCAAAAAACTTCAGCAAGTTAATTAAATATGATTTTCCCCTTGATGCATCCATGATTGTTTTCCTTAATGATCCTGCATCTGTATTAGTGACTTTTGATTTTGTCCTGAATGATAACTTCCAGAAATTTCCCTACCACCGAAGTCAAACTTACTGGCCTGTAGTTGCTGACATTATTCTAGTACCACTCTTTGAATATGGATGTAACACTTGCAATTCACCAGTCCTTAGGCGCAAGCTCTATGTCCAAGGAAGACTGAAAGGTTATCATCAGTGCCTCTAAAACACTCATCTCTCTCAGTGCCATTGATATGCATCTCATCTGATGGTGGTGCCATATCTGTTATAAGTAAAGTTAGCCTTTCTAACACCTCGTTCTTACCTACAAATTACTCTAGTGTACCAGTTATCTCCTCTTTCACCTTGACCTGGGTAGCATCCTCTTCCTTAATAAAATCTGGTGCAAAGTACTCATTTAGTGCCTCCGCTGTTTCTTTTGCTTCCATGTATACACCAGCTACAGGATTTCCTGTAAAGGAACAGTACTTTATCGTACAAAATGAAGTAAAGCAAAAACCACAAGGCTGTGGTGAACACAATAGGTCCCAACCAAGACAATGGAATAATGCCACGACGGACAAAGTACCCTTCATCGACCAATACTTGCCCAGAGTGGAGAAGCTACGACATCTTCTCCAAAGCTTTCAACATGTCATCGATGAAGACGAACATCTCGTCAAGGTCATCCTCACACTTCCATTACTTGTCTTCAAAAACCACAACCCCAAACAGATCATTGTACGCAGCAAACTACCCAGCTTTCAGGAGAACAGTGACCACAACACCACACAACCCTGCCACAGCAACCTCTACAAGACGTGCCGGATCATTGACATGGATGCCATCATCTCACATGAGAACACATCCACCAGGAACATAGTATATACTCCTGCAACATGGCCAACATTGTCTACCTGATACGCTGCAGGAAAGAATGTCCCAAGGCATGGTAAATTGGAGACACTGTGCAGACTCTAAAACACAGATGAAAGACACCACTCATCAATAACCAGACAGGAGTGTTCCCTGTCTAGAACACTTCAAGCCTCTGATCTTCTTCAAGGACCTTGTGAGATGCTGTTTCGGAGAGTCAGTGCAGAATTGATGGGCCAGATGGTTTCTTTCTGCACTGTAGGGCTTCTACAGTCTAGAACACTTCAAGCCTCTGATCTTCTTCAAAGCGGCCTTCACGACACACGACAATGCAAAATCGCTGCGCAGAAACTGATAGCCAAGTTCCACACACATAAGGACGGCCTCAAGCAGGATCTTGGGTTCATGTCACACTATCTGTAAACCCCACAACTTACCTAGGTTTGCAAAATCTCTCTAACTATCTTGACTGGAGACAATTTACACCTCTTTAACCTATGTTTAACTCTCTCTCCACTCACATTGTCTGCATCTTTAAAGACTTGATTACCCGTTAAGACTCACATTTCAACCATTATCTTGTAATTGAGTTTATGAATCTATATGTCCTGTTTGTGAACCCAACTCTTCACTCACCTGATGAAGAAGCAAGGTCTGAAAACTCGTGCTACGAAGTAAACCTGTTGGACTTTAACCTGTGTTGTGAGACTAACTACTTACTGTGCCTACCTCAGTCTATTGCTGGCAACTCCACATAATGGAATAATGGATAACGCAGGGGCTTGCTTTATAGAGGGCTTGATATATGAGGCTCATGTCAGTTAATTATTCATCCCCAAGGGAGTTCATATTCAATGAATCCTACTGAAAGGTCAATCAGTGATTCCTCCTGCAAATTATGAGGGTTATCGCACTAAGCCAGCCTTCTTTTTTATCGCTGCTCTTCTTTTCAACCATCCTTTTTACTATTTATATGCTGGGGATTTTCTTTTATGTTAGCTGCCTGTTTCATTTCATGTTCCCTCCTTGCTTTTGTGATTAGTTTTTTTTTCATTTCCTCTCTGTTCCTTATATGTTCAGAGTCATTTTCCAATGTATTTTCTATCTGACATTGCATACTTCTTTCTTTTCATCTTCACCTCTATCTATCTAACCTTAAGATATAATTGTCTGTCCTCTAAATGCTCTCCCACTAATATGTGATCCACCATGTTGTGCCTAACCATAGAATCCCCACAGTGCAGAAAGAAACTATTTGGCCCATCAATTCTGCACTGACTCTCCGAAACAGCATTTCACAAGGTCCTCCTCTCCATCCTATCCCCATAATACACATTTAACATGGTTAATCAATTCAACCTACACATCTTTGCAGTGTGGGCGGAAACCAGAGCACCCGGAGGTAACCCACATAGATGTGGGGAGAATGTGCAAACTTCACACAGACATCCAAGGCTGGAATTGAACCTGGTTTCCTGGCGCTGTGAGGCAACAGTGCTAGCCACTGTGTCACCATGCCGCCCTGACTGTTGATCTATCTGACGACATCTTTCATAACCTTTCAATGACCATTAAATGGTTACCCAAGAGCCATTCAGCGACTATCCTGAATTAATTATTTTGAATAGGTTGCATGAATCTAGAATGATTTTCTGGTTAGTCAGCCAGTGAATGTGACATTGTTACACATCTATCCAAATTAAGCATGAAAAATGGTAGTTTACCTTATGTTTTGAGCATAGGATAATGACTGACTTTTGTGATTTAATTCTTTATAAATTGATGATCATGTGTCTTATTTGTATGTCTCACAGCGTTCATCTCAAAGTTACAAAAAAAGCGAAGAAATTAATGGTAAGACATAAAATATATCTGCACATTTATGTTATCCAGTGATTAAGGCACTATGGTAAAATCTAAATTAATTCCATGTTCCTTAACTTCAGCACATTCCATATCTTACAAACAGATAAATATGAATATGAATTAACATGATGCTGCTTATTGCATTTCCCCTGGGTTTCCTTAGCTTTCTGTTAAATTTTTAGAAGACCATCAGGATAATGTACATGGAAACCCCACTCCATAAATTGTAGATTATGATCCAAACCTCGCTTAATATCTCATACTGAGTGTTGATATAAACCTGTGGACTTTAATGATTAATTAACCCATGGGCTTCTGTGTAAGTATTCATTGATTCTATTAAAATATTTACAGAATAGTTAATCTTAAACAGAGTGAAGTAAGACTGGCTCAGTACTGTATAATGTGTGTGCTTTTCCAACTTTATCGAAAGTGGAAGGAGCATAAAAGATTGTGACATATGAGAAGTGACCTATGAGAACTTCCTAATCTATAAATAGAAACCATTACTTAATTTGTTCCAAGTAAATTACCAGCATATCTACAATCTGTGTTCCAGACAAGGGTACATTCTACTACCTCTTTCAGGTGATACGTTTCGTGAAACTAGCAATGTATTCACTATGGCAACACAAATATTGGACACTAACAGAAGGCAGAGAGTCATTGAAGTCAAGCTGGGAATGTTCTTTAAATGGCACTGTCCAGAAAATGGAGATCATAGAATCCATAGAATCCCTACAGTGCAGAAGGAGGCCATTCAGCCCATTGAGTCTGCACTGACCACAATCCTATCCAAGTCTTATTCCCATAACCTCATATATTTACTCTGCTAATCCCCTGACACCAAGGGGCAATTACCCTAGCTAGTCCCCCTGACACTAAGGGGCAACTATGCATGGCCAATCAATCTAACCTACACATCTTTGGAGTGTGGGAGGAAACCAGAACACATCCACACAGACAAAGGGAGATTGTGCAAATTCCGCACAGACAATGATCTGGAATTGAACCCAGTCCTTGGCACTGTGAGGCAGCAGTGCTAACCACTGTGCCATCATGCCAGTTAGCTCAGTTAATCAAATAAACTATGATAATCGCATCTGATGTCAAATATATTGTCTGTGCAATGTCTAGGTTCTTCTGTAGATTTGTACAAATAAATAGCATGCCAACCTCACACTTGATGGAGCTGATTTTAAAGTTGCTACTGAATTCTTATACAAATTCCTTTCCCTTTCACTTAATGATGTTGAATTAAATATTACATTGAAGTTCAAATTGCCATCATTGATGTCCACTAGCAGATATTAACTATAGGGGTGTGGGTGGGGAGGTGGGGGGCAGCTGATTGGACCATAGTGCTGGGTAGGTAGCTCAGTCAACTTTTGTGCCCAATGCTCGTTACCATGATACAATCAACTGTAAATGCTAATCCAGTGGCCTGAAGATTGACCCAGCCAATAACAAGATAAATCTGTAGGTGGCAGCATTCCCATGCTACGTATGCTTCCAGTTGTCTTTCTAGATGGTAGAAGCTAAGCGTTTGGAAGATGCTGCCAAAGGAATCTTGGTGAGTTTCTACAGTACATCTTGAATATGGGTATATGCCCTGCTGCGTGAGTGGTGGAGGGAGTCCATTTTAAGGTGGTGAATGGATCAACCAGATTGGCACTGAGCTTCTCATGTATTGAATCTGTCATTATTCGGTCCATGCTGACACGTAGCAAGAGCTGGGCAACATTTAAGTTTGAGCTGATCAGTATTAAATAACATTTGCACTACATTAAGTGCCAGACAGTGACCATCTTCGATAAAAGAGAACCTAACCATCTCCTCTCAACATTCAATAGCTATAACATCACTGAACCATCCACCATCAAAATTCTGGGGCTTTCCCCTCATCAAGAAACTCAACTGGGTTAAACACAAAAGTTCAGAAGCTGGGGGTTCTCTCCCGAGTAACTCACTTCCTGATTCCTCAAAGCCTGTCTGCCACTTACAAAGCACAAGCCAGTAGAATGGTGGGGTGATAATTGGCCAGATTGGATTTGTCCTGATTTTTATAGAGACAATATACCTGGACAATTTTCCACATTGTCCAGGTAGATGCTAGTGGTGTAGTTTGGCTGGGAATGTGGTTAGTCCAGAGGTGCAAGTCTTTAGCACTATAGCTGGGATGTTGTTGAGGTCCATAGTTTTTGCTTTCTTCATTGTGCTCAACCGTTTCTTGATATCATGTCGAGCGAATCAGCAATTCACCAAAGATCCTTAGACAGCACCTTCCAAACGCATGACCACTTCCATCAAGAAGGTATATGGGAACACCACCATCTGCAGTTCCCCTCCTGATTTGGATATATATCACCGTTCCTTCACAATTGCTGGATCAGAATCCTGGAATTCTCTCCCTAATGATATTGTGGGAGAGCACATGGACTACGGCATTTCAGTAAGGCAGCTTATTACCATCTTCTCAAGAGCAACTAGGGATGGGCAATAAATGCAGACTAGTGATGCCCATGTCCAACAAATTAATTTTAAAAAATCACATTGAATGAAGATTGGCTTGTGTGATGCGAGATTCTTAAGCCAACTATTGACTTCATGAAAGAACTGGAATGTTTAACTTGTTGCTTTGTACACTTTAATATTTCAGAGCTTAAAGGAAAAAAGTGCAATATAACGGCACAAATACTTCAATGTCCAGAAATTCAAGAAACTTTGAAAGTTACGGTGTGTCAGGATGCTAAAAAAGGTAAGCTATATTTACTGCTTTAAATAATCAAGATAATAACACTTCCTTTTTCTCTACAGTTCTTTGCTATGTGTTAGAAACGTTGAATCCCTTCAGAAGGAGGCCATTGAATCAGCACCAATTTTCTGATAGAGCATCTTACTCAGACCCACTGAGCCAACTCTACACATTTACCATGGCTAATTCGCCTAACCTGCACATTTTTGGTTTGCGAGAAGAAGAGAAAAATCATGGGAGACTCCACGTGCAAACTCCATGTAGACAATCACCCAAAGTCGGAATCGAAATTGGATCCTGTGAGGCAACAGTGCTAACCACTGTGCCGCTCCCAATTAACTTCTGATTGTGTATCAAAAGTCACATCGGGGGCAGGGAGGGGGAATTCTCCCATCGCACCATGCTAATTTTTTAGCACAGTACAATGAGAGAATTGTATGTGGCCAATTTGCGGGATTCGCACATGCATTCCTGCTTGTATCTCCAAGCGCCGGATATCCAGTGTGGTTGGGACCATGCAATAAACCGATGGGAACAACAGGTAAGTTATTTAAATCTTATTTTAATGTTATTTAAATGTGATTGGCGGGCCCAGGACTGGAGTCTCCAGGCTTGCAAGCATCTCCCACTCTCCCATAGAACATAGAACATTACAGCACAGAACAGGCCCTTCGGCTTTCGATGTTGCGCCGACCAATATAAAAAGCAATGCCCCTCCAAACTAAACCATTCCCTTCTCTTCCATATATTTATCAACTAACCTCTTAAACGCCACCAAACTTCGCGCATCTACAACTGCTGCAGGCAGGGCATTCCACTCCCGAACCACCCTTTGGATAAAGAACCTGCCTCTGATATCTGTCCTATAACTATCACCCCTTAATTTAAAGCTGTGTCCCCTCGTGCTAGCTTTCTCCATCCTAGGAAAAAGGCTATCACTGTCCACCCCTATCTAAACCTCTAATCATCTTATATGTTTCGATAAGGTCCCCTCTTAGCCGCCTCCTTTCTAACGAAAACAACCTCAAATCCCTCAGCCTCTATTCATAAGACCTGCCCTCCATACCAGGCAACATCCTGGTAAACCTCCTCTGTACCCTCTCCAATGCCTCCACATCTTTCTTATAATGTGGGGACCAGAAATGCACACAATACTCCAAGTGCGGCCGCACTAGAGTTTTGTACAGTTGCAACATGATGCTGCGGCTCCTAAATTCAATCCCCTTACCAATAAAAGCTAAGACTCCATATGCCTTCTTAACAACTTTATCCACTTGACTGCTACTTTCAGGGATCTATTGACACATACACCAAGATCCTTCTGTTCCTCAACACTATTAAGAGCCCTACCATTAGCCCTATACTCTACACATTTATTGTTCCTGCCAAAGTGCAGTACCTCACACTTTTCCACATTAAACTCCATTTGCCACCTCTCGGCCCAGCTCTGCAACTTGTCCAAGACTCTCTGCAAACTATAACACCCCTCTTCACTATCTACCACTCCACCGACTTTAGTGTCATCTGCAAATTTACTAATCCATCCTTCAATACCCTCATCCAGATCATTTATAAAAATTACAAACAACAGGGGCCCCAAAACAGATCCCAGTAAAATTTCTCTCCCACGGGGTTCAGATTAGCCTTCTACTTTCGGGGAAGAAGTAGGAGACCACATCAGAATGAATGGGGGGCGCAATTGGGGCCATCCAGGGGATCAGGCAGCATGGGGCGTTGCCTCTGGGCATGGGTATCCTGGCAGTGCCAGCCTGCCCCCCTTGGCACTGCCCAAGAGGCAAATTGCCCATAGCCAGGTGACACCTTGGGACTGCCCACCAGGCATCAGGCAGTCTAAGGTGATGGGACGTAGGGGATGAAATCTGCAGAGCACGGGGCCTTGGCGGCAATCCGTGAGAATGGGAGGGTTCCATTGCCATTCTGCATGGGGAGCAGTCAAGGCTGAAGGGAGGCTAGCGATTGGGGCATGCTGTGTGAGAGTCTTTCTGGGGGATGGGTGTGCCTGTTGGGAGGACTATTGGGGGGAGGGTCTGCAAGGGTGATCATCAATGCTGAAGTTGGCTGGAGACCAGGTGGTCCAGGATGTGGAGGGGTTCGGGGCTGGCCCACAAATTGACAGACATGCTGTGATCTGGCTGTAGGGATGGGTAGAGAGGCAGCACTGTGAGGGTCTTTGGCTGGCCAGCAACTGAGCTGGATAAGAAGTTTCACAATACCAGGTTAAAAACCAGCAGGTTTATTTGGTAGTAAATGCCACTATCTGTCAGAGCGCTGTTCCTTTATCAAGTGAGTGGGAAGTTCTGATCAGAAACAGGGCACATAAAGGCACATACACAGTTTACAGAATACTGATTAGAATGCGAATCTTTACAGCCAATCAGCTAATCAAGTCTTAAAGGTAACATCAACCCAAGATCCCGGTTGAGGTTTCTCATGTGCGCAGAACTTGGCTATCAGTTTCCGCTCAGCAACTCTGTGCTGTCGTATGTTGTGAAGGCTGCCTTGGAGAACATTTATTCAAAGATCAGAGGCCAAATGCCTGCGACCCCTGAAATGTTTGTCAATAGGAAGCAAACAGTCTTGCCTGGTGATTGTCGATCGGTGTTCATTCAAGGCCATTGCGCATGCACAGAGTCTCAGATCTGTCAGGGTCTGGCATAAGTAGGCACCATCCCCTGAGCTTTAAATAATATTCGCGATTGTGATCTCTGCATTGCACAGAGTGTGGGAGATTTGAGTCTGAACACCCACTGAACAATCAGTTGAATTTTCCCACGAATTAAGCACTTGAAACTTTTTTGGGAGAGTAGCCCAATTATGATGTGGTCAATATTAAAATTTTCAGAGTCTGTAGTTACAACAATAGAAAAGAGATTAAATTTACCAAATTGGGAGGACCAGACTGGTTTCATAGTTTGGACATACCTTCACCGAACATATCCTTCACTCGTGATACTGAACTACAGTATAAGGCATCCTGACTCAAAAGTCTCAAAATATCGAAGCAACTAAGCACACAGAAGCCTATTTTGGAATCATTACTTTCTAGACTAGAGGCCTTATCTTGTGCATACTTCATTCACACCATTCCCCACATTCCATCCTACTCCAGACAAGATGACAGGAAATTCATGCACAATTTAAGAGGCCCAATTTAAAAGTGTTGGTGGTTGTCGTAGCACACCCCATTAAATGCCAAAATGGCCAACATCATTTCTCAATTTGTTTACCTGCTTCTATTTAAAAAACAGTTGCCTTCCTTTAAGAAAGCTGCAGCAAACTGCTTCCAAACTGTGAACTCTTAACTGGATGTCACAAAGAGAGCTGGTTTGAAATGATAGTCAACTTGTTGGATACTTTACTTTTGAAAGTTAAGTAAGTAAAACAAATCAGTAGAATGATTTATAATATGTAGTTCCGTAAAAGCATTTTTCACATCAGTCACTGATGGAGTCCCATTAATGTTTACAGTTTTTTGGACGTTCTGATAATAACTGTATGAGTGTTGTTTTCTTTCATCAGTTAACTGCAGCCTACATCCCGATCAATGCTTTGGGGTAGTTGAGTCAGGACAGACCGCAAGCATAAATTGTTCAAATAATCAGGAGGGAACATTGAAGAGAAAGTGCTTTGAAAATGGAGTATACGGACCAATACAAGATTTCTGTGTATTACCTGAAATCAGTAACGTGCTAAAGGTACTACTCCATTGTATTCTATTCCCTTCTTTCTCTGGCAAGCAATATTTCAGAATTTACTTTGATCTAACTACCATATTTCTCTTGTAAAAATATTTCTACACTATAACGAAGGTCAATATTCTGTTTCAGCCTTTTCGTTTAGGTCAGAAAATTCTTTGTAGCCATTCCCAATTCACTCTGTAGATTTGCTATAAATGTACCTCAGAGCCCTCGTGAGACCAAAGCTGGAGTATTGTGTTCAGTTTTTGACACATTGGGAAGGAAATTATCATTGGAAGGCGTGCAGCTTAGATATTCCAGAGCACCACCTGAATTACCAGAAGGGGTGACATAAACCGTGCCAGATTCCATGGAATTTAGAAAGTTGATCAAAGTTCTCAAGACATTAAGAGAACTGATACACAGATTAAAGGCACGAGAAGTCCATTCAGCCCTTTTGGCTTGTTCTGCCATTCGATAAGATCCTGGCTGATTTGGTTGTGACCTCACCTCCACATTCCACGTACCTCGATAATATTTCATAGAACATAGAACATAGAACAATACAGCACAAACAGGCCCTTCGGCCCACGAGTTGCGCTGATCACATCTACCAATCTACAGACCGATCTATAACCCCCTATCCTATTTGTTTCCATATATCATTCCCTTGTTATCAAGAATCTACTACCTCTGCCTTAAAATTGTTCTACGAGTCTGTCTCTACCACTCTCTAGAAAGAGAGCTCAAAAGATTCACAACCCTCTGAGAGAAAATAATTTCTTCTCACCTTTGTTTTATATGGGAGACTTCTTACGTTAAACCCCTGTTACCTAGTTCTAGTCTCTTCCATTTGGGAAACAACCTTCCAGCATCCACCCTATCAAATTCCCCCCAGGACTTTTTATGTTTCAATAAGATCAACTCTCAAACTTTTGAACTCCAATGGATACCGGCCAACCCTGTCCGACATGTTGTCGAAGATAAACATCTCCATACAGTTATCAATTGAGTGAACCTGCTCTGAACTACTTCTAATGCATTAATAATCTTTCTTGAATAAAGAGACCAAAACTGTACATAGATGTGGTCTCACAAACATCCTGTACAACTATAGCCATTCCACTTGCGATAAATGATGACATTACATGTGCCTTCCTAAGCACTTGCTGTACCTGCATACCAGCTTTTTATGATTTCTGCATCATGATACCAAGATAACTGTTGTGCCTGAGTTAACAAAGAACAAAGAACAAAACAGCACAGGAAACAGGCCCTTCGAGCCCACGCCGCCATCTCGATGTTCCCACTTCTACCCGTAATCCCTGTCTATATTTATAGATCTATGCATTGAAACCAAATTTGAGACAATTTAGGGAGAATTTGTTATGCCGATCAGCCTAAGAGCACATCTTTGGGATGTGGGAGGAAACCGGAGCACCCGGAGAAAACCCACGCAAGCACAGGGAGAATGCGCAAACTCCCACAGACACAGGCCCAAATCCATGTATCTGCACAGCAGAGCAAAAGTCACTGAACTGGCGTGTTGCCCATCAAATGGTCCAGGTCAAGCATACACTAACGACGTGAAGCACTAGGGTACTCTTGAAAAAGATCCAAGAGCAGTCCTCTCACGACCCATCGCATGTATGCCCTTCTTAGACAACAAAGAACAAAGAACAAAACAGCACGGGATACAGGCCCTTTGGCCCAACGAGCCCGTGCCGCCACCCCGATGTTCCCATCTCTACCCACGATCCCTGTCCATGTTTATAGATCTATCGATTTAAAAACCAAATTTGAGACAATTTAGGGAGAATTTGTTTTGCCAATTAGCCTAAGAGCACATCTTTGGGATGTGGGAGGAAACTGGAGCTCCCGGAGAAAACCCACGCAAGCATGGGGAGAATGCGCAAACTCCCACAGACACAGGCCCAAATCCATGTATCTGCACAGCACAGCGATACTCACTGAGCTGTTGTGTTGCCCATCAACTGGTCCAGTTCAAGCATACACTAACAACGTGAAACAGTAGGATACTCTCGAAAAAGATCCAAGAGCAGTCCTCTCACGACTCATCGCGTGTATGCCCCTCGTTAGACAACAAGGTGGACCAAAGCACCTGTAGGATAAAAAAAATACATCAATATCATCATCATCTATTTAGACACTTCCCAGGGACTCCCAAGGCTCATGATCCCTATTTTAAATCAGTTTTTTATATCCCTCCATTCCCATTCTGTTCATGTGCCCATCTAAGTATTTCTTAAATAACTCCAGAGTGCCTGCCTCAACCACTTTACTTGGTCGCGCATTCCATACCCCCACCACCCTCTGTATGAAAAAAACTCCTTCTAACATCCAAATTATACCTTACCCCCCTCACCCTAAGCCTGTGACCCCTCATGCTATTTGACTCCATCCTAGGAAAAAGCTTAACCCTGTTTACTCTATCTCTACCCCTCATAGTCTTAGAACATAGAACATAGAACATTACAGCGCAGTACAGGCCCTTCAGCCCTCGATGTTGCGCCGACTAATGGAACCAATTTTATGACCCTCTAACCTAAACTATTCCTTGCACACCTCTACTAGATCTTCTCTAAGTCTACATCTTTCTAAGGAAAACAGTCCCAAATTTCCTAACCTCTCCTCGTAACTCAGACCTTCCTTACCAGGCAGCATCCTGGTAAACCTCCTCTGCACTCTCTCTAGAGTCTCCACATCCTTCCGGTAGTAAAGTGACCAGAACTGGACGCAGTATTCCAAATGAGGTCTAAGCAACGTTCTACACAACTGCAGCATTAAAGGCCAGCTCTTGTACTTTATACCTCTTCCTATAAAGGCTAGCATACCATATGCTTTCTTCACAACCTTCTCTACCTGCTCTGCCACCTTCAGAGACTTGTTCACCTGCACCCCCAGGTCCCTCTGCGTTTCTATAGTCTTAATAGGTCTACCTTTTATCATATACCTCCCCCCTACATTCTTTCTCCCGAAATGCATCAACTCGCATTTATCAGGATTGTATTCCATCTGCCATCTATCTGCCCAAGCTACCAGCTTATCTATGTCCTGCTGCATCGCCTGACAATGTTCCTCACTATCCGCAAGTTCAGCCATCTTTGTATCGTCTGCAAACTTGCTGATCACTCCACTTACTCCCTCTTCCAAGTCATTTATATATTACAAATAGAAGAGGTCCCAGTACTGAGCCCTGCAGCACACCACTAGTGACTGACCTCCAGCTAGAGCAACACCCTTCCACTATTACTCTCTGTCTCCTATTACCAAGCCAGTTATTTATCCATCTAGCTACCTGTCCTTGTATCCCATGAGCCTTGATCTTCTCAACTCTGTAATCTCTCTCTCCATTTAAGTAATAGACTGCTTTTCAATCTTCCTGTCAAAGTGGAAAAGTTCACATTTTCCTATATTATTTTCCATCTGCCAATTATTTGCCCATGCATTTAATGTACTTATGTTCCTTTTCAGATTCCCAGGGTGGAATTTTACACCTAACGAGCATGAAAACAAGAAAGAAAATTGTGCTAATTTTTTGGGCACATTCTGAATCACAATTGTATGGCATTTAGTTAATTAAAAAATGCCCAGATGTAATTCTCACCAGTGGACGGGCAGGGAGAGTGGGGCCATCTAATCTTGCCAGTGACAGTGTCTGCTGCCTCTTGGGGCACCATTGCATGGGTACCACCCCCAATCCACCACTACAGACACTGGGAGCTGCCACAAATTGCTTTCTGTGCCAATCTCACCATGCTCCCCACCCTCAACCCACCCCGGACTTCATGTGGCACTTTCCCCCACCCCCTCACCGATTGCTGCCACCAAATCAGTGCCAGTAAGATCACAAGAGATGAGAAATTAGGCACAATGCTGATTTTCCATCTCTCACAATAGCTTACTCACCAATCAACCTGTGGGTTGAGTCACTAAGATCACACCCGTAATGTCCTTGTCACAACTCATTCTTCTATCTGTCTTTGTGCCATCAGAAAATTTAGAAATTATCATCCTAGTCATTGATATAAATTGTAAACAATCGAGGTCAAAGCTTTGTTCCCTGTGGCACTCCACTCATCACATCTTGTCCATCCAAAACTGACCCTTTAATGCCAGCTCTGTTCTCCGTTAGCTGGCTATTCTCATATTCATGCATATCTATTACGCCTCTCCACACCATGACCATTTATTTTGTATAGTAACCTTTGTGGCACCTCATCAAATAAGTTATGGAAATGTAAGAACAGACATCCACAGGTTCCCCTTTATTCACGTTACTTGTTGCATCTCAAAGAGCTCCAAAAAATTAGTCAAACAAGATTGCCCTTGCACAAACCATCTGCTTGAATCTGTTTGATTGGAACAAGAATTTCAAAATGCCCTGCTATAACCTCCTTAACAATAGATTCCAATTGTTAGCAATTTCCCTCTGACAGGTGTTAAGATAACTAGTCTATAGTATCCTACGTTCAGTTTCTTCTTTCCTTGAATAGGAAGTCCAAATTCGCTATTTTGCAATCTGATGGCATCTTTCTAGAACCTAGAAAATTTTGGAAAATTAAAACCAATGCATCTACTATCTCAATAGTCACTTCTTGTAAGCACAAAGTCCATCAACACCTGAGGACTCGTCAGTCTTTAGTTCCAATAATTTTCTCTGTAACCTTTCCCTGGTGATTGTAGTTGTTTTAAGCTTCTCTACTCCTTCACCTCCTGATTGACAATTATTTCTTGGATGGTATTTGTATTCTTCACAGTGAAAACTGATCATTTACTGTTTCTTTATTTTTTGTTATTAATTGCCCAGAATCATTCTCTAGAGGACAAGCACTCACTTTATTTCTTCCTTTACTTTATAAGAAACTCTTTAACCTGTTTTTGCACTTCAAACAACTTTTTTCTTGTACTTCTATTTCTCCCTCTTTATTAATCTTCTGGTCATTCTTTGCTTTTTCTGTCTAATCTTCTTGACCTGCCATTCATTTTTGCAAAATTATATTTTTCTTTTACTTTGATACCATCTTTAACTTCTTTAGTTAGCCATGGATGAGGTGCCTTTCTCTTAGAGCCTTTCTTTCTCACTTGGAATGTATATTTTGAATATTCTGAAATATTTCCTTAAATATTTGCCATTGCACCTCTACTGACCCATCCTCTAACCTAATTACACAGTTTACCCTAGCTAGCTCTGTCTTATAATTGACTTTATTTAAGCCTTGGACCACTCTTCTTTCCCTCAAATTTAATGTAAATTCCAATCATATTATGATTGCTCTTACCTAGGGGTGCTTTCACTATGTGGTTATCAAACTGTATAATAACATTGTTTTTCCTTCTAAATCTTTTATTTTATTATCTCCAGGTCACTCAGAACAAATCAGAATTAAAAAAAAATCTTGGCAGTCTGGTTGTGAAGTTAGCCAAAGTTTCACAAGTGCAAGCTGTTTCGAAGCCTGGAAACCTTGTAGCTACAGTTGACATTGTCAAGGCCTTCGCATCAGTGACAAATATTTCTCTTAATATGTCTGTGATGCAGGTAAAAAAATAATTAAGAGGTTTTGTTCAAAGTCAAAATGCTCTAATATAATGTCAATTACCGTTAAAATTCGTTGAAAAGAGTTACAATTATTATATTGTTGAGGACCATTGGTTCTGTTATTTCAACATTAAATCTAATGATCCTCTTATACTCGCCAACATGGTCACCTACTTTCTGCTGACTTCCTTTGATAGTGAGAGGCAAAGTAGTAACTTTCTGAGACTCTCCACTGTAATCCCACATAACATGGCATGTTATCTGCAATTCAGCCTTGAAGCCACCGAAGTAGCTTCATTTCCTGTATAGGCTTCTCACCAGCAAATAATGCGTTGTGCTCTACAGCTGGAAGCAATATACTGCTCCAGGCTTACAACAGGTAACAGTTCCATTCCCAGAATCAATGCCAATCTTCTTTGTTTGGAAAGTACTAAATCAATTCAGGAAACCCAAGGCATCAAATTAACATTGCAAAATCTATTTTCATAATTTACTCCTGAAGCTAAAGTCAAATACCGACAACTACACCAAATATCAGGACCAGAATTCTGCCAAAAAAATTCTGAGTGCCAAATTTGTGTAAAAATGGGAGTAACTCCTACTGTTTTTTTTAAGCAGGGGCCTCCCACACACTGAGCACTGCAGAGTGCCTCAGGGAGATTCACATTGAAAATCAAGTGGTGGGGCCTATTCCTGCTGAAGAAGCCAGCAGCATAGCACTTAATGAACCATTGCGCATGCACTGATCTGTCATACTGGAGACCGACACATGCACAGTAGCCCCGCACTGACGGCCTCCCAATTGCTAGCCAGCTAGTTCACTGGTCAGTCCCAGCATGATGCTACCCCTCCGATACCCACTTTTCCTCCAATCACTGGCCTCCCGGACATTTCCCAATGTTCCCTGCCCCCTGCAAACCCCAATCGCCCCATCCACTCTCCTGGCAGACCCAACTCTGCGCACCCCCACCACCCGCCCCCATGCTAATCATCCCTTTCCCTCCCTCTGCTATTGATCCCAACGCAGATTGAAACTGAGACCCACACACATTTCCCCTCCCCACTATAGGCCCCAGATCCCTCTGTTCCTGCCCCTTTGGCATGGCCCAATGCCCAGTGAGCAGTGGCAAAGTGCCTCTTGGGCATTGCCAATGGGTCAGGCTGACAATTCCCAGAGGCGCCCCCTTGATCCCATCCACCTGGGATGCTTCCATGGTTTCTCTTCACTCTAGCAGGCTCCCCATTAATAGAGAGTTGTCATCCCTGCTGGAATGAACCTCCTCTAGCAGGGAGTGGGGTGGTGATGGTGGCGAGAGGGGAGATGTAGCAGAATTTCTGAAGTGGAGTTGATGACTCCACAAACCCATGCTCCGGAGATATGCGAAGGCTGTGTTCCCTGCACCCCCCCACCCCCCTCAACCTTCTCCCCAGCAGGGTGTCTGTTAAACAGCCTGAGCTGAGCACCCCCCACAGCCTGCTGCGCTGTTGCTGAAGTGCAACAGGCTGGGAAGTTGCCTCCAAGTTTTCAATCTTGCAACAGGCATTTACCTCTATCATTCAAAGAGCATGGGTGAAGCAGAATTGTAAGTCAATTAGAAAGGATTAATGACACACATACATTTAAACATCATTTTTTGAGGAATTTTTCATTCTTAATCTTCACCATTTGGACAGTAACCTGAGAATGGTTCCCTCACACATCATTATGTTTTCAGTTTTTATTCCATACATATGTTTGTGTAATAAGGAGCATGAGTGGGCTCTTTGGGCCCTCAAGACCAATTTACCATTTAAGGAAACAACGGCCGTTCTGATAGTAGCCTTGGTTCTATATCCCGCCTACCTCAATAACCAATCATTTCCTTGCTTACCAAAAATATATAAGCATTCCATTAAAGCTTCTCCTCATTATCAGTGCATATGAAAAACCCTTGGATAACAAAAGTCTTCAGAGCACAATTGCCACTATTGATCCTTCAGAAGGAACTCTTCAGATGTAGGCAATAAAATATAACAAAACTTACTCCAACTTATAAATCAAAGGAAAAAGTTTTATAAAGAAATTTCATTACTCCAACACTTGAGGCAACACCCTGGGCCATTGCAATCTTCTCAACAATTCCCACCAGGATCGTGTTTATATTAAGTCAACTCGTTACTATTGGTCACACTGTACAGATCCACTGTTATCATTGGTTACATTGTAACACCCACTGTTAGTGAGATTGCAACCATAAATACTTACAAGTGCTGAATTTGTTGGCATCTGCAAAGTCAGCAGGAAGACAGCCAGCAGATGCCAGCACCATTGCATCTCTGATATCCACCTGCTTCACTGATGGTTGCTAACTTTGAAGGAATGCGCTGTCTTACACAATTCACAAATTCTTCCAGTCTCCCTACAAAGGGAGCTTGAGTTAGAATTTTAAGAAAAGATTTCAGTAGTTCCCATGTAGACCAGGGAAATAGGAAATGTACACTGTAAGGCCATTAGTTTGGAACCCTTGCCTTCAACCTGAGCTCTTCCACTATTTCAAGAGCAAAAGAGGGAATCCCAATTGAGATCGGGGATCAGGCCTTTCTCTGAGTGATTCTGTCACACTCCCACCAGGGTAACCAAGGAAACTCAGCCTGCATTCACATTTACAAGAGTATCAAGAACTCATAGATCATCTGTCCAGCTTATTAACTAGCATCACTTAAAATTTAAAATTGAAAGCAAATTACTGCAAAACATTCTGTTTCTGATTGAAAATTAGCTTTACTTACTTTGGTTAAGAGAAGTCTGTTAATCACCATATACTAAATGGTAAGAAGTACACATAAATCACCTGTAAGGAGTGTTTGGAAGCTTTAATAGTGAGAAGAGAGCAGGTGAAGAGGTAGGAATTGCTTCTCCTCCATTTGCATGGAAAAGTGCTGTAGGAAGGTGTGGGTGTGTTAGGAGCGATTGAAGAATGGACCAAGAGGCATTGGAAGGAATATTCCATGCAATGTTGAAAGGCTAGGGTAGGGAGAGAAAATATGTTTGATGTTCACTGGAGATGGTGAAAAGGATGGAAAGTGTTCTCTTAATTCAGGAGTTTGATTGGGTGGAAAATGGAAAGAAGAGGAAAATTACCATGGCTCTGGGAATGAGTGAGAGTGGAAGTTAGGGAGATAAGGCAGGCCTGGTTTTGGGCCCTGACAACCATTGGTTTTGGGGTGTGAGCATGGGGTGGGCGGAGTTGAATGTGTTCCAAAGTTGAGACAAAAGAAGAAAAATAACTAGCACCGATGTGAGAAGTTTCCTCATCCGAACAGACATGATAAAGATGGAGGAATTTGGAGAATTAAACAGTGCTTTCACAGGAAGAAGGGTGTGAATAAGGGTCAATTAAGATGGTTGTGGAAGACAGTGGCCTTAGAACACATCATTTGTTGATGATGTGTTCCCCAAAAATGGAGATAGAGAAGTCAAGGAAGAGAAGGGAAAGTTGAACATGGACGATGTAAAGATGACAGATCAGTAGAAATTAACAGCAAATTTGATGAAATTTTCCATTTCATGGTGAGGATAGGAAGCAGCACAGAAATAAGAACATCAATGTGACTGAAAAAGCAGTGAGAAAGGGGTCCATATTGGACTGGAACAAGGAATGTTTCGCACATTTCTCAAAATAAGGTATTGATAAGACTCATGTAATTCTCCATAGCAACAATTTTATTTGGAAGAAGTGAGTGGAGATCCAGGAAAATGCGTTTCAGTCGGGTAGGTGAAGGTGGTATGAGATGAACACTGTTTGGGCTTTCTATTTTAAGAACTGTCTTTCTCAACTATTTCTCTCAATTTTATTCTAAATGAATTAATGAAGCATCTAATGAAGTTATGTTTATATTTTCAGGATTTCTTTGTAACACTAAATGCTATAGTTGATGAATCTACCACATCAGCCTGGAAAACAGCGAAAACACAAATCTCTGGCTCTCAATTACTAAAGTCTGTGGAATCATTTGCCAAGTTAATGTCTCCGAATGAAAGCACCTTCAATATCATAAAACCAAATATTCAAATGAAGGGAATTAAGGTTCAGTCCAATTCTAACCAGGATTATGTGGTGGATTTCCGTGGCTTAAAAGTCAGAAATATATCACTAAACAGCACTGTGACCATTGATCAAGAGGCCTTGGCAACACTTCCTGATAACTCCCTTATTATAAGCATTGCATCTGCAACATTAATTGACATCCTTGACCAATCAAGCAACATGGAAGATTCAACAGTGAATGGCCTTATTGTGACAACAGCTGCAGAAAGCAGTTCAGTTCCTATTCAGATTAATTTCATGCCACTGAACAACACACTTGATTATACTAGTTCTCAGTGTGTTTTTTGGAAATATAATCTTAACGGTACAGGAGGATGGGATTCTATGGGATGCCGATATGAAATAAATGGGAGAAATATTGTCTGCAAGTGCATCCACCTGACATCCTTCTCTTTACTGATGTCTCGCTTTGTTGTGAAAAAGCATGAGTTGACGTTAATAACTAATATTACGGTTGGGATATCTGTAGGGTGTTTGGTAATCAGCTTTATTCTCGAAGCAATTGTATGGAAACATGTGACCAAAAATAGGACCTCACTAGCCCGTCATATAATAATGCTGAATATTATTCTATTTCTACTGACTGCTAATATATCATTTATTGCAGCTGAATATCTGGAGCCAGGTACAAAAGTCTGCATGGTGATTGTTTTCTTCATACATTTTTTGTATCTCGCCTTGTTTTTCTGGATGTCCATTCTAGGCCTACTGCTCCTTTATCATTTGATTTTTCTTTTCAAAAACATCAGTAAAGCAGCTATGGTGATTATCTCAGTGACCCTGGGCTACCTGTGTCCATTGATAATTTCTGTTAGTATTTTCTCAATTGGCTACTTCAGAAAACATTACCTAAAACAAGGTAAATGCTGGATGAACACAGAGGAGCTCTACATTGTACTTTCTTTCAATGTTCCACAACTGGCCATTGTTACAATCAACATCTTCATTACAATTGTGGCCATATTTAAGATGCTGCGACCAACCATCGGGGAGAAACAGAACAGTCATGCAAGTATCAAAAATATGGTCAAACAAATCGCAAGAGGCACTGCTATCCTAACCACAATCCTAGGACTCTGTTGGGCACTTGGGTTTGCATTTCTGAAGACAAATGAATCTATTGCCATCCATTATGCATTTAATATTCTCAATGGACTCCAGGTATGTACTATATAATACCTGTAATTTTTGTTTTATTTTGATAGTTGGTTTTATGGATGTTACACATGTTTAGTATTTACATGTTGTAAAGGTGAAATATGTAATAAGGCTGGGGCAACACTTCAACAAGAGCAAGTCAACAGCGGTGTAAGATCATAAGAATTAGGCACAGGAGTAGGCAATTTGGCACCCCAAACCATGAGATTGTGGCTGATCTTCTCGTGAACTCGGTTCCTCTTACCCGCCTGCTCACCATAGCCCTTAATTCCTTTACAGTTCAAAAATCTATTTATCTTTGTCTTAAAAACATTCAACAAGGCAACCTCACCTGCTTCACTGGGCAAGGAATTCCACAGATTCACAACCCTTTGGGTAAATAAGTTTTTCCTCAACTCAGTCCTATACCAGCTTCCTCTTATTTTGAGGCCATGCCCCCAACTTCTAGCCCCCTTCAATAGAAACAATCTCTCTGCTTCTACCTTACCTATTCCCTTCATAATTTTGTATGTTTCTGTAAGTTAGAACATAGAACAGTACAGCACAGTACAGGTCCTTTATTCTTCTAAATTCCAATGAATATAGCCCAGTCTACTCAGTGCCTCCTCATAAGCCAACCCTCTCAACTTTGGAATCAACCTACTGAATCTCCACTGCACCCCCTCCAGTGCCAATATATCCTTTCTCACATAAGGAGACCAAAATTGAGCACAGTACTCCAGCTGTGGTCTCATCAGCATCTATACAGCTGCAACGTAATTTAGTTGTTTTTAAATTCCATCGCTCTAGCAATGAAGGGCAAAATTCCATTTGACTTTGTAATTACCTGCTGCACTTGCAAACTAACTTTTGTGATTCATGCACAAGGACACCCAAGTCCCTCTGCACAGCAACATGCTGCAAGTTTTACCATTTAAATAATAGTCCATTTTGCTTTTATCCCAGCAGGTTCTTAATTACCTGCTGCATTTGCAAACTAACTTTTTTTGATTCATGCACAAGGGCACCCAGGTCCCTCTTCACAGCAACATGCTGCAAATTTTACCATTTAAATTATAGTCCATTTTGCTGTTATCCCTGACAAAGCTGATGACCTCACATTTACCAATATTGTATTCCATCTGCCTTACCCTCACCCACTCATTAAAACTATCTATATTCCTCTGCAAACTTTCAATGTCCTCTGCACACATAGCTCTACAAAAAATTAAGCAAAGACCCATTATTAGAGTCTAGTTTTGCAGTTTTTACATAGTTAAGCTTGCACATGTCCATGATTTAAGGATGTACCAACACTGAACATTGGATCTGTCATGCATAGATCAGTGCTCTGTTGGGCCATAGCTGGAAAGAACAAGGGCAAATATCCATCATTCAGTAATGGAATCCTTATGGTTGTTCTTTTTTTTGTTTAGGGTTGGGGGGGAGTGGTGGGGGTTGGGTGGGTCATTGATGCTGTAATGAATGTGGCAGATCAAACTCTGATTAAGAAGTAGAAGAACAGATCAAGATGATGATGATGTGAACCTAGGAGCAAATGTTGAAAAAGCTCAATAATGAGATAAATAAATTTTGAATTGCATACATGCTGCCCCTCAACCTATATATATAGCACACAGGATTAGTGCCTCCCAGCTCTAGGATGAGAATAGGGATAGAATCTTTTTGAGGCATCAGGAGCATATGGACAAGTAAAAAAGCTATAATCAAGGGAGGTTGTAAACAATGGAAGTGCGGGGGAAATATAATAGGATAAAAGAGGAACCAAATTTATCATCCCAAAATTGAAAAGTTTGTGAAAATGTATTATTCATATCAGAGTAAAATGCACAAACAATTTATCGCTGAACATGATTTGTGCAATTAGTTAGAAACAAAACAGAAAATAGAACCATGAGTAGGCCACTTGGCACTTCGAACCTACTCTACCATTGATTATGATCATAGCTGATCATCAAATTCAATACACTGATCCTGCCTCTTCCCACCCCACCCCCTGCCAAATCCCTTAATCTCTTTATCCCTTTATCCCTCTAGCCCAAGCAGCTATATGTAATTCCTTCTTGAAATTAAAAAAAACATTTTTAGCTTAACTACTTTCTGTGATAATGACACCACCTTCTGAGCAAAGAAATTTTTCCTTCACTAAAAGATTTACCCGTTATTCTCAAATTATAACCCCTTGTCCTGGACTCTCCCACCATTGGAAACATTCATTCTGAATTCACCTTGTCTAACGCTGTTAGAATTTTATAAGTTTCTATGAATCTCATTTTTTGACACTCGAATGAATATAATCCTAACTGACTTAATCTCTCCTCATTTGACAGTCCTACCATCCCAGGAATCAACCTGGTAAGCCTTCGCTGCACTCCCTCTATCACAAGAACATCTTTCCTTAGATAAGAATATCAAAACTGCACACAATACTCCAAGTGTGACTTTACCAATGCCCTACACAATTGAAGTTAAACATCTCTATTCTGATACTCAAGTCTTAATATTTGAAAATACTCAAATAGTCAAGAAGTCAGCTTATTGATTTATTAATAGTTTTTTTTCTTTTTTTTCAGGGGCTCTTCATCTTGGTTTTTGGTGTAATTTCTGACAGTAAGGTAAGTTGCAATCACTAGTTTCCCCCAGCTTCATCTGCTTTTCGCATCACTTAAATGTTTTTTGTTCTGATTATTCCATTAGGTACGAGAGGCTTTAATAAAGAGGTTTTCATGGTCGTCAGAACATTCACAAAAGTCGGTAAGTTTGTTTTCAGTTTCTGTCAGAATGTAGCTCTTCACATTCTAATTTTAGTACCATATAACTGAGATAGAAGACAACCTGTCCTCTTAAATTCCACATACCTCAGAGAACATACTCAATCAGATAAACATGATTGCTGGAAAGATTAAGTATAATGGTGGATCACCAAACTTTTCATCATAATGTTTGATAATTGAGGTTTATTGATGTATTTGCTTTCTGTCCTCTCTCACTTCCCATCAGCTGTTGATCTGCCATACTATAGTGAAATGCATAGTAACTCTTGCCCCCAACTTGAGTCAGGACCCCATTAGTAATTCTAAATCGCTTCTTTGGGACCTTGGTTGCTATCTAACATATCGTCAGATTATATCTGGAATACTGAGAACAAATCAGGACACTGCACCTCAGGAAGGATACATTGATCTTGGAGCAATTGAGGAATTACAGTGTAGGTTTGGACAACATGGGCACAATCTTATTGACTGCTGCAGGCTGAGGATGGAGAACTTGGCACTCAGACAAATCTCCATTCATTACACTGGGACCAGAAAATCCATTGGCGTGCACGGCCAGAAAAGTCCCTCTATGGTTTAAATTACAAGGTGAGATTACACAAACTAAGATTGTATTCCACGAAATTTAGAAAGTTAAGGGACAATTTGATGAAACTACTCACATTGTTAAGGGAACTGGTAAGATGGATAGAAAGAAGCTACTCCTGCAGGTTGATGTAAAGAAAAAGAGCAAACACTGGAAATCCTTAGATGGGATGCTGAGAGCAGCAAGGTTAATGTTCCAAGTCCAATATGATCTTTCTTTGGAAGAAAAGCTACTGAGTTTTTCTAACACTATCCATTTTTATTTCAGATCTCCAGCATCCACTGTATTTTGCTTTTATCCTACTGATTGGAAAAGCTAGGACTAGGTGGCACAGTTCATAAATTAGAGGCAAACCTTTCACAAGTGATGGTTGGACTTTCCCTGATTGGAGATGGTTATTGGCTGTCACTTGTGTATTTTAAATACTATTTGTCACATATGAGTCCAGGCCTGAATAATGTCCAATCAATATCTATCCTTATGCCTTCATCTAACATGTTGAGTTTAGTTATTTCCAATTAAGAAAAGAAAATCTTGCATTGATACGGCCCCTTTTATGACCTTAGAATGCCTAAACATCTTGTAGCCAATGAGGTACTTTAAAATACAGTTGCAGTTGTAGGGATATATCTTAGACAGAATGTGATTCATTTTGAGCAAACTGAATAACAAGGTGCCGTTTAGAAAGGTTCATAACTTTGAATTATTCTGGTATATTTTGAAAAATAAGAAAAATAATTTTAAAATACTATAGATGAATGAATAAACAGTTTCATTTGATGACAGTCAATTTTGTTTATTTTTTAGAAGCTACTGCTCAGTTCCACTTCAAATTCGTAGTGAACATCTGATTATGGGATATTTGCCAATAGAAGGTCTGTACAATAACAACATAAGCATTTTGAGTCTATATATCAGGTGACGGTTGGATAAAAACTGGGGGCAAGAAGAAAATTGGTGATTTACTGCTGGAGAACTGCCCATTATGATTTTCAGATGAACTGTTAAGTGTTCTTGCCACAAACAGTGAAGACCCTAACTCAAGGCCCTACAGACAGGAGGTACAGATATATCCATCCATGAATATATTCCAGTCAGTGCAAACATCATTGCGTTAGCAAAACTAATGGGTGGTAAAGCTCTTGACTGAAATTTGGGCTGTTATTACCATCCTTCTCCATGTGAGACCTAAGAGAACTAGGAACAGGATTAGGCCATAAATCCCTAAGCCTGCTCCATTATTCAATAAGATCATGGCTGAACTCTCATATCTACTTGAATTTCCTGCTCTTTCCCCATATTTTCAGTTAAAAATTGGAACAGCATTGAACTGATTGTGAAATCAAGTAAACTTAGTCCCATTCCCAGACTTCAGAATTGTGGATCTTACAAAGTAAATTAGGTATCCAACCATGCACCATGATACCTGACTCTTAATTGTTCTCTGATTCTTTTTTTTTGTCCTATTCTGGTCTTATAGGATCCGGGAATGTTACTCAGCATTGATGCTGAATCATGTTACTTCACAGGACATGCAACTTATGTATGCAATATTGGCATTATATCTTATAATTGGCAGTGTGAATCAATTATAATGATGGCACACTGAATTCCAATGCACTGTGCTACTAGACTTGAATAGCTTCCAAATATGGGAATGGAGAGGGCAGTGCAATCATGTGAAAAGTACAAATTTACTACATCTTGAGGCAGCACATCAATTGCAAGGATATTGTCAATGTACCTTCACTGCTTCCACAGTTTTCAAAGCAGATTGGACAATTCCATGGTCTGCCAATAAAGGCTACATTGATATGTTGTTTAATCCCTCATGTGAAAATCTTGCCTAATTGTTCAAATATCTAACAATGAATTTTTTGAAACATCACAATCCAGCCAATGTCTGAATATGGGGGCAAATTGAGAAAAATTGACCTTTTCATTTATTTTGTTTGCAGATTATTTTTTACAGGTATTTTATTATGCAATTACAAATGTACCGATCAATAAGGGCAAAACAGATGAGCCAAGGCGAGACTATGACAGTGACTACACTTCAAAAGTATTTCATTGGCTGTGAAGTGCTCTGGGACAAACAGAGGTTGTGAAAGATAATAGAATATTTTGTATCACCCAAAGTGGTGACTATTTGCTGAGTTTCTACTTTTAAAAATCCTATGTACATTCTTGGTAATGATTAGCAACAGCCTCTGTCGGAGATATTTTCATAAATGATTACTTTAGATTTGTGTTTTCCTTGTTCCTTTTTTGGATTTTAGTTTTAATGATTATGTTGGATATATTTTACTAAAACCAATTTCTTGATGGTGATTTTACGGATTAGCAATTGTTGTAACAATGGCATAGAATATACAATGAATACATCAACTCAGATTTTGAAGCGTTTCGTTTCTGATTTTTCCTTTTGTGCTCTATTCGAAAATGCATCTTAGAAATAGTATGTACTTTTAGGAAATTGTATTGGTTTTAGAGTTGAATATTGTATGTTCAATAATGCAAGATAGAAGTGAAATGTTTAAATTATTTCCACTGTGACTTTTATAAGATATTTATATACTATTTCAAGTATAAGATGAATTTAGCCAGGTTAATAAACAGGAATTGCACCTGGCTAAATGTACTGATGTTAAAATATTGTGTCATTTTGCTTAAGAGACTATACTCAGCATTATATTATGAAGATTAACATCTATTCCATATCACTGTATTCTAATATACCTGCGATTATTGTATTCTGTTGATGGTGGTTGTAATGTTAACATATTTTAAGGTCACTGAAAGCTGCATCAATTTTAATTAAAACAGGAATATAGATGGAAGGCAAACAAGTACAGCTGGATTTATTATGTTGTAGAAATTGGCTCACATTTTACAAAGCATTCCAAAGAAGGGAGCAGAGACTCCCTTTGCAGTTGTAGGAATGTATCTTAAACAGAATGTGATTCATTTTGAGCAAACTGAATAACAAGGTGCTGTTTAAAAAGGCTCAGTGCCTTTCTTGATCTTGAGACTGGGGCTTGGATTTTTATGTTGGGTTTATAAAATGCAAGTCAAGCTGTTTATCAACTTTGGAAAGCCGATTCAGTCACCTCTTCCCATATTCCTCATATCTTTATCTCCTGGAGACATGAATGGGCAAGGTTCAGGTTTCCTGACTCCTGAGGCTCGGTCAGAGGACTGTGGCTCCTGAAGCAGGCTGGATTGGAGGCCCATTGTTGGAATATTAGCCCCTATTTCCACATCACTTTAATGTACCCTATCTCTCATTTATCATCCACCTCATCCCTCCCTCCCTCATCAAGCATCCACAATGCACAATCTCAAAAGCCAACTTCCTGCCATGTCAATAATACATTGGGTGGAATTTTCCCTGTTTTTCATGGCCCGCCCCTCATCCACTATGATTTCTATGGTGAGTGGATGGGAAAATTTGCCCCATTGTCTCTGAGAGATACGGGTTTCTAGGGTTCAGGTTTACACTTTCCTTAGGCAGGCTTGAAGTAGTGTCAGAGAAATATATGTGCTGAAGTGGCCTTACATCTCCTTAGATCCACATCGTGAGTTACATCTCTGGGACATAAGTCAAAATTTCACATTTCTCTTAACTCTCTTACTCTCACCTCTCATGAAGATAAGTGTTTCTGAAGCATGTAATACTCAGTCAAGCATTCATAATGGGCTCAGCTGTCAAAACCCTTGCAACTGCAGGCACTGGAACTTATTGAAACTGGAAAAACAGATAACAAGATTGTTTTTATAAGCTATGAGATGGCATGTTGATCAAAGAAGTCCATAGGCATGTGATCAGCTGCTAATCATTTTTCTGTTCAAATTTAAAGTAGTTTGGGCATTTAAATCACTTCAGATTTTTAGACTTGTGTTTTGAAAACATAACAGCATTTTTCCAAATGGGAAACGCACACACTTTTACAGTGCTGATCAATTTACTGTTCAGGGCAGAGCCTGTGATCAACCATTGCAGTAAAAACACTTCTAACTTATATTCAACATCTAATTATAGCATCTGAAGTTGTGAAAACATTTAACACTTAGCAATTCCTGAACTCTCAAGCAAAGAGATTTTGGAAGCCTTCCAAAAATCAGTCAGACCCAAAGAAAGTAAAGCTTTCTTTAAAGATTATTTATTATTGTCACAAGGAGGCTTATAGTAACACTGCAGTGAAGTTACTGCAAAAATTGCCTCATTGTTATACTCTAGCTCCTGTTCGGGAGAATGTAGCATGGCCAATGCACCTAACCAGCACATCTTTTAGACTGTGGGAGGAAACTGGAGCACCTAGAAGAAATCCACACAGATACAGGGAGAATATGTAAACTCACACAGACCTAAGTAACCCAAGCCAGGAATCGAATCTGGGTCCCCCACATTACTGTGAGGCAGCAGTGCTTATCACTGTGCCACTGTGGTGCCTACATGGATAAACGGGGAGAAAGAAAAATCCCCCAGGCTTGTCAATGATAGACTTGATGTTAGAGGAGATGTGCATAGAATCTTGTCCCAACCTAAACCCAAACTGCCGATGGAAAGAATGCCAGGACACATTTTTATATAGGAATTTTAATTTTGCTCAGAAAATAAAACAACTTAAATTTTTTTGGGGAGAATCCCATCCTAAGTGTCAAATTTGCATAAAAACTGAAGTAAAGTTAGTGGATTTTATGAACTGGATTTTCAAAATGAATCTCCCACACTCTGTGCACTGCAGAGTGCTCTGTCGTGAATCACACTAAAAGTCAGTGGACGGAGACTATTCCCACTGGAGAGACCACAGCATAGCACTGAGCAAGCAACTACACATACGGCAATCTGTCAGCGCTGAGATTAGCCCAGCCCAGTATAGGCCCTGCCCCCTTCTGGAGCTGTCCCCTTGGCACTGTCCCTGGTGGGCAGTGCCAAGATGCTCCCTGGCATTGCCAATTTCTCATTGGCAGTGCCAGGGGTTCAGGCTGGTAATGTGAGTGAAGGGACCTCTTGAGGGTGGCACTATTTTGGCATTAGCTTTCACTCACAACTCACCATCCCAGATATTGATACATTGGTGGGTCAGTTAGCATTGAGGCTTCCGGGTCACTGTCTGGTGAGCACGACACATCTGATTATGGACGTTGGGTGGAGGAGGGAATGTCGGAGGCCTCTGGCACCGGGTGCCTGCTGGAGGCAAGGACTCAGCTGGCGCCAGGCTACATGCTGAGACTCTGAGATCACTTCTCCCTCAGCTGCTGGAGATGCAGCAACAGGGCTAGGAAATGAAGGAAGGGCTGACGGCCACACTAGGCTGACAGCAAAGCTATTGGGAGAGTCCCTAAGCTTTCAGGGGGACTAGCTATTGCTGGCCTTGTGTGCTTCTCAGGCCAACACTGGAAGGGTAGTGTCTACAGTGGAAAGCCTGGGGCAAGAATCCTCACCATGAGTGGCTCCAAGTGATGGCAGAGTCACAGCAGGCCACAGCTGAAGGACTGAACAGAGTTCTTGAGGTTCTGCAGCCCATGGCTGAGAGGCTCAAGAGCTTGCAGGAGACCAGCGGGACAGAGCTGAGACACAGTGGGCTATGGTAGCAGCTCTTGAGAAAGGGGCCCAGTCTCAAGGCCACAGCTGAGGGCTTGCAGAGTGTGGCCCAATCTCAGAGGGCACTTGCTGTGATTATTGTCAGATGACTCCAGACTCAAGTGGCTATTGCAGAGGGCTCGAGCACCTCCGATGTATATTTTGGGAGTCACTGAGACATAGTGATAGGCCACATACGGTTGCACTGAGGTGGCATGGTTGAAGGGCTGCACTCATTAGAAAGATATTTAAGCACCTTAACATTCTCTGTTCACGAGTTTTTATGTTAGAATGTCTTATTTAAACACCTTTATTGTGTTAGAAATCTCTTGGGCAACAGCAATCTAAAGGAGATCAGTTGATTCTTTACACAAACCTTGCCGGATACCATGCATCCAATGCAAGGTCGTTAGTTACTTCTGCACAAGGAGAACTCTCCAAAGCCAACACGGGATGGTTGGAGCAGCCCTGAGGTTGCAGAGAAACAGCTCAGCAGCTACAGTCAATTACAGCAAATCAAGAACAAGAGATTTTTCACAGCTTTCACTGACATACATATTTGCCAATTACACCCCGGCCTTTCACCTTTTCTCATTCGATAAAAAATTGTTTTCTGCTAATTCTTCATTTACATAGCATATCCTCATATTTTGCCTTTGGTATTTGTTACTGGAAAAGATCTGGTCTTGTTCATCCTCTGGATGGAGGCTGATAAAGGAAACTGTTATGGGACCTGTGAAAAATATAGCAGAGACTGACTCCTTTTGCAGGTCAGTAGCCTGATAAACATTTTGTCCTACTGTACAGAGAAAGTATGAAATGTTTAATTCGAACACTTTAACTTCCACACAATTTAACTTCCAAATTATGAAACTCAAGCTGAACATTTTAACTTCCACAATCGTAAATAAATGTTTTTTCACCACTCATCTGTGATTAATTTGTTTCAATTATGACTCCTCTTCCATTAATGGTTGCCGAAGGGATGCTTCATTTTGATGTCAGTTAGGGAGACTCCTCAATGCTGCATTACTGAGAAAAGGAAGGCATTAGTTCCCCAGACAGCACAAGTGATTCCATCCCCCACCCCAACTGCCCCAGGGCCCTGTAAGGGGGTTTCTGATCTCTCATCTATTACACAGATGGGCCCAGGTGCCAACATGTATGCAGTGCTCAGGTAGGAGACAGACTAGTTTGCTCCAGGGCATCATCATAATGATACTTAGCTCTCATCATTACCCTTTTCGCTTGCCAAAAAACTCATTAACAGAGAGTACCCAAGCACCCACTCTGCTGTGACAATATACAGCAAATAGAAAGAATTTGCGGGGGGAGGAATGGAACACACAGCAACAAACTCCTAGTGATTGAAGTGCCTTGTGATCAAGGCCTCCCTTCATAGAATCATGGAACTCTACTGTGCAGAAAGAGGCCCTTCGGCCCATTGAGTCTGCACCGACCACAATCCCACCCAGGCCCTACTCCCACATCCCTATATATTATACTGGCTAATCAATCTCTCTAACCTATGCATCTCAGGCACTAAAGGGCAATTTCTTAGCATGGCCAATCAACCTAACCTGCACATCTTTGGACTTTGGGAGGAAACCAGATCACCCAGAGGAAACCCACACAGACACAAGGAGAATGTTCAAACTCCCCACAGACTGTGAATCGATCTGGGAATCGAACCCAGGTCCCTGGAGTTATGAAGCGGCATGCTAACCACTGCGTTACCTTTGCCACCCTCACATACTTCATTTGGGCTGCCAGCCTTTCAGCGCCTTTTAATGTTTCTTGGCATGCTCTTCCTCATTTCCCTCTTCCTCCTCCTCCTGCTGGTCATCCACCTCAGCAAAGCTCCATGTTCTCCTCTTCCTCCAAGAAGTCACCTCTCTGTCAAGCCATACTGTGCAAGGCACAGCACATGACCACTATGCGAGAGGAGATCAGGGGGATGTATTGGAGGGCCCTGCCAGATACTTCTAGGCACTGGAATCACATTTCGAGGAGCCTAATGCACCTCTCTACTGTCACACGGTTGGCTACATGGGCCTCTTCATGGCGAGTCTCCACCTCAGGTCCCCGCACAGGCATCATCAGCCATGTCCAAAGCAGGTAACCCATATCACCCAGGAGCCACCCACACAGCCTGCATTCCTCCTCAAATGCCTCCAGGATGTCCAAGCTCCTGACAATGAAGCTGTTAAGCATACTGCCTGGATGTCTGGCGCGGACGTGTATGATAGTTGTATTATGGTCACACACTAGCTAAACATTCAAGGAGTGGAACCCCTTCTTATTTACAGATCTTCAAGGATTCTGTAGGGTATTCTTGAGAGTGTAGTGTATGCAGTCGATTGCCCTTGCAATCCCCACAATGGCTGCGAACCCTGTAAGCCCGAGCTTCCTGCTGCGCCTGGTCCAGGTTGAAGGTGAAGAACTGACCAGTCGGGGTATACAGGACTTCAGTGAGCTCCCTCACAGAGGTGTCCATGGCAGATGGGAAATGCCACCGACATCTCCATTCAGGGTCATGAAAGAACCAGTCGTGTAGAAGCTTAGAGTGGCCGTCAATTTGACAGCCACCAACAATGGGTGCCCCTCTCTCCCACCCCCCACCTCAAGGTGCCAGGTCCTGCAATAGGTTACACAGATGTCACACAGTCTCCTGTCGGAGTCAGAGATGCTGGCTGCACATGGTGTCCAACATCTAATATTCCAAATTGAGGCAAGGCCAACTTTGACGGTATCTGGCAGGAACTTTCAAAAGTTAATAAGGGGAGTCTGTGAGAAGGAAAAGTGACATCTAGTAAGTTGCATGCTTTCAAAAGTCTGTTAACCAGGGTTCAGGGTAAACACATTCCTCTTAGAATAAAGGGCAAGGCTGGCAGAAGTCGGGAACTTTGATGACTCAGGATATTGAGGCTCTAGTCAAGAAGAAGAGGCACATGACATATATAGGCAGCTGGGATCAAGTGAATCTCTTGAAGAATATAACAGGTGTCGGAGTACAGTTAAGAGAGAAATAAAGAAGGCAAAAAGGGGAAACAAAATTGTTTTGGCAGATGAGGAAAAGGAGAATCCAAAGAGCTCCTACATATATATAAAGGGCAAAAGAAACAAAAGAGAGAGTAGAGCTTCTAAGGATCAACAAGGTAATTTAATGTGCGGATCCACAAGAAATGGGTGAGATCCTAAAAGAACATTTCTCATAAGTATTTACTGTTGAGAAAAGCATAGATGTTGAGGAACTTGAGGAATTAAATATTGAGGAGCACACATATTATAGAGAAGGAGGTACTGAAAGTCTTAAAGTACTTCAAAGTAGATAAATCTGCAGGACCTGATAAGGTATGTCCCAGGACGTTGTGGGAGGCTAGGTAGGAAGTTGCGGAATAGCCGAGATGTTTGAATCATCGATAAGTCAGGTGAGGTTTGTGAAAATTGGAGAATGGCAAATGTTGTGCCTTTGTTTAAAAAGGGCTGCAGGGAAAAGCCTGGGAACTAGAGGCTAGTGAGCCTTATATCTGTGGTGGGTAAGTTGTTAGAAGGTATTTTGAGAGACAGGATCTACAGGCACTTAGAGATGCAAGGACTGATTAGGGACATTCAACATGGTTTTGTGAGTGGAAAATCATATCTCACAAATTTGATTAGGTTTTTTGAAGGGGTAACGAGGAAGGTAGATGATGGTAGTGCAGTTGATGTTGTCTATTTGGACTTTAGCAAGGCCTTTGACAAGGTGCCACATGGTATGTTGTTGCATAAAGTTAAATTTCACGGGATCCAAGGTGAGGTATCTAAATGGATACAAAATTGACTTCTTGACAGAAGCCAGAAGGTGTTCGTAGAGAGTTGTTTTTGAAACTGGAGGCCTGTGACCAGCAATAGACATGAGGTAGAGATGCTGGCGTTGGACTGGGATAAAAATAGTATGAAGTCTCACAACAACAGATTTAAGTCCTTCCAGTTTATTTGATAGTAATCCCACAAGCTTTTGGAAACACTTTTCCTTCATCAGATGTGTAGCAGGTTCTGATCAGAGAAGGGCATATAAAGGCACACACAGTTTAAGAATACTGATTAGAATGCAAGTCCTTATAGCTAACCTTCTATTCAAATCTTAAAGATGCAGACAATGTGAGTGGAGAGAGCGTTAAGCACAGGTTAAAGAGATGTGTATTGTCTCCAGGCAAGACAATAAGTGAGATTTTACAAGCCCAGGCAAGTCATGGGGGTTACAATAGTGTGACATGAACCCCAGATCCCGGTTGAGGCCATCCTCAAGTGTGCGGAACTTGGCTATCAGTTTCTGCTCAGCAACTCTGCGCTGTCATGAAGGCCTCCTTGGAGAATGTTTACCCGAAGATCAGAGGCCGAATGCCTGTGACCGCTGTTCACCAACAGGAAGAGAACAGTCTTGTCTGGTGATTGTCAAGTGATATTCATTCATCCATTGTTGTAGCATCTGCATGGTCTTCCCGATGTACCATGCTTCGGACATCCTTTCCTGCAGCATATTAGGTAGACAACATTGGCCAAGTTGCAAAAGTATGTACTGTGTACCTGGTGGATGCTGTTGTCTCATGAGATGATGTCATCCATGTCAATGATCCGGCATGTCTTGCAGAGTTACTGTGGCAGGATTTTGTGGTGTTTTGGTCACTGTTTTCCTGAAGGCTGGGTAGTTTGCTGCGAACAACAGTCTGTTTGAAGTCGTGCGGTTGTTTGAAGGCAAGAAGTGGGGGTGTGGGGATGTCCCTGGCAAGATATTCGTCTTCATCAATGATGTGTTAAAAACTCCAGAGAAGATGTTGTGGCTTCTCCACTCCAGGGAAGTACTGGACGACGAAGGGTATTCTGTCCACCTTGTCCCATGTTTGTCTACTGAGGAGGTCAGTGTGGTTTTCACTGTGGCATGTTGGAACTGTCAATCGATGAGTTGAGCGCCATATCCTGTTCTTATAGGGCATCTTTCAGCATCTGAAAGTGGCTGTTCGCAATCCTTCTCATCTGAACAGATCCTGTGTATATGAAGGGCTCTGGGTCATCTCCCTCTGGTACAGGAAGTGGTTAGGCCTGGGCCTCCTGTGCCCGCAATTCTTCCTCCTGCTCCTCCTTCTCAGCTCCAGCAGCAACCAAAAAAACCAGATAGATCTATTGGTTGCGTAGAAAAAGCACTATTGTCATCCTGAAGGGATATTGGGTATTGGGGTGGGGTGGGGGAGGGAGGAGACTGAGAGAAACACATGTAGAGGTTAAGAAATACTGCTTGTTCTTTGCACATCAACAGTTGTTGTCCATACCCCCAATTCTCAGCCAATGCTCTCCAGAATCACAGCTCCTTGCCAAGTCGAGAGGCTGCAGCGGTGCAATTTGCAAGGACTTTGTGCACATCCTTCAGCTGGAAGTCAGCACTAGGACCCAGCAGCACCGCAAGACCTGAGATCTGTGCTGAGACCTGGGTCTGTGCTGCAAGTCAGAATCAGAGTCTCTGCTCAGCAACAGCCCCCCACCTCCCACATCCTCACAGAGGCTCTACTGACCCAAGACAGAAAATAGTCGCAACAAAAAGACATCCGTGAATAGCAGAGACCTATCAGATACTATGCACTTATCTCCTCACTAACCCTCACTGATGGGGCGCCCAAATCGAACTTTTATTGAGCATGTCTGTTTTGCACCGATTTCAGTTTAGTGAATGTGGTGGTAAAGTTGGGCATCCAGTCCATTAATTCAATTTAAATACATTCAAATGCATTTAAATTGCCATTGTGCCCATTTCAGACATGGTTCTGATTGCATCCATTTTAGGTGCTTGATAAAGGGGGAATGGGCACAGTGGCAGTTGCAGATCGCACTACTTGCCTCGTGCCTAACTTCACCAAGTTTTCAATCCATAAAATGGGTGCAACTTGATGGTAAAATCAAGGCCATAAAATTTACCACCTTACGCTTCGTTAAGATTCCTTTCAATTTCATCCTTACGTTTGCTCCTTTATCCGTTAGTAATAGTCCTGTACTCTAATTATTGATGCAACTATCGCTGTTTCAACATTATTCCAATTTATTCCCATCGGATTAATCTTTTTGTAAGATCGACTGCTTCAAGTTAGAAAATAACATTTTAACAACCCATTGCCGTTGTTGGGACCACAAGCAGTCCACTAGAAGTAGGGAGATAAATATCAGAATTAAAGATGAATCAGGGGATTCTGATCATCTCAGATAGGAGACCCTAGCAAGGATGGATGGAAGGAGAGCGGTTGGAGGGATTGGGGGTTAAATGTCAGGTTTCAGGGATGGCAAAGGAGGCATAATGGGGTGGTACCATCTTGGGCAGGGGAGTTCTCCCAATGGGCATGTGGTCTCCACAGAGGAGATATCCCACCATCTTTCCGGTCTTTAACCCTTACAGTGAAATCTTACAGGCTATCTGCCTTCCGCAGCCACGTATATTACAGCAGCAGAGGCAGAATGGGATCCTAAAGTGGCCATTAATTGCCTACTTAAGGGTCTCCATAGGCCTAAAGGTGGGCAGCCTGAAGCCATACTACTCTGACCAGCCCCTGTAATATGAGGGAACAGATTGGGGGTTGGGTGGGAAGGTGGTGAGCTGGCAAATGTTTTAAAAATAACCCTGTCACTCCTCTGTTTCTCACATTTTAAATTTCATTTGTTAAGGAGATAAGTTGTTTTTCCCCATAATTCATAAAATTCCCAGATGGCCCATTCCTCTCCCTTCCAGAATCTACAGGGTAAAATCACTTGCATGAAGAAGGGAAAAGATTAACTAACAACATACTTTGTGCATTGCCCACTCCAGGAAATTCTGGGCCAACATTTGTAAGTTTAAATTCAAAATGCAAATGTGTTAACTGTTCCATATTTGTCAACAGATTATTAGATAACACGAGCACAAAGCCCGACTGTTTACCTAGATTAGTATAGCAACTATAACTGAGCGCGCACCACTGTAGAAAACAGAGAGCTGCTCAAAATCTTTTACCATTGAATGAAGAATCATAGCTACCTTATCTCTTTCAACTGAACAAAAAAGACCAAAGGGATCTGAAGATTTTGTAAAAAATGTGAGTATGCGCTGTTATTTTTAAACAGTTGGACAAAATAATTTTCTGTTTAATGTTTCTCAGAAATTAATACATAAAATGAAATGTATGTCAGGATTTTACTGCCACTCCTGCACCAGGTGAAGTTCACAGAACGGAATTCTTTATTGGCCTCAGGTGTGATTTTACAAGCCTCACCCAAGCAAGATTGTAAAATACTGGCCATAATGTCTCCACAATTTTGTGGCAAAGGTTCATTATCAAATTGATTTCTATGGTAAAACTACAAAGAGAGAAAATGCTGGAAAATCTCAACAGGTCTTGACAGCATCTGTGGAGAGAGAACAGAGGCACAGTGGCAAAAGTTTTCTCTTCCTTTGAGGTGCGTTTCAAAGCGACAGAAGATACACTGCTCACTGTGATGGGATCTTATGGTCCTGTCATTGTTAGCAGGTTTCCTGTTAAACATTCACTTCACTATTCAGAAATCCATGATGGGTTTGCAACATTTGTAAAGGTCCTGCTGGCATAAATGACAGTAAAGTTTTTTTGTGAACGTTTCAATTCTGGATGACTCTTCGTCAGCATGTACTTCTGAGGCTTCGGATCAAATTTTCTTACAAGGTCCTCAATCCCAAAGCCCTGCCATTGCACACGCTATGCTGTGTTTTATTGTTTCTGAAATGGCTGTGACTTCTAATTTTAAATAGATCTCCTTATTGAACATCACTTCCATTCATTTTGGCTGTACTAAAAAAAAGACACGGACCTCTTGCCAGTAAATCCTAAAACATTTTACATTTTTGCAATTATAACTCACTCCCCCAAAAAGATTTTATGAAATGAAGTTTCCCATTGTTTTGTGAAAGTAATCTTGTGACAGCAGGGCAACAGAATGTACTGAAACTCAATAACAATGGCTTGATTCCCCTAGCACCATGGGTTGATTCCCCTAACACAGATCTTAGCCACATGAAGATGGCAACTCAGCTTGAAAGGGCAGTGCATTCTAACCTGTGAAAGTGAGATTCAGGTGGAGCGACACTGCCCATTCCTTGAAAACAAGTTACAGGAAATATCTAGCCTGGGAGGAGAAACAAAAATAAAACATGGTGGTTAATGAAAATAATTAAACACTTACAATTGACATTGTAAATGGTATAGGGGGTATGCAGGGTTAACCTAATCACTGTATTCACATGTGCAATCCCTTCTAACATGAAATAAAAGCAGTAAATGCTGGAAAAAAACTCTGCAGACCTGGCAGCATCTGTGGAGGGAGAAATAGTGTTACTGTTTGGATCCAATATGACTCTTCTCCAGTAGAAAAAACTGAAACTGTTGAGCCAGTAAGGTAGGTGCTTAATTGAAAAATGAGATTCTGTTTCACGAGCTGTACCATAGTGCATGAATCGCAAATGGTTAGTTGGAGGTACAGCAAGTAATTAGGAAAGCTAATAGAATGCAGTCATTTATTGGAAGGGAAACTGAAGACAAAAATAGCAAAGCTATGCTTCAGTTACATAGGGCATTGATGAGACTGCATCAAGAGTTCAGTTTACGGTATTAGTCTCCGTAATTAAGAAAAAATGCATTGGAAGCAGTTCAGAGAACGTTGCCAGACTAACACTGGGAATGGGCATGTTGCCTTATCAGGAAAAATTAGACAGGCTAGTCTTGTTTCTGCTGGAGTTTTGAAGAATAAGAAACATCTTATCTTAAACATACAAGATCCTGAGGAGTCTTTGTTGATATGAAAACAATATTGCCCTCTATAGAAGAATCCAGAACTAGGAATCATTGTTTTAAAACAAGGAGTCACTCATTTAAGACAGAGATGAGAATTTTTTCTCTCTGCACTTGGAACTCTTCCTTAAAAGACATTGAAAGCAGAAACTTTGAATTTTTTTAGGCGGAGATAGATAGATTCTTGATAATCTAGGGGGTGAAAGGTAATCAGGAGTTGTTTGGAATGTGGAATTGAGTTTTCAATCAAATCAGCCTTGATCTTACTGAATAGCAGAGCAGACTCAAGGGGCTGAGTGGTCTACTCCTGCTTCCAATTCGTATGTTCAAATGTTTAGAGGAATGTGATGGAAAGAATAATCTGGAGAGACATTGATACCAATTAGTTGTTGAATCTTGCAACCCTTCATACCCGAAAGGAAGAAAATAGTTTTTATGTTAATACGTCAGATGATACAAGGATGAAATGAAACTACTGACCAAAGCAGTTTTGAAACAATGAGTTGGTGCTGCTGAAGAGAGTTCAAGAGCATGCATGTAGTACATGGAATTAGTGCTGATCTCAAGATGTAGTGAGAACAGCATTCAAAGAGCACTGACTATCTTTTATCTACCTATTGTTGTGGGTGGATCCAAAACAGGTGACACAATGGTACAGCGGTTAGCATTGCTGTTCACAGTGCCAGGGAACTGGGTTCAATCCTGGCCTCGGGTGACTGTCTGTGTGGACAGATAGATCTGTGCACATTCTCCTCATGTCTGCATGAGTTTTCTCTGGGTGCTCCAGTTTCTTCCCACAGTCAAAAATGTGTACACGTAAGGTGGATTGGCTGTGCTAAATTCTCTCTTGGTATCAGGGGGATTAGAAGAATAAATGTAGGGATTGAACCTGGGTGGGATTGTTATCGGTGCAGGCTTGATGGGCCAAATGGTCTCTTTCTATATTGTAGATTCTATGATCCAAAAGGTGAAAAGTGGAATTTTGGTTAATATATCCCACTTATCTCAGTGGAAATGTCAGGTGACAAGATGGAGGGTGGACACATTATACTTGGTATCCAAAACATATATATGATCGTCACTCCTATCAATGTTGTTCTGATAGATGCAGTTGTGACAGTTACATTGATAAGGTCTTGGTAAAGTTGATTAGTCCCATGTGTTGATTCTTTTGCCACCTACCGCAAGCCAAGCCTGGCAACCATATCCTGCAGGATTCAACCAGCTGAGTCAATGTCAGTACTGCTGAGCCACTCTCAGGGATCACACCCAAAAAATATTATGTGTCCTGTCAGTACTTTCCCCAAATGGTGTTCAACCTGGAGGAATACTGAATCCCAACTGAAAGAAGGTAATATCCCAAGCTGTGAAGGGAAGCAAGGGAAAAAAATAATGGAAACTTGTATCCCTTTCCAATCTTCCCTGCTTACAGGCTGTACTAAATGATTGAAGAACTACTAATGTTATACAATTATTTATGTAGAAGTATATCCTGAGTAATTACAAGCCAATCAATTCAGCATCAGTGTTGGGCAAATTACTGGAGAAAATTTGGAGATGGTGTAAATCATCTTTAAGAAAGACATGGATTAATCTAGGGCACTTAGCATGGATTTCCTAAAAGAAGATCTTGTCTGATTAATATGATCAGGAGATAGAGGGACAGGCATGTCAATTAGGGTAATGCATTTAATACAATCTGTATAGATTTTAGCAAGATCTTTGACAAGGTCCCATATTTTTATTTTTTTTATTTTTATTAGTGTCACAAGTAGACTTACATTAACATTGCAATGAAGTTAGTGTGAAAATCCACTATTTGCCACAATCCAGACTTATTCTGGTACACTGAAAGAGAATTTAGCATGGCCAATGCACTTAAACAGCACACTTCTTGGACTGTGGGAGGAAACCAGAGCACCCAGAGGAAACCCATGCCGACACGGGGACAATGTGCAAACTCCACACAGACAATGACCAAAGCCGTGAATTGAACCTAGGGCAGCAGTGTTAACCACTGTGCCATCATATTGCCCATCACTGTACCACTTGAATGCAGCTGTTTTGTCCAAAAACGCAATCCAATTCACAATCATTGTGCATTAGAAATGGTTTGACTTCCCTTCTGCCCTTGAGGTGAAACTCTTAAAGATGCAGATACTTTTTGATATATCCTTTTTGTACTGCTATGACCAAAACTGTACACAACCATCAAAATACAGTCCCACCAATGATTTATTAAGTGGAAGAAATAATTGACTAATTGTTCAAATATATCCTGACATCTTTTTGTCCTATTCACTGCCACTGAGCATCATTGTGACAGCTTCAAATTATTTCTAGCTAAGGTACACAGAACTCTGTCACTTCTCTCTCACACTTCCAGCATCTCGGATAACTACATTTGTACGGAAGTGCACCCAATTGCAGTTCCTTACAGTCGGCATGGATAGGTTGGAGCAGCAGTTAGATGCACTTAGGACATAAAGACAGCAGAAAGTGTCATAGATAGGAACTTCAGCGACATAGTCATACACAATGTGCAGGCTGCTAGATGGGAAACCGCTAGAAGGGACAGGCAGTAAGTGCAGGAAACCCCTGTGGTAGTTCCCCTCTCTAACAGGTATACCATTTTGAATTCTGTTGGTGGGGATAACAGCAGGAGCCAGAGCAGTGGCACCATGGCTGACTGTTATTAAGCAGGGAGGAACAAAGAGCACTAGAACAATAGTTATAGGGGACTCTATGGTTAGCAGTGCAAATAGATACATCTATAGATGTGAAAAAGACTCCAGGGTGGTATGTTGCCTCCCTGGTGCCAGGGTTCAGGAAGGCTCTGAAAGCATTCTGAAGGGAAAGAGTGAATAGCCAGTGGTTGTGGTACATATTGGTACTAACGATGAGGTCCTGCAGCAGCTGTTTGGGGAGTTAAATAGAAAATTAAAAAGCAGGACCTCTAGGGTTGTAATCTCAGAATTACTCCCTGTGCCACCTGCTAGTGAGGCTAGAAATAGGAAGGTAGTACAGCTCAATACACGGCTAAACAGCTGGTATACGAAGGAGGGTTTCAGATACCTGAACCATTGGAGTCTTTTCCAGGGCAGGTGGAACCTGAACAAGAAGGACAGGTTGCATCTAAACTGCAAGGGCATAAATATTCTGACCAGGAGGTTTGCTTGTGTCATACAGGAAGATTTAAACTAGCTTGTCAGGGGTTGGGAACAAAAGTAAAGGTGAATTAACTGAAGGAGAACTAGAGAGTAGGGCCAGTAACACTCAGAGAAAGAGCAAACTTGGTGTGGTTGTAACCAAAGCGGGTCTGGTGGACTGAAGTTTGTTTCAATGCAAGAAGTGTAATAGATAAGACAGACAAACTTAAAACTTGAATTAGTACATGGAACTATGATGTTGTTTCAATTATAGAGATTTGGCTAAGGGAAGGATAGGATTGGCAACTTCATACTCCAGGATACAGATGTTTCAGACAGGATAGAGGGAGTTGTAAATGGATGAGGGAGTTGCACTACTGGTTAAGGAGAGTATTCATGATGTACAGATGCCGGCATTGGATTGGGGTGGTAAGAACTCAATAAGAATTTAGCAACACCAATTTATAATCCAACCAATTTATTTGATAGTAAAAAAGCGAGCTTTCGACTCCTGTGTCTTCCTCAGGCAAATGCAGTGTTCTGGTCTGCAATAGCACACATCAGCACAGACAGTCAGAGATTGCTGATTAGAATGCGAATCCTTACATCTAACCTGCTATTCAAGTGTTAAAGTGGCTAACAATGTATGTGAAGGGAATCCTGAGCATTGATTAGAGAATTGTGTATTTTCTCCAGACAGCACAGTAAGTGAGGTTTTTTGCTAAACCAGGCAAGTTACGGGGGTTACAGATAGTGTGACATGAAGCCAAGATCCCTGTTAAGACCGTCCTCATGTGTGCGGAACTTGGCTATCAGTCTCTGCTCAGCAACTCTGCGCTGTCGTGTGTCACGAAGGCCCCCTTGAAGAACATTTACCCGCAGTTCAGAGGCCGAATGCCCATGACTGTTGAAGTGTTCGCCCACAGGAAGGGAACTGTTTTGCCTGGTGATTGTTGAGCGATGCTCATTCATCCACTGTCGTAGTGTCTGCATGGTCTCCCCAATGTACCATGCTTCGGGACATCCTTTCTTGCGACGTATTAGGTAGACAACGTTGGTCGAGTTGCAAGAGTATGTACCGTGTACCTGGTGAATGGTTTCCTCACGTTTGATGATGTCGTCCATGTCTATGATCTGGCATGTCTTGCAGAGGTTGCTGTGGCAGGGTTGTGTGGTATTGTGGTCACTGTTCTCCTGAAGGTTGGTTAGTTTGCTGCGAACAATGATCTGTTTGAGGTTGTGCGGTTGTCTGAAAGCAAGAAGTGGGGGGGTGGGGATGGCCCTAGCGAAATGTTCATCGTCATCAATGATATGTTGAAGATTCCGGAGAAGATGTCGTAGCTTCTCCGCTCCGGGGAAGTACTGGACAACAAAGGGTACCCTGTCCACCGTGTCCCGTGTTCGTCTTCTGAGGAGGTCAGTGCGGTTTATCGTTGTGGCACGTCGGAACTGTAGTCCGACAAGTTAACAATGGACCTCCCTGCGGTAGTGTTGTTTTCTACTGTGGTGCCAAGGGAAGTTTGGTTGTTGCTGGTGGCGATGCCGAGTTTTTCAAGTTTCCTGTTCTTGGTGTGCATGTAAATTGTGTAGTTTCTTTGTCTCATCTGCTTGGCAAAGTTTCACAACTGATCTACGTCCTGAGCGCAAGTTGAGAATATGTATTCCATTTTACTTTCTGGGGTGTGGCGTTTGCTATAGAGCTGGTGTATGAGGTGATTGAGGAGTGTGAAACTTTGCCAAGCAGATAAGACAAAGAAACTACACCATTTACATGCACACCAAGAACTTGAAAAACTCAGCATCGCCACCAGCAACAACCAAGCCTCCCTTGGCACCACAGTAGAAAACAACACTACCGCAGGGAGGTCCATTGTTAACCTGTTGGACTACACACTTCAATCAGAGGAAATCGAAGTTCTCAGCCGAGGGCTCAATTTCTGTCCCACCACCAAAATGGACCCCATCAGTCTCACAGCAGATACAGAGGAATTCATCAGGCGAATGAGGCTGCGAGAGTTCTTCCACAAACCCCAAGAGGCCAATAGTGGACTCAATGAGATAGCGAATGAACCAGAACAGCCGACAGAGGGATCCGCAGTGCAGCAACCGAAGAGGAATGAATCCAATTGGATTCCTCCGGAAGGCCGCTGCCCCCGACTGGACATGTATGCCCAAGCCATCAGGAGGTGCGTGAACACCAGATTTATCAATCGCACTTACAAGACAGTCCCGAACATCACCCAAGTACAACGCAAGGCCATCCGTGCTCTCAAGACCAACCGCAACATTGTCATCAAACCAGCAGACAAAGGAGGCGCCACCGTCATACTGAACAGAACGGTCTACTGTGAAGAAGTGTACCCACAACTAAACAATGTGAAACACTACAGACAGTTACCAGCAGATCCGACCAAAGAACACACTCGTCAACTCAACACTCTGATCAAAACCTTTGATCCAGACCTTCAGAACACCCTCCGGGCCCTCATTCCACGTACTCCCCGCATTGGAGATCTCTACTACCTCCCAAAGATACACAAGGCAAACATACCCGGCCATCCCATCGTATCGGGCAATGGGACCCTGTGTGAGAACCTCTCCGGCTATATCGAGGGCATCCTGAAACCCATCGTACAAAGAACCCCCAGCTTTTGTCTTGACACTACGGACTTCCTGCAGAAACTCAGCACACATGGAGCAGTGGAAACAGGGACACTCCTTGTCACAATGGATGTCTCGGTGCTCTACACCAACATCCCCCACGACGATGGTATTGCTGCAACTGCCTCAGTACTCAATGCCAACAACTGCCAGTTTCTGGATGCAATTTTACAACTCATCTGCTTCATCTTGGACCACAATGTCTTCACCTTCAACAATCAGCTTTTCATCCAGACACACAGAACAGCCATGGGGACCAAATTCGCACCTCAGTATGCCAACATCTTCATGCACAGGTTCGAACAAGACTTCTTCACCACACAAGATCTCCAACCAAGGTTATATACTAGATACAATGATGACATCTTTTTCCTTTGGACTCATGGTGAACAATCATTGAAACAACTGTATGATGATATCAACACGTTCCATCCCACCATCAGACTCACCATGGACTATTCTCCAGAATCAGTTGCATTCTTGGACACACGCATCTCCATCAAGGACGGTCACCTCAGCACCTCACTGTACCGCAAACCGACAGACAACCCCACAATGCTCCACTTCTCCAGCTTCCACCCTAGACACGTTAAAGAAGCCATTCCCTATGGACAAGCCCTCCGTATACACAGAATTTGCTCAGATGCGGAGGATCGTGACAGACACCTCCAGACGCTGAAGGATGCCCTCGTGAGAACAGGATATGGCGCTCGACTCATCGATCGACAGTTCCGACGTGCCACAACGATAAACCGCACTGATCTCCTCAGAAGATGAACACGGGACACGGTGGACAGAGTACCCTTTGTTGTCCAGTACTTCCCCGGAGTGGAGAAGCTACAACATCTTCTCCGGAGTCTTCAACATATCATTGATGACGATGAACATCTCGCTAGGGCCATCCCCCCCCCCCCACTTCTTGCTTTCAGACAACCGCACAACCTCAAACAGATCATTGTTCGCAGCAAACTACCCAACCTTCAGGAGAACAGTGACCACAATACCACACAACCTGCCACAGCAACCTCTGCAAGACATGCCAGATCATAGACATGGACGACATCATCAAACGTGCGGATACCATTCACCAGGTGCACGGTACATACTCTTGCAACTCGGCCAACGTTGTCTACCTAATACGTTGCAAGAAAGGATGTCCCGAAGCATGGTATATTGGGGAGACCATGCAGACATTACGACAGCGGATGAATGAGCATCGCTCAGCAATCACCAGGCAAAACAGTTCCCTTCCTGTGGGCGAACACTTCAGCAGTCATGAGCATTCGGCCTCTGACCTGCGGGTAAATGTTCTTCAAGGGGGCTTTCGTGATACACGACAGCACAGAGTCGCTGAGCAGAGACTGATAGCCAAGCTCCGCACACATGAGGACGGTCTTAACAGGGATCTTGGCTTCATGACACACTATCTGTAACCCCGTAACTTGCCTGGGTTAGCAAAAAACCTCACTTACTGTGCTGTCTGGAGAAAACACACAATTCTCCAACAATGCTCAGGATTCCCTTCACATACATTGTTCGCCACTTTAACACTTCAATATCAGGTTAGATGTAAGGATTCGCATTCTAATCAGCAATCTCTGACTGTCTGTGCTGATGTGTGCTATTGCAGACCAGAACACTGCATTTGCCTGAGGAAGACACAGGAGTCGAAAGCTCGCTTTTTTACTATCAAATAAATCGGTTGGATTATAAATTGGTGTTACTAAATTCTTATTAAGGAGAGTATTACAGTGGCACTGCAGGAGGATACTTCAGAGGGCTCATACAATGAGGCAATATGGGTAGAGCTCAGGAATGGAAAGGGTGTAGTCATAGTGCTGGGTGTTTACCATAGGCCACCCAACGGCCAGCGAGAGAAAGACGGACAGATATGTAGGCAGATGTCGGCAAGATGTAAAAATAACAGTGTTGTTGTGATAGGAGATTTGAATGTTCTCTATATTGATTGTGACTCAGTTAGTGATAGGAACATGAATGGGGCAGAATTTGTAAGGAGCATCCAGATGGGTTTCTTGAAGCAGTATGTAGGTAGTACAAGTAGGGAAGGGGCCATACTGGACCTGATAGTGGGAAATAAGCCCGACCAGGTAGTTGTCATTTTAGCAGGGGAGCAGTTCAGAAATAGTGACCACAAGTAAGTAAGCTTTAAGCTATTGATGGATAATGATAAGTGTAGTTCTCAAGTTAAGGTGCTAAACTGGGGGGAGGCTAATTACAACAATAATAGGCAGGAGCTGAAGAATGTAGATTGGGGGCAAATGTTTAAGGGCAAATCAACATCTGGCATGTAGGAGGCTTTCAAATGTAAATTGATACGAATTCAATATCAGCACATTCTTGTAAGGATGAAGGATAAGTATGGCAAGTTTCAGGAACCTTAGATAATGAGTGATAGTGTGAGCTTAGTCAAAGAGAAAAAGAAAGCATTTGCCAAGGTGTGAAGTCTGGGGACTCATGAAGCAAGTGTGGAATACAAGGAATGTAGAAAGAAACTTAAGCAAGGAGCCAGGGATACCAAAAGAGGTCACAAAAAGTCATTGGCCAGCAAGATTGAGGAAAGTCCTAAGGCTTTTTATACATATATAAATAGCAACAGGGTAGCCAGGGAGAGGATTGGACCACTGAAGGACAGAGAAGGGAATATATATGTGGAGCCAGAGGAAATGGGCAAGGTATTAAATGAGTACTTTGCATCAGTATGCACTAAAGAGAAGGACGTGGTGGGTGATGAGTCTGGGGAAGGGTGTAGATAGTTTAAGTGATGTTGAGATCAAAAAGGAAGAGGTATTAGTGTTCTTGAGAAACATTAAGGTAAACAAGTCCCTGGTGTCTGTTGGGATATATCTCAGAATACTGAGAGAGGTAAGGGAGGAAAGTTTTGGAATCTTGAGAGAAATCTTTGTATTGTCACTGGCTACAGGGTAGGTCACAGTAAGAAGTTACACAACACCATGTTATAATCCAACAGGTTTATTTGGTAGCAAACACCACCAGCTTTCAAAGCACTGCTCCTTCATCAGGTGAGTGGGGAGTTCTGATCACAGACAGGGCAATTCGTTAGTGGCATTTGATACCCAGTAAACCTGTTGGATTTAACCTGGTATTGTGAGGCTTTTTGCTGTGTTTATCCCAGTCCAACACCCACATCCAGTCTACAGAGGAGGTCCCAGAGAACTGGAGAATAAGCAATGTTGTTCCTTTGTTTAAGAAGGGTAGCAACAATAATCTAGGTAATTACAGGCCAGTGAGCCTTATGTCAGTGGTAGGGGAATTATTGGGAGGTTTCTTCAAGACAGGATTTACTCCCACTTGGAAATAAGTGGACATATCAGCGAGAGGCAACATGGTTTTGGGAAGGGGAGATCATGTTTCACTAACTTGATCGAGCTTTTCGAGGAAGTAACAAAGATGATTGATGAGGATAGGGCAGTGGATGTTGTCTGCATGGATTTCAGTGAGGCCTTGACAAGGTTCCTCATGGTAGACTAGTACAGAAGGTGAAGTCACATGGGATCAGAGGTGTGCTGGGCAGATGGTACAGAGCTGGCTCAGTTATAGGAGACAGAGGATAGCAGTGAAAATGTACATTTCTGAATGAAGGGCTGTGACAAGTGGTGTTCCTCAGGAATCAGTGCTGGAATCTTTGCTGGTTCTAACATATATAAATGATTTGGTGGAAAATGTAACTGGTTTGATTAGTAAGTTTGCAAACAACACAAAGATTGGTGGATTTGTGGATAGTGATGAGGACCATCAGAGCTATAGACTGTTTGGAAACTTGGGTAGAGAGATGGCACTTGGAGTTTATTCTAGATAAATGTGAAGTAATGCATTTTGGAAGGTCTAATAAAGAAAGGAAATATACAGTAAATGTCAGAACCCTTAAAAGTATTGATAGGCAGAGGGATCTGGGTACACAGATCACTGAAAGCAGCAATGCAAGTGGAGAAGGTAGCCAAGAAGGCATATGGCATATTTGCCTTCATTGGCCAGGGCGCTAAGTTTAAAAATTGGTAAATTATGTATAGCTTTATAGAATCTTAATGAGGCTGTACTTAGAATATACTGTTCAATTCTGGTTGCCACACGACCAGAATGATATAACTGAATGATATAACTCCTATAACTATAGAATTCCTATAGAATGATATAACTCCTATAACTGAGCCAGCTCTGTACCATCTGCCCAGCACACCTCTGATCCCGTGTGACTTCACCTTCTGTACTAGTCTACCATGAGGAACCTTGTCAAGGCCTCACTGAAATCCATGCAGACAACATCCACTGCCCTATCCTCATCAATCATCTTTGTTACTTCCTCGAAAAGCTCGATCAAGTTAGTGAAACATGATCTCCCCTTCACAAGTAAGATGCAAATCAGTCTGATTTGATTGTTATTCTCACATGTATTTGTATACAGTGCAAAGTATTGTTTCTTTTCTGCTATACTGACATATCACACTGTAGACAGTAAATGAAAGGAGAGGATGTAGAATGTAGTGTTAGAATCATGCCTGTGTAGGGTGTGTAGAGAAAGCTCAGCTTAATATGAGGTTGCTCCATTCAAAAATCTGATAGTAGCAGGAAAAAAACTGTTCTTAAGTCGGTTGATACGTGATCTCAGATTTTTGTACCTTTTTCCTAACAGAAGAATGTGGAAGATAATATGTTCAGTTTGGGGTCCTTGACTATGCTTGCTGCTTTCCTGAGTGTAGACAGAACAATGGATGGAAAGTTAATTTGTGTGATGGACTGGGCTTTGTTTACAACACTTTGTAGTTTTTTGAGGTCTTGGTATGCAGGAGGTGTATCAAGTTCTAATACAATCAGAAAGAACCTTTCTATGGTGCATCTGTAAAAGTTGACATGCCAAAGTTGAGTAAAAGCAGACATGCCAAATTTCCTTAGAACCTCCTGAGGAAATAGACCTTTGGTGGACTTTCTTAACTACAACCTTGGCATTGAGGGACGAGGACAGGTTGTTGGTGATCTGAACACCTAGAAATTTAAAATTCTTAAAATTTCTGCTTCATTCCCATTGAAGTAGACAGGGGCATATCCTCTACTGTGCCTCCTGAAGTCAATGACTATCTCCTTTTGCTGTAATTGAGAGACAAATTATTGTTGTTACATCAGATCACCAGATTCTCTATCTCTTTCCTGTACTCCATCTCATCATTGAGATATATGGAAATGTCTTCAGCAAACTTTGAGAATTGCATTGGAAGGGAATTTGGCCATACAGTCATAGGTGTATATAGTAAGGGGCTGAAAACTTAGCTTTTTGGAGCACTGGAGTTGAGGATGATCATGGTGGAGGTGTTGTTGCCGATTGTTACTGATTGCAATCTGTGGGTTAGAAAGTTCAGGATCCAGTTTTAGAGGGAGAAACTGAGCACTAGGCCACAGAGTTTGAAGATGGGCTTTGTGAAAAATAATGATGTTGAAAGCTGAGGGGTATTAGATAAATACGAGTCTGACATATGAAGGCTTGGGAGAGGGTACAGAAAAGATTTACCAGGATATTGTCTGATATGGAGGACATTAGCGATGAAGAGAGTTTGGAGAAATTTAGTTTGTTCTTACTGGAACAACGGAGGTCGAGGGGTAACTTGATGGATGTCTATAAGATTATAAGAGGCATGGACAGAGTGGGTAGTCAGAAGCTTTTTCCCAGGTGGAAGAGCCACGAAGGGACATAAGCTTAAGGCGCGAGGGGCAAGGTTTAAAGGAGATATACGAAGTAGTGAGTGCCTGGAACTTGCTGGTGGGGGAGGTAGAGGGAGCAGATATGGTAGTGACTTTTAATGGGCATCTGGACTAATACTTAAATAGGATGGGAATAAAGGGAAATGGTCCCCAAAAGGATAGGGAGTTTTAGTTAAGTTTGGTACGATAATTGGTGAATGCTTTGGAGAGCCGAAGTGCCTGTTCCTGTGTTGCAGTTTATGTTGTTCTTTGCTCTTAGCATATTATCCTTTTACATTTCAGTAATAATGCCTTCCTGGATGTTTCTGCATTTCTAAATTTGAATAACCAAATGTATTAAATATAGCTTTTCTTGTTTCACATTTGACTTAATATACAAATTATTTATCATGATTTGCCTTTTATTGATGATCAGTAACTTACCATAACAAGTTATATTAACAAAAGGACTATAATAGCAGAGCAGAAGCTGATATACTGATGAATGGCTTACCTTCTAACCCCTCAAAATTTTCCATCATCTTAAAAAAACTCAAGTGAGAAATGTAGGGCAAAATATATGCTAATCGTATGGATGGGTGGAGTTGCAGCAACAGTTGGAATCATAGAATCTCTACAGCACAGGAAGAAGCCATTCAGCCCATCGAGAGTGCACCAAACACAATCCTACTCAGATCCTATTCCTATAACCCTTCATGTTTACCCTACTAATCCCACTGGCACTAGGGGTAATTTAACACGGTTAATCCACCTAGCCCATACATCTTTGGATTGTGGGTGGAAACCAGCGCATCTGAAGAAATCCATGCAGACACAAGGAGAATATGCAAACTCCACACAGACAGTGAGCCGAGGCTGGAATTGAACCCAGGTCCCTGGAGCTGTGATGTAGCAGTGCTCACCACTGTGCCACCATGCTGCCCCTGACATGATCCAGTCTAGAAGAGATGACATAATGAGTACACTTCCAGCACTACTGCATTTTGACTCATGTCAAATAGCATTTTGTAGGATTCACTTCAGCAATTTGGCAACTTCACTGGCATCACTCTTGCTTGCAATCTGAGAAGATAAAATGCATCAGAGTGGTTGAAATGCCATAATCTCTAAGTTTCTCTCCAAGTGACACACTATCCTTATTTGAGTGTATCTTGTCAATCATTCACCACCATTGGGCAATATCCAAAAATTCTCTACCTAATACCATCTGGGAGCAAAATCACCAGTAGTAGTTCAATAAGAAAGCCATGTTTTCAGGGCAACTAAGAATGAACAATAGATCAAGCCCTGGCGATGTTGTTTGCATTCTAAAAAAAAGCAAAATAAAATAAAGGGCATACCAAAGATATCAGTAGACACAAGAACCAGTTCATTCACCACTATCATTTTTATTACCGTTACCACACCCACCTTCCACAAGTGAGGCCAACTGCTTCTGGATCAACACAACTATATCAATGTCTCCAAGAACATCTATAGCATACCATAACTGTTACGCTCACCTTCAATTTCAACTTTTCAGCCATTGCATCTTCCTCTTTTAAAATAAGAATAACCTTGTGTTGAACACATGTGTTGTATGTAATAGGCAATTAATCAATCAGCATTGTTAGCAATTTCATTTCTGCTGAATAACAACAGGGGCATGATATGGCTGCCATTAGCTGCACATTGATCCCATCTCTAACTTCTACCTTCATTCCCATGGGAAGTTCACAATGCTTCCAGTATAGAAAATGAAACTGGCATAATGCAATGCTATTCTCAGGGAAGGGAGCATAGATACAGTTATCCCTCCTGAAAGCTCCTTCATGCAATTGCAATTCCAAATTCACAGAGGCACGTTTCATGTATCACTCCAACGCTTGCCCAAAAACTCAATTTCCTGCCCCCACATTTGTTTATCCCCACACAAAAGCATCTGGCTTCAAAAAGCTTTTGGAAAAGTTGAAAAACTTGACCTCACTCATCTCTACGTGGTTGCATTATCTGAAAGGACTGATGACATGCAGTATTTCTTGCCACCTTTGGTAAGTTGCTCTTCCAGCCTAAGGCCAGAAGCTCACCTTGCATACCAAATGAGAAGTAAACTCAGAAGATTTGGTAATGTCAGTCCTTTCCTGATCAGTGCAAACACAAACTTCACAGCACACCAATCCTGTCCCAAAGGCAGACCTGCAATCAATAAGATTGATTATCCCTATTCTAGGGCTAATAGTTGCTTCAACTTAGCATACGCTGCAGGTATAACGTCACTAAGTTGGCCCACTTTCTGGGCCAATTGCCCTGCTTCTCTTCAATGATTCATTGTCTCTAGGTGAGATCAATGAGTATAAAATAAGATAATAATGGCCTTGACATGTAACTTTTACACTATTGTCCTATTATTTTTAATTTTTCTCTTTGTTCCAGATCAAGAGCAAAACAGTGGAGATGATGTTCCTCATGACTGTGGTGTACTGCCTTTTGCTTCCCCTCTTCCATTCAAAAGTTGAGGCAAATCAGCAATGCTTAGCACAAGAATCAAGTGTAAGAAATCACTCTACACATTTATGTATATATATCTATATGTATATTCTTAGTATAATTGTTAGAATGGTTCCATCATTCGCAGACTAACAGCCTTCACCATCACCACCCTGGGCCAAATATTACTTTTCAGGAAGTGATGAGGAATAATCTGACAGAAGAGGGTGGGTTGCATAGTTGGGCTTTGTTCTCTGGCTCTATTTACATGCAGTGGGCCAGATTGTGGAGGTGAATCAAGCCCACATTCTAATGAAATAGGTCATTTATTTACATATCCGTGAGTAAACTCAGATTCCAATATCTAATTTAATCACACCTCCCCACAACATTGAAGGCTACATTTATATTTAATATCAACTGTCCTTCCCCAAAGACTCATCATATCAATGGAATAAAAATGACAAAATAATGGTATTCTGATTGATTTATATGCATTAAATGTTACAGATGTTCCCTAATCCTCAGTGATCTCCCTTTGTCTTTCATGTTCCTTGAAAACATTTGCTAAATATAAACTGTCTCCATGGGCCACAGTGTTACAAAGATTTCATTGGCAGACATGAAAAGTACAACCATAGTAGAATGATTAATCTTTGAAAACCACATCGTTCATTCTTAATATCATTTGTCCAATTTGCAGGTCTCCCGTTATTCAATCAAAGCACAGTCTGATGAATCTCATGAAAATGAGAAGACCACAGAAAGTAAGAAATAAAATACATCTCCAACTTCATGATGCCTAGTGATTGAGATTTTTTATGTATACTACCTTCAGATAATAAAACACAAGAAGTGCAATATCATGAGTCTAAAAAGGATTTTATTCAATAATTTGATTAAAAATGACAGACTTTATTTCTTCTTGTTCTTTACGTATTTTGGGTGGAATTCTTCCAACATAATTTTAAAGCTACAGTTCCCCCATCCCGCTGTATTAATGTTTTAGCACAGTGGGTTGGGAGATTGTTGCGTTAGCTGATTCACGGGGGTTCACACCCCTGCTTGACCTCCGCTGGTGTCTCCCAGCGCTGGATTTCCAGCTCCGTGCTAGAAATCAGTGGGAAGGTGCAAAGACCATTTAAATGGTTATTTAAATATAATTTGAATAAGATTAGCAGGCCCAGGACTGAAGTATCCAAGCCTTCTCCCACCCCGCCAGAGTATTTCACTCCAGTGGAGATTACACTAGCTCACCACTAATGGGGAACTATTGGGTCGACCCTGCTGGAGTGACAAGGGTGCGATCGGAACCCCCTGAAGGGTTTGGTGGTGGGGAGGGAGTGGCCCCTAGGCATGAGCACCCTGGCAATGCCAGTCTGTGCTTCTGGCACTACCAAAAGGACAAAGTGTCAATGCCTAGGGGGCACCTTCACATTGAAAATACCAACGTGAATTACTCCAGTTTTCATGTGATTTGAACACTTAGAATTTTGGGGGGAGAATTTCACCCTAAGTGTCAAATTCACATGAAAATCGGTGTAATTTGTGCTGTTGCTTTCAGTAGGTATTCAGAGTACAATCTCCCACACTCTTTGCACTGCAGAGGACACCAACGTGAATATCATTAAATTTCAGGAGACGAGGCTTATTTCCTCTGAGGAGACTGAAATCAGTGCGCTGAGCGGGCTACAATGCATGTACCAATCTGTCAGTGCTGAGATAGGAGCATATGCAGTGGCCCCACACTGCTGACCTCCAAATTGCTGGCCAGCTCGATCATTGGCTGGCATCTCAACCCCCGCACACTGGCTCTCAGCACCACGCACAATCCAATCACCAGCCCCCTGACCATTCTTGGGCCCAACCCACTCTTACTTCCAATTTCTCACCGCCCCCAATCCCAACAGTAACCTCCCACCCTACAGTGCTGGCCACCCTGGCTATCCCAGCAGGCTGATCAACCACGCCCCATCCTCCTAGCTGTCTCCCTCAGCCCGCCCTGATAGCTGGCCTACCTGCTTCCACCACCGATCACTAAGCAAAGTGATAGCAGAACCCCCCCACACACACTGATTGCAGCCCTGCCCCATAAAGGTCCCACTTCCTTATGCCTCACTGCCTTGACACTGCCACATGCCTGATGGGCAGTGCCAAATGCCCCTATGTATTAGCACTTTTCTGTATGGGCAATGCCAGGGCACAGACAGGCAGTGCCAATGTGCCCATGCCCTTTCTATCCTCTGAAGAACACTAATTGCCCCCCTTCACTTCAGCGGGGTCAGGCCACTAGTTCCTGTTAGTGGGGAGCCAGTCTGAAATAGTCCAGTGGGTGGAAGATGCTAGCAGGCCTATTAATTTCATTCAAATTATATTTAATTGACTATTTAAATATTCTTTGCGCCATTCCATCAATTTCTGGCACACAGCTGACAGTGTCGCGAATCTGGCACTGGGCAATGCAAAAAGGACAAAATATGTGTGCAAACCCCATGAATTGGCCCTTAAGGCAATCTCCAGGTCGGCTGCACTAAAAAATTAGTGGGATGGGAGAATCGCAGCCTTTATGTTTCATTAGCAAATAACAATAAATAAAAAACAGAAAGGCTGAAAAATCTCAGCATCTGTGGAGAGAGAATAGAGCTGATGTTTAGAGCCAAGGATTACTCTTGATCAGATCTGTAAATATATAAGGGAAATTGATCATTGCAATAGGAAAGAAATTGTATTTGCATACTATTGCAACACAGGCAAACATGACAGGTGAGTTGTGTACAGTAAGACCTCACAAAATAGCAATGGGACAAATGACTAACTAATCAAAACTATTGGTTAAGAGATAGATGTTTGTGAAGACAGCCTAAGAATTTCCCCGCTCTTATTCGGATAGTAATAGTAAATTTCCTACTTGAGTTGCAGAAGGAGCCTTGGTTGAATATCTCTTCCATAAAGTGAAATCTGATATTGCCTACACAAGTCCATAATTGATATTTCAATTGACTTCAAAGGAAAAGAAAATAGAGTGGGGTTTGAAATGTGCCATCTGTTCATTTTCAAGTAGTGTGTTACTTCCCAAAATGAATTTCGCAGCTTTTTCTTGTGTAAAATTTACATTGAGTAGCTCATTCTTTGCATTCTTCCATATTTCAGATATTCAATATGCAAAGGGATTTTATTATGCAGATATGAATTTCGAAGTCACTAACTTTAAGACCATTGCCGAATATGTGAAAAGAATAGTTTTCCCTTTTAGTATTAATATCCCTGGAACAAAAACTATTCTTACGATACTTAATTTGAACATCACAGATGGTAAGTTATGGTTTATTGCTGTGCAAATATGTTAATACATGTGGTAAAATTTATTAAGTGTATTTTGGGGATGAATTTAACCTCACTAACCTGATTCAATTTAAATCTTCTTGAATGGCTTAACGTCATTGCCTCCGGGGTCTCCAGATGACCCCTGGTAAACCAACCACAACAAGCAAATCAGAGGCTCGAAGGAGGATATAAACCCTGTGTGGTGAGGGACATGGCCAAATAGTACCCTGACAAGATGTCCCGTCATCTTGGCAATGCCAGCCTGGCAGTGCCAACCTAGAATGGGGGGAGGGGGTGAACTTTGAGATAGGGGAACCCTTTAAAACAACATCCTGATTTCTGTGGAGCTTAGCTTGCTGGCTCTATCAGGCTTTGCCCCACAAGAATCATGGCACAAAACATGCCCACCCACCCCACCCCCGCACAAGTCTGGAAAAGCATCAGGATCAGTCTAAAAAGTGACACCTTTTGATGTTTTTTAGGACATTTCTGCCCAAGTTGTATGAGTCACTGATTTTTCCTGGGTATCTGGTGTAAACCTGCATATAAGTTTGATAACGGTCATAAAGCAGTGGTATATTGAGTGAGGGAAAGTGAGTGCTAGCCTTTCTGGTTTATGTTTTGGAGTGCTTGTTGCCTGGAATCTTTTATAACAATGTGAGCACAGTCATTGGCATCCCGTACCTGTGTGAACCTGGAAATGTCAGCAAAGCCCAGAGGTCTGGGGTCCTGGCTAGATTAATCTCTATTGATGTTGAGTAACTGTAACCTTGGCAAAAAAAAAACATCTGTGACTGTATGAATGCAATTCTGCATGAATGCTTGAGAGATCCCACAGAAGTCCTCAGTGGAGCCCTGGAAGGAACCACTGGCATAGAAGATCAGTGTGGCAGTTACTTTGAAAGCCAGCAGCAATGGGTGCCCACCCAGAACCTTGACACCAATTCTTGGCCTGAGTGTGTTCGTGATCTGTAGTCCTTTTGGTATCTTGTCTGCTTTCTTGCATCTTTGTAAAAACTTGATGTCTGTGTCAATATGTCTTCTTGGAGAACCTCTCCACTTGGGGCCAGCAGTTTGTGGTGTCGATGGTCGTCATGAATGTGGAGATGCCGGCATTGGACCAGTCCAACGCTGGCATCTCCATACCAACTCTTGGGCCAAAATTTTAGATTGTTCACATAGATGTGTGCCTGACGTAGAAGCTGATGAAATTGTGCTGGAAGATATTGAGTGTATTTCCCGACATCACTGCACACTTGCATGATATTTTGTCCCGCAAGTATGCAAGATATGTGCATGCTAACAATCAAGCAGACAATTTACTCCATTAAGGATCCAATTGAATGCATTTTTTATATGGCCCATCTACTTTTAAGATTGGATGGCAGACTATACAGCTAGACGGCCTTTACATTTTAATCCTAACTCAAATGTAACCTCTATCCAGGGCTCGATGAAATATCAGTGCTGAAATAATATTTAAAGTAATGTCCAGGGACTGAATTTGTGTCTGTATGTGCTATGTTTTATCATTGGGATTTAATTTGCATAGTTCTGCAGTCCCTGAGACAGAGGAGGTGATGGCCTAGTGGCATTATTAATCCAGAAACTCAACTAACATTCTGGGAACCCAAGTTCGAAACCCATCACTGCAGGTTGTGGAATTTGAATTCAACAAAAAATATCCGGAATTATGAATCTACTGATGACCATGGAACAATTATCAGAAAAAGCCCTTTTGTCAGAATTGTCAGAAGAATGACATTTAGGAAAGAAAATCCATCGTTCTTACTTGGTCTAATCTACATATGACTACAGACCCAAAGCAATATGGCCCTTTGAAATGGCCAGCTAGCCACTCAGCTCAAGGATGACTAGGGATGGGCAATAGATGCCATGTCCAGGTTCCACGAATGGATAAAAAAAAGCTCAGTTGCAGCTTTGCAACCTCCCTTTTCTCAGAGCCCGCGCTTTTCCTGTACTCCCAATAATGCTGTATCATTTTCAGTACGGATTTCACACTAGCTACCCGGTAACTGGCTAGCCAGTGTGAAACTGCAATCCGGGCCAATCGCTTTTGGAAGCACATCTTGCATCAGCTTCCAGGTCATGGAGAATGTGGCAAATATGAGTCACCAGACCCCAGGCCGTGTGGAGTCATGACACTCATTGTGAACAGGAGCCAAAAAACCACAGCCAATATTTCAATTCAAATGTAGCAAACATCATGCTCAAAAATGCCACACCAATGAAAGCAGGGGGAGTTTAATCTGATGTCTGAACTGACAGTGAACAATGCAGACATTTGAGCTCAAATGTAGAAAAAAGTTCAATTTCCACCATCATTGATGGAACCAAATAACCCCTTAAAAATATACACATTTAAAATGAAGCTAGGCTGACTACAGTGATCTTGTACTTTTCCTAACCACTGATTCAATGACAGATACCTTTGTAGTTTGGAAGGTCAAAGAGGATGTTTCACTTTACAGGCAAATTACTTCAACAGCAGAAGAAAGAAAATATAACAATATGAAGACGTTTCTGATGAAATGTCATGTTCTTCTAATCATGCTTGCTAATAGAATATACACTTTCTTACTTAAAGTGTTTGAAAGCATTTTGAGGTTTTTAATAATTGACTATTCATTATATTTGTTTAGAATGCAATTACAAGGACAATGAAACATTATGCAACACCTGCTATGACTATGTGCAGAACAACTTGAACATCTGTAACAGTAGTCATCTGGGAATGGATGAAATGGGATTCTATTCAGAAAATGTCACAAGTCTAACCCTTGAAGGTAATTCATTCAATTGTCTGAACATAAGTAATAACATTCGAAAAGAAAAATACTACTTTTTAACTTTACTTTTACAGTGAAATTCAGCATAACCCAGTTTAAGTTTTGCTTCCTTTGTTAAAACTAAATGATGGTACCGTTTAATCTTTCACAACTACTTGATAAAATTATTAAAGTGGAAAACAAATTCAAAAGTTACATTGCTCTGATAGAATGTTATATTGGTCTAGCATTATATTAAATAATTAGAGTATATAATACTAATATGTTATATTAATGTAATAATTATTTATAATTAATATGATTACATTATATTAATAGAGAATGGTGTAACGCAGCTTCAAATTTTGAGGGAAATGGCACCATAAACGCCAATACAGTTGAGCTGAAATTCCAGATTGTAGGTTTATAACATCTATTTAATATGCTTTAAAGAATGTTTTAGATTTAATAATGAATAGTTTTGGTTATTTTTCTTGCTTAAAATGAAAATACCTAAGTATTAGATCAATGTGCATTTTAACATCATTCCAAAGATAGTGGGTGGAATTTTTGAATTTTTTTAACTAAGTGTCAATAAAAGCAAAGTATAGCCCACTGGCTTCCGACTTTTCCCACCATATATTTTGATACTCAGTCTAAAGAATTGCTGGAAATGGGCCCCACAAATCATACTGGCAGAGCAGTCATCGAATGATCTCTCCATTAGAAGCCCCCTCTCCCAGGCAGTGCCCCCTGCCTCACATCTGCCTTTGCATAGCCTCCTCCAGCCTTACAAACCCCCTGAGATCTCAATGTTCTTCCAAATCCAGTCATTTGTGCATGCCAGACTTCCATTGCTCCACCACTGGTGCTGTGCCTTTAAATACACTTTAAACTCTTAAAATCCCTAGCCAAACCTCTCTGCCTCTCTTACCTTCTTTAATATGCTGCTTAAAATCCACCCTTTGCTTAAATTATTGGTCTCCTATCTTAAGATCTTTCTATTTTCTTCATGTCAAATTTTGGCTGATAATCCTGCTATTTGGCTCTTTGGAGTATTATAAGGAATTTTAAAAATGCATGTTATAGCTATTGTTGTTGGAGTGGGGCTTCAACCCACAATCACAGGCCACCCCAAAATTAGGGTGGGCTAATCTTGCAGAACAGCATTCCCCTGTTGGCCTTGGGCACAATATTACGAGCCTTGGGCAGCCATCCCAATAAAAATCAGGACCTGAGGGTTAATAAAACATTGCTTTTGACCAGTAAGACATTCCAAAAGCTGTGCAAATAAGCATTCACTTTTGCTCCCTTCTCTCACCTGACTGCACCTATAATATAGTTGATTTTATGATAATTAGGCCTGATTTTCAACAGGGCTTTGGCTGGCATCTTTGGGCATGCATACCTGGCACACTGCTCACATTGACTGCTGACTGTCCATTATATCCTCCTCCCATTTCACCATCCCCTCCCCCCACCTCTCTTCTGCTCTCTTCAAATAGCACCTTCCCACGACCAGTACTTCCCCAAACAGAACACTTCACCTCATGTCCACACACTCAGGACTTGTGAGCTTGCCAGCTCCCAGACAGTCTCCTTTCTGATCAAGGATCACTGCCGTCTCTTTGATTCCTCTTAGTTGGGGAGCTACTTGGAGGCAGAATTAAGCCAATATTTTAAGACCCTGCTCACCAGGTAGGTAATTTAGGGAAGGCATTGTCCTAGTAGTATTATTGTTGGACTACTAATCCAGAAACTCAGCTAATGTTTTGGTGATTTGGATTCAAATCCCATCATAGCAGATGGTGGAATTTAATAACATTCAATAAAAATTGATTTAAAAAATCTGGAAGTAAGAATCTGCTGATGACCATGAAACCATTGTCAAATATTGGAAAAAATGCATCTGGTTCATTATTGTCTCTTAGGGAAGGAAATCTGTTTTTCTTATCCAGTCTGTCTTACATGCAATTCCAGAGCCACCACGATGTGGTTTAACTCTCACTGCTCTCTGAAATGACCAAGCAAACCATTCACTTCAAGGGCAACTAGGGATGGGCAAAAAATGCTGGCACAACCAGCGACACATATACCCCATGAATGGATAGAAAGAAGTTATTATGAAAAGGGAGGCCTTGAAGTACAGGCTGACCAGATTATTTATGAAGAGCACTCTAACTCTTCCTAGACTTTCAGAAATAAGTTCAAACTTACATCTGCTGGGCTGCTTCAGGCTAACCACCCATGTTGCTGATTGCTGATTGCATGGGACACAGCAAATTAAAAGAGCCATAGTTTTCATTTCAGACAAGTTGTTGACTAAGAGGCAGTGGCTGATCTTTGGTATTAAGGTCCCTAGCATGGGCCCTTACTGGCTGTTCAAGAGGAAATCACTCGTTCTTTGCTTTCTCCAACAGTATAAAAAACTTAGGCAATGCCTAAGCCCTGTTGTTCTTCTGACTGACTTTTATCCTTAACTATTAAGCTTCTCAATTTCAGCAATCAATGGCATAACAGAGACTAAAACAGCAATTATCAATAACAAGGAATAAATATTATTCAGTAATCTATTTGCAAATATCGTGCCAATGTTTTAAGACTATGCTTATGTGTAAATATGTAAATCCAAAGCATTGGAGATAGTGGTCAGTCAAATAATGAGGTTCAGGTTAACAAAGAATAATGTATAAATATGTTATGAACAAGGCTACTTTGTCTTATTACTCATGGGATTGATTTGTATATTATCAAAATATCTAAGTTCTGGCATTGTGAACTGACTCAGTACAATGATCTACTTTGCTGACATTTAAATCAGTTACGTCAACTTCCACACTGGTTGTCCTGAGGCTGCATTAATTGGTCTACAGAGATGATTTGTGCCATGATTGTGGGAATTTAGTATCTATAATGCAAATACCTCTGAGATATGAAGCATGTAAGTTATATCAAAAATTTTACTGTGACCCCAGCCACATAAGTACAATGGCACGGTATTTAGCACTGCTGCTTCACAGCGTCAGGGACCCAGCTTCAATTCCAATCTCAGTCTGTGTGGAAATTGGAATTCTCTCCATATCTGCGTGGATTTCCTTGTACGGTCCAAAGATGTGCAGATTAGACTGACTGCCAATATTAAATTAACCCTAAAGTCAAGGCGATTAACAGGATAAATATGAAGGATTATAGGAATAGGGCCTGGATGGGATTTTGGCTGGTGCATTCTCGATGGGCTGAATGGCCTCCTTCTGTACTGTAGGGATTTAATGATTCAATGATTCAATAAGCAGCAGCTCAGAATAGGAATCCTGAGATGAGAAACTCACTTTCTGAGTTCCCAAAGCCTTTTCACTATCTACAAGACACAAGTCAGGAGTGTGATGGCATACTTTTCATTTGCCTGGATGAGTAAGCCTAGAACACTCAAGAAGATTCCAGGAAAAGCAGTTGACTTGACTGGACCTTGACCACCAACTTGAACTTTCATTGCAGCCACCACTGTAATGTGCACTTTGTACTAAATGTATTGTAACAATTTGCCAAGGCTCCTTTGACTATACTGAGTGGATCACCCATCTTGACCTCCTCTTGCAATCCCCATCATCGCAACTGGCAGACTTCAGCAATTTGATTCACTCTGCATGATATCAGGAGATAGCTGAAGGCCCTGGATACTTCTAAGGCTATGAGCCCTCAAAATATCCCAGATGTAGTGACTTATGCTGCAGGACCAGTCACGCCCTGAGCCAAGCTGTTCCAGTACAGCTATAATAATATCAACTTATAAATGTAGAAAATTAGTAAGTATAACCTGTCCATAAAAAGCAGAGCAAATCCAATCTCACCAATTACATTAGTCCATAGAATTACAGAATCCCTGTGATGCAGAAGAAGGCTATCCGGCCCATCAAGTCTGCATAACTCTCCAAAAGAACATCATATCCAGGCCCACTTCCTCCACTCTATCTCTGTGCTAGTCCACCTAACCTATATATCTTTGGACATAAGGGACATTTTATCATGATCAATCCACCAAACACAGCTTTGGACAGTGGGAGGAAACTGGAGTGCCTGGAGGAAACCCATGCAGATACAGGGGAAACATACAAACTCCACACAAACAAGGCAGAATTGAACCTTAGTTCTTCGCACTGTGAGGCAGCAGTGCTAATCATTGTGCCACCAGGCCTCCCTTACACTCAATCAGCAACAAAGTAATGCAAGAATTTGACAACAATGTTACTCATCAATAATTTGCGCAATGAAGCTCAGTTTGAATTCTAGCAGGGCCACTCAGTTTATGATCTCATTTCTCAGCTTTGGTGGAAACATGGCTCAAAAGGTGAATTCCAAAGGTAGCCTTCAAATGATCACACTTCATATGAAGGCACCATTAGAATTAGATATTGCTGTTACCACAAATGTCTCTCTAGAACAATTTATGCAGCCTTGAAATAACCAATGTGGAAGTTGACATCATTCATTTAAATATCAGTGAAGTAGATCATTGTACTGAGTCAGTTCACAATGCCAGAGCTTAGACATTTTGATAAAATACTAATCAGTACTTGCGTAATAGTACAAACTATCAAAGAGCCCTAATAAAATTGGAGTCAATGGGAATTAGGAGGACTCTTCCCTGACTGGAGAAACAGCTACCACAGAGGGAGGTGTTGGAGTTGTTGGAGTTGTTGGAAACCAATCCTCTGAGAATATTGCTGCAGGCATTCCTCAGGATACTGACCAAAGCCCAACTATCTTCAACTGCTTCATTAGTGGCTTTTTCTCTATCATAAAGTCAGGACTGGGAATGTTTGCTGATGATTGTGAAGAATTCAGTTCCATCTGCAGCCCTTCAGAAGGAAATATACCCAATTAGAGAAAGATTTAAACAATATGCAGGCTTGGGCTGTTAAGTGGACATAACATCTTGTCATTCAAGTGTGAATCAATGATCATTTCCAATTAAAGAATACCCAGCCACCTCCCTTGATGTTTAATGGCATTGCCATTGTTGAATCTTTCTAGATTTGTCAGGTTACTCCAGGATCATAGAGTCATACTGTACATACAAGGCCCTTTGGTCTCACCAAGTCTGCATCAACTACTGGAGAAACATTTGAGTTCCTACCTAATCCCATTTATCAGCACCTGGCCCATGCTATGACATACCAAAAAACTCATCCAGGTACTTTTTAAAGGATGTGAGACAACCCGCCTCCCAGGCAGTGCATCCAGACCATCACCACTCTCGATAAAAAAGCTTTTCCTCACATTCTCCCTAAGCCTCCTGCCCCTCACTTTGAATCTTTGTCCCTTATGAGTTAGATCACTAGAAATGTTTAAAGTTTTTACTTTCCTGAGGGCTAAAGAAAATTTTAATGTCTACTCTTCAATTGCTAGCACTTTGTTAGATTTTAAAAAGGCAAAAAATTAAGATTTACTCTCCTAAATTCCCACACTTATTTCAAATCAGCGTCTCACTTTGTAACTTGCTCTTGCTCTACAGTTCATTTCAGGGCTGGGAGGGTTTGAGGGTTGAAGGTGGGGGTTTGGAAGTTGGAGGTGGAGTGATCGGAGGATACAGGCTAGAAGTCAGAGATATCGGGGATTTGGAGGTCAATATGGAAAGGTCAGAGGTTGGAGTAAGTGTCAGAGGTCAGGTGAGTGGGTAGGGGTTCAGAGGTCAGGGCAGGGTACATCAACGATCAGGGCCAGGGGGCTGGATTCAGTGGTCAGAGGTCAGGGATGCAGTAGTCAGGGTATATCCCAAATTTTCTACCTCTAAATACCTTGGCCAAATATAAATCAATCATAGATCTTCCTAACAGCACTGTGATGGACCTACAAATGACTGCATCTGTTGAAGAAAGTGGCTTATAAAAACATAAGAACCAGGAGCAACTGTAGGCCATCTAGCTCCTCGATCTTGCTTCGCCATTCAATAATATCATGGCTGATCTTTGTGTGCACTCAGCTCCACTTACCCATCCTCTCACCATAACCCTTACTTCCTTTACTGTTCAAAAGTTTATTTATTCTTGCCTTAAAAACATTCAATGAGGTAGCCTCAACTGTTTCACTGGGCAGGGAATTCCACAGATTCACAACCCTTTGTGTGAAGAAGTTCCTCCTCAACTCAGTCCTAAATCTGCTCCCCCTTGTTTTGAGGCCATGCTCCCTAGTTCTAGTTTCATCTGCCAGCGGAAACAATGTCCCTGCTTGTAGCTGATCTACTCCTTTCACAATCTTACATGTTTCTATAAGATCCCCCTTCATTCTTCTGAATTCCAATGAATATAGCCTCAATGTACTCTGTCTGACCTCATAAGTCAAACCTCTCTATTCCGGAATCAAGCTAATGAATCTCCTCTGCACTCACTCCAGTACCAGTATATATCTTCTCGTAAGGAAGCTCAATGCTACCTTCTCAGCAGTAATAAATCTTCCTAATAGCACAGTGATGGACCTACAAATGGACTGCATCTGTTCAAGAAAGTGGCTCATAAGAATATAAGCACTAAGAGCAGAAATAGGCCATCTGGCCCCTCACTCTTACACCGCATTCAGTAAGATATGGTTGACCTTTGTGTGGACTCAGTTTCACATAGCCGCCGCTCACCATAATCCTTATTTCATTTATTTATTGTTCAAAAATTGACCTATCCTTGCCTTATAAACATTCAATGTTTTCAAGGCAACATATGTGGCCTTGTCAGCAAGTCCCAAGTAAACAATGAATAAATGTTTCAGTGGTGAAAATTTTAGCACTGCAGCCTTTTGGGGAGAGAGTTTTAAATTTTCACTTTGTGTGAAGAACTGCTTCCTGTCATCATCCCTATGATCTACCTGTAGATTCAACTATCTCTAAAGTTATGCCCTTTGTTCTGCACTCTATCACCAGATGAAATAGTTTCTTTATGTCTATCCTGCAAAATCAAAGACAATTGGTGCAATCTTATCGACCCATTCATAGAAACATAGAACATAGGAGCAGGAGGAGGCCATTTGGCTCTTCAAGACTGATCCACCATGCATTACAATTATAGCTGATGACCCAACTCAATCCAATTCAATTCATACCATGCTCCCATTGTTAGCGAGGTCAGAGAGCTTGGCACCCAGCCAAATCCCTGTTCACTGTAGGGAGATGGGTTAATCCACCGGCGTGAGTAACCATAACATTGTGGCCAGTAGGATCCTTTCCTAAAGAACTTTTGTGAACCGGAGGTTTGTTTATAACAACAAACTGATAGGTACATGATCAGTAAGAAACCTCACAACACCAGGTAAAAGTCCAACAGGTTTATTTGGCGGCACAAGCTTTCGGAGTTTCATTCCTCCTTCATGTTCTTCCTTACATGAAGAAGGAACGAGACTCTGAAAGCTTGTGCTACCAAATAAACCTGTTGGACTCTAACCTGATGCTTACTCCAGTCCAACGCTGGCATTTCCACATCATAGATACAAATCACCATGACAAATAGTACTTTTTAATTAAAGACTGAGGAAATCCTCAGTTTTAGTAATGGGATTTGATTTGCATGTCTCCAAATAATTAGTCCTGGCATTAGAATTATAAGTCTAGTAACATAATGGTGGAATGGAGCCTCAGATTTAAGCTTTTCAGCTGTATTGATAACAGAATTCTGTTCGAAGAAGCTGTCATAGCAAATAGCATACATTTTTCCATTATTTCCTTGCAGTTACGGGAAATGGTACATTTGAACTGAATGAAATTATTGATGGATATCCACATAACATTTCAATTTTTTCTATGAATTTGACAAGAATGGTATGTATATCACAATGTCATATAATTTGTACGACTCTGAAAAGTAAGTATAATCAATTCCTGTTACTTTTGGTGATAAGATGTTTTCTTGTTTGTAAGGAAATTATATATATTTTTAAAGGTCACTAATTTTGACATTTCTACTATTTCATCGATATCTCAAATTTCTAACTAGGAGATTAGCTAATGAGAGAAAAAAGACACTTATAAAATGAAAGCTCATATGACTTAAGTCTGTGCTGCATTATTTGACAGTCTTAATCAGGCTGAAGCAAATAAATTAGAAATGTTCCGAATTTGCATAATGATTTAGTGTTAGAATATTAACAATGGAAGATTTCTTTGAAAAACATATTTTCTTTCAATTATTACATTATTACAAATATTTTTGAAGTTGGCTGATTTGAATAAACTGTATAATCTTTGTGATATTCATTATTAATTTAAATGTACACCAAAATTCATGCTGCATGACTTAGGCATGGCCCAAGTATAATAAATAGATATTGTGGGAATAATTTTACACAAAATATCTTCAGCACTGGAAGTATTAATTGAATATTTGATTTGCCCAGCCTATATGAAGATTAAAGACTGTATGATTACAATATTATCTTTGTTGCATGTGCTTCTAATTTTCTGATTTGTTCTTAGTCCGACACTTTGGTACAACAGTTGGCTCCACCCAGGGGTTTCCCCCAGCCAAACCATGACATCATGACCCCCAGCCACCTCACACTCTCCTTACCTTGTCACTGTGAGACCCCAGACTTCCCTGCATCCTAGGTCTCCAGCACACTGACTGCTTGTCTTCTTGCAAGTGGTTAGCACTTCTGGAATTACAGAACTGCAGGCTGATTCGACTGGCTGGTAGACCTGTGGGTTGAAACTTGCATCCTTTTGTGAGAGACAAAAATCTTGCCTCCCGGCATGGAATGCTGCTTAAAACATTTTGAAGCAGCCTGTTCAATGGGCATGCATTCTCTGCCAAATTTTCCAGTAGTGTGATGGGAATCCCTGTTATCAGAAATTATTTTCCTATGTTTCTATTTTTCCCTGACATCAACCTAGTTATTAATGCCCTTTGTTCAATTCTCTGTTTCTTCTTTGCTCTCTCTATTTATTTACCCAAATCGACATTCTTAAGCACACTGATTCCCACATCCTCACATTTTGGCTCCTATATAGCCTGATGTAGTTTTCTAGCAAAGCTTATTGCTTGCAATAAGCTCCTCAAATTTCTATTAAATACTTTACAGCCTTCTGGACCTAACACTGAGTTCAAAATTTCAAACTAAATCTGTGCCAGTCTTAATCTTGTTTTTCATGCTTTTTCTTTCAGAGAGAATTGTTCATCATTTTGCAATTCACATTCACTGCAGACAAATGCTTTGATTCTTATAAATGCCATTACCACCCCCTTTGCCTTTTATTCTAATGATATCTTTGTCACTTGATCTCTTCTGCCTTCCAGATTATTCCAGATCTTCTCTTTTGACATTTTCCCCCCTCCTCCTTTCAACACATAACATTCATTAAATTTTACTGACCTTCAGTTCTGAAGAAGAGCCATATCTAACTTAAAATGTTAATTTCATTTCTACCTTCATAAATGCTACCAGATCTGCTGAGTATTTCCAACTCTTTGTTTCTTAGAATCACTACAGTGCAGGAGGCGGCTAACTGGTCCATCAAGACTGCACCGACTCTCCAACAGAGCATATTACCAAGGCACTATCCTTGTAATCCCACATATTTACCCTGTTAATCCACCTAAGCTGCAGATTTTAGGACACTAAGGGACAAGTTACAACGGCCAATCAACCTAACCCATACACCTTTGAGTTGCCGGAGAAAACTGGAGGAAACCCCACTCATATAGGGAGAATGTGCAAACTCCATGTAGATACTTATTCAAGGCTGGAATCGAACCCGCATCCCTGGTGCTGTGAGGCAGCAGTGCTAAACACTGTGCCACCATCTGTGATTATATTGCTTTTATTTTAGCATAACTTCTTTGCCTTTGTCACCTATACTTCTATTGAAAAAGTCAATGCGATTTTAGTAGCTTGTCCAAATTTCCTGTCAGCTTCAATGATTTGAGTGGGTAAATCCAAGGTCTCTTGTGTCTACACGTGTTCTAAAATTGTTTCATTTAATGTTTCTCCTCTCCTCATTCTGTCAAAATGCATGTGTAAAATTGCAACTCCAACGATCAATTCCATGATCCATGTGAAATGAGAAATTCCATGTGGTTCCATTGGAAGTTTGGGTGTCTTGATATTTTTGTATATTTATTTTACTTAACATTACTGGGATGTTATTCTGAAAAATAGACTGTTGTTGACAGTATAAAGCAGTAACTTATTTTAACGGAAGCATTTGAATTATATTTTTGAAAGTAATTGTCATATATTTGCATTGTTTGCAGCTTGCCAGTTCATACAGTAACATGAGTGGGTTCAAGTGTGTGGAAGTACTCCCATTTCGGTAACTTTTTTTTGGATTGAGTAAAAGTTTATGGGTATGAAGGTGCATTTATTGCATTATAATATCTCCTTCACAGTTGATTTTTCTTCAGCTCCTGCTTCTTTGACGGTTCTTTGTTTAGATGAAGAGCAGCCAAAGTAGTTCCTTATAGGTTAGATGAGCTATCAGCAGTTTGGTTGTCAACTTTTCAGTCTGAGTGGCTACCAACAGAAAACAGAGTCAAAAATGGTGGTCAGATCCTGTTGATAAATTCAGCAGGACTTGAGGGCAATTTAAGCTTCCAAGTTCCTGATTGCAAAGCCGATCCTCCCACTTCAAACCGTTCTCTCTCCTCCTCCACTTCCTATAAATCACTGAGCCTTTCTTTCAGGCCTTCTAATGACCTTCCTTCAACAGATATCACCATAGCTGTTGAGTTTTTCCAGCACTTTCCATTTTTATTTCCAATTTGCAGTATCCACAGAAATTTTCCTTTATTTACTTGAAATAGATTTATTCACTTTAAAACATTGTAGATATACATCTCCTAACTCTACACTCTGTGTCAGTTTGTATTTCTTTTGAATAGAACACATGATTAATAAAAGAAACAAATTAAAGAGGATTGACAGATAGCCTCTGGTTGCGGGCAAAAAGCATCAAAGGAATTTTAACTAACTATACCAAAATGGCATTTATGGCATTGATGATACACCCTAACCCTGCAGCACCCATTGGTTGTGAAAGGACTGGAGCACATTGGTGGACACAAAGTGCTCCCTCTCCATGGCCACGTAAGAGGAATTTTCTGAAGGATTTTCCCCTTAGACTGCCCTGTATTTGTTGAATCTTACTTAACCAACACACAGTCTGCGAAAGACAGCATATATTTGAAGAACGAAAATTTATTTGCTAATGCATGCATCAGGAGAGCGAGAGACACAGTCATTGAGGGTTGATTGTGCTCTCTGATCAAGTATTCCCCAGTAAAACTGTTATATTATTCTTAACATTTCAATGTCCCACCTAGTCTCATCAATCAGAGGGTCTAATTACAATATTCAACATTATTACCCTAGCTAGTAACACTCCACCTGTCAACAGGAGTAGGAGCTTATTAGCTTATTGTCCATTTAGGTTCTTTCCTTTTTATCAAGGAAACATAACACACATCATTAGTAATAACAAACACCTGTGATTTTTTTTAATTGGTGAAAGGAGTCACTCTTTCACTGGAACCTGGATCTCCTTTATCAGCTTTAGCGAATACTTCAGCCTTGCTATCCATGAACGAATTCACTCCCATATATACCAGCCCTGTGATTAAACTTGCTTTTCACATATCCAAACACAGATAACAGAAGCTGCCTTCCTGTGCTCCATTGTATTAACAGAACTTTGTCTGTCTATCACTGTGTTTCCCATCATGCTGCATTCAGAACAAAGTTGGTCAGGGCACTTACAGCCTTGAAAATACAGGTTAAGCTTATAATACTTGGTTAATTTGTGGAAATAAAGTTTATAATATCTTTGCATATATTGTTCCAGGCACATTGTGAATTCTTACTATATAAGGTACTTTATAATTACCTTAACTTAGTCTACTTATTATAGTAAAACTAAAACGAAGGAGCTGATACTAGAATTCTATACTTCAGGCCACTTGGCTATAGCTGCAGTAGCGAGATAGAGAGTTGGGTTGAGCGACTGGGTTGAGTTTAACTGCCTACTGCCTGGACCTATGCATCTCTTTGTATGAGCTTAAATTAGATCCAATCTGTATGTACTTAACTTCAATTGATACAATTAAGTCCTGAGCTAAATAAATTCAAGACTTCTTTTCCTTATGTGTTCTTCTTGTTGATGATGCTGAGCATAATTTTGAGAAATTGGTGATTAGTTTGAATGTAACTGTTTTGGTATTTTATCTTATGTTCTCAATAGCACTAGGTTGGAGTTTGGGGGTAAAGTTGTGGAAGCAGCAAAAATATTCACTTGTTCTACCCTTAAAAATAAAAACTAGCATTAAAATAGAAGGCAACGTTTGCCTTCAAGTTTTAGAACATTTTATGTTCCATCTTGGGAAACTGTAATGCTTGGGGGAATGCTATAGGACATCCAAGGATGTGTTTCTACTCTTCCTGGCACCACTTCCTCGCAGAACTGCAGTATTAAACTTTTGGTCTCTCTGTGTCTGCTTCAAGTTTTAATGGTCAGAGCATTTGATGCTCCAATCAGTCGAAAATTTCTTTAGAGACTTATCTGTTCAATGGGATCTCAATATACATATACTTGCGTGAAAACCATCACAGCCACTGAACATCACAGCTTCTCAGTATTAAAGCAGGTCTGTCCAGTTTCCATCAAGGAGAGGGAGTTAAATTCTCCTCCATTAAGTCCTCTTAATATGAAATATGTTTGGTTTAAAAGGCATTCACGTTCTGTATTTTACAGTGAAAATGGAAGAATAGTTGAGTATAAACTTACACTTAAAGGAGAAACAAAATCAAAATATTTAATGAGCCATATCAGAGATGCAGCTAATCTGATCAATCAAACCTCAATTCCGGTGAATGTAACCACCTTTAAAATGAAGACAACAGGTAAGCACCTTATATATAAAAATTGAAAAACACTACCACAGTTTCAATCATTGATACTCGTAAATTGTGATGATAGCCACTTTAAGACTAGTCTGTGTGTTAAGTGTCACATAGTCTGAACAACCAATCAATGTGAAGATTGGGGAATCTCCCTGAGGGGAGGGATTTTTAGTTCGAAAGAGTACAGGATAGACTAGGTTGAAGCATATAGCTAATGAAGCCATTTTGTAAATAAAGTTCATTTGTCCAACTTAAGGATTCCCCAGGACAACATCTTCATATTTGGTGAGGAAGATAAATGGCCTTTACTCTGTTTCAGGTCTTTCACCCATGATATTATGTTTTGAACAAAGACTGAAGGAAAAAATATACTTAATAGAATATTTCTCTTTGGGCAAATATACCCATTTGACCCTTCAGTGGAGATCTACAATCAATACATTGAGTGCATCGAATCTTATAACCAGGCTAATGAAATAGGAATAGAGGCAAAACACAAAGCAATTCTCCTGTGTCTCCGCGGTAGTCAGACCTACAATCTTATTTGCAGCCTCAGCTCCAAGTGTGTCCGACTCCAAATTATTCATGATGTGGAGGTGATGGCGTTAGACTGTGGCAGGCACGGTATGAAGTCTCACAACACAGGTTAAAGTTCAACAGGTTTATTTGGTAGCCCATTCATCCAGTAAGTGGGGGATTTGGTTCACAAACAGAGCATATGTAGATACAAATTCAGTTACAAGATAATGGTTGAAATGTGAGTCTTAACAGGTAATCAAGTCTTTACAGGTACAGACAATGTGAGTGGCGAGAGCGTTAAGTACAGATTAAAGAGGTGTGAATTGTGTCCAGCCAGGACAGTTAGTGAGATTTTGCAAGCCCAGGCAAATTGTGAGGGTTACAGATAGTGTGACATGAACTCAAGATCCCAATTGAGGTCGTCTTCATGCGTGCAGGACTTGGCTATCAGTTTCTGCTCGGTGATTCTGTGTTGTTGTGCCTCTTGAAGGCTGCCTTGGAGAATGCTTACCTGAAGATCAGAAGCTGAATGCCCTTCTCTGCTGAAGGGTTCCCTGACAGAAAGTGAACACTCCTGCCTGATGATTTTTGAGCAGTGTTCATTCACCCATTGTTGTAGCTTCTACATTGTCTTGCCAATGTGTAGGGACATCCTTTCCTGCAGCATATCAGGTAGACAACATTGGCCCAGTCATTCAGTGAGATACCAATTCATTCTGAGAGATTGTGGATTTAGTGAAGCATCAATCAAAATCCAGAAAGAGCCCCAAGCAAATCAATCATGACTTACGTTGCTAAGCTGAAGCAATTATCAGAGCATTGTGATTTTGTAGCAACATTAAATAATCTGCTGCAAGATCAATGAACTTGTGGCATGAGCAATGGTGTCATACAGTGCCAATTCCTTGCAGAAGTCAACATAAATTTTAACTGCCAGTGGAGATAGAGCTGGCCAGGGATAGCACTGAAAAAGATTCATAGAACTGCAAAGTGCACAAAATGGTGATAGAGACTAATTAGGTTGAAACAGCTGTGAAGTGGGAAATATTTCCAGTTACCCATGGAACAAAAAGATTTGGCAGAGGCAATCAGGTAATGATTCTAAAAGAAATGTTACTGCTGTGGGGATAACCATGCTCCTGAATTATGTAAGCTTAAGAAGACTAATGTCATTATTGGCACAAAAGAGGACATTTGATAAATAGTACAAAACAATGGTTCTGGATAAAATGCTCCTTTGGAGAGTCCATGCAGTCTTGGTGAGCCTAACGGTCTCTTCTATACTGCCGAGATTCCATAAGATGGATGGCATGATATGTTTGGCACTGTTGCCTCACAGCACCAGGGACCTGGTTTCAATTCTGGCTTTGGACGGCTGTCTGTGTCAGTGTGGGTTTCCTCTGGGTGCTCCAGTTTCCTCCCACAGTCCAAAGATGTGCAGGTTGGGTGGATTAGCCAAAGTAAATGTGCTGGGTTAAGGGGATACGGCAGAGGGGTAGGTGGACCTGGGTAAGATGCTCCATTGGATAGTCAGTGCAGACATGATGGGCAGAATGGCACTCTGGGGATTCTATAAAACTGGTGGCACAGTGGTTAGCAGTGCTGCCTCACAGTGCCAGGGACCCGGGTTCAATTCCAGCCATGGGTGACCATCAGTGTGCAGTTTATACATACACCCCATGCTTGCGTAGGTTTTCTCAGGTGCTCCGATTTCCTCCCACCTGTTGGGTAAACTGGCCATGCCATATTGCCCCTTAGTGTCTCAAGACATGCAGATTAGGGGGATTAGTGGGCGAAATATGTGCTGTTACGGGGATAGGGCATGGGTAAGTTGCTCCTTTGGAGAGTAAGTGCAGACTAGATAGGCCAAATGGTCTCCTTTTGCACTATATGGATTCTATGATAATTTAGTCAAGACTGCAGCACAGTACAACAATGGTTGGGGGGGAGCACAGTAGCACAATGGTTAGCACAGCTCCAGGGACCTGAGTTCGAATCCTGGCTTGGGTCACTGTCTGTGTGGAATCTGCACATTCCCCCTGTGTCTGAGTGGTTTTCCTCCAGGTGCTCAGGTTCCCTCCCAAAGTCCAAAGATGTGCGGGCTAGGTTGATTGGTCATTCTAAATTGCCCCTTAATGTCCCGGGATGCATAGGTTAGACAGATTAATGGGTAAATATGTAGGGATATGGGGATAGGGCCAGAATGGAATTGTGGTTGGTGCAAACCCGATGGGCCAAATAGCCTCTTTCTACGCTGTTGAAGTCTCTTAGTCTATGACTGCCAAGTAACTGATCAAATAAGATGTTAAAAGTTCACGATGTAAAAGAACCTGACAGCATTGATTCTGATACTTTCTCTTTAATCTTAAAACAGTTAAGGTAGACCATATTAATGAAACACACAGTGTAAATAGGATGCCTCTAAGAATGGAATTGGATACAGGACCATCAGCTACTATGATGGATGAGCAAATATTTGAGCACCTGTGAGAGGATGCCCAATTATTGAACTTGGAAAGCACTTCGGTTGAGCTGATGACGTATATGGAAGAAGCAATAAAACTATAAGATTCTAAAACATACTTGTGAACTATGAACAGCAGTCTGCCCAGCTCCCTATAATAATAGTGCCAGTGAAGAACCAAACTTTCTGAGGCATGATTGGCATAAAGAAATCAAGTAGAATTAACCTAAGGCCTTCCAAGTGCAGGCAAGGGGATTGGCAGAATTATTAAGAAAATATAACAATATTTTCTCGGACAAATTAGTCAAAATCAAAGGGTTGCAAGCTAAGATTTATACTGATCCGAAGACAACACCCTGATTCTTTAGAGCAAGACCAAATGCCTTATGAGAAAAAGTAGATGCTGAGTTAAACAGCTTGGAGGAACTATGCATCATCCAACCAGTTCAGGCTTTAGAATGGGCAACATCTATCTTCCCTTGAAACTGCGTAAGACCATTCAAGTTTGCTGCGATTATAAGTCAATAGTTAATCAGGCCACTAAGTTGGATACGTTTCCAATTCTGAGCATTGGAGACATGTAAGCAAAGCTTGCAGGAGGCCAATCTTACACAAAATTAGATATGTATACCACCAACTCAAATGAGAATACGCGTCCCGGGGGTATGTCATGATAAATACGCACAAAGGCCTATTTCAGTACACGAGGCATGTCTTTGGATGTGCAATGTTTCAAAAGGCAATGGAGAGTTTGCTACAGGGGCTACCATAGGTTGTGGTATACCATCATGATGTCCCTATAACTAGATCTATAGAGGCTGGAGCATCTGGCAAACTTAGAAGTGGTATTAAAGAGATTTCAGGAGGTTGAAGAAAAAAGAGAAGTGCACCTTTCAAGCTACTGAGGTAACCTACGTGGGACACTGTGTAAACGTGCAAGGATTATATCCTGCAGAAGCAAAGATTCATGCCTTCCCCCACAAACATAACTGAACACAAATTGTTTTTGGGATGGTAAACTACCATAGACAGTTTTTACCTAATTTATTGTACTAGTCCCTTTGCCTGCAAGAAGCTTTCAACAGAAAGAAGCAATTGCTATATTTCACAAGCCTGTCAGTACACTTTGACCCAAATAAAGTACTGATATTGACCTGCGAAACATCTCCAAATAGCATTTATACAGTGTTGTTCCATGAGACGGACAACAGCTCGGAAGGTATTCAAAAATCGAGAGCAAAGGATCTTCAATAGTCTTTAGTGTCAAAAAATTCTTCTTTATCATCATTTCTAACTACAAACTGCTTTGGGTCTTTTCAAGTAATTAATCCTGTTGCAGCTTTGGCAAGAATTCAGCGATGGACCTTAATTCTGTTTGCCTACAAATATACTTTTGAATACTGACCTGGGATACACATAACAAGTACAAATTCCTTCAGATGCCCACCCTTACAAGAAAGTGCCACATGTACTCCTGTATCCCAAATAATCATCTTAGCATTGCATTTTTTAGAATCGTTACCAGCCTGTGCAAAGCAGACCAGGAAATGGACAAATCAAGATCCGCTTCTGTCCAAAGTGTGAAGCAAAATATTTTCAGGTTGAGGCCCGAATTCCCTCATCATGCCCACCATTGGAATTGTAGCGGGAGGCGCGGATCATGTAAAGGTCCATTGAAGTCGGGTGGGAATCTTTAGTTTACAGGCGAGTGCGGCCGGAGAACCCACCCTGGGTAAATGGGCTTGTTTCCAAGGGAATGAAACTATTCTTTAACCGTAAAAGGAAATTGAGTTGTCAGGACAGCAGCATACCTTGGGAGCCTCTGGATGTGCATCTTCACATAAGTAGTCAGCAGGTGTTGCCTGCTTGCTGTTTCCAGGTTATTCGCAAATTGATAACTTAGCAATTTTCTCACTAAGCACCATACAAATACAAAGTTAAAGTTGCAATGCATTTTCAAGTTGCAGACCACAAAGCTTTATTCCTTATTCTATGTTTGGCATTAAGGAGATATCTATAACTCAACGTGGCATTCGTGATAGAAGTGCAAGCCGCTCTTGATGTCATTTTGGTGAAAGTGTTACATGCGTAGGATTATCCAGTGCAATTATGCAGAATAGCAGTGATTTTATGGCAGCATCTATTTCAGAGCTCAACATTTGAACTTTCATTCCAAGTACAGATTCAACAGTAGAAACCAAGCGCCCCCATACCTCCAGCATCTCCGTTCCCCCACACCCCCTACTCCTCTTTTACGTGCATGTTTGTAGTTTTTTGATATTTAATAACTCTTGCTGCAATTTTAGTTGGGTGGTTTTTCGAGCTCTTTAACATTGCTGAAGTCTGCAGGGAGGCTGAAGGACTTGAACCTGACTCCAAGAATTCTGCTCAAATGATTTGATCCCTCACAGGGGTGCCATAATTTTTAGTCACCTGAACTACAGCACAACAGGAAGAAGACACAAAGAAAACCCAAAACAGACAGGCCGTTACTACTGAGGTTCTGAGCAGAGACCATATAAAATCACACAAACCATACAGTGCAGAAAGAGGCCATCTGGCCCATTAAGTCTGCACTAACCACAATTCCACATAGGCCTCATATCCCCACACATTTACCCGCTAATCCCTCTAATCTATGCATCTCAGGACACTAAGAGGCAATTTTAGCGTGGCTAATCAACCTAACCCACACACCTTTGGACTGTGGGAGGAAACTGGAGCACCCAGAGGAAACCCATGCAAATACGAGGAGAATGTGCAAATTTCACACAGTGACCCAAACCGGGAATCAAACCTAGGTCCCTGGAGCTGTGAAACAGCAGTGCTAGCCACTATGCTACCATGCCATCCTGGGTGCCCTTTGTGTTCAAGAAGTAATTGCCTTACCTAAATCTCAGTAAGGAACAGTGTCTGATGTTTCCATTCCCACTAAGGCCTCCCTCAGTTACGTCTGGCATCTAACCACAATGCAGGGAAAGATCATTTTGCTAGTGGCTCATGAACTTTTATGCATCAGGCCATTTTCAGGCCAGAGAAGGAGATTTTTGTAACCCTCAAGTTTGCTACCCACTTTTACAAAAAAGAGGTCACCGATTTTCTCTATTTTAAATCTGGATACATTTCATTTCTCTTGCCCGAGAAAAGCAAGTGGAATCAGTACATAGCTTCACTAAAATTGCGAGCTACTCCATTGTGTAGGGTGCCATGGTCTGCACACCTATCACTTTGTGGGCCTCCCATGCAATTGTACTCCCTCCAGTTTCAATGCAACAGTGTTATATAACTAAAAGGCTTGCTGAAACGTTTCAAAGGACAGTTGAGAATCAACTAAATGACTGTGGGTCTGAAATCACATGTACACTAGACCAAGTTAAGAGGCCAAATTTCCTTATCTATATCACATGAGTGAACCAGGTTTTCTTTTATGACAAATCAATAATTTTCTGGCCATCAGTACTGATGATTCAGACCTCTAGATGACCAATTCCCACTATATGCTTGCATGATTATAATTGTGATGATACTGAGGAATAGCATGTTTTAAAAAGCATTTAACAAATGTCAATTTTCTTTTAGGACTGGTGCAAATGGACATCTCCCCAAATGTTTACTATGACAAACCTTTAACTATAAATTGCACTATTAAAGACAATGTAGAAAACATACATTGGTTCATCAAAGGAGATGACGATTTAGAGGAAGCAATTATTTCGGAGCGTCATTATAACTTTAAAAATGGTCCCATATCTACGTCCATTCTTCTTATCAATGCAACTTCAATTTGGAAAGGTAAGCTAAATTACAATAAGATTATAGCAAGGCATAAATTGTTAATCACATATTGATATTTAACTGATAGTTCCAAGATCCTATGCAATTTTTTTTGACATCGCTCTACTTTCTGCAGCATTTGATCACTGGGCACTATTTTCCTTTAGGATGTACTTCTATCATTTATGCTCATTTTAAGATTGCTTTTAACAGCGAATGTCAGCAAGTAAAGGAGATATGTGTTTGGAGTGAGAAGAATGCAAAAAGAAACACATATTCTGGAAATCTTAAATAGAAACAAGAATACTGAGTAGAATTTCAGTCTGACTACTGGTGAAGTTATGGCAGCAGCAAATGAATAGCACCAAGGAAATTCACAGCCACTAACTCATCCAGCTCTTGACAAACTGTTCAAACAAATGTTCCTGTTGCTTAGCCAGAACATTAGCCTCTTTAAAGATGAATCTAGGGTGCCCACCAGTGCTACATGCTAGTAAGTCCAACAGATGCTGTTATTTCCAGAGGGCTGTCAGAGGTCAACTTATCTTATCAAAGATAAGTTGATATGTAAAAATTACATTTACCTTCCTTGAGAAGCAGGCCAAAATCCAGGCCTAGACCTACAGCAGTTTCATAACCATTATGGCTGAGCTCTTAGCTTCCCCCTTCCCTGTTAATTCCAAATCTCCAACCACACCCCTTTCCTTCCTCCCACTCCTCCATCCTCAGTAAAGAGCCAGTTTCTTCCTAAAGCATCAGGATCAATTTCTGCCCTTCAATTTTCTCTTCTTTTTCTCTGCAGTGTTCGATAAGGCATTGTACCAAAGCTGTCTAATAAGATAAGGGCCCATGGAGTCAGGGGCAATATATTAGCATTGATAGATGATTGGCTAATTGTTAGTAGACAGAAGGTGCAATTTTATAGCCTCACTCAACCCAAGATTGAAAAATCCTGCCTGAGGTCAACAGAGCTTCCCATTTTCCACCCTTCGCCCACTCCAGGTTTGTGGTAGATGAGACAGTGGAATTCCAGCAAGAGAGTTGAGATAAGAGAGGTATCATGATGGCAACCTGTAACTAGTGGAATGCCACAAAGCTCAGTCCTGGGGCCACAATTATTTGCAATATATATTATGAACTTGGACAAGGGAAATGAACGTACTATTGTCACGTTGTGGATGACACAAAGGAAATGCAAGTGGTGAGGTAAACACAAAGGGCAGAATTTTCCAAACCCACCTGCCTAGCATGAGAACCATAGCAGATGGAACACAGACCATACAAAGGTCCGTTGACCTCAGATGGGATTTTCCAGTCTTGGGACAAGTGGGGCTGGAAAATCCTATCCAAAGAGTCACAGATTAAGTAAGTGATGAAACATGGCAGAATTAATCTAATGTAGGAAAATGTGATATTATACACTTTAGGATAGGAAAAATAAAGGAACTGAATAATACTCAAGTGGAGAAAGACTGCAAGAAGCTGCAGAACAAAGGGATTTAGGGGTTCCCATGCATAAATCACAGAAAGCTAGCATGCAAATTCAGCAGGTAATAGGAAAGGCAAATTGAATGGTGGCTTTTATGTTAAAGGGAATGGAATATTGTTTTAGGCACCAGTAAAACCACAGCCAGAGACTGTGAATATTTTTAATCCCCTTATCTCAGAAAAATGTACTGGTATTAAAGATAGTCCAGAGAAGTATCAAAAGGATAAGAAGCCTTTTCTTATAGGAGAGGTTGAATAGGCTGGATCTGTACTTGAAGGAACAGAGCAATTTCAGGAAGTTGTAGATCTAGAGAAGATTATGAAGGGTTAGATAAGTGTCAGGATCTTGGTGTGGGATAGGTCAAGGCAACATCTTTGGGATGTTGATTTTAGAGGGTGGAGAGAGTTGGGTAAAATCTAGAGGTGGCACAGCCATGGGGATAAGGATTTCAGGTGCAGATAGGGTATTAATATGGAGAGCATATGGAGTAAGAATTTCGTCCTGGTGCTCTGATTTCTTCCCACAAAGATGTTGATTAGCCATGCTAAATTGACCCTAGTGTCAGGGGGATTAGCAGGGTGAATATGTAGGTTTATGGGAATAAGAACTGGGTGGGACTGTAGTCAGTGGAGACTGGATGGGTCAAATGGTCTCCTTCCACGCTGTAGGAATTCTATGATTCTCAGATCAACTCATGGTTATTTGTTTCAGTGTTGCATGCTACTTAAAGTGTAATGGTCAGCAGAATTTATGTATCACTATGAAGCTTATCTGAGGATCGCAAAATGAAAAGAGAAAGTTATTCCCAAAGAAGGACTTTCTTGATGGAGATGTGCTAGTTTTTCCATACTTTTACTGAACATGTGTTTTCTTTTGTTTCCTACTATTTGTCAGGTTATTATTGCTGCCGATTTCTTTTTGAAAAGGGAGCGCTGATCCATGAAGCTTGTCAAAATTCAAAGATTTACCTTCTACCTGAAGAAATTACTACATTTCCACTGGCATATACACTGGAGAATTCTAAACCCAACTTAAGCGGAAAGGAAATTAAATGCTGCATCAAAGATGATGGAGAGAATTATAATGTAACATGGCAAATAGAAAACTCTGGTACAAATTTAATTATTTTCACTTTTTAGTAAAGTTTGTTTTCAGTGAAAATATTAATGTTTATATTTAAACATTCTGCGTGGGTTTCCTCTGGGTGCTCCAGTTTCCTCCCACAGTCCGAAAGATGTGCTGGTTTGATGCATAGGCCATGTTAAAATTCTCCCTCAGTGTACTCAAACAGGCATTGGAATGTGGTGACTAGGGAATTTTCACTGTAACTTCATTGCTGTGTTAATGTAAGCCTACTTGTGACATTAATAAACATTTCATTTGGTTGGGGGGGGTTGGGGCTGGGGGTTCATTGTATTTAAACACTTCCCCTGCATTTGTTTAACATCTAGTTAAGAGGATGGCTGTGGGAAAGCCTGCGCCAAGATTTTTGACGGAAGCACTGACCAGGTTGCTAGAGGTGGTGGAGGAGAGACAAACTGTGGCATGAGAGGCATACTCTCAATTAGGATCAAGACCCTTGAGCAAGATCACCAGACCCTTGAAATGATGGGAAATGATGGGAGTGCTGGTCAGCAAAGGAGTGCAATCCATAGAGGATTGCAGAGTCATGAAAATCAGGAAGGCATATCTGCCACACTCCTCAGATTGCAAGGCTGACTGGAGGAGTTCCAAAACCTTCTTTGCCGGGAGATGATACCAGCACTGCAAGGCAATCAGACTAACACTGCAAGGGTGATTTCCGCAATGGAGATCTTGGTGCAAAATGTCCACTCCATGGGTCAGTACATGAACTCAGTGATGCAAGGCTGTGTGCAATAGTGATGCAATACAGTGTGGTATACTAGCCCATCCACTAGCACCACCTCAAGAAGATGGCAGGCCATCTGGATCTCATTCCAGCTGCCATCCCATCTCATGGAGGAACTGAGGAGACCTCAAACTCTTATAGGGAAGAGGATCAGCTGCTGCATAGCCCAGTGCCTTCCACCCAGGGGATCCCTGGGTGTGTCCAGCCTACCTGATTCCCTCTTACTGTGATTGACACAGCTCTAGCCACAAACACTGAGGAGTGCGGCACTGTCACATCCATGCTAGCTGAAAGCAGGTCAGGACCTTTCAAGTTTCAGCCCTCCAAAGGATGCTGCTAAAGTCATCTCAGGTAGTGTGGCGTGGCAGACAATAAGCTACCTCAGCTAATGATCTTGGGGAAATACCAAGACATAGCAAGGCTAGGGAGGTTAAAAAATTATAGCATCATAGCTTGGGCACAGATGATGTTAATCTTAAGCATTTATGTTAATATTTGAGTGCCTATTTATATACTAAATATAACTTTTTGCACTTTCTTTGAGCCTCCTTGCTCTCATTTGATGATTGCAAGCCCTACCACCTGTTGTGTAGGGCTGGATGTTCACTAATGGCATCATTTCATCACAGACAGGATGATCCTCAATGTTATCCTTTCCTCACATTGACAAGATGCAGTAATGCGAGTGTCATTCTGCTACCCAGGATCCCCCACTCCATGGCCAAGTGCACCTATCGACCCATTCATTTGAGGAAATCTGATCTTAGCACAAAAAACCCAGTGGCCAGACCCTTTTGAAACCCATTCCTCTGGCACCACTGAAATAGATCCTCAACCACACCCTGGAGTAAGCAAAAGTTTACATTATCACAGGTGACTGTCTGCATATCACCTTGGCCAGTGGGAGTTCATGAGCTGCCTCAACCAGGCAGGAGTCAGATGTTTGCTGTAGATTTTTGAGGAGCAATGCTCTGTCCACACTGCAAGTTATTATCATCCTCCTGGCGTGGTCTGGAGCATGGGAAACAACACCCTTCCCAGGATGGCTGCAATATTAGTCACATCGCCATCACACAGCGAGGAAGGGCCACCTCTCAAGATGCAACCTCAATGCCCACTCCAGTCCTGGTCTTCAGTGAGGGAAAAGCTATCAGGAAGTCTCAAGCTCTTTTCCCTATTCATACCCTCAATATCGCCTTCTCTGGGGAGGCCCCTCGGCAACCTCCTTGATGTCCTCCTCATGAGAGGAGATGTGCCACTCAAGCATCTTCTCCTCTGGCAGCTTCTCGCCTAGTTGCAATGCCAGGTTATGCAAGTTGTAGCACACCACAACGAAACGGGGAACAGGGGGTTGACCCTGCTGGAGGGAAGAGAGTTCATTGAGGCCCCTTCAAGCGATCAGGGTAAGGGGAGGAATGGTGAGAAGTCCCCCTTGGGCAGTGCCAAACCGGTAGTAGGGTGGGAGGATCCACTGCTACTCTGCACAGGGATCGCAGACAGAGAGAGGGAGGAGGTGATTGGGCTGACCATCTAGGTGGCCGGGGTGGGGGAGGGGTCGAGGCTGCTAAGGGGTTGGGACTGGCAGGCGGTGGGGTGAGTGGTGGGAGAACTCAGTCAGTTGGGTGAGTGTCCAAAAAATAAACTAGTGGGAGCACTAGTAAACCCCATTGGAGTGAATCACTCTTGGAATAGGGGAGAGACAGTAGTGGACCAAGGGGCTTCAGTCCTGGGCCCACTAATGAAATGGAAATGAAGATTTCCATATCCTAATCAGTTTCGTGCCGATTTCCAACGCGGAGCGAATGATGCTGGAAATTTTCAGCTGGGAGCCACACAGAGGTCATGGGGCCCAGCAAGAAGCCCGTGAAATGGCTTCTACTAAACTTCCTGACCCACTGCTCTGCTTGAGCATCGCAGCTGGGAGAACCACCACCCCCCCCCGAACCCCCACATGATCATTATTACATTGCTGTTTGTGGGAGTTTGATAATGCACAAATTGACTGTTGTATTTCCTAACATGGCCATTCATCAAACCTATGTCATTTGGTGTAATGTATCTTGGGACATCTTGAAGTTATAAAGGACACGATATATATGCAAGTATTCTTGTTTATTTTCAGATGAAGTTTTAAAGATTTCAAAGCCAACTGGCAATTCCACAAAGTGTTCAAAATATATAATAGATAAAGCATTTAACAAAACGACTAGCTATACATGCACATTTATGAATGTTGTACAACAGACCAGATCTGAAAAGATAACTATTGTGGTTCTTGAAAGTAAGTAAAACTTTTGTCTCCACATTTATTACAATGTTCCTTATACTAATGCATAATGATAAAAACAAAAGTAACAGTCCTTTACATGTATTTGCTGCACCATCCGTTGAGATTGTCTGCTGCTACATCTCCTCAACTATTTTGGTCCATTGGTCTACTTCCCTCCTGGCATTTTGCCACTTTGAAATCCAGGTGAGAAAAGATCCTCAATTTTATCTCCCGACTCATGTAAATTCTCAGCCAAGGGAGCCCAGTGTTAGGGAACTTTTGATTGATGTCAGGATGTTTGCCATGCACCCTCCCAGACTCCACAGCATCACTTTGAGATGTCTGGAGGTATAGTGATCCTGAAGAAGCTCCCGTGCAGCTGCCAAAGTTGAGGGGCAGACTTGTCTTCATGTTTGTCCAAGACTTCTGTTTCAAGCTTCTCATTAGGGGATTTATGATGTTCTAGGGAATGGGAAACGGGAACAGGGAGAATTTGAGAGTAAGGGAAAGACCAGATTTCTCAAACGTCTACTGATCACAAGTAGAACTACAGCAGATATTACTAATAACGACATTCTTTCCTTTGTTTTCATTTCTTATCACATTGAATTACTCAACTCAATTTGATCACATGTGTAGTTTTGTCATACTTATCAAAATAATATATATTGTCCATTTTTACATTTTTAATGTGAGGAATTATACTGGGCTATATTGTGCTCAGTTTCAATCATGTATAAAAATGGGAGTGTGAAATATATATGAATTAAAATATCAGTGACTCAACAGTTCAGATTTTAGCACTCATTTCTGAACCAAAAGAACATAAGAAATAGGAGCAGGAAAAGGCCATCTAGACCTTCGAGCCTGCTCCGCCATTCAATAAGATCATGGCTAATCTGAAGTGGATCAGTTCCACTTTCCTATCTGCTCCTCATAACCCTTAATTCCCTTATCTATCAGAAATCTATCTACCCGGGACTTAAACATATTCAATGAGGTAGCCGCCACCACATCAATGGGCAAAGAATTCCAGAGGTTCATCACCTTCTGAGAGATGAAATTCCTCCTCAACTCTGTTCTAAACTGACCCCCCCACCCCCCCCCCCCCCCCCCCCCCCCTTATTTTGAGACTATGGCCTCTAGTTCTGGTTTTCTTTCTAAGTGGAAAGAATCTCTCTACATTTACTCTATCTAGTCCCTTCATTAGCTTTTAAGTCTCTATAAGATCCCCCCCTCAGCCTTCTAAACTCCAATGAGTACAGGCCCAGTCTATTTAATCTCTCCTCATAAGCTAACCCCCTCATCTTTGGTATCAGCCTGGTGAACTTTCTCTACACTCCCTCCAAGGCCAATATATCCTTTCGCAAATAAAGGGACCAAAACTGCACAAAGTACTCCAGTTGCGGCCTCACCAGTGCCTTGTACAGTTGCAGCAAGACCTCCCTGCTTTTATATTCTATCACCCTCGCTATAAAGGCCAACCTTCTTGATCACCTGCTGCACCCGCAGATTGAGTTTTGCGATTCGTGCACAAGGACCCCCAGGTTCTTCTAGTGCAACTTTTCACCTTTTAAATAATATTCCATCCTGCTATTATTTCTTCCAAAGTGGATAACCTCACATTTGCTAACGTTATACTCCATCTGCCAGGTCATTCAGCCTATCCAGATCTCTTTGCACACTTTGCGCATCCTTCACACAATTCACTTTTCCATTCCTCTTTGTGTCATCGGCAAATTTTGTTACCCTACCCTAAAGGGTTCATGGCCTAGTCCAAGGTTTGAGTCTACCCTGGTACTTCAATAAATATTAATTGCCTGAAGTAATACGATCCTAGATTGTTTTTTGATCAACCCATAACAGTCCTTTTATGTGTATGATAATGTCCTATCTATATACTTCCTATCTGAAAGATGCCATGCTTGAGTACCTATCTGGACAGTACTAAGATGGTAGCAGCTGAAACACTTTTGTTAGTGGTACTGCACTCTTTTGCTTCAGACATTAAATCAATACCAAGTCTATTACATTAAACGGACATAATAATACCCATGGCGCCTCTGAAGAAGAGAATGGAGCTCACCCAGCCTCCTGGCCAACATTATTCTTGACACAAAAAATATACTGAATGGCTATTCTTTGCCACTGATGGTGGCACTTTGCTGGACATTAATTTGCCACTTCAGTACAGTAACAATTTCTTTGATGGGAATTTATTTAGAACATGTTGCTGCACTTTGCCACATTGTAGCAGTAATTACCCATCAAAAACAAATAATTGGCTACGAAATATTTTGAGGTGTCCTGAGGTAACAAAAAAGTTATTACAATGGAAGCTCTTTCCTCAGTAAAAAGTAAATATCTTGGGTGGAATTTTCTCAAAAAAATTCTAACTGTTGAACAGGCGAGAAAAGCTATAATGTGGAATCTTGCTAATAGGGAGCGGGTGTGGAGTCTCAGCTCACCTGAGAAGCTGGCTGCTGAGTTCTAGAGGTGCACTACTTTAGTGGGAGTCAGGGCTGCCTGCCAAGGGTGGGCTGGTGTAGAGATCAGGACTGCCATTGGGGGCGGGGGCGGAGGGTGGGTGGGGAGGATGTTGAGGCTGGCCGGGACACATCTGGGAGGGCCAGCAATGCAGGGTTAATGTTGGCTGACAGATCAGTACGTGCACAATGGTCTGCTCAGCACTGCCGGCCTCTCCAGCAGGAATAGGCCCCACCCACAGATTTTCAGCAAGATTCACACTAGTGCACTCTATAGTGCACAGAACGTGGACGATTCATTTTGAAAATCCTGCTGAAAAAATCTAATGGGATTGACTCCAGTTTTTATGCGAGTGCAGCACTTCAAATTTTTTTGGGACAATCCCATCTATATCTTTAATATCATGTTATATAAACCAGAGGAAATTTTGAACTTGAACCAGATAAAATAAATATAAATTTTAATATTGGCATTCTTCACTTATAATTAATAACAACTAGAATATTAATAGCACACAATACAACACACTGATACTCTCACAGTAACACATGGTGAGGGGATGCAGAATTGACCATACTGATCAAGGAGGTGACAAAAAGTTCACCATAAGCAAAGCTTACCATGTCTGTTATGAAATAAAATTCATCCTGTATAATTTTTGATCAGCAAAAGAGGAGAAACTCAATGACATGCAGATGTGTATTGTAGAAAACAAACTAAACAATAATTACCAATTGTGGCTTGTTTTTCCTTCTTTTAAACATGTGTTCAGAGGGTCAAACATCATGCAAAGCGACGGATGAATATTGGACTATTACCAAAGCTGGCCAATATGCAGAAAGCACTTCTGGGGAAAACTGTGGAGAACAACATGTTGGAAAAATAATCAGATTTTGTAAAGAGGATGGTCAATGGGACAATGTGTTTTTCAACTGTACAAGTAAAAAACTTGTGGCATTATTGGATTTCTCCAAGGTATTATTTTTTGTTATCATGCTCTCAATGTAATTTACTTGCTCAGATTGGATGGTTGAGCTCTTACTAAATGTGACACTTCATGGTATCACTCTTGTTTTAAGCTTAGTCCTGCTCATTGTCTCCACTTCCATGGACCCTTGACAAGAAATTTCATTTTTTTCTGTCAGGTCAACACAAAAGATGGAGACATTTCAAGCTATGTTCAGCACAATTTCTGTCATCTTTACATTGTTAAACAAACATTACACAAGAAGCCAATCCCAGCCATTGAATAGCCCGTGCCCACACCTCCACCCCTTACTCCAGCTGATTTAGTAATCACTATGCACCCAATTGTGGCCTTCCAGGAAGCTCTTAAAAGTAAGCATTTCCTTAGGCATGTTTTTAAAAATTTTAGATTTTATTCCATTCACTAAGAAACTGACTCTTGTACACCAATGTAACCAGAAATTGATTCTTTACAGCTATTAAGATAATTTTCAGTTATTTAAAACCAGACTAATCGCAGACAAGAGGCAAGCCACTTCTTCTTAAGCAATCTCTTGTGATCAAGGTTGACATGCTACCACTTTGATTCAATGGGTAACGAGATAGCTGGAAAATCCAAAGTGTGATCTGCAGAGTCTACCATGTGTGGGGCAGATTGTGTTTGGTGTTCCTATGGCAACATTCATATTTCAATCATTGGCATTTGCCCTATTATTTGACCATTTGAGCAAGAGACTACTGTGATGTCCACATCATTCCCACCATGACAAGTACCAATGACTGCCAGACCAAACACTGCCTTATTGGACCAACCATCTCCACCAGCCTGGTCCCCAAACAGAAAAGACAACAGAAACAATACTGCAAGGGAATGAGTATTGGGTCTCAGTGATCCCACCGAGCTTACCCTGAACTCAGCGCCAAACTGCCTACCCTGCAACTTTCAGCCAGTAGAAGCTACTGTATGCTACATTACCTGGTCAATCCTAAAGTCCACCATAACAAGCAGTTTTGAACAGATCTTTAGTCTCTCTACCAGGAAACATCATGAACCGTTGACAAAAATGATCAAGAGGTACAGGACCTGTTTGGATCTAAGTGTAAAACTGTAATTGGAAATTTCATCATGATTTAAAGAAACAAAACAGACGAATAGGCATCTTAAAGCAATGGTGCAGCTTAAAACATATAATGTAAGGAGATTGAGAGAGCCTGGGAGATCCAACAACTCACAGAAACCAATGAAATGGCGTGTTTCTTTAAGATGGTCCATGGAGCACCAATGAAATGGCTTGTTTATTTAAGATAGTCCATGGAGCAAGCAAACAAGATTCACCCTGCTGACACTCAAGATTGGAGGAACTTCCTCAACGACATGGGGGTGGTCTGTGCTTGTTGGAGAGAACACCTCAGCAGAGACTCTGTCTTTGAGTTATATTCCATCGACTCCAATCCTCAATATTCTGTTCAACTTGATCTCACTGCTACCCCAAACTGGTGTAAGGTTGAAAAAGTCATTTGACAGCCTCTGGGGCAGGGGCTGAAATTCTGAAACGTAGGCTTGACTGCACAACTTTACATCCTGCATCTGTGTGCAGGAGAGCATGCAAAGGGGTGTCAGGAATGTTGTGATCATGATTACATTCAAGAAGAGAGACAAGTCCACTTGCAATAACTGCAGAGAATTCTTCCTGCTGTCTGACACAGGGAAAATCATTGCAAGCATCCTCTTCAGTTGCCTAATTCCAATGGTTGAAGAATGTCTTACAGAGTCGTAGTGCTGTTTATGTCCTAAATTGTGCCACTGCAAGTATGATCTTTACTGCATAGCAAATCTTTGAAAGGGTAGCACAGCAGGACCCCGGTTCACATCCAGTCTCTGGTCACTCTCTGTGTGGAGATTGCACCTTTTCCCTCTGCCTGCGTATGTTTCCTCCGCGTGCTCTGGTTTCCTCCCACAGTCCAAAGATGTCAGGGTTAAGTTTATTGGCCTTGCTAAATTGATCCTAGTGTCAGGTGGATTCATAGGGTAAATACGTGGGTTATGGGATAGAGCCCGGGTGGGACTGTTTCTGGTTCAGTCTCAATGGGTTGAATAGCCTTCTTCTGCACTGTAAGGATTCTATAAAAAACATAAAGAACAGAAACAAGCACTGTACATGACCTATAATGATCTTACAAAATTCTTTCACTCTACCAACAATGAAGACTCACTGAGGATGTTTGAAATTTTTCATCATCCTCCACTGCTCCACATTAAGTCTTGTGCCTGTTTTACTGATAGGATAGGGTTTTGATTATTCAACAGACCTTGACAAATCTTGACACAAGCTCTGCTGAGTTTTGCAATGCTCTGTCATAATAGTCCAGGCAATGGAAACCTTGTTTTAGCACTAAAATGTGCTGCTCTGTTGCATTTTGTGTGGCAAGATGGCTTTCATCGTATGCATGCTGTGTACATGAGTTGTGGACCAAAGTCATAAATCATGTAGTCAGTGAAAAGTTCTTGAACCTGGGTAGGATGCTCTTTTCAAGAGTCGTAAATGGGAAAGAGGTGGAAGAGCTCTTAGTTGGAAGCCATCTCTGCTCAGGGTATATAGAAAGCAATTCTCAGATGTCAACAATCAAGTTTCCAATCTACAGCTCTCATCAAACTCACAAATAATATCCTATGTGATTATAACAAAGGTAGAACTTTCTCTCCTCAAACTATGTGACCAACCTGCAGCCTTTTAAAAAAGGTGGCACAGTGATTAGCAATGCTGCCTCACAATGCCAGGGTCCCAGGTTCAATTCCAGCTTTGGGTCACTAAATGTGTGGAGTTTGCACATCCTCCTTGTGGCTGCATGGGTTTCATCTGTGCTGTGGTTTCCTCCCATAGTCCAAAGCTGTGGGGGTTAGGTTAATTGGTCATGTTAAATTGACCCTAGTGTTGCGAGATTAGCCTCAAAATTTAATTTTAACCAGTAAATGCATGGGGTTACGGGAAGAGGGGTTGGGTAAAATTGTAGTCAGCACAACTTCGATGGGCCAAATGATCTCCTTCTGTACTATAAGGGTTCTATGATTCTATGATTCTGTGATGAGATGTTTCCACATCATTAAGTGAATCCCCACTGCAAAATCAGCAGACTCAAAGGACTTTCTCTGCACAGTATGGATTATATCATGATCTGTATGACATAATGAGAATGGTCACACTCCCAGATGGACCTTGAGGGAATGGAAACTCTCATCTCAGAGTGCCTCTGCGTGCAGCCATTCACACTCTGGACACTGAAATCTTTTGCAATCATTGCAAAACTATGTTCTCACTCTGCCTGCATCTCTATTAGGAGAGAAAGAAATGTATTCCGTTCTCTTGGAGTACAAAGCCTCAGTGAGCTCCCTTATATCATAGGGATGGCAAACTGGAAATATAAATTTCACTTGCATGAATCTGGAAGCTGGTCACTGAATACAAGTTCCTAGCTATAAGCACCCATTGGCAGTGCTATCTCGCCCTACATGAGGCTGCAAGTGTGGCTATAGCAGGTGCCAGATTTCAGTGAGGATGCCCTTAATGATATGAAAACATCTGGCAAATAATTCCTCGTAGAGGTTGAGGTAAGAAAATCACTTCCTACACACCGTGGGCAGAGATGGCTTCCCCATTCTATCTGCTGATGCTGCTCAGTGTCATCTCTGCTCATCCTGCCCGTCATGCTGGATTCCGACGGGATTGTAGATGATTGCACCCATGCATCAGGGAAAGCGATTTGAACATAATCATTGAAGTCAAGACATGCAGACTTCAAGAATTTAAAACAACACCAGAAACCACCAAACATTTTACAACAACAGCAAGAGAGCAGAAAAATCAACCAAAAGTGGCCTGAAAGTAATTGTTGATCCCTTTGAAGAGTTAACAGAGTGCATTAGCTGGAGCACTGAACTCCACAATGGCAGTGCTGGCATTACTCATTGACAGCACCAGCTGCCCACTCAGTATATGCTCGGCAGATCCTCCTGTGCACAAGTTACCACCTTTAGCAAAATTGAACCTAGCCTGACTAGTACCAAATGTGAGCGTGCAGGCTGTTGCCGTCCCCACAGACACCAATACATTTTTTAAAAATTCAAACTCTGTTACTAGTGGAACAGATGACTCAAGATTTCATATTTTAAGATTTTAATTGTAACAAATAAATGAGGAGCAATATTGACTACAAACTATTTGTGTAGACAATTTGCACTCAGCAATTACCAACATCCCAGTTCACAATTATCTTTGCACTGTCCCTTAAGAAGACATTCAATTCTTCAGGAAATCATTGAAAAAATGAATCTTAGTTCCTGACGGTTTACTTCAATTCTTTTCTTTTTGCAGCCTGATAACTTTTAATCCCACAACTGTATTTCCAGTTGAGTTTTCTCTGGAATTTCTCCAGAGAATTTTCAAGCCCAAGAAGTTATTCTTTTTATTCTGAGCACAATCTCACCAACATTCCCACATGCTTTTGTTTAATTTCCTGAACCAGTGAACTTCCAATTCCTTTTAACCCAATTCCTTCACTTCCTGTCAGTTGTAAACCTCATTAAAATATAGATACAGATTATATATTATAACTATCAATATTATTTGTACATAAAAGAACTGAAACGTTTTGTTGGCAAGTCTACCCAGGTACCAAGGTTCATAAACAAAACCTAATGGACCAGAAACCATTTTTTACCTTTCTTAATGTACAAATATATGTTTGTATATAATAAATTGGACTTTAAATTATACATTGTTCATAACAGACAGGAAGGGGAGAGAGGAAAGATTGATAATGACAAGGTGCAGAGAATAGGGATTACAGGGAAGTGAGTAAAGATAAAGGACAAGAGGGGGAGGGAATGAAAGGAGAATATAAAGAGGAGGAGGAATGGTGAAATATTAAAATGAATGTGTCTTCTATATCTCCCCCTTTAAATCCTGAATCTATTCTGGAGTAGGCTGTTTCACCCATTCCGCTATCCAAGTCAATCGTGGCTGTTCTGCACTTCACCTTCACTTACCTATCTTTCTTCTATATAATTTGATGCCCTTGTTTAATTTTTCTCACTACCTTGAAAATTTCAGTTAAACAGCATACATAGCCTCTTCATTGAATCATAAAATGATTGCAGCACAGAAGGAGGTCATTCAGCTCGTCTTTCCTATGCCAGATCTCCTAAGGAGAAATTCATCAAGTGCCACTCTCCTGTCTTTTCCCTGTAGATCTGTCATTTTTTTTTGGATAATATTCTAGTTTCCTTTTGAAAGCCTTGATTGATTCAATCCCATTATGTTCTCAGGCATGCTATTCGGATCCTAACCATTCACTGAATGAAAAAAATTCCTCCTCTTTTCACCATTTTTTTTAACCAATTGTTTTAAAACTGTTCTCAGATTCTCAATTCTTTCACCAATGGGAACAGTTTCTCCCAATCTATTCCAAACCCCTCATGACTTTGGATACCTCTATCAAATCAACCTTCAATCATCTCTTCTCCAAGAGAATGCTCCCAATTTCCCCAATCTTTCTATGCATCATTGGCAAACTTTGAAATTAAGCCCTGTATCCCAAGGTCTGGGTCATTCTGAAAGAACAGCGGTCCTAATGCCATTCATAGACCATAGAATAGAATCATAAAATCCCTACTGTGCAGAAGATGATGATTCAACCCAACAAGTTTGCATTGACCACAAACCACCCAGGCCCTATTCCTGTAACCCTACCTAATCCCTGCTAATCTCCTTGACACTAGGGTCAATTTAGCATGGCCAATCAACCAAACCTGCACATCTTTGGACCGTAGTAGGAAACCGGAGCACCTGAAAAATCCACGCAGACTTGAGGAAGATGTGCAAACTCCAAACAGACAGTGATCCGAGGCCTGAATTGAACCCAGGTCCCTGGCGCTGTGAAGTAGTAATGCTAATCATTGTACCCCCCTTCTTGGGGAACTCTACAGTAAGCCTTTCTCCGGTCTGAAAAAACTGTTCATTGCTATTCTTTGTTTCTTTAACTTGGTGCTACTGTCACATTTGAACCTTGGAGGCTAACTGAAAAATCCCTATCAGCTTTAATAAGATATTTTATGAGCATAATTGTAAGGTTGTCTCATGGCCAGTATTGGGAACAAGATCAGGAAGTCAGCATGCTGGACAGATATCAAATTTTCAGGCTCAATCCACCTCCATGCTTAATGTTAGTGGGTCCACAAGATTTAGCCCATCCCATGTGTGGCACATCACAAGAGAATAATTGCTATATTAATGCAGGCTATTAATTTTCAATTTTCACAAATTAATGTGCAGAGCCACGGTCACAGTTCAGTCACCAAAGTGCAAGTTAAAACTAGACTGTCATTTAATAAAAATGGGATTTGACATATTTAGTCAATGTAGTTCAGTGGCCTTGATGTTGCCTCAGACATGACATAAGTATATTATTGTCATAGACTTCCCACAAAGAAATGTTATGCGACCTTCATTGTAAAATATCTAAATTGGATTGTCAGCCATTAAGGACAATCCAAAGAGAATTTTAGTTTAATCGGTTTGCTTTATTTTTCAGGGACTAAAGGAGGGACGCGGTTCAACAAGCCAAAAGCTGCCAGAAGTACTGAAAAATCTAACTGATATTCTTTACCTTCAGGACAATAGTACTGCAAACGCTGTTGCTTTTGTTCACATTCTGGGTACACTTTCATTAGCTGCAAGCAATGCAAAATCCACATTTAATAGCAGTGTTGTAAAAGTAAGTCATTTTGCTTTATTTCTAAAATAAAGGTCAATAAGCTGCCAATTGAACCCTTCTGCATTTGTTACAATGTTAACATAACTAAAAGAATCTATTCCAAAATTAATGTGGCTAGATTAAGATAATTGTTCCACCAATATTTTTGTTCAATGATGAGTAATTGTTTCTTAACATATAATGTTGTTTTATTGTCCAGTAGTATCCTTGGGTAATGCATTGGTTCAGGTGTGCCTGGTGCCCAACAGCCTTGGTATAACATTCTAACTTAAGTTACAGATTATGGGTTTTAGACATGTGAAATACTTTTACTTTGAGATAATCCTCAAATTCTTGTGAAGGAACTGAATCATTATTGCTGACAATCTGTTCTGACAATCTGTTTTGGTTTACCAATACTTGAGTGTGCATTACTTATTACTGAGACAATGGAATCCCCCAGATGGACCAGCAAAAATTGTTGCCATGGTATTTTAGGCCACTCCCAAGGAGGCAAATAAGACAACAGTGATTATTTCTTAGTTGTGCACAGGATTGACACTGTCCAATTTTTTCTTCAATTTGTGCATCCACACCCAATGACCAAAAATAATTGTGCTAATTCCTTCATTCTGACTTTACCAGGATATCCTTCATGTAGCTGTTCAAAAACTCTTCCATACAGACAAGGAGGAATGATCACTTGATTCCCCACAATAGATATCTAGAATAAAAAGTCTTCAGAAGGATATATATATATATAGACAGACAAGTGAAATGGGTAGACACATAGCAGAAGAAGGTTAGTGAAAAGAAGTGTGAAATGATATATTTAGGAAGGAATAAGGAGAACAGGCAGTGTAAAATAAATGATACAAGTTTATAGAACAATGTGTGTGCATCCGTATAAATCTTTGAAGGTGGCACGATATATTCAGAAGACTTTTAGGCAAGTGCTCGAGAGAAGGGAATGGATGGCTATGATGGTAGCTTTAGTTGAAAACAATGGGAGGGAACTCAAGTAGAGCATCGATACCAGCAGGGACAGGTTGGGCCAAATGACTCACATATCCTATGCTAATTAATAGAATAACAGGTTCAAAAGCTTGGAAATTATACTAAATGGTTAAGCCTACATTAGAGTATTATGTTCAATTCAGAGCAATACTGTTTTGAAAGATACCAAGGTCCTTGGAGAGGATGCAAAGGCAGTTTACTCGGATTATATCAGTGTTGAGAGATTTCAGTTGCATGAAATTGCTATTATTCTGAGAGCAAAGAAGGTTGAAAGGAGATTCGACACAGGTCCAAAATCATGAACGGTTCTGACAGAACAAAGAAAGCAGAACTGTTTCCACTGGCAGAAGTAATGGTGTTGCACAGCCTACAGATAAAAGGTGATTGGGAAAGGAAACCAAATGAGATATGGACAAGCGTTTTTTTTAAACAGTGTGCTCTTGTGATCTGGAATGCTTAACCTGAAAAGGTGATAGAAGCAGATTCAAAACTAACATTAAAAAGCAGTTTGCATAAATACTTGAAGAGGGAAAAATTACAGAACTGGAGAGAATGAAAAGGGGAGTGGCATTAGTTAGACCATTCTACTAAAGAATTGCCCAGGCATGTTGAGCCAAATAGTCTCCTCCTTTGCTGAATCATTCAATTCTTTGCAGAAATTGTCTAACTTTGCTACTAATTGGCAATAGATTTGTTCAAAGAGAGTTAAGTAAAAATGCAAAATGAGAATATTGCCATGAAGCTGTGGGGGGTTGTGGGGGGTGTCTCTTGTGAGGCAGGGATTGAAATTTGCTGCAGGCAAATTCAGAATATATCTGCCTTGGAAGTATGAGGTGCTGATTAAAAGAAAGCAAAGGGATTTTTGATCTGTGGTTTGGTAACTTTAATTTGGCAAGTAGAAAGTTTATCAAAAAGAAGTTAACAAATTTAACCAAAATAAATAGCCACACCAAAGATAATCAGTTATAAAATGCTAAATAATCTGCATTGACTGGGGTGGATTTCTCATTTAAACATGGTACTTTTTTTTATAACGTATTGAAGATTTGGTTCTTAATCTATGATTTATCAATCTAGCTTGAATTGATATAACTCTTCGTTGTGTGATATTTTTATTTTACTTTTATTTCCTTACAGAATTTTATTTCAATAGCAAGCGACCTGACAAACCAAACAGAAGGAAAGAACAGAAGCGAGTTTGATTCAAGCGTCTTAATGAAATCAGTTGAAACATTTAGTGAATTTTATCAGCCTGCTGAACAAGAATTCAGCTTATCACTCCCAAACATTTTGTTAAAAGGAAAATTATATGACGCTAATAGCTCAGATGGTTATTTTCAGAATTTTCCTGAAAATTATAGCACAGAGATAGAAAGTAAAAATTTGCAAGGAAGTCTAATCAATAATTCTTTGAAAATATCAACCATCATGTATACAAATATAAATGAATTTTTGCCACAAAACACAAAAACAACTCAAGATGGTTTCAACTTAAGCAACCGGGTACAATCGACCTCTTTGAAAATGAACAATTCGAGACAGAACATCAAATTGTACATAAAAATGTTTTTTCCTTTACTGCAGAAATCACGGTATGATTTGAAATCTGCAAGGTGTGTTTTCTGGAGTTATGAGGAAAGCAACTGGTCAGATGAGGGCTGCAATACAACAGTTTCTGAGAATGGAACATACTGCAGTTGTGATCATTTAACACCCTTTTCAGTGCTCATGTCTTCTAGTAAACGAATTATTCCATTTCTTGACGAAATAACCTATATAGGATTGACCATTTCCATTGGATCCCTGCTACTTTTTCTCACTGTTGAATTTGTTGTATGGAACACAGTTGTCAAAAGCAATGTGAACCATTTTCGTCACATTACCCTCATCAACACTGCCATTGCTTTGCTTCTTGCTCAATTTTTCTTCTTAATTGGTGCAATTAATTATGTTAAAAGTGACAAAACGCTGTGTAAGATTGTTACAATATTCACTCATTTTTTTTTCCTTTCTGTATTCTTTTGGACACTTACTCAAAGCCTTACACTTCTCTACCGGCTTCTCTTTGTTTTCCATCATGTGAAGAAGTCATTCTTTAAGTTATTTTCATTTTTTGTTGGCTACATTTGCCCCCTCATGATAGTGATCGCTGCAACCACGACCTTCGAAAGCAAAAACAAATATAAAAGGGAAGGCATCTGTTGGCTAAATGCCACACCATCTGGAGAATTCACTGCCTTGCATACATTCATCATACCAGTTGGATGCATTATTGGAATCAACATGCTTATTCTGACTGTGGTCATCGTGAAACTAACAAGGCCATCTATATCAGAAGGAATGAGAAACAAAGAGGACAAGGAAACAATGAAGAGAATTATTAAAGCCATCCTGATTCTCACTCCAACTTTTGGATTAACCTGGATTGTTGGATTTTCTCTAACAGAAGACTCTCATGATATTGAGCATTATGTTTTTGTTCTCTTAAACTCAACTCAGGTAAAATATATATCAAGCACAGTAGCATTTAATAATGATGGAGATTTTGACTGAAGATGATAATGTATCGTAACAATATATTACCATTTCTCTTCAAGGGTTTGTTTATATTAGTAACTGCCAGTGTCACGGAAAACAAGGTGAAAAACATTTGAACTTTGTTCTTCTAATTTAAGCACTTCCACCTCTTGTGTACAGAATTAATTTTAAATGTTACTTTTTTTTGTGATCGTAGGTACGAGAAACCCTCATAAAGCATGTTAAGTCAATGGTATGTCACTTATTTCTAAACTGGGAGTTACATCAGAAGTAATAAGATAAACTAGTTTGCAAATTTTCATTTGTATTCTTTGGCAAACGTTTGGGAGTCAAGGTGTTAGGATATGAAATGGAAAAGAGTTAATTAACTCTATCTCTTTAACCCAAAGAAACTGGAACTAAAATTTCCTGTCAAAATGAGATGGACAGATGCCATCTCCTGGTGAAGTTGAGTTATCTATGGTCACAACTAATGTTGTGATGTAGACATACCGGTGTTGGACTGGGGTAAACACAGTAAGAAGTCTGCAACACCAGTTTTAAATCCAAACGAGTTATTTGATAGTAAACTCGCAAGCTTTCGGCTTTATAGCCTTCGTCAGGTGAATGAGATGTTCCAGTCTCCAAAAGCACACATATCAGCACAGACAGTTTACAGATTACTGGTTAGAATGTGATTAGATTTGCTGATATGTGTGCTTTTGGAGACCAGAACACCTCATTTGCCTGACAAAGACTATGAAGCCCAAAGCTTGCGAGTTTACTATCAAATAAATCATTTGGATTTAAAACTGGTGTTGCAGACTTCTTACACAACTAATGTTTGCAGGAGGCAGGTCACAATCCATTCCAGTCCAGAAGGAGCCCAGAAAAGTGTCCCAATCCTACTGACTCCTTGAAAGACCAAAGAAGCTTGGAGCAATCCAGCAAAGCAAACTACTTACAGTTTCCTTTTTAAATTTTTCGGCTTGGTAGATATGAGTTTGGCAAGCTCCAAATATGATGCAACATCTCTCCTACTTCTTACCTTCTCCATCAATGCCTACACTGCTGTGTCTGAAAATCTTGGGACCCACTCTCTCCTATGTTGTACCATTCTCCACTGTTTCTCAGGTCAGATTTACTACCTGTCCAACATACTGCTTGACTGGCGTGGTGGTACAGTGGTTAGCGCTGCTGACTCACAGTGCCAGGGACCTAGGTTCAATTCCATTTTGAGCCACTGTCTGTGTGGAGTTTGCACTTTCTCCCCATGTCTGCGTGGGTTTTATCTGGGTGCTCCAGTTTCTTCTCACAGTCAAAAAATGTGCAGATTAGGTTGATTGGCCATGCTAAATTTACCTAGCATCAGGGGGATTAGCAGGGTAAATGAGAGTTACGGGAATATTGCCTGGGTAGGATTGTGGTTGGTACATGCTTGATGGGCCAAATAGTCTCATTTTGTACTGTAGGGATTCTATGATTTTATGATGCCAGTATCAGCTCCAGGGATGCTGTGCCTCACCTATATGACGTGTTATGTAGCTTTAAGTAATATGAACTGTGATGATTGGGAAGGTGATAGCCTAGTGGTGTTATAGATAAACAATTAATCTCGAACTTAACTGATGTTCTGGGGACCCGGGTTTGAATCCCACCATGGCAGATGATGGAATTTGAATTCAATAAAAATATCTGGAATTAAAAATCTACTGATGACCATAAAACCATTGCTAACTAGCAAGAGAAAAACACTCTGGTTCTCTAATATCCTTTAGAGAAGGAAATTTGCCATTTTGGTCTGGCCTACATGTGACTCCAGAACCACAGTGATATGGTTGACTCTCACCTGCCCTTGGACAACTAGAGATGGGCAATAAATGCATCCAGTCAGCCCATGTTCTAAATAAATTTTTAAAACATTACAATTTTGGTCCCTATCCTCGTGTGTGCATCCAATGAACAGTGTGAGATGTCTCCACGCAGAAGTTATTCCTCTTAGTAGGCAGCTCAAAGTTGACAATTCTGCCAACTGCATTTCAAGAGCAAGTTAATTACTATGTTGGTCTACATGTCCATTTTCACAGGCTCTGCAATTTGGCCTGCACTATTACGATATTAAGACAAGTGTAATAGCTAAGAGAAGAGTCTATGATTGGAATTGAGGAATAAAAAAGGACTTAATTTTGTAACAGGCATTCTCTAAAAGTCGCTATTTAGCAGTATAAAGGTGGCAGAATGTATTCATTCAGATGTAGAGAACCTTGTAGCAAAAGGGAATTGTCTTAATGAAAGATTATCATTTTCATGAGGTTCAGGAAGTGTAGAGCAGTTGAAATCACTGATGCAGGTGATTGAGTACATCAAAATAGTTTCCTGGAGCAATGCATTTTAAAATCAATAAGATATGCATTTTAGTAATCAGTAAGGCACCAGATTTATTAATCCAAGAGGTTTGTAGCATTTATCTGAGAGTGATCATTGTAAAATCAAATTCAGTGTTTGAAATGAAGAAACCTAACAGTTATTTAGAATGGGACACAGAGGCAAGCAACAACCAATTAGTCAAAACTGTTGTTTCATAAAGTTAAGATGAATTTGGGAGGTATTCAAAAATAATTTAGCTTAATATAGGATTATTAAACGCCCTAACTGGGTAAGCACTCTACTTATCTGATATACTAGTGATGGATAGCAAAAGAGGTGAGAGATATCATAAAACTAAGCAAAATACAAAAATGTACTGAATACTGAAAATGCAGCGGACTGAGAGAAATATAAAAATCGCAAGAGAAGATGAGAAAGATAGTAAAATCTGCCGAAAAGAAATAACGAAAGAAACTTGTGAAGGATATCAAGATTAACACAGTAACTTACAATTATCAGAGAAAACCAAGGCAGTCAAGGGTATTATGGACGCTTTGAAAATAAATGAGGAAATTATTATAAATGCAAATGAAATGGCAGATTTGCTAAATAATTACTTTTGTCCGTTTCCATTGTAGTAGAAGAGGATAATTAACTTAATATTTCAGGAAAATTAATCAAGGGGCTTGGAACGCAGCAAGAAAGAAAGGCACTAAATTAGCTAATTCCCACGGCCTGGTAGATCCCATCCGAAGGTTTTAAAGGAAGTGGGTGAACGAATTGTCAATGCTTTTGCTAGAATTTTCCAATCCTCTGTTGTTTCAGGAATTGTCCTTTTAGAATAGATAGTTGCAAATGTAGTTCTATTATTTCAGAAAGGTTATACCTAACAAAGACAACTGGAATTATCTGAGGAAGTAAATTATAGATCTGGTGAGAATATTGATTGGGTGGTAGAAGACAAAGAGTGAGTGATGACATTTGAAGCGTAAGAATGTGGTTAGTGATACTCTCCTTTGGTGTGAAGGAAAAAACTTATAGGGATATCTAGTTTGATTTTCCATCCCATGGTCTCCCCAAGATACCAGGTGATAATATTAAGTAATTCCCAACACAGAAATTCATGGGCTGGTTGATGTGATGCACTCCATGTTTGCAAATCATAGTAACAGTAGCACTTTGCAGACTTCTCTCTTCTTTTCTTTAAGGAGCAGGTTGCAATGTCCATGGCCCATGCAGATTCAGTTGCTGTTTGCAATATGCAATTGTATCTCTCTAAATAGCAGAGTGGATACCAGCTGCATGAATATTAATTTCTGTTTCAATGAAATTTTAAATGCTTTCTAGGTAGAGCTTTCAAGTCTTTGTGAATGGAAAGGCTGATGTTGCACAGAGCAAAACACAATGAATGATGACTGGGCAATGTGGGACAATACTGGGATTCATTTAGTTGAAGTGAATTTTTGCATCCTTGGCACTGTCCTTGTGACAGCATTTAGCTGCATGTCCCTGATCTTTGCGGAAGCTAAAAAAGCATGAGGCAGAGCAACATTGGCTCACTTTTGCAACAAAAGGTATCTTTTAAAACATGTCATCTATGAAACAATCAAAAAAAAACTGTAAGTAATACGATATGTTTTTATTTTTTCAGACCGTTGTGACAAGCTCTCAAACTACATTTGAGAATGTCTACTCAAAAACATTATCCAATTCTGTTAGTAAATAAGGTGAGTAAGAGCAGTTGAAATTGCACAAGAGCTTTATGAACACAATAATAGCTAATTGACAAAAGTCAATTTGGTCTATCGCTATTTCTTAAACATATAATATACTGTGTTGTGGATTCTACTAACCCATTTAGAATGCATTCTACTTTTCATGATCTTGTTTGTAACAATCATTCAATTATGGTGCTGGATTTTCTAATGAGCAGATCAGTTCCATAAAGATAGACAGATGTGAAAGGAAATGGGATTAAAATCCATCTTGTGAAACCCCATTCTTTCAGATAACCAAAAGTTCTTTTGCACATTCTAGTACTGATATATCCATAATTATCGTATAAAAACAGAGTTAAATTATGACTAAATTACACTACATGAGTCCACAATCTTGAAGTGTTGGACAACAATATAGCGTGAAAGTCCAGAAGAATGTGGATTTTAGATTCAGTGAATGTGATTGAAACCAAACCACTGATATTTTCATTTATTTATGTCTCCTAATTTTGAGTTGAATTTAGCTGGAGCCTTTTTTTACTTTGTGCCTTAACCATGGGTCCATTTGAGTCAGGGACTGAACTGGTTACAAGAGTTTAGTTATTTTTTTGATGGCAGATTTTTATTGCAAGTGGGATAACCTGTGAAGTCAGTAAAAGAATTTTGATTTCTTTGTGAGAGATTGGTACTGGTTATATTTTTCAATTATACAAAAGGTGGCCACGCAGGGAGCCTTTAGCTTGTCTGTGAATCTAATAATGTGAGCCATTAAGGTTCATTCATCTATTGTTGTATTGAAACATTGAGTCCCTGAAACAGGTATTTCTGTGTCCAAGAAGCAATTTGACACCCATTCCATAACATAAATAGGACTGTGGGTTATGATTTGTGGATTATTGACTGAATGTATCAGATAAGTACCTTCATGTCAGGATGAAATGTGGGTTCTGAGGCTGCACTCGGTGATAAAGGGGCTCATTCAGCAATTTTATCACAAGAGGCCATCCACTTGGTGCCTGTGGGCCTGCCACCCAATTAAAGATGGCAGACAGGTTCTCTAAGCTGCCATTCTAATCACAGGGCTGGCAGCTCTGAAGCCTCAGCAGTGTCATGGGGTGAGGTGGCTGTTGCTGAGGTATGCAGAGAATTCAGGTTGATGAAGAAAAAAGTTTGAAGAATTCATGGGGCAGAGCATTGGAGGGGAAACCCTTGGAGCATTGGAGGTGGCTTCCGTGAAACTGGTAACCTCCTCGTACGTGGAAAGTCACAGACAGCAAGTTAAAATGACCCTCTACAGGGCCTTTAACCATGATAATCAGCTGACTGTCTCCTGGGTTGGCTGGCAGTCTGTTCACTTCCAGTCTCGCCATTGTAAAATACCCTGACCGATCTGACCTCAGATCAACAATTTTACTGGCATCTGTGCCTCCCAGCCTACCATACAGGGGTTGGTAAAATTTAGCCCATACTCTCCTGAATGTGCTCATTGAAGACACCATACTACACAGGAATAGTATCAAAGGGGAAATATGACTGATCATCTGCAAGGCCAACAGAGGATGAAAGGGATTTCCTGAAGTAATACCTTAAATACACTATTGCACAAAGTCAAGAACGGCCCCTTTATTTTGGAATTTGAGGGAGATGTTTATAGGGTAGCATTATGGTACAATGATTATCACTGCTGCCTCAATGGTCAGAGACCCAGGTTCAATTCCAGCCTTTTGTCTGTGTGGAGTTTGCACATTCTCCCTATGTCTGTGTGGGTTTCCTCTAAGTGCTCCAGTTCCCTCCCATACTCCAAAGATGTGCAGGTAGGATTGATTGGCCATGCTAAATTACTCCAAGATGGAAAACGTGTGGGCTTTAAGGATAGGTTGGGGAAAAGGGCCTACCAGAATTGGTGCAGACTCGATGGGCCAAATAGCCTCCTTCTACACTGCAGGGATTCTATGATTCTAATTCTGTGTTGGGTATCACTCAGAGGATGGTGGTCTTGAGCAATGTTGTTGTAGCACAAACAAAAGGGGTTATAAAGGTATTTGTGGAATTGGTAAGCTACAAAAAAGTGATTTTATAAAGAAACAAATATACGTTCAATTTAGCAATATTAACTAACACTAGGAAATCAAATGAGAAAGATAGGAAAGCAGACGTGTTTGCCTGAACTGCTTCAATGGAAATAGCTTTGAGAATTTAAAGAGTTAGGTGCTAAATCTTAGGTAGATCTCGAGTGATAATTTCTGAATTACTTCCTATACCAAATGCTGAGCACAGAATGGACAGGAAGATTTAAAAAGTTCTTATACATGCAATAATTAAAAAGCCACAGCAATTATAGTTGGGGAATCATCAATCAGGAAAAAGAAATATTAGAAAATCTAATATGGAAGTTGCTGTGTCTGAATAGATACAGCAAAGAAACTAGACAAACAAAATGAAGTTTCTACAGAAAGCAGAGGGCAAGTAAGTGGAATCAAGGTAGATGTGGGAGCCAGCAGTTTTATCATGAATATTGGTTGATAGCCTATCCTTGGAGACAGAGAAAGAAAAAGTCAGAGGTATACCATATGAAGACAATAGAAAGGTTAAATTGGAAACAAAGTCAACAAAATTTCAAGTTCATGGCAAGCAGGAAACAGCACTTACACAGTCATCAGTGTACCCAAGAAAGAGATAAGGGACTGGAGTAAGACTGGACATGGTTGATGGTCATTATTCTTTATCCACTCTATTTTCTGCACTTAAGCTCTCATCCTTTCCCCTCCCTCCCAACTCCATGACACACCCCATCAGCCTTCATCTTCCTTGGATCATCTCTGCCATTTCTGCCACTTCCAAAGCAATGCCTCTACTTCTGTCAACTCCAGTGAGATATCACTATTTCTGTACGATGTCATTACTCCTTTCTCTTCCCTCCACTTTCACTATTCCTAATAGACTGTTGCCTCAGTGATACCTAGGTCCACTTGTTCAGTCATCCCGCAAACCTTCTCTCTCTCTCATCCGCCACCAACCTCCTCCCCACCACATCCCACAGTGCAGAAGATGGTACATTTGTCCTTTACCTTCTCCCTTCTCATCATTTTATTACAGATCATGGTGCCCTGATCTCTGTGGAGCTGGCATGATTGGCTCCATCAGACCTTGCTCCACCAGTTTGTTGGCAGAAACCATGCCCCCAGCTTTTCAGTGTACAGCGTGTCAGCGAATCTGGAGTGAAAACATGGCTGTGCAGCTGGAGAGTTACTTGCCAATTTTCTTGTGCCAGCCAGCACTCTGTGCACAGTGCACAAGATTCCATCCATTTCTTTTTCTTCACAGATGCTGGAAACTTGTTGAGAATTTCCATCATTTTGTGTTTATTTTTAGCTGACTATATCTAATATGCTTTTGTACCACCACCTACTGTCTAGGAAGACAGAAATCTGTGATTTGAAACCTTATGTGTTATTATATCTATAGAATAAGTGGTAGGTATATATGACTGCATTTCATTTTCTGAGTTCAGTCGTCATTTATAATTGGTGCTAATTGGCTGTGATAATTTGAGATAATTTGACAATATTCTTATAATATTTCCAAATAATCATTCAATATTTATATTAAATAATTAACAATAAATAAATGGCAGTCATGAACAATTTTTTGTATTAAATATGTAGTATATATGTAATGTATTATATATATATATATAAAATGTATATACATAATTTTAGCTGTAATGTTATCCTGTAGAAATGATTTTGTTCTGGTTTTATGTATCTTACTTCTGTAGTTATAATATTCAATGAACGTTTTGAGTTATATTACGTATAACTTCAAGTGCATTATTGGTATTGATATAAACAAATTACTTTCTCTCACAGATTATGAAGGATGGAAAACCAGAAATTCTACAGCAGTTGGCTTGGCAGTTTTTTTCATAATTTCCCTCGTACAGTTCTTAGTAAATATTACATGTTGGCTATGTCTTTTTCAGTTTTTTGTTGTGGCATTTAAAAAATAAGGAATTTGTTGAAATATTTTAGCATTGATTGAGTTTGATTTTATTACATATTGATTCTAATCTTCGACAAACTTTTTGTATCAGATTGCTGGGTGCATATTACATGAAGTGGACTTATTTTATTATCTTGCATCATATTATTCAGATGTTAGAACTTGTTAGGAATGAAGAGCACACATAAAATGTCTGGAATAATAGTAAATCAAAGTTAAAATATAAACTGAAGGAAAACAGATGATGACATTCCTGAACAGTTAAAGGATTTCTTATCTATACTGGCGTAGAATCATCTTCCCTATGTTTTAATTATTTGTCAATAGTTTGATTTATTATGGAAAAGGATGACATGCATTTCTCCCGATTCCATTCTTGCCTGCAGCAAAATTGGATTGATTCTTGGTGGTGCTGGAAGGACTAATTAAGCTCAAATGAACTCATTTTAATGAGGTATTTCCACACCCCCCCCCCCCCCCCCCCCCCCACAAGTGAATTACACCAATGTTCTCCGTTAAAACTACCTGATCAGATAACCATTACCATCAGACCTGAATTTTAATTGAAGTTAAGAGTATATACTGCATGTTATATTACTGGTATCATAGTAAGTGAAAGTTAAACCAAATTCTTTCAAAGTTCAGTTAATTATCGAATAAAGCAAAAGTTTATTAAGCAATTCCATTTCTAGTCAGAAGAGGGCATTTGACGCCTACACAACTTCTATTTAAGATTAGCTGACATGGAATTGGTTCTTGTTCAGGGAATAAAAGAAGACATCTGGCCAACTTCAAACTTTTATGCCTATTTTCTTTATTCTGGCCACCAGCCTCATTTCAATCTACCATTATTTGTGTCAGAGTGAATTGCGAGAAAGGTAAATAATTTGCAAATCAACAGTGCAGAATGAAGAAATATAAATTGAATTGAAACATCAATGTGAAGTAAAATCTAGGTTTGGCGTGGTATTTTGCTGGCATGGAATTTAGATTACAGAAAACTGCTGTAAAGTTATTATGAAAAATACCAGATTATTTTAACAACTTGGGATATGAAAACAGTCTATCTTACTGTTTCTTTTTACAAATCAGTGATTTGATTTATTATTGTCACATGTATTAGCATATAGTGAAAAGTATGGTAATACTTGTGCGATATACAAATAAAGCATACCGTATATAGGGAAGGAAAGGAGATAGTGCAGAATGTAGTGTTAACAGTCATAGTAGGGTGTAGAAAAGGATCAACTTAATACAAGATAAGTCCATTCAAAAGTCTGTTGGCAGCAGGGAAAAACTTGTTTTTGAGTAGTTGCTATGAGACCTCAGACTTTTGTATCTTTTTCCCGATGGAAGAAGGTGGGATAGAGTATAACAGGGTGTGTGGGGTCCTTGATTATGCTGGCTGTTTTCTGAAGCAGCAGGAAGTATAGAGTGTCAATGGATGGAGGCTGATTTGCATGATGAACTGAGTTTTGTTCACAACCCAATAAACAGGTTAATAAAGTAAAAACTTTCAATATTATATCTAAAGTATATTAGATATTGCATGTATGTGCAGATGTGTGTACTTCAGTGGTGTAGTAACATTCAAATGATTAGAACAAATAAACCATGTTTCATGCTAGCAACATTTAACATCCTATTAAGTAACAATGAGTTAATAACCTGTCATGATTTGCTTTCTCTTTTGCTGTACATAACAGACAATTCTTGCCAAATTAAATGTATTAAATAAAAATGGTTACAAATAAAAGCATTTGTTTGCAATAGCTTCTGAAAGCTGTACCAGTTTTGTTTGACCAGACCAGAGATATGGGGGACCAAGGTTATGTCCTGCTGATTGTGGCTCATGACTAATGATGTGGAGATGCCAGCGTTGGACTGGGGTGAACACAGTAAGAAATCTCATAGCACCAGGTTAAAGTGCAACAGGATTTTAACCTGATGTTGTGAGACTTCTTGCTTATGACTAACACCAGAGCTCAAGACTCAGGAGGAATCAATGCAAAGGGGAGAGAACACTGCAGTGGGCAGGCAGTGCAAGGCAAAAAAGGCTTAATCTACAATATGACTTTTCCAACTGCTCTGAAGAGCAACTCACAATTGGAAACAGCTGTATCTTGGTGGGACATAGACAATCAATGATTTTAGCTTTCTACTGTTACACCCATTCCCTGGCTGAGGCTCTCCAAGATTGTTGATCTGGACAAAACCCCTAGATTTTTCTGGCTGGATACCCCCAGATTCTTACAAACCAGGGGGAGGAAGGGGATGACCTGGCTCCCTGTCTTCATTTAACCCTGTCTGCTGGTGGCAACAAGATTTAAGCTAAGAAGGACCCACTCATGCAGATACAATTTTCCCAGACCCAATATATATATCTTAAAAAGAAGCCAACTTTATTCTGCTTCCTTGAGTTAAAGATAGAGTGAGTTTGTTAACTACTAAAATAACAAGGAAGAAACTGGTAAAACACATGCAGATATATTCATATAGAGTAGAAATGCAGAAATGTGTGGGTTAGATTGATTGGCCATGCTAAATTGATCCTAGTGTCAGGAGGACTAGTAGGGTAAATGTGTGGGGTTACGGGAATAGGGTTTGGGTGGGATTGTGGTTAGTACAGACTTGATGGGCTGAACGGCTTCCTCTGTACTGTAAGAAATCTATGATTTTATAATTTTAAGTGAAAATTAAGTCCAAAGAAAGTAAATATGCAGTGCTGGGGAAATGTGCTATAATGGGCCCTTTCGGGAGCCCCAATGAGGTGGGTCCCCTTATTTGTGAGGGGGTGGGGGAAAGGGAAGTGTTGCCTCGGTGCTTGGGGGGAGGGCTCCCCCAATACTTGTGTGGAATGGAATGGGGGAGGGTGATGTCCTAATGCTCACAGGAGCTCTCCCATGTCTATGGAGATGAAGAGATGTTTCTAATCAAAGCTGTTTAGGGCACTTTTAAAGATGCTCCCGCCAGAATGACAGCAGAAATCATGCCCCCAGATTCCCTGTGCACAGATTGTCATAAAATCTGGAGAGAAAACTCAACTATGCAGCCAGAGAACTACAGGCCAGTTTTCTCACTGAAACTGACACTGAATAAAACAATTGCAAACTTCTACCCCTATGTTTTTGGACCTTTTCTTGACTCTGTTTGTTTTGGCAGCAGAGGAAATCTGGACAGATCAGTTTCCAGACTTGTTCTAATGGTACAAGATCCTAGCTTTATTTATTCAAATTCCTAGCTAAAAGATGTTGTGTACAATTGTCGCATTCCCTGCAACCACCCTGATTAAAATGAGCTAACTGAGCTAAGACCACAAGTCAAGCAAGGGATCTCTCTGAACTGCTTGGACCACAGAATGATAGATTTACTGACTTACATTGAAGGGGAAAAGTTCTCTCTGTAGTCTGTTCAAACACACCTTTATTTTAACAGATTTCAAACTGATCTACATACATTAAGACCAAGAGTTCAAATAACAATTCATTCTTCACAGAACTCTGCAACGAAAAGTATTATATATTGAAGATACTTGCATATAAGGTAAAAAAAACTGTTCTCTGCTTTCGTGAGTGAAGGTCAAGTGAGTGGAATCAGGAGTTGTTGAAATGGTTGGTACTGCATGCAGCAAACACATTAGCCCAGCTCTACACATTTCGTATAGACTCTCCAGCATTTCTTATACGTTTTGGTTTCTATATCTCCAACGTTATTGTTGACCTCTCTTCAAACCTCACATATGCTGATCTAGGTTTACTGCACACAATGCCAGCAGCATGTTGAATAGCCAGCACACATTAATGACTAATATTTCACTTTCACGGAGATTAGTGTATCACTGTTAACAGTTTTTGGGGTAGAAAAGATTTTCAGTCCACCTTTCCATAAATCTTCTTTTGTAAAATCCTGAATCCCTTCTACTGTTAAAACCTTGAATATAATTCCTGAAACTCCCTAAAATGTATTTCTCCTTTCCCTGCATGTAATTCCTTCCTTAAAGTTTAAGCTTATTTATTATTGTCATAAGTAAGCTTACATTAATACTGCAATGAAGTTACAGTTGCCACATTCCACCACACCACTTGTTCGGATACACCAAGGGAGAATTTAACATAGCCAATGCACCTAATTCGCATATCTTTCAAACTGTGGGAGCAAATCAGAGCATCTGGAGGAAATCCACGCAGACGTGTAGAGAATGTGCAGACTCTGCACAATCACCCAAGCCAGGAATCAAACCCAGGTACCTGGTGTGTGAGGCAGCAGTGCTAATCACTGTGCATGCCACTTCAAATAATTACCTACAATTTGTTTTTTAAATTGCTCACATTATCTTTTTCTTCCATTGCCCTTAATTCATTAATATCATAAAATTCATAGAATCCCTACAGTGCAAAAGCCATTCAGCCCATCAAGTCTACTCTGACCACAATCCCATCCAGACCTTATCCCCATAACCCTATGTATTTACCCTGCTAGTTCCCCTAACACTGTGGGGCAATTTGACAAGGCCAATCAACCTAACCTGCACATATTTGGAGTGGAGGAGGAAACTGAGCACCAGAGGAAACCCACACAGAACAGGAGAACATGCAGATTCCACACTATCAGTGACCCCGAGGCTGGAATTGAACCTGGGTCCCTGGCGATGTGAGGTAGCAGTGCTGACCCCTGTGTCAATGTGTTGCCCCATATGACTCTAAGGTGCGAAGAAATCAGAGAATCACCAGGAATGAGATGCCCAGATTGTTAGCCCAACGTTTGCCAGCTTGGATTCCCAGCTGGCCCATTGGAAGTTCTTGAAGCATGGGAAGGTGAGATGAACAGGGGCGTAGGTTGGTCAAGCTAGGTTGGCGGTGCCCACATTTCTCTTTATAGATGCATGGTTAGCAATTGTATTCTCTTAGATGTTGAGTAAGCCTGGAAAATGTTAGCGGTGTAAATGTGATGAACTTGACAGTGGAGCTGTAAACTGAGCAATTGGCCCCAAATGAGCATATTCATGAGGCTTTTATTACTTTTGCTAAACTTATACAGGGTTTCAGTGAGATCCCATCTGGAGTACGGTGTGCAGTTTTGGTCTCCATATTATTAAAGAATATGCTCACATTGGGGGCAAAACAGCAAAGGTGACTAAATCTATCCCTGGGTGAGGAGGTTGTAAGCAACCTTACATATTTGGAGTTCAGAAAAATGTGAGGTGATTTCATGAAAAGCTACAAAGTTCTGAAGGAGCTTAATAAGTTAGCTGCTGAGAGATTATTTTCACTGGTTGGAGTGTTTAAAACACGGGGGCAGAGTCTCAGGATAGGAGGACAATCATTTAGGATTGAGATGAGGAGCAATTATTTCACTCAAGGGGCTACAAATCTTTATAATTCTCTACCTTAGAGGGTTGTGGATTTTCCATCAGTGATTACATTTAACGCCCGTATGGAGAAACTTTGTGAAAGGCAAGTAGGGAATGGAGTTGAAGCTCAAGATCAGCCATAATCGTGCAAGCTCAGTGGGTCCTGGGGTTGAATCCTACTCCTAGTTGTTCCTTGAGAGCAGACCAGAGAGGCAGCAATTTGCAAGTGAGTTTGATGGGTAAGCTACTGTGTTTTTATTTTTTTTATTAACTAACGTCCTTAGTTTTTTTTAAAAAAAACCTGAAACCGAATACAGGAAGTTGTCATAGGGAGGTCAGTGTAGTTTTTTTTTCTGAATTTATAAGGTCTCACCTCGGGAAATCGACCTCATTGTTCTTTGAGTGCAGACAAGAGAGGCTGCGATTTGCGAGTGAGTTTGATGAGTAAGCTACTGTGTTTTTACTTTTTTTATTAACTAACGTCCTTGGTCTTTTTTAAAAAAAACCTGACACCGAATACAGGAAGTTGTCATACGGAAGTCAATGTAGTTTTTTTTTCCTCTCTGGGCCCCTATAAATTGGAACAGAGAGCCTGTCCCTGATGTTCAGGTGGGAACTGGGAAGAAAAGATCTGGATTAGTCATTGGGGATTCCATAGTTAAGGGGACAGAAAGGAAAGTCTGTGGAAACGAGCGAGACTCGGTTGGTATGTTGCCTCCCATGTGCTAGGGTCTGTGATGTCTCGGATCGAGTGTTCGAGATCCTTAAGGGGGAGGGGGACCAGCTTCAAGTAGTGGTTCATGTAGGCTCCCATGACATAGGTAGGATAAGGGACGGGGATATAAAACAGAAATTCAGGGAGTTGGGGTGAAAGCTTAGGGCTAAAACAAAGAGAGTGGTTATCTCTGGGTTGTTACCTGTGCCGCGGGAAAGCATGGAGAAGAATAAAGAGAGAGAACATTTAAGCTCATGGCTAAAGGGATGGTGCAGGAGGGAAAGGTTCAGATACTTGGACAATTGGGGCTCATTCTGGGGTAAGTGAGACCTCTATAAGAGGAATAATCTGCACTCGAACCAGAAGGGAACTAATATCTTGGGGGGAAAACTTGCCAGTGCTATTCAGGAGGGTTTAAACTGATTCAGAGGGGGGATGAGATCCTGAGTAGCTCAAATGTACAGGAGAATGGGAATATCGAGGTCATGGATAAGGTTTCTGGGTCTCAGCAGGGTACTGGTAGGCGGAGGTTAGTTTGAAGTGTGTATATTTCAATACAAGGAGCATACGCAATAAGATGGATGACCTTGCAGCCTGGATAGGTACCTGGGACTTTGATGTTGTGGCCATTTCAGAGACATGGATAGAGCAGGGACAAGAATGGATGTTGCAGGTTCCGGGGTTCAGATGTTTCAGTCAGAGCAGAGTAGGTAGAAGAGGGGGAGGTGTGGCATTGTTAGTCAAAAACTGCATTATGGTGGCAGAAAGGACATTTGATGTGGACCTGTCTATTGAGGTAGTTTGGGCTGAGATTAGAAACAGGAGAGGAGAGGTCACCCTGTTGGGAGTTTTTTATAGGCCTCCAAAAAGTTCCAGAGATGTGGAGGAAAAGATTGCAAGGATGATTCTGGACAGAAGTGAAAGTAACAGGATAGTTCTTATGGGGAATTTTAACTTTGCAAATATTGATTGGAAAAGTTATAAGCTCAAGCAGGTTAGAAGGATCAGTTTTTGTACAATGTGTGCAGGAGGGTTTTATGACTCAGTATGTAGATAGGTCAACAAGAAGTGAGGCTACATTGGATTTGGTTCTGGATAATGAACCAGACCAGGTGTTAGACTTGGAGGTAGGTGAGCACTTTGGCGATAGTGACCACAATTTGGTTATGTTTACCTTAGTGATGGAAAGGAATAGACATATACCGACAGGAAGAAGCTACAGCTGGGGGAAAGGTAATTATGAGGCTATTAGGTGAGATTTAGGATACATAGGTTGGAGTAGGAAACTGCAGGGGCTAGGAACATCTGAAATGTGGAACTTATTCAAGGGGCAGCTACTCCGAGTCCTTAATAAATGTATACCTGTCAGGCAGGGAGGGAGTGGTAGAGCGAGGGAACAATGGTGTACTGAGGAATTTAGTTCACTAAAGAGAAAAAGGAGGCTTATATAAAGCTGAGACGTGAAGGCTTGGTTAGGGCACTGGAGAGTTATAAATTAGCCAGGAGGGAGCTAAAGAGTAAGATAAGAAGAGCTAGAAGAGGACATGAGAAGACTTTGACAGATAGAATAAAGGAGAGCCCTAAAGCTTTTTATAGATATGTTTAGAATAAAAGATTGATTAGAGCAAAATTAGGACCAGTCAGAGACAGTAGTGGGAAGTTGTGCGTGGAGCATGTAGAGATTGGAGAGGCACTGAATGAGTATTTTTCGTCAGTCTTCACACGGGAAAATGTCAATGGAGTTGGGGAGAATACTGGGATACAGGGTTGTAGACTAGACAGGATAGAGGTACATAAGGAGGAGGTGTTAGCTATTCTTGAGAGTATGAAAATGGATAAGTTCCCTGGGCCGGATGGGATTTATCCCAGGTTACTCTGGGAGGCTAAAGAGGAGATTGCAGAGCCTTTGGCTTTGATCTTCATGTCGTCGTTGGCTACAGGTGTAGTGCCGGAAGACTGGAGGATGGCAAATGTTGTCCCCTTATTTAAGAAGGGGAGTGGAGACCATCCTGTAAATTATAGACCAATGAGCCTTACATCTGTCGTGAGGAAAGTTTTGGAAAGGATTATAAGGGATAGGATTTATAGTCATTTAGAAAGAAATGAATTGATTAAGGATAGTCAACATGGATTTGTGAAGGGAAGGTCATGCCTCACAAACCTTATTGAGTTTTTTGAAAAAGTAACCAAAGAATTGGATAAGGGTAAGGTAGTTGATGTGGTGTATATGGATTTTAGCAAAGTGTTTGATAAGATTCCCCATGGAAGACTACTGCAGAAAATGCAGATGCATGGGATTGAAAGTGATTTAGCAAACTGTATTAGGAATTGGCTGGCTGATAGAAGACAGAGGGTGGTGGTTGATGGGATATATTCAACCTGAAGTTTAGTTACTAGTGGTGTACCTCAGGGATCTGTTGTGGGGCCACTGTTGTTTGTTATTTTTATAAATGATCTTGATGAGGGTGTAGAGTGGTGGGTTAGTAAATTTGCTGATGACACCAAAGTCGGAGGAATTGTAGACAGTGAGGATGGATGTTACAGTTTGCAGAGGGACATAGATAAGTTGCAGAGCTGGGCCAAAAGATGGCAAATGGAGTTTAATGTGGAAAAGTGTGAGGTGATTCACTTTGGTAAGAGTAATATGTGTGCAGAATATAGGGCTAATGGTAGGACTCTTAGTAGTGTAGATGAGCAGAGAGATCTCGGTGTACAGGTGCATAGATCCCTGAAAGTTGGTACTCAAATTGATAAGGTTGTTTAGAAGGCGTATAGTGTGTTAGCATTTATTGGTAGAGGGATTGAATTTTGGAGGTGAGATGTCATGTTGCAACTATACAAAACACTGGTGCGGCTGTACTTGGAGTATTGTGTACAGTTTTGGTCGCCACATTATAAGATAGATGTGGAGGCATTGGAAAGGGTGCAGAGGAGGTTTACCAGGATGTTGCCTGGTATGATGGGTAGGTCTTATGAAGAAAGACTAAGGGACTTGAGGTTATTTTCATCAGAGAGAAGAAGGCTAAGAGGTGACCTAATTGAAACATATGCATCCACAAATTGGGCATGGGACAGGCCAAGTTCTCCGCCATACGTTTCAATTCTTTATGGAGCAATGAAGCCTATTTGGGTTTGATTTGCCCAAAGGGTTCATTATTTTAGACATTTCTATTGAATCCCCTCTCAATCTTCCTTCATGAAAAGAAAAAAGACACAGGGAAGACATCAGACTCACAAATCTGCTTTTAATATATCCTGATTGTTTCATGCACAGCTACCAATGTCCACAAGTACAATAAAGGAGCTATAGACTACGATCCTTAGAGATGCAGCAGTAACAGAATTGGAGTCTGAGAGCACCAAATGGTAGAACAGTTATCTGAGGGCAACAAATAGCCTGAGACATGTGAATGGTAGAGTGGAAGCTGGAACAAAGTAAGCACTTGAAAGGGAAATACAGCAGTAGATCGAGGTTCTAATCTGAAATCTTCTAAAATATGAATCAAGTAAAGATCTTTCCACAAAGACAATATTTGAATGGATTCTTGAAATCTCATTATTAAATCAGTATTTGAAATGCTACTGTTTTCTACAAAGGGCAGGGTCTCTACTAATTTCTACAAGAGTTACAGATTATTTCTGGGAGTACTTCTGGCTGGTAAGTAAGTATCAATTCTGGGTAGTCCTCTTGTACTTAAGTATGTACGGTAATTATTTCCACCAGAAGAAATAATAATGCTTAATGTGATTAGTCATAAACACCAGTCCAAACTATATAAAATTATTATATACTTATAAAGCTGTGATTCCTTCAATAAATCTTAAAATTCACTGAAATGTTTCTGATTTATTTGTGAAGTAGGTTTTCGATCAGACAACGTTATGCTTTATTTAGTATCAAAGACGTGTTTTCGTAATTATGCTAATAATAGCAATGGCCAGTGCTATCACCCCTGCAGTTGCTCCAATCATTACCCCAAAGAGAGAACCATGAATCTGAGCTCTCTCACAGCGCTCACCGAAATACAGGAGTGTTTGAGTTGAGGCACATCTGAAAAAGAATAGTGAACAATATCACTGTCCGTTACCAAAGCCATAATAACCAAATTTGAAAATTTGTATTCACAATACTCCTAGCATGCTGTATTTCACTGCTGATTGTATAATAAGATGATAAAGGTTGGATTAGGTTGGTCAGTGATAAGAGTCGGATCAGCAGATTGAGGAATTCCACAAGAGCCAAGGGGTAGGCAACACAATGTCGGAGAGGATGATTAATCAAGGGAGGTGGATTGGCATTTGGAAACTGAGAAGTGTGAAGGTGTCCCGTACAAGGGTCGTTCTGGATTTTTAAAATAGAGATTTAGAAGTTAGAAGAGGTTTTATTTCTCCTAACATTTTCTGTGGATCTATTAGTGTAACCCTGGTGAAACCATCCAAAGTTAGCAATTTAAATCACTTTGTCAGATGGTTCACTGTGCAATTGTCCAGGGGAAATTAACTCTTCTGGACAATTGCCACATAAATGCCGACCTGGGAAGTTCAGACAGGGATTCCTCAGCACATCTTTAGGCTACACTTATATCCGATGCTGGGGAGCCCAGAATTTACAGCCCAATGTGTAATAAATGTTATGCTATAACTGGGGTGAGATAGCAATGGTTTCTCTCCCTCAGAATAACTTCAGAAAATATGCCTACCTGCAACTTGATTTCCCATTTGCTATAACACACACACCACCATTCAGGCAATATCCCGGATCACACCAATTTTTGATAGGGCTCCGAGGTTGTTGCTCTTGTACATGTCCAGCAGGCTGCACTGCACGCCGATGTCTCTCATTAACTTTTGCGGGGCGAATTGGAACTTCGGTTTTAATCAGCGGAGTCAGATCTTTAAAAAAAATAAATCCAGTGAGCAGGTTGCTCAGTTTGATAAGAGTGCAAATTATCATTAAATAATGGGCAATAAATACTGTCCTTGCTGGTAATGCTCACACCCCATGTAAGACTAAAAATAATCAACATGTATACTAGCCATCTTCATAGTAATGAGGACCATGAAGAGAATCTCATTTCTTCACCAATATCTCTTCATTGCATGGCATAGAGAATAACAACGCAATATAGCTAAAGAACTGCCAAACTTTCAAGATTTCAAATGTCAAAACCATTATATGTTGAGCTTTATTGCCTTTACTTTTAATTTCAGGAGCTCAAAATTATTGTTTGCAATATTAGCACGTGATATCTTCCATACCATTTATTATTTTAACAAAGGAGAGAATTTGCATCGACATTATGCCTTTCATGATCTCTGAGTATGCCAAAGCCGATGATATTGTTTTGAAGTTAGTCATTGCTGTAATGAAATACATTAGAATCAAAACATTGTGGGCGGCGCAGTAGCATAGCAGTTAGCACTGCTGCTTCACAGCTTCAGAGTCCTGGGTTGATTCTCAGCTTAGATCACTGTCTGTGTGGAGTTTGCACATTTTCCTTGTGTCTGCATGGGTTTCCTCCAGGTACTCCAGTTTCCTCCCACAGTCCAAAGATGTGCGGGTTAGGTTGATTGGCCATGCTCAGAAATTGCTGCTTAGTGTCCAGGGATGCATAGGTTAGAGGGATTAGTGGGTATAATATATGGGGATAGGGCCTGGGTGGGATTGTGTTTGGTGCAGTCTCGATGGGCGAAAGGCCTTTTTCTGTACTGTAGGGTTCTATGATTCTATGAAATAGGGCAGGGAAAGGGTGAATAGCTTACATTGGTACCAACAACATGGGTAGAAAGAGGGATGATATCCTGCAACAAGAATTTAGGGAGCTAAGTAATAGATTGAAAAGCAGAATCTCAAAGGTTGTAATCTCTGGATTAATTCCAGTCTTACATGCCAGTAAATGGAGGGATAAGAGGATAGAGCAGATGAATGCATGGCTGAAGAAACGATGCAAGAGGGCAGGCTTTAATTTCCTGAACCACTGGATCTGTTTCTATGGAAGGTGGGACCTACAAAAGTCAAAATGGTTGTATCGGAACCAGAACAGGACCAACATCCTTGCAGAGAGGTTGCTAGTGCTATTGGGATGGGTTTAAACTAATTTGGCAGGGAGTTGGGTTACAGAGTGGAGATTCAGTAGGGTGTAATGCACCACCAAATATAAGAGAAAAACACAATTAGTCTGGAAGGCGGAGTGAAGGTAGACATGTCAAAGTACAAAGAAATATGGCAAGGCTGGGTGGCATTTATTTGAATTCAAAGTATTTTGCAGGTAAGGCAGATGATTTGAGGGTGTTGATTAACACGTGGGAATGTTATATTATTGCTATTAGAGAGACATAGTTGAGGGAAGCGCAAGACTGGGGGCTCAGTATTCCAGATTATAGAATCTTCAGTCTGGATAGGGAAAAAAGGAATGCTTATGGCAGATACTGGGGGCTGAAAACTGTGGATGCCCTAGAAGAGTATAAAAAGTGCAGAGGGGAGGAGTAATTAAAAAATAAATTAGGGGAGTGAACAAGAGAAGTGAAAAAATATTGAGGGGCAAAATAAAGGAAAATCTCACTTGGTGTTTTGGATATATATTAAGGGCAAGAGGGTAACTAGGGAAAGAGAAGGGCCTGTTAGGGACAGAAGTGGCAATCTATGTGTGGAGCCAGAAGACGTAGGTAACATATTAAATAAGTATTTTGCATCGCTATGGACAAGGAAGATGTAGGTATAGAAAATAGAGAGGGGAACTATGAATAATTAAACAGGTTAACTTTGAGAGGGAGGAGGGACTAATGGTTTTAGTGGGCTTAAAAGTGGGTAATCCCACAGCCCCAGATGAACTATATCCTAGGCTGCTGTGTGAGGCAAGGTAGGAGATTGTAGGGGCTGATGTAAATTTTCAAATTCTGTCTAGCCACAGGCGAGGTATTAGAGGACTGAAACACAACTAATATAGTACCAACATTCGAAGAGGGAAGTAGGGAAAAGCCAGTTATAACAAGCCAATGAGTTTAACCTCAGTGGTAGGGAAATTATTGAAAAAAATACTGAGGAAAAGAATTAATCTCCACTTGGAGAGACAGGGATTAATGATGGCTTTGTCAAGGGAAATCATATCTAACAAATTTGATTTAATTCTTCATGGAGGTTTCTACTGTGCAGAGAGGGCAACACCCTTGATGCAGTCTGCATGGACTTTAGTAATGTTTTTGACAAGATTCCACATGGAACCTTGTGGTAAGAGTCCATGAGACCCAGAGCAATTTGACGAATTGGATCCAAAATTGGCTTAATGGCAGGAGGCAGAAGATGATGGTCAAATGTTGTTTTTGTGACCTGAATCCTCTGTCCAGTGGTGTAATGCAGGGATCAGTGCTAGGATCCTTGCTATTTATAGTGTACATCTGGAAATGAAAATAAGAGGTCTGATCAGTAGGTTCACTAATGACACAAAAATTGGTGAGATGGTAAATAGCGAGGAGGAAAGCCTTAGAATTCAAGGCTATATAGATGTGCCGGTCAGATGGGCAGAATAATGGCAAATAGAATTTAACTCTGAAAAATGTGAGGTGATGCATCTTGGGAAGACTCACAAAATAAGGGAATACACAATGAACGGTAGAAAGTTAAGACGTACAGAGTACCAGAGAGACCTTGGGGTACATATCCAATGATCCCTGAAGACAGCAGGAGAGCTAGATAGATCAGTTAAGAAGGCATTTGGGTGACTTATCTTTATTACTAGAAGCATAGAATATAGGAGCAGGGAAGTTTGCAGAAGTGCTAACTGTGTGAGAGTGAGGTGATGCAAAGCAATGTCATGCATGTGGCCAGATTAGTAGAGATTGTTGTTAGTGAATGATGGGGTCTGTAGTGAATTGAGTAGTGACTGAGATTAGTGGTGCACTTTGTTAGATGCATTCACTGTCCATGATCAGTCATATAAAGGGATTGAATATTTGTGACACTGCCCCCTACGTCCTTGGGGTTTGACTTCTGGGACTGACTTCCATACTATGTTTCCACAGCTTTTGACTCTCCTGCCCTTAATAGACCAGTGGTATTTCTCTTTCCTTCATCTGCTCCACTGAGTTCTGCATCTGAAACACATTTTTTCCCATATTGTGTCTTTCCTTACAGTTCCAGACAAATTCACTTTCCACACAATTCCCAGCAGTTCCAGCCACAAGACAGCTTTCCTTCAAGAGGTGCAGTCTAACTTTAAATGGTGCCTGAAAGTTATAAATTTAGAATCCCTGCTAATGTGTGCAGCTAACAAAGAGTTTGGTGAATGCTCAGGAATCATTAAATAAGCAGATAGCAAGAGGTTGACATGCTGCCTGCATTTCAACATAATGGACATAGTTTATTCATGCACCATGACCGTGAGGTTCACTTTTGAGGGTGGTCTAATTTAACTCCTCTTTTCTCTCTCAGTTTTCTCTCTTGAATGTGCTGATTCTTGCCGACATTGGACTCTGTTCCTCTCACAAATTGTTATTGTACACTTTAAAATTTCATAGTTGATGATTGTCCGAACTTTATGAGATAACGTGGTTAATAATCTTAATAGATTGGACTTTCTCCAACTATCCTGTTAGGATATTCTGTGCTAAACTTTCAATACTTATTAAGCGAAACATTTCATGACCATTAGGCAGAAGATTGTGGAATAAGTTACTTCAAGAAGAATTTAGGGAGCTTCCATCACAAAGCTGGGAGTTATATCCATTGATTATATGTCTGAAATGCTCTGGAATTCTGCAAAGAAGAGGCTCCAGCAGTACATTACTTCAGAAACCACACTTAAAAGTATGTAATTGGGTATAAGATTGCTGCAGTTTGAAAGGCTATATATGACAACAAGTAATTTCCTAATATGCAAATAGCATTTGCTATGGTCCTTATCTGCTTATGGGCATTCCAGTTTCCACAAAGTAACAAGGAAAACACAATAAGACATGTCAAACTATGCCAATAGTCACATCAATATTCTGCAGGTTAGATCATTGTGATGCAATTTTAGATTCTCACTGATATAAAATGAATGATTTGATAATTCTGATATTGGAAATGGTACCAATAATTCTTGGTCCATTAAAATTGAGGAAAAATGAAAATCACATGTTCTTTTAGGCCAGTCTCCCTGTGCTGCTCACTGAACTTGCAGAATTCTCTTTGAAATTTGTGCAGTGAATTAGGTATGAAGTCATCTGATGTAATTTTAGGAAAGAGATATTGGGCTGTCTCCAAGATTTCATCTCTTGTCACTTCAGCAACACAGTTGAAAACAACACAAAGCAAAAACAAATTTTATTAATGGATATCACTGCTAGCTTTCTGAAGGATGCTTCCTAAATTCTCTTTGAAGTAACTTATTCCACAGTCTTCTGCCTAATTGCTGAGAGATGTTTTTGATAGTCCCTATGAAATAAAATAGGTTTCTCTCTTAACATCTCTAAACATTTAATTGAATGCACAGAGCTCTGTATTCCTTCAGAGACTCCAAACATAAGGGTAACTATAATATAATAACTTTGAATAGCACTTGATAGATGTGTTTGATAAAGCAGCACATTGCATTAATATGCTCTTTTTGGAGCTCAACAGATATTTGTCTCACCAGATCATGAAAGGGACTGCTGATAAGAACTATGTTATGTGCATTTCATTTAATATAATGTACTAAATGGAATAAATTTTGCAAAGAACAGTACTGCACAGGTACACGCCTATTGGCCTACCAAGTCAGTGCCGACACAGGTGCCTCTCTAATCTAATATTTTGATGTTTCTATATGGTCCATATCCCTCTATTTCCTGCCTATTCATGTAACTATTCAGATGCCTTTTGAACGTTGTTATAGAATCGGCTTCCATCACCTCCTCCAGCAGCACTTCCAGGCATTCACCACCTTCCGTGTGAAAAAATTGCCCCTTTAACTCTTTTAAACTTCCCCCTCTCACTTTCATTCCTGAGTAACTGTCTATCTTATTGACAGATCAGAAAATGTTGGAAACACAAATTTACCTTTCGTGTGTGATTTTATGACAAGAATTATTTGGAACATAGCCACTGGTATTGACAAAACGCAAGTGGGTCTGGCACATTACACTGATGACACAGGAGCTGAGTTCTACCTAAACACTCATTCATCAGAAGCTGAACTACTATATCATATTAGAAGTATCAGACTGAATGGGAATACAATGGCCAACACTGGTTCAGCATTGGACTTTGCCATTAAATATTATTTTACTAGTTCTGTGGGAAGTCACGTAAAAGACGTTGACCCTGGAAAAAAAACTCCGGCTATCCATTCTCTCTAGTTCTATCATACTCTTGTAAACTTCTATCAGGAACCCCCCCCCCCCCCCTCATCCTTAACACTCCAATGAAAACAATCCAAATTTGTTCAACTTTTTCTCACAGTCCAATAGAATTGTCTGTGACAGCCAGATTAGAGGATTGAGTGTAGATAATAGTACACCCAAATTGCAGTTCTTTTGGTTTTCCATTCATTAGTTTAAATGAAGCAGTTCTCCAGTCCATACCTCCATCCTCTTTACTCTACTAAACAGGTCAAAATCCATCCATGATAGGTGCATGCATTTGAAATTGGAGCTCTTGTATATGTTCCCTTTTTAGCTAATACTAGAATCGTCATGTTATTTAAAAGCATTTATTACCTTCATATTTGTCTGATACTACTGCAAGAACTTTACATCAAAGTAATTGCTTCTCATTGTGAATACTGAAGAAGATACAGTCAGGAAAAAGAAGCAGTTCTGAAGGTGATCATGAACTCTGAAGAACAATTAACAACCAGCAGCAAAAGAAAATAAGGGAACAAATTTTACTTTACCATTAAACTCAACGAAAATAATGAGGTCGTCATTTTTTAAGAAACTTCTGCGGTGAAGCTGCTTGTGTGACATGAACGCTGACCAGCCAAAAGAATTACTACGGTAGCAGTCGCAAGAAGAATCGTAGACTCCAGTGAGTGTCGGCTTATCCCATAAGAAGGTATTATTTCTGTCTGCAATTAAATTCACACAGCTTTAATCATATCAAATAATTTCTGTAAATATTATCTTAAATACTATATATTAAAGACAAAATCCTGGATATTGGAAATATAAAACATAAAATAAAAAAAAATTCAGACAAAATTAATGGTGCGATAGTCTTCATTTTAACCAATAATTCTGTAGTATTCAAAAAAATGTTGAAATTAAATGACAGATTAGATTAAGGAGATGCTGGATTGTTGGAGCCTTATGCAGTTGTTACTTATACAATAGCAGAAAACAAAATATATATATCGTGACCTATAGATTCATAGATTCTATTGCACTTTTAATGATCTTCACAATCAATTGAAGAGAAAATTGTTAGCATAACTAACGAGGCTTTTATAAAATAAAACAGAATGGAACACACCATGCAGATAATATTTTTATTCAATTCAACAGGATGCTACAGTATACCAAATTGTCATTGTGTAATCTTATTGTTATCTAATCAGCAAAATAATCAGAGTTTTCCAAGGGTTTATTGTTTGATGGGTGATATACAAGACATGCTATTTTTCCACATCATACAGTCAAGAAGTATTCATAAAATTCATCTGGTATTGTATGGCTCTATGATCATAAGAATTCTAGGGGACAAGAAAAGACCATAGTGCCCAAATAGGATATCAGCTGATCAATGTTGGAGCAAACCTTAGATAATTCTAATAATCAAATAAACATTTGCGATTCAGTGGTTTAAATGAAACGTTTTCCAGTCCATACCTTCATCCAGCAAGACTCTTCACTCTACAAAATGGATCAAAGTCCATCTCTGATATGTACATGCATTTAAATTGCAGATGTTTTCTTTTTAATTGTCACTAGGATCATCACGTTATTTAAAAACACATTAGTTTCAGATTTGTCTGACATCACTGCAAGAGCTTTATTTCAAAGTAATTGTCACTCATTGAAAATTGTCACAATTTTCAGTCTTCACACTGTCTTTGAAGAGTCTAGATGAAAAATCATTCACCAGTAATTTTCTGAGCACTTGTGGCTGGCAACAGATCTTCTCAATAGTTTAGCCTTGAAACACTAACCTTTAGCTTGGTTACTGTTTTTTATAACATTATAACACTTGGTAAATTTTCTTGTTTCCAAGATAGTACAATCAGATTGTTCTCTTGCACTGACAGCAATGTGAATGACTCTCATGTGCCAGCAAGTCAGCCAAAGATATTTAGGAATCATATGTTGACCTTGCCAGCAATGCCCACAACCCATGAAAGAATAAAGAAAAGAAAATGAAATTCCTCTATAAAACAATACTCCAATGTTGGCATTATTGTCTGAAACGTTCCAAATAATGAAATGATAAATATTGTTCCACTTTTAGCATTGTTGATGGCATCAATGGTGTACTTTCCCATCCCACTCCTTGCTGTACCTTATAATTTAGTCTCATCATTGGTGATGGACAGAAAGGAATGCAACCAAGTGAGAGCAGTTCCAACCAACTAGGACAACAGAGATGAGTTGATGAAGGAGAATTATATTCAGCTGTGTCAAAGTCTGCACACAGGTTGAGAAGGACCAGGAGAATAGTTTATCTGTACTAGAGTTCTATGGGATATCATTTGTGACCTTGATAAGGCCATGTTACTGATGGCCCAGTGCACAAACATGATTAGAAGGGTTCAACGAGGAAAGAACACATATTTGGGAGGGGACAACATATTCAGGAACTTTAGAGAGGAAAGGAAGATTTAGAAAGGAGAGCTCGACCAAAAGTGTATTTTTGAGGAACTGGATGATTACAGCAAATTTGAAGAGCAAGGGGCCAGTGCCTGAATATAATGAATTGTTAAACATCTTATCAGTTGATATGTTAGCCAGGCAGGGAAGCCAGATGATTGGCAATTTAGTGGAAATTGAGTCAAAGGAGCAGGAGGCAGGTTTGGTGCACAAGCCAAGTTTGGAGACAGCAAGAGGAAAGGAAAAATAAGGATACAAATTCAAGGCTATGGCAAGAGTCTATGAAGTGGAACTAACAAAAAGAAAATTACTGGTTAGAGATTCTTGAAATTCTTGCTTTTCTCAGTAACATTGTTTAATGTTAATTGGTCATTTTTGGTTGTGGCTGGGGAGTAGCGGTTTGTTTCAGGACGAGTAATTCAAAGACTCAGGATAAGTTTAGGGGACCCAGGCTCAAATACCACCATGGGAGGTAATGAAGTTTGAATCCAATAAAATCTGGAATTAAAAGGTCTAATAATGACCTTGAAACCACTGTCAATTATCATAAAAACTTATCTGCTTCACCAATGTCCTTTAAGGAAGGAAATCTGCCATCCTTACTTGCTCTGGATGACATGTGATTCCAGACCCACAGCAATGTGGTTGACTCTGAAGGGCAATTAAGGATGGGCAGTAAACGGTCAATTGCTACCCATTCAGCGAAGTAATGAAAACAAAATAATTGAACACAACTTAATTGGGCTGTTGCCAGATGCGGAACATATTAACAAAGAATAAGAATTGAGAAATTATTAGGCCCAATGAGCCACTTTCTTTCTAACAGAGTAATGTTCTAACTATAAACCATTGAAATGGAGTTCTTTTGGAGATTTACAAATTTTGTTTTCTCACCTGGTATTACCATACTTCCATTTGTCGTGAAGCTTCTAGTAGATGACATTCTGAGTTTTACATCAGGATCTTGGTCCATCAATGTGACAAGGGCTTGCCGGTTCCCTGCTGGCCATTCGAGCATATCATCGTTTTCACCACTGCACAGATGGAAAAACAGCCCCATGTAGTTTTTGAAACGGGAATGAGGATGTAATTCAAGGCCATAGCCATAACCTTCTGGGCTATAAAACCGTGGGCTCATTAAAGTGTCATTTATGTTCGTCTGTTGAAGGATGTCAGTGAAGTTCTTTATTTGCCAGACAGCATTAGGGCAGCGAGTTTCAGTAAAAGCAATATCATCCAGGAAGATACCTCCGGTGGTATTTGTAGAATCCCCAATTATACCTTGGAAGATATAACGAAACTTGGCCTTTGCATGAAAAGTCACATGGGCGATGTTCCAGGAATGGGTATCGTCAGCTATAGCAAAACAGAAAGTACTGCTTCGTTAAAAAAATGGAGACTTTTCAGATTTGTAAAGTCCAACATGCTTCTGTCGACGCCCTGATAGTCCAACTTACAGATTTCAAGTATAATTAAGCTAAAAAATCAGTGAGGCTGCCATATTTAAATGGATAATTAAAAGTTAGCTAGGCTCATTACCAAGCCAGTTGACCCAATTAATATACTGTCTATGCCACAAAACCATTAGTATTGACAGCTGGGCCCAAATTACAAAATAATCCCCTCAAAGGATGGGAATGAAGGGCTCAATCTTCATAGATATCCTTTGCAGATCAAGAATGACCCCCCACATGCTCCATCCCACCCCCACTCCCCTCCAAGATAGCAATCCTCCATTACTACTACTTCCAGCAACTTTATAACCAATTCATTATCTCCTGCTCACTACCCCGACCTGCCCAATCCCTCCCTACCAAAGAGCCAGACTTAATTAGCTCCAGAATCCAAGCACCTCTCTCCCCATCCTTTTGGAGTCCCAGCTGCACCCATTAATGCACTCTTGGGTCCAGCCAATCAGATTGTCTGACAGCTCTTAAGGGCAGGGTTTTGTTCTCAGAAAGGTGTGGAAGTCCCACTTGGTCCTTGTTTAGACTGCCCGCAGCATGTTGTGGCTTTGGGCAGACTGGCTCCGTGCTGACTTTGCTTCAAGGATAGTGGCATTCTATCCACACCTTTCCTTGATCCCCCCAACAATGACCCCTCCCACCCCCCTTCTCCCACACTCTGTAATATTAAATCCAATGTTTCCAATAAATATGTTTCTGTCATACAGTTGGTTTTGTTGAAAGATTGTGGCCATGTTGAAAGGTCAATTACATTCTCCCAATTCAAATTTTGTGCCATCTGTTTTGAAATCTCTTTATTGGGGTAACAGGTCAGTACACAACAACTGAGAATCTCAATTCTGATTACAAAGGATACAGTCCATATTGCTAATTATAGAATCCTCTACAAACCAAAACAACAAGCAATTTCAGCAGTCTGGTTTCAGACAAACAGGACCACGTAACCCCGGGGGGGTTTCACAGCCAGGAAGGGAAGCCCATCAGATAGAATTCCTGATGAAAAAACCAGCTGGGGCCTATGGGGAGGATTTTGGATAAGGTACCCAATTTGAAAAGGAGAGCAGTGAGGGAGGTGCACATCCCTGCCTCTCCTGCACAAAGCCCAAGCAGGGTAACTTGCTAAGCCTTCCCACTTGCCTGAAATTAAGACCAGGAGGGAATCAGCCTTTAAGTGTACATTAATTAGCCTCTCAAACGCCTCAGTTGGAGCGAGAACGGGCAATCGAATTTAGGTTTGGAACTTTGCCTCTCTTAAAATTGCAGACAGGTTGAAAGCAGCAAGAGGGCAGTAAGAAGGCCGTCTGGGAAATTTTATGGGCCTCCCACCTGCAAACACGCTGACAGAGGATGATAAATTCTTCTTATCATCACAAATGTTGAGTACAATGTATCTGTTGGAAAGGATCCATATCTGCTGGGTGTCCTCCACTATTTCCCCAACTTCCTTTCACTTGGCTGATTTATAGCATTATCTGATGCGTTGTCAAGGAGTAATAAACAACATAACTGTCCATAAAGTTCTCCAGGTGGCCTTCTTACTGACCTCCCGCTGCCTCCAACCTGTGAAAGTTTAAGAGAGGCAAAGTTCCAAACCTAACTTCAATTGCCCGTTCTCACTCCAATTGAGTTTAAGAGGCTAATTAATGTACACTTAAAGGCTGGAAACAGTCTTTCCCTTTTGGTCTTAATGTCAGGAAAGTGGGAAGACTTAGTCAGTTTACCTGCTTGGGCTTTGTGCAGGAGAGGCAAGGGTGTGTGTTTCTCTCACTGAAACTCTTTTCAGGTTGGGGACCTTCCCCAAGATCTTCCCCATATATCACAGTGCAAAACATTCATAATATTTTCCTAAAAGTAAAGAACATTCTCATTTCAGTGCAATTATCTGTCTGATGGTACAAATCAGTCTTCAAGTCTGGGATTTCCTAAACATTTAGACTAAGATGTTAGCTCACACACTGCAATTATCAAAGTGACCTTAATTCTTTACACAAAAATACATTTGACCAACAGTGTCATAATCTGGCAGCATAATTAACTAATTTTAAACACTTAAAAGTAAGTTTTCATAAACTTCATAGGTCCATACCTTGTAAAGTCTCAACTTTAACCAGCTTTCGAACAATTCCAGTTCCATCATCCATTCTCATCCACACAACAAGTTTATCGGAGGAGCTTCTTGTCATTTTATAGAAGAACTGAAGGCACTGCTCAGTCCTTTTTGGATAAAGGATACGGGATTCCAGAATGGCACTTTGACCAGCCGTTCCATTCGTAGTGTCAAAGTACATGAAGTATCCAGCATCTAAAACATAAAGGATTTGTTAGTAACAGAAGAAAATTGAAAGTTCCTTTAAATCAGACTTTTCAAAATAATGTTCCTGTTTTACAAATTTATGTCAAATTGAGATGCAGCAACTGTGACTAATAGGACTGAGCTAAGTTAACTTTCACACAACTACACTAAAGTGTAACCATGGGAAAGAATCACACAAACAAATCAAGCTGTCAATACACATATGACAAAGAAAATAACTGCCTTCATATAATTTGAAGATTCATTGAAACATAGAATCTCTATAATGCAGAAAAAGCCATTCAGCACATCAAGCCAGCGCTGATAACAATCCCACCCAGGCCCTATCTTTGTAATTCCACATATTTAACTGGCTAATCTCCCAGGCATTATGAGGAAATTTAGCATGGCCAATCCACCTAACCTGCACATTTTTGGAGTGTGGTTGGAAACCAGAGCATCAGAGGAAGGCTCAGGGGAACTTCATGAGGGCAAACTCCACATAGACAGTGACCCAAGGCTGAACTTAAATCCGGTTTCCTTGCACTGTGAAGCAGCAATGCCAACCACTCTGCCACCATGCCAGCCCACCTCGTGCTAATTATTTATTTATCATTAGTTCTAATACAGCAGAAGTCCAACACATGGTACTAAAAGATGACATTTAAATGAGTAAAAAATAGAATATATTTTGATAGCAACAACAGTTCACATTTGTGGCTTGGCCACTTGTGATGGGATTTTTGCCCCATGGGATTGTGGAGGGAGGTGCAGAATGTAGTCATGACTGGTGCCCACTGAGAAAGGTAAAAGGAGCTGCTGAATGCCAAGGCAGACTGTTTAAATGGCCCAACCCAGTTCTCATTCGAATAGCTTTGTTAAATATGATGGCCTCTAATCCTCACACCTCCTTACCCATTTCCTATGTAATATCCATGCCAACTCATATCAACCCATGTACCCCACCAACCGCCATGGCTCCTTCCACCTCTATGCCAACTTAATATCAACTCATGCAAACCCATGTCACTTCCATGGTCAAACCTCAGAAGCCATGTTAAGACGAGATAAAACAAAGTTCTGAATATCTATTTGAAACTTCACAACATAAAAAAATTGTAATTTATGAAATTCCATTCAAAATATTTAATTCCCCTCAAGTACTTAACAGTTGTAAACTTCACTCCTGATGAAAAGCAGCTAATCCTTTAATAACCTTTTTGAGCCAGCAATCAAACTATGAATTATGAGCCACTGAGATAATAATAAGTTGTGGAAAGAAACTACATGTGGTGAATTAGTGGAGAAATTTGACAACAAAAAGGCAATGGGAGAAAGGTTAGAAGAGAAGGAGAAGAGAAACTCTAACCTAGGTTGAAGCCACAAAAGGTGAAGAGTGGTCTGAATTGAAACTTAATGAAGGTGAGATTTTTCAAAATAATCATGGGAAAAAATGGTTGAGCTACATGAAATAAACAATGAGAACCTTGAAGGGGAGATAAGAGAAATGATAGATTTCTCAAGTTAAATTTCTCAGATACTCAAATGAAAAGAAAATGCCAGGAAGATGAAACTTGAAGCTGGGAGCCACAGTCCAAATATTAGAGTTGACTGGGGAATATGTATCATAACCACAGCTTGGGGGGAATGTTCTCATCCCACCTGTCCCTGGAATCATAGTGGACAGGGGCCAGACCATGCAAAGGTCCATTGAACTTTGGCAGGATTGTTTGGTTTTGGGATGAGTGCAGCTAGAAAGTCCCACTCCTTACACTTATATAGTATTGTTAACATAATAAAATGTTCTTAGATGCTTCGCAGGACTATGAGTTTTTTAAAAAAATAACATCACCACATCAGGAAATATTAGATCAGATGATCAAGAGCTTAGTGTGAGGTACATTTAAGGAATGTTTTAAATGAGGAAAGTGGCGTTTAGAAGTAAAGAACCTTCGGGAGGATATTCCAAAGATGAGGGCCCACACACTGATGATGGAGCATTAAAATCAAGGATGCTCAAGAGGTTAGAATGATATGAGTGCAGATATCTTGGATGGTTGTTGCCTGGGAGGATGTTGCATGGATATGGACTGATGAAGCCACAGAAGAAATTGAAAACAAGGATGAGAATTTTAAAATAGAGATAGCTCTTGACAGGACACATGTTGATTAGCCAGCATAGGAGTGATAGGTGCACGCAACATAGGGAGTAAAGTCGTGGCTGACCTCAAGTTTACATTGGATAAAATGTGAATGGCCAGCCTAGAGTCTGCTGGAGAAGCCAAGTCTTGAGGTAACAAGTGAATGAATGAGGGTTTTAGCAGCTGGATAGGCTGCAGAAGGAGGGAAATAGGGTGTTCTATGGACAACCATAGAAATAAATGGTTTTATTGGTAGCATGAGTGTTTGAGCAGAAGCTCATCACAGGTATAAGATATTCCTGTCAATGACTGCAGACAGGTCAAGTAAGGTGAGGAAGAAAAACTTCCTTTCATCACAGTGACAAAGGGAACAATTTTTAATTTTGGTCAGAGCCATTTTAGTATTGTGGCAGGGGTGGGAACCTGAATAGAGAGATTCAAACATGGAGGTCCATGAAAGACTGACCACAACTGCTTCATTCAAAGGGAAATCATGGGATGGAATTTTATGGCCCCGTCATGGCAGGATCAGGACCATAAATGTATCAAGCCATTAAAAATTTCATGGATTTCAGCAAAAATGGAAAATCCAACCAAAGGGAGGACCTGTAAAGCTCTGCCCCATGATTCAGTAAAACTTAGAATCAAATCAGAGATAGAAAATCACAGAATTGTATACATTGGTATACATGAAATGGGTATCATAGAAAGGGCAAATCATGTGGCAATTTAAAGAGAGCTAGGGAAGAGGTTGTTGATAATAACTCTGGAAGGATAAAGATGAGGGGATGATAAAATTGCCGTTGTTTCTCTAGGATGGTCAAAGTTTGAGCAGAGAGGAACATTGTACTTCAACATTTCAAAAATTCAAGCGTTGAACTGTGACATAAAAGATAGGGGATAGGTAAATGGTGGTGTGTGTGACTAAAAGAGATAAGATTTGAGAGCTGCTTCAACAAAACAGAGTAATGTCTTTGAGTCCATGAATTGTTCATACACTTAATAAAAAAAAATTATTGCACACTGCAAGTGTCTATCCTTCCATCTCAGAGATCACAATGTTTGAGAGAGGGAACCAGATAAAATGTTGACAACAAGGTTTCTTCAGATGTTTTGGATTATCATCGTCGAGCAAAGTCTTTTAATGGATAAACTAAGTACTTTAATTCCACTGCTCATTGGATGCACTGAGTACTATTTAGATATGTGGAACTATGTTACGTTTTTTATCATAGGTGCTTTTTCCACAAAACAATTCTCCAGTCTTTCTACTATAACCTTGTAATTTGTACTTTGATAACAAGATAAATAAATGAATTGTGTGCACCTGATAATCCATATCAAAAATTAGGTATCATTGAATATCATCGGAGAAATATAATGTTGTTCTATTACTTTTAGATAATATGCATCAAAATGAGTCTCATTCAAATCCCATCTTTGTGAAAATTAATAAACATATTATGTAAAATAATAATTGAAATCAAAATCTAATTCTTTTCTTGTTTTCAAAATAAATTCCAATAATGGTTCCAAGGCCACATTTTCAACAATAAATCCAAAGGTCTTAGGTTCAGATTCCACTCCAGAAGTGGAATTTTCTGACTTAGCATCTTGCAGGATCTTCCAGTCCTGTCAAGGTCAAACCCTGCCGCGAATTCCCTACAAAGTATTGTAGACTTCGGCAAGACAGTCATTGGCCAGTGGCAGTCTGCCTCTGATGCAGGAAAACCCTCTATGGGAGGAAAGGCTAGAAAATTTCAGTCCAGATCTTGAGCACTAAACCTCAAATCACGTTTTAGTACAATACTAAAAAATTGGTTTTTTTTGAAAGAAGTTTGATTGTATTGGTCTGTACACTGATCTATTTTCACTGTATTGAATTACTTAAGCCTGTAATTGGAGCTAGAGAGCATAAGTAACCATTGGCGGAACTCTACCACCTTGTCTGCCATGGATTCGGAGTAGGCAAGGGTCCAACAACAGAAATTCCATTGACCATAGTGGGAACTTTCAGACTCGCTTAAGCAAAGTCGTAAAATCCCATCCCATTACAGACAGTTCCAGAATCTGGCTGACAGCATGGGTGTGAAATCCTCTGATTACCTCTATATTTTAAAGTACTGTAAATAAAAATAAAACAGTTCTAGAATCGTAACTTGTTCCATCTCTGCATTTGTCTCCAATAAATCAACAGCATAAGATATACAGAAATCTGGTAAATGTATTACATGCCCTACATGACATTTTGATCATCAGGGATATAGACCTGGAGTCTGCTTTAATATATTTGAATCCATAATAAGAACAATGACCCAAGCCAATACTTTTCCAGCTTTGTCACTCAGGAACTTTACCATCTTAGACACATCCAAAAAGAAGTTTACAGCTTCCTTATAATTACTTTGGTTGTAGTTTTTCAATTTATCATTTTTTTCTTCTAAATTTTTCTTCATATTTTGTGTTATAATCTTCTATTGACAAAAAAGATAAAGGTCAAAATGGATATTTCTAACAACAAAGTAACCTGAACTTTGTCAATTCATTTTAAAATTTGGAAACAATCATTTCATAATTTGTTTATGAATATTAAGAGCTGCAAGTTGGATTGCACTGTTTCTAGGCTAATACTATGGTTCACACCCATGCTGATATGACACAAGGCAGGCAGCACATTAATCTGTACGCTTAACCTGCTGGTGAATTGCATACACAGTAGAGGCTTGAGGGTATGCAAGATTAACATCTTTACTTATTAGCTTCCATCTCTTGAAAGGCACTCTGTCCTTCTTTTGGAAAGCTGTTCTACAGAACTGTTAGCTGTCATAAAATCATATCGGCAGATTGAAGGTGAAGAGAAATTGAGGGTGAAAACGAATCAAGGTGTTTACAAAAAACAATAAAGCTGAACTGGATGCACTAGTCAAGAGATAGATGACTCCAGGAAAGGGGCCATGTTTCTGCAGGGGGCTAGCAAGGCTTCAAGCCCCATCTACTGAAGGTTGTGGGAACAAATGACAGCTACGGTGATAGTGGGGAGATTAATGCCCAGAGACTGACTTGATTATCCACGTCCCCATCAATCATCCAAAAGCATGCAGCAGCACTCAGGACTCATGCCTAACATTCACAAACTTCACTTCATCCACGCATACTTTCTGATGATACCTGCCTTACATCCACCTGTTTCTGCCTCCACATGCCTCCCATTATGCTGGGAAATAGCGGGAAAATCACCCAAACACAGTACCACACAATCACTAACATTCTGTAAGTGAAGGCGGCACATGTCAGGAGGGAGAGTGGTGGTGTGGGGAGGGCTGCTATTATTCCATGGCATGATGGTGGAGTAGTGCTGAGAATCATGGGGCTCACTGTGACTGAGCCTGTGGCATCTGACTATACTGAAATCATCAAGGAAGACCTAAGTTGCTGCTTTTTTCCTGTTCTCAACTTCCTTCTCACCCTCATCCTGAAATGTGCCATTAATTGAAAGCTGAAATTGATGTGATCGTAGACTTCTACAATTCTCCTCCATTCATTAATCCTCGTCCCTCAGCCCTTCTTTTAAGCTTTTATGCTGTCAGATACACAAGCTCTGGCCTCCTGCAACAGTCACAGGAGGCCTTAGGCTGAAATGTGGAAAACCAGATAAATGTGAGTGTGGAGAATAGCAATCTATGCTGATCAGGGTAAACTATATGACAGAAATCAGAGCCTGATAATCTTCTTTACAATACCCACTTACAACTGGTCCTCCCTACTTCTTGTCCTTCTTTCTCCTTCTCTTCCTTCATAATATTTCCCCTCTCTACGTCCTCTGCTCCGTTTCATGGCTATGTCAGAGACCAAGGGTTACTGCTATCATAGCTCCCATAATTTGATTAGTAATTCATCTATCATCCTGGAGTGCAGAAACTAACATTAAAAACACTTCAGAGTTTTGCAATAGCAGAAGTCCTTAAATTGCCTTTCCTACAAGTTGGGGAGCACTATAAGTAATGCCATTGCTCAGCACTTCTTGCAACTAAATGCTTGATCTTTGGTGAGTGATTTACAAGTTTGTTGAAGTGGCCTGTGTGATCCAACTTACAGCAATGAGCTGATTGGGTTGGGTACATTAGGATAGCATCAATTCAGTTGTTTCCACCACATACGAGGGGTATCCACGCAACTGCCCTTCTCCAGTGGACTGACATCTGGCAAAACTGGAAGCAACTGCTGCAGCAGAAAAATCCTCAAGAAGGTGATTAGGTTCCATGGTGCTATCTCCAGAGAAAATTAATTCCACACCCTCAACGTGCTTGGCTTGTGTTTCTAGGTTTTCTAATACCCAGGATTTCGTCATTTATTGTTACCTGTACTAGAGTTTTAGAAATGAAGTTTCGCTAAAGATGAGGCTGAGCTATTCTTCAATTCTTTAGTTTCTACCTCTGAACATGAAAACTATACTGATAATTGACAAATTGAACTATGTGGGAGTTTGATGCTTTTTTTTGTTCATTTGGGGGACATGGGTGTCGCTGGCAGTTTAGCATTTATTGCCCATCCCTAGCTGCCCAAGTTAAGAATCAACCACATTACTGTGGCTCTGGTGTCACATGGAGACTAGATTTCCTTCTCTAGAGGATATTAGTGAACCAGAGGGGTTTTACTGACAATTGACAATGGTTTCATGGTCATCAATAGATTCTTAATCCTAGCTTTTTTTTATTGAATTCAAATTCCACCATCTGCCATGGTAGGATTTGAACACCGGTCCCCAGAACATTAGTTGAGTTTCTCAATTAATACTCTAGTGATAATACCACTCGGTCATTGCCTCCCCACAATTCATATGCCTCAGAAGTAAAGTTGCATCAGAAAACAAAGATTACTAACTGTGTTCTACAATGTCTCATCAAGAATACAAGGAAGTCAAACATCCAACTAACAAGCAAATTCAGATTATAGAAGCTTTTTGTAACAGGCACTTAAATCCCTATAGTTTATGACCAAGACCATTAGAATTTACAATGAATTATTAGAGTTCCACTGGTACAATTATGTCAGGAACACAAAGGAAAGAAGGTATATAGAACAACATGCTGTCTCCTAAATCTCCAATTATTCAGGCTTATCACCGAAACAGATCAGTACTTTTACCTGACCTGCATCCCAATCAATCTTTGTCTAGATTGGCATAGATGTCAAAGCCAACCAGGAGTTATTTGCAATTGTGCAGTCAAAACAATTCATCTTAGACTTCCACACAATGCAACACTACATGCAAAACAGGTTTATATTCCCTTAAGTATAAAAGATTAAAGATCACGAACAATGACCATAACAGTACAATTAGAAGTTGGCCATTCAGGTATCATGCCACATAGCAGACACTTGCACAAAGAGTAATGAAAATCTAAAACTCTATCTCAAAAGCTGCAAACCTGGTTCAGTTTAAAATGCCAGAACTGGGATTGACAATTTTGGAGGCAAAAGTACTAAGAGTTATGAAACAAAAACAGATAGATGATGTTATAAGGCTGTGTTCTCAGTCCCCTATAATACTCCTTATATACCTACAACTATGTAGCCAAATTCTTCTCCAACTCAATTTTCAAATTTGCTGACGACACCACCATAATAGGTCGGATCTCAAACAATGATGAGACAGAGTACAGGAATAAGATAGAGAATCTGCTGAACTGGTGTGACGACAATAATCTCTCCCGCAATGTCAACAAGATGAAGGACATTGTCATCGACTTCAGGAAGCATAGCAGATAACATTCTGCTGTTAACATTAATGGGGATGGGGTAGAAATAGTCGTGAGCTTCAAAGTTTTAGGTGTTCAAATCACCAACAACCTGTCCTGATAGCTGCATATGGGCAGTATAGTTTAGAAAGCCCACCAACGCCACTACTTTCCCAGAAGACTAACAAAATTTGGCATGTCAGCTACAACGCTCGCCAACTTTTATTGATGCACCATAGAAAGCATTCTTTCTGGTCGTATCACAGCTTGGTATAGCTCCTGCTCTGCCTAAGACTGCAAGAAACTACAAAAAGTCGTAAATGTAACCCAATCCTTCACGCAAACAAGCCTCCCATCTATTAATTCTGATTACACTTCCCACTGCTTGGAAGAGTGGCCAACATAAATAAGAACACCATGCACCACGGACATTCTCTCTTCCACCTTCTTCCCTCAGGAAGAAGACACAAAAGTCTGAGGACACATACCAACTGACTCAAGGACAGCTTCTTCCCTGCTGTCATCAAACTTATGAATGGATCTTTCTCACATTAAGTTAATCTTTCTCCAAACCTTGTCTATGACTGCAACATTACATTTTGCACTGTCTCCTTTTCTTCTCTATGAATGGTATGTTTTGTCTGTATAGAAAAGTACAGAAATAATACTTTTCACTGTTTACTAATACATTTGACAATAATAAATCAAATCAAATTAAGATTTGGGTTAGCCATGATTTAATTGATTCCCAGCTCAAAAGACTGAATTGTTTTTTCCTTGCATGAATCTAAGGTAGAAAAAGTTAGAAAAATAATTCTTGCACTACTGGCTCCCATTTGTGGAGGCACCAAGACTGTTCATTTCCACCTCTCACCCATCTCTACCCCTGCTTCTGCTCTTCTGCTGTGAAATACATTTACTTGCCTTAGTTACCTCTAGAACTGACGACTCCAATGACTGGTCTCGCTATTTCTATGCCCCATGAATGCAAGGCCATCCTAATCTTTGATGCTCATGCCCTATTTTGTTCATCCATTACTTCTGTGCTCATTGACCTATGACGTGGAGATGCCGGCTTTGGACTGGGGTAAGCACAGTAAGAAGTCTCACAACACCATGTTCAGTTCCAACAGGTTTATTTGTTAGCACTTGCTTTTGGAGCATTACTCATTCTTCAGATGAATGGGAGTTCTGTTCACAAACAGGGCATATATAGATACAAACTCAATTTACAAGATAATGGTTGGAATGAGAGTTTTTACGGTAACCAAGTCTTAAAAGTACAGAAAATGTGAAAGGAGAGAGGGTTAAGCACAGGTTAAAGAGGTGTGTATTGTCTTCAGCCAGGGCAGTTAGTGAGATTTTACAAACCCAGGCAAGTTGTGGGGGTTACAGATAATGTGACATGAACCCAAGTCCCACTTGAGGCTGTCCTAATGTGTGTGGAACTTGGCTATCAGCTTTTCCTCTGTGATGCTGCATTGTTGTGTGCGATAAAGGCCACCTTGGAGAATGCTTACCCAAAAATCATAGAACATAGAACATTACAGCGCAGTACAGGCCCTTCGGCCCTCAATGTTGTGCCGGCCAGTGGACTCTCTAACCTAAACTATTCCAATATCATCCATATGCCTATCCACCGACCATTTGAATGCCCCCAAAGTAGGTGAGTCCACAACTGCTGCAGGCAGGGCATTCCACGCCCTCACCACCCTCTGTGTGAAGAACCTGCCTCTGACATCCGTCCTGTAACTACCACCTCTTAATTTAAAGTTATGTCCCCTCGTGTTGGTCATCACCATCCGAGGAAAAAGGCTCTCACTATCCACCCTATCCAGTCCTTTGATCATCTTATACACCTCAATTAGGTCACTGCGTAACCTTCTTCTCTCTAATGAAAATAACCTCAGGTCCCTCAGCCTTTCCACATAAGGCCTTCCCACCATACCAAGCAACATCCTTGTAAACCTCCTCTGCACCCTTTCCAAGGCTTCCACATCTTCCAAATCAGAGGCTGAATGCCCATAACTGCTGAACTGTTCCCCAATAAGAAGAGAACACACCTATCTGGTGATTGTCAGGCGGTGTTCATTCATCTGTTGTCGTTGCATCTCCCCAATGCACCATGCCTCAGGACATCCTTTCCTGCAGCATATCAGATTATCAATGTTGGCTGAGTCACAAGAGTACATACCCTATACCTGGTGGGTGCTGTTCTCATATGAGATAATGGCACTCGTCTTGCAGCAAACTCCCAAATTTCAGGAAAACAGAGACATCTCACAACCCTGCCACAGCAACCTTTGCAAGATGTGCCAGATCATCAACACAATGCTGTCATCTCACATGAGAACACTGTCCATCAGGTACACAGTACATGTTCTTGCAACTCGGCCAACGTTGTCTACGTTGCAGGAGAGGATGTCCCAAAGGGTAGAGAGTTCTAGTTCAGTCTGGCAGCATGGTTGGTGCAGGCTTGGAGGGCCGAAGAGCCTGTTCCTGTACCATAATTTTCTTTGCTCTTTGTTCTTTTTGAAGTGCCTTGGGATGCTTTAGTATGTTAAAGGTATTATACAAACACACCTTGCTATTATTGATATTATATTGGATTGGCGCAGTAGTAAGTGGTAAGCAGCAAGTAAAGAGGATTGGAGAATATACACCCACCTCTGCATTTGCCATTTACAGTGTGATCCTTATTTCCAGGATTGCTCTTTGTATGAATCCAATCCACACCTTCATTTTCATTCTGAATCATGCCACAGATATTAATGAACTCAAACGCACATTGGTCTAGCAGTGTGAGAGGGGCAGCTGAGAAAATATATTTGTGGAAGAAAGGATTTAACAAGTTGATCTTTAAGTGCGGAACTCTGAAGAGTCCTACTTTAAAAAGATGTAAAGATGAAAGTTCAACTTACAGCAGTTGTACATGCGATTTAGCCTTAGCAAATCAGTAGGGCTGAAGTCCAAGCGCTGTCCAATTATGTCATCAAATGCTGGTATCTTTGCAGTGATAGTAGGAAAACTATCATTTTTGTTGAAGGAGAATGGTGCATAATGCATCACCGATTCGTAATCATATGGAGTGTTCAGGTCGATAATATAACTATCATTATATACCACAAAATTATGCTCCATACCTAAATAAAAGAGCAACATTGACATTCAGCTGCAGTGAAGAATATTTTTATTCTTTTATTATACATTTTAGATTATTAGATTATTATACATTTTAGACACACTCTAACCAATTACACATTTTTCCAAACTGTATCTGATAAATTGCATAAATAATTGTCCATTTCCATTTACTTTCACAATTCATGGCTTAGCCAGTTTCTGGTGAATTGAGACTGTGCCTTCAGTCAATGCAATGTAACCAATTCAATGAACATTTCTGGACAAATACTTAGAATGAAACTGAATGAAACTTTGTGGATTGACAAAATGCAATATTTCTTGAATGGTGTGTGAAAGGCAGTAAGATTCTAATTCCATTGAAGGCCCTGAGATTTATAATTTGGTCTTCAATTCCAGTGTAGAACTGAATATGTGTTGCTCTGCAGATTTTTCAGTTGAGATATTAAAACTCATTGCATGGATCAAAAGCATTCCATTGGGCTATTTGGAGAGCAGAGTTGTTCTCCCTCCACTTCTCAACCAAAGCCATCAAAATAGATTCATTGATTATCTTCCATATTCCTTTTTGGTATCTTGTTAGGTGCAAATTAACACACATGGAGTCACAAAAAAAATAGCAACTAACAGTGAATCATTGGGCCGGACTTTCTAGAAGTCAGAAAATCTTGTCCAGAGTCAATGTATCTTTGCATGGTCTGCCCCACCACCTAATCCCATCCCCCACCAACCCACTATGATTCCCACAGCATGCGGGTCAGGAAAATTCCACCCATTAACTGGAAAGTATTTTGAAGCATCCTGGAAATGTAAAAGTAGCACATTCTTCTTTTCTGATGTGAGAATGTCAACAGATGCTGATGGAAGTTACTTAGCTATTTATTTTGAGCATCATACTTAAAATCACACAAAAAAGGGATGATTTTCCAGTGGCAAAACTTTCTACTGACCTCAAAGAAAGCTGCGAGCAAAGATTTAGCAACCCCTTTGGCGTGGACTTCTCCTTTTTCAGGCATCAGCTTGAAACTGGCCTTAAGCCAAGGGGATCTCAAGGGGTCAGCAGCATTGATGTTGTCAAACAACCAATCACCAAGGCTGGAATTCTCCTATTCCACACGCCACAGGAATTGTAATTTGGGGGAGGGAGGGATGGGCGCAGGGATGATGGTGGGATTGGTGGGGAGAGGCAGGCCATGCAAAGGTCCATTGACCTCGGGCTGAATTCTTCAGTTTTGTGGCGAGTGCAACCCAGAGACTCCAGCCCCAATTTTCCTTCATCTTAAATTCAATTTTCTCAAGAGGAAAATAAATGATTAGAATGTACAGATTGGAATAAAAGCAGAAGCAGCATGAAAAAAATACTCTGAAAGGGCATAAATTTTTTAAATGTGTGAATTTCTTTATACAGAGGACTTTGGTAGTAAAGCTATTCAGCAATAGGTATGAATTTAGCAGTCCTCATTCAACAAATTGTAACTTTTTCAGATGTTCTTACAGTGAGATTATGAGCATAAAGGGGTGAATTTTCATCAAATCAGTTTCTGATATATTTTCAAGTAATTGCAATATGGGGGTATATCAACTATGTACAATTATGAGCAGGCATAGCATTGCTGACAGCAACTTCTGAATTTCTGGACTTTAGTAACATTTGGCAAGCAATTTCAAGTTATATTAGCCCAGAATAGAGATTTTTTTTTAAAAAATCATCCTAGTGGTGTGGATAATGCTGGCAAAATGGAATTATCTGTCCCATCCCTAATTTCCCTGAAAAGTGAAGGTAATCTTTTCTTTAATGTTTTATTTTTTACTCCATATTAAGCCAATTCTCGGAATGGACCGGGAAAACCCAAAACCATTCCTTACTTGCTCCAAAAACCAAATTCAAAATCCGGCTGAATCCAATTCATGGTTCCCACAAGCAAGATAAACAATATCCAAGCAACAAGATAAGGCATTACACCCCAACTTAGGCTTGATCCAATGCTTGATCTTAACCAAAATGTCTCAGTAATCATCTCCTTGGAAATTCTAATGGCTTGATACAGCTAAGTTATCTGTTCAGCTACTTCAAAGATAGTTAAGAGTCAATCACATCAGTGCCAGACTAGATTCATATTTGGTTAGATTCTGTAAGATGGATTTTCCTTTGAGTGAGCCAGTTGAGTATTTTGACAACCTGATAGTTTCACTGTTATGTTTACTGGCAGCTGATTTTATTTTTTGAATCTTTTCATTTAATTGACTTCCAATTCTCAAACTGCTATAATGGGATTTGTACTCTGCCTTCCAAGCAGTCCATGCCAGTCAGCACTTGGTCAAACTTGCTTGGCCTGAGATGCAGCAGTTTCAGTGCAATAGCTTGAGGTGACCAATAGCACCATGTTTACAGAAGGGGTAGGTCAAGCAATTTCTGAGTTGTCGCATCTTTTAAAATGTTGGCATCAGGACCTATGCAACTACTTTATATACAAGTGGATCATGTCCCCATCACTGAAAATAATGAAAATTTGAAATCCTACCTGGAATAATTTGATCCCACCAAATGTTAACATAGTCATCCCGGTCAGTCCTCGATTGCTCATGATAGAATCCTAATGCATGCAGGAGTTCATGCTCAATGATAGCTTTATAATCACATCGTTCGCCAATGGACACACTTTGGCCACTGTGATAGTCACCAACAAATGACCAGCATCTGTTCAAAAAAGATGGCATTTAATAGTTTAGTAAGAAGTCTGACACACCAGGTTTTAAGTCCAACCGATTTATTTGATAGTAAACTCACAAACTTTCGAGACTGTCCTTTTCGTCAGGTGACTGGGGTTTTCTGAATACCCATTCACCTGACGAAGAGGACAGCCTCAAAAGCTTGTGAGTTTACTATCAAATAAATCAGGTGGACTTAAACCTGGTGTTGTCAGACTTCTTACTGTGTTTACCCCAGTCCAACGCCGGCATCTCTACATCATTTAATAGTTTATACATAAAGAAAGAAAGGAGGATTATGGTATCTTTATTTGGCACCTTCAATCTCAGGATGTTCTGAAGTACTTTAGAGTCATTCAAATACTTCAGAATTGTGGGAGCTATTGTAATGTAGGAAATTGTAATATTATACATCATCATCGCTTGAAAGTTTATGGGTTTGAAGCAAATTAAGCATTTGAAAGAAAACTGAATTTTTCATAAGTAATAACATAACCTGCACAGTTTTTAAAATTTATGTTAATGTTAGTGCCATACTCATGTTTGCTAAAAAATGCCAATTGATTATTTATTGACTTGTTTAACTTTAAGATTATATTTTTCTGTTCTGATTACAGTTGGCCTTCTTCATTCCCCCTTTTCTTACAAGCGGTAGCCAACCTGTTCTTCTATTTCATTCTCAACTGGAATACATTTCTTTGACCTCCCTAGTGCCCATTTTCTTTGGACCAAAGCTCTCTAGAATATACAATCCCGACAGTGCAGAAGGTAGTTATTTGGCCTGTCAACTCTGCACTGACCATAACCCCGCCCAGGTCCTATTCCAACATATTTATCCTGCTAATCCCTTGACACTAGGGTCAATTTAGGATGGCCAAATCAATTTAACCTGCACATGTTTGGTCTGTGCGAAGAAACCGAAGCACCAGGAAGAAACACACACAGACATGGGGAGAATGTGTAAACTTCACATAGATGGTGACCCGAGGCTGGAATTGAACCTGGGTCCCTTACGCTGTGAGGCAGCAGTGTTAATCACTGTGCATCATATCACCCACTAGTTATATGACATAGATAACATCTTTTCTCTGTTTCTCCTGAGTAATGCAATATCAATGACCATCCACCCTTGTAGACCACTTTTAGCATAATAAAGCACTTCAGAAGAAGAATGAGGGAGGAGATACTTATCAAGGATTAACAGAAGTGTAGAAAGGGTGATATAAAGACAAATTTAAATTTTGAAGAAGTTTTAAAAGCTGGGATGCACAGGAACAAGGTGGAAGGATTAAAAAGAGAATTCCAGACTGAATGACTATAATATGAAAGCTCTGCCATCAAAGACAAGCAAACATTCAGTATTCTAGACTCAGAAGGCTACAAAGTGGGAAGTATGGTTAGAGACCATTGAAGAAATTGGCTGGAATGAGACACGTGAAACTTGTAAATAAATTTGTAGTATTTAAAGTAAATGTGTTGGAAAATGAGGAGCAATGGAGACCAGTGAGAACAGGTTTGATAGATTGTGAGGACTTAGTACACATTATTTATGTCTTTGCATCATTACTATAGGGGTGAAATAATGAATTACTCTAAACTTGAACAAGCACTGCATGCAATAACAAAATTCAAATCTGCAATGCAATAGCGCACAGATCAATTTAATCAGAGGATGCCAAGGTTTTGTACAAGTTTTCTATCTTTATATATTAATACAATTGTGTGACTTTGTACATACCCATCCAATTTTTGAAAAATTAAGTATGTTTTCTCTCCTTCATATGGTTTGAAATCAACACATGATTTCAAGCGATACTGTTCAAATGAATTCAGAATTTCGCCTTTGGCATTTAGATCTGAAAATTAAAGCACTAAATAAATTGAACAATTTGTTTTAATAAAGCTATAAAATAAACTGCTATGAGCTTTAAATTGATGTTATTTTAAAGAGATTAAAGTCTATATAAAAATGCACAGAGGAAAATACCCTGATCAAAAACCGCACTGAATAATCTCTACAGTATATGCATGAGATTTTGGGCCCAATTTTACCATCAAGTTGCACCTGTTTGTGGGCTTGAAAACTTGGTCAAGTTGGACATGAGACGAGATGCATGATCTGCACTTGCTTCCACGCCTGTTCCTCCTATACCAAGGCCCGAAAATGGTGATCAGGACCGTGCCCGAAATGGGTGTGACAGCCATTTATATGCATTTGAATGCATTAAAACTGGTTTAATGGGCTGCATGACCAACCTTACCTCCACTTCCCCATTTACGACTGCATTCACCCATCCAGAATCAGCACGAAACTGAAATGTTTCACAAAAGTTCAATTTGGGTGTTCGAGTTAGTGAGGAGGTAATCGCTGAGCATCTGCTGTCACTCTGCCTGAATCAGTGAAGGGGAAGAAGGGTCCACTGCCACACTGTCTGTGATCAGTGAGGGGGAATGTGGGATCTGCTGACATTCTGCCTGAGATCAGCGAGGGGGAATGGGGGTCCACTGCCACTCTGTCTGTGATCAGTGAGAGAGAATGTGGGATCTGCTGCCACTCTGTGATCAATGAGGGAAAATGTGGGATCTGCTGCCACTCTGACATAAGTCAGGGGGAAGAGGGGGTCTGCTGACATTCTGCCTGAGATCAGTGAGGAGGAATGGGGGTTCACTGCCACTCTGTCTGTGATCAGTGAGGGAGAATGTGGGATCTGCTGCCACTCTGTGATCAATAAGGGAAGATGTGGGATTTGTGGCCATTCTGTCTGAGATCAGTGAGGGGGAAGGGGAATCCACTGCCATTCTGCCTCTGATCAGTGAAGGAGAATATGATGTCCGCTGCCATTCTGCCTGTGATCACTGATGGGGGAGGGAGGGGTCCGCTGCTGCTCTGCCGGAGATCAGTGAAAGGGAAGATGGGTCTGCTGCCACTCTGCCTGAGATCAGTGAGGTTTGATAGATTGTGGGGACTTAGTACAAAATATGATACTGTTTTATTCCATCACATTATGTAAATCTTTGCATCATTATTACAGGGGTGAAATAATGAATTATTCTAAACTTGAACAAGCACTGTGCATTTTGCATGAGATCAGTGAGGAGGAATGTGAGGTCCACTGCCATTCTGCCTGAGATTGGTAGGGGGGAAGGGGGTGAAAGGGCCTGCGATTGGTCTGGCTGGCCGGAGGGGTGGGGGTATAAAGGGGTCAGTAATGCTGTGGGGGTGCATCGATATCTGTGGAGGCCAGGCAGAGGCATTATCCGGGCCAGAAGGGTTGTGGCAGGGGAGCCACATTCTATCATATCTTTTCTGTGAATGCATATTTGGAGCCACCAATTGGAGCTGCAGGTTTTTGGGCATGTTAAACCCCACCCACAGGCTTGTGCGTGTGATTTGGAAAGTTGCTGATATTTTTACAGGCAGAGTGTATATGGGGGCATTTGAGAACAAGTCTAAAAGTTGGATCTGAGACACTTCCAATTTGAAGTCCACCCAGCACTTGGAATCAAAATGATAAAACAGGGCCCTTTGTGTCACAATTAGGCATACCGTAACAGGCTTGTTGTTTTAAAATTATTCTCAGCTAAAATACTTTAATTTAATGAATAGTGGCTCTAAGATCAAGCACTCAGTAAAACATTGCACATGATCAAGTATTAGGAAGGTCCTTAATTATTATCCATTAGACTAAGATCTGTGGGCCAACATATCTCATAACAATTTTCCACTCTTGTGCACAGAATTATTCTACTGCTAATACGTTATTTTTAAATTGAAACATGGCAATGAATAATCATATCAACAGAATTCAAACTAAAATATTATTTTTATTTAAGTTAACATGATTTCACCTTTGAATTCTTGTAGCTTGTGATAAGTGGATCACTATTTTAGTCAATGTAAACGTAAAAACAATTGGATATTTAGAAGTACATTACATTTTAAATATAAGTAATATCAAGATAATGATGTTACAATTTCAACAGTAGATACATGAACCAGGATGCAAATCAACAATGCTTGAAAGCCTTCTGATTATTGACAAGTACATATATAAAGAATTACCAAGGCTGTCAGCCAGAATGTATGGAATTGGGAACTTCCATCTCGACTTTGGATCTTTAAGAGCATTCCTTTCCCACTGTAACAGATGAGTAGATCAATAATACAGTAATACAGGTGGAACTATAGTGTTATAAATGAGTTTCTTATAAATCAATTGAATGTGTGTCGCACTTACAGTTTCTGCAATGTCTCCTTGAAACAGGAACCTTCGGGATTCTAACAAAAACAGTAATGAGTAAAGTACAGCAACATACAAAACTCTGTCAGCTGATCAAAGAAATCACACCAAATAGTAAGATACAAGTTGCAGTAAGATGAAGAATTTTAGAAGGATATATGAATTAAGTTTGAAAAAATATAATCCGAAAGATAATGGAGAATGTGCTTTTAGGTTTGAATCTTAAACCTACCTAAATTAATTTTTGGAATGTCATCACGAAAATCCCCAGGATCTATATCATAAACTGCTTAAGATAAAAAAAACACTTTAAGTATTGCACGCTGAGAATTTATCAAAGAGTTTCAAAGTGTATAGCTGGAAAAAAAATTTAAGAAGTAAATGATGTCAACATTTACCATGTTCAGAAGGCGTCTTTCTAATCTAGAAAAAGAAGGATGATATTAGATGAAATGGTGAAAGAATAGCAAATATGTCTTTAACACCTAAATAATGTATCTTACCACCAAAGTATCACAGAATGTGATCAATAATGTTAAGCAGAGGGAAAACCATCCAGAGGAGTTCATGGTTGAAGTAGTAGAACCAAATAGCTAGATGTTGCACAAGTACATTGAAATTCAGTTTCCCAATTCCCTGGACTTTGCACAGCAAATTTATCTTTACAGCATTTTTGTGCCAGGCTAATAAAATTTTTAGTGATTTAAAGTTGCAGTACTGTTAAGAAGCCAATATTCAAATGATCATGCTTCTGCCAGTAAAAGAGTTGTTTTGAGTTTTGCTGTATTGTACAAAAGATCCCAGCCTTTAGGGTACAATAAGATATTTTTATAGACTGTGAAGACAATAGAAAAGCCTAATGAATATGTTATATGGAAAAGTGCGAACAAATCTTTCTTCCTCCAACTGAGAATGCAAGCATAAGTTTTGAATGTCATCCAGAATATTTCAGATATGCTTACAAGGTAATTATATCTTATTTCTGTTCAAGAGGTAGCATTCCTGCCTCTGAGCCAATAGAGAGTGATCTTGGAATTGCTTTCCGAGTCTGAATTCATAATCCAGGCAAAAACCCCAATGCAGTGCCGAGCATGTGCTCCATTTCCTGAGGCATTGTGCTTAAATTCTTTAGTTCTTTCTGTCTGTTCTGGTAGGCCTTGGAAATTTAAAGGGACTTCCATAATCAACATTCCTCCTTCAAATAATACCACAAAAAATATAATAATTGGCTTTTTCCAAATTTGCTTGCAGCCTTCCTTTCATAAGCATGTCATGAACCAAAACCTGCTCCATTATTTTTTGCTACACAGACGATAAGACCATAAGATATAGGAGCAGAATTAGGCCATTCGGCCCATCAGGTCTGCTCTGCCATTCAAGCATAGCTGATGACATGTGGCTTAGTGGAGCCTAGATTTGACAACAAAACCGAGATTGCTGCAACTCCCTTACTAAAGAATATGTTAAATGCACCTATAGGATTAATTATAGTTTCAGTGAACTGCTTCTGCAAGATACCTCAATATGCATTTTACCTGGAAAGCTTAATTTGATTAATATTCACTTGAGTTTTACTTTTAGTCAAAGAAAGAAGAAATTAGTGTGTTGACATTGATTTACTGCAGAATTACCAGAACTAATTATCAGAACTGCAGAATTAAACTGAAAGGAAACTTATTGTCTGTCTTACACAAATAGGATAGCCACACATCCCTGTGCCTGGAATGTAGCAGCAGACATGAAAGAGAAGATATTGCAACTAAGATCAAGGCGGAGATTACACGCTCCATTTACATGGGAAATAAATATGACAGGAGTGCAAAATGTCACAGGAGGCCTAGATTGAGTTATACATTTACAAGAAGTCCTGTTGCAGTTGTCTCTGTTGCCTGTCAATGATGCCAGGATGCCTGATAATTCTTCCTCCCTTACATTATTGATTCATGTCAGCATCTGTGAATTCCAATAGCATACACCTGGAATACATACAGAATAGCTGGAGGAGCTCAGGTGCGTGCACTCTTCAGTGACAGAGTGTCATGGCTGGGCAATGCCCCCTGGCATTGCCACATGGACATTGCCTCCCTAGATGTTCTGTTTTTACATTTTTATATGGAGGTGCAGTCTTTAAAAATCCCTAATCTTGAAATTCCTAAGTTGCATTGAGGCTGTCCCGTCAGCGTGATGTCATGGGATCTGCCCCTTGGAAGTTTTTTTAATCATATGGCAGAGAAAATAAAGATGAGTATAGACCCAAGGGGAGAGGGACATGACCAGGCAGTGACCATCAAGACTTTCGGCTCCACTTCTTGGCACAGCCAGTTTGGCATCATGCAGTGTCAACTTGTGCCAAGAGATGGACTCCTTTGGAACCTCAAATTCTTTAGTTCTTTCTGTCTGTTCTGGTGGGCCTTGGAAATTTAAAGGGACTTCCACAGTCAACATTCCTCCTTCAAATAATACCACAAAATTAATTGATAAATTAATTCAGGTTTGGTTTCGGGTTGGCAGCAGATAGAAGATCGGGGCAGGAGTTGCTAGTAATGGCTGTTGCGGGGGAGGGAGAGGGATGAGGTGGCACTGACTCCAACACGGATGGGGCATGGAGTGTGAGGAGGAGAGAATGAGCTGATGATTGTGGGGAACTGATGTGAGTGAAGTGCTGATTCTGATCATGCATAGGGTCCCTGAGACCTCCATGGTAATTTTGGGGGGAAGGTTTATTCCTATTATGGTAGTATTAGCAATTTTGAAAAACCTGAGGGTCAATAAGTCCCCTGGGCCAAATGGGATACATCCTAAGACACTTTGGGAGTCAAGGGATGAGATAGCGGAGCCTTTAGCTTTGATCTTTGGGTCTTCATTCTCCGCAGGGATTGTGCCAGAGGACTGGAGAATGGCGAATGTTGTTCCACTGTTCAAGAAAGGAAATAGGAATGACCCTGGTAATTATAGGCTGGTTAGTCTTACTTGGGTGGTTAATAAGTTAATAGAAAAGGTCCTGAGGGATAGGATTTATGACAATTTGGAAAGATGCAGCTTAATCCGGGGTAGGCAGCACAGATTCATGAGGGGTAAGTCTTGCCTCACAAATTTGATTGAATTCTTTGAGGAGGTAACTAGGTGTGTAGATGAAGGTAGAGCAATTGGTTTCATATACATGGATTTTAGTAAGGTGTTTGATAAGGTTCCCCATAGTAGGCTCATGAAAAAAGTAAGGAGGTGTGGGATAGAAGAAAATTTGGCTGACTGGATAAGTAATTGGCTTATCTAAGTAAATAGAAGACAGAGGGTGGTGGTGGAGGGAAAATTTACCACAGAGATCAGCGCTGGGTCCTCTGCTATTTGTGATTTTTATCAATGACTTGGAAGAGGGGCTGAAGGATGGATTAGTAAATTTGCTGATGACACCAAGATTAGTGGAGTAGTGGATGAGGTGGAGGGCTGTTGTAAGCTGCAAAGAAACATTAATAGAATGCAGAGCTGGGCCGAAAAGTGGCAGATGAAGTTTAACCCTGATAAGTGCGGGGTGATTCATTTTTGTAGGACAAACTTGATTGTGGATTACAGAGTCAACAGCAGGGTTATGAGGAATATGGAGGAACAGAGAGGTCTTGGGGTTCATATCCACAGATCTCTGAAGGTTGCCACACAAGTGGATAGAGCCATGAAGAAGGCTTCTAGTGTGTTAGCATTAATTAAAAAGGGGTTTGAATTTAAGAGTGGTGAGGTTATGCTGCAACTATACAGGACCTTGGAGAGACCACATTTGGAGTATTGTGTGAAGTTCTGGTCACCTCACTATAAGAAGAACATGGAAGCATTGGAGAGAGTGCAAAGAGGATTTAACAGAATGCTGCCTGATTTGAAAGATAGGTCTTACAAGGAAAGGTTGAGGGAGCTGGGCCTTTTCTCTGTAGAACAGAGAGAGATGAGACTTAATAGAGGTCTATAAGATGATGAGGAGAATAATAGAGTGGACGTTCAGAGACTATTTCCTCGGTCGATGTAGCTGTTACTAGGGAGCATATCTATAAGGTTCGTAGTGGAAGATAGAAGAGGCATGTCCAGGGTAGCATCTTTACTCAGAGTGTGGTTGGGTGTGGAACGCACTGCCTGCTGTGATAGTCGACTCAGACATTTTAGGAATTTCAAGCAGTTATTAGATAGGCACACGGAGCACACCAGAATGATAGGAAGTGGGATAGCTTGATCTTGGGTTTGAACATAGCTTAGCACAATATCGAGGGCTGAAGGGCCTGTACTGTGCTGTACTGTTCAATGTTCTATCTATGATTGGGTTTCAGTGGCATGTTGAGGCCCCCTTCCATATGACAACATGAAACCGTCTCCTTGATTCTCTTTTGCTAGAGTGTCATAAAACCTGGAGAGAAACCCAATATGTTTTTCTGCATAGAAACTCACCATTTCTTCGTCGGAAATAATACTCGGCCATTCTTTGATAAGAATCTCTCCTCACTTTTTCCTATATCCAATTTGAAAGTTTTTGGCCTGGATTTTTCAACTGGAGCAATGATGATTGGGTTGCTGCTATGCGGGAGAATTCCTCCAATGCTGCTGTGCATCTCTCCTGTGGTGCGCCAATCCCAGCTTTCAAAGAAATAAGCAGTGCTTATTTCCTCAGGGAAATTCAGCTGAGTGGAGCAGTGTCAGGCAAAGACAGAGCACTAACTGTCCTCTGGTAAAGATTCAATATTTGCATGTTAGTGATTAGCTTAGTGGATAGATGGTTAAGTATGTAGGTGGGGAATGTGGATGACATTAGTGGGTATGTGGGTAAAATGTATAAGTGGATAGGGGATGAGGTATTAAGTGTATGAAGTAGTGAGTGGGCAGGATGGCTGGGTGAGTGGGTAATCTGAACAGGGGGGAGTTGGGTTGGATCAGGGGAATAATTAGGTCAAACCGGGCCAAGGATTAGTCGGATGATTAGGAGGGTAGTTGACTGAGGTTAGAAGGGTAGTCAGCTGGTTGGGGAGATAGTCGAATGGTAGAGAGAGATAGTCAAGTTGAGTCAAAATTCAAAAGGGGGTAGTCCATCAGGGTGTAATAGGGTGATTGGTTTGTGTAGTTAGATCTGTTCGGGTAAATGGGGACATTGTGTGGTTGTGGGGGGGCGAGTGTGATATTAATAGAGCTGTCATGACTGCTCAGGTCAAGATGTAGAGATGCCGGCGTTGGACGGGGGTAAACTCAGTAAGAGTCTGGCAACACCAATTTTAAATCCAACCCATTTATTTGATAGTAAATCTGTTAGCTTTCGGCCTTTGTAGCCTTCATCAGGCGAATGAGATGTTCTGGTTTCCAAAAGCACACATATCAGCACAGACAGTTTACAGATTGTCAGGTCAAGTCAGAGAGGAATCGGGTCAGCAATATTATCAGGTGAGGTTGGGAAATCGTTGGGTTGGAGTAGTCGGGTCAGAGTGACTGTCAATTAGCTAAGGTTGGCAGGTTGTGTCTAGGGATAGTCAGGGTTGGTTGGGGGTGTTGTCAGGTAGGTGAGGGGGGTGTTTGTTAGATGTTGTGATAGTGGGGAGAGAGGGGTGGGTGTGTGGGTTGTGCAGTTATCCAGGCATTGGATTAGATTTTAATTTGTCTAGCCTGGCCTGGGTAGCTACCTAGTTAAAAACTGCACAACTGTCCAATGTTTCCAACTCTAGCTCAGAGTCAGAGACATTTGCAAAAGGAAAGACATTTGCGTAAGGAAATTGACCATTGGATGTTTAAACTTTCTGAGCAATTTCCACATAGGTATGCACATCAGGACTTCCCTGGGTAGCGGACACACATCGTCTGTCATATATCTGGTCCCTGATGACAGAGACCAGAATATTTGGCTAATTATTGAATTTCCTTCTGCAGCCCATATAAGCAATGCAATCCAGATAAAACAACTTGCTATGTGTAAAAAGATCTCCTCATCTTCCCCCAGTTGTTTGCCAATGATTTTAAATTTGTGTCCTTTGGTTACCAGCACTCCTGCCAGTGGAAACAATTTCTTCCTATCTGCTCAACAAAATTCCATACATGCTTAAAACCTCTCAAATTACCTCTCAACCTCTTTCACTCTAAACAGGAACAATGCTGCCTCTCTTGTTCCTCCATATCACTAAATTTCCTCATCGCTAATATGACCAAGATGTACCTTCTCTGTATCCTATCTAATTATGGTTTTAGAACCAAAGGATATTACAGCACAGAATCAGGTCTAGTCCCACTGACCTGCACCTGGACATATTCCTCCACACCCCACTCATTCATGTACCTGTCCAAGTTTTTCTTAAAATGTTAAAAATGAGCCCATAGTTACCACTTTATCTGGCAGCTCATTCCACACTCCCACGACTCTGTGTGAAGAAGCCTTCCTAATTTTCCATTTAAACTTTTCCCCTTCACCCATGTCATCTAGTTTTTTTCTCCCCTAGCCTCAGTGGAAAAGCCTGCTTGCATTCACTCTTATCTATAGCCATCATAATTTTATACACCTCTATCAAATCTCCTCTCATTCTTCTACACTGCGGGGAATAAAGTCCTAAACTATTCAACCTTTCTCTGTAACTCAGTTCATGAGTCTCGGCAACACTCCTGTACATCTTCTCTGCACTTTTTCAACCTTATTAATATCCTTCCAATAATTAGGTGAGCAAAACTGAACATGATACTCTAAATTCAGTCTCACCAATATCTTACGCAACTTCACCATAACATTCCAACTCTTATACTCAATACTTTGATTTATAAAGGCCAAGGTACCACAAGCACTCTTTAAGACACTATTTACCTCTGACGCCACTTTTAGGGAATTATACATCTGTATTCTTAGATCCTTCTGTTCTATTGCACTCTTCAGTGTCCTACCATTTATCTTTGTATGTTCTACCTCAGTTTGACCTTCCAAAGTGCAACACCTCACTCTTGTCTGCATCCATCTGCCATTTTTCAGTCCATTGTTCTAGCTGGTCTGAATCCCTCTGCAAGCTTTGAAAATCTTCCTCACTGTCCACTCATCAGTAAATTTGCTGATCCAATTTGCCACATTATCATCTAGATCATTGATATAGATGTCAAACAACAATGAACCCAGCACCGATCCCTGTGGCACACTACTAGTCACAGGCCTCCACTCAGAAACGCAATCCTCCAATACCACTCTCTGGCTTCTTCCATTGAGCTAATAACTAATCCAATTTACTACGCCTCCATGTATACCTAGCGACTGAACCTTCCTAACTAACCTCCCATGCAGGACCTTGTCCACATAGACAACATCCACTGCCTTCCCTTCATCCATTTTCCTGGTAACCTTCTTGGAAAACTCTAATAGATTGGTTAAACATGGTTTACCATGCACAAAACCATTTTGATTCTCCTTAATAAGTCCCTGTCCATCCAAATATTTGTAGATCCTATCTTTTAGTATTCCTTCCAATAATTTACCTACTACTTACTGTCTTATAATTTCCCAGATTATTTTTGAGTCTTTTTTAAACATTGGAACAACATGAGCTATCCTCCAATCATCCGGCACCTCACCCATGGATATCGACGTTTTAAATATATCTGCCAGGCCCCCTGCAATTGCAACACTAGTCTCCTTAAGGTCTGAGGGAATACCCTGTTCAGTCCTAGGGATTTATTTACTGATTTGCCTCAATACAGCAAGCACTTACTCCCCTTTAATCTGTATAGGTTCCATGACCTCCCTACTTGTTTGCCTTATTTCCATAGACTCCATGCCAGCTTTCTTAGTAAATACAGATGCAAAAAGCCCATTTAATATCTCCCCTATTTCTTTTGGCTCCATATATAGCCAATTACTCTGATCTTCAAGAGGATAATTTTTTTCCCTTACTATCTTTTTGCTCTTAATATACCTGTAGGAGTTCTTAGGATTGTCCTTCACCTTGACTGCCAAAGCAGCCACATGTTTTCTTTTAGCCCTCCTGATTTTTTTCTTAAATAGTTTCTTGCACTTTTTATACTCCTCAAGCATTTTATTTGCTCCCTATTGCCTATACATTTCTCTATTCTTTATCTTTATCAGAGTTCCAATATCCCTCGAGAACCAAGGTCCCTTATTCATATTCAGTTTGTCTTTAATCCTGACAGGAACATACAAATTCTGCGCTCTCAAAATTTCTCCTCTGAAGGCCTCCCGCTTACTAATCACATCCTTGCCAGGGAACAACCTGTCCCAATCCACACTTTTGAGATCCTTTCTCATTTCTTCAAATTTGGCCTTTTTCCAGTTTAGAATCTCAACCTAAGGACCAGATCTATCTTTATCCATGATCAAGCTGAAACTAATGATGTTATGATCACTGGAATCAAAGTTATCCCCTACACACAATTCTGTCACTTGTCCTAATTCATTTCCTAATAGGAGATCTAATATTGCATCCTCCCTAGTTGGCACCTCTATATATTGATTTAGAAAATTTTCCTGAACATGTTTTAAAAACTCTAACCCGTCTAGACCTTTAACAGTATGGGAGTCCCAATCTATGTGTGGAAAATTAAAATCTCCTACTATCACAACTTTATGTTTCCTGCAGTTGTCTGCTATCTCTCTGCAGATTTGCTCCTCCAATTCTCGCTAACTATTGGGTGGTCTATAATATAACCCCATTAATGTGGTCATACCTTTCTTGTTTCTTAGCTCCACCCATATGGCCTCGGTAGACAAGCCCTCTAATCTGATCTGCCTGAGCACTGCTGTAACATTTTCCCTGACTAGCAATGCTACCACCAACTCCCCCCCGCCACCACCCCCCCTCCTCCTGTAGCCATTTGACTAACAGCTATAATGACATAATTCCATGTGTCAATTCATATCCTCAACTTGTCTGCCTTTCCCACAAATCTCCTGGCATTGAAACAGACACACATCAGAAGATTATTACCACCACTTGGAACCTTTCTATTTGTGATTTTGCATGAACTATTAACATCATTTATTTTCACCCCCACTCCACTGCCTGCTCTGGCACTCTGGTTCCCATCCCTGCAAATCTAATTTAAGCACTCTCCAATAACACTAGCAAACCTCCCTGCAAGTATATTAGTCCCCTCATAGTTAGGGTGCAACCGGTCCCTCTTTTACAAGTCCCAGCTGCCCCAGAAGAGGTTCCAATAATGCAGAAATCTGAAACACTGCCCCCTACACCACCTCAGCCACGTGTTCATCCGCCCAGGCATCCTACTGTTACCCTCACTGGCATGTGGCATAGGTAGCAATCCTGAGATTACTACCCTTGAGAACCTGCTTTTTAACTTCTCAACACTCACGCTTCAGGATCTCCTCATTCTTCCTTCCTATGTCATTGGTGCCAATGTGTACTATGACATCTGGCTGATCATCGTCCCACTTCAGAATGCTGTGCACGTGATCAGAGACATCCGTGACCCTGGCATCTGGGAGGCAACAACCATCCAGGAGTCTCTGTCACGACCACAGAACCTCCTGTCTGTACTTCTGACTATCAAGTCCTCTTTCACCTCTTCTACTTCTACCTTCCTTTCAGAGCTATAGAACCAGATTCAGTTCCAGAAATCCAGCTGCCGCAGCTTGTCCCAGTTAAGGCATCCATCACAACAGCATCCAAATCGGTATATCTGTTGTGGAGGGGAATGGCCACAGAGAAATCCTGCTGTGCCTGCATTTTCCCCTTCCCTCGCCTGAAGGTAACCCAATTACCTGTGCTCTGTGCCTTTGGTGTATCTACCTCCCTGAAGCTACTATCTATAAATTTCCCATTCTCCTGAATGATCCGGACGTTGTCCAGTTTCCGCTCCAGTTCCCTAACGCAGTTTGTTAGGAGCTGCAGCTGGACGCATCTCTTGCAGGTGCTGTTGTCAGGGACACAGAGGTCTCCCTGACTTCTCACAACCTGCAAGAGGAGCATTCCAACATCCTGCCTGGCATTCTTTCTACTCGGAAGAAACAAAAAAACTTATTGGAACGTACTCTCATCGCTGCCTGTTCATACTGAAGCCTGTTTGAGCCAAAGCTGTCCCACTCTGCTGCCTGCTCTCAATTTTGCCCGCTGGATAAGGCGGCCTGCTTTTTAAACCTTCCACACGCCACTGACTTATGTTAGCCACCTGCGCAGTCTCGCATTCCGCTCGCTGCCTCCCTTGCTCTAACTCTCGACTTAGAAAAAACTCTGAAAAAAGTAAGGGAAAAATCCCTCTTACTGACAAGTTCTCTTCACTGAATCACCCCTCCAACTGCTCCTCTGGAAACAATGAGGTCCAAAATAAGTAACTTTTAAAGGAAAAAAATCTTCCCAGGTCTCACTGGGGCCGACGTCCAGTTTTACACTCCCTTAGAAAAATAAAACTCCAAAAAAAGGTAAAAATCCATCTTACTGACAAGCTCTCTTCACTGAATCACCACTCCACTGCTCCTGTGGAAACAATGATTTCTAAAATATGGTGCCTAATTAGTATTTACTCCTAAACTAATATCATTAAAACAACAGGTCATTATCTCACTGTTGTTTATGGGATTTTGCTGTGCAAAAATTGACTATTGCATTATAACAATACTACACATGAAAAAGTATTGAATTGGTATTTTAGAATATTCGGAGATATATGAAAGGTTGAGTCAGGTTGGAAGGAGTAAAGTCTTGGCATAATGCCTTTGATGACAATGTATGTCTTTGGTAAGAGTGACAGGGTGGCACAGTGGTCAGCACTGCTGTCTCAGCTCCAGGGACTTGGGTTCATTCCTGGACTCAGGCTACCATCTGCGGAGTTTGCACATTCTCCCCGTGTCTATGTTTCCTGCTGGTGCTTTGGTTTCTGCCCACAGTTCAAAGGTGTGCAGGTTAGGTTGATTGACCATGCTAAATTGACCCTGGTACTAGGGGGATTAGCAGTGTATATATGAGGGGTCACAGGAATATGGCTTATGTGATTGGTGCAAACTCGATGGACTGAATGGTCTCCTTTGCACTGTAGGGATTCTATTATTTTACGATAAGAGCTGTACTACAGATAACATTACAGACTTGATTCAAAAACTGAATCAAAGATGGATAAGAAAAATTGATAAAATGCAGACCTTTAGTCTGTTTTCCATTTTGTATGGTTTGTGATGCCGGATGATACAACTTGAGGTCAGTGACTGCACAATTATAGGTTTTATAAACCTCTGCAGGTTTACAGTTGGACTGTTGAGCCAGCAACTTCTTTGCATTTCAAAGTCACTGGCTGATTAATGAGCCTGTAAACTGACTTATCAAGGAAAATTCATAACTTGCATATTCCAAGTTAATGTAAATTTGGAGCAAGTGTAATTTAAATTGCATAAATCAGAATAAAATTAATTACTTGCAATGAAATTTTCATTTCAGAAACTTCTGCTATCTTCAGTGGCCTTTTAAAATTTGAAGCATCTGATGTTGGTACTTCTGTTTTGATTTTAAGCATTGCCAAAGAAAAACAATATAAAATCTCTAATCATGTGGGAAGTTAGAAATGTTCATTTAAAATCGATTCAAGCTGGAATATTGATTTCTAAAAGATATAGTTCACTCACCTATAAAAAGCCACTAGGTGAAAGCAATTAATGCATGAGTTAATGTGTGAACAAGTAGTGGAAAGATTTAATCATATACAGTTCGGCAAGTAGTTAGGGAAAAGGTGACAAGGTAGAGCACAATGTAGGGTGAAACAATTTGCCTGGATAGCACCCTTCAAGGTAGAACAACAGAATATTTTGAGGACATATGGAAGATACTTTATACTGCAAGATCTTTAGCTTTTTATTGTACATTAAATACATATATATTTTCAATTTTCAAATTTTATTGATAGAAGTACTGTGAGATTCTAAGACCAACCTGAACCTACAACCTATTCAATTGCACAGTAAGTTGCTCATATTAGAGTACAAGTATCATCTTGTACTCAGCTACATCCTGGCCCAATTCCCTGCTTTTTGGATTATTTTGTATTCCCATTCCTATTCTCGGCCTATTTTCAACCACTCACACCCTTCCATAACTACTTGTTCCTGAATCATACAGTAAATTGCTAGTCTCCACATATGTGCAACCACAAAAAGTTTCCTGAAGGTTTCTTTTGAAAAAAACTGCATAGTGGGTATTGGTACCAGCCTTAGTGCACAAAGTATGAGACTGGAACCTTAGCAGAGTGAGGGCAGATGGGGGGAGGGCGAGGGAATTGTGGAGAATCCAATGGAGTCCCAAAATGGCTTTATGTCTGTAAAACTTTCTGTTATCATTGGCCCCTGCTCTGCCATGAAAGATCAGGAACCCCATTACCATATACTTAAATATCATCAGCAGCCTTCCCTGCTATATTATCTCCCTGCATTATGATTTCACCATCTCCAACAATAGAAATTTCCATTGACCTCAGAGGGAATTCACAGTCTTGCCCAAGTGAAACCGTAAAATCCACATTTTCAAGTGTACACAAATGACGTTTTTGTAGCTAACGCAAATTTGCAGAAGGCTTAAAGTAGTTAAGGCAGAGAGAGTAAAATGCTGTAGGATGTCTTCCACAAGTTTGCTATACATTTGGTTAATTGTAGTCAGACAACAAAATCATGAACTCATAATTGTTCATTAACTTTGCAGCCATTGAACATTTAACCATTAAGCATGTAAGTAATTGGTAGATTGATGAAATAGGTAACAGAAGTTAAAAATGTAACTCAGTTATGCCACAGTGACATCAAGTTAAAGTTGAGGTAGGTAGTTGAGATTAGTACAATTTGTTGAGATTACTTTAGATTCCTTAGATATTAAACAAGTTAATAGAATAAATTAACCTGCCTAGTGATACAGATTAAATATGCTTTCATAGCTAGCATTGTTTCTGTAAGTTACATGGCCTTGTGAATTCTTATAGATTAATTGGTTGCTTTGTTTTCCTCTGATGTAGAGATGCTGGCATTAGACTGGGGAAAACACAGTAAGAAGTCTCACAACACCAGGTTAAAGTCCAATAGGTTTATTTGGTAGTACAAGCCACTAGCTTTCAGAGCGATGCTCCTTAGTCAGGTGAGTGGGAGTTCTATTCACAAACAGGGCATATAAAGATACAAACCCAATTTACAAAATAATGATTGGAATGCTAGTCTTTGCATGTAGTCAAGTCTTAAAGGTACAGACAATATGAGTGGAGAGAGGGTTAAGCACAGGTTAAAGAGATGTGTATTGTGTCCAGCCAGGACAGTTAGTGAGATTTTGCAAACCCAGGCAAGTTGTGGGGGTTACAAACAGCGTGTACCCTACTGATAGTGCGATTCTAAGTGTAAACTACACGACTTGCCTGGGCTTGCAAAATCTCATTAGCTGTCCTAGCTAGAGACAATATTCATCTCTTTAACCTGTGCTTAACCCTCTCTCCACTCACATTGTCTGTACTTTTAAGATTTGATTACTTGTTTTCCTCTGCCAGGTTTATGTTAAATTTTGTAGTTATCAGAATTTCATCTCTAGATGTATATTCAGTTCCTCGTGGATGCTTTACTGTTCGGTTAATTCACCAGCTGGATTTTGACTTAAATCTTCCTGTCCCATCTGGTGCGTTAGTATAACTTATCTACTTTGACACTCACAAGAAAAGTCATTTTAATAGTATCACTCTCAGTACAGACCTGTCATAGTATAAACTTTCTGTCAATACTTTAAAAAATTAGACACAACCAAACTAAGGTGTTTGCCACAAATCATCTGACTTTTGATCTTTGAATAGTATCATGTTCCTGTAATAAAATGCTTTATTACATATGGGCATGGGTGAGGATATCTCACCATTTGTGGAATTCACACATTTTGTTGTTTAAGGATGGCCAACACTGACAAACAGTGGAGTTTCCAGACTGTCTGTGTCCATGTTTCATATTGAACAAAAGGGAAGATTGAAACTCGATAGTTGCTATCAATTTCTCATTGGATAATTATCCAATGATCTCATTATCTAAACTAGACTAGACAGGCCTCAGAAGTGTTAACCCAGCAGTCATGTAATCTATGCTGTTTTCAGAGACTGGCCCTTATTACCTAAGACCCAGCAAATCTATCAGAACCAGTTGTTAGCCAATCAGAGAATCAAACTTTGAAACTAACTGCAAATCATAAAGCAACTAAAGCACTTAATCTGCTCCAGTTTCAAAGTTATCCTGAGAGCTAATCTCCTAGATATTTGACTACAAGAAACCTGCTGTTAACCGTTCACTTTACAAACATTTATTTCCACTTTAAATCATCACATCCAATCAAGAAACAATAGGCCTGGGACATGGGAAACCAGAAATTGTAAATCAATGAAATAATTGTAATATATAAAATTGCACTATTTTTTAATGGTATCCAATCTTGGTGCATAAGTCTGATTGTGTGACATTGCACAATGTATGAAAATAATTGTTCTTAATTTTAAACTCACAAAAGCATGCTGCTGAATTATTTAATTGCAATACACATGCCTCAGATGGGAAAAAAAATCCTACTCCCTATGCTCAGTATTCTGATTATCGGCAGTAAGAGAAAAAATATATTCTCTCCATGATAGTACCCACATTTTATTATCAAGTAGTGGTCAACTGCTAAAGGAGGATTTTGCTTTTGGTAGATGCTCACTTATCAGCTATTCCCAAATTTGTGAAGATCTCAGGTTATTGATAAAAAAAATCAGGAAATTGTTTAACTTTATTAAATATTAGAATTAAATATGAAATACATGTATAGTATAAGTGAAAGTTTCTGCCATCTTTAGCATTTTAAAAATGTAGGTTAAATACTTGCAAAATTGTAACCATGTGTAACTAATCTGATTAAAATGTTTTGGCTTGATACAATTCACACCTCTTTAATCTATGCTTAACCCTCTTTCCACTCTCATTGTCTGTACCTATAACGACTTGATTATCTGTTAAGCTCATATTCCAACCATTATCTTGCAATTGGGTCTGTGTCTATATACGCTATGTTTGTGAGCTCACCTGCTAAAGATAAATCTGTATCCAAATAAATCTGTTGGACTTCAACGTGATGTTGTGAGACTTTTTACTGTGCCCATCCCAGTCCAACGCACGCATCTCCATGTCATCACACTGTTTGATTGGGTGGACTCCTCTTGCCACATTCAAACCATTGGGATGTGTGGAAGTTCATCTTGCTGGATCTGTCTCTCTCTTGGTATCACCACAACATTGTTCAGGAAGACAGCAATGGTTGGGTATATTCACTAGTTTGTGTTATATTCAATGCACACACTCTTGTTTAAAATGTCCCAGCTGGCATTCACTGCCTCAACGAGAGCATAAAGAAAGTGCCAGGCAGTCATCAGGAAAAGGCTTGCTGCCCACGTGCATTACCATCCACCTGATATGTCTCCCTGGTGCTGCTGCAATTCTGGACAGTTCCCTGTGACTCCTCTGATGTCTGCAAAGGCCTGACTCAGCTGTCTTTAACCCTCTCTGCATGGCCCCCATTAGACCCACTGCTCACCTTGCTCCTGCTGGCCTCGCTGAACCTATCTGGGCACATTTCATTGGGTAGCTGTCAATTGGCTTGCCAGAATAATAGGGCTAAAGTTTTACAACACCAATTTTAAATCCAACCAATTTATTTGATAGTAAATTCGCAAGCTTTCAACTCTATGGCCTTCGTCAGACAAATGCAGTGTTCTGGTCTGCAATAGCACTCATATCAACACAGACAGTCACAGATTGCTGATTAGAATGCGAATCCTTACATCTAATCTGCTATTCAAGTGTTAAAGTGGCTAACAATGTGTGTGAAGGGAATCCTGAGCATTGGTTAGAGAATTGTGTATTTTCTCCAGACAGCACAGTAAGTGAGGTTTTTTGCTAACCCAGGCAAGTTACGGGAGTTACAGATAGTGTGTCATGAAGCCAAGATCCCTATTAAGACCGTCCTCATGTGTGCGGAACTTGGCTATCAGTCTCTGCTCAGCGACTCTGCGCTGTCGTGTGTCACGAAGGCCCCCTTGAAGAACATTTACCCGCAGGTCGGAGGCCGAATGCCCATGACTGCTGAAGTGTTCGCCCACAGGAAGGGAACTGTTTTGCCTGGTGATTGTTGAGCGATGCTCATTCATCCGCTGTCGTAGTGTCTGCATGGTCTCCCCAATGTACCATGCTTCGGGACATCCTTTCTTGCAACGTATCAGGTAGACAATGTTGGCCGAGTTGCAAGAGTATGTACCGTGTACCTGGTGAATGGTATCCTCATGTTTGATGATGTCGTCCATGTCTATAATGTGGCATGTCTTGCAGAGGTTGCTGTGGCAGAGTTGTGTGGTATTGTGGTCACTGTTCTCCTGAAGGTTGGTTAGTTTGCTGCGAACAATGATCTGTTTGAGGTTGTGCGGTTGTCTGAAAGCAAGAAGTGGGGGGTGGGGATGGCCCTAGCGAGATGTTCATTGTCATCAATGATATGTTGAAGACTCCGGAGAAGATGTCATAGCTTCTCCGCTCCGGGGAAGTACTGGACAACAAAGGGTACTCTGTCCACCGTGTCCCGTGTTCGTCTTCTGAGGAGGTCAGTGCGGTTTATCGTGTGGCACGTCGGAACTGTCGATCGATGAGTCAAGCGCCATATCCTGTTCTCACGAGGGCATCCTTCAGCGTCTGGAGGTGTCTGTCACGATCCTCCTCATCTGAGCAAATTCTGTGTATACGGAGGGCTTGTCCATAGGGAATGGCTTCTTTAACGTGTCTAGGGTGGAAGCTGGAGAAGTGGAGCATTGTGAGGTTGTCTGTCGGTTTACGGTACAGTGAGGTGCTGAGGTGACCGTCCTTGATGGAGATGCGTGTGTCCAAGAATGCAACTGATTCTGGAGAATAGTCCATGGTGAGTCTGATGGTGGGATGGAACTTGTTGATATCATCATACAGTTGTTTCAATGATTGTCCACCATGAGTCCAAAGGAAAAGCTTGTCCATTCCCTATGGACAAGCCCTCCGTATACACAGAATTTGCTCAGATGAGGAGGATCGTGACAGACACCTCCAGACGCTGAAGGATGCCCTTGTGAGAACAGGATATGGCTCTTGACTCATCGATCGACAGTTCCGCCGTGCCACAGCGATAAACCGCACTGACCTCCTCAGAAGACAAACACGGGACACGGTGGATAGAGTACCCTATGTTGTCCAGTACTTCCCCGGAGCGGAGAAGCTACAACATCTTCTCCGGAGTCTTCAACATATCATTGATGACGATGAACATCTTGCTAGAGCCATCCCCAGCCCCCCACTTCTTGCTTTCAGACAACCGCACAACCTCAAACAGATCATTGTTCGCAGCAAACTAACCAACCTTCAGGAGAACAGTGACCACAATACCACACAACCCTGCCACAGCAACCTCTGCAAGACATGCCAGATCATAGACATGGACGACATCATCAAACGTGAGGATACCATTCACCAGGTACACGGTACATACTCTTGCAACTCGGCCAACATTGTCTACCTAATACGTTGCAAGAAAGGATGTCCCGAAGCATGGTACATTGGGGAGACCATGCAGACACTACGACAGCGGATGAATGAGCATTGCTCAACAATCACCAGGCAAAACAGTTCCCTTCCTGTGGGCGAACACTTCAGCAGTCATGGGCATTCGGCCTCCGACCTGCGGGTAAATGTTCTTCAAGGGGGCCTTCGTGACACACGACAGCGCAGAGTCGCTGAGCAGAGACTGATAGCCAAGTTCCGCACACATGAGGACGGTCTTAACAGGGATCTTGGCTTCATGACACACTATCTGTAACCCCCGTAACTTGCCTGGGTTAGCAAAAAACCTCACTTACTGTGCTGTCTGGAGAAAATACACAATTCTCTAACCAATGCTCAGGATTCCCTTCACACACATTGTTAGCCACTTTAACACTTGAATAGCAGGTTAGATGTAAGGATTCGCATTCTAATCAGCAATCTGTGACTGTCTGTGTTGATATGAGTGCTATTGCAGACCAGAACACTGCATTTGCCTGACGAAGGCCATAGAGTCGAAAGCTTGCGAATTTACTATCAAATAAATTGGTTGGATTTAAAATTGGTGTTGTAAAACTTTACTGAGTTTACCCAGTCCAACGCCAGCATCTCTACATCAAGAATAATATCGTACAGACTCTTCAATCTTGGGGAGAAGTGGAAAACTCAGCTGTTTCCCATCCTGCCCATCAATTACGCATGTCATAGGTAAAATTCTTGTGCATAGTTTGATTGCATTTGTGAAGAAGAGTATACTGTGATAATGCCCTAACAGGTCATGTTAAAAGCAACCCAGAATAATTAGTGAAATAACAACTTCTTCATCAAGCTCATCTTGCTATCTCTTCAAAACAGAGGACTCTATTTTACCATTTTGATTCTAAGTACTGGGTAGTCTTGAAACTGGGAATGTTTCAGATTTGACTTTTAGAACCATTCCCAGATGCCCCATACACACTCTGCCTGAAAAATATTGGCAATTCTGAATCGCTCTGCACAAGCCTGCGGGTGGGATTTAATGCGCCCAAAATCCTGCAGCTCAGATTGGCACCTTCAAGGCGGTTCTCCTACCACATCATGCCCAGCTCGGATAATGTTGTCCCTTAGCTCCACAGACATTACCCCATCCCCCAACATTACTGACCCCTCACACCCCAGCCATCAGACCGATTGCAGGCCCCTTCTCCTTCTCCCAACCAATTTCAGGCAGGGTGGCAGCAGACCCTGCCCCCCCCCCCCCCCCCCAATGATTTTAGACAGAGAAATCTACCCTTCACCCTATGGATATGAGGCAGGGTGATCCCCCTCACCCGCACCACAGATTCTCCCGCACAAGACCCCATATTCTCTGAACTCCGATGGCAGTGTGACACCTCCCTTTTTCTCCAGCGTTTGCAATCATTGAGAGACTGACCCACTACCTGTCTCTGCTCCCTTCCCCATCAGCACACTTGCCTTCCCCTCAATGCTAACAAGCAATTTGCATGGAACTTGTTGGAACTGCCTGCAGCTAATCTGCCCTAATGAGGGGTAGCTCAATTAAAAACTCAAGAATGGACAGGCAGGTAGGCAACCTGGGGAGGTTGTTGGATGCAGCAGAGGTGAGGCAGGACACCTGCCTTTCCCCGCGAGGTTGCATACCGCGACTGGGGTTGGGAGTGCTGATGGAAATGTAGCCTGGGAGGAAGTTGTCGTCTCGATCAATGCCAGGGCACTGGCTCCCGAATGGGGAAGCAGTGTCGGAAAAAAATCCTTGACCTCATACATTCAGCAAGGGTGAGTGCTCAACCCCATCTTGCATCATCTCCCAGATTTCCCCCAGATCTTCACACCCCCAGCACCTTACATGCCTTCAGTACCTGACCCCCAAGCACCTCCTTCCTTTCTCACCAAAGAACCCCATTGTGTTTGCCCTCTAAGGGCCACCTCCTGATACTTTGCAGGAATCACACCACCAGGAAAAGACTGAGCAGAACACCCATCAGAGGGCAAAAACAGGGGGTGGTGAGCAAGCACTGGAGCTCTCCAGAGAAGAGATCAGGGCTGTCAATGGCAGCACGGTTGAACTGCCATCAAGATGTGAGCACCTGTCGTTTCTTCAGTCACTTTGAGGCAACTTCTCGGTTGCACGAGTTTCGAGTGTGAGGGGCAAGGTTTAAAGAAGATGTGTGAGGCCTGTTTATTTGCCTCATACAGAGAGGGTAGTGTTTGCTGAGAACTCGCTACCTAGGGAAATCGTGGATGCAGATACAATAGTGATGTTTAAGGGACATCTCTATAACTATGTGAATGGGATGGAAATAGAGGCATATGGTCCCTGAAGGGATTATGAATCAGATGAGCAACCTGATCACTACAGAGTTGGAGGGCCAAAGAACCTGTTCCTGTGATGTAATTTTGTTGGTGCTTTGTTCTATGCTGAATGGAGAAATGTGAATCACGAGTTTGGCATCTCGGATGCCTTTCCCTCCCTTATACTTAACTTGTGTCCTGTGTTGCAGGGACAGATCCAGATACCTGGGGCCTTCTGGACTCTAGGCCCATACTTCAGCTCCTGCCCATCCTGGTCCAAACAGATCAGACAAGTCCTCAGAGAATATTGGTGAAAGGACCTCTGAGGGTGGCATTGTTTTAGCATCAGCTTTCACCTCACAACTCATCATCCCAGGTACTGACATATTGGTGGGTTCAGTTAGTTTTGAGGCTTCTGAGTCACTCTCTGGTGAGCATGACACATCTGCTGATATACATCGGGTGCAAGAGGGAACATCCGAGGCCTCTGGTACATGGAGGACTGAGCTGGCCCCAGGGTACATGCTGGGCCTCTCAGATCACTTCTCCCTCAACTACTAGAGATGCAGCAATGGAGCCAGGGAATGCAGGAGGTGTTGATGGCCACAGTGGACGAACTGTGAGGCTGTTGGGAGGAATCTCAAAGCTTTCAAGTGGACTAGCTATTGCCTGCTTTGTGTGCTTCCCAGGCCAACACTGCAAAGGTGGCATCTGCTGTGGAAAGCCTGGGGCAGGGGATCCTCACCACGAATGGCAGGCTGCAAGCAATGTTCAAGTCACAGTGGGACACAGCCGAGGGACTAAATAAGCTTCTCAAGATGCTGTCACCTTAGTGGCATAGCTCAGGGCCACTGCTCCCCTGAGCACATTCTTCAAAAGTGGCACCTTTTCAACAGAGTATTTCTCACAGGTCCTTCAGATCTCTTCCCAAGATCTTATGTCCTCAATCCATGTACTGCAATCATGGGATGCAATAAGGATGCAGGGATTTTAGGCAGTGAAGAAGGCATGCAATCTCCCGAGAGGGCATACAATCACAAGGATAATTGCAGAGGCCACGAAGGACACAAATATGCAGCCACCACGACAGACAGGCAGTCAAGACCAAGCATCCTTCACCAACAGACATGACCAACTGAGATTGGGTGAGTAAATAGCTTATCATTGATTATCACTTGTGATTATCACTTGAAGAATTTAAAGTATCACAGAGTCCAAGATTGACAGCTTTAATTTAAATAAGCCAGCTCATTTAAGTATATAGCAAAGATCAAGAACAAGCATATAACATCGCAGGAATGGTTTCATGAAAATATTCAGTACTTAATTTATAGTGTTAGTCACCATTTATTCAATACCGTGTATCATTAGAATTAACTGCACCAAAGTTGAACTAAAATCTGGCATCTTGTATCTCTCCGTTTGCATGAACATTTTGATTGCTTTGTCCATTTTAAGCACTGGTTATTTTGAGCTAGCTGTGTCTTGAGCATAGTCAATGAACTAATGAGTTTATGGAAGTGACATGATTGCCATTATTGCCAATTTCTGGAGAGTATAAGCGCACATGCCCTGCCATGCGAGCTCAGCGGGAGCAAATAAGAAAGGCGATCCGGATACGGGGTTGTTCAATTTAATATACTGCATATATATTGCAAAGGCAAGTTTAAATTGCTTTTTTGTTTTATTATGAGGGCATTATATGTCTATAGTTAAGATTGCCTCGAAAATCTCTCAGATTTTTTTCTGATAAGGAATACCATGGAGAAAAACACTAAGAAGAAACTATCTGGGTGGGACAGAAAGAAGATGAAAGAAGTTGCAAATCGAGAAAAAGAATCGTCAAAATGTCAGAGATTGCATGCCTACTTTTCATTTGACAAACACACGACATCCACCGTGCCGGAGGTGGAACTCTCTGAAGACTTGCTACCTACCTTCAGCCCAGCAGATGGAGACAGTGCACAGGCTATTGTGGTTGTACCTAAGGTGGAACCCTCTAGGGACTTGCTAGTGCCTACCTTTGTCCTAGGGGCTAGTGGCTGCTGTAACTGCACAGGTGGTGGAAGTGGTGCCCCTAGAAGACGTTACCAATTCAGCAGACTATTGTCCAGAAGACAAAGATGACAGAGTAAGACTACATGCAATTATTGACACACATATAAAATACCAACAGATCCACAGCTGTTTTGTGAAACACCTGTAACACCTAATATTATACATGTTCTTATTGAGTTAACCCTTTGCTAATCAGGTCTTAAAGATAAATTTGACAGTTTTCCAAAAATTGAAGCTGGATTTCAGTGTCATTTCAGTGCAACTTGGTATAAGAAACAAATTAACAGTGGTTACGAAATGGATAGGCACTGGCTGGTTTACTCACCAAGAGCAAACACTATGCTTTGCTTATTGGCTTTTTGCAAATCGGTCAGATGGTTGGAGTGATCCAAACACTGATTGCAAGATTTTTATTTGGCCTTGTAACAGTGAAAAGGAAAGAGATAAAGAAAAATAGGATGATTTTAATCCCTAGTATAGATGCGGTTCTCTATTTGGGAAACCAGGGATTGACGTTCCGTGGTCATCATAAGTATCAAGGTTTAGGTTCCCCAAGAACAATGAAGGCAATTTTGTTGAACTTATTAAGGTGTTGGCAAAAATGATACATTAACATTTATTACTGAGTGATCGAAATATAACATCCCAGCCCTGACACACAAAATGATCTGATACAGTTCTTATCAGCCCATGTTCTATCAAAGATAACAGCTGAAATCAAGTTGGTTCAGTACTTTGCAATAATTGTTGACTGTACTATTGATATTGGCAGAACTGATCAATTTTCTTTATCCTTGCGATACGTAACAGTAAATGGAAATGCAGTGAAATGCTTTATACAATTCAGCGAATTACCTGGAGCAAGGGCTGAAGATTTTTTCAACGTTCTTCTTCCAGTAATCAAAAAGTTAGGGCTGTCAATGACTATGTATTACATTAGTCTTACAATGGAGCAAGCACAATGTTGGGTGAAATATCTGGTCTCCAGTCAAAGATTAGGGAAGTTGCTCCAAATGCACTCTTTACGCACTGCTGTGCACATAATTTAAATTTGGTTCTAATTGATGCAGTAAGCTCCAATATTCAAACCACGTTGTTTTTTGGAACTCTACAAAGTGTCTATGCCATTTTTTGTGGCAATTTATCTCATCCTTCAGTACTAAAAGAACAATTCAATCATATCAAATCTTTCGCACTGATTCTAAAGAAACTTTGTGATACTGGATGGGTATCCAGAAAGTCAGCAGTAGAGGTAAGTGCTGCAGAACTTACCAGCACTAGTAGTTGCTCTGCAAAGAATTCTGGATGGTGAGATAAAAATCTGTACTCCTAAGCAACTTCCTGAGGCAAAGGGTATACTGGAAATGCTCAGTAATTACAAATTCTTAGCTTTTTTTATATTTTACTCCAGAATACAAGGCTTTCAATTTATATATATATATTTATAGAAAAGTAGTCTAGATCTGGTAACGGCTTCTCATTTGATTCAATTTTTTAAAAAAGATATGAAAAACGTGGGAAATGAGTATGAATGAAGGAACCGACTTGGCTTGAAAATGTGATAGCAGCACAGAGAACATAAAAGAAAAAGATTCCATGAAGTAATTGCAGAGGATGAAAGAATATTTGATACCTGAAAGAAATTCATAGTTGAATTCTACTTAGTGTCCTTAGATTCTGTTATAAATGGCACAAGTAAAAGATTTGAGCATTTTAAAAATGTGGCTTCCAAATTTAGTGGTTTAGATCTAAAGCATTTGACAACACAGATAATGTGAACAAATTAGAATTTTTTGCAGACATGTACTCAGACGTCATCGTATAAGAATTTCTTTCAAAGATGTACAATGAGATAATGAGCACTAGCAGTTTGGCAAATTCAAGTGTTGAGAAACTGACCATCAACAATACACTAAAATTCATGATCCCTAATGACGTATTCCATTTATCTTAACCTGTCCACATTGTACCACATTTTTCAGACCTTACCAATAACTAATGCAGTTGTGGAACGATCCTTTAGCCAACTCAAACAATAAAGTCCTACCTGCATTCTATAATGAGTGAGGATAGATTGTCTGGGTTAGCTTTAGTCTCCATTGAAAGACGGTAGGCTATAACAAAGTAATTGATAACTTTGCTAGAATGAAGCCTGGATGAAAGAGGTTGTTGTATTTGCCGCATACCTTTTTCATATTGATTTGTTTTGTCTTCATTTTACATTTAAAATGCAAAATAATTAAAAAAACACACGTTTTTATTATGTTTTGATTTAAAATACAAAATAAAAATGTACAATGAATTTAAAATTATTTGGTATGCGTCATGGCGCCTTTTTTATGTGCTCACTCCCCCTAACTTTAGAACCTGGCTACGCCTCTGTGTGGCCCATGGCTGAAAGGCTCAGGAGATTGCAGGAAACCCAGCGGTACAGCGCTGAGAGACAGCAGGCTATGGCATCAGCCAGTGAGAATGTGACCCAGTGTCAGAGGGCCATGGCTGAGGGCTTGCAGAGCGTGGCCCAGTCTCAGAGGGCACTTGCTGTGGCCATTGAGAAGTGGCCCCCAACTCAAGTGGCCATCACAGAAGGCTCGACCTCATGGGTAGAGCACAGACAGTCTTCCTAAACTGGCAGGGCCAGGTGACGCCGGAGCTTCTACACCTTACTGCAGAAGCACCGCTGTCCCTTGGAGTGATTCAGAGACTGACAGGAACTCCAAAGGAAGAGGAAGGGCTCGAGCCCATTCCGGGGTCTTCGAACCAGAAAACTGTGGCTGTAGTTACACTTTCTGACAACCCACTTCCTGATGCGAGAGCAGTGGGTTGAAGAGGGTGTCGTGGAAACATTCCAGACACCTGGAAGCAGGCCAGAGCCCTCAAGGTCCAGGGCCTCCAAAGGATACCCGCCATGCGCATCACAGGCCATGGGGCGTTGGGCAGCTAGCCCCCTCCACCTCCAGTGTACATTCTGGGGAGTCACTGAGACATCAATCACTATGTCATGTAAGGTTAGAAAGTTATAGTTGCACTGAGATGGCACAGGTGAAAGGCTGCACTAATTAGAAAGATATTTAAGCACCTCAATGTTTTCTGTCCACAAGTTTTTATGTTAGAACAGAATATTTAAACATCTTTATTGCAAATAAATGTTTTTCACCACCACTTGTAACTAATTTGTCTCAATTATAAAGCCTCTTCCATTGATGGTTACTGGAGGAGTGTTTCATACTGATGTCAGTTGAGGATGCCCCTCAATGCTGTGTCACTGAGAAAAGGAAGGTATTAGTTCCTTAGACCCAATGAGCAATTCCTTTGTTTCCCCACCCTACTCATCCCAGAGCCCTGTATGAGGGTTTCAGATCCTTTACCCATTACACAGACATGGGTCCAGTTGCCAACGAGCATTAGAGCTCAGGTAGGAGTCAGACTAGTTTGCACCAGGGCATCCTCATAATGGTGCTCAGTGATCAACCTTCCTGCTTGTCAAAAACTTGCTAACACAGGGTATTCAGGCCCATCACTCTGGTATGACAATGTTGCAGGATGTAGGAGGAATTCTTTGGGGAGATGGGGGGGGAACATAACTCACCAACACTTGCCCCTAGCAATTGAGCCTGGTGATCAGGGCCTCCCTTGCCACCCTCACATGCCTCATTTGAGTTGCCAGGTCTCCAGCACCTCGATGGTGATCCTCCTCCTCTTTCTCCACCTCCTGCTGGTCATCCTCCCCAACAACGACTGGCTGTTCAATCTCCACATCCTCCTCCTCATAGAACATTACAGCACAGTACAGGCCCTTTGGCCCATGATGTTGCGCCGACCAGTAGAACGAATCTAATGATCCTCTGACCTAAACTATTCTAATATTATTCACATGCCTATTCAGTGACCATTTGAACACCTTTAAAGTTGGCGAGTCCACAACTGCTGCAGGCAGGGCATTCCACGCCCTTACTACCCTCTGACTAAAGAACCTACCTCTGACATCCATCCTATAATTACCACCCCTCAATTTACAGCTATGTTCCCTCCTGTTAGCCATCATATTCCGAGGAAAAAGACTTTCACTGTTCTCCCTATCTAACCTCCGATCATCTTGTATGCCTCAATTAGGTCATTTCTTAATCTTCTTCTCTCTAACAAAATTAACCTCAAGTCCCTCAGCCTTTCCTCATAAGACCTTCCCACCATACCAGGCACCATCTTGGTAAACCTCTTCTGCACCCTTTCCAATGCTTCCACATCTTTCTTACAATACGACGACCAGAACTGTATGTAATACTCCAAGTGCAGCCGCACCAGAATTTCATACAGTTGCAACATGATCTCATGGCTCCGAAATTCAATCCCTCTACCAATAAAAGCTAACACACCGTATACCTTCTCAACAATCTTATCAACCTGGGATCTATACACATGTACACCAAGATCTCTCAAGACACTACCAAGAGTCTTTCCATTAGTCCTATATTCTGTACTCCTTTTTACTCTTACCAAAGTGAATTATCTCACACTTTTCCACATTAAACTCCATTTGCCACCTCTCAGCCCAGCTCTGCAGCTTATCTATGTTCCTCTGCAAATTGTAACATCCATCCTCACTGTCTACAACTCCTCCAACTTTGGTGTTGTCAGCAAATCTACTAACCCATCCTTCTACACCCTCATCTGAGTCATTTATAAAAATGACAAACAGCAGTAGCCCCAAAACAGATCCCTGAGGTACACCACTAGTAACTAACTCCAGGTTGAATATTTCCCATCAACCACCAGCCTCTGTCTTCTATCAGCTAGCCAATTCCTGATCCAAACTGCTAAATCATCTTCAATCACATGTATCTGCATTTTCTGCAGTATCCTACCATGGGGAACCTTATCAAATGCTTTGTTAAAATCCATATATACCACGTCAACTGACTAACCTTTATTCACCTGCTTGGCCATTTCTCAAAGAACTTGACAAGGTTTGTGAGGCACGACCTACCCTTCACAAAATAGTGTTGACTATCCTTAATCAATTTATTTCTCTCCAGATGATTATAAATCCTATCTCTTATAATTCTTTCCAAAACTTTGCCTTCAACAGAAGTAAGACTCACTGGTCTATAATTCCCAGGATGGTCTCTCCTCCCCTTCTTGAACAAAGGGACAATATTCGCTATCTCCAGTTTTCCGGCACTATACCTGTAGCTAATGATGACATGAAAATTAAAGCCAAAGGCTCTGCAATCTCCTCCCTAGCCTCCCAGAGAATCCTAGGATAAATCCCATCCGGCCCAGGGGACTTATATATTTTCATACTCTCAAGATTTGCTAACACCTCCTCCTTATGTACCTCAATCCTATCTATTCTAAAAGCCTGTATCTCAGTATTCTCCTCGACTACATTGACTTTTTCCTCGTCCTCCAATAGGTCACCTCTCTGCGGAGCCATATTGTGCAATACGGGAGGAGATCGTGCGACTGTACTGGAGGGCCCTGCCTGATTGGAGCAAGCACCAGAATCACATCTTGAAGATCCTAATGCACCTCTCCACTATCGCATGGATGGCTACGTGGGCCTCATTATAGAGGTCTCCACCTCAAGATATGGTCTTCTTTCGGAGTCAAAAACATTGGCGGCACATGGTGTCCAACATCTGCTTGAATGACAGTCGTGCATGGAACTGCCAAGGTTTCTGTTGTCTCCTTCTCCTGTGTCCCCCTGGATGAATGGTGGCCACCTCCTGTCTCTGGTGGTCATCGCCCCTCTGGTCCTAGAAGTAGTAAGGCCCAGGCCTCCTGTGCTCACAATTCTTCCTCTAGCTCCTCCTCCTCAACTCCAGCAAGCACCAAAAGAACAGCGAGATCTATTGGTTGCCTAGAAAAAGCAATGTTATCATTCTGAAGGGGGTGAGGGGAGAGATGGAGAGCAATATATGCAGAGGTTATGGAATGCTTCTTGTCCCTAGCATATCCACACTCAGAGACTCCACTCCCCAGCCACATGCTCCCCATAATCACAACTCCTTGTAAATGTGAGAGGCTGTCACAGCGCAATTTCCAAGGACTTTGTGCACATCCTTCAGCTGGAAGTCAGCTAATACACTAGGATCCAGCAGACCTCAAGTTCCAAGGTCAGTGCTGAGACTTGGGTCCATGCTGCAAGTCAGACATCGGAAACTCTACAAAGCAACAACCCCCACCCCCCACCCCCCCCCCACCCCCCCCCACCCCACCCCCCCCCACCCCCCCCCCACCCCCCCCCCCCCCCCACCCCCCCCCCCCCCCCACCCCACCCCCCCCCCCCCCCCCCACCCCCCCACCCCCCCCCACCCCCCACCCCCCCCCACCCCCCCCCCCCCCACCCCCCCCCCCCCCCCCCACCCCCCCCCACCCCCACCCCACCCCCCCCCCCACCCCCCCACCCCCCCCCCCCCCCCCCCCCACCCCCCACCCCCCCCACCCCCCACCCCCCCCCCCCCCCCCACCCCCCCCCCCACCCCCCCCCCACCCCCCCCACCCCCCCCCCCCCCCCCCCCCCCCCCCCCCACCCCCCCCCACCCCCCCCCCCCACCCCCCCCCACCCCCCCCACCCCCCCCCCCCCCCCACCCCCCCACCCCCCCCCCCCCCCCCCACCCCACCCCCCCCCCACCCCCCCCCCCCACCCCCCCCCCCCCACCACCCCCCACCCCACCCCCCCCCCCACCCCCACCCCCCCCACCCCCCCACCCCACACCACCCCCCACCCCCACCCCCCCCCCCCCCCCCCCCCCACCCCCCCCCCCACCCCCCCCCCCACCCCCCCCCCCCCCCCACCCCCCCCCACCCCACCCCCCCCCCCCACCCCACCCCCACCACCACCACAGAAGCACCACTGACCCGACGCAGAAAATAGCCGCAACAACCAGACACCGTGAGTAGCAGAGAGCGTTGGACACTATGCAATTACCTCCTCACTGCTGGAGCAGCCGAATCGGACATTTATTGAGCATGTCTGGAGTCACACTGATTTGGGATTGGCAAACGTGGTGATAAAGGGGTAAGTGGCTGGTAAAGTTAGACATCCAGCTCATTAACTCAATTTAAATGCATTCGAATGTATTTAAATCACTGATGGGATCATTTTGGGTGCAGTCCCCATCATGGCCATTTTTGGCCGTTGGTAAAGGGGGAACAGGCACAGGGTGGTCACAGATCGTGCTACTTGTGTCATGTCGCACTTGAAAACGGGCGCAATTTGATGGTAGAATCTGGTCCATAGCGTGCCTCATCAAAATGTACAATCAACATGTGAAAAACAAACTGGTATTAATATTATCAAATTCTGATGCTCTTCTGGTGACAATCAATATTTGCAACATTTCTGTATTCAGTTTTAATGAGCTAGCTACATAGTAGTTGAGCAATGCACATCAACAGATTAGAAAACGGTTAAAATTTAAGTTGCATCAGGGACATGACGACATAACAATAGAGCACAGAAAATATCAAATGCAGAAGTATCAACCAACATTGTGACAATGAGATATATATTTGAGGTTCCAAGCTACTAAGTCGTCAATATAAGTTCAGAAATCATTAACTGAGAGAATTTGTATTCCTCTTTTGTGGACTTTCATAGAATCATAGGATCCCTCAAGTACAGGAGGAGTCCATTCAGTCTATTGAGCTTGCACTGACCACAATTCCACCCAGGTACTATCCTGTAACTCCATGTATTTACCCTGCTAATCCTCTGACACTGAGGGACAATTTAGCATAGCCAATCAACCTACTGTTCACATCTTTGGACTGAAAGGGGAAACTGGTGCACCCAGAAGAAATCCATGCAGACAAAGGGAGAATGCACAGACTCCACACAGTCACCTGAAGCTGGAATTGAACCTGGGTCCCTAACACCGTGAGGCAGTGATGCCCAACATTGTGCCATCATGCCGCTACTTTGTTCTGTAAAAGATGGAAATTAATATCCACAGGGTGTGAAATACAATATGATAGTGTGCAGCAATAGGTTGCAGGTTATATTGTCTTATGGTCAGCTAAAGATCAACAATACTTGCAGAATGAAGGGAAGTTCATATGAACCTCAATTAAATCTGGGTTTGGACTTTCAGAGATTGATTTTGTGAAGTCAATGAGGGTGTCACCCACCAGTGGGAGAACTAATGGTTGGTGTGTGGAGTGACATCAACTACTGATACCCTTCCCTCTGTCGGTGACCCAGTGGCAGAAGGTCCACCTATGAAGAACTACCAGTTAATCAGAGCCAGTGGGAGCAGTGGCTGCTAGTATCACTCCATAGACAGAGACTCAGAAATGTTGGGGATTTCCCCGACCTTTGAGGGTAGGATTAGGTTGTAGGACATAGTTACTGCAGCAAAGGAATTTGGAGAACAATCCGAGGCAAGTCACGGGGGAAGGGTTTCAACAGTCCTCGCTTTCCCAATGCCAGATCCAAGTGAAGACCCTGTTTTCCCACACCAACACCACCACCACCTCTGGAAGGCCGCTGGTAAACCCAACATAGGTTGCTGTGTGTCTTTACAAGGGCTCAGGGAAACCATGACTCCATTAAATCTCTGTGGCACTACTAAATTACAATGACCTCATGGAGAACAGATGTCAGGTGGCTTATTAATGAGGCTAATAGACATCCATCACCAGCAGCCAGGAATCCTGCATCAGCCCCTTCTTCTTGCAACATAATTGGGACAGGCACAAATAATTAAAAAGAGAAATTTATTTTTTAGTGTCACAAGTAGGCTTACAATAACACTGAAATGAAGTTACTGTGAAAATCCCCTAGTCGCCAAACTCTGGCACTTTTTGGGTTTAAAGGAGAATTTAGCATGGCTGATGCACCTAGCCAGCATATCTTTTGGACTGTAGGAGGAGACCAGGGCACTCAGAAGAAACCCATGCAGACCTGGTGAGAGCGTGTAGACTCTGCACAGAGTGATCCAAACCGGAAATCGAACTCAGGTCCCTGGTACTGTGAGGCAGTTGTGCTAACCATTGTGCCACCATGCCACCCAGAATCAAAGTACTTAAGTTTCAATGTAAATCCATTACGTGAATTTTCTCAAAAATACCAGGACAATATTGTCCTTCCCATAGTTATATAGATACTGCCAAGAGATTCTAAACAATTAAAGGCTAATTTATAAGACAGCCATAATGTGGTAATGCCAGCGTTGGACTGGGGTAAACACAGTAACAAGTCTCACAACATCAGATTAAAGTCCAACAGGTTTATTTGGTAGCAAAAGCCACTGGCTTTTGGAGCGCTGTTCCTTCCATACACGAGAACGGCCTCAACCATGATCTTGGGTTCATATTTCACTATCTGTAACCTCCATAGCTGCCTGGGCTTGCAAAATCTCACTAACTGTCCTGGCTGGAGACAATACATAGTTCTTCAACCTGTGCTTAATCCTCTTTCCACTCATATTGTCTGTACCTTTAAGACTTGATTACCTGTAAAGACTCACATTCCAACCACTATTTTGGAAATTGAATTTGTGTCTTTCTCTGCTCTGTTTGTGAACTGAAATCCCACCTGATGAAGGAGCAGCATTATAAAACAGCAACAGATACACAGTTATAGTATTGATAGTGCATAACAATATAGTGTTTTACCAGTGTTTAAATTACTTTGATGAATTTGTTTGCTGGTTGTTCTTGATTCACAATAGATGAAACTATCAACTTAAGTTACTTCAGATAGTTTAGTTACATACTAAACTAGACTCTGGCTGTCTTTGACCTGGAGTTGGATTTCATCTTTCCTCTTTTTTGCAAGCTATTATTACTATTTGATAACTTTACTTTCTGAGTCGCTGTCTTAGATCTTTCTGTGCGTGGATAGATCTTGTAGCTTTGGTGAAAACCACAAGCGTTGTTCGTCTCGGTCTTGGCAGTTGCCCTCCTTTCAGCCAGTTCCTCCTCCTTCTGGTTTTCCCATTCTTCATCTGTGTCATCCAATAAATTCCCTTTCATTTCAGCAACCTTCCTGTAATTGGAACACTCTTGCTCAGCTCTGAAAATTAAAAGAAAATAATTTCATTTTAAGTATTCTACGATTTATTTTTAGAAATAATTATTCTAAAACATCATTATATTTATCAAATAAATTCAGTTGTTTGGTCAATTTATTTTGCCATATCTAATTTATTAAAACTGCACAACACTAGATTTTTGTCAAATTCGAGACCTCCCCCCCACTTCACTTCCAACATATAAATTCACGTGTTCCACATCCATTATCACAAATATAGCAAAATCTGTTTATAAATATTTATATTCCACCACTTACGTTTCAAGAAATTTAACACAATCTTTCTGCCCATATATTTCTGCAATTCTTTTGGGGGTGTCCCCATAAAGGTCTGCTTTGTCAATAGGAGCATGTAGCGAATGCAGCATTCGTAGGACGGATAATTTTCCAGATTCTGCAGCAAAATGTGCTGGAGTCCATCCAGTCTCCGTTCTCAAGCAAGGTCGAGCTCCATTTAAGATGAGGAGTTTAACCATCTCTGCTTTTCCTGTCAGTAAAACAAAACAAGGTAATCAAATCAAAGGTTAATTTTAAATTAAACATGTTGATCTACATAAAACCTAGTTTAAATTCTCCTGATATTCATATTCACAGATCTGTTCAAAATTTTACAAATTGAAAACTGGTTCAGCATAATTTACATCTGGCAACGTAAAATTTTTTATTATCCTGACAAGTTCGTGGCAAAATAATTCTCGGAATAAAACTGTATATAGAAAAGGTAATCTCAGTTAAAGTGTTTTATCTTATTTTTCACTAACAAGGACATTGTATGTTGAGGTGTTTCATTATATTGAAGTTGCTATATAAATATAAGTTGATGTTATTGGCGAGAAGAATCAAAAGAGCGTATTTCAATGTAACTCAAAAAAAGCATTTACAGTGAAGCATTGCACTAAATTAACAATCACACGTGCAAAGACAGTGGGCAGGATTATCCGGCTACACTCACCCCAAGACTGGAAAATCACGCCCAAGGTCAACGGACTTTTGTATAGTCTGTCGCCATGTCCATTATGATCCCCGTGGCGGATGACATGAGAAAATTCTGCCCTGTGAGTCTTACACTGTATGCAAATTAGTTTTGTATGCAAAACAGAAAGACTATTAAAACCAGAACTACAGAAACAAGAAAGCCAGTTTGGAAAAGTTTTTAGGATCATATCCTGAAACATCCAAAGCAATTAAAAAAGGATATAAAAACAGGGCACTCTAGTTTCTCACATTCCTGCTACACCATGTGGATTATACTTGAATTCCCTACATGATGAATTTATAACTTTAGCTGAAAGCCAAATAAAGACTTCAGCAAGGCATCTAACTCCAAAAAGAATTGAAGTGTTCCATGCCATCATACTGAAATTTTGTTCCAGCTGTACCTTTATTAATAGCCCAGATTTTGGCCTTTATGGAAAGGGGAATAGAATATAAAAGTAGGGAAATAGTCTTACTACAACTTTAAAGAGCATTAGCGAGATCACACCTAGAGCACGATGTGCTGATTTGGTCTCCTTAAGAAGGAATATACTTGCAGTTCAGAGAGTGTTCACTAGGATGAAGGGGTTGTCACAAGAGGAAAGGATGAGTAGATTGGGTCCACACTCACCTAGAGTTCAGAAGGATGAGAGCTGATCTTATAGAAACATGTAAGTATCTAAGAAGACTTGACATGATAGATGCTGAAAGGATGTTTCCTCTTTGTGCTGGAATCTAGAACTATGGGAGACAGGTTAAACATAAGGAGTCTCCTACATAAGTTGGAAATGAAGATTGATAGTCTTTGGGGTTTTGTGCCAAAGTGAGAAATGGAGGATGGCTCATTAAATATGTTCAAAGTCTAGTTAAGAGATTTTAATCTACAAGAGTCATGGGGGGAACAGCAGGAAAGTGGAGTTAAGACCACAATCAGATCAGACATAAGATTATTGGATAGCAGAACAGGCTTGAGGAGACAAATGATTTGCTCCTATTTCTTATGACCTTATAAACTGTCAGTATTTTCCATCATTTCCCCACTGAAATTGACTGCAACTTCAGGATATTGGACTTGCACAAATTAGCATGGAAATCCTGATGTTGTGGTCCATCAAAGGGTGAGCTGTGGACTCATCCCCATTGGCAATAATCACAAAATCAGTAAGAACATCAATTTTCTCTCTCCCATATCACTGTCAGAATCCCAACAAAAAAATACTTCTTGTTCAATCAAGTGTCTTGGGTTTTTAACAATAAAGATTAATCGGTTTGATGAATCAACCTTGCCCTTAAAGAATAATTTTATATTTGAGGAGCATCTTCAAGTGATTACTTTGTAGATTTTTAGGCTACATTTTCACTTTTAATAACATTTTTCATAATACTTTGCCTTCACCTCATGTCTGTGTTCCAATCTTTAACTTGTTTGATCTAAAAAAAAGTAGTTTTATTGTAGTACTTCGAATTTCCTACCTGCAACTATGAAAATCTTTTAATGCAGCTAGTTGCTTGGATAACTTGATGACAAATGTCAAGCTCTGTATTGGAAATGCCCAGTAAAATATCCTAGGGTAAAAATGTGCGATTACTGGAATAAGGCATGGGTGGGATTGTGATCGGTGCAGACTTGATGGGCCAAATGGCTTCCTTTTGCACTGTAGGGATTCTATGATAAGATCTATGAATTTGATTAAATCCAAGCTTCATTCCGAGAGGTCTTGTGGTGCTGTGGGTAGCATCCCTTACCTTGGAGCCAGAAGCTCCAGGTGCCAGTCCCATTCTAGGACTTGAAGGGTCAAGGAAGCTGATGATTAAACTGTAAATCTTTTCAACACACTAATGCCAGGGGAGAAAGAGGGAGGGGTAAATTTCTGGTCAGCCACCTAATGCAAAATACAGAAAAGTAAAATACTGCAGATGCTGGAAATCTGAAACAAAATCAGAAAATGGGTGGGGAGGGAGGCAGGGGCAAGGGGAATCAGGAGGTCTGGCAGCATCTGTGCATGATGTAGAGATGCCGGCAATGGACTGGGGTAAACTCAGTAAGGGGTCTGGCAAACTGTCTGTGCTGAAAAGTGTGCTTTTGGAGACCAAAACACCTCATTCACCTGACGAAGGCACAAACGCCGAAAGCTAGCAGATTTACTATCAAATAAATTGGTTGGATTTAAAATTGATGTTGCCAGACCTCTTACTGAGCATCTGTGCAGTCAGAAACAGAGTAATCACTTCGAGTTAAAGTGATTAGCCTTGGAAGTGTGGTGGAAAAGAAAGTTGGCTTCCTTTAAGGTCAAACCAAATAAACAAACTCAAGTTAAATTAGGACAAAGAAAGAAAATTGGAGCTTGGACTATTAGTATCCACAGTTCCAGACTGCACCATGCATACAAAAGAGCGTCTGTTACCACAGCAACTAGGACTCTCTCAGTGGTCAGTAAACACAGCATCACCGAGATCAACTCAGTTGATCAACTAAAGGGTGAGAAAGCAATAGACTGGAGGGTGGTGAGGGGAAAAGAGAGAGAGAGAGAAAGCTAGGAGGGGGGGGGGGAAGAAGGGGGCTTTGGAAGGCGAGGGTTTGGATAGTGTAAGGAAGGGATGCCTGTAACAGTACATTGAAGGACTGCTAGGCGAGGGAAGGGTAGGGGACGGGAGGGGAGCGCCTGGGCTCCGCTGCCCCTCACCTTGTACCGCTGCCCAGTGCAGCGCTGTGCGCAGACTCCAGTGCAGGTCCTTGGCGTTGGGGTCGCACGAGCCGCTGCGCAAAATCTCCTCCACCAGCTCCGTGTCACCGGCCGCCGCCGCCCCGTGCAGCTCCGTCATCCCCGGCGCTACCGCGGCAACCCCGCGTGCCCGGCCCTGGCCCCGCCCCTCGGCCCCGCCCCTTGATCTGGCCCCGCCCCTCGATTCCGAGCTGTGCTCACCGGACATAGAAAAAGGTGACACAAAAAAATTGCTGAGTTAAGAGGGTTTTCGAGAATTTAGGAAGGATTTGTGGATCTGTAAAGCTACTGGCGTGACTTAAATCCAAGTTGTCACTAGGGAAGGTGCAAGGGGTGTGAGTCGCAGAGGCAGGAAAACTGAACTCTGCAGGCCTTTTGAAATAAGGGTGAGTTCAAACAGACCCATTTGAGCTGTTTCAAGGATCTTAACCTTCAGGAAATCAAAATTGATGGAGTAATTGATGGAAGGTCTAATAAAGATAGGAAATATACAGTAAATGGCAGAACTGCCAAGACTACTGGTAGGCGGAGAGATCTGGGTGTACAGGTACACAAGTCACAAAGTGGCAATGCAGGTAGAGAAGATAGTCAATAATGGGTATTGAGTTTAAAAATTGGGAAGTCATATTGCGGTTTCATAGAACCATAGATAGGCAGCATTTGGAATATAGTGTTCAGTTCTGGTTGCTACACTACTGAAAGGATGTGGCGGCTTTGGAGAGGATACAGAAAAGATTTACCAGGATGTTGCCTGGTATGGAGGGCATTAGCTGTGAGGAGAGATTGGAGAAACTTGGTTTGTTTTCACTGGAGTGCCAAAGACTGAGGGCGACCTGATAGAAATCTACAAGATTATGAGGAGCATAGACAGAGTGGATAGTCAGAATTTTTTTCCCAGGCTGGAAGAGTCAGTTAATAGAAGGCATCAGTTTAAGGTGTGAGGGATAAGGTTTAAAAGAGATATACAAGGCAGATTTTTTACACAGAGTAGTGGGTGCCTGGAACTTGTTGCCAGGGGAGGTAGTGGAAACAGGTATAGTAGTGACTTGTAAGGGGTATCTTGACAAATACATGAATAGGATGGGAATAGAGGGATATGGAAGGATAGGGCATTATGGTTTGGTGCAGGCTTGGAGAGCCAAAGGGCCTTTCCCTGTGCTGTAGTTTTCTTTGTTCTCTTTAAACAATTTTGAAGAGTAGATAAGGTCTATATAATTGTCATGATTTAAGGTTTTTAAAAGCTCTGTTCTTTTAACTTTAAAAACATTGAGGTTGCTGCTGTTGGTGAGTTAAAAATAACTCTCAGCTGAACTTTGATAGGTTTAGGAAAAAAAAAATCACATCTGGTTGTGCAGTTTCAATAGAACTTTATCAACATTTCCCCTAGGATCACCATTATGTCAATATAAATTCTTGATGAGTTGCAAAATGTGGTTATTTCAGTAAAAGGGTTGTATGTGCAGTTTGATAGCTTAAAGAGGCTAATTAAGAATTAGCTCTCTTTGATGGGGTGTCTAAATAGAAGTTTTATAAGAAATTAACCATTTGAGCTTTAAAGCTTTGAATGGAATTTTATGATGGGAAGTTTTTTACTATCATGTATGTTGGGGTGAGAGCCATATTAGATTGTTATTCCTTCTCCACATAACTTCTGAGGTCTCTGCATGGTGACTACTGCATAGAGGGCATGAGGGAACATGGATTGAGAGTGAGGAGCATGAATTGACATTGAGTTAGTATGGATGATATGAAGGGCCATGAAAGTTGGTGGGGATTGAGAGAGTATGAAGGTTGAGGGATAGAGGGACTAACAACTTCTGAAATAACTGGAATAAAGTCCCAGAGTACTGAAATGTAAAGCAGCCTGCACCACACATGTCCACTTCTCCTTACTGCCATCCCTTGGCCATTTATATCTTGCTTCCAGGGCCAGCAGGCATGACTTTATCCTGCACTCACCACCATCTGCCTCCCTCCCTTGGCCTCAAAGGAAAGTCACATGTTTCAGGATACTTTTTAACCAAGGAAGAAATGGAGAAATTTCCCACCTCGAGTTACTGCTTCTGTAGCCAAAGGTTCATTGTTTCAGAATTTCAAAAGGCAAATTTAAGATAGACTATTAGTGAAGTGAATTGATTTCATATTTGTTGATAGTAAAACATCAAGTAACCTTAGAGTAGACAATATTAACTTTGCCCTTTCTGAGCATGATGGGATATGTAGCCATTACTGTTGGAACCCTAGAAGTGAATGCAAGTCATAAAATGTAATGGCCTCACAACCAATGCCCAATAAAAAAAAAACTAAGGGGACTATTGAACATGATTTGCTAACAGATCTCCTGATGCCAAAAGGGTGAGGTAACAGAACAACTGTAAAATTAGAATTATTCATGCTCATTAATCAGGTTTTGTGATGTAAATGTTAAATGATTAAAGGTCACACCAAGCGATGTGATAATTAAAACTATAAATTTATCACAGTCTTTGTATCAAGAGACTGTCCCAGCATATGCTTGAATTAAAATTTTCACTTTCTTAAAGTCCATAGATTCACAGTAGTTGGTTTATTGTTTTTACCACAATTGACATAGCCAGTAAGATCCTCACAATACCAGTCACTGGCACCACATCGAACATTAGAGAACTGGTGGGTACATTCCTTTACCACCAATCAGAAAGGAAGGTTGGCATTCAAAATCCCACTGGCATTAAATTCAATCTATAGTATTATTGGGAAGGGAGTTCCAAGATTTTGACCCAGCAATACCGAAGGAATATTTGATGTACTTCCAAGTTAGCATAATGTCTGGACAGAGGAGGATTTGCAGGTGTTGGTTTTTCCATGCTTTTGCTCTTACCCTTCAAGGTTATCAAGGTAATTCATGCTCATTAATAGGTTGTGATGTAAATGGGTTTGAAAGATGCTGTCAAAGAAGCCTTGACATATTGGACAGTACAGAGTTGTTAAATAGATGAACATAATTCAAAGTTAACAAGTTACTAGATGGGTGCATTCTTTGCTGCAGAGTGGAAACTAGGGTTTGAATTTTCTGGCTGTTTGTGCCAACAGGATCTTCTTGTCCTTCGGACAGTAAACTTCCACCATGGGTTTCCCAATGGCATGGGATGCAGTCAGTGGGGAATCTCATTGGCAGTGGTTGGACCAAAATATCCCGCTGCCTGCAAATGGCTGTCTGTTTCCTGACATAAACACAATGTGGAGATGCCAACATTGGACTGGGATAAAAAGCCTAGGACAAGCCACAAGCTTTCATGGCACTGCCCCTTCATCTGTTGAGAGGGAGTTGTAAATAGGCATATATAGACACAAACTTTGTAGACAAATATATAAACAAATATGTAAACACAAACACAAAGTTTGTATCTATATATTCCTGCTTGTGAACACAACTCCCACTGACCTGATGAAGGGGCAGTGCTCCAAAGGCTTGTGGCTTGTGCCACCAAGTAAACCTATTGGACTTTAACTTGGTGTTGTGAGACTTCTTACTATAAGAAACACAATGCAAGGAGACCAGAGAATCCCATCTGCCTTCCCCATTAGGATGGAGATATCAGAAACTCAGTTCATTTTTTTAAATCCTTTTCATAAATAGGTATGAACGTAGGAACAGGAGTAGACCAGTCTATCGAGCTTGTTCTGCCATTCAATAAGATTGTGGCTGATCTATTGTCTAACTCCAGACACCTGCTTTTTCAAACATGGGGAGGGAGGGGGTGGGAATTAGAGGTTAGGGCTGGGATGGGAGTGATTGGTTGGACATTGGTACAGGGGGGTGGCGGGGAGTCAGACATCAATGGGGAATATTTAACATTGGGAGATAGGTGGATCAGATATGTAGATATGCTCGGGATTGAATATAGGGAGATGGAGTTATTGGACATAAAAAGAGTAAAATCAGATATCAGGGGGTTAGGTGGATTGGACACTGAGGGGTTTGGATGTCGGAGCAAAATTGAATATCAGGAGGATGGGAGGGTTGAACATTGAGAGGGAGTGGGGGATTTGGACATCATGGCGAATTGTGGGTGAGCCAGGAAATTATGGTCCATAATGCAGGAAAACATGATGCTGGAAGACTGAAATTTTTTAACCTTTATGAAAGCGGAGAGCAATAAGTCTAGAAATTGCAGGCCAATTTGACTAATTTGAATGATGGGGACATTGCTTCATTGATAATGGTCATGAGTAATGAAAAAGAAGGACTTGTATTTTTGTCCAATATTTTATTCAACATCAACTGGACTTTGACATGATAGGTTGTTGCATCAGGTTAAATCCCATGGGATCCAGACTGAGGTTTCTAAATGGATACAAAATTGGCTTCTTGACAGGAGTCAGAGAATGGTTGTAGAGAGTTGTTTTTCAAACTGGAGGCCTGTGACCAACAGTGTGCTTCAGGAATCAGTGCTGGGTCCACTGCTATTTGTCATTTATATTGATGATTTGGATGAGAATATAGGAGTAAGTTTGCAGATGGCACTAAGATCGGTGGCACAGTGGACAATGAAGAAATTTATCTCCAACTGCAATGAGATCTCGGTCAATTGAGCCAGTGGGCTGATGAGTGGCAGATGGAGTTTAATTTAGACATATGTGAGGTGACGCATTTTGGCAGATTGAACCAGGGCAGGACATACTCCGTTAATGGTAGGGCATTGAGGAGAGTTACAAAACAAAGAGCTCTAGGGGTACATATTCATAGCTCCTTGAAAGTGGAGTCACAGGTGGACAGAGTGGTGAAGAAAGTATTTAGCATGCTTGCTTTCATCGGTCAGAACATTGAATACAGGGGTTGGAATATTTTGTTGAAGTTGTACAAGACATTGGTAAGGCCACACTTAGAATACTGTGTGCAATTCTGGGCTCCCTGTTATAGAAAGGATATTATTAAATTAGAAAGAGTGCAGAAAAGATTTACTAGGGTGCTACTGGGACTTGATGGAGTTATAAGGAGAAGCTGAATAGACTGGGACTTTTTTCTCTGAACCATAGGAGGCTGAAGGGTGACCTTATAGAGGTCTATGAAATAATGAGGGGCATAGACAAGGTAGATAGTCAATATCTTTTCCTGAAGGTAAGGGAGTTTAAAACTAGAGGGCTTAGGTTTAAGGTGAGAGGGAAGAGATACAAAAGGGTACAGAGGAGCAATCTATTCATACAGAAGTGGTGAGTACTTGGAACAGGCTGCCAGAGATAGTAGTAGAGGTGGGTACAATTTTGACTTTTATAAAGCATTTAGATTGTTACATGGGTACAATGGATATAGAGGGATATGGGCCAAATGTGGGCAATTGGGATTAGCTTAGAGGTTTTAAAAAAAAGGGTGGCATGGACAAGGTGGCCGAAGGGCCTATTTCCATGCTGTAAACCTCTGATTCATTTTTGCTTGGCCTTGGCATTTCCCAAAGCACTGTACAACAATTAATACTTTTAAAGTGTAGTGAAATTTGTAATGTACGAAATGTGGCAGCCAACCTTTTGTGTACAGCAAATTCCCATAAATGACAGCTTGCTAACAACCAGATAATGTTACTAAAGGGAAAAGTAGTGGCCAGGATACCAGATAGAGCAAGCCTACACTTCTTGACAATCATGTCTTGGGATCTTTTATGTCTGTCAGAGGATCAGTCAGGCTTGGCATCTCCAACAGTACAGCACATTTTCAGTACATCACCGGAGTGTTAACCTGGACTCTTGCACACAAATTTCTGGAACAGACTTTGAACCCACAATCTTTTGATTCAGAGATAAGAGTCACTCCTGACGTGGTTATAGGTAAATAAAAGGGAGCCAGCACACATTTATTAACCATGAATCAAGTTTGCGTAACCTGATTGAATTCAATAGGTAGGATTTATGAAAGTGGTGTTGCAGATGTTGCACAATTGTGTCTTTATAAAGCAAATGATAAAGTTCCACATAATAGACTTGAAAAATAGAAGTACTTTGCTTTAAGACAGTGGTGATAATTTGATGTACTTGGCTAAGGGATAAGGAAGGTAGTGGTGAACTGATGTTTTTCTCGTTGGAGAAAGTATGCAGTGGAGTTCTCGGGGATTGATACCAAGGTCATTGTTTTCTTGCCATATATAACTTGAATAGAAGGAACATAATTTTAAAATTCATAATGCTTGCAACATAGTAAATAACAAGCAGGTTAGTAACATATTTCAGGAGGTTAGACAGACTGATGAAATGGGCAGACGCATGACAGATGATATACTTTGGAATGAACAATATAAATGAGTAGTCTAATATAAATGGTACTTTTTTGGGGGTGTGGGGAGAGTTACAAGAGGATAAAAACCTGGTGTATTCATCAATCTTTGCTGGATAAATTAGAAAGCTGATTAAGGAAGCACACAGGATATTTAGCTTTGGGGCGTTGAATACGAAAACAAGAAATCAAACTTTATTTTCATAATAACCTGCTAGGCTCTGTTGAAGTATTGTGCAGAATTCTGCCCACCACACTTTAGAAAAGGTGTGAAGAGTGTATATGGGAGGTGTGCCAAAATGATTCTGGGTTGAGACATTTATATGAAGCGATTGAAGAAACTGGGATTCCCCTTGGATTAGTGAAAGGAGACTTTCTACACATTAAAAATTCATATGCGGTTTTGGGAGAGCAAATAGGAAGAAACTGTTTTCTCAGTCAAGGACTGGGAACTAGAGGTCATCGATTTAAAATAATTGGCAAAAGAATTAGAGGGGAAATTATAAGAAATTGTTGAACATATGGCTATTAAGATGTGGATACACAACCTGAAAGAATGATGCAAACAGATTACATGATATCCTTCAAAATGTAATTGCTGTGGGCTGGGAGAAGACCAGTCTGCAGGATTATGAGAAGGTGGGATGGGAGTGGGGAGTGGGATGGAGAGCGTTAGTGTAGGAGTAGCACTGGGGTTCTTGGATGTGAGATGACATCAGACAGCTCTCCTAAAGACCTGCATCAGGTGATTCAATGATTATATCATTTGATATTCATTAAATTAAAAGCAAATACTTATTCCTAAATGATTAATAATATACCATTTTAGAGTGGTCTGAATTCATGTATCACAAACAGTAATGTAACTGACAAATGTTTAATATCCAACAGGTGGAATTCTTCTCCTGGATACCTGAATGGTCTCTTTTTGTACCATTATGGTTCTTTCACTACTTGAAAAGGACACCATTCAGGCCATCAAGTCTATGCTCACTCTCAATAGAAAAATCCAATCAGTGCCATTCCTCCACTATCCCCATATTCCTGTAAATATCTATCCAATGATTTCCATTGAAACCATTGATTCACTAACCATATAGTCAGTGAATCATTGCCACTTGGTCGTGTAAAAACATTCTTCCTCATGTCCCTGAATCTCTTGCCCAAGTACTTAAATCTGTATCCCCTCTTCCTTGTATGATCAGCTAATGGGAACAATTTTTATAGATAAAATGTACAAAACTTGTCAAAACCTTGTGCATCACGATCAAATCCCTCAACCTCCTTTGCTCTAAAGGAGAACACGCCCAGCTTCTCTAACTAATCTTATAGCTAAAATGCATCACCCCTGGATCCATGATAAATCCCCATGCATGCTCTCAAGGACTTCATTCACACCAACTATTGACTCATTAGTGCCTGAGTTCTGGTGAATCCAATTCACTTGGGGCCTAATCCTTTGTTTAGATGCTTAGATTTTTTTTGCATCTTTTTCCAATGACATCAAAGGCCCAATGTATTAAGCTTATGTGTTATATATAACATTTGTCCAAATAGTTCTCCTTCAAGATTGAACTCCTCGGTATCCAAATACCATGAATCTTTTACACCCATATGAGAAGACAGATGGGGAGTGGGTTTAATATTGCATCTGAAAAATGGAATCTTTGACAATTCAGCACTCCCTCAGCACTGCAATTGCAGACAAGATTATTGTACTCAAGTCTCTGGAGTGGGACTTGAAAACAACAACCTCTGACTCAGAGGAGAGAGTATTACTTACTGAGCTACAACTGGACATAGAGAGCAATGATATAAGAAGGCAGCTGAACGCTATCTTTTCAAAGGCATTCAGAGACTGACAACAAATGCTACCATTGCCAGTGATGCCCACATTTTGAGAATTATTTTTATAGGTGATTAAAATAATAGATCCGATGGATCTTTCAATTAGGTAGTACAATTAACAAGACTTGTAATACCTTGTATTTGTAAACAAAAACTACATAAATATAGATTTAAAAAATTCAAGTTGGAAAAACAATTTGTTAAAGCAATGATTCAACTTGGTTGTTTGCCTGGGTACCCAAATACCATGTCCATATCAAAAGATGAAGTTTTGGGAACATTAATATGAATCATAGTGTCTGAATTGTTGAAGAAAATAGTCAGTACTTAGACTCTGAATTCATCTTAAGATATTCTCCAATGTGCATGAATGTCCTACCTGTCTACATTGGGACTTGATTTTCATGGCAAGAAGCAAGGGAGAATTACGATTTTTTTTTTATAAAGATCAGGAGAATCAATTTTATCAATCCACTTACCTGGGAAAATGTGCAAATTTATCATGGAAATTAGTGAAAGTGATTTTAATAATCTTTTAGCTTTTGGTCAACAAATTAAGTCTTCAATCCAACAGCAATCATTTCTTCCTAAACCTTATGCAATGTTTATGAAATTCTGCTTTTCATAACTTTGAACTGAACTAGTGTTTGTAACATGTCCATACAACTGTAACATTGACCACATCATTACGCACACATCTTTGTTCCAAAATCTAAATGTAACAAAGGAGAATGTCTCTTTAACAATCACAATGCTTACAACGAACATTGTATAATGCAGAGCTGTTCTGCACACAAACCAATGACCTGAATGTAAAATAAGTAATGTGTACACATGCATGTGGAAGATAGCACATTGGTCCCACAGGGGATTAGCTGCTTTTTGTATTTACCACTGGGAAAGGTCACTTGTCCAAATCCCAATTACATAGAGAATTACATAGAAAATTACATAGATTGCAGAACACAGGCACAGGTCACTCTGCCAATACTTCTGTGTCCACAGCTTATGAAATGTGTGAGCAAGTTCCAGATTCAAACCACACTCTGGGTAAAGGAGGTTCTCACAAATTTCTTTTACACTTATCAGTAATTATTTTATCATAATGACTCTACTTTTGGACTTCTGACCAGCATGGCATAAACCATCATCTTATTGACCAGAAGCTTCCACAGGGTCTGGACCACCCTTCAAATGAAAACACTTTCTCAACATGTATCCTATCAAAACCCATGCACAACCTTAAAAGAATGCTTTATAAGTTCAAATACTAATAGCCTATGTAACAAACTACATAAGATTGTGAACAAAGCACTGTCCATCACACAAACTTGCCTCCCATTCACTGACTCTGTCTATACTTCCCACTGCCTTGGAAAAGCAGCCAGCATAATCAAAGACCCCAAACACCCCAGACATTCTGTATTCCGTTTTCTGTCAGCAAAAAAAAACTAAAGTCTGAGGTCATGTACCAACTAGCTTAAGAACAGCTTCTTCCTTACTGCCATCAGACTTTTGTACCTTGTATTAAGCTGATCTTTCTCTACACTCTAGCTATTGTTATAACACTAATAGGATGGGAATAAAGGAATATGATCCCCAGAAAGGGTTTTCACACATGGCAGGATGGTTGGTGCAGACTTCGAGGGCAGAAGGGCTTGCTTCTGTACTGTAATTTTCTTTGTTCTTTGTACTACATTCTACATCCTTCCCTTTCCTTCTCCCCTATGTACTCTGTGAACGGCATTCTTTATCTGTATAGCATAACAATACTTTTTACTGTAGACCAAAACATGTGACAATAATCAATCAAATCCAACAAATAAGAATTGGAAATGTGCACCGTTCAGGGACAATTGTCATAAGGCGTTGTACGTCTTAATTCGAAGGGGTTAGTTCTTTCTGAGTCGTGCACCTTTAAGAGGAGGGCACTTTGATTCGGCTTTTTGTTCGAGGGCAGAGTTTTGAATCCATTGTTAAAGGGAGCACGGTTTTTTTTTGTGTCAGTCGTATGGTATTAAAGTCAAAAAAAATGAGCAAGTCACAACACTGCGCCTTGGCACTGGGCAGGGAGGCACCCTGAGTGGGAAGAGCAGGGTGTGCCTGTGTGTGATTTAAAGGTCCACACAGATTGATTGAACCCGAGAAAGCAGACAGACAGAGGGAGCTTCTCTGTCCGAACATTGTGACAACTTCACTGGGAAGCTGTTCAAGTCAGCTGTGGAGCGAAGCGCCCTGCCTAAAGCGGTAAGAGCTGTTACTCACTCAGCCTGTCACCCCTGTGGGGCGACGGAAGACCACCAGAAAACACCGGCAACGTTAAAGATTTCTCGGTTCTCCAAAGCAATGGGATGGTGTTCGCGCAGTGTTTAAGGTGATTACTGATTATAATACTCCTGGGCTGCGGGGGTGGGGAATTACCTCCGACAAAGCCTACAAACTCAGCTGGTTTCAGGGGCAGATTGTTATTCTCCCATCCGGAAGCAGCAGGGAGAGAATCAAACTGAAGGGACAGAATTCCTGACCAGGCAGCGATTTTAAATCTGGGACGGGCAAGGCCTCGACGGGAAGCAATTAAATGGGCAATTAACTAGCCAATGTTGGCCTCTTTAGAGCAATTTTCTGCCCAGCTTCGATTTTTAGCATTGAACTTGGTGTGGGGAAAGCCCGAAAAATCAACAAAGTTCAATTGGTTGGGGGGAGTGGGCATTTCCAACCCTCCCCCCTCATATCAGAAGTCCCCTCTGAAGGCTGCCACTCTGTTGCCCTTTGCCCCTCCTCTCCCCTCATTCTCTGACTCCCCAACAAGCCCCCTTCATACCTCCTCGTACCTACCCGGTCCCACCCTTTCCTACCCCGTCACCCTCCCTCCCTCCCCTCTCCTTCCCACTCCCCCTTTCCTACCCTATTTTCTCCCACAGGCTTTGCTACCCTCCTGGCCCTGGAACTGTCCTGGGCTTCCAGTGCCATGACCCATGCTGTCCTCCTCTATTTCTTCTTCTGCCCGCTGCAGGGACTGGAGAGTTGCCACCCAATCATTAAGCTCACTAAGGCAGGACTCTCTGTTGGGTAAAGGGCAGAAGTTTCTTATGCAACCACTTGATGTTCATTTGAGTGTGAAATGGCCACAGGGCAATCAGAGCTGGTGGGTATGTGTTCCCTGCAAATTCTTCAGGTAAGAAGTCTCACAACACCAGGTTAAAGTCCAATGGGTTTATTTGGTAGCACAAGCTTTCGGAGTGTTGCTTCTTCTTCAGATGAGTGACACTCTTTGGGTGTCAAGTTCTGAATTTTGCATGTTGTTATATTGTAGCTGGCTGGAGAGCAACTTCATGAAATGCATTTGGCAGCATTCTGCTTCAAACTGAAATGTGTAAATATTCCTCTCTAGTCGGGAATACCTAGTGACACGAGAGCAGTGTTGGATTAGAAAAGAAAAATGCTTAAGAGAATTGAAGATTAAAAGCCCAGGAAATGGATAACTATCTGTGCTGAAGGATAGGTAGATAGAAGATACTTATTGCCAAAGTGGTAGCAAGGATTTAAAAGGAATGAGTTTTCTGGAAGGAACTGAGGGGTTGGCTCCCTGTGTCTGGGTTTAATTTTTTTTGCGTTTTAACAACCTGGTTTTAAATGTTCAATGGACATTTGTCCAGTTTGTGTACATTCCAAAATAGGCAAGGGAGGAGAAAGAGGCAGTTGAATCTTCAGGCTTTACAAAGGAACTAGATAAAATTGGGATGGAGAGACTGATGTAATCTGTAATCTTTACAGGTTTATCTGTAAAGACTCGCATTCCAACCATTATTTTGTAAATTGAGTTTGTGTCTTCATATGCCCTGTTTATGAACAGAATTCCACTTACCTGATGAAGGGGCAGCGCTCCAAAAGCTTATGGTTTTTGCTACCAATTAAACCTGTTGGATTTTAACCTGGTGCTATGAGACTTTTTACGATGTTTGCCTCAGTCCAACGCCGGCATCTCCACATCATATCCACAGATGTTGCTGAGGTTTTCTAGCATTTTCTGTTTTTGTCTTGAATTCGAGTACTCTTTTTATTCGTTCATAGAACACGGATATCACTGGTTGGCCAGGATTTATTGTCCATCCCTAGTTGCCCTTAAATTGAGTGGCCTCAGAGGGCATTTAAGAGTCGACCACTGTATCTGCAGTGATTTCCTTTTGTTAACCAAACCTACTTGGTTATCATGCCAAATCAGTGTACAGTGCAAGACTTGCTCTATTGTAGGCTTATTTGGTTGCATCTCCAAGTTTTGCTGAAGTTTTGAGTTGTACGTTAGGAACCAGTTAATTTTCTGATGTTAGTCATGAGAAAAGATGAGAGATTTTCAGCCTTGAAAGAAAGTAACGAAAAGGCAACTTAGGACATATAGAAGTGATTAAAGAGAATAGAAAGGATGGATCTGAAACTGTAAGACTTAAACATGACATTAAAACCATTGGAACAACTGTCAGGAAATTGACAGTCTTGGCTTGGTTGCTAATGCTCGCAGTGCTGAGTCAAAAATTTATGGGTTCAACTCACACGCTGAACACCAACTATCTAGCTGTTATAGTAAGGGACTATGTCAGAAGTACTGTCTTTTGGAAAGAGCGTTAAACCAGAGGTCCATCTGCCTGTCAGGTGGATGTAAAAAATTCCATGGCAGCTTTTTTTCTGTAGAAGAGCAGGTGAGTTGCCCCTGGTTCCTAGCCAAAATTTATTCCAAAATTTATCCCAACATAGGAACTGTTTCTTTTTCTATTTAGATTCTGTGGGTGTAACTCAAATATCTTCTTTGTAAATATTGTCCAATGCTGAGAAGGAAACTATTGTTATATGTTTTGACTTGATATGTTTTTTAAAATTGTATGCAGTAATGAACAGGATAGACAATAGTTCTTGCAGTGACTAAATGAAGCTCTCTGAAGCCTCTGATGAATTTTGTCAGAGGACAATCTTCACTGATGTGAGGCACTGATTGGGTGCACCACAACTACAATCCGAGTTCCCTGCAAGGCCCCACCCGTGCTGATTTGCTGTATAAAGGCCTTGGCCAGTGTGGAAATAGTTGAGGAGTGCCCAACGTTAGTTGTAATGAGAAACAGTTTTTAATGCTGGCGTGTTGGTTCCATTCTTGCTATCATATTGCCTTTGTTGTTCCTTGGCATGTTGGCCTTACAAGTAAGAAGTCTGACAACACCAGGTTTAAATCCAACCGATTTATTTAATAGTAAACTCACAAGCTTTCGACCCTCTGGTCTTCGTCAGGTGAATGAGGTGTTCTGGTCTCAAACAGCACACATAACAGCACAGACTGTTTGAGACCAAAACACCTCATTCACCTGACGAAGACCAGAGTGTCGAAAGCTTGTGAGCTTACTATCAAATAAATTGGTTGGATTTAAACCAATTTTACCCCAGTCCAATGCCGGCATCTCTACATTATGTTGGTCTTAGTCATACAAGCTGGCAAGATGGAAGGCAAGCAGCAGATAGATTATAAATTCCTTGTGTAGAATCAGGCTTGGGTTGATAATCTTCTCCAAGAACTGTCTTGCTATAATCTCCCTCCTCATTGAGGGGGCAGGATTGGGACCAGAAGAGTTGACCAGAGGGCACCAAAGATAATATACATTGTGTTGAGCTGGGTGACTACAAGACCTATGTATAATGAGTTGTTGTTGAGTAGATGATGGCAAAAGCAGAGATCCTTGAGAGTTGAGCATCTACTGCTCCCCCATCACCGTGAAGAGCCAGCACGTTTGCTGAAAAAGGTTGTTCAATTGTTTAAGCAAACACGTCGAATACAGTTGTTTCAATTTTTTAAATATATTCATTAGTGGGACATGGGCATTGCTAGCTGGCCAGCATTTATTGCCAATCCCTACTTGTCCTTGGCCAGACTATTCAAGAGGGCAGTTGAAAATCATTGCTGTGGCTCTGGAGTCATATGTAGGCTAGACCAGGTAAGGAGTTCCTTCCCTAAAAGACATTAGTGAACCAGATCAGTAGATTCTGAACTCTGAATATTTTTTGTTGAATTCAAATTCCACCATCGGCTGTGGCAGATTTTGAATCCAGGTCCCAGGATGTTAGCTGAGTTTCTGGCTTAATAGTCTAACAATAATACCACTAGGCCACCATCTCCCCAGATATTGATATGATAAATTTTTCATTGACTATGATAGAATTCTCCCCATTCATTTGCAACCTGATCAGATTTTCTGAGCAATGCATCATACAGCATACAGTAACAGTATCCACATTTTGCCTATTGTCTTTGGTTGACTGGATGGTTAGAAAGATGGATGGAGTTTGAACCAACTGGAAGAGTATCTTTATCCTTGAAGTCTTTGAAATAAAACTTATTCATTTGAAGAATGAGGGTGCATTAGCTTTACAATTAAATTATATAAAGCTCATTTTAATGCTGCTTCTTTCTACCTCATTAATCAATAGGATTAATTAAATAAAAGAAAATAGTAAGTCTGGCAATATCTCTGGAGAGAGAAGCAGAGTTAATGTTTCAAGTCCATATAACTATTCTTCTGGATGGTACACTGGTTAGCACTGCTGCCTCTGTGTCAGGATCTCAGCTTTAATTCCAATCTTCAGTGACTGTTTTTATGGAGTTCTCATGTTCTCCCCATGTCTGTAAGGGTTTCTTCCAGGTACTCTAGTTTCCTCCCACAGTCCAAAGATGTGAAGGTTAGGTTGACCAGGCATGCTAAATTGTCTCTTAGTGTCAGGGAGATTGGCAGGATAAATACATGGGGTTACGGGGATAGGGCCTGTGTAGGATTGTTATTGGTGCGTACTTGATGGGCTGAATGGCCTCCATCTGCACTGTAAGGATTCTATGATATGAACTGCCACATGGACTGGAAACATTAATTCTTTTTTTTCCTCCAATGCTGTAAGAAGTCTCTCAACACCAGGTTAAAGTCCAACAGCTTTATTTGTAGCAAACATCACTAGCTTGCGGAGCTGGCTATTCCTTTGTCAGGTGGGGGGGAGTTCTGATCACAAACGGGCAAATAAAGACACAAACTCAATTTTCATGAATAATGATTGGAATGTGAGTCTTTACAGCTAATCAGGTCTTAAAGGTACAAACAATGTGAGTGGAGAGGGTGTGAAGCACAGGTTAAAAAGATGTTTATTGTTTCCAGACAAGAAAGTTAGTGAGATTTTGCAAGTCCAGGCAAGTTGTAGGGGTTATGGATAGTATGATATGAACCCAGGATCCCAGTTGAGGCCGTCCTCATGTGCAGAACTTGGCTATCAGTTTCTGCTCAGCAATTCCGCGCTATCGTGTATCGCAAAGGCCGCCTTGGAGAATGCTTACCCGAATATCCGTGATCGCTGAAGTGTTCCCCAATAGGAAGAGAACAATCTTGCCTTGTGATTGTCGAGCAGTGTTCGTTTGTCCATTGTTGTAGCATCTGCATGGTTTCCCCAATGTCCCATGCCTTGGGACGTCCTTTCCTGCAAGTAGACAACGTTGGCTGGGTTGGAAGAGTATGTACCATGTACCTGGTGGATGGTGTTCTCACGTGAGATGATGGCATCTGTATCGATAATCCAGCATGTCTTGGAGAGGTTGAACCAGGAGCACTCCTCGTCGCAGTAGATGTCTCGGCACTCTACACCAGCATCCCACACAATGATGGCATTGCTGCGACTGCCTCAGTACTCAGTACAACTGCCGGTTTCCAGATGCAATTTTACTACTCATCTGCTTCATCCTGGACCAAAATGTCTTCACCTTCAACAACCAGTTCCTCATCCAGACAATGGAACAGCCATGGGAGCAAATTCGCACCTCAATATGCCAATATCTTCATGCATAGGTTCAAACAAAACTTCTTCACTGGACAGGACCATCAACCGATGCTATACACTAGATACATCGATGACATTTTCTTCCTTTGTTCACCATGAATCCAATCACTGAAACAACTATATGATGACATCAACAAGTTCCATCCCGCCATCAGACTCACCATGGAATACTCTCCAGAATCGGTTACATTCTTGAACACATGCATCTCTATTAAGGACAGTCACCTCAGCACCTCACTGTACCATAAACCCAGGTATAACCTTACGATGCCTCACTTCTTCTCCAGCTTCCACAATTCCATCCAGGCCCTATCCCCATAACCCCATGTATTTTCCCTAGTTAGTCTCCCTGATACTAAGGGACAATTTAGTATGTCCGACACACCTAACCAACACATTTTTGGACTGTGGGAGGAAACCTACCCTGACACAAGGAGAATGTGCAAACTCAACACAAAGTGTCCCAACACAGGTTCCTGTGCTGTAAGGCGGCAGTGCTAACCACTGCCTCCATTACTGTGCTTTGTATCAATTCATTGATCTGCAACATTCACTAACTGAGGAAATGTTGAACAGGAAGCAGTTTTGCAAACATAGCATAGTTGCAGTTAAGAGCTTAATACTGTATTTAAATTCTGTGGCTAGAATGGCATTTTGTTACATTATATTGATATTTAAGAATATGCTTCTGTTGTGCTGCAAGCAACTCAGTGTTGCATTGCATATTGAAATGATTATTGCAAAAGTGATATGATTTCTCAATAGGTAATGCACGTAACAAACTTTTGGCACACTTGAGATATTTTTAGGGAGTGCAGGTAAAAATGGGAGTGGTTGTGCCAGGATGTGCTGTGGATTCCAAATTGGTCTGGGTTTGTTCCCTGAAGTGGTGAGGGGAGTTTACTGGTGTACAGAAAAATCTGGTTTCAAATGTGATTATCAAACTGGAACCATGATAATTGAACACAAGCGATCCGGAATACACTTCTGCAGATACTGTGAAATTTACACAGTATCTGCGCTTATCAGGCTAACAGGAACTTATGCCAAAATTTCATGTGAAGTTCATTTGCTTCCATTGAAACATAGTATAGTTGTCATCAAAACAAGATCAATTGAGTTTTCCACTGGGGGTAGTTACAAAAGGGCTGCTGTTTTGTGACATGTCTTACTCTGAGCTGCTTGCCTCAAATGAAAACCAGTAATCTTAATTATACTGTGGAACCAAGGAGGCAATGGAAGTATGGCCATTGGGAAGGCTATGTATGTTAGGTGTTGCCAGTCCAAAAAAACTTCAGATATAGTAAGATTGAAAGCAATTTGGTTAAGTTTAGTGTGGGCCTTGGTAAGAGTTTAAGAGAAAATTGCTCTTAACCTCAAATCTCACTTGTGCAGTTTGCAGTTATCAGCTGCACATATTTTCAGTGTCAATCTTCATCTGTTCAATTATTTCTGTAAATCTAGGAAACTTGTGCAAGCTTATTGTTTACACATAGAAGGTCCAAATATTTAAATAAGCAGCAAAGGGTTTTGGTAGATGTATGGTAGAAGCAGTCAAACGAAAAATGGTAGGAACAGTAGTTAGCCAATGAGCTACACAACAATGACTTTAAATTTAAACCATGTTGAATCTGTATCTGAACTCCACAGATTTCTCTTACCACTGCCTAACAAAATTCTATCCATCTCTCTGCTGAACATTTAATTGGCTCAGTATCCCACAGACCGTTGGTGGGTGAATTCCAAATTTCCAGTTTTCTTTGTATGAAAAAGAGCTGTGAAATCAGTATTCTGTATCCTGATTTCACTGCCATATGATGATTCTACTGCATTAGTCTCCAAGATAGAGACTGAGGACGAATCCTCTTGAATAAAAGAAGACAGGAACTTGATCAGAGATCATGTTATTGTCCTGTGGAGCAGGAACCACTGAATGTAATCTTGTTTATGGTATGAAAAAAGAATCAGTTCTAGTACTACATTGTTGGGGAGAAGTGAAAGTGAACTCTTTGGGATGAATTTTCTTGACCTGCTTGCCATGGGAATCATAGCGGGCAGGAGCAGACCATGTAAAGGTCTGTTGACCTCGCGTTTTCCAGTATAGGGACCAGCACGACTGGAAGATCCCTCACTTTATCTTTTGGATTGTTTTCCAAAAATCCAACTACCCCACTTCCTTGTATAATGATGTTAGTGTTTTTGCCTGTTGAGTGAGACGAATTTTAGTTATGGAAGTTTTATCCATCAAAGGATTAAAGTAACAGCTGAAGTCTCCACCTGTGAAGTTACCTATTGTAAATTTTTAGTGACAAATCAGATGAATAATGTGAGATGGAGGTGGCTAGAGACATTGATCATCAAAATGCTTTTCCCTCACAGCCCCTTAACAATCATGTACTTCCACCATTATGTATATGGTGTCTGTCTCTTTAAGACAGAACAGCAATGGAAGATCACCCGATTTGAAAGATCAGTGGAAACTGAGAGTGAATGCTCACACCAGAGGATGGAGTCCTCTCTCAGCAGAAACTCCTGGAAGCATATAGTAAGCATGTAGAACTGAGGCTTAGCCCAGGACAGCCTTTGTGCTGCATAAACTTTGTGTAGCTAAGTTTCTCTTATCAATAAATACCTTTTATTGTGCCTAACAAAATCTGAAATATCTTGATGGTACCATAACAGTAACAATATAACAACTCTCCCCCGCCTCATCCTCTCTCCCCCTCCCCTTTATCCTTCACACAATTTTCCAGTCTAGAAAGCATATTCTTATTAACTAAAACTGCAACCCTTCAGCTCCCAGAGGAAACCCATGCAGACACAGGGAGAACATGCAAACTGTACACAGATTGTGACTCAAGGCTGGAATTGACCCCAGCTTGCTGGAGCTATAATGAGGCAAAAATTACCAGCCCTTCCCAGTTCACTTCAATTTCAAGAGCTCCTTGTCATCTTGATGAATTTTCTATGTCAACTTTTCTCTTCTGTAAGGAAATACAGAAATTTTTTCCTTATAATAATAGGATGCGTCTCCCCCATCCATCCTGTGCATTCCAGGAGAAAGTTTCAAAACAGCCTCTGCCATTTTTATTCAGCTAGAGAGAGTAAGCAATATTGACACAGATAATATTTGCCAAAGATTTTCTCATCCCACTTGGGCATGCACCAAAACATATTTCTCCTCCCCCACCCGCTCCCTTCTCCAGCTTCACTTGAAGCATTAGTAACACAATATACAGTCTTTTTTTAAAATGTGAGACTTGTCTGAACCTTTGAAGAAACCAACTAATAATTCTTTAACTGCAGGATAAAAATAAAAAGCACAAAACCATTAGCTCTAAGGGGGTTATCATCAACAAATATGAGGCCCTGTAAGACTATATCTACAAATTTTCCATAATTACACCATCAAAGAAGAAGTTTCCCCCAAAAATAGACTTCAGAATGCCCTTTTTGCATTCTAACCCTGTCTATTGAGACTTAAATCACTTGTCCATCATTCAGCAATGGCACTACTATTGTCTATCATGATCAGAGGAAAGGAGATCATAAAACATATACCACCATTATAAAGGTACAGATGAAAACAAAGGCAGAAGAATATGTTTACATGTCCCTAGTGTTGAACAATCTGCACACTGTGCAGATTGATTAGAAGCACACTGTAGAATGTTTTCCACTAAGGATAAATGGAAGTCCCTGCCATCTTAAGGATAAAACCTACTGTATTGCTCAATTACTAGATTACCTCAATAGTGTAAGATAAATACTAACATAAACTCAAGAAGGTGTTATAATGGATTCTACAGAATGCTACTCCAAATTATTGCCTTGCACCGAGTTCACCAAAACCATGACTTTTTTCAAATTGTTTATTTGTGTCACAAGTAGGCTTATATTAACACCACAATGAAAATCCCCCAGTCGCCACACTCTGGCGCCTGTTCGGGTGCATTGAGGGAGAATTTAGCATGGCTAATGCATCTAACCTGCATGTCTTTCAAACTGTGGGAGGAAACTGGAACTCCCAGAGGAAACCCATGCAGACACAGGGAGAACATGCAAACTCTACACAGATTATGACCCAAGACTGGAATTGACCCCAGCTTGCTGGAGCTGTCAGGGAGCAGTGCTAACCACTGTGCCACCATATCTTTATTAGAGTTGACAATGTCACCCTCAGTGTAGCAGGATACAATTGGGTAAATTGTATTCCAGTGGCCTCTGGCCTGCTAACTTCATCAAAACCCTTGCACCTTTGTTATATTACTGATGAGAAATCTTGGAAGAAAGAGACCTCCGTAAGACCTGTCCTTTAATGTTGCAGTCGTATAAAACGTTGGTTAGATCTCATTTGGAATACTGCGTCCAGTTCTGGTTGCCTTACTACCAGAAAGACGTGGAGACTCTGGAGAGAGTGCAGAGGAGGTTTACCAGGATGCTGACTGGTATGGAAGGTCTGAGTTACGAGGAGAGGTTAGGCAAATTGGGACTGTTTTCCTTAGAAAGACGTAGACTTAGAGGAGATCTAATAGAGGTGTACAAGATTGAGGGGTATAGATAGAGTAAACAGGGTTAAGCTTTTTCCTAGGATGGACTCAAATAGCACGAGGGGTCACGGGCTTAGGGTGAGGAAGGTAAGGTATAATTTGGATGCTAGAGGGAGTTTTTTCACACAGAGGGTGGTGGGGGTATGGAACGTGCTGCCAAGTAAAGTGGTGGAGGCAGGCACTCTGGAGTTATTTAAGAAATACTTAGATGGGCACATGAACAGAATGGGAATGGAGGGGTATAGAAAACTGATTTAAAATAGGGATCATGAGCCTTGGGAGTCCCTGGGAAGTGTGTAAATAGATGATGATATTGATGTATTTGTTTTTATCCTACAGGTGCCTTGGTCTGCCTGTTGCCTAACAAGGGGCATACACATGATGGGTCGTGAGAGGGCTGCTCTTGGATTTTTTGAGAGTATCTTAGTGCTTCACGTTGTTAGTGTACGCTTGACCTGGACCACTTGATGGGCAACACGACAGCTCAATGACTATCACTGTGCTGTGCAGATGCATGGATATGGGCCTGTGTCTGTGGGAGTTTGCGCATTCTCCCCATGCTTGCGTGGGTTTTCTGAGTACTCTGCTTTCCTCCCACACCCCAAAGATGTGCTCTTAGGCTAATTGGCAGAACAAATTCTTCCTAAGTTGTCTCAAATTTGGTTTCAATCCATAGATCAATAAACGTAGACAGGGATTACAGGTAGAAGTGGGAACATCAAGGTGGCAGCGCGGGCTCGTCGGGCTGAAGAGCCTGGTTCCCGTGCTGTTTTGTTCTTTGTTTTTAAAGTAAAGCCCCATTACGTCTAGCCGCCTTCAATAAGCTTTGATCCTTGAAGTTGTGAAAATAAATAATTTCAAGCTGAGGTCATTGATTGTTCCTAGGTCTCAAGAGACAGGATATGATATCTCATTTCTAACTTAATTCACCCAGTTTTCATTTCTAAATGCTGTCAAAGCATTTCACAGGGAGCTTACTATTAGCTCCTTCTGACAAATAAATAATCTGGACGTTTTTCCTCTGGCTTCAGTTCTTTAGATTGTCAAGTAATTCTGACATAGCATGCAGCTGCTTTTCCAAAGATTGTAAGTGGGCCTCAACCAAAGAAGTTATATTTAGAACAGAATTCCTACGTGCAGAAAAAACCCATCCAGTCCAAACCGAGTTTCTGACAGAGCATCTTACCCAGGCTCTTTAACCTGCCCTATCATAATGCCATATGATTGCCATGGTCACTCCATCAAACATAGACTTTTTTTTAGACAGTAAGAGGCAATTTAGCATGATTAATTCACCCAATCTGCACATCTTTGGACTGTGGGAGGAAACCAAAGCACCCCAGAAGAAACCCATGCAGACATGGGGAGAATGTGCAAATTCCACACAGATGGTGACCAGAGGCTGGAGTCGAACCCAGGTCCCTGGACTCATGAGGCAGCAATGCTAACTGCTGTGCACCTTTACAGTAATAAATCACTCCTCCGCTTCATCATGCCTTTTACCAGTATTCTGTAATTCTATATTAGGTGAACTGATCTTATGTGTTAACAGACAGAGTTTCTCATCAGTTACCCTAATAATATTAGCGATCATCAGTTGTAATACTTTTGGAAGTGCCAGATTGAGAGCCTAATCATTCAGTAAGGAGCCATGTTGAGGAGTCTGTTCCGCCCCAATTACTTCTGCCTGCTGCCTTTTGTTGACGGTTTTCTGAATATTTCTTGGCATTTTATCACCAAAGTTTAACCAGAAAATCTTCCAGGGACATAATATGAAGTTTTCATTCCCAATTTAGGAGAGTATTAGCTACATAAACATGATAAAAGATTATGAGCTAATGAAGAGAAATTTTTTATCAAACATTTCTTGTGATGATTGGACTTTCACAACTGTACAGTTATTGTTGAGTTTTCTTTCCCTGAGATTGTGATTGTTATTGTGCGCTAAGTATTTCAAGAATGTTTTGTTTTTGTTTGATTGCTGGCATGTCTCTTTAAAAAAAAATGTTTCTCAAATCAACAGCAATTGTCTTAAATTTTGAAATATGACATTGGAAATCTTAATATCATACGTAATTAGAGAATTGGCCTTCTAAGTAGGACATAAGCAATTTGGGGAGAATTGCCTTTTAATGATTATGCTTAGTAATAATAAAATTGAATCTCAGCAAACTATTTCCAACATAGAATTTTGCAGAAGTGATAGATCAGAACACGTATTGCTGTTGGCAGGGCATTGATGGAAAACAGTAGATTCAATTAAAAAAAACTTTTTGTTTTACAGATATATAGTCAAGCAAAATATGGGGAACAGTAGCAGTCATTATCTTGGGATTCCTAGTGGAAAAGGACCAAATCTTGTTGGATGTATTGATTTGATGGATGATCTCACAATTCAGGTGAGCAACAGGCAAAACATAAATCAGCTGGCAACAGTTGAGAATTATGATTACCAGCAGTCAGAAATGTGCTTGTCCCTAATTGAATCGAAGATGTTGAGTCACATCTTTGGATTGCTGCACTCCATCTGGTGCGGTTATATCTGCTGCTAGAAAGGGGATTCCAGTGACAGTGAAGGAATAGTTACCACGCACATTAAGATGATAATGAGTTAAAAATTTCTACAGTGCAAAAGGAGATTATTTGGCCCATTAAATCTGCACTGACTCTCTGAAAGAACATTTAACCCAGGCATTTTAATCCTGCTCGTTTACCATAGCTAATCCACCTAACCTACTTACCTTTGGACATTAAGGGACAATTTTAACATGGCTAATCCACTTAATCTGCACATCTTTGGACTGTGGAAGAAAACCGGAAAACTGGAAGAAACTCACACAGGCACACGGAGAATGTGCAAACTCCTTAGAGGCTGAAACCAAACATGGGTCCCTGGCACTGAGGCAGCAGTGCTAACCACAGTGCCACTGTGCTGTCCCCCACTAGTTCACTAGTGAGGCATTAAACAGGAGCAAAGAGAGATGAGTAGAACATGGAGTTGAGGCTTTTGGTGCAGTTTGCCTGAAATTATACTTAAAGGATTAAAGGTCCCAAATAAAAATACTCTTGTATGGGAGAAGAGCCAAATGCAGTGGTGTACGTTACCTACATGATGTGGAAACTCCTAAATGTTTTGGAGTAAAGGAATACTTACGATCATCTTTTAGGTTAGGGGAAAAAAAGATGGAGACAATACAGAGACTGGATTTTCATGGGATGGAATCTTAGCGAATTTAGCGAAGGGTCAGTTCCAGTGAGAAAGCTGGTGTGGAATTCGCCAGCTCCATTGGCCTTTTTTTTTCTCCACTCTGATAATTTTGCTGGATCTTCAGCCCCCATCAATAATCCTGCACATGGAAAGCATGGGCTCGTGATTCCTCCCATTGAGTTTGGCCTAGTCAGGAGATTTTTAAAAATGGAAGCAGAACTTGATTCTGGGATTCTTGTCCGCATTCCTGTTTCTGGAAATTTTTGCCAGCGTGGGATAAGGGTAAAGGTAGCAATTCCATACACAAGATTCCTGCCTTTGCTGGCTTTAGTATAGGAGAGTGGGCATGTCAAACTCCCTGAAATTTTTGATGAAGTTGGGCTCGTTCTGTTAGCAAATGTAGTTCACAGTACCCAGGAGGTGTGAACCATGGGGGAAACCAAATATAAATGCCATACAAGTTGACTCACCTCATTTGAATGTAAACAAAAGCTTTTGGAGGGATAATTGTTCTTTGTTGCATTCTCCACAGCAATTCCTGTCCCTATCAGAGTCAATCACTTACTGACACCAAACAATCAGTTGATCCTTTAATATCGTGGTGGAGTAGTTAGCACTGCTGCCTCACAATGCCAAGGACCTGGGTTTAATTCCCAGCTTAGCTCATCGTCTGTGCAGTGTCTGCATATTCCCTTGGTGTCTGCGTGGGTTTCCTCCAGGTGCTCTGACTTTCTCCCACAGTCTGATAGACATGCTAATTAGGTGCATTAGCCATTCTCTCTGTGTACCCGAACAGGCACCAGAGTGTGGCAACTAGGGGATTTTCACTGTAACTTCACTGCAATGTGAATGTAAACCTAATTGTGACAAAAAGATTAAATTAATTACTTCAGTCTGCAATTGCTCAAAAGGGCTTGCATAGTAAAATCACTGACTAAGTTACAGCCCGCATCTACCAAAATATCTTCACACACCTCACTGAATTCTTCTTTGTCTCTGTCTCTGCCTAAGCTTTCTGAATTATTATTTTTCAAGTCATAGAGTATTCAGATAAGTGGTCAGTCAAGATTTATGGAATGCAGTACAACTGGAAATACTATATTAAAAGTGGAAAATGGTAGCCTATAACGTGTATTTTTTTAAATGTAGATGTTTTGTAATGGGATATGATGATATTTATATAACCATTTATGAATGGAGTGTTTTATTAGAACATTTTCCTCAACATTACCTAACGTTAACCTTAAAGCTCAGAATAACATTAAATATATAATACGCTGACAGGGCAATAGGAAAACAGATGAATTAATAATTCCTAAGTCAATTTAATAGAGGTGGTGAACCTTCCGTACTTTGAAAAGGAGAAAAAAAAGATACTATTGTTTCAAACAGAAGTCAGTTTGGATCTGTGTGAATAGATCTGTTGAAATGTTTTTTTTTAACCTGTTGCTGAAAATATTTAATTGATATTTAAATATTTAGTTTACTTTTAGAATCCCAAGTTAGTGTTTTTTTAATGTTAAGTGTGTTTTTTCAACAGGGATGTTTTTTACGCTTGTATTACCCTTGTGAGCAAGGTGGGAAGCAACAGCAGCCACTATGGATTCCCAGACGTGAATATTACTATGGGCTTGCTGATTTTCTGAAATATAACAGAAAATTTGTTGATCATGCTTTAAGCCATTTGTATGGTAAGAAATGTTCCCTTTCTTACTTGTTTTGACATTGCATATCAAACCTTAGAATTAATTGGCATTTCTTAACTTAACATGAAGTAGGTGAACAATGGACATCCCAATTTAGGATGAATATATTTGGTGACTCTGGTCTGAATTAGCTGAAAACAACTATTGTCTTTTTTTAAACTACTTTTCAGTTTACAAGATTTCATTTCTTATCACATTGCATGAGAAACGTTTGTATTTGAAAAATAATTGGTTTGAGACTTGCGCCAGAAATTTGCCTGATAGTAGCAGATATGTATCCAAGTTGAGGAGCATAAAATCTCACGAGAACACATCAGATGTGCGTGACAACAACATCTGTGTGATACTACAGAGAGCAACACAGTCAGAATCATGCTTACTGACAATTAATCAGTCACTTCTGGAAATTAAAAGGACAATTTAGCAGTTATCACACAACCATCATGGGCAGGCAGCCTCTTTTCATCTCACTGTGGATCAAAAGAGGTTACAGAATTGGCTGTATGTGTTATTAGGAGTTCAGGTGGGAATATGCTGCTGCTTTATTGCTGAGATTTCGTGCCTCTTTCTGTTCCTTCTTTTCAAGTATTTGCTTTGTTACCTTTTATATAGAGTTCTGTCAACTCTCATTTCATTCAAACACAGCTTCCAATGCATGGGGCAGTGCCATCTGCAGTGTAGTGGATGGAGATGGCATACTCCACTGGAGAAAATCTCCCCTGAGGCAGAAGGGAGAGGGAACAATTGTCCATGAGCAACATCATCTGTGGGAGGAGGGGAAACACTGGGTCCATGGTTAGCAAGGCAGAATGGACCATAGAAGATGCCACTAGCCTGCAGCTAGAGTATACACCATCATGCCACATTGGGCAGGAGAACTGTAACTATGTGGGTGGGCTGTCAATGCCACTGGCTCTGAAGGCCACATTAGCCTTCATTCGTTTTGCATCCACAGATTTCTGGGGATTAGAGGGGGATCTGTGTGGAGTGTTTCAATCAGATGTCCACAGTTGTATCAAGCCCGTCATGTTCAGATGAGTCAGGACAATACATCATTATCAGCTAGACAAATCCAGCAAGGTTAAATGAGCCAGAGGCTTTGCAACTATTGCAGGGTTCCCCCACATCCAGGGTACGTTAAACTGCATCCATCTTTTCGTCAGCATACCAGCAGGGTCAAGTGAATAAAGAGGGTGTCACCCCATGAATGCGCAGATAATATGTGACTACAAGACCCAGATTCTGCATGGAACACAGGCAGCTCTCGTAATACATAAATCCTGCAGCACTGTTAGGTACCAAGGCTATTCATGGCTCTAACTCAGCTGGATGGTTGGCTGCTGGGTAATAAGTGTCCCATTCAGGACCTAAACAGCAGAGAAGTACAATTGACTCGTGCCTCCACAAGGACCAGTTGGACTGGCTGAAGTTGAGGTTCTGTGCCTGGACCAAACGGGGGAGCGCTACAATATTTTCCAGAATGCATGTCACTTATCGTTGTGCAGATAACAATCTGGAACTGGCAAGGTGGGGGGATAGCAAGGAGCTCATCAGGCCTTGGATGATGTTTCCATTGATGGATCTGATGAGCAGATGCAGAGTTGAGGAATTGGAGGTAGACTTGAGGAACCTTTAGGGAGCCTTTGATTCAGCCCTTCAACTAGGCTGATGAGGCTTGACTTTAGTCGCATTGCAAGGGTATTACCTCCTTCAGATTTGAGGAAGCAATCGTGTAACCCCTCAGTGTCATTTCACAACCTTTATATAAAAGTTTGCTGTCCCTGCTATCTATCGGAAGGCATTGATGAGACCTGTACCTATGGAAAACATGGAGGACACTGAGGACATTGGAACAAAATCTTGATTTATATTTTTGCCAGAGTTGTAAACAAGGAACATAACATAATGTGGTTGCCTCTGTCACTCAAAACAATTCATAACACTAATGAAATGAAAGAATTATCATAGGATACATTCAATCTCCTGCTCACAATGCCTTAACCTTATGCTGTATCTTGGTCCCTCCCCCTACCCGTGTTGAAGTTATTTGGAAAGTGGATTAGTAAAGGACACGTTTCACTCTACATTCATCACCAAATTACCAACGTTCTTTTTCTTTTTTGTAAGCTTCATTAAATCAAGTCAATTTAGTTTATTCATGTAGAAAATAAAAATATAGAACATTTTGATATGCTGGGTTAGACAACCATAAAACAAAATTGAATAGATGGTATTGCTTTCCATTACATTAAACATGATAAGGAAAGTTGACCAAATATTCCAGCCAGCAGCAATGGAGTTGAATCATTTGTTTTCTTGATAGGGTCATACAGAATTCCTGCTGAGTGGGATGCCCCATTTAAAAGTGGTGGAAAATATCCTCTTATTGTTTTCTCTCATGGCCTTGGAGCTTTCAGGTAAATCTTTTGCATTATAAGATCATTTCTTCTTAAATAAAACTTTGTCCGTTGATCAATAAGAGGAAAAAAAACTCTTGTTGCACAGCAGTTGCAACCAGAAATTTCACAATAATCCTTAATTGCTAACTCAATCTGCATGTAAGAGTTTGGAAGTCTTTACTCACTGGTACACTTTCATCAATATCATGAAAGAGAAGTTGCTCTGCTTTGCTTTATTGAAACTATTTTGTGATTTTTAAAATGCTCATGATTAATCTTTATAACTTTTTCAACTATAATCCTTGTTAATTTTGTTTGCTTTGCCTTTAACTTTACATCTTGAAAGATTTAAAAGGTGTAAGTTTTCTACAGAAGTATATTTTGTAATTCACAGAAGCAAAGCTGAACAAAAATCACCAGTGTATATACAACTTCGTACATACTCTGAAGGGAGTGGGAAAATTGTTCTCAGCACTCTCCTAATACATATAATTTTGACATAACTGACAAATTTTTGTTCAAACCTAATTTATCAAAAAGTTTTATAATTTTTTATATTTTTTTATAATTTTTTTTCCAAATTTATTTTGTAGCTATCGAGTTAAATTTCTTGCATAGACATAGAAGCCTTCCTGAATCTAGAGATGAAGCAGGCGAAGCACATATTCGTGCCTGTTTTCAGTAGCTAGTTCTGCCTGGAGTAGATAACTAGCCTGAAGGTTGACTCTGTAGCCTGAGGGACAACAATCCACATCAAGCATGTCTGACCAGGAGTCTCTCACTTTCTTACCACCTGCCATTGGCACGTTGGTAGAATTTTAGGTTGACAGTCAACCTGTTTGTCCACATTATGAATGCAGTTCCCATGCCATCATGTCTCCTTAGAATGGGACTTAAAACCAGAGCTTCTGGCTCAAAAGATGGGGTCGCTGCCCACTGTGCCACAGCACATTCAAATTTACAATGTAACTGAGAAAATAAATTGAACACCTGTGAAAACATTATTCACTCTTAGTACAACATGTTTTCGTGTATTTCAACATTGCATTATGTTGTAATCACCTAACCTTTGGATTTGTATTAATTCCCCACCTTCCAATTCCAACTCTGTACAGATTGCTTTCAAATGCTTAAAAAGAAAGCTTGAGGTATTAAAATTTTGCTGAATGATTTAACTATCACGTGTTGGGTTTACTGAGTGATCAGAACAGGAAACTGTGGAGTATTGACTAAACATTGTCTTCACTTCTCCACGTTCAACCTGAATGAATCTGCAGTTGCTACTTTTAACCCATCAATTTAATTGAGGCTGTACTCTTTGTTGTTGCACCCTGGCCAACAACTTTGCAGTGTCTGGGGAACATGAGCAACTCCTTGCTCTGTTTTTACACTCCGGATTGTCAGGATGTTGGCCAATTGCTGCCACACTGAAAGCCCAGCTAGTGCTCCATGCCATGCTTTGCTTTATACTGCAGCAACTGCAGGTATAGAGAGCCAAGAGGAAAATTTGCAAGAAAATTCCTGTATTAAAGCAAGAAAATTACAAATATCACAGAGCAATTTTGAAAAGTACCTTGAATAAATTTAGCTATAATGTACAGTGAATGTTTGTGATCCTGACTTCTAATTGCTGCACTGCTATAAGTATTTTGTATCATCGGTTTTCATCAATTCTCCTGAGAGGTAATAAAATAATTTGTAGACAGTAAACACTTTTCAAAAAATATATGTAAAATACCTCTGTCATTAAGTAGTTTGTCCCTTCATATTACTGGACAATAGGGGAGGCGATGGCTTAGTGGTATTATTCAGAAGCTCATTGTATGTTCTAGGGACAGGGTTCAAATCCCAAGACTGCAGATGGTGGAATTTGAATTCAATAAAAATATCTGAAATTAAGATGACCATATTGATGACCATGAAACCATTTTCAATTGTTGGAAAACCTATCTGGAAACATTTCCAGATTAAAGGTTTAAGGAAGGAAATCTGCTGTCCTTACCTGGTCTGGCCTAGTCAACAATGTGATTGACTTTTAAATGCCCTTGGACAACTAGGGATGGGCAATAAATGCTGGCTAGCTGACAACACTCATGTCCCATGAATGAATATATTAAAAAATGCAACAGAAGGGCCACATAATTTAGCCATTCTTTGCCTAGGAATACATTGGGCCCTCTAGAGGTTTGATTGATTGTTGTCAATTTCATTTCTCATATGACAGTATCCCAGCTAATAGCCCCTTCAGTTGAAATAATAGCTGGCAATGGTAAAGCCAGGAGTTGCACAATATGCAAACTTAAGTCTAGCTGCAAATAAACATTTTGTTTATTCTAGCCTCCTACTCTTGAGATTTTCTTGACATACTGCTTAGAGCCTAGGCATGTTGTAATTGTTCTCATATCAGAGCAGGAAATGGGAGTTGAGGAAATGAGTGGACTGGGGTGGTATGATGGCGCAGTGTTAGCAATGCTGCCTGACAGCTGCAGGGAGCCAAGTTCAGTTCTGGCCTCGGGTCATTGTCTGTGCGGAGTTTGCACATTCCCCCCATGGTTTCCTCCCACAGTCCAGAGATGTGCAGGTTAGGTGGATTGACCATGCTTGTGTCCGAGGTATGTGGCTAAAGGGATCAGTGGGGTTATGGGAGTAAAGCCTGGGTGAGACTCGATAGGCTGAATGGCCTCCTTCTGCACTGTAGAGATTCTATGATATTTCAGTGTCAACAATAGTGTCTTGCTATCTGCTGAATAGGCGTGTTCACACTTCTTACCATTGCAATTAGTTCATACTTGGATGGCAGTTGAGTCAAATTGTGCTGTACAGCAAATTTAATTTCTGCCTCCAGCAGTTTGTTCTAGCTGCAGAAACACTGTGGCACCCCTCTTCCAGGACGGCCCCACACCACCCCATCTTGCTGCCAACAGGTTGGAGCTTTGGTAGAGCTCTGTATCATGGAAATGGCCATATTGTAAAATGAATTTCACACTGAAAACAATGATCATGCAAATGAGCCAAGTGCTATGTTTTTCTGTGCTACAGCAGTGAGTTCAAAATCGATTGATCAGAGCAAGTAAAAATCAATTATTTTCACAAACGTTAACAAGTTTCCATTTGTTTAGGAGGATGTTTTTCAAAAAAAAATCGCCATTTATCAAAAGGAGATGAGCTCAAACTTCCACTATGAATAAGCATTGCAAGATTTCTGAGGAAAAAGCCAAAATACACTACTTCAGGAAATACATTTAGGAATAATAATATAAGAGGCTTAAAAAATCTTTGACAAATATGGGTTGCATAATTAAAATGATTTTAACTGAATACTAGAAATATTTTTATTAAGCACAATTAGGTTTACATTAACATTGCAATGAAGTTACTGTGAAAATCCCCTACTTGCCACACTCCGGCACCTGTTCGGGCACACTGAAGCATAATGAAATAATTGTTCAAGCATTTTCAACCAGAGGCATTGGGTGGTTGATCTATCTTGACCTCCTGCATCACAGAAGCAAGCCTTCAGCCTATTTGATTCACTCCATGTGATATCAAAATATAGCTGAAGGCACTGGATACTGCAAAGGTTTTGGGCCTTTGACAATATTCCAGCAACACTAGGGCAGATTCATAGTGGGAACGAGAGATAAATGGCCCAAAACTGATTTTACAACAATAGAAAACAAGGAAGTGATTGTGTGCTTCAGCCATTACTGGTGGGCTCATCTTTAGTGTCACTAAATGTCATGAATACACTTAGCATAAATCAGCACCTAATTATGATGCCTGCTGGCTGGAATCATCCCTCCATTCTGGATCAAGAATCCACATTGGCATACAATTTGAATGGCATATTTCACAACAGGATTTAAACTGTGTAGTTAGTGATCTGCATTTTTCTTGGGGCTCCAAAGTTAGTTTGCATAACTTGTGATCATGGGAATCAGCACCAGACTTCACAGGCTGCACCACTTTGGTTTCAAGGGGTTTCTTGGGCAAGTCTCTGCAGAAACTGTACTGGGTTAAGATGGAGATGGCTTTTACTATGCTGCACGGCAAGGACTCCATCTCTGGTGGGGCCAGATAGCATTGCAGGAAGGGGCTGCAGGACACAGGCTCCAGAGCCACAGTTGAAGCACGTTAGCCAATTGCTGTATTGACATGCAGGGAGTCAGGCAAGTGAAGAAATTATGCAACAACGATCCTTCGAAGTGGCAATTATTTTTCCCCTAATTTTAATTGTTAATTTGCAGCCTGCCTATTCGGCAGAGCATTGTGGAACTATAAAACTACTGGGCAACTGGACAAGCTTGAGGATCGCCTTAGAAATGTGGCCGTGGACTACTCACAAAGGAGAAAGTTAAATTAATCTCGTGTAGACACTGAATGCTCACCCTCATGCTTAGTCCAAAATCAGCAGTCTTGGAGTACAGCTAACGATGAGCTAAGTGCCTTGGTTGAAAGCAGAACTTCCAGTCGCCTACCAACCATTTTGAATCTGTGCACCCCTGGTAATTGACAAGTCTTTTTTCCCTGTCTCTATTATCTAAGCCCTTCATAATTTTGTATTCCTCAATTAGCCTCCTCTGTTTCAAGAAAAACAAACCTAGCCTGGCCAATTTCTTCTCACAACTGCAATTTCCATACCTTGGCAACGTTCTTGTAAATCTCCCTGCACTCTCTATAGAGTATTCTTCCTGCAATGCGTTGACAAGAACTGTTTACAAAATTCCAGATATGGCCTAACTAGCATTTTATACAGTTCAACCATTACATGCCTGCTTTTGTATTCAATGTCTCACCCAATAAAGAAATGTAATTTGATATGCTTTCTTGACCACCTTGTCCAACTGCCTTGCTACCATCATGGACCTGTCGACACGCTCTCCAAGGTCTCTCATTTCCTCAGCCCATCTCAGTATCTTCCTGTTTATTCAGTTTTTTTCTTATTTTGCCCTCCCCAAATGCATTATCTCACTTTTTACTGGATTGAATTCCATTTTCTACTTCCCTGCTCACTCAACCACGCATTATTTAAGACAACAGGTAAATGTCAGCATCAAGCTTAATTTGCCAAAACAAATTATTGCATATTGAAAGAAAGAAAGAATGCTGTTCCTATCTATACTAAATCTTCTTGCTCAGTTGCCTATGCAAATCGTCAGGTGAAAACCAAAGAATACAAGCAGCTGAATAGTGCATGAGTCCTGTGACATTGCAGCCTCACACTGAGGTACCTCCTCAGAGGATGCTTCATTCTCCTCCTGTAAGGCCCAATGGAATATTAAAATATGTAAATTTGAGCTGATAAGGTGATATTATTTTAAGTGATTATGCAAAATTATATGTCACTGGCCGCTGACATTGTCCGCTTCAGTGAATGTGTGTGCCATGTGTGATATTTAATTCTGTCACCAGGTACTTGGGCAGTCCCCAACTCCAACAGTAAAGACCACCTGAGACCCTTCTGATGTTTAGTACTTCCTCCTGTGCAGCTGGTTCATCTGCATTCCAAAGTAAAATAGCAAATTCTGCAGCCAGGTTTATTTGAGCAATCACAGCCCCAGAGTGGAGATCAGAGTAAAGAAACCTCATGTTGCAAGTGCTATAAGCAAACACTTTGAACACAATTGGCTAAAAAATCAGCTGTGTGGTTTGACGTATTTCCCTGTCTTGTCTTTAGCCCCCTCAATGGCTATGTTTTTGCCTTATTGAAATCTGTGAAACTGCTGCAGTTAAATTCATATTAATATTTTTCTACTTGATCAATTAACATATTGAAATTGACCACGTGCGTCTCCTGAAGAAATTTTTTTTTTGTATACAACATGAGGCTCTAGGGTTAACCAGCTTCTCAACATACTGTCAAATTTCTATGTCTTTAGCCTCCCAACTGCTTCCAAACCAATTTGGTCCTGCAAGTTTTAGAAAAAAAAGTCACCTCTTCAATGTCAAGACCTGTGAAGAAGTAATTAGATGAACAAATAGATTGCGGTATGTAGCAATAACAAAAATTATGCTGAGGTTTTCAAAGAATTTCTCTTGTAAATTTGATTGCCACATTTCAAACCAGGAACATATTAATTGTAAAGGATAAAAAGAAAAGCATCACACATGATTCCAAAGATAATTTTTGAATCCTGTGTAGGGATTGTAGAAGTTTAAATTCCATGCATGGAATATAGTCATGTTCTGGTGGAAGCAGGAACAGAAAATGTGGCAAGTCGTTCAAAATTCTATTGATTTCAGCAGGACTGGAAAATCCCATCAATGAATGGGACTGTAAAATTCCTTTTTGTGTCTGAAGCTAAAAATCGCTGATATTATTGAAGCGAAGCATGCATTGAGTATTATTTTAGAGTCAAGCTGGTAGAACAAAAAGAATTAAATATAAATTTGCAAAAACTAAACATTAGACAAATTGGAAATGCTTGTCATTTAAGAGCATTCATATCAATTGAATACTTTGCGGACTGAGCTGTACTGTTAGAGGGACGTGCTTTCATTGGATAAATAGCTTTTCTCACTCTTCATTTGTTTTCTTATGATCACGTCTCTGTTCCTGGGACGTGAGAGCTTCTAAGTCTAGATGTTAAAAGCTAAAACAATTAAATTCTACTTGTTTAACTATTTTCTTAATAATGTGCTTTATTTACTCATTCTTCCTTTTCTTTTGAAGATCTCATTTTAAAGATATATCAAAATCCATGATGTTGGGATAGTACTTTAGTACTTTGCCAAATGGCATAAATTCAAGGTACTATTTGAACTTCAATTGTGTTCATAACTATATAGACACCAGGAGACTGTTGGGTGAAATAACTCAGGAAATTTTTAAAGTTGTAAATTAATGCTAAACAAAAACAGGGCAGGATTTACTTGTATACTAAGGCCCTTGGGTGCAGGTTGATACTGGGTCTCTGTACTCTCCCATTAACTTTTGCTTCGCTATGGACAACACCCTCTTGCTGCACGAGGTGTGAATACGTTCATAAGATATAGGAGCAGAATTAGGCCATTGAGACCATCGAGTCTGTTCCACTATTCAATCATGGCTGATATGCTCCTCATCCGCATTTTACTGCCTTGTCCCCCATAACCTTTCAACCCATTACCAACTAAAAATCTATCTAACTCCCCCTTTAAATTTACTCACCGTCCCAGCATCTGTCGTAATTTGGGAGAAGTAGTTTCTCCTCAACTCTGTTTTAAATTTGCTACTTCTTATCCTCTCATTCTAGAATGCCCCACAAGAGAAAGCATTTGCACCAACTCTACTTTATCCATGTCTTTTATCACTGGTGTACCTCAATTTGACCACCCCTCATTTTTCTAAATTCCAGAGAGTATAAGCTTAAACTGTTCAACCTCTCCATGTGACAAACCCTTTATCTCTGGAATCAATCTATTGAACCTCTTCTGAACTGCCTCCAATATCACAACATCCTTCTTTGAATAAGGGGAGCAAATACTCTATGTGCTGTCTCACCAATTTCTTATATAGTTGCAGCAACTATATATTATCTTACCTTTATATATTCTATTCTTTTAGCCACAGATGCCAACATTCCATTCACTGTCTTTGTTGTCTGTTGTACCTGTATGCTAGTTTTCTGTGACTCATGAATGAGGATACTCCGCTCTCACTACACCAGAATACCCTGCAAGTCTCTCCCCATTTAGATAAGTTGCCTTCCCATTTTTCTGATCAAAATTCATGACCTCACACTTATCCACATTAAACTCCATCTGCCACATTTTGGCCATTCTCCTAACCTATCCATATCCAGTTGTAAGATTCTTATTTTTTCATTGCAGCTTATTGTACTGCCTATTTTGGTGTAATTTGCAAATTGGGCTATAGAGCCTTCTAACCCTACATCCACATCATTAGTATAGATTGTTAGTAGCTGGGGCCCAAGTACCAAACTCTGTTGTGCCCTATTAGTTACCTCCTGCCATTAAGGAAAAAAAATTATCTTGACTGTCTGTCATCTGTTCATCAGCCAGTCATCAATCCAAGCTATTAAATTACCTTAACCCTATGTGATCGAACCTTTTGTGCAGCAACTTATCAAATGGCTTCCAGAAGTCCAGATATACTACATCTACAGAACCCCCATTATCCATTTTGTTTTTTACAGCTTCAAAGAACTCTAGCAAATTAGTCAGACATGATTTGTCTTTCATAAAATCATGCTGACCTGATGGAGCATTTTGACTTTCCAAATGTTTTGATCTTGCTTCCTTGATAATTGATTCTAACACTTTCCCAACAACAGATGTTAAACTAACTGGCCTGCAATTTCCCACGTTTTGTCTCTCTCTCCTTTTGAATAAAGGTATTACATTAGCATTTTTCCAATCCATTGGAACCTTTCTAATTGGTTTCTTGAAAATGATGGTCGTCAAATGATGTCATTTCCCATTGTCCCCTAATTGATCCTTTTAAGATGTCAATTACTTATGGGACCGCCCTCATCATTAAACTTAGTTTGTTACTTTACGTACTTCTTGTTAAGATGTTTCATGATATCATCTTACCCATGTGTTTCAGATAGGGGAAATATATTGTGATTCCCTCATGATTGATATCTTGAGTTCAGTGACTGAGACTTAATTTCATTGGTATTACGTCAGGCCTATCAATGATTTTCTAGATTCATTTTGGGTGATGTTATCTATCTGTGTGGTTATTTGGAGTGAATAATTTTCCTTTTAAAACAAGGGTTGGTTTGTTCAAAACAAAAGTGGTAAGGTTGCTTATAATCTTAAAACTAATAAAGATGATTGTGTTATGTGTAGAATATAGGATGGAATGGTTTGAATTTTATTTGCGATAAGACAGCATATGATTGGGAACACAGATTCATCTGTCCAGATGTCTAATTGATCTATTAGTATCAGTACGTCCTGCAGGACTTCATTGCTTTGCCATAGTGTGTTTCAGTCTTTTGTGTAAAAACTGGAGTAAATCCTGTTGGTTCTTTCAGTGGGAGTTTCAATATGAATTTCCCGCACTCTGTGCACTGCAGAGTGCACATACGTGAACTACACAAAAAAGCAGGAGGTGGGCCCTATTTCTGCTGGAAAACCTATCAGCATAGTGCTGAGTGGGCTACTGTGCATCAACCAATCTGTCAGTACCAAGACCAGTGCATGTGCAATAACCCTGCATTGTTGGCCTGTCGATTGCTGGTAAGCCCTGCAACCCGCAAAGCTGGACCTCTAACCCAACACGCCCATGGCCTAATAACTGACCTCCCAGATGTGTCCATGCCAGTCTCGACACTCCCCCCTCCCCCCACCCCCAGTAGACTCCAGCCCTTGGTATTGCCTGCTGCCTGATAGGCAGTGCCAAGGTGGCCCCTATGATTGCCACTTTATCCCATCAGCTGTGCCAGTGGGCCCAAGCTGGCATTACTAAGGTGACAGTATCCAGAGGGTATTACTGGCTCCTGATCCTCTAGGGGGTCTTAATAGCAGTTCCCCCCACCACCCCCCATTTCACTCCAGTGGGGTTGGACAGCCAGCTCCCTGAAGTGGGGAGTTATAATAAACCCTGCTGGAGTAAAGACTCTTGGCAAGCCTTGGAGGGAGGTGGGGGAGGAGTTGGTTTGGGGGACTGGAGAGGGATGGAGGCTAGTTGGCCCAAAGACTTCAGTGGGATATAAAATATAGTTAAATTCTGATTATATTTCCGGCGCAGAGCTGACTGCACCACAAATCCGGCTGCCAGAGACTCATGGTGCAGCCTGCAAAATGGCCTCCGCTTAAATGTCCCAGTTCCACCCCATCACCCATTTCTCCCAGCACTCAAAGTGTCTGACTACGCCCAAGATAGTGTTCAGTGCCTTATTTGTCAGCTTCAATTTTGTTTATCTCTTTTGGGGACCTTGAATTGAATTCAATTGGTTTTTGGAGCAAACAAGAAATGGATTTGTGATTGCCTAGTCCACCCCGAGCATTTGCCTTGTAACTTTAAAAATAGAGTGTGCTTTTTGTTGTATCTGTCATATGTCAAATGAAAATACTAAGCTTACAAAATTACAGAAATTACACATGAAATCAATGCTTGAAAGTAATTGGTGTGCTAAATATAAAACACATTCCACTAATCCATTGTAAAGTTTAAAAGAATTATAGTGTTACAGAATTCTAAACTTACAAAATCAAAAGTTGTTACATATTGTGAAATAAGGTGACTGCTTTTAAACATCACAAGTTAAATTGCACTAATTTAATGCACAAGGCTGAAAACAAGCACTTGTTTTCCTTTGTACAATAGTCCTTGCAACTGATAATTTCAGTTGATGGGGAGATGGATGATTCCACACCAGAAATTGTTCAATTTTGATGTCTTGTATCATTGCTTATGGGCCATATGTTCTTTCCCCTTGTCAAATTTGAATGTGATGAGTTAGTGTCTCAGAATTCAGCATAAAACCATAGTGAGTTGACATACTTTGATCATTTGACCAATGCCAATAAATAAACTAATCCTAAATAATTATGAAAATTAAGTTTTCCTATTGTAGTTTTCATTGATATAAAAAACAGTCATATGTTTTTGACTTTCAGCTGTTTAACCTGGAAATCCAATTTAATTCAGCCATTAGGGAGATTCATACAGAAGAATTTGAATATGTGTCATTGAATAGCAGTTAGCTGAGAGAGCTCTGACTGATCTTTCTACACCTAGGGCTTGATGATCTATATCCCAAGGGTACTAAAGGAGATTAAAGTAGTGGATGCATCGGTTGTCAACTCCTAAAATTCTGTATATCTGGAACAGTTGCGGCCCATTAAAGGATGGCAAATGCAATCCCACTTTTTTAAAAAGAATGAGGGAGAAAACAGGGAACTAATGACCAGTTAGCTTAATATCAATATGTAAGAAAGAGGTAGGGAAAATGCTTGTCTATTATATATTATTCTTGATAGCAGAATACTTAGAAAATATCAACTAAATTAGACTCACAATCAACATGGCTTTATGAAAGAGAAACCATGTTTGACAAACCACACAGAGATTTTTGTGGATGTCACTAGCAGAATAAATAAGAAAGAACCAATGGGTACATTTGGATTTCCAGCAAGCTTTTGATGATGTCCCACCTAAGAGATTAGTGCAAAAATTGAAGCACATAGGATTGGGGTAATATATTGACATGGAGTGAGAATTAGTTTGCTGACAAGAAACAGAGTTGGAATAAATAAATAATTTTTACATTGGCAGGTAGTGACCACTGGGGTCCCAGCAGTGCTTAGAGCCCAGTTATTCACAATATACGTCAATAATTTGGATGAGGGAACCAAATGCAATATTTTCAAATTTGTTGATGTCACAAAACTTGGTCGGAATGTGAGTAGTGAAGCGGCTGTTAACAGTTTTAAGGTGATTTAGAGAAGTTGAATGAGTGGGCAAATATATGGCAACTGCAGTATAGCATGGATAAGTGTTAAATTATCCACTTCAGACAGTAAAACAGACTAGGTATTATTTAGGTATTACCTAAATGGTAACAGATTGCAAAATATTGATATACAAAGGGACCTGGGGGTGTCGTAGTACACCAGTCACAAAAAAAGCATGCAGGTACAGCAAGCAGTTAAGAAGGCAAATGTTTTGTTAGCTTTCAATGCAAGAGGGCTTGAGTACTGGAGCAAGAATGTCTTTCTGCAGTTTTACAGGGTCTTGATGAGACCACACTTGGATTATTGTGTACGGTTTTGCTCTCCTTATTTAAGAAAGCATATACTTGCCATAGAATGCAGTGTAGGTACACCAGACTGATTCTTGGAATGGTAGGATTGTCATTTGATGAAGGATTGGGTTGACTAGGGCTGTATTCTCTCAAGTTCAAAAGAATGAGAGGCTATCTTATTGAAAGATATGAAATTCTGTCAGAGCTGGATAGAATGGATCAGTGGTGATGTTTCCTCTAGCCTGGGGAGTTTAGAATGAGGTGTTAGTTTCAAGATATGGGGTAGACCATTTTGGATTAAGATGAAGAGAAACAACTTCATTCAGAGGGTGGTGAACCTGTGGAATTCTCTGCCAGAGAAGGCTGTGGAGACCAGGTCATTAAATATATTTAAGAAGGAAATAGATTTCTAAACTCTCAAGGCATTAAGGACTATGGGGAGAGCAAGTGGGAATATGTTACTGAGATCAACCTTGATTATACTGAATGGTGGAGCAGACTTGAAGGGCCAAATGGCCTACTCCTATTTTTTATGATACATTAGCCTATTGTACTGTGGTCAGTTGTCACACTTTCTACTGCTACCCTAGGTGAGTTCAGCTGATGTGAATTTAGCAAATCTGGGATTTTACTGCTACATCTGTTGGGAACAAAATTCAAGGTCAAAATAAAGAATTCTGCAAGAATGCAGAAGAATGATTTGTCAGCTTTTGTGAGAAACTCTTCATATTTCCCCTGTCCCTGTCTTTTACCCAGTCTTTTTCACTTGTATTCTGCAGCTAAAATTATAAATTAGAGAACTACTACTAGAACTTCGGTAATGTCACTACATAACTGGCTAACAGAAGTGTGAATGTGTAGACCAGAATGACTAGACCATTTCATTTTATGGTTTATCCTTTCTACTGATGTGCCTCTCCATATTTACTTGACTGAGATTATCACTGTGTGTGAGCAGATGTTTGTCTTGTATTCAGCATTAGAGGGTAATATCTGATCACGTATTACATCTTCAAGGATGGTGAGCCATTATAGATTGTGGATAATATCAGGAGACTTAGCAGCCAGTTCACATGCACATTCAATTAAAAGGAGGTGTATATATAATCTGATTGTGGAAAATTCTGGATTTTGCAAAAGAAAACCTGCTTTTGTAAATCGGGAGGAATATGGAAATAACCAAAAATTGTAACTTGATTTTGTAACCATGGAATGGATGAATTGTTGATGTTGAATGAACAACAGTGACACTACTTCAAAATAATTCATTAAGAAGTGAAATATTTTGTGGTGCTCCTTGAAGCATGACAAGGTTTATGTACCTTTTGGTTGCCTATTTTGTGCCAAACATTATTGGCAAAAGCAGCCCTCCCATTGTTAATGATGCTGAGATCCAATTGTCTTCCATTTGGTCAGACCTCACAGCATTGGACCCAGTGTTTACACAGAGCGGAAACTCTCAGAAGAACAGAATGTACCACTTAGTGAGATGTTAAATTCTTCATGTTTCACCCAGAAATTAAGCTGCATTTCTTTCCTTTTGTAGGACTTTGTATTCGGCAATATGCATTGAAATGGCTTCACAGGGATTTGTTGTTGCTGCTGTAGAACACAGGTAAGAAATCAAACTTGAAATCCTACTCAATAAAATCTTTTGAGCAAATTGCATCTGAATTATGCATATTAACTGCAGACTTAGAAATATTGTTAGGAAAAGCAAGAAAGCCGGAGGATTTTTATTAGTTCACTAGGTAACTTGGCATGAATGAATTCAAATCCCAGCAGTAATTAATGGTCCAGCTTGCTTACCAGCATATGTAAGGAGTTTGCCGGGATTTGTACCTGGAACACCACTTAATAATGTAAAACAAAGTAGGTGCTGGGTTTGTTCAATGCTGTCGATTGGTACAGTCTGATCTTACACACTGTTGCCATTATGCAGCAGTGGTGAGGGAGTGTTGTGGATGGGGTACCAATCAAACAGGCTGCTTTGTCTTGCATGACATCAAACTTTGAGTGTTGTTGAAGCTGCACTCTGCCAGGAAAGCGAAGAGTATCCTTTCTGCTCTCTTGCATTTCCACCTAGTCGCTCAACTCTTCCAGTCATTCACTCCCTGTTGTAGAGCAAATTGTGCTTCATTCCCTTATTTGTGTGTTGGTCCCATCTCTCCATTCTCATTGGCATCTTTTTTCCTTCTTCCCTATTTCTGTGGGGATCTGTTAGCTATTGCAGAGCCAGACTCCACTCAGCTTGGAAGAAAAACTCCTGTTCCAGGTGACTCTCCTGAAGTGCAACAAAAGCACATACTTCATGGTTCCAGCCTTTATTGTTCCTTTTACCTATCAGAATTCAAAAGGTTTGGTTCTTATTTTCTTAAGCATACAAGGCAAAGAAAGAATAGTAAATCTCTGAAGTAACATGGGAGTCACGTGCTTGGATGGTCAGAGGGAGTGTTGTGGAGAGGGAGTGTTGTGTCACGTGCTTGGATGGTCAGAGGGAGTGTACATGTCTGTACCACACGTGCTTGGTGTGGTACAGACATGAAGAGGTTTGAATGCAAGGGGGGATCTATTTAACTCAATTCACTGGGACAAGTATAGGAATCATTTTAGTACAGTAGTTTGCATTTATACAGCATCTGCCAGAGGTACAATCAGATAAAATGTATTTTGAAATGCTTTGAAGGATCATCAAAAGGTTCGTCAGAGAGGTGTATTTAAGGGGAAGAGAGAAGTGTTTGGGTTCAGAGAGGGACTACCAGATTGTATAGCATAGATACATGAAGGTGTGGTCATCAAATGTAAAGCAAAGGGAGAGGGTATTCTCAAGATGTTAGTCAGAAGAATGAGTATTTTGTTGAGCTGGGTTGAGGCTGAAGGAAGTTAAACTGATAGGGAAGAGTGAAACATGATTTACGCTTGTGGATGATTATTTTAAATTTGAAAGGTTGGGAAACAGGAGATTGGTTTCATTCAACAAGGAAATCATTGAATAGAGCTTGGTCTGCAATGGAGGCCAGGGAATTTGATGATCAAGACCAAAGGCACATGGTTGCTGCTGGGAGCAAAATAAAATGCTATCAGTTTTTCTAAGATTTGTCTAAGGAAAATGCCATGTCATCAGAGTTTATTGTCTGGCTGAGGCAAAACTGCAGCCCTGTGAAATGCAGGAGGTGCTCAAACGAACACAGGAGGAGAAACCAGTAAGAAGATTTAATGTCTATGATGCAGTTATGAGTGGAAATAGGAGAAGTAACATGGAGCTGGATTGTAAGGAGCAGAATGGATTGAATGATTACATGTAGTGATAAAGTATGTTGAGAAATAGCTAGCCACAATCACCCAGAGTGTCACTGTTTTCACCAGTGCAATATGATCAGGCAGAGACTCAGATGAGACTTAAATAGTTTCAAAGAAAAAGGTATGCAAGAGAATTTTTCGGTAAATATCTGAGAATATTACAAAATAACATTGTTCTGTATGGATAGGTGAAGGAATGTTGTGCCAATATGTAGATATGGGTTTGCATTTACTGTATGAAGGAAATCTGGAGTCTAAATTATGAATATTTACTAAAGGAAACAGCTGTGTTCAAAAACCTACTAATAACCAATTTTCCTCATTTATTCAGTCTTTGCAAATCATCATATATTTCCTCAATCCCATTGGGGGCAAATTATTTACTAGTGATATTTCAATGACTATGTTGATGTGGTTTCGTTTTGAGGTGGATTCTGTTTTTCCAGTGTCACAAGTGTCATGTCACAGAAGTTCTCCAATTCTGAAAAAGATGCGCTATATGTTATTAGATTCTCTTCCAGGCATTATTCATTTTTAATCCTATAGATGTTAGGATAATTTAATTAATTTTCATGCAAACATTTGAGAGATGCTGTCCAATGAATTAGGTCAGATTGATTTACATTCATGTAGTCTCTGCAGCTGCTGAGCAATGCTGTTGCCCAGCTCCTCCATTTTTGGCGTGTCAGTGATTCTTCCTAGAAGAGATGTCCATGACCTTTCAACATCAGCGACCTTTCAACGTAGCACTAATCCTCCAGGGTTTGGAGAAACTACTTCAATTGTTGGAAGGAATTTCTGTTCAAATGTAATTGTGACACTTGCACGTGAAGTGATCAAGACTAAATGACACTGCTCTGTCTCTTCCTCATCAAACAAAGTTTCCTGAAAGTTTCTTCATTGAAACTGAACCATTTTCAACAAGAATACTGTTTGTAGTTAGCAATTTTCTGTAAAATAATAAGTTGCAAGTTATGGAAGAGTATTATAAAAATCCCAGATAATAGTTTGTAATCTTCATTTCTCAGACTAGAGACTGAGATTTCCTCAAAAATTACCAAAGGCCAGTGGCAGGCGAGAAAAGCAGTGTTGAATCCATCAATACTGATGGCAGCTTCCACCCGCCACCCTCACTCCCTGTATATTGCGGCATTTAGTGCCAAAAATGTTCAGCCATGGGTTGCACGCCGTATTGCTGGTGGGGTGACCTCTGATTTGCTTGCCCCATCATCACCTCAGCGCTGCAATCATCAAGGCACTATGTTTAAAGGCCACCGCAGCACACAGTAGGTTGCCAGAAAGTGATGGTCTGCAAAAAATCTGCATTCTGAATTGCTCAATGGAGTAGGGGCGTTTTTTACTTAAGCTTGGGAAGAAAATCAGCTAGCAAGGGAGGTAGTGCAGCGATTGTGAGTGGCCTGCAGAAGAGGACAGCCATCCAATGCTGCAATCGGGATGAATGATCTTCATTCTGCGACAGTATGTCACTCTTCAACTCACACACTCATTTCACATCCACATTGATCTCCCTCATTGCCAGCTATACACTTGCTGCCTCACATTCACCTCCCTGCCAGTTTTGTCCTCATCATCTTGCCAGTCACACTCACCATTGGCACTTGCTATATATCCTTATCATCTCCCTAGCACGTGTCCTACCTACATTCTCTCCATCTGTTCTCAGGAGAAACTGGCTCACAATACAAGGGAGAGATCCAACACAGATGGAGGGATACCAGATCTCAAGGTCCTCATGAACTTTGAGGAAAGAGCCATTCAGTAAGCCAGGAGAATGTCGACTGTTCCTATGGTAATAAACCAAGTGAGACCCAGCACTGCATAATTCATCAAACAATGCACTTGAGTTCTGTCTCCTGTTTCTCAGGGTCGTGCCAGGCCATACCTCAGCATCAGCAAAATATTCTGGCTGCAACTTCAGCCTTTTCACAACATTTTCTGTTCCCATCACTGATACCATCCCCACTAGTGGGAGCCAAAAATCCCGGCCTAGCTCTGACCAGACATCATTATTGAAAATGAATAACTTCAGTAGTTTATTGGCAAAGTGGGTTCAAGATTCTTTCTTTTTAACTTTTTGCATTTGTCAAAAATAAGTAATTCTGAGATTTATGCCTCTCAACTAGAATATTTTGCTGATGCTGATGTATTCTATTGTTAAGGGGACAGACCAAAGGACAGGTCAAATTTCACAGGTCACTGCTAAGCTAATGAGAAAAGGGCATTAAATCTCCACACTGCCTAAGCTAGTTGTCTTATATACAGTGTCAGTACTGGAATAATGAATGGCAAGTCGATACAGGCAACAGAGAATTGCAAAGTCATCAATTTGAAACTGGTGACTTTGAACACTATAGTTAAAATTGTGTCTAACCTTTGGCTGGAATATGTAGCATTTTGCAGTAACTGTCTATTTTCTATGTCTGTTTCTTTGAAGTTTTCTAGATCTGAAGGCACAGAAAATATCTGTCTGATTCTTGGCATTAGCAATTTAAAAGCTTTGTTTTCATTCTGTGTAATCCTAAAGTAAAATTATGGCCAACTGTAATGCTGACCCATTAGTTAATCCATTTATGGACAAAAGATCAAGCAGACAGATTTGTAAATATTAACTTTCTGTTAATTTTTTTTTTTGGCTAATGTAATCAATATTTATTGTATGAAACATCTTGCTTGAAAGCAGGCCAGTAGTGAGGCATGAACCATGTCACTGTTTGAATTGTGATGGCGGAGGGAGGGGCTGCCCTTTAATTTTACTTTGATATCAGGTCAGCTTTAAAAATGCCAGTTCGATCAGGGTCCACCACACAAAACATACCCACCCCCTGCTTTTTTTCTGACAGTGTCACAACATCTGGATTGAAAACCTAATTGTGTTTATGGGAAGAAACAACTAGCTTTCAGTTGGAACTGGGACATTGCCATTTCTTTGATAAATTCTGCCCTAAATCTCATCTCCTAACTCTTTTATCATCAGGTCTATGTTATTTTCACTAGATCTTGCCACCTGCTTCCCAACTCTACTCTGGATTTGGTAATTTATAAAGTCTTAGCTACAATCCCATCTACGTTGATGCTGGGCCAGTGATTACTTTTCTGGTTCAGGTGGAGCTCTTCCCATTAATGCATTTCATTGCTGACCCATTACTGGTACCATTATCTCATGAAATGAAATCCCTCCTTAGCATATCAATCTATCAGCAATGCATTTAGCTTTCTGGTCTTATTTATACCATGTCATTAGCATATGGCTCAGTTAGCAATTCCAAGATTACCATTCACAGGGTCCTATTTTTTAAAAAAAATTAAATCCCAAATTCCAATATTTCGTTAGCAAGCCATCCTCTCTTTTCTCTCCTATGTCATTGGTTCTGACATGGATCTTGACAAATAGGTCTTTCCAGAACCTTCCCCACTTGCTGCAAGATATATTGGCCAGCATGGTGGCACAGTGGTTAGCACAGCTATCTCATGGTGCCAGGGACCTGGGTTCGATTCCCAGCTGGGTTCCCTGTCTGTGCAGAATCTGCACATTCTCCCCATGTCTGCGTGGATTTCCTTCGGGTGCCCTGCTTTCCTTCCACAGTCTGAAAGATATACTGATTAGGTACATTGGCCATGCTAAATTATCCTTCAATCTAGCCAGAGTGTGATGACTAGGAGATTTTCACAGTAACTTCATTGCTGTGTTAATGTAAGCCTACTTGTGGTACTAATAAATACTTAAAAATATTCTTTGTTCTTGCGACAAATAGAAAACAAACTCTCCTTGACTCTTGGTCGTATCTGCAGAAAATAATATCTATCTCTCCAATTGTCAAATTCCCAATGATTACAACCATTATTTTCTGCCTTTGGACCGGCTCCTACTTTGGTGCCAGTTGCATTCTTCTTTATCCTGTACTATACTTGTTAGATGGGATCCACACGTGCAGGATCTCCTTTGTTGTCCCCCTTGGCTTCCCCCTTATCCTGTTGACTGACAGACACATTTTCCCCCCCCGCACCAGTGCTTTCCTCTAAAGAATGAATTTTTTTCACTCTTTGTAAGTTGGAGAATCTCTAACTTTCACTGCAGTTCCAAGCTGGAGTCACTCGAGGCAAACGTTGTGTTTGCTGTCACTTCTAATCTATCTTTTATTTATTTATTAGCAATGATTAATGACTACAACTGATAGAATCATACGAGTTGATTTTTCTGCCCCATTTGACACTGGCGTAAATCCCTATGTGGCTGGAAACGTTCGCAAGAGGGACATGATGGGAGTTATACTGAGCAGATCTCAGAATGAGATCTTCCCCACCCCGTGCCGGCAATATAATTTGTTCACATCCTTGCTAGGCATAAACTGATTACCATTCATTTAAATATAATTAAATATTGAAAACAGTCTTCATGCCGTTTCCTCTGAGAACATCGTACATCACACCAGCATGTGGGAACATAACGCCAGCAGGAATCATTACAGGTCTTCAAAAATGGAGACCAAGAGTGATGACATTGAAGAGGAATCGGAGGCCAGTGTAACCCCTGGTGGTCAGGGACATGATAGTAGCACCTGGCAGTGCCAACCTGGTTGATACTGCCAGGGATGGGGCTTGTAAGGATCCGGGATTCACTTCATTTGTGAGTGGACGGTGATGGAGCATCTGATGCTGATGATTAGAGATATTGGAATCTTTAACGTTGATTTTAAAGAAAGAACACTCTGATCTCTCTGGAGCTGGGTTTGCTGACGTCTTTAGGCCCAGCTCCTAACAATGACAGTGCAAAATATGCTTCTGGCTTTAAAATGGCAAAGTGTGGGAAGATCTGGAGAAAAAGACTGTCTGTTTCTTTGGGGAGAAACAGATGGTTTTCAGTCTGAACTTGACACTTTGCCACTTTCTGAGGAAAGTTCCACTCCTTGTATTAACCAGCTGATGCAGTAGTTTGATTTGAAATTAATTGCTAATTACTGATTTATGTATTCTCACAGGCAGAATTTGTGTTTCATTTAACTGGCCATGAGTAATTTGTTTGTGTAATTCTTAGTGAGAATTCCAATTAAATAATTTGGGCAGCAAGTTCTCTCATTTTAAAAATAGAGGGGGTTATTTTTTATCCCACGTTTGGCTGGATTTTAAAATATGATACCTCACTCATCTGTCTCGTAGACAAGAAGGTTACGTGCAAATGATAGTAAAACAATATGGTTGCAAGTTATAATCATCTGTCTCTTTCATGACAGGCCTGTAGTTTCTTAGATGGAGCTGATGCTTTATTGTTGTCTGTCTGGCAAAACAAAGGATTCTCAGTAAGTTGCAAAGCTTCCTATTATCCAGTATCCAACAGGTTGTTATTTTTTAGGTAAACTCAAAGTTGGCACAGATTTGGAGGAGTCTTTTTTCTACTCTCGAGGTATAGCTGTTTATTGACGTCGTTGCCTAGATGGATTGCAGCTGGTTCAATGGCTTTCATTGGCATTCTCTCTGTCTGAAAGCAGCTTCTTCTGGTCTTAAAAAAGAGACAAATAAAATAGTTTTCTCATCATATGACCTTCATAAGTTCAAAGTTCTTTTTTGTTTTGAACAAAGGCGAATGTGTCTGTTTATTCCAATCATCCTCTGTTATTGTTCAACATCTTTACAGTTCGAGACAGCTATTGTCTTTTATGTTTGAATGACCCATTCAATTTTAAAATTATCCTTTTGAATTAGTTTCAACATCAGCCTGGAACATCACTTTTTTGTTTTCACTTGAGACAGGGGAGAGTTTGTATTCAAAGAAGTCACCAACTTTTGCAGCTTTTTGCTCAATTTTAAAAATATAAAATATTGATTGGAAGTCCAAAAGATCCCAAAAGCAGATATTTGTGTAAATTAACTTCGTTTAAAGACAGTTTCACCCACTTAGACAAATTTGATCCTTCAGATCTATTTTAGTATATTTAGCTTCCTATGCATGTTTGTTCCTAAAGGATATAATGCTCTTGATTAATGAGATAAGTAAATCACTTGGCTGTGATTTCTCAGTTTTTCTGCTCCTTGCTGTGTGCTGATGATACTATGTTTTTCCTTTTGTTTGGTGTCAGCTGGTCATTTCCATCGCTTCTATAAATATTGATTTTTTTTTTTTAATAGTTGTGTTACAGTCACGAATTCCATTGTTAGGGATTTTCCATGGCCTTTCTGCTGATGTCACTGTCATTGTGGGCAAGTGGGAGAATCTCCAGCACGTTGGTCTGCTGTTATGCAGGGAGGGACAAAGAGGATGAGAGCAATAGTTGGAGGGGACTCTGTAGTTAGGGGTGCAGACAGACGTTTCTGTGGATGTGAAAGAGACTCCAGGATGGTATGTTGCCTCTCTGGTGCCAGGATCCAGGATGTCTCTGAATGACAGCATTTTGAATGGAGAGGATGAAAGCCAGAAGTTGTAGATCTTGTTACTAACAACATAGGCAGGAAGAGTGATGAGGTTCTACAGCAGCAGTTTAGGGAGTTAAGTAGAAAGTTAAAAAGCAGAATTTCTAGGATTGCAATCTCAGGATTACTCTCTGTGCTACATGCTAGTGAGGCTAGGAGTAGGAAGATAGTGCAACTCAACACATGGCTAAACAGCTGGTGTAGGAGGGAGGGTTTCAAATATCTGAACTATTGGAGTCTCTTCCGGGGCAGTTGGGACCTGTACGAGATGGATGGGGTTGCATCTATGGAAAGGCATAAGTATTCTGGCAGGGAGGATTTAAACTAGTTTGGGGTGAGGTAAGGGAGTGGGGAGGAACCAAAGCAAAAATGAATTAACTGAAAGGGAATCAGAGAGTAGAGCCAGTAAGACTCGGAGAAACAGCAGGAAGGGTGAGGTTACTAATCAGAGAGGTCTGGTGGACTGAAGCGCATTTGTTTCAATGCAAGAAGCTTGACAGATAAGGCAGATGAAGGTAGAGTTTGGATTAGTGCTAAAAACTATGATGTTGTTGCCGTTATAGAGACTTGATTAGGGAAGGACAGGATTGGCAACTTAGCATTCCAAGAAACAGATGTTTCAGTTGGGATAGAGGGGGATGTAAAAGGGGGTGCACTACTGGTTAAGGAGCATATCACCAGGAGGACACCTCTGAGGACTCACAACAAGGCAATATGGTAGAACTCAGGAATAGGAAAGGTATGTCACAATGTTGGGGGTTTACTAGAGGCTACCCAACCAGCCAGCGGGAGATTGAAGAACAGATATGTAGGCAGATTTTGGCAAGATGGAGAAGTAACAGGATTGTTGTGGTGGGAGATTTTTATTTCTCCTTTACTGACAGGGACATCCATGCTAGGGGCATGGATGGGGCGGAGTTTGTAAGGAGCATCCAAGAGAGCTTCCTGAAACAGTATGTAGATAGTCCAATTAGGGAAGGAGCCATACTGAACCTAGTATTGGGGAATGAGCCCAGCCAGGTGGTGGATGTTTCAATAGGAAAACAGTTTGGGAACAGTGACCACAATTCAGTAAGCTTTAAGCTACTGATGGATAAAGAGGTGCTAAACTTGGGGGAGGCTAATAACAATATTAGGCAGGAACTGAAGAATGTAGATTGGAGGCAGCTGTTTGAGGGCAAATCAACATGTGGCATTTGGGAAGCTTTCAAGTGTAAGTTGGTAGGGATTCAGGACTGGCACATTCATGTAAGGATGAAGGATAAGTATAGGAAGTTTTGGGAACTTTGGATAACAAGAGGTATTGTGAGCCTAATCACAGAGAAAAAGGAAGCATTTGTCAAAGCCAGGAGGCTAGGAACACACGAAGCAAGTATGGAATACAAGGAAGGTAGAAAAAAACGTAAGCAAGGAGTAAGAAGGGCTAAAAGGAGTCATGAAAAAGTTTTGGCCAGCAGGATTAAGGAAAATCCCAAGGCTTTTTTTTATTTATAGAGGGTAACCAGGGAGAGGGTTAACTCAAGGACAAGGGAGGGAATCTATGTGTAGAGCCAGAGAAAATGGGCATGGTATTAAATGAGTACTTTGCGTCAGTATTCTCCAAAGGGAAGGACTTGATGGATAATGTGTCTGGAAAAGGATGTGTAGATAGGTTGAGTCATATTCAGATTCAAAAAGGAAGAGGTATTGGGGTTCTTGAGAAACGTTAAGATAGACAAGTCCCTAGGACCTGATAGGATATACTTCAAAATACTGAGAGAAGCAAGGGAGGAAATTGCTGTGGCCTTAAGAGAAATCTTTGTATCCTCACTCGCTACAGTGGAGGTCCCAGAGGATTGGAGAATAGCCAATGTTGTTCCTTTGTTTAAGAAGGGTAGCAAGAATAATCCAGGCAATTCCAGGCCAGTGAGTCTTACATCAGTGGTCGGGAAATTATTGGAGAGGATTCTTCGAGACAGGATATGTTCCCACTTGGAAATAAATGAATGTATTAGTAAAGGCGACATGTTTTTGTGAAGGGGAGGTCATGTCTCACAAACTTGATAGAGTATTTTGAGGAAGTGACAATGATGAGGGTAGGGCAGTGAACGTTGTCTACATGGACTTCAGTAAGGCCTTTGACAAGGTCCCTCAGGGCAGACTGATGCAGAAGGTGAAGTTGCATGGAATCAGCGGTGAGCTAGCAAGGTGGATACAAAGCTGGCTCATCAAAGAAGACAGAAGATAGCAGTGGAAGGGTGTGTTTCTGAATGGAAGGCTGCTACAAGTCGTATTCCTCAGATAAGTGCTGGGATTTTTGCTGTTTGTAATATATATAAATGATTTGGAGGAAAGTGTAACTGGATTCATTAGTAAGTTTTCGGATAACACAAAGGTTGATGGATTTGTGGATAGCGATGAGGACTGTTAGAGGATACAGCAGGATATGACAAATGTGAGGTAGTGCATTTTGGAAGATCTAATACAGATAGGAAATGTATCGTAAATGGCAGAACCCTTAACAGTATTGATAGGCAAAGAAATCTGGGTGTATAGCTAAACAGGTCACTGAAAGTGGCAATGCAGGTAGAGAAGGTAGTCAAGAAGGCATACGGCATGCTTGCCTTCATCGGCTGGGGTGTTGAATTTAAAAACTGGCAAGTCATGTTGCAGGTTTATAGAACCTTAGTTAGATCACACTTGGAATATAGTGTTCAATTCTGTGGAGACTTTGGAGAGGGTACAGAAAAGATTTACCAGGATGTTGCCTGATATGGAGGGCATTAGCTATAAGGAGAGATTGGAAAAACTTGGCTTGCTCTCACTGGAGCAACGGAGGTTGAGGGGAGACCTGATAGAAGTCTATAAGATTATGAGAAGCATAGACAGAGTGGATAGTCAGAAGAATTTTTCCAGGGCGGAAGAGTCAATTACTAGAGGCCATTGGTTTATGGTACAAGGGGAATGGTTTAAAGGAGATGTATGAGAAGACATTTTACACAGAGTAGTGGGTGCCTGTTACTCATTGCTGGGGGAGGTTGTGGAAGCAGATACAGTAGTGACGGTAGTGACTTTTAAGGGGTGTTTTGACAAGTACATGAATAGGATGGGAATAGAGGGATATGGTCTCCAGAAAGGTAGAGGGTTTTAGTTAAGTCGGGCAGCATGGGAGGGATGAAGCATCTGTTTCTGTGCTGTAATTTTATTTATTCTTTGGTGTTGCAATTAGCATTTTATAGTGGGTTGAGCCACATAGACCACAGTAGTGTTTTGTGGTCCTGTACTATTATGTTTCTATGTCTATGTTCCCTAAGAAATTTGATATTATAACTTTTTTTATTAGCTTTGATGATGGCCCAAAAATTGCTGGAGTGGCACATCTTTCACAAACAATTTGATCTTGACTTTTTACCCTTCAGGGTAATATATTTCTGTCACAAATTGTGAGCTGATAATGGCACAAAAATGTCAACATCACAGCTGAAATCTAATGAACATTGTGGACAGTGGCTTATCGCCTTAACAACTTTAAAGATAGAGAAAGAAACAGAGCAAACATTGGAGAAAAGAAAGAGTGAATTAGAGACTAATTAGATATAGAAAGAGAAATTGCTGTTTTTTTGAATGAATAAAAAAAGACAATAAATAGTCCTCACACCTCACTGCCCCGCCCACTCTCTTAATGGCCCCTCATAGTCCTGATACCAACCTATGCCCTTCAAACTACCCTTTGTTCTTGCCCCTTCTATGCCAATTCACTTAGAATTCTTTGACAGTTTTGACATTCCAAAACATTTATGCCCTTTTTACACAAAATGTTTACCTTCAACTCTTCCAAAAGGTGCCTTACCTCTCCCATAAGATGTCTGGGGACCATATCCAAAGGTTACTTTGCCTGTCCAAAGGAGTATTCTGGATTTCAAAAGAATCTATCAAGTTCAAACCAATTGTTTCCTGCACATTTTGAGGTTCACACATCTAGCCTACCAAAATTACATTTCATTGGAGGCAGCTGCTTTTATAAAAGCAATCAGCTGTAAGCCCCAGTCTTACTCCAGCAGTCCCCACCACCCCCCGCCATGTGAAAACAGGAAATGCTATGATTGGATGCAGATGTAGAATTTCCAAATTTTCAGCCATTTCTGGGATTTTTGACACGACCAAGAACCTCTCCATCAGAGCGACAATTTGGGCCATTCTCATTGTCTACTGTATCCCAAAGTTATTTTATGAATGAAATCAAAGAGTCAAAACAGATGAACATCCTGAAAATATTGCCATCAGACATTATGCGGAATATGGATGACAAGATTAAGACAACAATACTGCCAAGGCAGATAAAAAAAATTTAGAAAACCGCTAGGAATTACTTACTACCTCAGAGAGTGAGATTCCAGTTACATTGTTCTCTTCTCGTGCTGTAAAGTTGTGTTTCCTGTCAGGCCAATAAATCATTCACAAGATGCTTATGACATGAGTTATGTACTCTTAATGACTGCAGAGAGATTTATTTGGATTTGTGGGGTAAATCCAGCAATTTGATAACATGCATTTGATTTCAGTGGAAAGGCATATGGGGAAGAAAAAACTTCAAATTGGAATAGTATTTCTTTACTTGCCAGTATTGCAGGAATAAACTGTCTGCGACAGCTATCTGAATGTTTCAAATGATTCTTGTAAAACATTATTTTACATTTCTAATATCCATCAGTCCATCAACTATAAACATTTAAGGTACAATTTTTCCCCTTAGAATCCTGAACTCTAATAGAAAAGTGTCATCGAATGCTAATATTCACCATGAGATTGGAATCTTATTATGGAGTGAAAGTGACTGTGAAAAGTTGAAACATCATTCAATTAAGTTTCTGACACACTAGGATTACTTGTGCTGACATAAGAATTGGAAGCAGGATTAGGCCATGTAACCCTTCAAGCCTACTCCACCATTCAATAAGATAATGGCTGAGCTTTTCATCTACTGAATCAAAAATTCAATTTGAGTATATAAATTCTGATTTTTAATAAAATTTCTGAAACAAAAATTACCTTGTTCACTTTCAGGGATGGATCAGCTTCAGCAACTTACTACTTTGAAGAGAAATCTAAAACAGTCAATGAAGCAGGAGAATCTACTATCCCAGCACTTCCTTTAGATCAGTTGCAGCAGAAATGGCTTTACTACAAACCACTTAAAGCAGGAGAAGTAGAATTCCCATTACGGAATGTCCAGGTAAGGCAATATGAAATTGTTCCCACTCACTGAGTAAATAATTTTTGTTGTGATTGCCTCCCATTCATAGTTTTAACCAATTCCATTTGGTTCAACCATTTAACCATTTGGCTCTTTAATTATTCAGTGACAAAGTACTAAATTTCTCTTAACTGCCGATTCTCTCCCCAAAAATTCTAAGTGTTGAAAACTGGAGTAAATCATGCTTTTTTTCAGCTGGCGTTTCAAAAAGAATCTCCCACACCCTGTGCACTGCTGAGTGCCCATGTGAATCCTGCTGAAGTTCAGTGAGCGGGACCTTTCCCCACTGGACAGACTGGCAGCATAATGCTGAGCGGGCCATTGCGCATCTGCTGATTTGCCAGCGCCAAGATCAGCACATATGAAGTGGCCCGGGTCTGCCAGCCTCCAGATTGTTGGCCAGCCTGTGAGCTCCATATCACCAGTCTTGTGTTTCCCCCCACCCCGCCCCACACACACAGCCCAATTGTTGGTCCTTCCCATGCATGCTCAGTCTCAATCTCGATTCCCCCACCCTGACAATGTGCACCCCGCAGCCCCAATTGCTGGCCTTTCTCTCTCTGTCACTCAGCCTGATTGCGTGGGGCCCTGCCCCTTAGCACAGCCCTATGCCCAATGGGCAGTGCCAGGGGCACAGGCTGGCACTGTCAAGATACCAACGCTCAGGAGACATGCTGGGGGGGTATCTGATTGACCCCCATCACTCAAGCAGGGTCAGGCAGCCAGCTCCCTGAAAATGGAGAACTACTGTAAACCCCGCTGGAGTAAAATATTCCTGGTTGGGGGAGCGGGGGGGGAATGAAAACCCAGTAACCGTATTTAAATTAACATTTTAATAGTTTACGCAGCTCCCTGCCAATTTCTGATGCAGATGTGACACCACCGGAAATCCAGTGCTGGAGATGCTATCGGGCCAGGATGCCCAGTGCAGATCCCACACATTGGGTACTGCTTGAATCTCTGGCCTACTATGCTAAAACATTAGCGTAGCAGGGCGGGGAATCATCTCCAATATCTTTAATTATTTCAGTACCTGAAACTACTCGAGTAGGTTAATCACTGCACCAAAATTTGGGAGCGTTTTCTACATGTTGAAAAGTATTACTTGATAATGTTTATTTTTCTGAAGCTATTTCGAAGTAGCTATTGTTCTCAATTAGTTTGTTGTTTGTAATTTGCAGGTACATCAGAGAGCAGAAGAGTGCATCAGGGCCTTGAAACTACTCACTGATATAAACATGGGAAAGACAGTCCACAATGTATTTCCACTAACATTTGATTTCACTAAAATGAAGGTATGAACATATTTTAGCATGGATTATTAACAGGGAGAACACATGGTCAAATCTTGCTGTGGCAATTTAAATTTTTTCAGCTGTAAATGAGAGACAAATCTGGATACAGACTTTCTTGGTTTACTGTCCTCTTTGGAAAGGAAACTTGCTGTTCTCTGCCAGTCAGCACTATAGATGTCCATTCCTGTATAGTAACAAGTTAGCAAAGTTTCACAATACCAATTACACATTCTTACCTCTCCGAATAAAGGTTTTTCCTGAATTCCTTAATGAATTTATTGGTGACTAACTTATTTATACTTCCTAGTTTTATTCTCCTACATAAGTGGAAACATCTTCTCTGCATCTATCTTATCAAACACCTTTATCATTTTAAAGGAGTTCTATTAGGTCCTATCTCGGTTTGCTGCTTTCTTAGAGAAGGATGCAGTTTTCCAGCCTTTTCTTACAGCTGTTTTCTTTAGTGTTTCTATATCCTTTTTTTTTTGTAATGTCTCAGAGCAACCAGGAATAAAAAATAACATCCAGCCTTGCCAGCAATACCCACATCTGATGATTTTTATAGGATCTGCTTTTGATCATTATATGTATTAGGGAGCAAACACATACATTTCCTCTTGGCCAAAACACACTGTTCTGTGATTGCAGTTTTTGAAGATACTTGGCATGGGCAGATTTAAAACTGTTCTGCTCAAAATTTTCAGTGATTTTTCTTTTAAACTTACCAATAACATCCTATAAGTTGTAATACCAAACAATTGTATTTGTTAAAAACCTGATATTAGATGTGAAGGTATCCCAAAACCTAGAAGGATAACTTAGAGCGCCAGTTCGTAATTCTTTATTGCAAAAGATATGCAAACCAGTGAAGAAATATCCAGTCTTCTTGTAATCATTCATAGAAAAGAATGTTTATTCATCTGTAAAATGCACAGCAAGAAAGGCCACTACAAAATATAATTAACTACAGTAATGGCTGTACAGGCAGTATACTTGAATTAAACATCTATGTTCCTAAACTCCAGTGAGGAAAATATCACCTTTATCTAAACAATATTCCATTAAGTAAAACTTTGTGCCAAATTTAGCAAAGTTATCACACATAATTTATATTTTATTTTAGGAAGCCTTTTTCTGGTAGAATCTTTAAAGTTTTCCAAATAGCAACTTCTCAGCCTAGAAACCTGCTTTTGGGAGATCTTCTGTTACTAGCTGATGGTGGCTGTGATCTTAGTTGCTCATCAGAGGTGCTTCTCTCTGCAGTACAGAACAAATCCTGATGTATCTTTTCTGCAGTTTGATCTTATCCTATCCAAATAGCTGTCATGCTTTTAGCAGGCAAATACAACAGTGCATTCTGATATCTCCACATTGAATTCCCACTTTTTGTAGTTCTAACACCTACAATTCTGTACTCTGCTGTTCTCCACTTCACTTAATTAACTTCTATTTCCTTTGTTAAATATCTATTTAATCTGCTGCTAAGCCAATTCACACATCAAAAACCATTCAGAGAAGCTAAATTCTTATCAATTCCTTTTTATTCAATTCTTTAATCTTTATTTTGTCCAAGCTTCTTGACAAACTGCAGTCTCCTCCTGCCTGTTATTTTGCATTTATCATTCTATTATTTTCACTGGCATTTCATTTTTTTTGCACAAATTCTCTCATACCCTCTTTCTTGTGCGCATTCAAGTTGCTAATTTTGTGAGCTATTTTCCTCAAATTTTGGTCCTGTCTCTGAGGGAGCTGTGGACCAGTTGAGGGAAATATCCATACCAAGGGAGAAAGTGTTAGAGCTTCTAGGTAGCATTAAAACTGATAAATCTCCGGGGCCTGATGGCATTTACCCAGGCTGCTTAGGGAGGCGCGAGGTGAAATTGCTGGGTGTCTGACACAAATCTTTGTTTCTTCTTTGGACACAGGTGAGGTCCCCGAGGACTGGAGAATAGCTAATGTTGTACTGTTGTTTAAAAAGGGTAGTAGAGAAAACCCTGGAAATTATAGGCCAGTGAGTTTGATGTCAGTGGTAGGGCTTGGAGGGGATTCTTAGAGATAGTGCCTATACGTCCTTAGAGCTTTGCGATCTGATTAGGGGTACGCAGCATGTCTTTGTTAAAGGAAGGTCGTGCCTTATGAATCTGGTAGAACTTTTTGAGAAGGTGACAAAGACGGTCGACGAAGGGCGAGCTGTTGATGTCATCTATATGGATTTCAGTAAGGCATTTGACAAAGTCCCTCGTGGGAGGTTAGTTGAAAAGATCAAGGATACAAGGACAGGTATCTAGGTGGATAAGTAACTAGCTCAGTAACAGGAGACAGAGAGTAATAATGGAAGGGTGTTTTTCTAGCTGGAGGTCGGTCACTAGTGGTGTGCCGCAGGGCTCGGTACTGGGACCTCTTTTATTTGTAATATATATAAATGACTTGGAAGCGGGAATAAGTGGAGTGATCAGCAAGTTTGCAGATGATACAGAGATGGCTGGACTTGCGGATAGTGAGGAGCATTGTCAGGCGATGCAGCAGGACATAGATAGGCTGGTAGCTTGGGCAAATAGATAGCAGATGGAATTCAATCCTGATAAATACGAGGTGATGCATTTTGGGAGAAAGAATGTAGGAGGGGAGGTATATGATAAAGGGTAGACCTATTAAGAGTATAGAAACGCAGAGGGACCTGGGGGTGCAGGTGCACAAGTCTCTTAAGGTGGCAGAGCAGGTGGAGAAGGTTGTGAAGAAAGCATGTATAGGAAGGGGTATAGAGTACAAGAGCTGGCCTTTAATGTTGCAGTTGTATAAAACGTTGGTTAGACCTCATTTGGAATACTGTGTCCAGTTCTAGTCGCCTTACTACCAGAAGGACGTGGAGACTCTGGAGAGAGTGCAGAGGAGGTTTACCAGGATGCTGCCTGGTAAGGAAGGTCTGAGTTATGAGGAGAGGTTAGGCAAATTGGGACTGTTTTCCTTAGAAAGACGTAGACTTAGAGGAGATCTAATAGAGGTGTACAAGATTATGAGGGTATAGATAGAGTAAACAGGGTTAAGCTTTTTCCTAGGATGGACTCAAATAGCACGAGGGGTCACGGGCTTAGGGTGAGGGGGGTAAGGTATAATTTGGATACTAGAGAGAGTTTTTTCACAGTGTGGTGGAGGTATGGAATGCACTGCTAAGTAAAGTGGTGGAGGCATGCACTCTGGAGTTATTTAAGGGATACTTAGATGGGCACATGAACAGAATGGGAATGGAGGGATATAGAAAACTGATTTAAAATAGGGATCATGAGCCTTGGGATTCCCTGGGAAGTGTGTAAATAGTCGATGATATTGATGTATTTGTTTTTATCCTACGGGTACTTTGGTCTGCCTCGTTGTCTAACGAGGGGCATACACACGATGGGTCATAAGAGGGCTGCTCTTAGATTTCTTTTTCGAGAGTATTCTAGTACTTCACATCGTTAGTGTACGCTTGACCTGGTCCATTTGATGGGCAACACAACAGCTCGGTAACTATAGCTTTGCTGTGCAGATGCATGGATTTGGGACTGTGTCTGTGGGAGTTTGCTCATTCTCCCCGTGCTTGTGTGGGTTTTCTCCGGATGCTCCAGTTTCCTCCCACATCCCAAAGATGTGCTCTTAGAATTTGTTCTGCCAATCAACCTCTCTAAATTGTCTCAAATTTGGTTTCAATCCATAGATCTATAAACATAAACAGGGATCACAGGTAGAAGTGGGAACATCAAGGTGGCAGCGTGGGCTCGTTGGGCTGAAGGGCCTGTTTCCCGTGCTGTTTTGTTCTTTCTTCGTTGGATATGCTGTTTCAAGAGTCTCCTTTCCACAGTAGATCTGGCATATCCACATTCACAAATCTTTTTGATAAACAGAAAGAGCATTCAAGGATTGATATTAAACTGGGAAGTATTGAAAGTTTTTCATAAAAGGCGTATGATTATCAATAGACCATTGAATAATGTGTTTTCATCAGGCTTAGCAGTGGTTTACTTTGTACCAAAGTTTCAACAGTTTGTATCTTTAATTAATAATAAATTGAAGTTCACATAAACCATCTGTTCTAGCAAGTAGCATCTTATAAGTTTTCAGAACAATCAAGCCCTGACTCACTGGCAATAAACCAACATCAGAAAATGCACATGCTTTTTAAATAGCTGTATTGGTAGTGAATGTAGGCTAGTATTATAAAACCAACTACGTGTTCAGACATTAGCATGAATGGTAACTGTGAATGGGAAGTAATATAAAGAAGCTACTTTTTGTTTAGAGTACTCCCCTGTATTATGAATAGCAAATGATACAAAAACCTTGACTGAATTTTTAAGAGCTGCATAATGACTCATCAGATCCCAGATGTTCCTCTCGAATAGGGTGTTCCTGTAATAACACTGAGGGAGTGTGATTTTACTGTTCCATTGAAACAGTTAAGGCCATGACCTTGAGCTGGCTGGAAAAAAAACAGCTGTAGTTAGATGTTATATAACTCTGAGAGCTCAAGTGTTTTTCATCTAGAAAACAACAAACACCTTAGAGGAAATGCACTAATCATCGATAATATGCAAAAGATTCAAAATAAGATACCTCAAAGACAATGCTATTGCATATTTTAAAATCATAACATAGTATATTTTGAGCTTTAATAAACCACTTTTTTTGTAGGATTCTCTCAATCTGCATAAAGTAGCTATTATGGGCCACTCATTTGGTGGAGCTACAGTTATTGATTCACTCAGTAAAGAGCTTCAGTTTGGGTAAGTTATATTAAATCTGGTACAACATAAAGTGAAATTTATTGATAGAAAAGGTCTTTAGTATTCTAAAGTGACAAGGTTTTCCTACAATATTCTAATTACTAATAGGTCAATTAGACTTCAATAAATGTGTTTTAAGCTATATTTCATTATCTCATTGTCTCAATAACGTTGCTAAATGTCAAGTATATAACTTCATTATAAAATGCTTAAAAATTGGTTGAAGTATGTAATTAGTTGAAATGTGTAGATGGGGATTATTAGTTGTGTGATATAAATATCTCGGTGCAAAACTCGTCACAACTCACGAGTCAAAAGCAAAATACTGCACATGTTGGAAATCTAAACTGAAAACAGAAACAGAAAATGCTAGAAATACTCAGTGGGTCAGGCAGTAACTGTAGAGAGTAACTGAGCTCAGTTGATAATCTTTCATCAAAACTTTTCCAGCATTTTCTGATTTTTATTTTAAATAGCTCATGAGCTTGTGCGTATAGGACATAATGGCTGAAATTCTCTGGCCGTTGATGCCAGTTGCGCTCTGTAGTCCCGCTGCACTGAATGGAGATTTGGCTGAACATCAAATGCTCTGTTCTTGCTTGTAGCTAAGGCAAAGCATGAATGGCCAGAGAATTCCAGCTAATCTATTCAAACTGCACGAATGCTTAAAAATTACAGACTTTTTCCAGCTGATTTTCCACAAGTGGCAATGTTTATCTGATGAATTTACTTGCATAATATATTTATATCACTCCAAAAGTATAATTTGTAAGTTTTTGTGGCAAAACCATATTCACAATGTAGGATAAACCTTTCTCAAGTTATCATTTCATTATTTAAAGAAAAAAAAGTTCTGTTTTTTTTTGCTTAATGGAGCTGAATTTTACAGGCTCCCATGGGGCATGTTTTCAGCAGTAGGGGTGGTGTGGTGGTGGGTGGGGGGGGGGGGGGGGGGGGGGGGGGGGGGGGGGGGGGGGGGGGGGGGGGTGGTTTTGGCATTTAAATACAAAGAGTGGTGAGCCCAAAATCTTCTTGCCCACCCTGACGTACTCCATAATCCCGTTAGAAGCTGAAATTAGCCACCATATGTAAATAAATTATTAAAAGGTCACTTGAGCTTATTAACCTGGCAATTGACATCAATATTACACTGCTCATGCCATGACATGGTTGGCATTGACAGGCAGGCAGCAGTGGGAAGCCTATTCTTTCAAAAAATTTTTTGGAGTTGGGAAACAGGTCAACCCTAAAGACAGTAACCCTCTTTCTTCCTCCTTGCCTGCATTGCAAAACACACCTCCACTCCTTCCTTAAGGTGGCTGATCCCTCCCCACCCAATATGTTGACTGCGTGAATCTGGTACGGAGTGGGGCCATCATTCTGAGCCTTGCAGTCCTGCCAGGAGCCATTACTGAACTATAGGATGCAAGAGCTCCTGGCCAATCAGATTGACTGGCAGTATCTGAGAATCAGGTTTCCTTGCAGTGGTAGATACAAGTCCAACACTTAGTAAAAAACTTTACTTCATTTTCAAAGTTACAGTGCACAGAGAGATCTGTGTAAACCTGAATCCATCTCCTTGCTTCCTTCAAAAACCAAAATCAAATTGAATCCAATTCACAGTCCCTATAAGAGAGACAAACAAGGTCCAAACTGACAAGAAAAGACATTGCACCCTATTCTGGGCTTGATCTGACGTTTGATCTTAGCTGTTACACACTTACCCAGTCCCTAATTGCTGTTACTCACAGTCTGTTATTACTGCTAGACAGAGCTTTTCTATGTTGGTTAGTTTCCAACCGACTTCTAAGCCAAAGCGGGCTCAGCAGTTCTTCTTCTCCATGCACCCTCCCTCTCCTCAAACAATCTGTAAATAATGTATGAATCAGAAGCTTACAAAAATCAAAATATTGCAAATGCTGGATATCTTAAGTAAAACATAAAATGCAGGAAAAATTTAGTAGATCTGGTAACATCTGTGATGAGAAGCAAGTAGGGAGAAGAATTTTTCTCCTCCTTCATAGTGTGTTTCACAACAGTGGGAGCTTACAACCCTGTTGTTGTCAACAGGGTTTCCCGTTTAATGCATCCCTTTCCACCAGAAAATCCATGGCTGGGGTGCACCATTGATGGGACCTTAAGATCCCGCCAACATGAACAACAGCAAGATTTTGGAAAGGGTAACCCTTCAAGCCAATGACAATCACCAAATATTCAGGCCACATGGAAATGTTTCCATAGTGGACAATGAAGGGTAGTCAACTGTGGTATAAAGTTCTGTTCCTAAAACCATCTGTGAGGAGGAGATGACTCTGGTGAAATTAAATGTGAACTGCCATCACAAGTTACTTTCAAAAGGGCTTATTCTTAGTTATTGATAAATTGTCATCAACAAAAGGTCTTATTAAATGTCATGTTTTAATGCATTTGTAACTGGAAGTAGTAATTTGGTTCAGCCTGTTTGCTGGAGAAGTTCTCCCTCTAATTTGATCTAAACATTTTATATCAGTGGTGGGGAAGGAGATTGGGATGGGGAGAGATTTGGACAGAGGGATGAGAACAAGATTGGGACTGGCAGCAGGGGTAGGGGGTGGGGGGGGGCAACAGTGGCGGGGATTGCTGTGCTGGCCAGCGATCAGGAAGTCAGCATTAAGGGGCTATTGCGCATGTGCCAATCTCTGCTCTGATGGATCGGCACATGCACAATGGCCCACTCAGCTTTGCTGCTGGCCTCTTCAATGGGAGTAGGCTCAATTCCCTGATTTTTCATGATATTCATGCTAGTGCACTCTGTGGTGCACAGTACATGTGTCCCACTGAAGAAATAAGCAGGATTTACTCCAGCTTTTATGCAAGTAAGACATTTAAAAGTTTTTTTGGGAGAATCCCATCCCAAATGTCAAACAGATCTATTAATTTGCTGGGCAAGCATCTGCTGAATATATTAATAATACTATTTGTAAGGATCATTAACTATTCTGTACTACATTTGTTCTTATACATAGATGTGGAGTGGTACTAGATGCATGGATGCTCCCGCTGGAGGACGACATACATACAAAAGTACAGAAGCCAATACTCTTCATCAATTCAGAAAAATTCCAATGGGTTACAAATATCCTGAAAATCAAAAAGTTGGATTCAAACACAATACCACGAAAGATGATTACAATCATGTGAGTAAAAGTGTAAGTAAAGTCAACCTAAAACAAATCAGTGAATCAAATTATCCAGTTCAGTAGCATCTGCTAAATCAAGAACAATGCTCATAATTGTTTTGGAAGATTTTAGATAATTAAACAAAGTCCCAAAATTTCCTCGTCTTTATAAATCTAAAAGCAATTTTTGCTAACTAGCTGGAATCCTGAACATGTTGGCAAAATATTGGCGAGAATGAACTTGATTGAACTGTGATGCGGATTACTATAATCTAATTTAACAATGTTGTAATATTCTAATTTAACTCCCTTCATTATTGTAATTTTAAAAAACTTGAGCAGCAATTGTGGCTTCTTCATGAAATCTATATCTTTGCTATGCAGATGTTCCAGATAAGACATTGAATAACAAGAATTAATCTCAAACAGACAACAAAAATTCCCAGTTCCCTTAGAGTGTTTATTTCTCCCTTTCTCATCACAAATCATGGATTCTGTGTTCAACAATAGAAGGTTTAGCCTGGCTTTTAATGATTGTCAGAAGATCATGGGTACAAGTCCCAGTCCAAGAGTGTGAACTTCAAGTTTTAGGTGTCTAGATCACTTGCAGCTTGTCCTGGTTCTCCCATGCCGATACTACAGTTAAGAAAGCCCACCAATGCCTCTACTTTCTCAGAAGATGAAGGAAATTTGACATGTCAGCTATAACATTCACCAACTTTTACAGATGTATCATAGAAAGCATTCTTTCTGGTTGTATCACAGAGCTTGGTATGGCTCCTGCTTTGCACAAGACAGCAAGAAACTACAAGAAATCATAAATGTAACCCAATCCATCATGCATACCAGCCTCCCACCCATTCTATACTTCCCACTGCCTCAGAAAAGCTGCCAGCATAATTAAAGATCCCATGCACCCTGGACATTCTCTGTTGGGGAAAAAGATACAAAAGTCTGAGGTCATGCACCAATCAACTCAAGAACAGCTTCTTCTCTGCCGCCATCAGACTTTTGAATAGACCTACCTCACACTGAATTGATCTTTCTCTACACCCCAGCTATGACTGTAACACTACATTCTGCACTCTGTCCTTTCCTTCTCTATGAATGGTATGCTTAGTATAGCATGCAAGAAACAACACATTTCCGTGTACTTTAATATGTGACAATGATAAAATCAAAACAAAATGAACGCACAGATCCCTTTGTGGTTAATGGCAAATAATAAAATGATACTCATCGTTCATTAGATATACACTTGCCCAATTACTTTTTGTAGATATTTGAGCCAGTAACTTACGGTCATTAGGTAGCTGAAATAGTGTGCACGTAAAGGGATTCAGACAAGTAACAGTGTAACTCCTCAACCCAACAAATTAAAGAATCATCAGTGAGAAGTGCAGAATCTAAACCAGGAAATGCAAATTATAATATTTAATTTATAAAATTGCATACAGAAAGCAAAAGAGAAAGAAGAATGGACTTGAGAGCAAATAGACAAAGTTGTAAAAAAAAATCTAAAATTTGATGCAATGAGATTCCACACCCATAAAAGTCAACTTGCAATGCCAGTGAAGTTGGCAGTCATCAAGACTTATTAGATTAAAAGACCATTTACACTTTAATGGACAAGTTCTAATTTGGGCATGCTTATCCAAATTCATATCCTTCATGTTATTGAATGTCAAGTCTAATCAACATCAGTATAGCAAAGCTATGTGAAGAACTGGGGCAACTAAAACAAAAACTTCCAGATTTCTATTTTAAACTGTGCATGTATGAATAACTGAAGCTGTTATCTGATTTTTGTTTTCTCTATAACGATGTTAAACGCTGATTGCTGTACCCTTAATCATAATGTAAAGATCATGACATAATTGGAGATGAACCTTTTAGGATAGAATTTAAGCTATGTTTTTCAACGAAACATTGAAACTATTACTGAGAAAAACAGCTTCTGTCTATAATGCGCTTTAATGTAATAAAACATCTCAAGGTACTTCACTGAAGCATTATAAAACAAAACTGGAGTCATACCTATCACAAAGGAAGATGATTACGGTTAGTCATCTCAGCTCCAGATCATCACTACAGGAGTTCCTCTGGATGGTGTCATAGGCCCAACCGTCTTCAGAACTGCTTCATCATTGACCTTCTTTCCATCATATGGTCAGAAGTGGGGATGTTCGCTGATGACTACACAATGTTCAACACCAATCACAACTCCTCAGATATTGAAGCAATCCGTGGCCAAATGCAGCAAGACCTGGACAATATCCAGTCTTGGGATGACAAGTAATATTTAGGGCACACAAGTGCCAGGCAATAAATGTTTCCAATAAAAGAAAATCTAACCACCAACCCTTGACATTTAATGGCACTATCATTGCTGAATTGCTTGCTATCAACATCCTGGAAGTTGTCCTTGACTAGAAATTGAACTGAACTAACCATATAAATACTGTGATTATAAGAGTACATTAGAGGCTATTAATACGGCCCTAAGTAAACCACTTCCTGATTCTCTGAAGCCTGTCCACGGTCTACAGTGAAGAAGTCAGGTGTGTGATGGAATACTTGTTCTTGCCTGGATGGGTGTAGCTCTGCTTGACAGAGCCCATTTAATTGTAGCCCTTCCACTAATCTTCACTCCCTGCATGACCAATACACATTGTTTACATCTTTCTAGAAGATGCACTGCAGGAAATTAACAAGGCTCCTTGCTCAGCATTCTGCCTTTTTTTCTCTCTGTACAGATGCTCTAGACCTGTTGACTTTTTCTTGCATTTTCTGTTTTTATTCCATTTACCATAGGTCACTGTTATCTCTCCTTAAACCAGCTTTTTTTTATTCCAAGCTGATGTTGACCCTTCCATTCCATTAGCCTCAATTTTGAGAACCAATCTTTAATGGCTGGGGAGTGGGAAAAATGTGTACTGTTATTTTTACTGTTGCAAGACCCATAAAGTGCTGCAGCAAAAAAAATTAGTTAGTCACTATATTAACACAGGTACCTAAAATGCCATTTCCAAATTTCTGTGGTTAGCATTCTCTGTGGCTTTACAAAACATGACCTAGTATTCTTTAAGGTGACAGAAAATCACATCAACATCTCCAGATCATCCATTTTAGAATGATTATTTACTCTGCAAATGCACTATTTGTAGTCTGTTTTCTCCACAATATCTTTCAAATGCAATTATGAGTTTCATATTGTGCCTCAATTTCTTTATCAAAGTTTGAAGAAATAACTTGATTTTTTTTAAACCAATAATGTTCCTTGTTTATTTGAATATGAATTTATTTGTAGTTTGCAATATGTTGTAGAATATCCGTAAAGGTTAATGTTCATTAATAGCTAAATTTATGTTCAACTCACACCATCTCAAGTCACTGGCATGGTTGTATTAATTAAATACAATTTTAGACAATAGTTTGCACAGATATTCTGTTTATATTTATACATTTTGAACTCAAACTTAGTTAGCATAATCCAGTGATTTGTGAACATAGCTATTTTCTTAAAGGTACCTTTCTTTGTACATGAATTGAAGTTCAAAATTTATTCCCTGCCTTGAGATTTTTGCCTTCATACTTGTGTTCTTTATAGGGGAACAGTTCATCAGAGCTTCCCTGATTTCACATTTTTGACTGGCAGTTTCCTTGGACGGCTATTTCAATTGAAAGGAACAATAGATCCACATATAGCTATTGATATTAGCAACAAAGCTTCTTTAGCATTCATGCAAAAACACTTGGGTAAGTAAAATGTGTGAATATTAGTTACTTATTTCAATTATAAACAGCTTTCTAATTTCAGATACTAGAAATACAAGGTAGTCATTTTACATAGTGGAGAACAATACAATAGTGATGGTCAAATTGATACAATGCTAGGACACTGGACATACAGGTTGAGTTTCAGATGAGTAGTCATTGTAGATTGGTCTTGCATGAAACTAAACTTAAGTGGTTTCAAAAATATTAAATGCACTGAAATAGTTTAAGAAGTAGTTTTCTTAAAGATGCAAAATGTTTAATGATGATTCATCTTTTAAATTCTATTTTTTTTGTGTTTGCATGGCATGAGTATGTATCTTAGAAATTAGGAGAAACACATCTGGAAAAGGAGGTTTCCTATGCTGTCCATGGTAAAAATAGCATTCCAGAAGTGAACCTTCAGCTGCAAGTGTGGGATAGACATTTTCCACTGTGACAAGGAGGAAGGTTCATTATTTTACTTGAAAATATTTCAACTGTTTTAGGATTAATTTGGATATCAAATTTTACTTTCCAGGTCTTGAGAAAGATTTTGATCAATGGGACCCTCTTATTGACGGAAAAGGAGAACACATTATACCAGGCACAAATATTCATTTGCCTTTATCAAATTCTGAACCTAATCAATGACTGTCAGCATTGAGTATATTGCAGTAAAATAAATATTAAGTTAGTATGAACAGATTTATCTGCAATGAACATTCATCATTGTACAGAACATTTACTTTCTGAGCCTATTACAAATTGAATTTTTAAAAATTCAATGTCATCAGCCATATAATACAATTTACCTCCATAACTATTTCTGTTGCTGTATGTAAATCTGTCAGTCTTTTGGATAAATACTACAACATTCAAGCTACGGGCCTCAATCTTCTGAAATTATAAAAGTGGGCTCCAAATTGGAGTAACCTGAATTGTTGTATCTTTTTAAAAGTCAACTGTATTATCCTGAGCTTTTAAGGGTATTAAATAATACATTCAGCATTTGGACATTTATACTCATTATAAACCTAAAATGCAGCATAGATCAGTCTTGCATGTTTCTTTAATAATCTTACTATTATAGTGAATCTAAAAGTTCACCTTTGGTTGGAATTTTGGTTTAAGTATATAAGTTAAGTTTTTGAAAATATTAATTTGCGCAAGTTTTCCTGAATTCCTTCAATGTCAAAATTATCTGCTTCTGAGTACTGCAAAAGGTATCTCCAGATTGTAATCCTGTTCCTGAAGTGCCATATAAGTTGTAAATTTTCCTTGCATGCTACAACAGTTTAAATAGAGACAAAGATGATACCTAAAAAGATTTCAAATTATTTTTCAAATTTCTTTTTCTGAACTCATCGCGCCTCCTCAAGGTATGTACAATACTGAAGTGAATATTTAAGTGAAGGGCAGGTTCATCAGCATTTTAAGTCTGCCCAAAATTAGAGTAACGTGTGTAACTCATTTGTTCTTACTGCACTCCCAGCAATTCTATTCACGTTATCTATCTTTCAGCCACAGAATAAAAATAATGACCAGGATTCTCCCAAAAATTCTAAGTGCCCCATTCACATGAAAACATGAGAAACTCCTGTTTTTCTTAAGCATGATTTTTAGAATGAATCCCCACAGTCTAAGCATTGCAGAGTGCCCTAGGGGGATTCACAATGCAAAGTTGTGGGCAGGGCTTATTCCCGCTAGAGAGGCCGGCCACACAGCATAGAGTGGCTCATTGTACATGCACCAATCGGTCAGCGCTGAGATCAGCATGTGTGCAGTGGCCCCAATCATTGACCAGCCTGATCACCGGGCAGCTCCGTAACCCTCCATCACCGGCCTCCTGGAGATCTCCGGGCCAGCAGCCCAATGCCTTTCCCACCGGCAAGATGTGATCAACCTGATTCCCCCGGCAGCACCCCCCTCTCTCCCAATAAACCCGATGGCCAGTCTCGATCGCTGACCACCAATCCTTGGTCAATCCGGGACAAAGGATGTCCCGAAGCATGGTACATTGGGGAGACCATGCAGTCACTACGACAGCGGATGAATGAGCATCGCTCAACAATCACCAGGCAAAACAGTTCCCTTCCTGTGGGCGAACACTTCAGCAGTCATGGGCATTCGGCCTCCGACCTGCGGGTAAATGTTCTTCAAGGGGCCTTCGTGACACACGACAGCGCAGAGTTGCTGAGCAGAGACTGATAGCCAAGTTCCGCACATGAGGACGGTCTTAACAGGGATCTTGGCTTCATGTCACACTATCTGTAACCCCCGTAACTTGCCTGGATTAGCAAAAAACCTCACTTACTGTGCTGTCTGGATAAAATACACAATTCTCTAACCAATGCTCAGGATTTCCTTCACACACATTGTTAGCCACTTTAACACTTGAATAGCAGGTTAGATGTAAGGATTCGCATTCTAATCAGCAGTATGTAACTATCTGTGTGGATATGAGTGCCTCTGCAGATCAGAACACTGCATTTGCCTGACGAAGGCACAACATAGTGTCGAAAGCTCGTGGATTTACTATCAAATAAATTGGTTGGATTTTAAATTGGTGTTGCAGAACTTTACTGAGTTTACCCCAGTCCAACGCCGGCATCTCTACATCACCAATCCTTGTGCAGAGTGGCAGTGGGATCCCCTGACTCCCAGTGATCGCTCCTATAGGTCCCATCCCATTGGCACTGCCTGATAACAGGGCAAAGGTACCCCTTTGGCAATGCCAGTTTCCTCTTGGGCAGGGGGGCTGGCTGTATCTGCCCAGGGACATCCCGCCCCCTTGCTCCCAACCTCCTAGGGAGCATCCGAGGCATCTGTTCTCTTTAGTGGGTGTCAGCCATCCATTCTCCATTCATAGGGAGCAGTAGTAAACCCTGCTGGAGTGAACCACTCCTGGCCGGGGGTGTGGGGAGACGTAGTGGACCCAGAGACTTTAGTCTCCATTTTAAATATTGAAACCATCTCAATGCCGATTTCCAGTGTGGAGCTGCTGATATTCAATATCATGGGCTTGAAGACTTGCAGAGGCTATGGCGCTCAGCAGGAAGCCCACAAAACAGCTTCGACGTTTGTCTCCCGGCCTGCTGCGCTATTAGAGCGGTGCAGCAGACAGGGAGAATTGCCTCCAGTACATTGAGTGCAGCCGGCTTACAGGACCCAAAATAATGTAAAAGTATGTTCACTTCTTTGTATGAAAGGAAACAAAACAGGAGCTTCTATTCCAAAATACAGCAAAAAAAAAAAACTCACTAGGTCTCATTTTCACCAGCGCTGTCTATTCGAGCCAATTACCCACCAATTCTCTGAATGGAATCACGTGCACCATAACAGTCACCCAGTCCATTCCACCAGATTAACAACCTAGGCAATATCAAATTATCAAGAGCTCACTTTGAAATTTTGGGCAAATTTTTTTCATTTTGTTTCAGTGTCAACTCAGTTGGAGATTGATGTGTAACCAATTCATTGTGTTGCTGGTTTTCTCTGCAAAATGTTCAAACACTCCAGAGCAAAAGTCTTGGAAGCAGATCCCATGACCTCATGATGGCGGGGCAGGTTGCTTTAGCCCCTGAGCAGTCTCGATATAAAAATTTAAAAAGGAACCCATCACCCTGCCCATGGACGTGAAAACACCATGGAAACTTCCAAACCTCCCAACAGTGCCAGAGCATGACCCTCTCCCATCCAGAGCACTGTACTTATCTGTGTACTCCAAAGCGGGTTCTGTTCGTCAGTTCCCCCTATGTAAAAAAAACCTGTCAGGAACCCTGGCAGACCTTTCAAGTGTGAAGGCATTTCCAGTTCTGCTAATAATATTTAGATTAATTCAAATAGCATTCCCATCATTGCATGATGGGAACTTTTGATGTGTTACTGATAAGAGTGGGGACAATCGAGTGGGCGAGTTCCTCCAATTTTTTTTTAGTAAGGTATGGTGTTACAATTCTTCTATCAATCAAACCCCCCATGATAGAAAATATAATCAGTAAAGTTTTACAACACCAATTTTAAATCCAACCAATTTATTTGATAGTAAATTCGCGAGCTTTCGACTCTATAGCCTTCGTCAGGCAAATGCAGTGTTCTGGTCTGCAATAGCACTCATATCAACACAGACAGTCACAGATTGCTGATTAGAATGCGAATCCTTACATCTAACCTGCTATTCAAGTGTTAAAGTGGCTAACAATGTGTGTGAAGGGAATCCTGAGCATTGGTTAGAGAATTGTGTATTTTCTCCAGACAGCACAGTAAGTGAGGTTTTTTGCTAACCCAGGCAAGTTACGGGGGTTACAGATAGTGTGTCATGAAGCCAAGATCCCTGTTAAGACCGTCCTCATGTGTGCGGAACTTGGCTATCAGTCTCTGCTCAGTGACTCTGCGCTGTCATGTGTCACGAAGGCCCCCTTGAAGAACATTTACCCGCAGGTCGGAGGCCAAATGCCCATGACTGCTGAAGTGTTTGCCCACAGGAAGGGAACTGTTTTGCCTGGTGATTGTTGAGCGATGCTCATTCATCTGCTGTCGTAGTGTCTGCATGGTCTCCCCCAATGTACCATGCTTCGGGACATCCTTTCTTGCACGTATCAGGTAGACAACGTTGGCCGAGTTGCAAGAGTATGTACCGTGTACCTGGTGAATGGTATCCTCACGTTTGATGATGTCGTCCATGTCTATGATCTGGAATGTCTTGCAGAGGTTGCTGTGGCAGGGTTGTGTGGTATTGTGGTCACTGTTCTCCTGAAGGTTGGGTAGTTTGCTGCAAACAATGATCTGTTTGAGGTTGTGCGGTTGTCTGAAAGCAAGAAGTGGGGGGGGGTGGGGATGGCCCTAGCGAGATGTTCATCAATGATGTGTTGAAGACTCTGGAGAAGATGTCGTAGCTTCTCCGCTCCGGGGAAGTACTGGACAACAAAGGGTACTCCATCCACCGTGTCCCGTGTTCGTCTTCTAAGGAGGTCAGTGCGGTTTAATCGCTGTGGCACGTCGGAACTGTCGATTGATGAGTCAAGCGCCATATCCTGTTCTCACGATGGCATCCTTCAGCATCTGCAGGTGTCTGTCACGATCCTCCTCATCTGAGCAAATTCTGTGTATACGGAGGGCTTGTCCATAGGGAATGGCTTCTTTAACGTGTTTAGGGTGGAAGCTGGAGAAGTGGAGCATTGTGAGGTTGTCTGTCGGTTTTCGGTACAGTGAGGTGCTGAGGTGACCGTCCTTGATGGAGATGCTTGTGTCCAAGAATGCAACTGATTCTGGAGAATAGTCCATGGTGAGTCTGATGGTGGGATGGAACTTGTTGATATCATCATACAGTTGTTTCAATGATTGTTCACCATGAGTCCAAAGGAAAAAGATGTCATCAATGTATCTAGTATATAACCTTGGTTGAAGATCTCGTGTGGTGAAGAAGTCTTGTTCGAACCTGTGCATGAAGATGTTGGCATACTGAGGTGCAAATTTGGTCCCCATGGCTGTTCCATGTGTCTGGATGAAAAGCTGATTGTTGAAGGTGAAGACATTGTGGTCCAAGATGAAGCGGATGAGTTGTAAAATTGCATCTGGAAACTGGCAGTTGTTGACATTGAGTACTGAGGCAGTTGCAGCAATACCATCATCATGAGGGATGTTGGTGTAGAGCGCCGAGACATCCATTGTGACAAGGAGTGTCCCTGGTTCAACTGCTCCATGTGTGCTGAGTTTCTGTAGGAAGTCCGTAGTGTCAAGACAAAAGCTGGGGGTTGTTTGTACAATGGGTTTCAGGATGCCCTCGATATAGCCGGAGAGGTTCTCACACAGGGTCCCATTGCCCGATACGATGGGACGGCCGGGAATGTTTGCCTTGTGTATCTTTGGGAGGCAGTACAGATCTCCAATGCGGGGATTACGTGGAATGAGAGCCCGGAGGGTGTTCTGAAGGTCCGGATGAAAGGTTTTGATCAGAGTGTTGAGTTGACGAGTGTGTTCTTTGGTCGGATCTGTTGGTAACTGTCTGTAGTGCTTCACGTTGTTTAGTTGTCAGTACACTTCTTCACAGTAGTCCGTTCTGTTCAGTATGACTGTGGTGCCTCCTTTGTCTGCTGGTTTGATGACAATGTTGCGGTTGGTCTTGAGAGCACGGATGGCCTTGCTTTGTGCTTGGGTGATACCATACGACCCTGCCACAGCAACCTCTGCAAGACATGCCAGATCATAGACATGGACGACATCAAACATGAGGATACCATTCACCAGGTACATGGTACATACTCTTACAACTCGGCCAACGTTGTCTACCTAATACGTTGCAAGAAAGGATGTCCCGAAGCATGGTACATTGGGGAGACCATGCAGACTCTACAACAGCAGATGAATGAGCATCACTCAACAATCACCAGGCAAAACAGTTCCCTTCCTGTGGGTGAATACTTCAGCAGTCATGGGCATTCGGCCTCCGACCTGCGGGTAAATGTTCTTCAAGGGGGCCTTTGTGACACACGACAGCGCAGAGTTGCTGAGCAGAGACTGATAGCCAAGTTCCGCACACATGAGGACGGTCTTAATAGGGATCTTGGCTTCATGACACACTATCTGTAACCCCCGTAAATTGCCTGGGTTAGCAAAAAACCTCACTTACTGTGCTGTCTGGAGAAAATACACAATTCTCTAACCAATGCTCAGGATTCCCTTCACACACATTGTTAGCCACTTTAACACTTGAATAGCAGGGTAGATGTAAGGATTCGCATTCTAATCAGCAATCTGTGACTGTCTGTGTTGATATGAGTGCTATTGCAGACCAGAACACTGCATTTGCCTGACGAAGGCTATAGAGTCGAAAGCTCGCGAATTTACTATCAAATAAATTGGTTGGATTTAAAATTGGTGTTGTAAAACTTTACTGAGTTTACCCCAGTCCAACGCCAGCACCTCTACATCAGAAAATATAATGGCATACCTCTTCTCAAAAATACTCAGCAACCGCTCCGTCCATTTTACTCACCAGCCTTCCTGCCCTACTGCTTTGCTAGTTGCTAATTTTGCCAATCTCATCTTGTCTAATTTGCCCCTTCCAGTTTTGTCCTTTGTAGATTCTGCCAACAAATCAACTGTCACTGTTTGTCACCACATCATCCTCTAGAATTTAGATTTATGAAAGGTCCTTGCCACTTATTATAGATAAAATATTCAGGCATCAACAAAAACCTAGCTGAGTGCTCATGACACTTTTCCTGTAAAATGAAGCTTGCTTACCTGGCCCTGTGTAGACTAACAAGGTCCACTTCCTATCACCAGATCACACTTTGGGGTTGTTTCTCTGGTCCTTTGGCACTTTTTTTTAAAGCATCTCACGGTCCTTGTCTCCTCATTCTCTATTGGCTATTGAATTACTATAGAAATGTTTTTAGTAATAGCTTCAGTTTTTCCTCTCAGCACTGAGTGATTTCTCATCCTCAATAATTTCGAACTCTACGCATTAGACTATCCTGAGTTCACTGACCTATTTTTCCCTCAATTTCTCTCTACATGTAAACTTTCCAACCATATTCACAGTCACTCTCTTGCTATTGCCAACTCCTATGGGGTTACTATCGCACTGCGAGGATGGTACTTTCCACCATTTTCCTTGATATTATGTCTTCCCCATAAAATAATCTAATTCAGTTATAGCTGCACCTTCAAAATTCCCAACATTCACTGAAATTTCTGCAGCTACTGATTTGCTCAACCATACCCTCATCTCAACTTTTGTTCTAATCCTCATTAAAACCATTAAGTTCTCATAAAGGCCATCCCATTGTCCTAAGACTACATGTATCTCAACCCCCTTCACTCTAAGGAGGTTGATATGCAAGTGCAGCACATAATAAAAAAGGCAAATGGAATGTTAGCATTTATTGAAAAAGTAGAGAAGTGTTGTTGCAATTGTATAGGGAGTGAATTTGTGGAATAAGAGTCTGAATTACTAAATGGTTTCAAGACCAAGAAAGATAATATTTCTGATTTTTAAAAAAAGGTTAAAAGGATATAGGTAACAGGCAGGGAGGTGGGTTTGAGACTAGGGGGAGATCAGCCATGATTTGATTGAATAGCAGAACAGGCTTAAAGGGCTGAATTTCCCACCTTCTACTCCAAATTCCTATGTTCCTATGTAAGGGATGCAAAATAAACATAGGTGACAGAAAACTGGGTTAGCTATTAATGGGCAGTTATGGTTGAACCACACAAAGCAATGTCAGCTCCTGCTTGTCTCTAATAAACATCTTTATTCTACTACAGTCTCCCGTCTCCTTACCTCCAACAAATGTGAAGAGCTCATGAACTTATCATTAAGATTGCTCAGCTGTTTGAGCAACTACTCTCCTTTTCCACCAACCCCTATTTTTATCTTACACTATTCCTGAACTTGCATCACAGTCTAGTTTCTTTTTCTCTAAGTTGATCTCATTTTGACCATGGAACCCACCTCTTGCTTTTTCGTTCTCACTCGCTTTCTCTTTTCCCATTTAGCTGACCACTCAACTTCTCTCTGGGTTCCCAGGGTAGCTAATATTTTAACAGTTCTCTCTCAAAAGCAGCATGGTAATTAGTGATTAGCACTGCTACTTCAATTCTAGCTTTGGGTGACCATGTGTCAAGTTTGCATATTCTCCTACATCTGCATGGGTTTCTACAGGTGTTCCAGTTTCCTCCCACAGTCCAGAGATGTGCAGGTTCAGTGGATTGGCTATGCTAAATTGTTCCTTAATGGCCAAAGATGTATAAACAATTATTAGCTATGATATATGAGCTCTGATAAATGATTGGGGCTATGGGGATAGGGCAGAGAGGAGGGACTAGTGGGATGCTGTTTCCCAATGTAGATGCAGACTCAATGGGCCAGATGGCCTCTTTCTGCATTGTAGAGATTCTATGGTTCTAAGTAGCCTCTTCAAAGCTTCTCTTATCCCCTTTTCCTCAAACATGCCCTTAACCTTAAACTACTGTCCTTGTCTCCAATCTTTCATGTTCTTTCTTGAATTGTTGTTATCTCCCAAATCTATTACCATCTTTCCCAGGCATCCACGTTTTAAATCTCTACAAATAGGTGGTTTCTAACCCTGTCACAATACTGAAACAGTTCTTAAAGTCATGTAAGACTGTGAAAGATAAATTATCCCTCTGTTTTGTCTTCAGCCTTTGACACAATTGGCCACAAGATACTTCACCTCTCCACCATTGTCTAGTGGGTAGGATGCAGTCAGCTGCTTTTATTATTTATCCAAATTGTAGCACAATAATCAAAGAACAATGCAGTACAGGAAAAAGCCCTTTAGCCCAGTAATGCTTCTCAAATATATCTTCTTGCCTCTAGTCTATATCCCTCTAATCCCTGCCTTTTCAACTAACTTATTCAGATGCCTCTTGAACATTGTTATAGAATTTGCTTCCACTACCTCCTCTGGCAGTACACTGCTCCCAACATCTCTTTTTAAACTTTCCCCTTTGCCCTGAGTAATTGACTCTTTGATTGTGGGAAAAAGACTCTGACTATCTACTGTGTCCAAGCCTGTCATGATCTTGTAAACTTCTATCAGGTTCCCCATCATCCTCTTACGCTCCAATGAAAACAATCCAATTTTGTTCAACCTCTCTTCATAGGCCATATCCTCAAATCCAGCAACATCCTGGTAAATCTCAAAGATCAAAGAACAAAACAGCATGGGAAACAGGCCGTTTGGCCCAACAAGCCCCTGCTGCCATCCCAATGTTCCCACCTCTACCCATGATCCCTGTCTATGTTTATAGATCTATGGATTAAAAACCAAATTTGAGACAATTTAGGGCGAATTTGTTTTGCCAATTAGCCTAAGAGCACATTTTTGGGATGTGGGAGGAAACCAGAGCACCCAGAGAAAACCCACACAAGCACGGGGAGAATGCACAAACTCCCACAGACACAGGCCCAAATCCATGTATCTACACAACACAGCCATAGTCACTGAACTGTCGTGTTACCCATCAAATGGTCCAGGTCAAGCGTACACTAACGATGGGAAGCACTAGGATACTCTCGAAAAAATCCAAGAGCAGCCCTGTCACGACCCATTGTGTGTATGCCTCTTGTTAGACAAGAAGGTGGACCAAAGCAACTGTAGGATAAAAACAAATACATCATCAACTATTTACACACTTCCCAGGGAATCCCAAGGCTCATGATCCCTATTTTAAATCAGTTTTCTATACCCCTCCATTCCCATTCTGTTCATGTGCCCATCTAAGTATTTCTTAAATAACTCCAGAGTGGCTGCCTCCACCACTTCACTTGGCAGCACTTTCCATACCCCCACCACCCTCTGTGAAAAAACTCCCTCTAGCATCCAAATTACACCTTACCCCCCTCAGCCTAAGCCCGTGACCCCTCGTGCCATTCGAGTCCATCCTAGGAAAAAGCTTAACCCTGTTTACTCTATATATACACCCCTCAATCTTGTACACCTCTATTAGATCTCCTCTAAGTCTATGTCTTTCTAAGGAAAACAGTCCCAATTTGCCTAACTTCTCCTCGTAACTCAGACCTTCTATACTAGGCAGCATCCTGGTAAACCTCCTCTGCATTCTCTCCAATGTCTCCACATCCTTCCGATAGTAAGGCAAGCAGAACTGGACGCAGTATTCCAAATGAGGTCTAACCAAAGTTTTATACAACTGCAACATTAAAGGCCAGCTCTTGTACTCTATACCCCTTCCTATAAAGGCTAGCATACTACATGCTTTCTTCACAACCTTCTCCACCTGCTCTGCCACCTTAAGAGACTTGTGCACCTGCACCCCCAGGTCCCTCTGCGTTTCTATACTCTTAATAGGTCTACCCTTTATCATATACCTCTTCCCTACATTCTTTCTCCCAAAATGCATCACCTCGCATTTATCAGGATTGAAATCTATCTGCCATCTGTCTGCCCAAGCTACCAGCCTATATCCTGCCACATCGCCTGACAATGCTCCTCACTATCCACAAGTCCAGCCGTCTTTGTATTGTCTGCAAACTTGCTGATCCCTCCACTTACTCCTTCTTCCAAGTCATCTCTTCTGCACCCTTTCCAATGCAAAAACATCCTCTGGTAATGTGCTGACCAGATATATACACAATATTCCTATGCAGCCTAACCAAAGCTGCAACATGATTTTCCAATTTCTATTCTCAACCCCAACCGATGAAGGCCAGTATGCCATATTCCTTGACTGCCTTGTCCACCTGAGTTGCCACCTTCAGGGAACTGTAGATCTGCAAGCTATATCCTAACGTTTCTAAAGGCTCTACCATTTACACTATACTTTCCTTCTGCAGTAGGCCTTCCAAGTCGCATCACCTCAGTTGTCCAGATTAAATTCCATCTGCCATCTTTCAGCCCAGGTCTCCAGCTGATTAATATCCTGCTGTATCCTCTGACAATCCTCCTCACTATCTGCTACTCCCCCAACGTTTGTATCATCTACTAATTAGACCACCTTTATTTTCCTCTAAATCATTTATATATATTACAAACAGAGGCCCTAGCACTGATTCTTGTGGAATACCATTTATGAGAGACCTCCAGTTAGGAAAGTAGCTTTTCATTGCTACTCTCTTATTTTCTATGCCCAAGCCAGTTTTGTATCCATCTTACCAGCTCACCTCAGATCCCATGTGACTTCCATTTTTGCATCAGCCTGCCACGAGGAACCTTATTGAAGGCTTTATTAAAGTCTATGCATACACTATCTACTATCTACTGACCTCTTCTGGTCAATTTTCTTGTCACTTCTTCAATTAACTCAATCAGGTTTGAGAGACACAACCTCCCCTTCACAAAACCACATTGCCTATTGCTAGTAAGCCTATTCTTTTCCAGATGGGAGTATGTCCTGTCCCTAAAAATCTTCTGTAATAATTTCCCCACCACTGATGTAAGCTTCACAGGCCTATAATTTTCCAGATTGTCTCTTTTGCTCTTCTTAAATAGATGAATGATGTTAACTATACTCCAATCCTCTGGTACCTCACCAAAATCAAGATTTTGACCAAGACTTCATCTCTCTGTATTCTGGAATAGACCTATCTGACCCTGGAGACTTATCCACATTAATCAAAACCTCCGATATCACATCCCTCTTTTATCTCAACATAGGCTAGAATGTCAACATCTTTCTTTCTACACTCACCATATACCACATCTTTCTCTTTTGTGAATACTGATGCAAAGTACATCACCTACCTCATCTAGCTCTATCAGCAAATTTCCTCCACTGTCCTTGAATGAACCTTTCATTAACTATCCTCTTCCACCTTATATACACATAAAAAGCTTGGGATTCTCCTTAATTCTGCCTGATTAGATCATTTCATGGCCCTTTTTGCCCTGCTAAGTCTGTTTAGGAATACAAAGATTGCAGGAAAAGCTTAAAGAGCCTTATGCATTCTTATTTCCTGAAATATATATATGCTTCCTTCTTCTTCAGTAAGCTCATAATCTTTGTCATCCAAGGTTCCCGAATCTTGCCGTCTTTGTCCTGCATTGTTACAGGGACATATTTGTGCTGAATTATTAACAATTGACTTTTAAAAGACTCCCACATATCGGATGTGGATTTATCTTCAAATAACCACAGTCCCAGTCTACATTGCATAATACTGTCATAGTTAGCCTTCCCCCAGTTTAGTACTTCCACCCTGCAACTACTTTTTCTATAAGTATCTTGAAACTTATTGAATTGTGATCACTGTTCCCAAAAAAGTCCTCCACAGACATCAATCAAGCTCATTTCCCAGAACCAGTTCTAAGAAAGCTCTTTCCCGAGTTGGATTATCTATATATTGCTTCAAAAAGCACTCTTGGACATATTGAACAAACTCTGCCCCATCCAAGCCCTTGGCAATAAAGGAATCCTAGCCTATATTAGTGAAGTTAAAATTTCCCATCACAACAAACCTGTTGTTTTCACATCCTTCCATAATCTAGTGACATATCGATTCCTGCACTTCACACTGGCTTTTGGGAAGTCTGGACAGCCCAAATAATGTGATTGCAATGTTTCTGTTTCTAAATTCTACCCACATGCCTCACTACATGATCCCATCAAGATGTCCTCCTTCTGTATAGCTGTGACATTCTTCATAATTAGTAAACCACCCCCATCTCACCTGAAGCATCTAAATCCTGGAATATAAATGGCCAGTCCTGCTCTTCTTTCATCCAAGTTTCTGTAATTTCTCTCTCACTGCTATGTGCAAGTTCACTGGTTGTGCCTTATATACAGTTGAGGTGACTCCCAGATTAGTTCACATGTATTCAGGCACTAATCAGGCTTTAGTTGATTGAAGATAACTGCCACTTAGCTAACTGGGTCAGCTGCTTATTGATCTTTAAACTAGACTACTAAAATTTAAAAGAGAAACACTTACCAGTGGTTATCCACTCAGTCCCAAATTTCCAATACCCTCATTCGGACTGAATCCCACTCTGACTACAGGTTCTCTCCCACTTCTATTGGCGTGCACAACCAACGATAGATTCTCTTCCCACCTCCTGTAGTTAACTCTGGTGTACTCCAAGAGTCCCCTCTATTTCACCTCTGCAAAGGGCCCCCTCTGTGCCATCATCCACATACCAACATTTTCCACTTGTACACTAATGACATCAATTCTACCTTATTGCCATCTCTCTCAATAACTGCACTCTAAATTTCTCATAGCATCTATGGGTTGAACAGTTTTACAAAGTATAGATTGTGTGCACAAAACTGACTTGTTTGGTTCCTTCTAATGTTACTGTTGCCCGTTTCATATTAAAAGGCAGAAGATTTAATTGCTTCTGACTTGGATAATCAACAGTTTCTTTAAAGCATTTTGCAGTTTTGTTTCAATAGGCATGAAATCTAACCATCTGTGTGATGAATTTCTTCTATACCACATCTTTCATTCTTAAGTGTTAAATCTGGGTATTAATTATTTATTCGTTCACTCCCCTCTTCCTCAGCCTCTGCCCTTTAGTCATTCATTCCATCCCAAAAAAAAATACACACAATTAGTGGTATCAATACAAAGTTCCATGTATAAACAAACCTTTTGTTATCAAAGCTGTTCCAACCCTCTGCATATTTATGTTCACTCCTAAAGGAATTAACCAGAACGTAAGAACAGATACAGCTCAATTTCTGCCTCTAATGTTCAACTCTATTATAATGTTTTATCTTATGGTATGCGCAGTGTGAGGCTGAGACTTCTTGTGTGATGTTATGATTTGGCTCATCTATTTAGAAGGCTTCAGCTTAAAGATTATGAAAAAAATCCATTGGGCTTCATCTGGGTCTGAGCAAGAATCCAAAAAAAAGAGATTCCACGTAGTTAGAAGCTTTAAACAAGCTCAGAGCAATGATGAGAATGGAATTGAGAGCTCCTGATCATCAACAATATGAATAACATTGAACAGAATCCACCGATGCTGAGTTGGTATCAATAAGACAGAGAAGTTATTATGTGCTGGTGGGATGTCTTGCATGGAATGGAATCCATTGCAAATGTGCTATGCATATTATTGAGATTTCAGTTATCCCACCATGAGAACAGCTATCGTTGATGAATCAGTTCCATTTAACTTTTTTTTCACTCTTTTATGGGACATGGGCATCATTGGCAATGTCAGAGCATTTATTGTCCATCCCTAATTGCCCTTGAACCAAATGGCTTGCTCAGGCAAGTTAAGAGTCAACCATATTGCTGTGGATCTGGACTCACATTTTGCTCAAATCAAATAAGGTCTCTGGTCTTTTCTCTAAAGGATATTAATGAATTAGATTTTTTTTTAAATGACAACTGACAATTTCAATCACCAATACTGAAACTAGCATTCAATCCCAGATTCACAATTAATTGAACTTAAATTTCATCAGCTGTGATAGCAGGATTTGAATGTGTCCAAAGAGCATTAGTCTGGACTTTGTTTTTCTCGTCCAATGACATTACAACTTTGTCACCATTTCTTCTCTATTTTGTACAAGTGGTCAATGGGACTGTGGGTTAGGGAGTTGGAAGATGAATGCTTTCAGGGGACTTTAATATGGACCCTGATAATTACTGCCCACCCTTCAGGCAGACCACAGTAGATCTACTAAAAATGGTATGCAATTATATCTATTTACAGGAAGTAAACTAAATGCAAGAGCTGGTAACAGCCAGTGAGGGACAATAGGAAAATATCTAAACTGGTATTATGTAACCATCAATAACCAGATGCCAATGGCAACTTTAATTAATCCACTTGACAAACATTACTGGCTTTGTCATACAAATAACATCCAACTGTCATGGCCAAACCGGTTCCAAATTTCCAGTCCCAGACATGATGCAGTTAGTAACAGTTACATTTCCTTCACTAAAAGATTACACAGCCTCCTACCTCAAACATACCCAGTTTACAAACTTATAATATCTGATCGCACTGTTCGTGATACTTGTGTCAGGAGTTGACTTATGATGTGGAGATGCTTGCATTGGATGACATTATCATTGTTCATATTTTCTTCACAAAAACTTCAGATCTTCTAACTGATTATGTTCTAGATAAATCAGTAAGGTAATAAGTCATTTTAGTCCCATTTCTTTCAGTTGAACTGGTTGTGCAGCCTCCTGACTCAAACGGACCCCTTGGATCCACTCTGCCAGAGAAGGATGAGCTTCCTTGCCAGCAAATAGAAGCTTTGATCCCAGAGGTTAAAGCCTCAGTCGATCAGGGAGTGCTGTCTCTTCCACGATTGAGTAGTGCCAGCATTAAGCAGGCTAAGGCAGTAGAAAACAACAACTGCTGTCAAAGGTGGGATATGGCCGAGATAATGGCTGGCTGGAATCTTCTTAAAGTTTTGCAACACCAATTTTAAATCCAACCAATTTATTTGATAGTAAATCGACACTATGTTGTGCCTTCATCAGGCAAATGCAGTGTTCTGATCTGCAGAGGTACTCATATCCACAGACAGTTACAGATTGATTAGAATGCGAATCCTTACATCTAACCTGCTATTCAAGTGACAGAGACTGATAGCCAAGTTCCGCACATGAGGACGGTCTTAACAGGGATCTTGGCTTCATGTCACACTATCTGTAACCCCAGTAACTTGCCTGGATTAGCAAAAAACCTCACTTACTGTGCTGTCTGGAGAAAATACACAATTCTCTAACCAATGCTCAGGATTTCCTTCACACACATTGTTAGCCACTTTAACACTTGAATAGCAGGTTAGATGTAAGGATTCGCATTCTAATCAGCAGTATGTAACTGTCTGTGTGGATATGAGTGCCTCTGCAGATCAGAACACTGCATTTGCCTGACGAAGGCACAACATAGTGTCGAAAGCTCACGGATTTACTATCAAATAAATTGGTTGGATTTAAAATTGGTGTTGCAAAACTTTACTGAGTTTACCCCAGTCCAACGCCGGCATCTCTACATCATGGAATCTTCTTCCCAGGAGTGGAGGTGGAGCCTGAAACGAAGTGATGGGCTGTGGTTCAAGTGAGAAGTCGAGTCAGTTCCCTCTAAGAGGACCTGAGATGACAACAGATTAAAAAGAAAAGGGGGCAACCACTTCCTCAGACTAGGCAAGGTTGGAAAAAATTCCATCATTAACAGCATTGCCCTTTTCACCTTGGCATCTACTTATATCATCACCAATAAGAAAATGCTGTATAACAAAAGTGCAGCACATTGGTTCTTGGGATGAAGAGGTTTACCTTATAAGACACAAACAATTGCGCTCATATGCTCTGGAGTTCAGAAGAATGAGGGGTAATCACATTGTAACATATGATTCTGCAAGAGCTTAGGTGAATAGATGAACACAGAACATTTCCTCTAAGCATGTAGAGACAAGAAATTTCTTCATTCAAAAGGGTTGAAAATCCTTGAATTTCCTTAACATAACAGATCATGGATACTCCATCATTAAACATTATTTTATGGTGTTTATTAAAGCATCTCAACTTTCTATTCTCATTCCTAATCGAGTCTCTGACAATGGATGTTGCCAAAAATTGAAAAAATTAGCAAGGCTGTATTTCTAAAAAGGGGGTTAAGGAAAGATTTAAAGATAAAGGTGGTAGTAGGAGTTGAGAATATTTTCTCACTAGTTGGGTGGTTCCAACACCAAGCCCTGTAGAACACCTGGAAACAACTTTCCTGCACAAGGTCATCCAATGACCATTGACCTTTTTTCCCCTGTTACTAAGGCAACTGTGATCTATTTTCCCACATTATCCTGTATTCTTTTTGACCAATCTGCCATGTGCAACCTTGTCAAAATCCATGTACATAACACCCCTTCTTGCAACTTACTCAAAGAATTCAATCAAGTTTCTGAAGCAGGACTATCCTCTAAAGATCCTATGCTGACCATTCCTGATAATGTCCATGCCGTTTATTTCTTTACATGAACCTACTGTTGTTTTTATAACACAAGGATGGAGTTCATAAGTTAGTAATACTCAAGCAAAGATCTCTTACCAAGTGTGTGTAGTGTTTACTGGTAACTTCATCTCAATCATGATCCCTTACTATATAATTTACATATCAAAGGAACTTTGTGTTGCTATCAAGGCATGTCTAAAAGGGAAAAGGATGGACAAAAAAACCATATGGCAGTTAATTTACTGCAAAACAAGCCATCATACTACTGCTTTAGTGTTGATAACCTCTCTCCATTCTTGAGTTAACAGAGCATTATCAATGTAAGTTAACAGAATGTCTTAGACTATAAAGCCAGCCTTCTGTACTGACGTTTCTTCTTAGCCACTCATGCTTCTGATATCACTAGTCAGTGCCATGGAAGAAATTCAAACTGAAGAAAATTAATGATATAATGCTCAAAATCAATGCTATATAACATACTAAATTAAACAAATTTTAGTTACAAAATTGAAAGAAAAATTGTTTAGACCTTTTGACACGAGGGCCAAGTAGGAAATGGCAATATGGTTTGTATAGTGGTGACAGATAATCTCAAGAACATAACAGGAAAAAAAAACATGACTTCATAGTCTGGTTTTGCATGTGAAAATGGAAAATACAAATGACCTGTGATCTGATCTTATAAAAAATACAACTTCTAACACAACAAAAATAAAAGAGCAGGACAGGCCGTATAGTCAACTTTTTAAAATTTAATGAGCCCTCTCAAAAAATGTCTGCATAAACAAGCTTTTATTTGTCATTTCAACTGAACACATTGTTAAACAGATTGCAGTGTACATAGAAGTATTTTGATGACTACTATTTTTGGAAATATCCTGTTTGGTTCTAGGACTTAGTTTTGGTCTACTTTAAATTATGATTCATAATTTAGAGTTTGTGAAATTTTTTTCCAGGAAACATGGGTGATTACATTTTTGGTTGTAACATACATACAGAATACCACCGACATTCTTGCATACTGATCAGCTTTCAGCAAGATTCATTACAATGTTTGCTTAATAGGTTAATCAAATTCTACAACTTCTTTATGTTCACCATTATAGATGGAACATTGTTATTTCCTAACTGACTGACTGGTGCCAGCAGTAACATATAGATTCAAATTTTATCCAACAGGCCACACACATATACCTGTTAATAACTTTAACTGCACACACCATCCCCCAATGAAATTTTGGCATCTTCATGGACAGTAAGAAAAAAAAAATCTGGGTTTTGCAAGTTAATCGAAGACAAATTTGAATTCTGAATTTAACCATCTGTAGACTGAAATACTGCAACACCCCAAAATATAAAATGATCATCTCTTCCAGGCACCTGATCAACCATAAATATACTAATTTCTGTATTTTAGAGCATAGGGATTGATTTCAGAAACAAAGCATTCTTTTCCAGTTTATCTTTACAATCCATTGGACAATGCAAAGGACTAAATGAAATGCTCATTTTCCAGTATTTGTAGCCAGAGTACTTTTAACAAAAATCTTCAGGAGCAGAAATAATTAGTATGTCTTTATAAATCTTCCTTAAATACTTCTGGTGATACTATTGGAGGGAATCCATAGATTCTGTTGTAGATGTGCCTTCTACAGTGATGCAGCTATTAGCTTCTACATTTTTGTATGAGACAAATTTTCAAATTTGTTTAATTTTTCTGATGCTGAAAGTGCCACAAAAGACGTCATTTGGTGTTTTTGGGTTTGATCGATTAAGTGGTTAAAAAATGCTTGATTCGGTAGAAGATTGCACAGCATCAGTTAGCTTCATACTGGCGCTGTGGATGAATTGTTCTTTATCTAATGCAATACTATCAACAGCTGTTAAATGCAGCATCTGAACATCATCTTTCTCACAGGTAACTTCAGGACCAACAATTTCTTTCTGGAAGACATCAGTATTGAGATTTGGATAGTTTGATCCACTGTTCTGGTGTTCATTCTCACTTCGATCTTCCACACAAGTTATATTATTAGCCTGAAGTATCAATAAAGGTGATCCTATTAAAAGAAATATAAGCAACATAAGGTACGAACAAGTCAGAACTTTGCTTTTTTTTTCACTCAAAAAAGGCATTTATGACAAAGCATGCACAGCCACAGAAAAGATATGACACCAGTAAAAGAAAAACTCCTGGATAACAAGACAGTTGAGGAGTGGTCCTTCGTGAAACCCCAGTTTGAATTATTCAACCCTCTAACCACAAACTACTTAAGTACAATTAGGTAAGCTAAAAGCACGCTGGAAAAAGTTAATATAACGGGTTATAAATTTAGCACTTAACCACATTCAAAATACGCTGTAAGCACCTATAAACAGTGATAAAGAATGTTCACCACAGGCTAGTTACAATTCCAAGTTTGCTGTGGAAATGCAAATCTAGATTAGTACCAAATAACTCCTATAATCAGGCCAACTCAAACCCTCAAATGTAGATTTGCATGCTGGAGTGGTTTTTGGCCTGAAGGATGTTATTTTACCACCACAGTTGTTGGAAATGGTTTTATGATAGTTATGTGGTGTACTATCAGTTATGATAGTTACCTGTGTCAACTTGGAAGAGTGAAGTTAAGAGAACAGATAGAAGTTGGTGTTTTGAACCTGTAGTCAATGTTTGGAATGGGAGTTTCTAGCAATTCAAATCAAATTTTAAAATAAAGCTTTCCTTATCTTGAGCTAAAAGCCACAATGCAGAAAGTGTTTGGAAACTACACAGATGATCACAAACTGAATTGAATATAATCTGTTCCCAATTGCCGTTTCTGTTGTGCATTCAACCAAAATGAAAATTTGCACAGGGGCAGGGAAAACAAGGCAGTGCCTGAAGCAGAGACAGCCAAATTCAATCTAATGAAGTAGAGACCAAACAAGGGCAAAAGAGCAAGTTACATTGGCACATTTGTTACTTCATAGACAAAAACCATCAGCCACCCAAACAGGCAAAAATTGTTTTTATGCATATAATTCCTCTGACCACCTCAGTTTTATTCAGGCAGACCCAGGATAAGTGGGCCACATAGCCAAAGTCAGATTTCAGGCCGTGAAAATGCAAGCATTAGAATATTGCAACTAAAATCGTTATATTCACAAACTCTTCCAAAAACATCATATCAATTTTAAAACTAGTTTCAATGTTTCTTTACACTGAAGAGATAGTTAATCATAACTGAGACAATCACTTGTGTTGAATTGTCCCATTCAAATAGCCAGAAAAAGCAAAAAAAAAGTTTACAGGCAATCTTGCTTTTAAAACTGTACATTGCAACCTTTATCATTGCATACACACAGCCAGCATACCAGAGAGGAGATAGGAAATCAGTTTTAAGCCAAGCTACATGCTTCACTTTAGTGAAATATTTTTTATTATGCACAATTATACAAGATTTCATAGGAAATAAATGAATGTTATAAATTTCCTGTGTTATACCCACCTGATATGAATCATTATACTGCTTTATTTCTGTTCAAATCCTGACTCACCAAGTGTTTGTTCAAGTGTGCCTTTGGAGAAATTGAAGAAATACATGTGCAAAAAACACAAATGTGGTCCAAATCATAAACAGTGCAATTGTTTTATTTCATAAGAGTAATCACTGAAAAAGCAAATAATTCATCCATCAGGACCATTTCTTCAAACACACCTAGACATCTTCAACCACCCACTTAACAGTCGTGCAGAACAATGTAGTAATTTCAAAGAGAATCTTTTCCCAACAATAAAAATTCCAGAATATCAGTGCAATTTATTTATATACTTTTCCGCAGTCACAACAGAATTGCAATTTATCTTCTGCAGAGTACTTAAACTATACCTACGTCACTCAATAACTTCCCACATGAACTGCCTGACTAGAATCTATATAAATGAGTAGTGGTTAGTGGGTAATTCCCCCACATACAGCTCAGAAATGAACCCTCAGTATAACAGATGGAAATTAATTTCCATCTCCAGCAAACAAAAGAATTCTTCCTAAAGTTAAAATTAAAGAAAAAGAACACATTACTCACTTTTCAGTAACATGGCAATTTAAAAAAAAACTTGAAATTCTTGTATAATAGAGTTTTATCAGTTTAGATTTTAGTGTGCTGGTTCTGTTCAAAATTAAAGATAATGCTAAGAATGCATGGCTGCAATTGATACCTTAAGATTCAAAAGATACCAGTCACCAAATAGTCAGTGTGTCTTGCCTTTATGCAGTTGACCTTATGATTACTTAAATGGTGGAACTGCAACAAAATTGCCTTGTCACCCAATCCAACTGCTTATTTTGCATGTGTATTTCTATCAACTCATCTAACGTTAAAACAAGGAGGGTTTTAACCTCAATATTAAGTCACTTTATTCCATAATAATGAGCATACAGATCATATTTATGATCAGATTAATCCAACTTGGAGAAATGGACAAAATGAATCCAAGCTTGTCTCTCTAGTCACACATATGACTAAAACACATGATTAGGATGTTTCAAAAGCAGGAAATAAAGAAATTAAAGGGCAACAAGTAGATGGAATAGATTAGTTTTATGCACAGTGAAATAAAATCCAAGTTTTCAAAAAGAACATACTTCCATCAACAATAAAATATATTGACAAATAAACTAGTGAGAGGCAACCTCCTTGAAACATACAAGGGGTTTAGATGCTGTTTCCCATGGCTAAGAAATAAAAACATAATAGGAAATAGCAGGAATAGACCACAAACAATACAAAAACACTTTCCTATATTGATGCTGGTCCTATTTAAACCAGCAACAGTTACAAGATTGATGTAACTGACAACGATTTAGAAAGCTGCAGAGATGGAGGTACCAAATTAACTGAATGCTTTCATAACACAGGTTCATCTGAACTCACTGAAAGAACATTTCCTGAAATGGATGCATTTTCTTAAGAGTTAGCTCAGCTCACTTTGTCAGTCAAGTCCAAATACAGAATTTTAAGTTTCGCACAACACTACTTCTATCCATGTTCTTTCCTGCTTCATGCATTTAAAAAGTTCAGAGGTAATGCTGTTGTAGCCTTTTATTTAGGTACCAAATTAATCTACTGCCTGTTGGTAATCCCCAAAATTAAATGTGCTTTTTTTAATCAAAAGCTTTTTGTGACTGAGTAGGTTAGAGGCTGGGAATTTTGTGGCAATGAATTCGCCTCCTGAGTCCCAAAGCTTGTCCACCAAACAGCACAAATCAGGGGCATTACAGAATACTCTCTATTTGCCTAGATGAGTGCAGCAGAGTTTGAGAGCAACTCAGACACTTGACAACACTGTGGCAGCAGAGTGTACCACTCAGTAAAAACAGTGCAGCAACTCACCAAGGCTCCTTTCCAAATCACAACCTCTACCAGTAAGGAAATGGGTTGCAGATACATGGGAGCACCATCTGCAAAATCCCTTCCAAGTCTCTCACTATTCTGACTTGAAATTATATTGCTTTTCCTTCATTGCTGATGGGTCAAAAATCCTACAACACAACTACTACAACAGTTCAAGACGACAACTCATGCCCATAGGACATAAATGGTGGTCTAGTTAGTGACATCAGCATGCATTGCATAAAATTGTAAAATGAAAGTCTAAGTAGGTAGAGAAATAAAACAGATCCGGAGTACAAACACATTCAATCAATAACAGTTGCACCACAGATTAGCATGGTCATATTATGCAAACCAAGCGGTAAAATTTATTTCTGAAATAGAACTGAAAGAAGTTATGATCACCCACAATTCTAGTCACCATATTATACAAAAGGATAGAGGCACTGGAGAATGCAAAGATTTAAGGGCAATACCAGAATGCTATATTTATAAATCACACAACAAATCAAATTTGTTTCCTCTAATCTCCCCTCCAAACATGAAGGATTATAACATTTGAAAGTTCAGAGAAAAGAAATTATGCTTAAGTGTACCAAAGAAAGGATAGAATCACAATGACTGAAAATGTCTTTTAATGTCAAGAGTACATGAGCACAAGTACATCAAGAAAATATTACATACTTCATACAAAAACTTTTGCTTTGTAAAATTGCACATGCAATTTGGTGAGAAGCAAAACAGAGCAAGATAAATTACTCAAAAGCAAAACAGCAGGAACATTTTCAAAACTTTAAATACCTTTTTCCATGCCAGTAGATGTATCTTTCAAAGAAATGACTTCCTCTTGCTCAGTATCTCTTTCAGTTATCTGTAATCCTGAGGGAAAAACATTAAAAAGTACCGTTTCTACTCATTACATCTAAACTAGCTAGTTCCCAAAGATCACAGATGCAACATGCAAGAACGGGATTTTTAAAAAAATTATATCTAGACAGTAGAGGGGTGAAGCTGACTGCCTTTCCTTGATTTAAACTCATGATTTTTGCTTCATTAATTCTATATATAAAGACCACCAAACGAATGATGTTCAAACAAACAAAAATTCAGGAATACATTAATAAAGTTTTCAATTGGTCAGGTGAATTAGATTCTGAATGTCATTCAGATTTACAGTACATGTTTGGTTAATACTTGCATTCAAGGCGTAACAATTTTTTCACAGCAGGCAAACGATCTCAACAATAAAGGTAACCCTTTAAGCCTACTCAGATACTTTTATACCATCTTAAGTTCCCAATGGTGCACTGTTCAGGTTGCTGCAAACAGTAAGTTTGAAGGGGTTTTCCAGAGATCAATTTTCTTCACAAGTTAGGTAACTTGGTCACCACAAAGCCCTTTATGACTTTATCTTAAAAATGCACCACTTAGCAAAATATTGAGCTATGCATTCCCAATCACTTTGGCAAAAAATTGCATGTGTGCATTTCCCAGGAGTCAGACTTCCATTTGCAATTGACACTATAGAATGTGGTCAACTTTTAGAAAAATTACATTTCAAATACTTTGGATGCGTGCAGTGCAAGGTAACATTCGCATTCCCTGCCACCTTCAGTGTGATGCTACTAGAAATATCCCATTTCCACTGTTTCCAGAATTTCAATTTGGCCATTTCGCAGCTGTCTATCATTTTAATCTCAATTTGACCTTCTGGTCCGTGACTTTCTAGTGTTCCAATGCAAGTTCATAGAACAGCGCCTTGTATTTAGAATGAAACTTTTCTTGTCTTCTGGACTTTAACAATTTTAGATTATTAAATGGGCTAAGAAATTGTTTTATTGTCTCCCTCACCCCCCACTTTATTTGTTTAAATACATTGTTTAGATGACAGTTATTCTGCCATTTTCATCTCCTCTAGATAAATCTTTCATTTCTTGCCTCATTACCATCGACCTCACACCATGAGACCTTCTGTCGTGGTTCTATTAGCCACCCACCTCACTTTCTCTAAAGCTATTAGATTTCTAAATTCTATCAGTTCCTGCAAAAATCAACTAAAGCACTGCTTTGCCTCCAGAGATGCTTCCTAAATATTTCCAGCACTTTGTTTTTATTTCAGATTTCCAGAATTTATAGAATTCCTATCAACTGATTTGACTCTACAGCACAAGATGTTGGCATGTGTCTGAACATAATCTGGTTGTTGCAGTTGAAAGCAAGATGAAGTCATTCAAAGCTACAGAATACTGAAGTTCCATGATTTTAAGAGAATCATTGTAATATTATCCAACAGCAATACAGGATTCCAAGCACACCAGGCACCAATTTGAAATATAAATGATCCTATGCTTAAAAGCCTCAAATAAAAGTAATTTTGGAATGTAAATTTGTTTGTAAATTATTCCACTCGTTTTGTTGAGGATGCAAAGAAAAACATTAACTATATTCCTTTATTCATAACACCACTAAATTTAGCACAGGTAAGGGTTTCATTTTCATCATCTTCTGGGCAGATATTCAATGTAGCAGTTGTAACTATGGATAAAGCATGTAAAAAAAATTAAGATAATGCGGCCAAAGTATCATAAAAATGAATATGGAGTACAATATTATTAATCTACAAAAAAGTGGTAATATACCACAAAATACTACTAATCTATAGTGCTCAAGATTAAACTGAACTAAAGATTCATTCAGATTAATGACTCATTGCTCAATTTTATTTTCCTTGAAAAAAAACAATGGCTGCAAGAGAAAATGAATTGGAAACAACCTTGGCTGATTTTTTTGGCTTGGCTGAAGAATTGCTATTTAAAGGACAGCAAGACCCAAGTGTCAGAAACAGTAATGGACCACAATGTATAAGATCTGCCTGGCTGGTTATGTGAAGCTATCAGATCTTAGATCAAATGGCTTAATCTCTGTGGGGAGGAAGTGGTTAATAAAAGTTTCAAACAATAATTTTATATTTGGAGATCCATAAAACATTTGCAGTCAACTTAATATCTTACTGCAATGATTATTTAAATATAGGAGTATTGCAGTTATTATATTACTGAAGACTTAAATGAATCAAAAAACTTGACTGACAAAATAATTTAACCGTGTTAAAAATATAATACAATTTGTCAAAAAACTCATCTCATGACTGGTTTGGTCACAATGTCAAAATCTAATTGGGATTTTTTTTTGAAGTCTTTATTTTGAAAGGCTCATGTTAAATTGAGAAAAAAAACATTTTCATTGAAACATGCCAGATATAATTTCAACATCTAAGCTTGGAGAAAACAGCTTCTTAATTACCATTGTTACGTTTCAAGTTTCATAGCACTGTAGAAGAAGTGCTCCTGCCTGGAATTCCAGCTTCAACAGTAGCATGCCCATTGGAATTAAAATGTAAAGTGTCAGTGGAGGGTTAAAACTGTCATCTTTTTCCATCTGTACAACTGACTGAGGTATTTCAAACGAACCATCATTTTCAACCTTTGGCTTAAGGAACTGTTTACTAATGTGTCATTAACTTTCTTCAAAATGTGACCATCTTGCTTTGCTAATATGACATATCCTTTCAGCACTCTAAGAATGACTGGCAAGGGTGATCAAAAAATTACTAGCAACAAAATTAATTTATTCTCAAAATATAATCACTCAAGATTTGAATAGGAATGATAATCATGTTGTGCACAGTAAGTTTCCATAAACTACAACAGGAACTTCAAGCTGCAGTTACCAACATTTTCCTGGAACAACATTTAACAAATTTGGATTTCAACATATTCAATATGACCAAGCATAAAAGTGTAAAGACTGGATATCATAGACATTTAGTATGCTGAAAAGAAAATTGTAAAAGGAGACTAAAGGCCCAAAAAATTAAATTATTGCCAATGTACAACCTTCAAACTTACAAGGTACCCAATATTTCATGATTGGAGGAGTCTTGCAAACAAAATAGAAATAGGCCATTCAGCCCCTTGGACCATTTAATAAGATCATGGCAGACCTGTTTGTACTTTGAAATTCCCATCCATTCCAAACAGATTGTCCTGCCTTAGAAAGATTTGATGACCCAGCCTTCATCACTTTGAGATTCAAAGTCTCAGTCCTCAAAAGAAATTCTGATCTCTGACCTAAAAGGATGACCCTTAACTTTCAAGATACTGCCCTCTAGTTCTGGACCTGACCACAACAGAAATCTTCCTTTGCACTTCCACCTCGTCAAAACTTTTTAGGATCTGATATATTTCAGTCAATTCACTCTTCATTCTTCTGAAGTCCAATGAAAACAAATGTCCGACCTCATTGGACAGCTTATCCCAGATATTAATTTAGTAAACCTTTCTCAACTGAGTACTAAACTGCATACAGTATTCAAGACATGCACTCACCAATGCCTTGCATAACTAGAACATAATGCCCTTCCTTTTATTTTGAGGAATCAAACATAAAAGTATCATTCCATTAGGCTTTTTAATTATTTGTTATACCTGCATATTAACTTTGTGACACACGATAACACCAAGGTTCCTCTGTGCCTTGGAATTATTCAGCCATACTTCATTTAACCCTAGGGTTTCCAAACTGGTATCCATGAAAGATCTAGAAGGTCCAGTGGAAACTCCAGCTATATGACAAGAAAGTTTATTTTAATCCCAAAGGAAGTTTACAAGCTAAAGGTTACAAGCTATGCAAAGAGTTAACAGCAAGGTCCACAAATAAAAAAAAACTGACCAGAACCTGCTTTCTATTATGCTCAGTCAGGCTGACTTCCCTTTCACAAAACCATGCTGGCTCTTTACAATTATCTTGACCTTTTCTAAATGTCTAATTGTAACCTCTGTATTGATCAATTCTACCCCACAATTGACATCAAGCTAACTGGCTAATTTCCTGCTTTCTTCCTAACTAAAAGGGTCACATTTGTTACTTTCTAGTCTGTTGGAGCCTTTTCAGAATCTAGCAAATTTTGGGAAATTTAACACCAACATCTACTACTTCAGCCATCTCCTTCAAGACACCAAGATGAAATCCACCAGAACACAGACTTGTCAGCTCATAGCTCTATCAGTCTGCTCAATAATCGCTTTTCTAGTGATTATACCAAGTTCTCCTCTCCCACCTCATGTACAGCTATTACTAGAATTTTTTTTATCTTCTATATTGAAGGCAAAAGCAAAATACTAGCTCATTTTTGTCTGGTATTTGCTTACTCTCTACTATTAACTCTCCCTTTCATTCTCTAGAAGACCACTTTTAGTTATCCTTTCCTTTTAAATGCTTATGTTACTTCACATTTCTAGCATTAGTTATTCTCTGCTGTTCTTCATATTCTGACCTACCAACATTTTTATGGTCATTTGCTTTTTCTTCAACTTTGATACTTTCCTCAAGTTCTTTGGGTCCGCTGCTTATGAATTTTTTTTTTAATAATAGAAATATTGTCATTCTGAACATTTTGAAATACTTCCTTAAAAGTCTGACATTGCTTCTCTATGGATCTATCCTCTAGCCTGATATCCCAGTTCACTTCTGTTAGGTCTTCTTTCATACCCAGGTAGTTGCCCTTAAGAAGTTTAAATGCTAATTTTAGACTCCCTTTCCTCTCCTTTTCAACTAGATTTAAAATTCAATTTTATAGTAGTTGTATTATAACAGTTTTCTGAACAGTGGAATTTTAAAGTTAAAAAAATTCATTACTTAACTGACAAAGAAAATTATTGCTTGATGTACCACAAAAGATATCAGCCCAACAAAAGATAGGTTTGGTGGTTACTGATCTCTTTTTAAGATCAAACCAAATAAACAAACTCAAATAAAATTAGGACAAAGTAAAAGAGGCAGCTCCCTAAAAAGGGGGACAGCCGAAACAAACCCAAAGTACAAAGGAAACAAAAACGTCAAATTAAAATGTAATTAGGGTGAGTAATGCACCCCAGTTCCTGCAGTGCCCATTAGGCGCAGAAGGCGTCAACTACACCTACGGATACTGAATTGCTCCCTCTCCAGGGACACCCAGCCACGGTAGTGGGACAATCAGGATGGACAGTCCCCTTGATCACCTGCTGCCTAGATCTGTAAATGGCATGTTTTGCCAGACCCAGGAGCAGATTTACGAGGAGGCTGCCATCCTGACTCTCCCTTTTCCGCACCAGCTGTCCGTAAATCAGGAGTGTAGGACTGAAGTACAAACTAAACATCAGTAAAAGGTTCTTCAGGAAAACAAAAAAAGGGAGTACAACCTAAGACATGAAATATAGACATGGTCCACGGACTCCACAAGAGGCACTCTGAGCCCGTGAACTAGTGAATCCTACCAATTGCGTGGAACTGCTGCATGCATCACCCTCCACTCCAGGTGCCTGATGTAATTGGGGTAGATCCCGCTGTTGTTGACAACAAGGCCCAAGGTGGATCCCGGCGACAGGCGAGGATGTGGTAGTGGAAGGTGTGCAGCAGCAGCCTGCAGAGGAAACACCTCCGTGCAGTGGAAAAAGACATGGAGGACGTTCCTCCAAGGCAGCTCATGCTGTGGGGCACCTGACCTGGAGAGTGGGGCGCTGAGGCTTTGGGCTAATGTGGAATTCCATCCAAGCAAGGGAAAACACTGGAGGGGATCCCATCCCATGAGGCATGCACCGCCTTGAGACTACATGCGCTTCCGGCACATGGGTTAAAGTAAAAATCCTGTTAAGTCAAATCATTCAGCCTTCTTCATAAGGTGATTTCAACTATCAACTTGCACTTATTTCAGATTTTTGATATCCTCTTCATATTTGCACCCGTCAAATATTATTTGCTGTTTGTAAAATGAACAAAATTTGCATTGTGCAACTTATGATAGCTAAATGAAAGGAAAAAGATGTAGACAAGAATGAAGAAAAGGAATTGGAAATAATGGGAGCCAGGAGAGCAAGGGAGATCAAAGAATACAGAGATTGGTAAAAAGGTTTCAAATCAATCTGAACGCAAATTTCAATGCTCACTTTGGATTCAAATGAATTTACCAAATTATGCCAGATCACCACAGCAGTCAATGCATGAGAAAACACAGCAGAAGAACTGTTTCACCTATCATGTGTTTCATCTTGGGATGGTGCCCATCACTTCCAATTAGAACTGTTCAAACAGCTGTAAGAGTATATCATATCATCTCAAGTCGTCTAGGCCAGTCTGCAACTCAGTATGTGATAAATATAATAACATGGGCTATATGAACATTTTCCCCACATGTTAAGTGGAAGTTCATAAGATCATTCAAGAATCAGACTTCAAAAGCAATGTAATCTCTGCCAAATACATCAAGTCAAGTCACAAATTATACCAACCAGCAATTTACCCCTTGAGATCAAAACGGTTGCAGGTCTTTCAACAAAAATTTTAAAAATTGCTCATTACAGGTTCTATAAATTGGTGAGAGCATCAAATCTGAAGTAAAAATGATTGCCATATTATAATGAAATAATCTCATGTATTCACCAGCAAATATCTCCGTTTGCGGACAATGAGAGCAACATAACCTAGTAATGAAAAGCAATATTCTTGGCCCCATATTACTTTGCAGTCAGGTCTCATTTTATATTTCAAAACTTGGATTCTAAAATCTATTTAAACTTTGAATGGTTAGAATTTTAACAACATTCTTACCCACCTGTCTCAAACTGTTCTTTTATTTCACAACTGTCCAATTGGGTTTCTGATAAGTTTTGCTCTTCATAGTAGTCATCATCTTCCTCGTCGTGGGAGATGAGAATACGGGTCATGGAATCATCACCGATTTCCTCTGTAAAAGGCTGATCCTGTTGACATTTAAAAATCTCTTCATACAAATCAATAGACTGCACAGAGCCCCGCAAAAATTCACTTGTTTTCAGTGTCCCTTGAGCTTCCTTAATATCTGTATCTTCAGTCTGATCAATTAAAGAAGATTGATCCATACAAGCCTGTGCCGTAGACACTGCATCTGCACCTGAAGACACGTCTTCCAAATTGTGAACAGTCTTAATAGTATCTTCAGTAGAAATTGAAGACAATGCAGCAGATTCATGGATCTCTGAAGTATTTAGTCTATGTATTTCATTATCTTTAAAATCTATTATTGGCGACAACTGAATATTTGGAAGGTTAGTCACACTTCTGTTGTTCTCTTCAGGTATATTTGTAGCTGGACTTTTAAGACACACTTCTTTCTCATTACACAATTTAGACAAAGTGACCAAATTTTCTGCATTTGGTATTTCAGAACAAGTTATATCCGATGTAATAGCCTGCATCAATAGGTTTTCTTTTAAATTTAAGTCACCGGGGCTAGACAGTACAGGAGTTAGATGACCAGTACTTAATGAATTTTTATCACATATCTGGTTGCTTTCATCATATGTTTCAGAATGCAAATTCCAAAAGTTTCTCACAATTTCATTGATTATACCATCAATATGCTGAATTTGCACATGCAGTAAAGGTGGTGAACTGCTACTTTTACATTCATTTGCTACCACAGTAATTTTTAACAACTGATCAGAAAGATTAAGGAGAGCATCCACAGCACCATCTTTCCAAGAACCATTAGATAAATCATATCCCAAAAGGCAGCATGGAAAAGATTGTGTGGGAATCTTTAGTAGCTCTTTAGGCATCTTTTTAACTTGTTCTATTCCAACGTCATCTTCATTCCCATAGTCAACATATTGCAGAGAAAGTATGCTTCCATTTACTTTTTTCACTTCAGCTCTGTACCATTGTCCATCTTCACAATATTTACAAAAACAACTGTCCCCAACTGAAATGTCAGATAATAATTCCCTTTGGGTGACACCAAGTATTCCAACTTCTTGCATTTTTTTGGATAGCATTTGAACTTCAGGGGATGAATATTGACACCAAAAATAACTAGGACTTTCTGCTGCAGTGATGTACCCTTCAATGGTCTGTCCAACTAAAGGAAGTTTCTTGATGTATCGCCCATAACTGGCTTTATCAGACACACAAGTATACAGTTTTTCAATACCTAATCCCAAAGCAGTTAACCTGTTTCTCACAACATTATCCAAGTGGTCATATATAGCTACTTCCAGCACATTATCCTCAGAAACACTAATTACTTTTACAGTTACAGTTTTGTACAAAACCAAACTTTTAAAGAGTTCAGTGGCTTCTTTGGACCAACTATTTCCATCAATTGGAAACAAACCATGCAATTTACATTCATAAGTTAATGTAAATGCAGGAATTACCTCTTTTATATCCATGCTATTTACTTTTTCCTTGATGTCTTCCCTCAAAAAAAGAACCTCAACAACTCCATTACAAACTTGCACAATCTCACATGTAGCCCAGTTATTATGGGTTTTGCTTTTCGCCATACACAAATTGCCAGCTTTGGGAGTGAAATCATCTTTGGACTGTGATTCGATTGATTTATCTCTCTCAAGTGATTCAATAAAAATGCCATCGCTTGTAATTTTAAACTGACACCAAAACTGCTGAGGAGAATTTACTGTGAAGACATATGCACTGAACTTCGAAGCGGGTCTTACATCAATTACAGGGTATTCAGCTGGTTGCTCAGAATGTTGAGTACCACTTCTAAACACAAAGTTATTCAATAAATCGACCATTGATCCCTGGTCATCATAAAGATGAACCTCCCACAGTTGTCCACACTGTTGTATAAATTCACATGTTATTCCAGTTTTACTTGTTCTTTTTATGAATTCAGATAGAACTTCCTCATCAACATCTCTGAAACTTGAATCCCGAAATCCTGTAAGAAAGCATGGAATGCTAAGTCGGTGGACTTCTAAGAAATCTTTAGAAAGAGGAAAAATTTTTGATACGTTGACTGTTGCAGTATTACCGTAATCTATATATTCCACAGAAACTAAATTATCACAAATCTGAGTAACAACAGCTCTGTACAGAGAACCATCTTCTGGGAATTCTGCACAGACAATATCATTTATCTCAAAATTTCCAACTTTGTTATTTGTATTACATGCATTCAATCTTTCTTCCATCATAGTTACTTTATCTTCATTCTGAAGAAGCTGAACAAAAAAGTGTGATGGGTTGATAACATGTGAAACAGATACCTCACTTTTAAATCCATCATTCAATGTCATCAGAGGAAGATCTGTTAGCTTAGGCCAAGATGTAATTGTGTGAATGTTTTCACTCAGGCTTTCAACACAATTGTTATCCAATTTGTGATCTATAGTTACCATGCTTAACTTTAAATCTGAAGATTCTTTTGTATTCTTTATATATACTTTATGAATAAATTTCTTGAGCCCAATCTCTTCAGTCTGTGAAATACTATCAGTTCTATTCTTCCACCTGTCCTGTTTGCAAGTAGACACTGTTATCTTCTCAGTTTCACGATCATCACCTTGGTCATCAACTACACGCCTTTTGAGAGGCAATGTCTCATGTTCACTCTTTGCCACGTAAGATACGCATGACTTTTCACTTTTGTTTTTTTGTCTTCCTGCATTTCCATTTGTTTTTGTTTCACTGGTATTCTGCAAGCATAGCTGTTCCTTAATCTTTGCATTTATTTGCACGTTCCCATCATATAGTTCAACAATCAGTTTTCCATCAGTCTCTTTTGCTACAACTACAGCTTTCAAAGGTTTATCCATAACAGCTTTTTTAAACCAGATAATAATATCCAGAGATAAGTCAACTGGTATATCAGACAATCCACATTTAATTGCTTGCATGGGTAGAAACTTAACATCCTTTGCACTGTTGGGTATTGGAAGCAAGTCTTCTTTATCAATATCCAGTTTGTTACCATAGTCCACAAAAGAGACCCGAATTCGGTCCTGTACAGGCCATGCCAAAGCACGATACCATCGGTTATCTGTATATTTTGCAAGACAGATGGGATCTACACCATGTGAAAAAGTATAGCCCTGCATCTTAGCAGATAGTTTATTAACTTTGTCTGCAAGTTTATCTAGAATACCCAAATTTCTACCAAGCAGACAATAGAATTTTGTTGGGCTGGCAACATGGCTCACATACATCTCTTCTTCACTACCAATTTTCACATCATGAGTCGAATAGTAATAGGTATAAAGGCTTACTGATGGAGCAAGAATACTAGGTGATCCTACAAATTTGGCTAAACCTCGCTCAATAAGTAACTGGCAAGCACTCTGAAAGGGGGTGTTCAAATCTACAACATTACACAGACCTTTGCCTTCTACAACAGTCAACGCATACACTGTGCATTTGAGTTCCATGTACAAACTTAAAGCATTGTCAATAAATTCCTGGAATGCAGCAATTGAATCTTCATTCCACATAAACGGATCAGGACCCATTGGCTGAATTATGTTATAAAGACTGCACCTAAATGCCTGACCTTTGAAAAGAAGAAATTCTGGTTTTATTAGACGCAGCTCACTTATGGGTACTCTCTCTCTATTTCCATAATCAATATACAACACATCCACTTCCATTGTAGACACTTTTCCAAGGATCAGTGCTCTGTACCATTTTCCATCTTCGGAATACCTTACAATACAAGCAGATTGACCAGGTTGAAAATTATCTTCATGCACATTATAATATTCCTGTATTTTACTCATTAAAATCTTCAATTCATGAGTATTTTTAGTCATTTGACACCAAAAGTCACCAGGTTCATCAATGTAAGAAACTTGTACATCCACTGTGCTTCCCACTTTAAGATATTCTTGCTTATAGGGAGACTCTGTAATTACTGATTCCAACACTTCTGCTCTTTCATTATCTTCAAATTCTCCCTGACTAGAAAATAATGTGGTCAGAGAATCAGTTAAACCCAGTGTTGGTGTACCACAGTACTCTGTAGATGGTTTATTTTTTTCAGGAGTCACTGGTCTTTGCTCCGATTTGTCTTTTCTGCTTTTACCATATGTGTTAACAATTTCTTCAGACGAGTGTGAAATATATAAGTGACCCAATAAATCCAAATTCTTTGAATTGAAATTTGAGACTTTAAGTTCTTTGCGATCAGCATAACCTGCCAGCAAGATCAACTTATTCACACTAGGTTCTCCGTCATCTTCCACATCTAGCAGTTCAATCAAGTACTTGTCCATCTCCTTCTCTAAAACGTGAACAACAAGATGTTTTTCGAACACTGCCTTTTCAAAGTAGGAAATAGCTTCTCTACTCCAAACTCCATCTTTGGGAACAAGGTCTGCAAGGGAGCACTTCACTGCCAGGGCAGGTAGTTTTCTATACTCCGGAAGTAATGCCTTAACATCATGCCAGTCCACTACTTCCATATTTCCATAATCGATGAAAAATACTCTAAAATGACCATCAAGAATCTCAGTAATAACAGCTCTATAAAATAAGTTGTCAGCCTTGAATTTGGCACAGCATAACAAACCGGGTTCGGGTTTCTTTACTAATCCTTCGTTTCGACTCAAGTTTCCATATTTTTTGGCAATGCTGCTCATGAGTTTCTCAAATTCGCTGGCCGTCTCCATGGTCCGGATCCAAAACTCAGAAGGATCTTTCACAAATTCCACTAGTACATCATAAAATGCATTCAATTTCAAATTGGCGTTCTTCAGCAGCGAGACACGATCTTTGGACTTGGAGAGCCCCTCGGCCCGCCTGTCCCCGACTAGATAGTCGCCGCCGCACTGGAGCGCGTTGAGCTTCTGGCTGTCGGCCTTCAGGCGGCCCTCCTCGCCGTAGCCCGGCAGCAGACACTCAGCCTGGGCATTGAACACCGCGTTGATGGTGGAGCCGTCTTCCTGGTAGAGGGTCACGTAGTAGACATTCTCCACCGAGTTGTAGAACTCCACCTTGGCCTGCAGCACCCGGCGCAGGATCAGCGACTTGAGCAGCTCCACGTGGCGCGCCGACCAGCCGCGGCCGTAGTCGGAGACGTCGCGCAGCGCGAAGGGATAGGTGACGACAGGCATCTTGAAATAGCCGGGGCTGAGCTTGCGGACCACGCGGGCCGGTACCACCTCGCGGTCGCCGTAGTCCACATAGAAGACCTCCAGCACGCCGTCGCCCAGCGTCTGCTGGATGAGCGCGCGGTACCACCGCCCGTCCGCGCTCTTGGCGGCGCAGGGCGAACCAAGCCGGCGCGGGGCCTCGGCCGCGCGGCTGTTATCATAGTAACGGTACATACTGTCGTGCAGCCGCTCGAGCTCCGGACAGTGGCACCGTAGTTGGCAGAAGAAGCGGTCCGGGTAGCGCACGTGGGTCACCCGCACCGTCACCGTCTCGTCCACTTGCAGCAGCGGGTAGAAGTAGTTGAGGCTGTAGCCCGCTTCGCTGGGCGGTGGCAACAGACTCGGGCTGGAAGCCGCCTCGACCCCGGAGCCGCCGCCGGCCAGCGGCGCCGAGGCACGTTCTTTCCTGAAGGAGGCGCCCGAAGCGGCCACGGCGGCGGCGGCAGCAGCACAGGGCCGGGAGGTGGACATCTCTACCATCAGTCGGAAGGCCCCCCGGTCGATGGTCCTGGCCAGGCCCAGCTCGCACAGCTGCCGCGACACCCGGGCCACCTCCACCAGCACTAGGCGGTTGGGCAGCACGGCCTCCACTTGCGCCTCCAGGGTGCGTCCCTGCAGGGCGCGGAAGAAGGAGAGCGCCGCCGGGGCCCAGGAGGCCGTGCCAGCCCGCGGTTTGCCGCCATCCTCGCCGTCCTCGAGCTCCTTTCCCTGCTCCGCATCTTCCCGCGCCTCTTCCGCGGCAGCAGCCGTGGTGTCGTTGCCGCCGCTGACGGCTCCGGTCCCGGGCGCCGGCACCAAGTTGGCCAGGATGCAGCAGACCACCTCAGGCGGCAGCTGGAAAAAGTCCTTCTTACCTCGGTCCAGGTTGCGGGCTCGGACCGGCAGTGCCCGCCCTTCATCCAGGGTGAAGATGGTGTAGTCGTCGCCGACGTGGCTCAGCACGCGGGCCCGATGCCATTCGCCGCCCACGTCTACCAGGCATCGCTCGTTGTTATCCAGGGGAGGGTGCGGCACGCTGCGCCCGCCTCCACCTCCGACCACCCGGGCCGTCTTGGCCCAGCTCTGTATGTCGCTGTGCAGCCTCTGGTACTCGGGTTGTCTCTCTCGCTGCTGGAAGCGGCCCCACAGCCTGACCAGCACGGAGCCGGGCCGCGGAGGGTCCACCCGGGTTACCCGGAAAACAAGGCAGACACCCGTGGGCGGCAACCCGGCGGTCGAGCACATCGTGTTGCGACCGCGAAGCACGGCTGCTCCAGCCGTCTCCTTCGGGTGTTTTTCTTCGCAAACAGGCAGCCCCATTCACGAGACGGAGGCGGTTAGTGTTTGAATTCCATTGGAACACTCCATCATGGCGCCCACAATCCAGCCGCGCTTTCAAAAGTGGCGACGGAACACGTTTCCGTTAGCCCCGCCCAGCCCTGCTGACGCCTTCCGTACTGCGCATGCGTGAGGCGGCTGCGCTCACTCGGCTCCAGCAACGGGCGGGGGCGGGCGGGCGGATCAAGGAACGAGTTGAATTGATTTTATTTAAAACGAGGATTTAATTTTCACTGCTTGTGTATTTTATCAATGTTGGACAATCGTACTACTTAGCTGTGTTTATTTAGGTTCATCTTTCATGACGATCAGTTGGAATACGTATAGATTAGAACGGCCCCCCCCCCCCCCTTTCCTCTTTTCAGCATTTGGGTAGTGCTCGGAAGATGTCACGTGCTCTTGATTGCACATGCGCGGTGGAACATGAGACCTGTCGCGAGATCGGAAATAAAAGTAAAGTCCTGAGGATGCTGTAATCTGAAACAAAAACACAAAATGCTGGAAAACCTCCGCTGGTTTGACAGCATCTGTGGGGAGAGAACAGATTTACTATCAAATAAATCGGTTGGATTTAAAATTGGTGTTGCCAGACCTCTTACTGAGTTTACCCCAGTCCAACGCTGGTATCTCTAATCGGGAGAGAATAGAACCAACGTGTTTCGAATCTGGATGACCTCTTGTCAGAACTGATTTTAATAGATGAGTTTTTCGAGTTTTTTTTACCTTTTGTTAGCGCAACGTTAATTATTTAGAACAAATGGGGCCAACAAAATGAATTGATTTGCAAATCAAATAATATCAGTTATGGTCTGACATTCTCTGACACTGAAATCTTTTTGAGGTATATAAAATGTTGTCAGACGTGATAAGATTTTCCAGCATTTTCTGCTCTTGTCTGGGAAAACTAGGTTTTTTGGGAGTGTTTCACTAAGTTTTCGTTAGAAATTAGTGGCTGATGCTGTAACTAAAAAAAAAGTGGATCCTTTTTGCTTTGCAGTAAAATGAAAGCAAATTACTGTGGATGCTGGAGTCTGAAAATCTCAGTAGGTCTGACAACATGTTCTGCCCAAGACCGCAAGAAACTATAGAATGTTATACCTCCCAGTTGACTTTGTCTACGTTTTCCGCAATCTTGGAAAATCAACCAGTATAAGTAAGGGCTCCATGCACTTGGATGTTCTTCCTAACAGCTTCTTCCCTTTCGCCATCAGACTTTTGAATGGACCTACCTTGCATTAAGTTGATCTTTCTCTACAACCTAGTTATAACTCTATAGTCCATTCTGCACTCTCTCATTTCCTTCTCTATGAACAGTATGTTTTGTCTGTATAGCGCAAAAGAAACAATACGTTTCACTGTATGCTAATATATGTGATAATAAATCAAATCAAGCTCTGGCAGCGTCTGTGCAGAGTCAATGTTTTGAATCTGGATGATGGCTCTATTCTCTCTTCACAGAATTGCTGAGATTTTCCCATAGAACCATCAAAACATGCAGAAAAAGAAAAGAGCACAATGCTATATGTGTCGGTGATTTCTAAGTACATAATTAAGGCAGGGCGATTTCTGATATTTTTATGTTTGTGACTCTTCAATTATTTGAAGATTTTGAACTATTAATGACTTTACAGTGATATTTTCACAGATGATTAATATTAAAAATTTACAAATTCTCTCTCCATGTTTTCCTTTGTGACCAAAGTATTATTTTCCTTTGTATCCTTGGACATAGCTGTTTCTGAAAATTTTGGAGGTAGGGAAACAACTTGGGTGACAGGTTGTTATTGTCCTTTGTGGCCTTTTTGGAGGTGCAAAAGCATTGAACCTTAGGATGAGGGGTCATGGCTTCTCCCTTGACAAATGAAACCATATTCAACAATACAATAACTTCCTATCCTCACATACTTATCATTAAGATACTTGTCATTCTGATACTTCTGCAACTTTTAAGGAACTTCGGAAGGATGTCATCTACCTTCAAAAAAAGTTATGTCATGTAGTTTTTCTTGCATCATTGCTGATGATTGGCCCCCCTAACCTTGTTTTCTCTTGAAGGCTAGGAGTTGCCCTGTTCTATAAGCAGATACAAATTCCTATGAAGGGTGTCCAAATGAATTAGTTTTTGAATGTTCATTTGCAAAGAACTGTAAAGTGCTTTGTGCTTCCTAGTATTATTCATCACCACAATTATGAGTTGCAACTTGAATAATGAACTGTTATCAAGAAGAATTTACACTACAGATTTATGCAAAGATGAATGTTAGCAGTACATAGGAAAATCATGCATTGCCTATATACAAAGTTGTTTACACTTAGTTTGGCAATTGGGCCATTGAATTTATTTATCATTATTCCTCTGTGTGGTGTGAGAGGCTGGGTTAACTCAAACAGCCAACTTGGAATTGTTGAACAAATCATTTTATTTCTGGATGGTAACAAGTGCTTTCCTTCACTTCCTGCATCATCAGTAAAGCTGGTGGTATGTGTTCTGACCTGAAGATAGATCAAAGAGGATAGCTTTGTTGACCAGTTGTATGCACTCTGTCCACCTCTCAGAGGGAGTGGCACATACGATATTGCTGTGTATTGTATCAGCAGAAAATGGGATAAAGAAGGTCGTCTAAAAACTAGCAAAGTAATAGCATCAGGGTGCAACCCAGATATTTTTGCCTATTAAAATATTGAAGAAATATGAGGTGAATTCTCAAATCTACCCAATTTAAGAGCTATCTTGTTCAATGAACATAGACATAGTTATAATACTTCATTTAATATTAAAGAAGTGTAAGATGTAACAATTAGAAAAGAACAATGAAGAAACCACATGCATGTTTAAGTGGAACTGAGTAACAGAGTGAACTGAGGTACAAATACAAAGATCATCAAAAGCAGTTGCACGGATTAATAACACCATTAACCACCTCCCCCACCACCTCCACCCCCCCCCCCCCCCCCCGCCCCCCAACACTGGGGTGCACTTACAGAGAATTAAATTGAAAAGCAAAGATTTATTTTAAGCTTGTATAGAATCTGAGTTAAATCACACTTGAAAAGTTGTGAACTATTCTGTCCATTTTAAAATTCACAAAAAGAATTTAGTGGCATTGGCGAAGGTGCAAAAAGATTTACTAGAATTATACCATAACTGAGAGGTTACAGCTAGCGGGAAAGATTGAGCAGGTTGGAACTTTTTTCTCTGAAAAGATATCACTGAGGGGTGATGTGTAAAATGTTAGAATTTTAACATTTCGTTGAATAAATGTAGAGAAGATATTTTGGCTTTTATGCTAATCAGTACTTGGGGCCATAAATCTATCACTAATAAATCCAATAACAAATACAAGAAAAACTGCTTTAGCCAGAGAGTGTTAAGAATGTAGAATTGACAATCATAAGAAGTAGTGTTTTTTAAAATTGTTTTACTCCCTTCATAAAGTTACAAAGTCAATGTTCAGAATGGACCAGGTGAATCCAAATCCATTCCTTGCTTGCTCCAAAACTAAATTCAAAATCTAATTGAACCCAATTCAAGACTCCCATAAGGGAGACAAACAAGATGCAAGCTGGCAAGATGAGGCATTATACTCCATCTTGGGCTTGATCTGACCTTGATGGTGTAACATTTTAGGAAAAGCCAGATGAACACATGGAGCAGATTGTAAGAAATGTTATGGTTTCTGAAGAGTGTCAGGAAATGCATCCCAATTAATGCCAGATATCCTGCAGTCATTTAGCACTCAAAACTAAGACAGGAGGGAACAGCCCTGATATGGCCATTAATTATCATTGTGTGGACCTTTAAAAAAAATTGCATTCATTTTTTTTATGACCTCAAAGAACAAAACAGCACAGGAAACAGGCCCTTCAGTCCAATGAGCCCACGCCACCACCCCGATGTTCCCACCTCTACCCATGATCCCTGTCTATGTTTATAGATCTATGGATTAAAAATCAAATTTGAGACAATTTAGGGAGAATTTGTTTTGCCCATTAGCCTAAGAGTACATCTTTGGGATGTGGGAGGAAACCGGAGCACCCGGAGAAAACCCACGCAAGCACAGGGAGAATGCGCAAACTCCCACAGACACAAGTCCAAATCCATGTATCTGCACAGCACAATGATAGTCACTGAGCTGTCATGTTGCCCATCAAATGGCCCAGGTCAAGCGTACACTAACAACATGAAGCACTAGGTTACTCTCGAAAAAAAAATCCAAGAGCAGCCCTCTCACGACCCAACGCGTGTATGCCCCTTGTTAGACAACAAGGTGGACCAAAGCACCTATAGGATAAAAACAAGTACATCAATATCATCATCTATTTACAAATTCCTAGGGACTCCCAAGGCTCATGATCCCTATTTTAAATCAGTTTTCTATACCCCTCCATTCCCATTCTGTTCATGTGCCCATCTAAGTATTTCTTAAATAGCTCCAGAGTACCTGCCTCCACCACTTTACTTGGCAGCGCATTCCATACTCCCACCACCCTCTGTGTGAAAAAACTCCCTCTAGCATCCAAATTATACCTTACCCCCCTCACCCTAAGCCCGTGACCCCTCGTGCTATTCGAGTCCATCCTAGGAAAAAGCTTAACCCTGTTTATCTATACCCCTCATAATCTTGTACACCTCTATTAGATCTCTTCTAAGTCTACGTCTTTCTAAGGAAAACAGTCCCAATTTGCCGAACCTCTCCTCGTAACTCAGAACTTCCATACCAGGCAGCATTCTGGTAAACCTCCTCTGCACTCTCTCCACAGTCACCACATCCTTCCGGTAGTAAGGCGAGTAGAACTGGACGCAGTATTCCAAATGAGGTCTAACCAATGTTTTATACAACTGCAACATTAAAGGCCAGCTCTTATACTCTATATCCCTTCCTATAAAGGCTAGCATACTATATGCTTTCTTCACAACCTTCTCCACTTGCTCTGCCACCTTCAGAGACTTATGCACCTGCACCCCCAGGTCCCTCTGCGTTTCTACACTCTTAATAGATCTACCCTTTATCATATACCTCCCCCCTACATTCTTAGGTTGTCTCAAAATGATTTATAACCAATGATATACTTTTGCAGTTTGTGTTGTAATGCATATACAGCAGCAGTCAATATGCATGCAGTAGGCTTATCTAAACCTTCAATCAACTTTACTCCAAACATTTTCAGTGTTCCCTCCTCATGATGAGAATTGTTTTGGGGATCAAATGATCATCTACAATTCTTGTATTCTTCCTCAAATTATTGACTTCCATCTCCCTCTTTTAAAACAAAATCTAACATGTAGCTGTTGACATTTGTAGAGCCTATAGTGCCATCATGGCACTCAGCCTAAATTCTACGTTGTCAGAATATGCATATAATGCAACAATAGTATCCTTAGGTACACCTCATTCTGTTTCATTTAATGCATGTTATACAACAGCTATATATATGATGGATTTGATTTTCCATTCCATTACCATTCAAAATTGAAACCTGGTTGGATACCAGAAGTAGGAAAAATGACAAAGGTGTCATTTTGTCAAATCATTAAGGTGCACCAAAATTACCAATATTTTTCATGTATGTGGCAGTAAATGTTGAATATGCCTTTTTCATGTGTCCCCTGTTAGGAAAGCTTTTGTTAAAGCAGCATAACTGGAGAAAGCAGTGGCATAGCGGTATTGTCAATGCTGTAGTAATCTAGAAACCTGGGGTACTACTCTGAGGGCCAGGTTCAAATCCCATCATTGTGGATGGTGAAACTTGAATTCAATACAAATCTGGAATTAAAAGTTGAATGGTGATCATGATTGTTAAAAAAAACCTCTGGTTCACTAATCTGAATTACCTAGTCTAGCATATATATGACTCCTGGTGCATTATCAACAAAACATCCTTCAGTCATTCAGTTGGAGCTTGGGTCCCGGGCTGGCAGATGGAGCACAGGCCCCGGGCCAGCAGCTGAGTCCTGGACCTAATTACCTCGCTTGGCTGCAAAGCTGAGGCACCTTTCCTAGAAAGAGCAGCGGGTTTGTCCCAGTCCTTCAGCTGGTCTCCTGATTCAAGTCGCCCTTCAAATCCCCGATACAGTAAAAACCAGTCTTGGAACCAGAAGAAAAAATCATAATCATACTTCAAAAACAACAACTTAAAGTCCTTTTTAACTCTTCCATCATGGAGAATTCAATGAACAGCGAGCATATCTTCAGAGAAGCAGAAAAGAAAAGACAGGAAATACAAAAAGAGAAAGGAAGCAAAGCAGAAGTAGGTCCTGCTCCAGAACATCATCATCGTCAAGTTCATTGTCTTCAAGTTTGTCATCATCCTCAAGAGATAGGAGCAGATTAAGTAGTTAAGATTCACAGAAATGTTCAAAAATGAAGAAAAGGAAGAGAAAAGGGGGAAAAAGAAAAAGCAAAAGAAGAAAATGTCAGCGTGTTCTGAGCCTGTCCAGATTTCTAAGTTTCTGAAAGACAGGGACAAAAGTGAGAAATACAGCATGATTACAGGAAAGAAAATGAACATTAAAAAGACTAAAGATGACAAAGACGGAGACCAAAATCAAGCTGAACTCCTTCAGTTTCTCAACTCTGCAATGTAGGAAAGAGGCGTGTCAATGGGATTTCTAAACCATGAAATACAGGAGTCTATTAACAGCATGAACTTTGTCACTGAAGACCAATGTGTTTCATTTATAGCTCAGGGAATCTCCTTCAAAAGTGGATGCTGGATTTCTTTTCTGTTGCCAATGTAAGGGTTGTGTTGCAATATGGTATTATGATTTTGAGAAATTTGCATTAAATAATAGAAACAAGACAGGTATCCTCCAGGATCTTTCTCAATGTTTTATGAAAGCAACCTTTGGAAAATGTGTTCATAATAGCTCAGGTTGTTTCATCACACCTGAAAACCGTCATTTGGACAGAATATTTTGTTCAGGCAATATTTACAAAGATTTATACTTTATAAGATTTTAAGAAAATGCAAGGCACATTACTTTTAATTAATTACAATGGTGATACAGTTAACTCTCGATGAGTCAAATCCCAGCAGAGCCACTTTCAACCTCAGTTAAAGCAGAACTTTGTGACAGTTGAGGAAGCCCAATTTGTCACATAAATACATCTATTGTCTAACCCGATATGCTTACAAATGCATCTAACATTTATTATTTTGTTTTTCAGATTCAAGTGCCAAATAAAAAACATACAATAAAATGAGTTAAAAAATCTTTATTCAATTTGTTCAGTTTATATTATCTTGGCCTGAGAAAGGCCAAGAATTGGCATTGGGAAACACTCCATTTTCTTTCTCTGCTTACCATGCTGTTTTCAGATGTGCGTGATATAATCTGCCATGTCATCAGTGCAGTTAAAACATATTTTTGTGCTGCAAGATCCCAGAACATCTCTAAGACCTTTGTGCCATTGGCCAGGGAATGGATGGGCCAGTTTCATTGGAATCTTCAGGATCGTCGGCCTCCTCAGTCTTCTCAGCTGAAGAAGGTACTATATCTAAGATGGCATCATCTTTTAATCCTTTCATATATAGAATGGCACCATCTATCTCCGCATAAATTTCCATTGTTACCTTGGCTAGAATTTCCATATCAGTCTCTGCAGGTGAGCCAAAAGTATGTTGTTGTTGGATTGGCTGTCATCACACTGTTCCTCCTCATTCTGACCATCTTGTACAACTGTAATCTGTTTGATCCTAGCAAGGTTGAAGCAGTTTGCAATTGTGGCTTCCTTCACCACTTTCCACACCATTTTTCAGAATCAACATGGCTTTATTACAGTGGGTTTGTAGTTCTGCTTATCAGTGTATTGATAAGCCAAGAGATCAGTAGTGGGTTTTCAAGTTCCTAAACACCCTGATTGGTTAGCTGGAGCTTGGCCCCATGGTGTTGGGAGGCAAGAACATCAGTTTGACACTCTTCAAACCAGCAATTTTGGGGTGTATAGGGAAGTTGTCCATGATCACAGCGGTCTTCCTTTTCTTTCATTGATGTATTTTGTGTGCTTTCCTGAGCGATGTCACAAAATTGCATATGGTCATCCAGGCAGTTTTATTTGTCTTGTACTATGCAGGTCATATCTTAACTTTGAAAAAGCACTGTGGTTTCTTGGACTATATCATGGAAAGATTTTTCGTGGCCATCCATGTCGGAAAAGACCAAAACAGTGAGTTTTGGTGCTCTGCTTTCTACAATTATGCATCCTCCTGCAAACAACAAAGAGCACCTGGTAAAAGATGATAAAACAGTCCAGTTTCATCCACATTTAATTTGTGCATACTTGTTCAAGACTTGGACGAGATTGTTTTGGAGCTAATCAGCTGTCATTGCTGCTACCACTGCTACATTCTCACCACCTACTAAGTGGAAGATAATGTAATGCTTTGTCTTGAATCAGCCCAGCCATCCATCACAGTAGGTGACCTCCATATATTCCAGCTTCTTCGACCTGGTGACTTACCATGAAAAACAAATGTGTAGAGTATAGGGCTAATGGTAGGACTCTTAATAGTGTTGATGAACAGAGGGATCTTGGTGTATGTGTGCATAGATCCCTGAAAGTTGGCAATCAAGTCGATAAGGTTGTTAAGAAAGCATACGGAGTCTTAGCTTTTATTGGTAGGGGGATTGAATTTCGGAGCCGCAACGTCATGTTGCAACTGTACAAAACTCTAGTGCGGCCGCACTTGGAGTATTGTGTGCAGTTCTGGTCCCCACATGATAAGAAAGATGTGGAGGCATTGGAGAGGGTACAGAGGAGGTTTACCAGGATGTTGCCTGGTATGGAGGGCAGGTCTTATGAGGAGAGGCTGAGGGATTTGAGGTTGTTGTCGTTAGAAAGAAGGCGGCTAAGAGGAGACCTTATTGAAACATATAAGATGATTAGAGGTTTAGATAGGGTGGACAGTGATAGCCTTTTTCTAGGATGGAGAAAGCTAGCACGAGGGGACATAGCTTTAAATTAAGGGGTGGTGGTTTAGGACAGATGTCAGAGGTAGGTTCTTTACCCAGAGGGTGGTAAGGGTATGGAATGCCTTGCCTGCGTCAGTTGTAGATGCGCCAAGTTTGGTGGCGTTTAAGAGGTTAGTAGATAAGTTTATGGATGAAAAGGAATGGTTTAGGTTAGAGGGTCACTGCTTGTTCCTAATTGGTCGGCGCAACATCGAGGGCCGAAGGGCCTGTTCTGCGCTGTAATGTTCTATGTTCTATGTTCTACCTTTCCTACAGGATTGGGCCTCAAACGGACATGTTCTCTTCTTGGGCTTTCTTAAATCATATTAGCATAGCTTCTCTGAAATAGGGATAGGTAGCATGCTTTTCCATGCTGGAGAGATGACTTGTTTGTTATATTGTTCCAAGATGTTCCTCTTAGTTTTCAGAATAGTGGACAAACATGATGATCAAATCCAAAATTCTTTCACAATGTCTGCATTCTGCTTCCAGTCACAATTTTTGCACTTGCTGCATCAGCTTCACCTTCTCTCCAGTTGACAACACTTAATTTGCTCATAGGTTTCGCTATACTCGCATTCTTTGCGAGTTACTTCATGGAGAAATTTGAGTGCACTTTGGTCTAACTGCTCTGGTTGGCACAGTCACATGAGCCCTGATTTCAGCATTATCCATTTTGCCAAAGTTCGACTAACCCAGATCTACCGCTGTGGAATTTAGGGTAATTACAGGTGCTGTTTTGTTGTTTTTGCTATTCTGCCAGAGGAATTGCTGGCAGGTTCAACACGGTGAGAAATCTCGCCACACAGGGTTGGGGTCCAGCAGGTTTATTTGGTAGCGGGGGCCACTGGCTTTCGGACCTGTGAGCCTTCTTCGGGTGGATGGAGAGTTCTGGTCACGGGCTGGAGATGTGGAGACACACACTCAGTGTGCAGAGTGTTGATTAGAATGCAAAGTTTTGCAGCTAATCAAGTTTTAAAGGTGCAGGCAATGTGTTCTCATCTTACGTGAGAACACCATCCACCAGGTACATGGTACACAGTGTTGCAACTCGACCAATGATGTCTACTTGATATGCTGCAGGAAAGGATGTCCCAAGGCAAGTTATTGGAAGCTGTGATAAGAGGTAGGATCTATAAATATTTGTATAGACAGGGACTTATTAAGGAGAGTCAACATGGCTTTGTGTGTAGTAGGTCATGTTTGACCAATCTATTAGAGTTTTTCGAAGAGGTTATCAGGAAAGTGGATGAAGGGAAGGCGGTGGATGTTGTCTACCTGGATTTTAGCAAGGTCTTTGATAAGGTCCCTGATGGGAGATTAGTTAGGAAGATTCAGTTGCAAGGTATACATGGAGAGGTAGTAAATTGGATTAGACACTAGTCCAATGGAAGAAGCCAGAGAGTAATTGTGGAGGATTGCTCCTCTGAATGGAGGCCTGTGACTACTGGTGTGCCGCAGGGATCGTTGTTGAGTCCATTGTTGTTTGTCATCTATATTAATGATCTGGATGATAATGTGATAAATTGGATCAGCAAATTTGCTGATGAGACAAAGATTGGAGATATAGTGGACAGTGAGGAAGGTTTTCAAAGATTGCAGAGGGATTTGGATCAACTAGAAAAATGAGCTGAAAAATGGCAATTGGAATTTAATGCAGACAAATGTGAGGTATTGCTCTTTGGAAGGACAAATCAAAGTAGAACATACAGGGTAAATGGTAGGACTCTGAAGAGTGCAGTTGAACAGAGGGATCTGGGAATACAGGTATAGAATTCCCTAAAAGTGACGTCACAGGCAGATAGGGTCATAAAGAGTGTTTTTGGTGCCTTGGCCTTTATAAATTGGAGTATCGAGTATAAAAGTTGGAGTGTTATGGTAAGGTTATATAAGACATTGGTGAGCCGAATTTAGAGTATTGTGTACTGTTTTGGTCGCTTAGTTACAGGAAGGATGTAAATAAGGTTGAAAAAGTGCAGAGAAGGTTCACGAGGATGTTACCAAGACTTGAGAAGCTGAGTTACAGAGAGAGATTGAATAGATTAGGAGTTTATTCCCTGGAGCGTCGAAGAAAGAGGGGAGATTTGATAGAGGTATATAAGATTTTGATGGGTATAAATAGAGTGACTGCAAGCAGTCTTTTTCCACTGAGGTTAGGGGAGAAAAAAAACAGAAAGCATGGGTTAAGGCTGAAAGGAGAAAGGTTTAAAGGGAATATTAGGGGGGGCTTCTTCATGCAGAGAATGGTGGGAGTGTGGAATGAGCTGCCTGATAAAGTGGTAAATGCGGGGTCACTTTTAACATTTAAGAAAAACTTGGATGGGTTCATGGATGAGAGGGGGTGTGGAGGGATATGGTCCAAGTGCAGGTCCGTGGGACTAGGCAAAAAATGGTTCGGCACAGATAAGAAGGGCCAAAAGGCCTGTTTCTGAGCTGTAATTTTCTATGGTTTCTTTTTTCTACTCCATGCACAAAAACATACCAGCAGGAAACATTGTTTAGGTTTTCCTATCTGAATTATAAGAAACGTTGATGGATAGCTATCAATGAAGAAGGATGTTCATCCAATCTGAGATTTAGATGATGATGTCAGTTTAACAAAAATTACAGTTATGGTCCTTATGACATTGTAAAGCAGATAGACACTAAAGAAATGAATATGGCTGTGAAAATCATATAGCCCAAGATTGAAGGAAAAGGCAGAGCAGAGCATGCCAATGGAACAAAAATAAAATTGTGACGATGAAAGCATTCTACCCAATAATTTTGCCTAACTTTCTCTTTCACTTTCAAATCATAATGATCCTGCCATATATTTTCAACATTTCCTGTGTTCATCAAATGTACACACTTAGATAATTGGAAAATCCTTCCCTTTTAATGTTTAGAAATATTTTGAAGGCTGTTTCAGCCGAGGGCTCAATTTCTGTCCCACCACCAAAATGGACCCCATCAGTCTTGCAGCGGACACAGAGGAATTCATCAGGTGAATGAGGCTGCGTGAGTTCTTCCACAAACCCCAAAAGGCCAATAGCAGACTCAATGAGATAGCTAATGAACCAGAACAGCTGACAGAGGGATCCGCAGTGCAGCAACCGAAGAGGAATGAATCCAATTGGACTCCTCCAGAAGGCCGCTGCCCCCGACTGGACATGTACGCCCAAGCCATCAGGAGGTGCGTGAACACCAGATTCATCAACCGCACTTACAAGACAGTCCCGAACATCACCCAAGCACAAAGCAAGGCCATCCATGCTCTTAAGACCAACCGCAACATTGTCATCAAACCAGCAGACAAAGGAGGCACCACCGTCATACTAAACAGAACGGACTACTGTGAAGAAGTGTACTGACAACTAAACAATGTGAAACACTACAGACAGTTACCAGCGGATCCGACCAAAGAACACACTTGTCAACTCAACACTCTGATCAAAACCTTTGATCCGGACCTTCAGAACACCCTCCGGACTCTCATTCCACGTACTCCCCGCATTGGAGATCTCTACTGCCTCCCAAAGATACACAAGGCAAACATACCCGGCCGTCCCATCGTATCGGGCAATGGGACCCTGTGTGAGAACCTCTCCAGCTATAAGAAGGGCATCCTGAAACCGATTGTACAAAGAACCCCCAGCTTTTGTCTTGACACTACAGACTTCCTACAGAAACTCAGCACGCATGAAGCAGTTGAACCAGGGACACTCCTTGTCACAATGGATGTCTCGGCACTCTACACCAACATCCCCCACGACGATGGTATTGCTGCAACTGCCTCAGTACTCAATGCCAACAACTGTCAGTTTCCGGATGCAATTTTACAACTCATCCGCTTCATCTTGGACCACAATGTCTTCACCTTCAACAATCAGCTTTTCATCCAGACACATGGAACAGCCATGGGGACCAAATTTGCACCTCAGTATGCCAACATCTTCATGCACAGGTTCGAACAAGACTTCTTCACTACACGAGATCTTCAACCAAGGTTGTATACTAGATACATTGATGACATCTTTTTCCTTTGGACTCATGGTGAACAATCATTGAAACAATTGTATGATGATATCAACAAGTTCCATCCCACCATCAGACTCACCATGGACTATTCTCCAGAATCAGTTGCATTCTTGGACACACGCATCTCCATCAAGGACGGTCACCTCAGCACCTCACTGTACCGAAAACCGACAGACAACCTCACAATGCTCCACTTCTCCAGCTTCCACCCTAGACACGTTAAAGAAGCCATTCCCTATGGACAAGCCCTCCGTATACACAGAATTTGCTCAGATGAGGAGGATCGTGACAGACACCTCCAGACGCTGAAGGATGCCCTCATGAGAACAGGATATGGCGCTCGACTCATTAATCGACAGTTCCAACGTGCCACAGCGATAAACCGCACTGACCTCCTCAGCAGACGAACACGGGACAAGGTGGACAGAGTACCCTTTGTTGTCCAGTACTTCCCCAGAGCGGAGAAGCTACGACATCTTCTTTGGAGTCTTCAACATGTCATCGATGACAATGAACATCTCGCTAGGGCCATCCCTACCCCCCCACTTCTTGCTTTCAGGCAACCGCACAACCTCAAACAGATCATTGTTCGCAGCAAACTACCCAACCTTCAGGAGAACGGTGACCACAATACCACACAACCCTGCCACAGCAACCTCTGCAAGACATGCCAGATCATAGACATGGATGACATCATCAAACGTGAGGATACCATTCACCAGGTACACGGTACATACTCTTGCAACTCGGCCAACGTTGTCTACCTAATACGTTGCAAGAAAGGATGTCCCGAAGCATGGTACATTGGGGAGACCATGCAGACACTACGACAGCGGATGAATGAGCATCGCTCAACAATCACCAGGCAAAACAGTTCCCTTCCTGTGGGCGAACACTTCAGCAGTCATGGGCATTCGGCCTCCGACCTGCAGGTAAATGTTCTTCAAGGGGGCCTTCGTGACACACGACAGCGCAGAATTGCTGAGCAGAGACTGATAGCCAAGTTCCGCACACATGAGGACGGTTTTAACAGGGATCTTGGCTTCATGTCACACTATCTGTAACCCCCGTAACTTGCCTGGATTAGCAAAAAACCTCACTTACTGTGCTGTCTGGAGAAAATACACAATTCTCTAACCAATGCTCAGATTTCCTTCACACACATTGTTAGCCACTTTAACACTTGAAAGCAGGTTAGATGTAAGGATTCGCATTCTAATCAGCAATCTGTAACTGTCTGTGTGGATATGAGTGCCTCTGCAGATCAGAACACTGCATTTGCCTGATGAAGGCACAATATAGTGTCGAAAGCTCGCGGATTTACTATCAAATAAATTAGTTGGATTTAAAATTGGTGTTGCAAAACTTTACTGAGTTTACCCCAGTCCAACGCTGGCATCTCTACATCAGCCATTGTTGTCATTTGTTTGATCTCATTCAAAATCCTTATTATTTTTAATTTCATAATTCATTTTTGTTGCAATTTCCTGGTTTAAATTTATAATCAGCTATAATTAGACAGCTGCAAGTAACACACATATCTTAAAATATTGCAGACTATTTTAGATTGAATGGGACTTTTATGCATATGGAGTGTAATCTTGTTCTTTTTTAAATCATATTTTGTGGCTTAAGCATATCAGGCATGCTTTAAAATTAATTTATTTTTGTCTGTAAAGGTCTCTGCAGAAATAGTCTGCATCTTGCCAGACAGCCTGAGGACTGCACTGCAAAACATCTCCTTGGCTTAGTGAGTGTCAAAAAATGCATAATCCCTCGGGATATTTTGCAGTGTTGCGTAACTGTCAGACAGGGTTGGGGGGTGGTGGGTAGGAATCTGTCACCTAATCCATTGAAACAAAATAGACAATGGGAGTCCAGAGAAATTATTCATTCTAAGTGGTTAATTAGTTGTACAATATGTGAGTAGTTTATAATGGCTGCTGATTTTGAGAGCAGGATAGAAGGCCATTAGTGCTACATTTTCAAGGATAAAGTAGGAATATATAATTCAGGCTGGGAAATCCCATTAATCCTCTTCATTTTCCATGTTTTACTCAAGTTGTAACTATAGAGAGACTAGGGTAAGCACAGTGCCCCTTGATGCATCAGTTTTCACTGTCAATTTTGTATTGGCATTCAATTTAATGAGGCAAACTATGGTTAATTTTACAAAACTAAACAACCATTAACAGTTAACACTTCTAAACATATAAAAATATTACAGGTGCAAATTCCATTTTTAAATAGTTAGGGTGAATGGAGTTTTGATTGGAACGCCAAATTTTCCATTCTCTCAGCGGCGTAAGCATGGAAGAGATTGGAGAATTCCGCCTTTTGTTTCTAAGGTTTTTTTTCTGTGCAATGATCTGGGTTGCACCTATTGTAACTAAGGATGGAGTGAGAAGGTTTTTGGGGAAGGAGGAAGTGTAAAGGTGGCAAAGGTAGAAGTTTCCTAGATGACAGTGCAGGAAAGAAGCAGACACAGTGGGAATCCTTCTTTTATAATATGTTCAAGGTCTGGATGGTATTCTTTGGGATTTGTCTAATCTCCCAAATTAGATCACCTGAGACTATAGTTTGTAAAAATCATTACTCTTCATTTATAACAACTATTTATAACACATTAAGAATTTTACAAGTAATTGGAATATCTTCTTCCTCAGTTGCTCAGTCATGTGGTGTTATATTATATCAGAATCATGTGCTTCTAATATTACATCCCTCACCCTCGCTCCACGTCTTTATCCCAATTATATACATCATCCTACAATCTTTGCTCACTAGGGGCTCAACTCTGCATGTTTTGTTAGGCTTAAATACAGAGAACTGCCATAAAATGAACGCATGATGAGTGCTGCCAGAAGAACATCCTTCACTTGCATTATCCTGTGCAGATGGTCATATACTGGGAGCTGGGACTCTTCTCACTGGAGAGATGTAGGTTGAGAGGCGACCTGATAGAGGTTTATAAAATGTTGAGAGGAATAGATAGGGTGGACTCTCAGAGACTATTTCCCCGAGCTGAAATGGTCACTACAAGAGGACACAGATTTAAGGTGCAGGGACGCAAATACAGAGGAGATGTTAGGGGTAAGTTTTTCACTCAGAGGGTGGTGAGTGAATGGAATCGGCTGCCGTCAGAGGTTGTTGAGGCAAACTCGCTGGGGTCTTTTAAAAGACTTCCGGATGAGTATATGGAAACAAATAGGATGGGGGTTATAGATAGGTCTGTGGATTGGTAGATGTGATCGGCGCAACTCGTGGGCCGAAGGGCCTGTTTGTGCTGTATTGTTCTATGTTCTATGTTCATACTATAATTGAGTGATACCCCCTGCACTTCATGTGTGATCCACTATTATATGCAGGTACGTAACTACATGTCTGTCATTCATTACGCTCTGCACCTGCCATTCAATATGTAGGGGTTCCTACATATTGAAAGAATCCTGCTGTTGGAATTTGACCAGGAAATATGATGTAAAGGCTTGTCCTATAAAGCAGTACAACTGTTGCTTCCATATGTTGACTGCAGGGTGATTGATGTTATTGATGTTCCTACTGTCAGTCTGGAAAGAGACTAAAGTTAAAAAAAACGTTCCAAGGCTGCAGTGACTGTCAGCAATGCTGTGCCTACTCTGGAAAGTGGAAAGAAATCATCCTGAAGAAAGATGGCACAGTTCTGCTCCCTGGTGAATCACTGCTTTCTGGAAAGTTGCTATTCAATCACGTATAGGGCAACCACATCAAGGTCAATAGTTGCAGTTAACAAAGGTAGACAATGCCTGTGATACTATTTTGTTTCCTTGGTGTTTATACTCATCACCCTCTTTTTCTGCCAGTAGCAAATCAGATTGACCACTCGTGTTTTTCTCAGTCCAATGCAGGAAGGTGCTTACAAAATCCTTGAATTCAAATTTCTTTGAGCTAGAATGTGCATTTGTGTACTAACACACATCAAATTCTTTAGGTCTACGGGACATCTAATATACCCAATGCACATTCCTTCCCTTCAAAAAAAAATCACCATTCAGTTTAACAGTTAACTCACAAAGGTCCATGCAAATCAGACTGTCAGGCATTATCAAAGCATGAAGAAAATTATTGCATCATTTCTATAGGAAAAAAATCTACCTGCCTTCGATAAAACTAAAGTTATGTCAAAATTATAAACAGTTGGATTCCTTCTCAAGTGACAACTTGGATTTCTGTGGTTCAGCAGTCTTCAGTCTCAGGAGTTGAAGGAACTCTTTAGAGTTGATATTTTAAAGTGTCTGGATTAATTACACTTTTACTGGACTGTAATAAGAATAAGTTTTCTTAGAAAGTGGAAAGGATATCAATGAATGACTGCTTCTAAAACTTTTTTTACACATTCTACTATCATTATAGTTTTTATTGTCTCTTTACCATGTATAGTGGATGTATGAACATGCGAGCGCCAAGGCATGACATAAGGGTATAGAAGCTGTTTTTGAATGGGAAGAAGTTGCCATAGAGGGTATGATAGTCCATTGAGATGGGTGGAGAGCATGGATTCTCATAGATGGGGCATGGAAGATATGGAAGATGAGGGGAGTAGTGAGTAGATATAAAGAGTGAGGGCTGAAGAGCCTTTCTGTTTTATTTTAATCGGGATGAAATTCCACTGCCTCATAAAGGACCGTTATAACAGCCTCACCTCATCCCAAATGGCTGCCTCCAAACTTTTTCCCAGATTGGCTGGCCCAAATCCAGCCTGTGTCTGACCAACTTCAATGAAAATCCATCCCATAATGTCTCCCATCATCTATCCTATTATAGGCTTCCCTTTTATTCTTTTTTACCGATTTCCATTTGATCTACTTAATACCTATTGCATGTCAATTTTTTCTGTAATCTGGTGAAAGGTCATCAAGCTGAAATGTTAACTCTGTTTCTTTCTCTACAAATGCTGCCAGACCTGCTGAGTATTACCAGCATTTTCCATTTTTATTTCAGGTTTCCAACATCTGCAGTTATTTGCTTTTGTATTGGTGTAAAATTGTGTAATGGCTGAAATGCAGTGCTTTACTTTCATGGCTCAATTTGTATATGCTGTTATCAATGTTGGCAACATTTCCTAAAATTAAAATCCTTAAAGTGTCACCTGGTCAAACATTTTCGTCTTTTATCCCCTAATGAGTGCTCAATGAAAAGCTTCAACAGCATGTCTCAGTTTTCAGCAACCTTTAACAACATATTATTTACTGTATTAGTATTACAAATGCACAAACTGAGATAGCAGTCATTAATTAACTTTATATCAGCAATTGTAGGTCTTGTGAGACAGTGATAGCATCTCTATCTCTGGGTCAGAAGCTTTGGATTGATGTTCCACTTCAGGACTAATGGGCATGGAAGGTAGTCCTTAATATGGCCAGACAGATTGATTTTCAGTCTGAAAATCTTTGTAATACATGTAATGGCAGGTGATTAGAATAAGGTAGTTTCTTGGTCAACCATGCTGTGGTACAATGCCAAGCATAATCATGGGATAATCCAATAGAAGTCCATGGTAGGGACATGGTACCTGAAGGAAGGATATTAGAAATCATGTGATTTGACCTTATGTGGTAAAATGTGAAGTTATGCACTTTCGTTGAAGAATAAAGGAACTGAATATTATTTAAATGGAGAAAGCTGTGCACAGAGGGATTTGTGGGTTTTTTGCACATAAATCACTAAAATTAGCATGCAAGTACAGCAGATAATAGGGAAGGCAAATGAAATGTTAGCCTTTATTTAAAAGGAAAAGGAGTCTTGCTAAAACAATGCAAGGCACTCATTAGACCACACTGGAATACTGTGACCAGTTTTTATCCTCTTAGCTAAGGAAAGATATACTGGCATTGGAGGCAGTCCAGGGAAGATTCACTTGGTTGATCTCAAGTATGGAGGGATTTTGTTATGACGAAAGGTTGAGTCAGTTGGGCCTGTACTCATTGAAGTTTAGAAGAATGAAAGGCAACCTCAATAAGATATACAGAATTCTCAGGGGGCTTGATAGGGTAGATGCTGACAGGTTATTTCCCCTTGTGGGAGACTCTAGGACACGAGGTTATAATCTCAGGGTAAGTGTTGACAATTTCAGACAGTAATAAGGAGGAATTTCTTCTTTCGGAGGGTAGTGAATCTGTGGAATTCTTTACTGCAGAGAGCTGTAGAAGCTGGGTCATTAAGTATGTTGAAGGCTGTGATAGATTTTTAATCCGTAAGGGAATTAAGGGTTATGTGAATAAGGCAGGAAAGTGGAGTGAGGGGGTTATATCAAGGCAATCATTGTGGAGCCAACTTGATGAACCGAATATCTTACTTCGGCTCATACACCTTATGGTCTTACTTGATAATGATCCGTGCTTTAGATCTGTGAAGAGAGCTGTACTATGAACACCTAAATTTAACAAATACATTTTATACACAGTAGCTTGGCAATAATCTATAAATTATAAAATTGACACGTTTTATACCAAAAGCTTACTGTTTAACCCAAAGAAGCAGAATGAATTCCAAAGTATGTGTATGATTAGCTTTTATTGAAGTGTACATGGATATCATGCATATGAGCACAATTTCTACTCTCAAACGTTTTCATTATATTTCTAAAAAAGGGTTAATTAGTGGCTATTATCTCAGTTCATCATCTCCTGTCATCCAGGCTGATGGCTATTAAAACTTAGGCCTCTCAATAGCCTTGCATTATTCTGCTGTCTCTAGCAATTGGGTTGAAAAGTCAGGCAAGTTAGTCCAATTTCATACCAAGCCTACTCATATTCTTAGATTCTCTCTTATATTATGAAAAGGACAATAGCTTTGAAAGGCTCCATTAAGTGCAAGTACTGTCTCACACCACAGAAGATAATTTGCCTTACTTCAAGCATTGGTTTTCTTCACCATAGAACCAGAAAAGCCTTTCAAACTAAATGGCCTGATTGTAAAATGAAACATCATTTGTGATGTCTTTTGTTCAAGGTTATACAAATATATTTCATATATAATTTGTGTCACGAGTCACCAAAACAAGTCACTAAGAACAATTCTTATGACATGGAAAGCCAAGAATAGAGTATCTGAAATGAACATTAATGCAGAAGAAGTGCCAGAAATGAGGACCATCTAATGTATTATCATAACCATGATTTTATGAGGCAGACAAACATTGGTTTGCAGTGTACCATGGATCTTTCTTACTGGACCTGCTGTGCAAAGGGTAGGCCATGTCACAGTTCAATTTACAGTTTAAAGAGTTATAGGATTAGATGTCTTTGAGATCTGTTCAGAATAGAAATCTGCTTACTTTTATTAACAACTTGAGATTTAAAAGCTTTGAATAGGTTTCATTAATGAGAGTTCTTTCACAATCAAGAGTGAATGAGAGTTATATTAGATTGTTAGAAGTTTATTTTAAAGTTAAAGTTTATTTGTTACAAGTAAGCTTACATTAACACTGTAATGAAGTTACTGTGAAAATTCGCTTACCACTACATTCCGGTGCCTGTTCAGGTACATTGAGAGAGAATTTAGCATGGCCAATGCACCTAACCAGTATATTTTTCAGATTGTGGGAGGAAACCAGAGCACTGGAAGGAAACCCCATAGCTAATGCGGAGAATGTGCAAACTCCACACAGACAGTGATCCAAGCCAGGAATTGAATCCAGCTCCCTGGCATTATAAGGCAGCAATGCTAACCACTATTTTTAATCTCCGCAGATGTGCCCTAAGCAGATACTGGGTAAGTGGCTATGGGGGTTTGAGAGGGCATTTGCATGGGTGGAGGGCATGAGTTAACATGGAGCTGGCTGGGCTGTGTATGTGGGGGCAGGTGAGGGGTCATGGCATTAGGTGATGTTGAATGATGTGAGCTAGCAGGCATTACAGATTCTAAAACAATTGGAACAATGTCTGACTGGTGGCATGGCAAGTTTTGGAAACTTGTCCCGTAGCAAACATCCCATCCAACCGTCCAGATAGCCAATCCAGAGCTGAGGAGTTGTGGAGAGGAATGAGTGTGCTCTAAGCAGTCTGGACATTCAGCTTCTCCAGTTTCCCCAATCCCTGCACCAGAACTCTAATCTGAGGTACAAGCTCCACTGACTAATGTTGTCCTTGCAAAATTGCAGATCCTGTGGTTGCAGGTAAGTCCTCAATGAAGGGCCAGCCACAATGCCGCACTATGTCTTACAGACAGAGAAGTGAGCAGCTGGCTTCCACCTCCTCCAGCCCAACAAGAGGAATATCATGAAGGAACATTCAAGTTCAAAAGGTGCCATGGTATTTTAATCACTGATGGGTTCATATGTGGTGATAAATCTCACTTTGTTAAAGTGTAATTTTCCAGTCTGTAAATAAGCTATATAAATCAAAAGATTAAAATATTGGTCTGTGCTTAATTAGTGGTGCATACAATAAGCACGCAGATAAACAAGTAAATGCATGATCTTACCCTTGTCACCAAAGATTGCATCCATAAGTCCATCCCTCAGTTACCTGACAGTTGTAAAATATGAAGCCATGCATGTCCATCATATTCAGAAAGGTGTAAGGTGAAATGTCCACTGCTGAGAGAAGTCAATCTTAAGATTTAGGTGTCAATGGACAAGTCAGCATTTACCACTCATATGTAAATTCCCTTGAGAAGGTGGTGTTCAGGTGACATCGTGAACCATTGCCATCTATGTAGTTAGGTACACCCACAGTGCTGTTAAAGGGAGCTCAATGATTTTGACCCAGCAACACTTAAGATGTAGTTCCAAATCAAAACTGTGTATGTCTTGGAGGGGAACTTTAAGGTAATGGTGTTCCTATGTATCTGCTGCTGTTGTCCCTCTAGGAGGTAGAGGTAGTGAGCTTGGAAGGTGCTATTGAAGGAACCTTATTGATTTCCTGCATTACAGCTTGAGATTGAAACATAGTGCTGTCACTGTGTGTCGGTGTTGGAAGGAGAGAGTGTTTAGGTTGCAAAATGAAGTGCTTATCAAGCAGATTTCATTGTCCTAAAAATAATACACAATATAATAGAAAACATCCATTGCATTGCTTTTAGTAACATCTACTATTACTTCACCAAAATTCAATCAGATTGGTCAAGATGATGCCTTTTAAAAAATTATGCTGGCTATTCTTAACCAACCCAAATTAACTCAAATTTCTCCAATTCCCTGATGATTTTTCTCTGATTATGGATTCTGAAACCTTACCCATCCCAGAAGTTAAAGTAACTGGACTGACATTACATTCCTTGAATAAAAGTGTCAAATTTGCCACTCTACAATCCTCTGTACCTTCTTCATATCTCATAAAATTGAATTTGGCAAACCTTATACTCAGGATGTTGATATTTTCATTTTTTTCATGCATTTCTTTGCCAGTATTATTTCCCTTCATTTCCTTCTCAACCTTTGTATTTGACCTGGTTCTCACTTGGAGAATTTGCCTGTCATGCATCATCTACCCTGCTTTTTTTTTTAAAAAAAAATTTATTCTATAATTTCTAATATATAGATATTATAGAAACCATAATTTCTACCATCCTTATCATCCAAGGAGCCCTGTTTTTGCATCCCTTAACTTTTGCCCTTGTTAGAATGTACCTAGCCCACACCTAAAGCATCTTTTTCTTTCTTATTATTCTGTTACAGTTTTCCCAGTCATTCGTTTTACCCTAGTTAAATCCCTTTTCATTGCATTAAAATTAGCCATTTTACACTTCAGAAGTTCTATATTTGATTGTCCTTTGCTCTTCTCCATTACATATCTATAATATGATGATCATTCTTATCCAAATGTAACCTGACATTTGATCCACATGGCCCACATCTTTTACCAGCACCAGATCATCACCTTTCTAGTTGGACTGGGAACACACTGAGCAAGGCCATTCTCCTAGACACATTTCAAAAATTTCTCCCCTTCCTTACCCGTTACTCTGACATTATCTCAGTTGATATTTGAACAATTGAGATCCCCAGTGACACTTCTCTATAGTTCTTACACTCTGTGATTTCCCTGCAGATTTATTTTCCTCTCTCACTATTGGGAAGCCTATAGAATACACAGGTAGTGTGATCTTACCATTTTTGCTTCTTCACCCTAATAAAAAGGACTCTGTTGTTCCCCCCTCAAAGACATCCCCTCTTCCCTAATCAGTATAATAAACCCATCTTCCTCTTTTCCCTTTCTTGTCTTTTCTGAACACTCAATATCCTGATATATTAACTGTATAGTCCTTATCATTTTTAAACCCAAGTTCCTTCATTTCCATTATATCATATTCCCATAATGTTATTTGAACTTGAAGCTCATTAACATTATTTACCACACTTTGTCCATTTACATGCATGCATTGTAATCCTGCCTTTGTATTCCCCACAACTCTTCTAGTCCACTTCTCTCTAATATTGTACTATTTCTTTTTTCAGCTCTAGACAAAAAACATTAGTTATATTGTCTCCCCACTGATGTTGTCAGACCTGCTGAGATTTTCCAGCATTTTCTGTTTCTGTTACTTCCAGTCTATGCATCTTATTCCTCTTTTTTATCCTCTTGCCAATTTAGTTTTAACCCTCCCAAAATCACATTAGTAAACCTTGTCCCAATAGTATTGAGAGGCAACTCAATCCTGTTAAGTAGTGCCTTCTGTCCCAGATCTGGTCCCAATGTCCCAAGAATCTGAAGCCCTTCTTCCTGTGCCATGCTTCAAGGCACAGAATCATCCTCCCTAATTTCATCTTTAGGCTATCTGGGGCTAATCCAGAGATTTACTACCTATCCTCAAGGTCCTTCTTTTTCACTTTCTCTCTAGTTCCTGAAAATACGATGTTAGGACCTCAATTTCTGCCCTCTCTGTGTGGTTCATATTAACGTACACAACAACTTGTGGCTCATTTCCCATACAGGATATTCATCCTCTCCTTGATGTCCTTTACTCTGGCACCAGGGAATCAATCCACCATATGAGACTCATGTTGATAGCTCCAAAAATGCCTATCTGTCCCCCTGAATATTGTATCTCCTATAATAACTACATTACTATGCTTCTTTGCAATTACCATCTGTAAAGTTCATTTCCCATTGGTGCCATGGTTGTATTCCTTCAGGTATCATCACTCCCAATCTCTACCTGTTTGAGAATGACTCAAACTTTGAAGAAACTTTTTATATGAACATATGAATTAGGAGCAGCAGTAGCCATTCAGCATCTTAAGCCTGCTCCTCTCACTATTCAATGAGATTATGGCAGGTGTGTATCAACTCCTCTCTCCTACCTATCCCCTATAGCTTTTGACTCTCATGTTAATCAAAAAACTCCTGCAATGCTGCCTCTTTCTACTCTTCCTGATAGCCACCTATTGGCTATTGACACTTCTCACTGTCTTTGTGTGGCTTGACCACTTTTTACAGTCCTGGAAACTTTCATCTTCTCTAATGTTCCATGGTCATCACAGATGCCCCAAAAGCTCAGAAATTCTGAGGTCAAACTGGAAACAATTCTCATACAAGTGATCATCCAAGACATTTGATATCTCTTGAAGTTTCCCTGGCACAGGAATTGCAAGGAACAAGTCTCAGCTACTCATCCATGAGACTAAAATAACTCTCTCCTCCCAGCTTTTCTCCATTATTTGAATGAATATTTATAGCTTTGTTCTGTATTTTTACACTTGTTGATTCATTTACAGGTATACTAATCACAATTGACTTTTTTTCAATTTTCCAATTACTAATTTGAATGAATATCTTAGTTTAGAGAGAAAAACGTACTCACCAACAAATGACTTAACTTCTTCCATGTAACATCACATCTTTATTTGCTATGGAAGGTAGAAGGTTGGCTCTAAACCTACAAATTGTCTCTTACGTAGCTCTTAGCACTGCTCCCTCTTAGACTCACACTAAATCTCTCCGCTCTCTCACTGCACCATTTCAGACTCATTAACCCTCTTGTTGCTCTATTCTCACATGGTGGTGATTTTTGGGAATTCTTTACCACAGAGACTGTAGAGGTATGTTTAAGGCTGGGACAGACAGATTTTTAATCAGTTATGGAATCGAGTTATGGGGATAAGGCAGGTAAGTGGACTTGCTTTGCTCTCTCCCTGGTTCATTGTTAATGATATGGTTAGTATAACTGTTCATGCTGATGTGTATTGCTTCATCATTGAAATGTTGAAATTAATTGGGAGTGTTGACAGTAAAAGAAAAAATGAACTCTGCGTGAGGCAATAAAAAAGCTTTATGAATTATGCTTTCGTATGCCATTTGTAATTTGCTTCTGTCTTTTGTACATCCAAAGTTATTAAAATTAATAAGATGCAGAAGGACCTTATAAACACAATGTTTATTAATGACTGTACATAAAACAAATGTTATAAAACTCCAAATTGTAGTAAGCTGTGAGGAGAACCATCATAGACTTCAGGAGGACAAAGACTTGTGAGTTGGGCAGACATGTGGTAAATGAAATTTAATGCAGAAAAGTATGAAGTGATATATTTTAATAGAAAGAATAAGGATAGGCAATAAAGATTGCACAATTACAAAAGAGATGCAGGAACTGAAAGACCTAGTGATGTATGCACATATATCTTAATAGGTGGCAGGATGAATTGAGAAATTATTAAAAAAGTATATGGGATCCTTTGCTTTATTAATAAAGAAGTAGAGTTTAAACGGAAAGAAGAAAAGCTAAATTCATTTTAAAAAGCATGAATTAGGCTTCAGCTGGAAGACTTTGTTCAATTCTGGGCACCACACAGAGAAGATGCCAAGACCTTGGAGAAAATGACAAGAAGATTTACTAAAATGATACCATGGTTGAGGCACTCATGTGGAGAGACTGAAGAATCTGGAACTGCCCTCTTAAATAGTCGAGTTGAAAGATTAAGAGGAGATTTGTTGGGGTTGTTAGCGCGAGTAGGCAAAACAAACACTACGGACTCAGGGTCAAGTTCAACAACAGTACAGCCTTATTTTCTTTTACGTCGACGGAGGTGCAGTCAGAACATACAATCGGACTGTCCCAAAAGCACTCTAAAGACCCACTGCAATGGGCTATAGTTATACCTGAACTTCGGTGTAGTATGTGATTCAATTGGTAATGCTTTATTTACAGTATTTGACTTTAGCTATCCTGTCTCGATGTTTTCAAGTATTAGGATGATTGTTTTAAGTGTGTGTTAATCGTTTTTGTCTAATTGGTTATTAATGGTCTGGAATCTCCGGGGCTTGAACAATAGGTATGCAATTATTCTCAGGAAGTTTGAGGGGCCAGGGATGCTTCCTTAGCTATGCTAATCTTAAGGTGTCTCTGTAGATTGTTTGACTAGTTTAGAAGTGCTGATTTAGTGGGATGGGGATATGTTTTTTAAGTTATTTCCTGGAGGTGCCATCCTGACCAGTTTCCCCTGTGTGCTAGCCCTCATTTGCATTCTAAAAGCATGTTCTTGCCTGCTAGCCTGCGTCTGTTTCTTTGTGATTTTTAGTGGAGAGGCTCTGAGTGTAATTTTAGTTTGCTTCCGTATTGTGTGCCCAATTTCATAAAATTTGTTGTCCGATAACAAGGTGTTCAAAATCACAAACCATTTAGATAGATAAAATAAATAGTATTATTCAGGTGATTAGCAAAAGAACTGGAGGTGACAAGAGATTTTTATACGCGAGTTGTTGTGACCTGAAAGACTGGTCGAGGCAAATTCAGTAGTAACTTTCGAAAGAGAATTGGATATTTGCAGGCCTATGGGAAAGAGTGTGCAAGTGGGAATGATAGGACAGCAGTGTCTTAAAGGCAGAGACACGAAGGGCTGAATAGGATCCTTCTGTGATTCAACATTGCATGATTCTATGTAGTGTCTTGCGTACTCTCAGAATCTGCAAAATATTTTTGAAGCATACTCATTATTATGATTTAGGCAAATTTGGCAACCAATTTGTCCACAGCAAGATTCCGTAAATAACACTGAGATAAGTGAGTAAATAGTTTGTTGTTTAAGTGATATTGGTTTTAAGAACCATGCTGGACAGGACACCAGGAGAATTCTTCTGTTCATCTTTAGAATGTGCCATGGCCTCTATTGTACTGACCTATCTCACCCGAAAGATAGCACCCCCTCAGTAGTGACTGGAACAATTGGGAATTTTGCAGATGACAGAAAGATTGCTTGAGTAGTAGATAGTGTAGAGGATAGCTATAATCTAAAACTGATATTGATGAGTTTGTGGAGTGGCAGTAAAGTGGCAGGTGGATTTTAACATAGAGAAATGTGAGGTAACACATTTCGGAAGGTCAGTTATAGAGTGTACACAATAAATGACAATACATTGAGAAGGGTAGATGAAGTGAGAAATCTTGGTGTAGAAGTACACATGTAACCTAAAGGCAGAAATTCAAGTAGACAATGTTGTAAAGAAGATATATGGAATCCTGTCCTTTATTGGCAGAAATATAGAAAAGTAAGGATATAACACCAGAATTGTATAAACACTGGTAAGGTCACAACTGGATTTTTGCATGCCGTTCTGGTCACCAGAAAGAGGCCAAGATGTAATTGTTTTGGAGAGAGTGCAGAAGAGATTTACAAGAATGATGCCAGGGCTAAAGAAGTGCAGCTATGATTAGAGATTGGAAAGGTTGGGATTATTTTCCTTAGAACAAAGAAGAACTTGATAGAGGTATACAAACTTATGAGGGAGAGAGATAGAGTACAGAGGATAAAATTTTTACCCTTGGCAGAGAATTTTAGAGTAAAAAGTCCAACAGGGCATATAAAAGGCACATACATTATACAGAATACTGTATTCTATAAACTTCTATAAAGAGGTGCTTTATGTGACCTCTTTCTGATCAGAACTCTCCACTCACCTGACAAAGGAAAAGCGTTCCGAAAGCTTGTGGTGTTTACTATCAAATAAACCTGTTGGACTTTAACGTGGTTTTGTGAGACTTCTTACTGTGTTTACCCCAGTCCAACGCCGGCATTTTCACATCAAGATAATTCTAGAGCCAGAGAATATAGTTTCAAGGTAAGTGGCAGCAGTGTTGGGGGGACATGAGAAAGAACGTTTTTTTTACGCAAAAGGTGGTGAGTGTCTAGAATTCACTGCCCGAGTTGGTGGTGGAGGCAAAGACCCTAAAAGCTTTTAAAAAGTACCTGGAACTGCACCTTAAGTGCTGTAAGCTACAGTGCTATGGGTGCAGGAAGATGGGATTAGTAAAGGCAACTGAGTGTCTTCAACTTGGCATGGACATGGTGGGCCGAATGGCCTCTTTCTGTGCTGTAACCTTTCTATGATTAACTAAATTTATGGCTGGAATCTTACCACCATTCACAGTGGTGGAATTTTCCCACCGTGCCGCAGTAAACGAGATTTGATTGGCAGCCAAATTTTCTGACCTCATTGCAGCGGAAGTGAACGGCAGGCAACTTTGTGCCCGATGTGCTCAAGATTTTTCAGTGCGATGTGAATCCATAGTTTTCTTGCTCAGAAGCAGGAGTTCTACTACTGACCAAAAGTGATCTCTCACTTTGCCATTCAAAACTCCTACAGTAACAAAGCCTATGGGTATTTTGATATGAATTGTGTCCACTTCTGGTAAGGCTTGCTGGTTACATTTTCCATATGCTTTTCCTATTAATTGTCAAGGCCTGCAATTCTGTAATGCTGTACTTTGACCAGCAGATGGTGTTTCAGGATATATTCATCAACAATATCCGGTTGCCTTTGATTAGCTCCTTTTTTTAAATCTTCAACGAACATTTTTAATTTCCAAAATATTGGTTTGAATAGAATTATGATCAAAATGTTGCTCTTATGGCAAAAGCCTGAATTAAAAACCTGAAAAATAATGCAAACTCTTCACACATTCTTTGGGTATAAAAGATAGGATAAGAGTAATGAGTGACTGGGTGATATCAATTAAAACAATGACCTCTCTATGCTGAGCTTACTTTGTCAAGGATAATCGAATTTATTGTTTAGAAGATGCAAATGAAAGTTAAAAAACATGACACAAATGCCACAGTCAGAATTATGTACTTCAGATAACAGATCGGTGCACTGTAGAAAGCTAATTCACGTCAAGTTGTTGATTTTTCAGTCAAGTCTATTTTCAAACAATTCACATTAGCACTCAACAAGTTTATTCCTGTAAGTGAGTAATAGAGGCTGTCAAATACCTCATATTAAATCTAAAGGCAAAGTTTATAATTTTCATCTATCATGTGCAGATCTCATAGATATAATTACTCCCATTAAGACTAATTGTCTCAGTAATCAACTAAGTATGCCTTAAAATTATAGCAGTACAGATGTATTGAGAAGCTAGCATTGGGTGCAAGAATGCTGTCATATTTTTGACAGCTACAAGTCTTTAAACCAAACGTTCAAAAATTAGCAACTTGTTTATTGCAAAGTGTTTTGAACAGAAAATTAAAGAAGCCTGTTTATTAGCGTCACAAGTAGGTTTACATTAACACTGCAATGAAGTTACCATGAAAATCCCCTAGTCGCTACACTCTGGCGCCTGCTCAGGTATATTGAAGAGAATTTAGCATGGCTAATGCACTTAATTAGCACATTTTCAGACTGTGGGAGGAAACCAGAGCACCTATAGGAAATCCACACAGACATGGGGAGAACATGCAAATTCTGCACAGATAGTGATCCAAGCCGGGAATCAAATCCAGGTCTCTGTCACTGTGAGGCAACAGTTCTAACAACTGTACTACCATACCACCTTACACAACATGTATAATCATGTGTATAGTCATGTGGATTCAGAATCTCAACTAAAGAATTCTGTTTAGGCACACAAAGAAATGATTGTTTACTGCCAAGAATTAATCTGAGCAGTCACAGTCCTTATTTATGAAGATGGGTAGCCTTTAAGTAAGAGGTAAGGGAAAAAGAAGTGGAAATAATAATTTCAGGGAAGGTTTCTTCTGCTGTCAAATACTTTGCCTTCCCCTGTGACTGGGCGAGTTGGGGAGAGGGAGTGGAGGGCAGGAGCGGAGGGTTAATAGTTGGGTGATAGAATAGTAATAAAGAATATTGTCCTTTATGTTAAATATGAATTGCAGTGGCCTTAGGAATTGTTTGCTCCCCAACCTTTAATCTTCTTCTCATCTGTAAAGAAAACCAATGTTCTTTGTCCTTGGGTTCCTGTGTTATTCCAATAAAGCTCAACCAATGTAAACTTGAGGAAAAGCATCTCATTGTCCAGTGAGGCCGTTTACAGCGCTCGGGACTCAACACTAAGTTCAACAATTTCAGAGCATAACTTCTGCCCCATTTTTTTCTTTTTGTGCCTTTTGTGCTTGGTGTCATACACCAGCTCTTGCTGATGATTTTGCTTTACACATTTACACCTTTTGTTTCTTTAATTGTGAACATGACTAACCCCATTTACTTTTCACTATTGCTTATTTCGTTATTTATTTTTTTCCTTACCTGCCACCCTATTGCAGCCCTTCCCTGTTGTTCTCTGCCCCACCTTACCCTTTATAGTTGTTTTAAAATGGTTACATCACTAACTTCTTCCAGTTCTAGTGAAAGGCTATCAATCAGAATTTTCTGGATGGCAGAATTTGCACCCTGCCACCTGAAGGGTTGGTAAGGAAAGCAATCTCTGACAATCACAGCAGTTCTGATGTAGAGATGCTGGCATTGGACTGGAATAAACACACTAAGAAGTCTCACAACACCAGGTTTAAATCCAACCAGTTTATTTGATAGTAATCCCACAAGCTTTCGGAAACGGTGTTCCTGACAGAACATTGTTCCTTTTGGAACGGTGTCCCTTCCACACACCTGCTGATGTGGGATTACTATCAAATAAGCTGGTTGGACTTAAACCTGGTGTTGTGAGACTTCTTACTGTGATCACAGCCGTTCCGCAGGGGAGGCGTTGGCCATGTGGTATTACTATTAGACTTTTAAACCAGAAACTCAGCTAATGTTTTGAGGATCCAGGTTTGAATCCTGTCACAGCAGATGGTGGGATTTGAATTCAATAGAAAATATCTGGATTTAAGGATCTTCTGACGACCAAGAAACCATTGTCAATTGTCAGAAAAATCCATCTCATTCGTTAATGTCTTGCAGGGAAAGAAATCTGCTGTTCTTGTCTGGTCTAGTCTCCATGTGACTCCAGGCCCTCTAAAATAGGCTAACAAGCCTCTCAGTGCAAGGGCCAGCCAGTAACACCCATATGTCAGGAATGCATAAAAAATTATTGTTCCAAAGAACATCAATTGGCTGGACAGGAAATGTCGGAAAATCTCAACAAGTCTGACAGCATCTGTGGAGAGAGAATAAAGCCAACATTTTGAGTCTGGATGACCTTTTGTCTAATGAAGAGTCATTTAGGCTCGAAACTCTCGTCAGAGATGCTTCAGAGATCTCAATCCTGCTGAGATTCTCCAGCATTTTCTGTTTTTGTTTCAGATTCCAGCATCCGCAGTATTTTGCTTCTGTCAATTAGCTGGAGAAGGGTTTTCCCCCCTCACCCTCATTCAAGTGGAAGACCCACCTCAGAGAGCGACCAGCCAACCTGAGGAGTGTCAGCAGCAGCAAGAGCCAAGATAGGTACTATAAGCAGTCTCCAGATTCAAAGAGCCAGATTCCAGGACTCTGTGTGTATGTGCGTGTGTGGTGGGAGGTGGGGGAGGAGCATTTCAGGGGGTTAAATCCTGAGGGGATTGGGAGAGCAGTGTGGGAATCTTAATGTAAAGAGCAATGGAGAGGGAGCATCCATGGGCAGATTTTGGGGTTGGGGGTGGCGCTTTCTGACGTGGGAAGGGAGCTCTTGGGGCTGGCATCCCTCCTGCCCTTTTCAAAACCCGAGCAGGGCCACAAAAGTCTGCCCATTAACACTACATTTCTCTGTATAAATGCTGTCTGATGTGCTGATATTTTCTAGCATCTTCTGCTTTCAATTCAGGTTTCCCGCATCTGCTTTATTTTGCTTTTGCACCATTAAACAATATTTTTCAAAAGAAAAGAAATAAATTACTCATATATATTGAAAAGCAAGAGACATAGCAGTGTATTTATTCTGCTATCAATCATTGCTAAAAGACTTATTCTGGGCTTGTGCCAAGTGTTAATAAATCCAGTTTTCTAAAACGAATCTGTGGAGCATTCCTCAGTGTCTGGCGAAAGCACTGGTGTCTGACTAAGAAATTGTGGTAGGAATCCATGGGTATTGAGGTTGGGAAAACTGAATGAATGTGCTTTACAGAGGAAGAGCATAAAGAACCATTTGATGGCTGGTACATAAGAAGTAGGAGCAGGAGTAAGCCATTCAGCCCCTCAAACTTGCTCCAGTATTCAATAAAATGAAAACTGATCCAAATGTGGCCTGCACCTCCATGTTCCTTCTTACCCATTATACCCTTTGACTTCCTGGAGTCAAAAATTTATTTAACTCAGCCTTAGAAGTATTCACTCTGCCTGCATCTCTCTCCAGGAAAGAAAGTTTCATGTACTCACGACCTGCTGAGAAAATCTTTTTCCTCATCTCCATTTTTAAGTAGGAAATCCCTTAATTTTAAACTATGTTCCCTATTTCTGGTCTTCCCACAAGAGAAATATCCTATAGCATTCATTTTGTCAATTGCCCTCAGGGATGCCCTCTTCTAAATTCCAAAGGATGATTCTGTCTAATCTTTTCTCATAAGATATCCCCCTAATTTTAGGAATAAGTAGTGTGCAGCCTCTCTAAACCACTTCTAATGCAATTATGGACCAAAAAAAATCTCTATGTGCTGAGTTCCTATTAACTACAGCGAATCTATTCTTCTTGCAAAGATCGTGTATCAGTTTTCTCATTGTATCTTTAACAATTTGTCCCTTCTGAAATGTTCATTGAACCCATTAACAAAGCAGTCCAGAGAATGGAACCATATCTTTGGGATGCTGCTGTTCTACTTGACGATGGACTGGGTGGCTGCATGAGCTTCATTATAATGGGTCTCCGTCTCAGTCTCTGGCTTCCACACTGATGCCACCAGACAAGATCTTAGCAGGTAACCCTTGTTCCACAGGAGCCATCCTAGCAGCCTGGGCTGGTCTTTGAAGAGGCCGGGGATGTCAGAACTCCACGCAATTAATCTACTTTGCATGCTCCCTGGGTGCCAGGCACATGTGCGTGAAGTTTATTCTGTGGTTATAGACTTTCTGAACATTCAGGGAACCCTTTCCTGTTCTCAAACTGCAGTGCCTGACATTCTGTGCATTCAGTCAGTTGTCCCTGCATAGTCAGCATTCTACCAATGACAGCAAAACCTGTGGCCTTGCTTCCTGCTGGGCCTAACCTGTGTCAAAATGGATGTACTTGCCTGCCCGATGAACGGAGCATCTATCAGTTTACGGGCATACTTGTGGACCAAGAACTGGACGGAAGTCCCACAGAGGTCTCTGCTGACAGCCTGGAAGGATCCTGTGTGTAACAAAGGGCCAGCATAACCTCCATTGCCACTATGCATGGATGTCCTCGTATATCACAAGGTACCAGGTCTGCTAGGATCTGATACAGGTGCTGCACTATCTCTTTGCTGATCCAGAGCCTGCAGTGGTACACACTGACCATCATCAACTCTTCAAAGGAAATGCATGTCCACAACTGCCAGGGTCTCCATCTCCTCTGTACCCTGGCACCCCTTTATTCATCTTGGGATGATGGGCACCTGTCTCCTGCCCATGACTGGTGGATCCCTGTCCTCCTGCTGCAGTCTCTGGTCTGAGCTGGAATTGTAGTCCTTCTTCCTCCTCTGCAGCTACAAGGATGACTGCCAGATCTATTGCCTCCATGCCAAAATCCATCTTTGTTCTGGGGAGGGAAGTATATGCATAGCTGTGAGGGGGTCCCCAGTAGGAACCCTTGAAGTATAGACATGGGTGCACCCAGCTGGATGTCTGGGCGTAGTGTCTTCTAGGAATGCCTTGCAGTCCAGATAGAGAGGAGAGCCACACTCGTGACTATCGCAGGATGGGTTCCATCGACGGCAGCACTGCAGAGCCTCTGCAGTGTGGGGAGCTGTTTTAACATTTGCAGAACTCCCTCGCTTGGAGCAGCAGCTGACAGACCTGCTGTTTGTTTGTGTTAGTGGGGCCTGGGATGGAAATTCAGCAGTCAGCCAAATAGCCTGTGCAGCAGATAGATGAAAGGATGCCATGACCACGTCAGTAGGATTGGTGGCTGCTCTCATAAGCAACCCCTCGGAGGTTTGCTCAGCACAGTAAGAATTCTCACAACATCAGGTTAAAATCCAATAGGCATATTTGTAGCAAAAGCCACTAGCATTTGAAGCTCCTTCATTAGGATTTTGTCCGGTAAGATGGGGAAACAGGTGTGCTTGTCATTGTTTTTTATGCAACCTCACTACAATCGGCGAGTGCAATGAGGTAAGATCGCACCCATCAATTCAAGTCTACATTAATCAGGGAATTACTTTCTACCACAAATATTCAAATGATTCTTCTGGTGATTTTTTTTAAAAAAATGATATTAGTATTATTGAATCAAATGTGTTTTTCAAATGTGAGACGTTGCAATTGATTGTTGTATAAATATCTCCTAATTAGCACATTCTTGTAGGAGTTACAAATACTCTGGGTATTTATGCTGTCAAATCACTATTAATACATATTCTTTTGTCATTTCATCTATCAATAACTAAATAATTCAAAGTATATTTTCACTGCTAACCTTCAGCTGAACCCACAAATTATATGAAACAGCGATAATCACATATGATAGCGTACAATTAGCCCATAGTTTTTTATAGCTAGAACAACGTAATTGCAATCCCACTAGATAATTCAAATGATTAGACATTATACATTTATAACAGTATACTATGATACTCTGTTACTATAGCACTATATAAAAATGACATAGTAGATATAGTTCTGTGTTATGTACCGTTTGCTTTATTAAAAGGGAACTTTATTTTTGTCATAATTTGGGTATCTTATTAATTTACTAATTTGTTACTTTTTGTTGCGTTATTTTCCAGTATAATTGCACTCAGAGGACACATTGCTGGAGCCTAGTGCAAGTATACAATGTGAAGATAAGTGGATACAAATAAATATTTTTTATCTTAAATTGAAAAGATTAATATTAAAGTGGACACCTCAGTTACTGTGTATACTTCAACATTAAATAACTATTACAAATTTCAGATCATCCTTATTTTCTTAGGCTTTCTGGCCCAAGTCACTCCTATAAACAGACCCTATATCCTTTACATTTCCCTATGTGCTACTAGTATCAAGGTATAAGCAATGTAACTCATGAGACATCCTTATTATAAGAGCAAGATATCACATCACTCATGAGCTAATTGGTCTTTCCTTAATCTTCCAAAAAGAGAAAACTGACAAATACCCTAGCTAGATGCAGTTAGTGTAAAATTAATAAAACAGAATAATTTTATGGATATATGTGAATATGCAGAATAGCAAATGCATACTTTTTAATGCTTCCTGCAATGTACAAAAGCACAAAGCACATCCTGACTAGTGAACTAAATATTTATCATTTTGCTCATTTAGGCCAGCCCTGGCAAAAATCTGACTAGCTCCATCTGACTTCCAATTTCTTTTGAACACACTCTGCAGAGTATTACCATTAAACCCGTCCAGAGGTTTGACAATAAGCCTCCCAATTTTAACTGATGACTGACCTCCTGGAAGAGGTTTCAAACAGTTCTATACTGAGAAGCAATCCCACAACGAATGGATCAGACCTAAGCTCTGCAGTCCTGCCACATCCAGTCACAGGTGGTGGTGGACAATTAAAGAACTAACCTGGGGATGAAGCTCCTCAAATTTCTCCACCCTCATGATAGAGAAGCTCAGCATGTTGCTGCAAAAGACAAGGATGAAGCTTTTGCAACAATTTTAACCCGAAGTGCCCAGTGGGTGATTTATCTTGGTTCCTTCCAGAGGTCCCTGCATCACAAATGTTAGTCTACAGCCAATTCAATTCACATCACATGATATTAAGAAATGACTACTCCAAAGAATATGGGCCCTGATAATATTCCGACAATAGTACTGAAGATTTATGCTCCGGAATTTGCTGCAAACTTAGCCAAGCTGTTGCACACAGCGACAACATTGGCATCTACATGTTCTGTACACAAAGGTAGAACAAATCCAAATTGGCCAATTACCATGCTTCAGTCTACTCTCGATCATCAATAAAGTGATGGAAGTGTCATTGACAGTGCTATCAAGTAGCATTTACTCGGTCTCACATCCTTTAAAAAGAACTTGGCTGTGCACTTGACAGGTCATAACATTCAAGGCTATGAGCCAAGAGCTGGTAAATGGGATGATGTAGGTAGGTCAGATGTTTCTCATGTGTTAGTGCAGAAAAGATGGGCTGAAAGGTCTCTTCTGCACTGGGTGATTCTACAAGTAACTTGCTGACTGATATTTTGGGTTCCACCAGAATCACAACTGCTGGCCTTATTACAGCCTTAGTACAAAAATGGACAAAAGCTCTGAACTCCAAAGTGAGAGTGACTGCTCTTGACATGAAGGCAGCATTTGACCAAGAATGGCATCAAGGAGTTCTAGCAAAACTGGAGGAATGGGAATCAGGGGAAATCTCTCCACTGTTTGAAGTCCATGCCTTGCACAAAGGATTATCATTGTGGTTGGTGGAGGCAATCATCTGTGGTCCAGGACATCACTGCAAAGGTTCTCTAGGGTAATGTCCTAGGTCCAACCATTTTCAGCTGCTTCATCGATTATCCTCTTTCCATCACAACGTTCAGCACCACAACTCTGCAGTAAATGAAGTAGTCCTTATCCAAAACAGAAAGACCTCTTCGGGTGATAATTGGCAAATAATGTTCACACCATGCCAGTGCCAGACAATGACTGTTCAAAGAAGCGAGAACCTAAGCGAGTCTCCTTGGCATTTAATGACATTACAATCACTGAATCCTCCATTACCACACCTGAGAGTTACCATTGATCAGAAACTGAACAGGACTAGCCATGTAAGTACTGTGGCTACAAGAGTAGGTCAGAGATTTGGAATTCTGCAGCAAGTAATTCACCCCCATATTCTCCAAAACTTGTCCACCATTTACAAGGCACAACTTAGGAGTGTGATGGAATACTCTCCACTTGCCTGGATGAGTGCACTCCAACAACACTCAAGAAGCTTGACACCATCCAAGATAAAACAGCGCATTACATTTTACCCCTTCCACAAACATTCATTCCCTCTATCAATGATGCTCAGTAGCAGCAGTACATATCTTTTACAAGATGCACAGAAGGACTTTACTAAGGCTCCTCAAACAGCACTCTCCAAACCCACAACTAGTACCATCTAGAAGGACGAGGGCAGCAAATGCATGGGAACACCACCACCTTCTGAATGGTACTTAAGGATGGGCAATAGAAGTTGGCCCAGCCAGCGATGTCCATGTTGTATGAACAAATATATATTAAAAAACTGAGGACATAAGAGCGCCGTTTGCCTTAAATCAAAGAGGGAAGCTGTCGGAGGGGATTCTTAGAGATTGGATGTATAGGCACTTAGAGCATTGCAATCTGATTAGGGATACGCAGCATGGCTTTGTTAAGGGGAGGTTATGCCTTACGAATCTGGTAGAATTTTTTGAGAAGGTGATGAAAACGGTCGACGAAGGGCGAGCCGTTGATGTCATCTATATGGATTTCAGTAAGGCGTTTGACAAAGTCCCTCATGGGAGGTTAGTTGAGAAGGTCAAGGTTCATGGGATTCAAGGACAGGTAGCTAGATGGATAAGTAACTGGCTTAGTAATAGGAGACAGAGAGTAATAGTGGAAGGGTTTTTTCCTAGCTGGAGGTCGGTCACTAGTGGTGTGCCACAGGGCTCGGTACTGGGACCTCTTCTATCTGTAATATATGTAAATGACTTGGAAGACGGAGTAAGTGGACTGATCGGCAAGTTTGCAGACGATACAAAGATGGCTGGACTTGCGGATAGCGAGGAGCATTGTCAGGTGATGCAGCAGGACATAGATAGGCTGGTAGCTTGGGCAGATAGATGGCAGATGGAATTCAATCCTGATAAATGCGAGGTATTGCATTTTGGGAGAAAGAATGTAGGGGGGAGGTATACGATAAAGGGTAGACCTATTAAGAGTATAGAAACGCAGAGGGACCTGGGGGTGCAGGTGCACAAGTCTCTGAAGGTGGCAGAGCAAGTGGAGAAGGTTGTGAAGAAAGCATATAGTATGCTAGCCTTTATTGGAAGGGGTATAGAGTACAAGAGCTAGCCTTTAATGTTGCAGTTGTGTAAAATGTTGGTTAGACCTCATTTGGAATACTGCGTCCAGTTCTGGTCGCCTTATTACTGGAAGGACATGGAGGCTCTGGAGAGAGTGCAGAGGAGGTTTACCAGGATGCTGCCTGGTATGGAAGGTCTGAGTTACGAGGAGACGTTAGGCAAATTGGGGCTGTTTTTCTTAGAAAGACATAGACTTAGAGGAGATCTAATAGAGGTGTACAAGATTATGAGGGATATAGATAGAGTAAACAGGGTTAAGCTTTTTCCTAGGATGGACTCGAATAGCATGAGGGGTCACAGGCTTAGGGTGAGGGGGATAAGGTATAATTTGGATGCCAGAGGGAGTTTTATCACACAGAGGGTGATGGGGGTATGGAATGCGCTGCCAAGTAAAGTGATGGAGGCAGGCACTCTGGAGTTATTTAAGAAATACTTAGATGGGCACATGAACAGAATGGGAATGGAGGGATATAGAAAACTGATTTAAAATAGGGACCATGAGCCTTGGGAGTTCCTGGGAAGTGTGTAAATAGATGATGATATTGATGTACTTGTTTTTATCCTACAGGTGCGTTGGTCCACCTTGTTGTCTAACAAGGGGCATACACGCGATGGGTCGTGAGAGGGCTGCTCTTGGACCTTTTTCGAGAGTATCCTAGTGCTTCACGTCGTTAGTGTATGCTTGACCTGGACCATTTGATGGGCAACACGACAGCTCAGTGACTATCGCTGTGCTGTGCAGATACATGGATTTGGGCCTGTGTCTGTGAGAGTTTGTGCTTGCGTGGGTTTTCTCCAGGTGCTTCAGTTTCCTCGCACATCCCAAAGATGTGGTCTTAGGCTAATTGGCAAAACAAATTCTCCCTAAATTGTCTCACATTTGGTTTTTAATCCATAGATCTATAAACATAGACAGGGATCACAGGTAGTGATGGGAACATCGGGGTGGTGGCACAGGCTCATTGGGCCGAAGGGCCTATTTCCCGTGCTGTTTTGTTCTTTATCTTTATCTTTATCTTAACTAATTGAATATTTTACAGCAAAAGAAAATAAATTGTGAATAATAATTGTATTTTTAATCATATAAATTTTTGAACATGTTTTATTGAATGAGAAAAAATTATCATACCCATTAAGTTCACCCTATTTAGACAATGGTACAACCATTAACACAACTGATTCACCTCCTACTGTCATGATGTCCTTGAAAAAGCAAAATAGGGATAATAAATGGACCCTAGGGCAATTTAGTAGAAAAGGTCAAGAAAATTCCTTTTCACCTCGCTTTGTGAATCTATGTTCCACTAGACCATGGTAGCCCATAATAACTCATAATCACAGCTAATTAGCAGCTTACTGTTTATAACTGGGAATATAACCTTTTCCAAAAATTTTCCCTTTTAAACAAATGCTGTTCATAAGCTTCAACATCTTACCCAGTTCATTTTCCCCCCATCAATTTACTCCCCTCTCATTTACTCTTTATATCACAATATGCCTCAGCAGTTTATTCCAGAGAATGTTCTTTCACGTTCATCCAGGAGATGCCTCAATTTGATGCCATATTAGAGAGATGGCACCCCCGTCAGTGCAGCACCATCTCAGCACTACAGCTTAGATTTTGTGCTCAAGTTTCTGCAACATCTGACTCAGAGACCTGTATGCTAACTAATTGAGCTATAGCTGACACTGACTGTAACTGTGGCATTCCATTCATGTCAATACCCCATTCAAATCTATTCCTATTCATGACAATTATCTGCTTTTGAGATTTTAACCAGTTACCTACAGCATGCTCTGGCCCAGAATTTACTGATAAAATCCTGCATGAGGTAATTGGTGATTTTTAAAAATGAGATTTGTGCTGAGGTAGAGATAAACAGTGAGTTGCAAATCTCCATGAATTGCTGGATGAAATGTCCCATTCGATTACTAATAGAAAGTGAAGCTTGTCACAACTCTTCCCACTTGCCAACCGCTCATCACTCTCCTCATACAGTATGAAGCTGTTGTTTCCCTGATGTTAGTACTTTGTTCTGATGGGTGCAAGCTTTGACATGTCTCTTTTTTCAACAATACTTTACTGGAAGTACTGCTCCTAATGCTTCATTATATCTTTAGCACTTCCATCTTCACTGTATAGCTGTAGCTGTTATTCTTCTAAACTTTTGTATATGGTTATGACAGCCAGGATTTTCTATGGGAATATACAAGAATTTTTCCTTTATTATTCTGACAATTTTTAAAGTTTTCAATGATTGGTAGTATGGTAGATTAAATAATTACTTATTCTTGCAAACTCCTAGTGTTAATTTAACTGCAGTGAGAAACTAGTAAATAGAAACTATCGACAGGACTTTCTCCACTTAGTTATGCTGGAATGAGAGTACCATTTTGTGTCATGAAAGTGATTTCCTAATGGTCAGGTTTTGCTAAGGCTCTTCCCAAGAGCATTAACATCCTGCCTTTGGACTCCATGAATATGTCAGGCTGTTGTACCAGCAGTTTAAGAAGGCAGTTCACCAACACTTTCTGGAGGGCAACAAGAGATCAGCATTAAATTGAGGCCTAGCCAGTGACACCCTCATCTTGAAGGAAAAGATCCCCTCGATAAGTGAAAATAAAGATTTTTAATTTGAAGGACCATGGCATTGGTTCCAATGCCTCAGCAGCATTTGGATTTTTAAAGCTACAGCAATCACAGGAATGGAGAGGGAATCTGGGATGGCAGCTTTCTGGATCCTTCACACATGTTCTGCTGTGGCATCTGACGTGGGATTCTAACATTTGCAAAAAAGGTAGCAGCAGCTGCAGTCTCTCCAACCTACAGGAAGTTCACCGAGAGGATTCAGGATCTGGACAGGAAAGGTGAGTGACATAACATTTCAGCTGCCAAGCCTGACATTCCAATGTTTCCAGCGTTCTCTTGCCTCAGGTTAGTGTATCTTGCAGGTCCACTCATTCCTCTCTCTGTAGACACCTCACATGTTCAGTCAAACAGGCAACATAATCAGCATATTGCTGTATCCACCCGTGCCTCATGTTCAGCCTGTGCAAATGGTATCTTTCCCTCCTCCGCTTGTAAGTCAACTATTCATACCTCTCTGCTTTCGTTCCTTATAAATAGAAGATAGAACCAGTCAAGAGGCAAATACTTGAGGGGCATGGGGGCTGCAGTAACAGCAATGTCACCAGTCACTGGTAAAATATGTCCAAGGATAGGAGTCTTATTTCAGGAGGCTGCGTATGTCAGCAGGCCCCTGCCATGGGCGCCTGAACCTCCTGAGGCATCGTGTTCAGACATGTCAGGAGAACCGATGTCTTTTCTGTGATCACTGTCTTGCTTCCTGGATTTATTTATGTATTTCAGTGTACATCCCAATTGTCCTATGGCAGGACATTGAGGAGAAAACAGCCAGTGATGCTGGTAGTGTTGCTCCTGCTGCTATTGGAGCAGTTGTTTGTTGTTTGATCTCTGCTCTTGACTCTTAGCAAAGGTTCAAAGTGGAGCTGCATAAGTTGCTTTCATGCCATAATAAAGGCTCGCAGCAAAGACAGGAAGCTGAAGTTGACTGAAATGCTAGACAGACAAAGTGTCTTTCAAGAAGTTGACAATCAGCCAACAAGCAGTGTAGGAACACAGAGAGATGTTTTGAACAGCAGCCTCTCAATGGCCGTGGCTGGATCGCTTCAGTGTAACTGATCAAACCTTCCTAACTTGTCCGTTTCACTAAGCAAAGTCTTCTCACTGTGCACTTACCTCAGTGACGCTGGTGAGACACAGACTCGGTATGGAAACCATGAGTTAATGGAAACAGGTTAAAAGAGCCCTTCATTGTCTTTTTTTAGTTTGCTGTGTTGCTTTCTTGTGAGACCCTCAGAGATTTCTGCAGAACTCATAACCCTGAGCAAAGGCAAATGAGCGCAGGATTATAATCAGCATCCTGACCTAACACCATTTCCTGGGCTTTCTCACCTCACAGGTACCGAAAATGGGGGGAAGGGATACTGTCAATGAAAAATCAACTGGCCACTTACATGAACCCAGCATCCAGTTTGATTTATTCAGGCGTAGACCTGAAGGCAAGGCTCAAACCACTGAAAATACACAAAGGAAATGAACTGAGGAAAAGCTATGAAGGAATTGATCTAAATTAGCAATTGTTTTGTATTAGTCAGGAATCACCCACAAGTAGTTTGTATTTTGTTGCAAACTCGATGTGCTTCCACAAATACGTGTTCAGCAGAACATCGGAAAGCATTAACAAGAAAAGGTAATTTGCTATTTCAGCTGTTCATATTTGAAATACAAAATTACTCCAACCCATCTCTCATATCTCTTCAGTTAGAGAGCCGCTTGTATTTGTTTGACACTGGAGACAAACCACAGACACTGTACAAGCAGACATCATTTTGAAAGGATATAATCACATTCTCCAGCACTTACCTAATTTTTCCTATGTGAGTATAAGCAGTGAATGCCAGTGGACATGCCAATTTCAGGAAAACCCGATGCTGTCTCACACCACAAATACTTTACAAAAGAATTACAACATGAAGGGAAAACAAAATTCAGAGGGTTTGGATTTACTGATCATCTTATGTGTGGCCTCATTGAGCAGTCACCCTCAAAAAATGGAGTCCATCTTGTTTATGAAAATCCTTTTAAACCAGGAAAACTCTCCATTAGTTTTTTTTTAACCAGTGACTCAGAATTCGAGCATTTTCTCTTTAAATAAAAGCCTTACTGAGCCTGAGGAACAATTGGCTAATTTTCAAAAACAAAGTCACGTATTCAGATCTTGGAAGGGGAAATGCACTGTTTCTAGTTTCCAGTTTTCTTATATCTCTAACTCAAACAGCTGAATGTTTTGCAAAAAAAAACCGTCCACAGTGACCAAAACGTTCATTTTGTTATTTATTCCTTCCTGCCATAGTAGTTAAAGTACTATAAAATAAACCAAGTTGACTCACAGAAAATGGTCCAGCATGTTTTAATACAGTAATAGCTCCAGAACAGATGTTATGCCTGCAAAAGTATCTAAAGGAAAGGCCAAACTATTTCAATTCAAATACAAGTACATTAAGTTTTATTTCACTATTTTTGACTGCTAGTTCTATTAAAGTGCATATTTAAATTTCCTTTGTCCTAATTTTGGACAGCACGGTGTCGCGTTGGTTAACAATGCTGCCTCACAGCGCCAGGAACCGGGGTTTAATTCCTGGCTTGGGTCACTGTCTGTCCAGAGTCTGCATGTTCTCCTTGTGTCTGCCTGGGTGTCCTCTGGGTGCTCTGATTTCCTCCCCACAGTTCAAAAGACATACTGATTAAGTGCATTGGCCATGCTAAATTCTCCCTTGTGTACCTGAACAGATGATGAGAGTGTGGCAACTAGAGGATTTTTACAGTAACTTCTGTGACGCTAATAAATAAACTTCAAAACATATTTTTGAATGGTATTTCTCAGCCTATATTGTTCCATTTGAGTTAGAGGAAATAAGGTAGAGAAACTCAATCTCCCTATAAGACATCATCTGGGATCAAGGATAACTTGCTTTCAGTTCATAGAACAAAGAACACTACAGCACAAACAGGCCCTTTGGCCCACAAGCTGCGCCGATCATATCGATACCTACCAGACTATAGAACTACCTGTATCTCCCAATCCCATTAAATCCCATGTTCTCATCCAGAAGTCTTTTAAAAGACCCCAGTGAGTTCACCTCTACCACTACTGATGGCAGCCGATTCTACTCACCACCCTCTGAGTGAAAAATTTATCCCTAACATCTCCTCTGTACTTGCTTCCCAGCACCTTAAACCTGTGTCCTCTTGTAGCAACCATTTCAGTCCTGGGAAATAGCCTCCGAGAATCCACCCTATCTATTCCTCTCAACATTTTATAAACCTCTATCAGGTTGTCTCTCAATCTTCGTCTCTCCAGGAGAGACCTAGCTCCTTCAATCTATCTTCATAAGGCATGCCTACCAATCCAGGCAACATCCTTATAAATCTTCTCTGCACCCTGTCAATAGCTTCCACATCCTTCCTTAGTGAGGCAACCAATACTGTGAACAGTACTCCAATGTGGGGTCTGACAAGGGTCTTATAAAATTAGCATTACCTCCCGACACCTAAACTCAGTCCCTCGTTTAATGAAGATCAGTACACCATATGCCTTCATGACCACATCCTCCATCTGCGAGGTTAATTTAAGAGTCGTGTTGAGCTCGACGCCAAGATCCTTCTGCTCCTCAACACTGCTAAGACTCCTACTCTTGATATTGTACTTCTTCATCGCATTGGTCCTGCCAAAATGGACCACTACACATTTATCCACGTTGAAGTTCATTTGCCACTTCTCCACCCAGTCTTGTATCCTATCTATGTCACGCTGCAACTTCTGACATCCCTCCAGACTTTCTACAACACCACCAACCTTCATGTCATTTGGTAAGTTTGATAAGTACTGAGATGGCTGAAAAATCCAAAGTGCAATCTGTAGTGTCTGTCACATCCAGGGCCAGGAAAGATTGGAAAAATTGAGGCATTTGGACATTTGCACACTCTCTCCAATGACTTGATTTGCCTCTGTTTGCTCCCCATGAAGTTTCATGATGTATTCAATGCTTTCTTGAATAAGCCTTTTCCATTTTGATCAATCAAAAGCTGGGGATTCCTCTGAATTGGTGGGGATGTTTGTTCTCTTCAGGGATGCTTTGAGGGCATTCCTAAAGTAGTTTTGCTGTCCTCCTCAGAGTCTCTTGACTGAGTTGTAAATAGGGGGTCTGTGTCAGGCATATGAATGACATGCCCTGCCAGCTGAGCTGCTTTTGAGTGAATAGTACCTCGATTTTGAGCATGTTGATTTGGGAGAAAATGTTGCTGTTGGGCTATCTTTCTTGCCACTGGATTTGAAGGATCTTGAGCAGGCACAACTGACAGTCATATCTTCTCAAGATCTTATCAAGGTCCTGGACTTGATTCTTGGCTCGGGTCACTATCTGTGTGGAGTTTGCATATTCTCCTCGTGTCTGCATGGGTTTCCTCATTATGCTCCCATTTCCTCGTACAGTCTAAAGATGCGTGGGTTAGGTTGATTGGCCATGTTAAAAATTGCCCCTTAGAGTTCTGAAATGCATAGGTTAGAAGGGTTAGCAGATAAGTATGTAGGGATATGGGGTAAGGCCTGGTGGGATTTTGGTTGGTGCAGACTCGATGGGCCAAATGGCCTCTTTCTGCACTGTAGGGTTTCTATGATTCTAGTATTTCAGCAGTGCTTTGAGGTGCTTGTGTAAGTTCTCCATGTCTTCAAAGCACGTAGTTGTGTGGAAATACTGTGGCCTGGTAAACCGTGATCCTGATTTTCAAATACTCTTTTCTTCAATCAACTGAAGGGTGAACCGGCACATTAGAAGCAATGATAAATTTTGTTGTCCACGCCTGCCTTCATCAAGAGGAGGCTCCCAAGAAATAGAAAATGCTTTACAATTTCAAGCATCTCACTGTTGAACTTTAGCAAAGATAGGAGGTGTTGTGTTTTGGGAGTTGCATGGAGCAGGACCTTAGTTTTCTGGGTGTTTATGGAAAGATCCATTTTGTCATATGTTTTGGAAAAGTGGTCGACAGTTTCTGAGTTAGTGCACACATAAGTGTAATTTGCTTACAGAAGCTCAGTGACTGAAATTGGAGTAATTTTGTTTTATAATTGAAGGTGGCATAAGCTTCTCTGTCTTCCTTTATCTCCACGTCTAATAGGCAATTTGCTAGAGATAAAGTGCAATATTGCTGTGAGGTAAATGAAGAAAGGTTGTACTATTGTACTGACTTTCCAGTTGACCCCAGTCACTGATGACTCTGCCAGTGAAAATGATGGCTTGCATTTATTGTGCAGTAGGTGAAGGATGGTAACAAATTTCAGAGGGGAACCAAGTGTGAAATATAATGAAAGGTTAGCAGCAAACCACCATGAGATTAATTGCCAAAGGCATTGTAAGTTTAGTTTGTATTTAAATTTAGCACAGCATTTGCAACTGTTCATTATCTCTTATCTTCTGAAAAGTCAATTAAGCTGTAACCACAATAAATCTATAGTATATTATTCACTTACTACTGGAAAAACCAACTTTGTACTTTACAGCTTAAATCATAGTCTATTAAGTGTTTATTCTATCATCTTTGGAAATTTTATTCTAAAATAATAAAGTTCAGAGCCTAAGAGCTCCAGCACTTGTGTTAACAAATCATAATATACTTGTTTCTATGCTGGAGAGCAGCAAAAGATCAACTAGCCTGCCTTGGTGCTGCACTTCTTCCTCTCTTGAATAAAATTGAATTTCAAACACATTTCAGAATATTTAGGGCTTCTTGCTACAAGAGGTGTCGTATTAAATCGGAAAGCTACACAGGAATATCAGCTACCTAAGGCTCAGGATTCATGTTAATCATTCAGTCAAGTAGCCCAGGGAATAACCAGAAACCATTTGGATTTTACTGTTGTGAATTCATAGAACACATTAGGCATTAAAGCTGATTGTAAAACTTCAGAATGCTTGGGAAAACTCCATTTACACTGCTGTCATCAATGTTCATGAGGCACTCAAGTCAGTACATCTCTAAAGCACCTCTCAAAAAGTTGTAGAACCTACATGCAGAAGTTTGTGTGCATTCTGTGACATGAGTGTACCATTGAGATTTTTCTTTTCTGCAGTTGTAAGGAGAATTTTTTGGCTTCATCATGGCACTGGTTAGTCCAGAGGACTCTTTTTAATTGTTGGGAGGTCAGGCAATAGGAGCTGTTTCATTTTCGGTTTGGAGCTATGTGTTTTAGTTTTAGAAAGGACGGCAATTTTTCCCTCTTTTTTGGAAATTCTGCTGGTTACCTAAAAGCAAGGTCTAACCTTTCTGAAGGGGAGAATCTGCTGTTGGTGGCTTGGCCAGAGTCTATCTGGGGTTCTGGGAAGCTGTTCTGATTTCAAAAAATTGTAAGTATAGCAAGGGGAGCTGTTGGAACTTACAAGATAGTTTTCAATTCTCTGACCAAAGGGCTTAATTCCAGTATCATGTGAGCATTAGATTTTGTTGTGTTGAACTTGTTCAAAGGATTTTGTTAATGGGGTTGGTTTGATTGGAATATCTTAGATATATTTGTTAAGAGTTATGCATTTTGTGATTGTTTTGCTTTTATCTGTAATCGATAAAAACTATTGCTTATTTTCTTTCATATATATTAACTATATTCTTAAATAAACTTTGTTTGATAGAAGCTCCCAAGCAAGTCATTTGAATCATACCTGAAATGAAACATATCACACCTAACCAAAGGTGCAATACTTATGATCCAGACAGGCTCCATAAAACACTTCAATTTCTGATTTGAATCATGACAACTCAAACTAGGCTTTTGAGGCAGCACAATGCCTAGCACTGGTACCTCAGCACCAAGAACCTGGGTTCAATTTCTGGCTTGTGTCTCTGTATGAAGTTTGTATGTTCCCCTCACATCTGTATAGGTTTCCTGAGTACTCTAGTTTCCCCTCTCAGTCCACAGATATGTGGGTTAGATGGATTGGCTATGCTCAATTGCCCCTTAGTGGCAGGGGACTATTTAGGGTAGATACATGGGTTTATGGGGATAGGGCCTGGGTGGGATTGTGGTTGATGCAGATTCAATGGGCTGAATGAATGAATTAGGCTATTCTCTTGAAACAAAGCTATGGGGAGTGCTGAACAAATTTGTCTTCAGGCTGCAAGATGCTTGCAATGACATCAAACCTACAGCTGTTAAAAAAATGGAGCAAGGTTATCTAATGCTACTCATCCTATTCCAACATCTTCATTAATAGTAGCTTCAAGAATTGAGCGCTTGCTCCAAATATTTTAAAACGTTGCAACATTCAATTTGGTGGAGAGTTGTGGTGCTGGGATTTGCAATATCGATTCTTGAAGGGCATTAGACAACCCAATGTAATATGCAAGGCAACTTGCCTTAAATATGGGCTCAAATACATGTTCTGGTGCATCATACATATCATTAACCTCTTTTCTCCCATACATTCTATTACAATATAACATTTATATATTGTATACAAAGTGTTACTCTGCAGGCGAGATCATTTTCAAAAGCATGTTAAGACATCCGTGGCATTTAAGATGTTTACATAAAGCCTTTCCTGATTAAATACCAAACATCCCACTCTAATTTACATGCTAGTCTCAAGAATTAAAATTAAAACAAAGTATTGTGTATTTTATCATAATTTAAAAATGCATAAACACATCTCAGGAATACAAACATTCACTTACAGAACACTCAATACAGAACTTGCACTCATCAGGAAAAAGACAGAAATGCTAAGTTTATAAATGATCATGATTCATGCTAGTAGAGAAGGTGGAGCTAATTAAGTTGGCAAATTGAATCTGATTGGGCAGTATTTGAATAATTCTGATTCTTGAATGCATTACTAATACCTACACAATCAATTTAAGGTCATCCGTTGAGTTCATTTACAAAGTGATATTTATATAGGGAACTATTCTCTGCAAGCAAAAAGAATTACAAAGAACAGAAGAACAAAACAAGAACAAAACAGCACAGGAAACAGGCCCTTCGGTCCAATGAGCCCACGCCACCACCCCGATGTTCCCACCTCTACCCATGATCCCTGTCTATGTTTATAGGTCTATGGATTAAAAACCAAATTTGAGACAATTTAGGGAGAATTTGTTTTGCCAATTCGCCAAAGAGCACATCTTTGGGATGTGGGAGGAAACCGAAGCACCCGGAGAAAACCCATGCAAGGACGGGGAGAATGCGCAAACTCCCACAGACACAAGCGCAAATCCACGTATCTGCACAGCACAGCAATAGTCACTGAGCTGTCATGTTGCCCATCAAATGGTCCAGGTCAAGCATACACTAACAACGTGAAGCACTAGGATACTCTCGAAAAAATCCAATAGCAGCCCTCTCACGACCCATCGCGTGTATGTCCCTCGTTAGACAACAAGGTGAACCAAAGCACCTGTAGAATTAAAACAAGTACATCAATATCATTATCTATTTACATACTTCCCAGGGACTCCCAAGGCTCATGATCCCTATTTTAAATCAGTTTTCTATACCCCTCCATTCCCATTCTGTTCATGTGCCCATCTAAGTATTTCTTAAGTAACTCCAGAGTGCCTGCCTCCACCACTTGTTCATTAGAGTCTGACTGCAAAATCCAAAGACAATGACTTTGGGGGAATGTAAAGGATTTGTATCTCCTGCATCATTAGCAAGACCTCCAAAGTAATCAACTGAAGTGTTCAACAATGGCACCCAGTTAAGTTAGCTTCCAGACATGAGTGAGTCGTCACTTTTTTGTTTTAAATCCCCCGGCAGCTTGAGAAGAAAGGTCACCATGCTGTATGGTTTAAGGACATGTTTTTCTCAACAGAATAGTGGTCAAGCAGCTTAGGGAGAAAGCCCAAGTGGGGCCTCTCCTGCCTCCTTTTCTTTTTCCAACCCTCCCCGATAAGCTTCAAGCTCCGTTTGCTGACTGTGATCATTCAGGGATATCCTGCTGCAGCCAGAGATTTCTCAAAAGAATCCAACCCAGCACCACCATCTCTTGAAGAATAACAAGTTCAGTAATCCACAGTTCAGAAGCATTGAGACCATCACAGTCTGCCTGAAGCCAGCTGAATCATTAATGTGTGCGTGCATACAATTCGAGCATGAGAGCGTTTGTGCGCAAGTTAGTGCACACATATTACTTTACTTAGATCACTAAATATAATAAAGCTAACCTCTTTGTTAAACTCAAGAAATCCTGATCTATTGGTTACCTTATGATCAGTGTGTAATAGTCAAGACTTCACTGCATTGGAAATTGTATACTTTTCAAACAAATAAAAGAACTGCTGTGGTAATGAGAAGATGGCAAAGGCCATTTGATTCCCCCTCCTCACCTGGTTGAAACACAGACCCCATTTCCAGCTGTCATTAATTTTATATGCATTCATGCTCACCATGTTTCAGCTATAGTGGTTTCCTTAACCAGTGCACCTCCCAAAATGGCTGCTACTAACCATCACCTGAGCCCCTGCCTGGTTTCTCAAATTCAACCACTTATGCTAATGTCTCTCAAAACAAAAACACACAAATTCTTATTCAACAAGGAGAAATGGGATAACAGCCAGGCACTCAGCCAGTCAAAAATGATAATGTCTGAGTCCCATCCATCACCTATTAGAATCATGCAGTGCAGAAGAGGCCTTTCAGCCCATTGAGTCTGCACTGGCATGCGAGAAACACCTAGAATCATAGAAACTGTACAGTACAGAAAGAGACCATTCGGCCCATCAAGCCTGTGCCACAATCCCACCCAAGCCCTACCCCTATATCTTTACATATTTACCCACTAATCCCTTTAACCTATGCATCTCAAGACACTAATAAGAGCAATTTTTTAGTATGGTCAACCAGCCTAACCTGCACTGTGGGAGGAAACTGGAGCACCGTGAAGAAACCCACACAGACACAAGGAGAATGTGCAAATTCCACACAAACAGTGACCCAAGTGAACGTATGTCCCTGGAGCTGTGAAGCAACAGTGCTAACCACTGTGCCACTGTACTGCACCTGATTTACCACCTAATCCTGTTTACCAGCACTTGGCCGTAGTCTTGAATATTATGACATGCCAAGTGTTCATCCAGGTACTTTTTTAAGGATGTGAAGCAACTCACCTCTAGCAGCCTCCCAGACAGCTAAATCAGGTATTTTGTCATTTCAATCTTCCTCTGACATATGTCAGAGACACAGATAAAGAAAAAGAGGTAGACCAGAAAACAGTAAGATGCAGTGAAACAGACTGCACACAGTAGAGAAAAGAGAAATCTAAAATTGGCTAATACAAAAGTTGACAATGCTTTGGGTTATGTCATTGGATTTAACAGGATTTCTTTTGATAAATTCTTGAAATGACTTTGAAATTGCAAAAAGGTTTTTTTTTAAATTATGGGTTATTTTAATGAGTCTGCCCAGGTTCCTGTCTATATATCTTTTTCACAATGACAGCTGAATTTGTCTTCATCTCGCAGTTCAGATTTTACTTTCAAAACAAATCTTCATCAATAACCTCCTTTCTCCATTTTGAATTCCAAATGCAACTGAAGTATCTTAAAAGACTGATTCTTTTAATATATGGAAAATTACTTCATATTATGTTCAAGCTGTTTTTTTTTGAAAAAACATTGAACATAATTCCCCATTCCTTTCTCAAATGCTCAGCCAATCAAGTCTTCTTCCGTAGTATTAATTGTTGCAATTGCTTGAAATTTGGCATTCTTGCATTTGTCCTAGTGAGTTCAAGACAAAGATTCGACATTCAATGATTCGAGGTCAACAAACCTTTCCAATTCACACGACAAGCAAGATGGTAAAATTTCAGCCATGTTTTGGGATGATACCACCCAGTTACGATCATGGAAATGATGCATGTTCACTGACTGAATTACTTGCTTGTAAAGTTGCATAATGCTGTATGTGTCAAATTTTAAGTTGTCCTGTTGAAACTTATGTTTTCTTCTTCCAAGTGATTTATCAGGACAATGGAACACTTAACTCAGGTGAAGGCTACCAACTGATATTTAAAACTTTATAACAAGCTGCCCTTAAATGACAAGAACCTTCGAGTTGAAGTAGCAGCATGGTTAAGGGAGAATATCAGGGCTAGGAAGTGATGAAGGAACAGAATACCTTCACAATGATGAGCTGTAGAAGTAATCTTCATCTGTTTCCTTCTCTGCTCAAAGCAACTAATATCCAGTGCTCTGGTCACCTAATTCTATGACTTCACACTCACTCTCAAAGCACAAATAATGCCTCAAATGTAAAACCATTTCACAGTTTAATGTACATAAACAAATTCTGAATACAATTATGCACATATTTGACAGTGGAAAAAGAAAATGACTTGAATTACCCTTTGATAACTGTTGTGTGATCCATGAAAGTTTCGTATTTGCAAATACTTATTTCTATTATTAAATAATTATGCTATGCTTTAAACTAGCTAGAACAGACGTCAAAAAACTGAGGCTGAATTTGTAGTTACAACCAAAATAAATGGCACTAACATTTAAAACAATAGCCACTTACTATTAATCTAAACAAATAATTTTCTTAAACTTAGTGAGATTTATCCAAATCGCTGAATTATTTGAAATGTTCAAAAGTCTTTTCAACAGTATTTACAATGCAAAATTAAAAAGTCAATGACTCATTTTGTTTCAGTATTGATTCCATACTTCTCCTTGAGAATTTTGAGTTGCTCTTCCTTTTTCTTTGTATCCATCTTTTGGAAAGCCTATAAAAAGTACAGAGATCAAACGCTGAAATGAAGATAGATAGGAAAAATACAAAAATAGCCACATTTTTAAGTAACAGATTTACAATTGTGTATTTGCACCAACAGAACATGAGCTCCATTATCTTCAAGTATTTGAAGATTTTAAAGGTTAACCACAAAAACATCTCAAAAATTTAAAAGCAAGTTCGCCAATGTGTTTTGAATCCATGTACACTTTTAAGCTAGACAATCAGCAAATGTAGTAAACTCTAATACTCAACTGTGGATCCAACATTAGACACAATAGAACGCAACTCATCGAAGAACTCTGAATTACACTGACCCAGGTATTTTTACATCTATATTAAACACAGTAGTCTAAGTCCCACAACAATAAACCATGCTCTTTCTCTTTCTCTCGCTTGCTCCATAGTCAAACAAGACTACTGAGATAAATAAAATACTGATATTTTGGCACCTGAAGTGATCTGAAGCAGATTTAAATTCCACAGTCATTGAAAGTTCCTTTATGCTCGAACCTCAAAGATTTTGTACTTCCAGGCAACTACCCTGATGTGTTTCTTATTCCATTCTTCTGGAAATTCCAATGTGTCCAAAACATAGTTGCATATTTCCATCCAGTCTTAAGTCCTATACTTGTTTCCTGTCTTCTATATTAAATTCTCATATTGTGGTTTAGTGATAATGTCATTGGATTAGTAATTCAGAGCTAATACTCTGAGGGAAGTAGGTTCAAATCCCGCTGCAGCAGCAGAGGAGATTAAAATAGAAAAAACACTGGAATTTATTACAGCTATTCTAAATAATGGTGGCCGTGAAACTACCAATTTGACTAAAGAAAACATTTAGCCTATGTGACAAGATCCATATCAATAAGGCACCTTTTCATTGTCCTCTGAAATGGCCTCATAACCCATTCAGTTCAAGGGCAGTTAGGGATAGGCAAATGCTGGTCTTGTCAGTGATGTCCACATCCCAAATAATTAAAAGCTAAATTTTTAAAATCTGAAGTTGCATGCATCCCCACACAGCTTTGCTCAATACAATATTAACAATTCCTCCAGTCCTATACATTTCCTTGCATGCAGTCTTACATCTAACTTCAGCAACCTGAGCTGTACTTTTCCTCCTCCACTTTCACCCTCCATTGCAGTTGAGCAATAAATCACCTCATGGTCTTTGGAACTTAAATGAATCCGTCACTCCTACCCAAAACCTATCAGCTGAAAGTGGTGAAAAATTTTGATCACCACTTCTAATGTTTTTCCTCATCTTTTCAACAATTTGTGAATGGTCTTGGATTTCAAAGTGTTAAAAGGCATTAATATTTGATGTAGCTATAAATGACATTGGAAAATCAAGCTTCACATTAAAATGATTCATGAAACTTACCCTGTTTGCATTGTAGTATAAAACTACGAGGTATCTGTTGCACACATTGAATCCAGACAAGTGGTCACAAGCATTCTTGGCATCAAAAATATCTTCATACACTACATATGCAGTTCCTCTTGTCTCAGGTGTATTTCCTCTGCAACAGAATTAAGAATTATGCAAAACCAATGTGGTTACAACTACATTTTTTCAATGAATTTTATTTATTCTAGCAATTAATTTACAGACCTGGCATTACAGAAAGTACTTCTTCATATAAAAGATAGTGGTAATCTGGAACATTCTCACCCAGAAAAGGTTTTGTGGCTAGATCGTCAAATTTCAAAACTGAAACTTAGAGGTTTGTCAACAAGATGTTTAAGGGTTATGAAATTAATGCAGGTGGCTGGAGTAAAGATACAAATTAGTCAAAATCTAATTGAATAGCAGAATAGACTCGAGGTTGAGTGGCCTCATGTCCCCATGAACAACATCTTTTAATCTGTTAGAAACATTAAACATAAGTTCAAGAGTTTGCAAATTTCAATAAAATACATGACTATGATTTTTACAAAAGATCTGCAATTTATCCATGACCAAATAATATGTCAAGCAACATAGTCAACTTCTTTGAATACTAGTTTCAATTTCAACTACACCCATGGGATTCAAGTTTCTTTGAGTCATGAGTGTGTTGGGCGAAATGAGGTTGGGCATTAAGATAATTTCCAATGATTTTCAGTCTACAGCATGAAAATACGACAAATCTGTACCTCCTTAGCTTTACTAGAAAGGCAATTCTATGCTCTGGGCGCTCTTCCAGAAATTGGTACGAGTAATGTAGTATTCATTTGTATTTAGACTGTGTTATTCAGGCCTTTGTTGATTTGGATACTGAGTACCAGAGGAGGGGAAATAAGTAAAAACACTGTATTCCCCCAAAACTTGGAACAAAAAATTAACTTGGCAAAAATCTAATTTTGATTTCTCTTATAACACAAATAACAATATTGTTACCAAAGAATGGTTGAAGCCAAAGTTTGAGCAGTTTTGCAAGTCGCAGACAAGAATTTTACAAGAGATTGAAGATTCTTCTGACGACACTAGGGATTTGATTTTCACTAGAGCGGAGGAAGTTAAAAGATTTAGTACAGCTGTTTAAGATTGAAGAAACTTGGCATAGTTAATGAGAAAAGACTTTTTCCCCAGTGGGGAAATCAGTGATGCATCAATTTAAAATTGTCAGGACAGTCAGGCGATAGGTTAGATAAAATTTCTTCAGGGTTGTTATAACACAAGATATTTTAACAGAAAAAATCATAAATACTTGAAGCAAATGATGATCAGGACAATATTGACAGAATGCAAATTAAGGAATTTGTTTTTGTTCTAGCAATAAAGACCAAATGACTGCCATTTGACTATGCATAATTGTCTACTTGCTTCAATCAGAACATATCAAAGTTCAGCTTTTCCAGAGACATGAAAATACCAAAATCACATTATTGCAGAAATATAGCTAGATCCTTAAAAATGTCAAAACAAAAACTTACAGCTGTTTCATAGGCAGGATTTAAAAGTTATGGAATTATGCTGAGTGAATAGAGTTAAGATACAAATTAACCGAGATCTAACTGAATAGCAGAACACAGATTCAAGGAGTCGAATAGCCCACTAGTTAAAAACTGGCAATATCATTGGAAAATTCTTTATCCAAGCAGTTAAAAAAAACTGCTTTTCCGCTAAACCTTTATTTTCTATTTATTTCTAGCTACTTGGTGATTCTAGTCAGAAATAGAACACAAATAAAGCAAATTTATTCTCTCAGCCTTCCCTGCCTCCACCATCATTCAAATCTGTTGATCAACAAATTTACAAGTAGCTCCAAATCTGGGACAATTACATATTTAAGTCTGCAGCAGGGAACAATGAACTGTGTGTGCTTAGCTCACTGTGAATTAAACGTTTAGCTGAACTTGGCTCATGTTAAGACAAGCAAGTTGGACTGGGACTCTTCTCTAAGCTCAGAAGGTGTTCTGAGAAATTCATGCTGATTATACTATATTAAATAATGAGGCAGTTTAGAGCTTTATCTGGTACAAAGCTACATTTCTTCACTTAACTAATCATGTTCAAGTTGGCATTAGCTGGTGGGATAAACAATACCACTGCCCTATTTATACACAGCCAAAGTTCCTTTACATTGAGCAGTAGAAAGAGATTTCTCTCTAGTGTCCCAGCTAATATTTGCCCCTCAAGCAACATCACTGTCCCAAACTGTGGTCATTATCACGTTGCTGTTTGTTGGACCTTGTTGTATGTAAATTGGCTTTCATGCTTCTTCCATTATTAACTATGCTTCAGCACTACTAATTGGCCATAAAGCTTTTGGAAACATTGAGGTAATTAAAGGTCTTAAACAAATGTAAGTCTATTTTTCTTAGCAATAAACCATCAGGTTTCTTCACTTACATTTGCATGCAATTTCAGTTTTAAAAATGCATTTTTGTTTTCATTTTGTCATAGCTTTCACAAAGTGGACTCTTTTCTGCAATATTAAACTTTACCATTGTTAACTGGCTTTAAGATTTTTTTTTACATCCCCACAGGACGTGAGCACACTGGCTAGTATATATTACCCCTCCCAAAATGTGAATGACTGACCTGCTTGGCAATTTCAGAAGGTATTCAAGAGTCAACCACATTGCTGTGGATCTGGGTCACATGTAGACCAGAGCAAGCAAGGATGGCAGATTTCTTTCCTTAAAGGACATTAGTGAACCAGATGGATTTTTACAACAATTGATAATGGTTTCAGCGTCATCATTAGATTTTTAATTCCAGATTTTTTTAAGTTCAAATTTCACCATTTACCATGGTTTGATTTGAAACAAGATCCTCAGAGAAGTACCCTATCTTACTAATCCAATGACAATGCCATTTTACCTAAAATAGTTACATCTGTAGAACCAAGCCTATAGAAAATTTTAGCTTTAGTCAGAAAATAGAAATAAGAAACAAATATCTCTCTCAAACATACACACCTCTGTTAGTTGAGTCAGGAAGCTTCAGAACTGTTCAATAATGAGTTACTGCTAATTACATTCTAATTTCTGCATTTCTTGCTGTGATACATATTTAGAAACTATAAATTTCAATTCCTTAGCTGCTATTCCAGACTGAACTAAGTGTTTAACATAAAGCTTACTCTTTTCAGCTCCTGTCATCAAATTGTAAGAGAACTTGGCACCTTGCACTACTTACATCATTGCATCCTTGCCCACTGAACCCTAAATAACCTGCCAGCCACTTCCTCACTGCCCATCCTGCTCTGCTGGCCACCACCTTACTGGCTCCACTTCTATCACATCTCACCTCCCTGGACGCTGACCCACTGCTGATTCCTCTCACCACTTTGCGTGTCATGAATGAGACAGCAAGGGGTTGGGTGGAGCAGCCTGATGCCTTTTGCAGCTTATGCTCCCAATCCCAGATTACTGTTTATGTATAGTGTCAAAAGTAGGCTTACATTAACACTGCAACGAAGTTACTGTGAAAATCCCCTACTCCCCACATTTCGGCGCCTGTTCAGGAATACTGAGGGAGAATTTAACACGTCCAATCTTTCGGATATGGGAGGAAACCGGAGTACCTGGAGAAAACCCATGCAGACACAGGAGAACATGTAAGCTCCGCAGTGTCCCAAACCAGGAGTCAAACCTGGGTCTCTGGCACTATGAGGTAGCAGTGCTAACCACTGTGCCACTATGCCTATCCCCTCTACCATCTTCAGTCATCCCATTCGTATCCTGTGAATTCTTCCCCAAAACCATTTGCCTACTATCTCTCCATCCCAGTTGTAGAAATCTCAAGAACTCTCTTCAATGGCACCCTCAACCTTGTCCCTCTTCCAACTCCTTTTCCAGCCTGGTACCTGCTTCTCAGCTTTGAGGACATTCTACACAGTGTATAAATGCAAGTTTGACCCAACTACGTTTTTTCTTGAGATTGTTTTCTCAATCTAGCATTCTAATACTTTCAATATTTCTTTCAGATCTCAGAAATACATGCTTCAGTTTCTTCTAACAGATGATACTTACTCATTTGTCCTGTTATTGTATAACAGGACAAATAAACATTAATTGAACTTGAAAAACACCAAGATTACTGAGACTTAAAAATGTTACTTCAAAATAAAACTAAATGGATATGAACTTCATAACATCCATGACATTTCAACCTCAACCACACCAAAAGGATAACGGCAGCAGACACATGGGAACACCAGCAAGTTACAAATTATCCAATTTAGGAGTATATTGCCATTCCTATGATACACGGAATGCAGGGACGTCTGACTGCCAAACAGGAGACTGTTCAAGAATGCAGCTTATCACCTCCTTCAAGGAAATTAAGGATGAGCAAGAGTTGTCCTTTAGCCTTGCAAGCAACAAAACTCATGGAAAAGATGCAAACAAAAATAAACTCAGGGTAGTATTGTACCATTTTTGTTGCTCAGGGGCTCACGTTAGTTCTGGCAAACATTTGTTTACAGAAGAAATGCCAGTGCAAATGTCAAACTAGTACTGAGGACAGGACTCTTAATTACAGCCAATTCTATTACCTCTGATCCATTTAATAGCAAATACACTATCCTCATTAAACAGATTAGGAGGCATGAATCAAGTACACTGAAAAAGGTACATCCCAAATTAATCAGAAATAGCGTAGTACTTACACTCTGATTTGCCTGATTGGCCCATATTTCCCAAATATATCATACATTTCTTCTGCAGTTATTTTGTACGGCAAGTTTCTTATGTACAAGATGCGGTTTACTTCTGGAGGCAAACGAATCTGAAATAGGAAAACAAATTACTATAATGCAGTGAAAGGTGAAGTGTTATTTTTGGTAGAAAAGGGAGACAATAATGTTTTTTAACAAAGCACAATACTAAAGGTGTGCAGGAACACACAGCAAAGCATATATGCAGACACACTAGTTAATGGATACAGGGCACACTGAAAGTGGGACGTAAGCCTTTAAAATAAGAGGCATAGTACAAAAGTAAACAGGTCATCATGAATCTTTATAAAGCATTATTTTAGCACAACTGAGTACAGCATCCAATTTTGGATGTCACACTTTAACAAGGATACAAAGTCTTTAGAGGGTGAAAATAAATACTAGTGATTCCAAGGATGAAGATGTCAATTACATAGATAGATTGGAGAAGCTAGGGTTGCTTTCCTTAAAGAGAAGATTGAGAAGAGATTTGGTAAAGGTGCTCAAAGACATGAATACTCTACACAAGGTAGTGAGAAACTGATTTGACGGTGGTCAGGACTCTGAATACACTGGCAGAGAATGAGGCAGATTCATCTGTTGCCTTTAAAAGGGAATTAGATACGCATACTAAGAGAAAAACATTGGCAAGGCTGCAGGGAAAATATAGGGGGAGGAGGAGGTGTTGCAGTCAGACTTACTAGATTGCTTTAAGAGAAAACAGATATATACACTCAATGGCCAAACTTATATGCTGTGAATATTTAGTCAACTACTATCCTCCTGGGCTTTCACCTGCCTGAAGCTGCCATTGTGTCTTAGAAGCAACCAGGTTACTTAATCATGACCTGGTATATCACATTGCCAAACATCAGGTCTTCATAACGTTAACGCATATGGCTTCACTGATGCCACCAGTCTTGCTGCGATTTTTCCAGCACTGTTTTTATTTCAGAGTACCAGCATCTCAGTACCTTGCTTTAATCGTAACAGACTTGCTAACCAAAGAGACAAGGCAGCACCAACCATCAGGGTAGGTCAAAAACAGAAAATGCTGGAGAAACTCAGCAGGTCTGACAGCATCTGCGAAGAGAAAATAGAGCCAATGTTTCGAATTCTGGATGACTCTTTCGTTAGAGTTGAGGTCCCCTGACCACAGCAACGTGCTGAACTTTAACTTGGTGTTGTGAAACTTCTTACTGTGTTTACCCCACGACAAAGCCAGCATCTTTACATCATCTCTACAGCAACAGGGGTCAAAATTAAGATCAGCAGGTGGGAAAAAAATGAACTATCAACAAACAGGAGACTGGGATTGGCGAGGCTGTGACCTGCTCAACTGCTGCCAGTCAATGTGGATGTGAAAACCCATTCGGTCAAATGAGTTCTAAACTGAATCGGGGGGGGGGGGGGGGAAGCAGATATGACATCAACTTTAGGTCGGGGCGCTGCAGGCCTAGCTAGGAGAGCTAACTTGGTGGGCCCGGTTAAAGGACGGAGTCACGCCCGGTGGAACATTCCCTGGGTGCGGGCTCCTGACATCCCGCCGCCGCCGCCGCCGCCGCCGCTCCCGCTCCCGCTCTCGTTCACTCACGTTCGCCCGTTTCGCCGCTTGCATCGCCATTGCGCCCGCTTCAGGAAGATCGCGCCGGCAACAGAACTGGAAGTCGTCGTCGGCAAACCGGAAGTACCGCGAGCGGCGTGCGTGCGTGCGCGTGCGTCAGCCGCGTCGTGACATCACGGAGGGGGGCGGGGCTGGCAGTGACTGGACATCAGTCTGTTTGTGAAAGTGGGCATGATGTAAAGATGCTGGCGTTGGTCTGGGGTAGTAAGAACTCAGTAAGAATTTAGCAACACCAAAAGTGGGGCCAGGGCACAGAGTGCTTCTCAGCCTCTAGTTGTTGATGCCTTTAGTGGGCATTGGATGTTCCTTTGGCACTGGGTGCTTCTGGACTCTTGAGTGCTAGGAGATCCTGGACACTGGATTTCCTGAGGCACTAGAGTGCTGTAATGAACCCTGGTGGACAATGTGTAAACAAAGACAGAAAATGCTGGAAAATTTCAGCAGGTCTGGTAGCTTCTGTGAGAGAAAATAGAGCCAACTTTTTGAGACTGGATGACCCTTTATCAATGCTGAAAGCAAAGAAAACAAGCATTTAAAGTTTAACCCAAACTAATGACCAAATATTAATACATTGTCAGGAAATGAGGACTTTTTTCAATAATATCACCATCATTTATCTCTTACTGGAAAACAAGCTGCAGGTCCTTTAAGGGGTGGGTCAGGTGACACAGGGCAGGGGTTAACCTGCTCAGGAAACTGCCCCTACAACCAGTTAAGTCTGGAGTATGAGGAGTACATTTCATCAATAAACCCTATTTGTACCTGTGGCTTCTTTTCCATCTGACTTTTTTGGAGCTACCTCCTCAGATTTAAAATTGGCAACAAGAGTCGGTGATTGTTGTCATTAGATTAAGAGATAGGGTAACCACAAGGGGCCAAAACAATAGAAATCATTTTGATATGTTAATGAATTTCAGAAGATCTTACAAAGGCAATAAAATAAGTTATTCTGAAGTAGTTATTTTTACTTTGTTCTTTCATGGTATGTTGTTGCATTTGTTGCCCATTCCTTGAACTGAGGAGCTTGCCAGGACATTTCAGAAGGCACTTAAGAGTCAATCATATTGCTGTAGGTCTGGAATCACATGTAGGATGACAGATTCTCTGCCGTAAATGTCAGGAGTAAATTCTTGTAACAATCAGTTTTATGGTCACCATTATTCAGACTAGCTTTATATTCCAGATGTATTAATTGAATTTAAGTTCCACCAGCTACATCAGATCATTACCCTCAGTTTTTGGATTATTAGTCCAAAGACATTGCCATCATGCCACTATCTCCTCATATAAAGATTTTAAAATTTCCAATTAGGAGAGGTAAATAATTGATTCATTTACCTTTTAAAATATTGGCGCTAAAGCAAAGCAATTGGATGAAACAATAGATCAAAGAGAAGGAATGCACTTAAGACAACACTGAAGCCTGTGTAAAGAGATATGTGCTTAGATCTCGCCGAAAACAATGTGAAAGCTTATTCTTCCTGCCCTGACTCCTGGCTGCCAATCGTCCCTCAATGATCAGATTCCTCACTCGCCCCGCCATCCCTTGTGATTATCAGCACTGTAGCAAGTAGTTCCATCCCTGCATTTGAGTCAAAGTACCTATTTCCTTAGAGACCTAGAGAACTGGTTGCTGTCAGCCTTGGATGGCACTCCCAAGAGCAAAAGGGCAATGCATAACTGGAATTCTATAGAGTTAAAGATCTATAAGGATTGTTGCCAAGCAGAAAAGGGAAGTTTAGTTCTGAGTGTAGTTTAAAATCTTTTGGAACTTTTGAAAGTGCTGTTAACTGTGAAGCAATTCTTCTGTTTAGGTGCAATTTTTAAAATAAACATTTATTTTAATATAAGTGCATCAGAATTGTTTGGAAATGTCATTTCCTGATTTCAGCACACATCTTCATAGTATATAAATTGTAAAACAGTTTTGGCAGTTGTTTCAAGATTGCGTTTGGAATTTGGGCAGTGTTATGTATGTGGAGCGTAGCCCTTTTAAGAGGACAGGTGATCCAGGATGGGGATTAATCTGCCTAGGGAACTGCCCCTACACCCAATTGAGGTCTGGAGTCTGAAGAGTCCAGTTCTTCAATAAATCCTATTTTTTCTGTGGTTTCTTTTCCAATTAATTTCTTTGGGGCTACCTGCCTGCTAGTCTCAGACTTAACACTGGTGACAAGAGACAGTACCTTGGTTCCATAAGAAAGAGGAGCGAGGATTTTTGTTTTTCTCCACGTGGACTCGTGGCAAATACACTGTTTCAGGGAGACATTCAGGACTACATAGAGGCCACTATAAGCATTGGTCAGACAGACAGTAGAGCAAGGAAATGGGTACTCGGATGTAAGGATGGAACTACTTGCTACATCACAAGGGACGGTGGGGTGAGTGAGGATCTGGTCATTGAGGGTCCGCAATTGGCAGCCAGGAATGAGCGTGGGAACAATAGCTTTGGGCCTAGCCGGGTGAAGGCAGGAAAGTAGCCAACAGGTCAGTGCGGGAGGAACAGACTTCTGGCCTAATCGTGCTGAGGCAGGAAGCCTTGCCACCGTCAGGGTGAAATGGTGGGGAAGTTCAGGACCATTGGAGAGTTCCACAAGGAGACATGGTTGGCTTACAAAGAGAGAGTTCCACAAGGAGACATGGTTGGCTTACAAAGAGAGATTCAGTATTTTTATTACCACAAACAAGTTTGAAAATGACCTCATCATCTCAGTATTCTTGAATACAATGGGCAATAAAAGGTTCGGAGTGCTAAGGAACATACTGCAGCCAGAAAAACCGACTGAGGAGTTATGCACGTTAGTGAAGAAACAGTTGGCTAAGATAGACTGGGAGCAAAAACTTTATGGTGGGACAATTAAGGAACAGTGGAGGACTTTCAACACGATCTTTCACAGTGCCCAGCAAAAGTAAATACTAATGATAAGGAAGACTGTAGAAAAAGAGCTTACCAGCCATGGATATCTAAGGAAATAAAGGAGGGTATCAAATTGCAAGAAAATGAATACAAAGTGGCAAAGATTAGTGGGAACCTAGAGGATTGGGAAATCATTAAAGGTCAGAATAAAGCCACAAAAAAGCTATAAAGAAAAGTAAGGCGGATTATGAGAGTTGACTAGCTCAAAATCTAAAAATAAATAGCAAAAGTTTCTACAAATATATAAAATGAAAGAGTGGCTAAAGTAAACATTGGTCCTTTAGAGAATGAGAAAATGGATGTAATAATTGGAAATGAGAAAATGGCTGAGGCATTGAATGGGTATTTTGTATCAGTCTTTGCAGTGGAAAACACAAATAACTTGCAAAAAAATTGATGTCAGGAAAGCTATGTCAGGTGAGAACCTAGAAACTACCATTACCACGAAAGAGGTGGTGTTGGGCAAGTTAATGGAGCTAAAGATAGACAAGTCTCCCAGTCCTGATGGAATCATCCCAGGGTACTAAAAGAAATAGTGGGAGAAATAGCAAATGCACTGGTGGTAATTTACCAAAATTTTGCTGTACTCTTTTTCATTTTATATATTTGTAGAAATTTTTGCTATCTGTTTTTATATTCTGAGCTAGTTTACTCTCATAACCTATCTTACTTTTCTTTATAGCTTTTTTTATGGCTTTCTGCTGCCTTTAAAGATTTCCCAGTCCTCTAGGTTCCCACTAATCTTTGACACTTTGTATGCATTTTCTTTCAATTTGATACCCTCTTTTATTTCCTTAAATATCCATGGCTCATCACTTTGAAAGTCCTGCCAAGTCCAGCAAATTTTGGTAAATTACCAGTTGCATTTACTATGTCTCCCCCCCATCTCTGTGGTTCCCGCAGACTGGAAAACAGCAAATGTGATACCATTATTTAAAAAAGGAGGTAGACAAAAGACAGGTAACTATAGGCCGGTTAGTTTAACTTCTGTAGTAGGGAAAATGCTTGAATTTATCATCAAGGAAGATTAATGCTTGAATCTGTCATCAAAGCAGAAATAACGAGGCACCTGGATATGAACAGTTTGATCAGGCAAACGCAGCATGGATTCGTTAAGGGGAAGTCATGCTTGATGAATTTATTGGAGTTCTATGAGGAAGTGACTAGTGTGGTAGATAGAGGGGAACCAATGGATGTGGTGTTTTTGGATTTCCAAAAAGCGTTTGATAAGGTGCCTCACAAAAGATTGCTGCAGAAGGTGAAGGGGCAGGGGATCGGGGGTAGGGTGTTAGGTTGGATAGAGGATTGGTTGTCTAATAGGAAGCAGAGGGTAGGAATTAATGGGTGCTATTCTGATTGGCAGCTGGTGACTAGTGGAGTGCCCCAAGGTTCGATGCTGAGGCCTTAACTATCTACCATTTACAGACATGATCTGGAGGAAGGGGCTGAGTGCAGGGTGACGAAATTTGTTGATGACACAAAGATGAGTGGAAAAGCAAATTGCATGGAAGGTGTGGAAAGCCTGCAGAGAGATCTGGATAGGTTGAGTGAGTGGGTGAGGACCTGGCAGATGGAGTATAATGTTAGCAAGTGTGAGGTTATCCACTTTGCTAAGAATAATGGTAGGAAGGATTACTATTTAAATGGAGAAAAGCTGCAGCATGCAACGATGCAGAGGGACCTGGGGATCCTTGTGCATGAATCGCAAAAACACAGTATGCAGGTGCAGCAGGTGATTAAGAAGGCGAATGCAATGTTGGCCTTTATAGCTAGGGAGATAGAATATAAAAGTAGGGAGGTTCTGTTGCAGCTGTATAGGGTACTGGTGAGGCTGCAGCTGGAGTACTGTGTGCAGTTTTGGTCGCCACATTCGAAGAAGGATATATTGACCTTGGAGGGGGTGCAGAGAAGGTTTACTAGGCTGATACCGGGGATGAGGGCGTTGGATTATGAGGAGAGACTGAATAGGCTAGGTTTGTACTCTTTGGAGTTTAGAAGGCTGCGAGGGGATCTTATAAAGACATATAAGATAATGAGGGGATAGATAGGGTAGAGATTGAGAGACTCTTCCCACTTAGCGAAGATAGCAGGACTAGAGGGCACAGTCTCAATATTAGAGGGGGGGAGCGGTTCAGATCAGAGTTGCGAAGGAGTTTCTTCACGCAAAGGTGGTGAATCTTTGGAATTCTCACTCTGATGAGGTGGTGGAGGCTTCCTTGCTGAATATGTTCAAGTCAAGAGTGGATAGGTTTTTAACTGACAAGGGAATTAAGGGTTACGAGGAGAAAGTGGGAAAGTGGTACTGAATCACTACAGATCAGCCATGATCTTATTGAATGGCAGGGCAGGCTCGAGGGGCTGTATGGCCTACTCCTGCTCCTATTTCTTATGTTATTATGTTCTTTTTGGCAAGACTGTGGATATAAATTATCCCATTGGTAACATAAGTTCATGAAGGGAAGGTCATGTTCGACTAATGTGGTGGAATTCTTTGAAAACATTACATGTGCCAGTAGACAATGGGGAACTTGTGGATGTAACGTATCTGCATTTCCAGAAGACATTTGACAAGATGCCGCATCAAAAACTACTACATAAAATAAAGGTGCACAGTGTTACGGGTAATGTATTAGCATGGATGGAGGATTGTTAACTATCATAAAGCAAAGAATGGAGGTAAATGGGTGTTTTTCAAGTTGGCAATCAGTGACTAGTGGTGTGCCTCAGGGATCAATGTTCAGACTGCAATTTTTTACGATTTACATAGATGATTTGGATTTGGGGACCAAGAATGGTGTAACACTAAGATGGGTGGCAGAACAAAGTATGCGGAGGATGCTGAAAGTCTGCAAAAGGATATAGATAGTCTAAGTAAGTGGGTGAGGATCCAGCTATGGAATACAATGTTAGTAAATGTGAGGTCATCCATTTTGGTAGGAATAACAACAAAATGGACTATTATTTAAATGGTAAAAAAATTGCAGCATGCTGCTGCGCAGAGGGATCCGTGCAGGAATCTCAAGGAGTTGATTTGCAGGTGCAGCAGGTAATTAAGAAGGCAAATGGAATTTTGTTCTTCATTTCTGGAGGCATGGAGTTTAAAAACAACCTCAATGTTGCAGCTAAATAAGGTGCTAGTGAGGCCACACTTGGAGTACCATGTACAGTTTTGGTCTCCTTACTTGAGAAAGGATATACCCTACACTGAAGGGGCTGCAGAGAAGATTCATTAGGTTGATTATGGAGTTGAGAGGGTTGGCTTATGAGGAGACACTGAGTAAACTGGGGCTATACTCTTTGGAATTCAGAAGAATGAGGGAGATCTAATAGAAACATAAAATGATGAAGGGAATAGACAAGATAGAAGTAGGGAAGTTGTTTCCATTGGCGGCTGAAACTAGAACAAGGGGGCATAGCTTCAAAATAAAGAGAAGCAGATTTAGGACTGACTTGAGGAGGAACTTCTTCACATAAAGAGTTGTGAATCTGTGGAATTCCCTGCCCAGTGAAGCAGTTGAAGCCTCCTTAAATGTTTTTAAGGCAAGGATAGGTAAATTTTTGAACAGTAAAAGAATTAAGGGTTATTGTGAGCGGTAAGTGGAGCACAGTCCACAAAAAGATCAGCCATGAGCTTATTGAATGGCGAAGCAGGCTCAAGAGGCTTCTTATGTTCTTATGTTCACACCACAACTATTGTAAATTGCTGAATGGTACAGATTTTACAAGCAGGACCAACAGAGAGCAAAAATATTATTAAATTTTTCATGGCTTTCAAAGGTTTGGCAGAATTTTGTGATTTTGGAGCTTTTCTTCAGGAAGCGCTGTGGGACTGTCTTATATGTGGTTTACTACAGGAGGAAATTATGCAAATATTAAGCAAGCCACAAGAAAAGACCACATACTGATTTGGATGACAAACCTCATCCAGAGGGGAATAACTTACCACAAGAAAGACCAAGCGTTTAGCTCCTATATGACCTGACAGCGGGAAATGTTGGTGCATCACGGCTGATTGTCGTGGGGTATGAGGGTCATTATCCCAACTGCCTTGAGGAGGAAGGTGATCAAGCAGCTGCGCCAAGGGCACTCAGGGGTGGTATGGTTAAAGGAGATGGCCAGCAGTTATGTCTGTTAGCCAAACATTGATGCTAAAATAGAAGAGAAAGCAGGATCGTGCGTAGCATGCTCCCAAATTCGGAAAGCACCACCAGCATCGCCATTGCATCTTTAGTTATGGTCAAAAGAACCGCGAGAATATGTCCATATCAGTTTTGCAGGTCCAATGGAAAATTACATGTTATAAGTGGCCATGAATGCATGCTCTTAAGTGGCTGGAGGTGAGATGCACTAAAACAACTACCACAGGAGTAACCTTGGATAGGCTTGAAACTTTCACCAGGTTTGGTTACCCAGAGGTAGTGTAAGTAACAGTTTGTGTTGTGGGAAATTGAAGAGCACATGGAACTGCATGCCATTCAGTATGTAAAGTCTGCACCATATAATCTGGTGATGAATAGTCTGGTGGGGTGGTTTGTGCAGTGGGCATAATGCTCCATGGTATCATCAAAGGGGGAAAGGTTGCTGACGTGAAGAATGATTCCGTTTTTAAATATGTATCAAAACATACTGCATGCAATGAACAATGTTAATTTACTGAGGCTGCAAGAGACTTGGCAAGTGGTGAAGAGGAGTCAAAAGAGGCAGATAGACCGACTATTAGACATAACATGCAAAAACCTTTCAAAAAGACAAAGTAGTTCTAGCAAGGAACTGTGCGTCAAGGAGGGAGTGGGTTCCATATGTTGTTCTGCACTGTAGACGCAAGAGAAGTTACTGTGATGGAGACATACGGACCAATTACTGGTGACATATGAAGGAGTGGCGATACCAGCTGGGGAGATGGAGATGGTTCAGGCAGAACCGGCAGAGGCTCCCGTGGGAGGAAGCAGAGCACACATGGCTACATCTTGGGCTGATGAGCTCGGAAGCACCAGTAGTAGTGACTGATGACGTGTGTATGGAATAATTACCAGAGCCATGATTGTGGGAGAGGAATCTAAGGCTGGCTCCATCTCCCAGAGAACAATCTCCACAGAACTGTCGGCCTCTGTACTGATTTGATCATATCTACATAACATCAAATGAATGTTATTACTGTCTGTAATGCGTAAATGGTTAATTGTAATTATTGAATGGTGATTACTACTCTGACCATGTATGTAAATAATTTGTTATTTCTGATTGGGGATTGCTATTTAGAAGGGTAGAGTGTTACATGTGCAGGGCTAGCCCCTTTAAGGGGATGGGTCAGGTGACCAGGGTGTGTGGTGATCTGTCTGGAAAACCACCCCAACAGCTACTTGAGGGCTGGAGTGTGAGAAGTACAATTCTTCAATGAAACCTATTGTTCCTGTGGCTTGCCTTTCCATGTGATTTCTTTGGGGTTACCTCCCCAGTAGTCTCAGACTTAATAGGCAGCTCAGCACTTACCGTCAACTGTTTTTTAAATAACTTGTCCCTCATTGTCCAAGCATGTGTAGATTAGATGTATTAACAATGGTAAATACGCAAGGTTATGGGAGTAAAGCGGTAAAGTGACAGTGGGGAGAAAGGAGCTGGACCTAAATAAGATGCTCCTTCATAGTATCAATGCAACTTTGTTTGGCCAAATGGCTTCTTTCTATATTGTAGGGATTCTATGGTTTCTAAATACTGCAAGTGTTGGAAATGAGCTCACCCTTTCAATGGCAATAAACTATTTCTTACAGTTGTGGAAGATGAGTAAGTTAGTTTTAGACTAGAAGAGAAAAAGATGAGGCAAGTTACTTTGGATAGACAATTTAAAATTTCAACAATAACTGGGACTTAAAAAAAAGTCAAAAAATGCTGAAAGATTACCCAGCAAGTCAGGTTATAACTGTAGAGAAAGAAAGGAGATTAGGTTAAAATTTCAGGTATATGATCATAACCCCAGGCCTTTATGTTCAGATTAACGATCCGTTTAACAACAAAGCAAAAGGATTAAGAACAGAAAATGCAGGAAAATCTCAGCACGTCTGGCATCATCTGTAGAGAGAGAAACAAATTGTTTTGAGTCCAAAATGACTTCTTCAAAATGTTAACTCTTTCTCCAAAGATGCTGCCAGATCTGCTGAGGTTTTAAAACATTTTCTGATTTTGTTTTCAGTTTTCAGCACTTTGAGTTAAGGAAAGTTCTTCTCAAGCCTAGAAGCTTAAATACAACAAATTGCTAAGTAAACACAAATAAAATAGTTTACTGGATTTCATTAATTGTGTTCCCAGGTGCATAGATCAGATCTGACCATGGAATTATACTTTATAAACAGGCCAGGCCAATGGAAGGTCTTAAAGGAGATGAGAGAGGTGAAGGGATAGAGAGTTATTGATGGAATTCTAGACTTTGGACTGATAATGCTGAAGGCACTGTTACAAATGATGGAATTTAAAAAATTGGGAATGCCAAGCAGTGCAGGAATACAGAGTTATTGTGTAGAGATGCAATAGTTCAAGGATTTAGGGACGCGTGAATCTGCTTGATCAAGAGGATTACCATTTTGAAATCAGACCATTGCTGGACTAGGAACAAATGATGATCACTACACAAAATGGCAATGGGTGACTGGGTCCTTGTACAAGTTAAGTAATTTTCACGATGAAGAATATATGATATAGAAAATTCAGCTCAAGATCAAAGCCAACACAAATAATTTAATGGAGCTAAGACCAGGGATAAGTATGGTATTGGTTGTGAGAGCACCGTGTTTAACTGGAATAATTTGCAGTTTCACCAGGACTGCATGTTGGATCAGCAGTCTGGCAAATCACAGGCAGAGATAGCAAGGTAGAACTGAGTATCATCAGTGTACACATAGAACCTGCCTTATGTGAACACATTCTGCTGCATTTTCTAGGTGCTGAAATGAGTGCATTCATGTGTGCCACAGTTGTAATTTATCATTTTTTCCTATACAACAGAAAAACTGCAGACACTGCACTAATAGAGGCTTCAATTACTGGAGATGTCAGGGAAGGTCATTTCCAGTTCCAATACAGTTTTATATTGAATCTTATTTTAAGTGTATTCATATTTCTGTCTTGGGCAGAAAGGCAGAATTTCTTTCTTGTTTAGAACGCAAACAGGGACCATTACACCTCATTTATATTTTCATTTTATCTTTTCAACCCCAATGTTAATAAATTGATTCAATTTTAACCAAATAAAATTTGGGAGATTGATATTTTAATCTAAAAGAATTTTCAATAGTATCCACTGTAGTCAAAACCTTTTTATGGCATAGTTGATCAGGTTTGAAAGCTTTATAATATTTTCTTCATGGTGACTTCAACCCCCACTGTTGGATTAATGGCAGGAGACAATACTATTGAAGATACATCATATATAAAGAAGAATTGCCATCTTGCCACATAATGAAGCTGGTTGAAATAGGTAAGTATGAATGACTTCAATTTCAATTACATTTTATATTGGAGTTTTGTATGTTTAAAAAAAAACTATATAACATGCCCAAGACTTAGCCATATTATTGAAACACATTTATGGTCACTGTACAATAAAAATATCACAAATAAAAATAACAATATATTCTATTAATTCTTTAACTCATGAAATTTGCACTCACTTCATGGTTTGGTCAGTTTGGCCAGTGAGGAATTGAACTACAAAAAGCTGTTACATGTCCCAGAATCCCAATCCACATCTATCCTGAGTTAGCTGATTGTAGCAATGGTGGAAGTAGGGATACTAAAATTGGCCACAGTTCCTCTGGACCAGGAGGAAAAATCAGTTTTAGGTCCTACTCCGATCTACCATCCTACAACAGCTTCAATTACATTATCCGAGTCCATTTTTAAATATGTTAATAAAAGGTCTTCTCAGACATCCTGATGTTTGCTGCATCAACAAAGGCAATGAATGCATGAACTATGCACTGAAAACATATTCCTCTTATAGGAGTGTTAATACTGAGTCCAAAGCATCACTGGGAAGCATTCATTCAAGATTCAGACTATTCCCTTAGATTTTTTTTTAACGTTCAGCTATAACCTGGGCACTTTGACTGCTTTTGTACACAGGATGATAATTATAACATTAGTTGTTTCAGCTTCCATTGGGGAGTTTAACTCCACCTCTGAGGATACCTCAGAGATTCACCATGCATGATAATTGCCTTTCTTTTGCAGGGGAGGCAGTGATATTGTCATGTAGCCTCAAAAACCTGTACATCTGTTTGTAGAATGGCAAAGATGGACGTGGCCACAGTGGGAGGTGACCATCACCCTGTAGGAGATTTTTCAGAGACTAAGTATCAAGCTTAACTTTAGCTAATACAAAGACTCGTGACGCAGTATCTTGGTGAAAGGCATTTCTTTATTGACCAAAGCACACTGGAGAGAAGGTCTGGACAGTCCAACTCTTCTCTGAAGTTACATCACAGTGGTAACACAATTATACAACTTCCAAAAGACATTTTACCTTCTGATTCATCATGAGCCAATCATCATTATTACAAGTCAGTCATCTTTAGCAAATGTCATAGACCTTGGCCATAGATATTTTTCTGACAGCATGTGAACACTTAGTTCTAGCAGTTTCTGCCTGACTTTTCCATGGCCATCTGGCCCAAATTCTTATCTGGTAGAACACTAGGAATATTCTTTAGTTGTCTGGAATCACTAGTTTGTTCACTGAACTGTCACCACTTTTGTTGATAAGAGTTAATCTTCTATGTGTGTATTGTTATAAGGGATGTCGTTCACTTTACTGGCCTATTTCCCATGATACCTTAGAATACTGTGCCATTAGCCAAGATGTAGCCTGTTCAATAACAGACTTTCAAAAAAACATGTTTAAAATCTCTAACTGTGGTTATATGTGTCTCTATGCAGATAGTACCATGTGTGATTCTCATCCTAAGACAATCCACGGTGTTATAATATTCTTTATCAATTTTTAAATCCCAACGTATTTTGAAGCTCTCTAATAACCCTCCCCTATCCCCTTTCCCTCGGCCCAGAAGATTGCTGAGCTACTTGCTTTTGTCGTTGGGAAATACAGACTTGGGAACTGTATTTCTTCCTGACGTCAGAGTACTGAGGCCCACAGCAAAATCCAGCCATTATTTTTCTGTATTATTATAGAGTTACCTTTTACCTTTATTTCACGCTCCATTAAAGGGATTTGTATGGTTGAAACTAGAATGATGTGCTTCTTCCATCAATATGCTAAAGATATATAGAATCAGCAACTGCCCTCACTTCTGTGGGAGGAGGAAGCACTGGTAATTTATTTTCCCTGAAGAGCATTAGCTCCTCCACAAATAGACTGTCAGAAAATTTGACTGGATTTGGAGAATTACTTTTCTTTAAAATGCTACCTGAACATTTTCCTCAGAAACTGGGACTGCACATTGCAAGACAAGGGACAGTAGTGCAGTAGCTTTAAAGGATTGTTGCTTAAGGCTGCTGCATTTAAAGCTGAATGCCACATTTTAAAGTCAACCTGACTATTGTGCCACTGTAAAGGGGAAAAGTTATCTATCTAACACACTGTTCCTCTTCTCAGAAGAAATTTAAAATGTGCTACTGGAGGAGGTTCAGCGGAGGAAGGCAAATATTTGGCACAGGAGGGATATCCAGCCCGCAAAGGCAACAATATGACAGGAAGTGGCCAGTCATACCAGACTATTTTCCTTCTGTTCATAGATTGCATTTGTTGATGGGAATTAAGTTTTCTGCACTGAAGAAGTGGCGAAGTAGGAAGTATGCACCCTAAAAAGAATAAAAGCATAGAATTTTTACAGAGCAGATGGAGGCCATTAAGCCCATCATGTCTGCACCGACCATAATCCCACCCAGGCCCTATTCCTGTAACCCTATTTATTTACCCTACTAATCTCCCTGATTGTAGGGTCAATTTAGCATGGCCAATCAACCTAACCCTCACATCTTCAAAGTGCATGTATGCACCAGGCTCCCTTATAATGTGGCAACAATAATTCCACCTGTGAGGATCATAATACATCTCTCAGACATTTTTAAACTCACTCACATGTTGTGAGCTAGCATTTGTTGTCCATCTCTAACTGCTTTTGAAAAAGACGTGTTGAGCCACCTTCTAGAACTACTGCAATTTTGTGGTCTCAGTACAGCTACAGAACTGTTAAAGAGGAAGTTCCCACAATTACAATAGTTTACAGTGGTTGTCAAATTGAAATTTTTTTTCTCGTGTAAGTGTTGCGTTAGCCAAAGCAGCCAAGGCAGTACAGCTCCTCAAGTTGGTTCACTGATGTTCTTCAGGGAAGAGAAGCCAGCAGCTCTACCTATTCCACGTAAGCACAGATACTGATTCCACCCATAACATATTAATGAAGGAAATACACTGAGATCAGTGATCATTAGATGGGACGCAAGCTGCATAAAAGCTATTAAAACCTTTGACAAAGATCCAGACCATTTCTATAATTTTAAAGACAAAGCAAAGGGTTCTATAACCTCTAAAAATGTTATGTTATAAATCACCGATATTTGTTTTCTGGAACAACAGCAGATTTCTATTAAATGGACTTTAAAACATGCCATGGCAACTTCCTATTCAGAATGGCTCTCTTAAATTCCATCTTTAATGCGGTGCACTACATGTGTTGCTATCTTATATTTGGCAGAAGGGTGGTGTCAATACAAAATATGTGTGAGTGGAATAAGCTGTCCATACTAGCAGTTTTGGGTGATTTATACGTTGCGAGTGTGCGACAGACATGTCAGCGACTGGGATTAGATACAAGCCTAGGAGAAGAAGGGGAACTTACACTTTGGATTTAACCGGAAACAAAAGTCACAGAGATCAAAGCATAGTGTAGTTGCATTACATCATTCTATTTCCTTCATGTGTCTGAAATAAACAACCGGGTTATTCTGTCCATTTCAAAAAAGAACATAAATATTGATTTTAAGATTGGTTAGAAAAAAATTAATACTTGTAGCTTCTTCAGTTCTCTGCCTAAAGATAGCTTCAACCCACAGTGCCACAACCTCCAGCACAGCTGGACAAAGAACAAAGAACAAAACAGCACAGGAAGCAGGCCCTTCGGCCCAATGAGCCTGTGCAGCCACCTCGATGTTCCCACTTCCACCCATGATCCCTGTCTATGTTTATAGAAATCTGCATTGGTATAGAAATCTGCATTGGAACCAAATTTATGAGACAATTTAGGGAGAATGTGTTTTGCTAAGCAGCCTAAGAGCACATCTTTGGGGTGTGGGATGAAACCGGAGCACCCAGAGAAAACCCATGCAAGCATGGGGAGAATGCGCAAACTCGCACAGACACAGGCCCAAATCCGTGTATCTGCACAGCACAGTGATCGTCACTGAGCTGTCATGTTGCCCATCAACTGGTCCAGTTCAAGTGTACACTAATGACGTGAAGCATTAGGATACTCTCGAAAAATCAAAGAGCAGCCCTCTTACAACCCATCGTGTGTATGCCCCTTGTTGGACAACAAGGTGGACCGAAGTACTTGTACGATAAAACAGAAATATATCAATATCATTCACAGTTTACACAATTCCCAAGGAATTCCCAAGGCTCATGATTCCTATTTTAAATCAGTCTTCTATATCCCTCCATCTCCATTCTGTTCATGTGCCCATCTAAGTATCTCTTAAATAACTCCAGACTACCTGCCTCCACCACTTTACTTGGCAGCGCATTCCATACCCCCACAACCCTCTGTGTAAAAAAACTCCCTCTACCATCCAAATTATACGTTACCCCCTCACCCTAAGCGTGTGACCCCTTGTTATACATGATTCCAACCTAGGAAAAAGCTTACCACTATTTATTCTATCTATACCCCTCATAATCTTGTACACCTCTATTAGACCTCCTCTCAGTCTACGTGTTTTTTAAAAAAACAGCCCTAATTTGCCTAACCTCTCCTCGTAACTCAGACCTTCCATACCAGGCAGCATCCTGGTAAACCTCCTCTGCACTCTCTCCAGAGTCTTCATGTCCTTCCAGTAGTAAGGCGACCAGAACTGGACGCAGTATTCCAAATGAGATCTAACCAACGTTTTATACAACTGCAACATTAAAGGACACCTTTTGTATTCTATATCCCAGTTAGGACAGAATTCAAGCAGTGTGATTTTGGGACCAAATTGATCAATACTGGCTGCCTGGCCCTCAAGAAGGCCAAGTTGCTGTGGTAACATACATACATTTTTACATGCATATTGTGGCTAAAGTAAATGCTTTCCTTTAAATTTATTTCCTGTTGCAGCTGAGCAGAATCTCTTCCACTCTTACCACCTTTGTTGCTTTAAATGACTAAAGGATTTACATGTTGATACTCAACCATTTTGAATATACCTTCCTTGGAAACCAAGTCCTGGAGTGGCACTTGAACCCAGAGCCCATAGTTCAGAGGTGGGGGCATTAGCCGTTGCACCACATATGGGGTAGATTCTCTTGTTGCTACACCTGGATATCTGGATTTCTTGGACATGACAAATAGTGAGAAAATGGGTGGCAGTGGGAACGAGGTGGGGAGGAATTGCTATAATTGTCAGGGCCCATCTAATTTTCTGTCCATTTAATTTAGTGAATAGAAAATTGGGTGGGTAACATATTAGCATGCAACTTCCCTCTCAATTTTCCTCTTACTGAACCCAACCAAACCAATATGAGCAAGGAAAACAACAAGAAAATCTGCCAAAAGTTTGATTCCCTTGGTATTTGGAGTCACAACAGTACTGTTCCAACTTTTCATCTGGTAATACTGAAAAGCATTAAAATATTTCAGACTAGACTGTTTTGCCAGTAGAATTTTAAGTCTTTTTATTATAAAAACGTCAAATTGAATGACCATTCTTTAGCAACAAAATGTCATTGAAAACAAAAATTAAAAATGCAGTTGTGTCAAGTGAACAGTTGGAAGAAATCCATAGATTTTAAGATTAACCATTTATTCTTGACAGCTAACTTTAATCGAAGCTAAATGAAAGTTTAATTCTTCCCAGTTTTGGGACAAAACCTGTCTACAAAACATTTTTCCTGTATTATCCGTGCACTGATGCAAAGATTTCACTTTCAATAAAGTGAAACCAATAAAATGTTCCTTTTAATTCTTGTTCAAAAGGGGATTTTTTGCAGCCTCAGTGCAGTAAGATGAAAAGTAATTATTCATATCTGTGGCAAGCCTCACACTGAAAGTCTAAATACCCAAAGGACGCCAGTTATTTGAATAGCTGAGGATTTGTTCCCTGACTAATAAATAAACACATTGTGCTTTATTTATCTTAGACTGTGAAATGCACAGCTGGGAAGCGTTCTGCCACGGCCACAAAGGCTTTAATTCTCAAATCTCCTCAGACTGCAATTATCATTCTTGTTACTGTACATTACTCTCCAAATTTAAAGAAAGAAAGGCTGGAGGGAGTTCAGTCTATGGAAAACACTCTCCTACTCCCTATAAAGCAAAACTTAGTGTTCTTCCCAGGAGGCGGCATTCTCAACTTTTGTCTAAAACGTTCACCCTGTCACAGACCCTCAGTTCTATTCTTTCCTTCCCTCCTAACTTTCCCTGCTGCTGTTCTTGCTTCTTGACATTCAATGACATTAAAATTGCTGCATCTTCCACTATCAATATCCTGGGAGTTACGTTTGACCACAAACTAAACTGGACTAGCCATGTACAATTTACAAGAAAGTTAAAGGCTAGAAATTCTGCAATGAGTGACTCACATCCTGACTTCCCAAAGCCTGTCCACCATCTACTAGGCCCAAGTTAGGAGTGTGAAAGTACAATCTCTACTTGCTTGAATGAGTGCAGCTACAACAACATTCAAGAAACTTGACACCATCCAGGTCAAAGCAACCTGTTTGATTGACACCCCAGCCACAAACATTCGCTCACTCCACCAACTTGGTAACCTATATTTTAACAACATAGCACACCTTTTAACATAACTAAGAAAACCCACAGTCAGGTAATGTTACAATGTCCTTTAAGTAGCTTTTCAATTCTCCTAGAATTAGTCCAAATTGATTTGTAGCTCCCAAGGGTTCACTTCTGTTCCTTTCCTTTCTCAATCTTTAACCTTTAATCCCAGAACTGTGCCTTGAAGTGAGAATATTACTGGAGATCCTTCCACTAGAGAAAGCTAGGTGAATTTTCCAGCTTCAGTTTAATTCCTCACAAATTTAGTGTTTTGAGTCCAAGTTTGAACATCCTCACATTTTGACATGGCAAATAATAGAGACATTCAGCCTTTAGCTGTTCTCTTTCCCTGGACACTAATATATTAATATTCAGTAATATTTTATTAAAACTTGTAACAGATAAAACAATGGCTTGCACTCTGAAAGTAAATCACTATGGCATCTTGAATTACATGAGCCTTGTATCCAGGCTAGCCACCCTTAAGACTCCAACTCTTTATGTAGGAATTAAATGGATAATTTAAAACTCAGCTGTTCACAACCTGACAATCTCAACATTTTTCTGGGACTTTGGAGATGCAGTTTTTCACAATTAACACACAAGATTGTTGCCATTGCTTCCAAGCACAAACACCTTGCACCTTCTTCCTAGTAAAACCACAAAGGCCTCATTTAATCTCTACCATCAACCTCGTAGGTTTGCTATCAGGCAGACATCAGAGACATGGCCCATTTCATTTCTACCACAATCCCAAAATATAGTAATCTTATAAATCTCATAATGATAAAAATTACTTTTTATTACCTTTACCCATGTGTGAATTACACACTATAGTCATAATCTAGATAGTCAGTAAATAGCCCCTTTTGCCTAGGAGCTGCCCTCTGGTTTGTCATGGTGACTCAAATGTTAGACTGCTGCAGAATGAAGGCATCATGAGTGCTGCCAGGATACTGGGTATTGATCTGTGTGATATGTTGAGTATGACCACCCACATGCAGGGAGTTGAATTCCTTCCATTCACAGCTCTTTTCAGAATTTACATGTGTGCCCACAAAGTAATTATGTGCAGTCAATGACACTCTGCACCAAGAGGAAATCTGCAATCCCCATAAAGCCACAGGCTTCCCCTGCCTGCTTTTCTCTGGCAAGAGAAAATTCAATGTACTGAGCTTTAAATGAACTGAGAGAACTAGTAACCTCTCTCACACAAAATGGTGTACAATCCATACATTGCCAAGAGTGTGTGCATGCATCATGGGGGCTATTTTAGTTCTGAATTTTTAAAAGTTAAAGTTTATTTATTAGTTATAAGTAAGGCTTACATTAAAGTGTAATTACTGTGTAATTTCACAGTGAAGTTACTGTGAAATTCCCCCACTCACCACACTCCGACGCCTGTTTGGGTCAATGCACCTAACCAGCACATCTTTCAGAATGTGGAGCTCTTTAAAATAACCCACACAGACACAGGGAGAATGTGCAAACTTTAACACAGTGTCCCTGGCACTGTGAGGCAGCAATGCAAATAACTGTGCCACTGTGCCGTCCTATTCTTTACTTGTTATTTGTAAGATGGAAAATATCGGAGCATTAAAAATCGAAAATTGTGTGGCTGAAGCTTCTTGCCACTAAATCAGAGATTTCTGGCGACCTGAGGTCTTTGTAAAACAATCCAGAGTACATTCTGTTTTGACTGGTAGTAGTATTGAGTCTAACATTTCACTCTGATCTTTTTCCCAGTTGTTCTTGTTCAATGGAGCATTCAAAAGCTGTCTAAGAAATCATGGTAGGTATTTACAGGAAGCGTAATATTTTGAAGTTGTACAATAACTTGTTGCTATGTTGGAGAATGAAGAGGAAATTCAACACTCAAGAGGCTAATGCTGGCGTCATTATTAAAATCATTTCAGTTTTATCGCAACATAACATGACATAGAGTGGCCAACAGAAATTTTAGCAACTGAAAAGTAAGTCGATCCTCCATAAGAGAGAGGGAATAGAAACTACAGCAGGACCTCACTTTCAGTTATATTTGATAAACTATCCAGCCATATATGTGGTGGAATTTGTGAAATAATAGTAACATACAATTCTCTGAATGATGTGATGTCTAAGAGTATGATTTTGTTAGTAGGCAATTACAGAGTAAGAAATCATTCTCCCAATTTTTTTTGTTTAAGTGTCAATTTAATTCCTGATTGCTTAGGAAGAAATTGGAGTCTGGAAATGATTGCCAGAGTTGATATTGTTCATTCAATATTATCCCTGCACCCCCACATTCCTATTCCAATTTGTTTTTCAATCATTTCTCTCTATGTCCTCTAGTCCCATTTTCTTGGTTTACTTTGAAGTTAAAAGGTAGAATTCTCCATTTTGTTGTCTGAGAGCAGTGGTGGGCAGTTCTGGTGGTGCTCTTCCATTGGCCGGAATGGTGTGAAAAGTTTAACAAGCAAGTATGTCTCTGAACCTAGTGGGTTGGGAGCTGATTCGTCTGTCCATTGTCAGCTGGTGGGTTTAAAGGTCCAGGCACCATGTTTAACATCAGTCCAACACAAACATCTCCCTCACCTCTTCTCAGGAGACTGTCCTCGATATCTGTACTCCAGAAGTAAAAGGTTACATCCCTGAAGAAGAATGCAGCATCCTCCTACAGTGGCATATCCTGTACGCATAGGATGGCTCCAAGGAAGAGCCCAATGTCATCACTCTGGCCAGGGAGGTTCTTAACATAATCTCTGCTCCATCTCTCTGATTAGGGGCCTTTCTTATATCTTCATATAGGCCAAATTATGCACAACATAGAACATTACAGTGCAGAACAGGCCCTTCGGCCTTCGATGTTGCGCCGACCAATTAGGAACAAGCAGTGACCCTCTAACCTTAACCATTCCCCTTTCATCCATAAACTTATCTACTAACCTCTTAAACACCACCAAACTTGGCGCATCTACAACTGACGCAGGCAAGGCATTCCATACCCTTACCACCCTCTGGGTAAAGAACCTAACTCTGACATCTGTCCTAAAACCACCACCCCTTAATTTAAAGCTATGTCCCCTCGTGCTAGCTTTCTCCATCCGAGGAAAAAGGCTATCACTGTCCACCCTATCTAACCTCTAATCATCTTATATGTTTCAATAAGGTCTCCTCTTAGCCGCCTTCTTTCTAATGAAAACAACCTCAAATCCCTCAGCCTCTCTCATAAGACCTGCTTTCCATACCAGACAACATCCTGGTAAACCTCCTCTGTACCCTCTCCAATGCCTCCACATCTTTCTTATAATGTGGGGACCAGAACTGTACACAATACTCCAAGTGCGGCCGCACTAGAGTTTGTACAGTTGCAACATGACGTTGCGGCTCCGAAATTCAATCCCCCTACCAATAAAAGCTAAGACTCCATATGCCTTCTTAACAACCTTATCGACTTGGTTGCCAACTTTCAGGGATCTATGCACACATACACCAAGATCCCTCTGTTCATCAACACTATTAAGAGTCCTACATTAGCCCTATACTCTACACATTTGTTATTCCTGCCAAAGTGAATTACCTCACACTTTTCCGCATTAAACTCCATTTGCCACTCTCGGCCCAGCTCTGCAACTTGTCCAAGTCTCTCTGCAAACTATAACACCCCTCTTCTCTATCTACCACTCCTCCGACTTTGGTGTCATCCGCAAATTTAGTAATCCATCCTTCAATACCCTCATCCAGATCATTTATAAAAATTACAAACAGCAGGTGCCCCAAAACAGACCCCTGAGGCACGCCACTTGTAACCGAACTCCACGATGAATATCTCCCATCAACCACCACCCTCTGTCTTCTATCTGCTAGCCAATTCCTAACCAATTAGCTAAATCAACCTCAATCCCATTGCGAGAGTGAGCTCAGACAGGAGGACAGGGATAATTTGATCAAATTCAAGGAGACATTACTGGGAAAGACAGGGACTGCTCCTGTGGGGAAGTGGAGATTGACCTCTCCCAACTACTTCTTAAGGACCTCAGCTCCATTACTGCAACAAATCCTGACAACACAATGAGTAAAGTGTACTCTAAGATAGTTTAAGAACTGTCACAGCACTCACCTGCAACCTCCACCAGCACTGAGACACACACACCTCAACGGGGCATAGCTCTGCATTAATCTCGTAGTACCTTCTATGAAACACATCATAGCCACATCCCCGTAGCAGTTGGAGGCAGCGACATCCCAGAAATTCAACACGCAGGAGGTTGCTGTGGGCAAGTCAGCCAATGTTAGACAGACGATGCATCTCTGTAAGTGACTGCCAGCTCAATAGTGGAGATGCAACAGCACAGAGCTGAACATCAGGTGAAGGTTCGCGAATCAGATCAGAGTGAATGATGGAAGAGTCTGCCTGCATTTTACGGACATCATGGCTCTGACGTGCGAGCACCTCAAAGTCACCATAAGAAAGTTGGCAAACACCATGAAAGTCTTGGTCCTACAGGTCTTGCTAGTTTTGTGCTCAGCCCTGCACTCAACGGCCACATACCGTGGTGAACTCTATCAGAACATAGGCGACAGAGGGACAAGGAACATTGACAACACTTCAGGTGCCCCATCTCCTGCAGCAGTCAGGGAAAGGCCATTGGGCACTTGTAGGGAGGATGGGCATCAGATGGGCAGTTCGGAGGCCTCCACTCCAGACACTTTAAAGGTGTATTCAGAGTTCCCTTCACCTGTACTTACACCTAATTCAGCTGAGGGTGCCTCTACCCCTGAGCAGGAAATCCTTACCAGGCCAGGACTCATGAGCAGTTGGCTGCCAACTCATCACAGGCTGTCATAGTCAGCAGCCCACTGCCCCCCACCCCCCTCCCCCTCCCCTCCCCTCCCCTCCCCTCCACCGCTGCACCGAGATGTAGTGGTAGAATTAGAAAGATTAAAAAATGTTGATGTCACTTCTGGTTCACAGATGTAAATTGCACAAATTGAGATACATTGGATGGGTATGTGAATGTTCAAGTCAAAACTCAGACAGTGTGATTTTATACTTTGGAATCCTCTTATCTCAAGGTTTGGTCTTCCTCCCACTCAAATGATGCCATTGTAAGATGAACATTCATGTGCTGTCAACCTCAGTGCAACTAATGTCTAGACCATTGTGTTATCAGAGAGATGTGTTTAAATCTTTATTAGAAATGCTGTTTGGAAAGTTTTGAAGCCTTATTATTCAAGGAGTAGCAATGGTTGAGGGTAGCTCATCAGCAATGATGCTGCAGTGGCACTTGGATCTATTCAGTGTCAAGGCATGATCTTACCTGCTGTTAATGTCATGATCGCGCTGCAGCAAAATCAAAGAATTCGACAGCCACCAAATCTCCGCTCATTGTGGCAGGATGGGAACATTCCAACAGCATGAACAATGGTAAGATTCTGGCTTTAGTGTTTGAACCCAAGACATGCACTTTAAGATGAAGAGCCCTAGCCTTGTTTGATCATTAGATGGCATTGAATGCATCAAATCTTGTCTCCATTGTTCTTACTCCTTAGTGGACTTGCAATTCACAGAGGGAGCACTGAACTATGATCTTGTCCAGTAAGTCATGAGCTCAAAAAATGCAAGTGTGAAGACAGGACTTGTTTTCTTAGCAATGTTTCAGCAATGCCTTCATATGATATAGAATGGCTTGGAGAGTTAGGGGAAATATATCCGGATGACCTCATTTAACTATAATCTTCTTGGAAACTGTCAGCTATTAAAGTTTCACAGGTATGTCTTCCTTCCTCAATAGCATCAGCACACTGGTAGTCTCCCTCGTGAGCCCCTCGAGTTGCTGAACTTGCACATCCTCATCATCCAATGAGCTTTCTTCCTCCCTCACTTCACCCTCTAGTAGGGCCTCACCTCTTTTTTTAACCAGATAGTGAATTCACAGCACAATGCAAATATGTGGGAAACCCTCTCAAGTGTGTATTGCTGAGAGCAACCTCAGTGGTCCAGGCATCTGAATCACATCTTCAAAAGTCCCATGTCTGCTCTATAAGGGAACAGGTAGAACTGTGAGCAGCTTTGTACCTCTTCTCAGCAAAAGTCTGAGGGCAACGCACTGGAGTCTTCAGGCACTGTTTCGTTGGTTAGCCCTTATCCCCCCAACAACCACCCCTGCAGATGTTGTGACCCCCTGAAAATCCCAGGCAGCTGAGAATGACTAAGGATGTAGGATTCATGGCAATTCCAAGAGTATAGTGCACAAATGTTTGACAAGGTCCCTCATGGCAGACTGGTGCAGAAAGTGAGGGCACATGGAATCAAAGGTGAGCTAGCAAGGTGAGCTGATTGCAACCAGAAGCACATTATGTGCTCGTTTCAAGGCCCACAGAGTACGCATCCCTAATGGGCAAAAAATTCAGGCCAATGTGTTTTTACACCATTGGGTTTCTGACTTTTTGAAGATGGAATTTTTCTCATAATCTCTAATTACCTGACCTATACCATTTATACTTTCATTGCCTTCTATCCAAAGTTATAAAACTTACATTTCTTATAGGTTATCTCTTTCACACTTGACACCAGCCTTGTTGCTAAGTTATGTACCTTGTTAAGCAAGTCACTATTGCTTCAGATTTGTTAAATTACATTTATATATTCCAGATCTATACTCATAATCCATGTTAAATAACTATCCTGTTTATGAAAGTATATTAAACAAAACATTATATATTATCATGGGCTGAAGGAAAAACATAACGACTTCAGTACTGTCAAATCAATATACTCTCAAATATATCAGTTATAAGTTTTTTAAAATCAATACAAAACATGCACACGCGCGCACGCACACACACACGCACAAAGGAGTAATTTTTCAACTTTGTGCTATCAGTGAAGAGTTTCGCCAGCAGTTGGTGGGTGCCACATATCAGAGATGTGGTCAGGTGCAGGGCACAATTTAATGACCGAGTAAATGTAAATGGTACTTAAATTGTGCCAACATATGCCAAATTTCTAATATGATCTCCTGATAATCAAGGTTTCCCACATGCAACAGAACACCAAAAAAATCACTCTCCATATTGTAAATGAGCTTAACATGCCAGCTTTTATAATATTAGCATAATTGTTTAAACATTAGAATCTGTGCCTTCTCACACTGAGCAGCCACCGATGTATATACTCAACAATATATTCACAGGAGTGATCAGCGCTATATAAATGTCAGTTCTTTCTCCCTATCTTTGAGCTGTAATTTAACATAATTCAGATTTGGGTGGGACATGAAATAGAGCAGCACAATTGATAAGGCTTTTTCTACCTCTCTAAGTTTAATTTTATATACCTGGAGATTAGTGTGTTCTCACTGATAGCATCATCTGTCCCTCTCTGCAGAACTCTTGTCCAGGTAGTGAAGCAAAATCTATTGTGTTGTTTTCCAAGAACTGCTCAGTATTCTTTTCATTTTTATTGCTCTGTCAGAGTTTAATCAACATGCTTGTGGTGAAAAGAGTAAATTATCTTCGTAGTGGGGCAGGACACATCACCTTGCATTTAGAGTAATTGTTCTGCAAGTCTGCGGCATTCAAATCTTTCCCCAAAATGTATGGATTCAGGGTCAAAGCTATAGGTCCTGTATGCCATCACATCCTTTCCAGCAAAGATCTGAGGGGAGGGCTGAATCTGAGGGCAGAATCAAACCACCTTAGTGCCTGGCACAACAGTGGAACCATCTTCCTGTTTGGAATCCAGCTCCTCAATGTGTGCTCTGTACCACTGCAAACCAATTAAGAGCTGCCTTGGTCCTCTCTGACCAATTAGGGATGGAGGGCAGGCAGGGTGCTGCAATCACCCTATCAGAATTCTAACTAAGGTATTCTTGGCATGGATCATAGGATATTTCAGCACTTGAACTTTTGAGGCAGTAGTAACCACGGGAAAGGAGAGGAGTCCTGGGACTGCCCCGAGCCTCACTCTTACCCGGAGTCCCTGCTGTGGGATTTGAGGGTTTGCAGTGAAGTAAGCTGTCTAATGAAGTAAGGAGCAGGACAATTTCTCCAAGTGAGCAAACATTGTTGGAAACAACCAAGGAATTAAGCGGCAGGTGTTTGGTCCCTCCAGCCTGGAGACATTGCATCGAGAGGATCCAGGCCCTCAGCAGGGTATGACAAATTAATGGCATGAAATTTTCCAGTGCCAATCCCGAATGCTTATACTTGTCCTGCATTCTCCTGCACAACATACTTCAAAATAACACACTTTGCAGCTCCACTCACTCCTCTCTCATATCTCTGTCTGAGCAGACAACACTCATGGTCATCCAATTGCACTCTTACATCCATGCTCACAGTCATCCTTTACAAAATGGTGCCCTTCTCTCCTTTCCACACAGCAATAGTATACTAATGGCACAAAAAGTTCAGACTCACTTATTTATGTAAAACAACATATTTATGCCATTATGGAAACTGTGAATTAGCTGGAATTAGTTCTAAACTGAATGACAGACAATCTAATTTGCCTAAATCATCAAGACAGGCAAACTTGGAATTTAACTGGCAGATTATTCTTAAGATTCCTTTGCTGCATCCCTTTCATTCAGTACTCCAGATGTCAGTTCACCAGCATACTAAGCTTTTCGGGAAGAGAGTGGACAAGAGGGAGTGTTGCTGGGATCTGAAATAGAAAAGCAGAGCAGATTGGAACTTTGATAGACCTAGGAGGGTGGAGATGGGTAGACTTGTAGCCTGAGAGTATAATGAGGGTGTAGGATTGGTGAGCACTACTAGAGATTAAGGAACGTTAACAAAAAAGAAGGATTTGAGTTTTGGGGTGAGTGAGGTCTGGAAGCAAATGTGCGGAGACTTTTTGATGTAAATATGCAGGAGGCATTGACATCTGGGATCGCTGGCCTACACTGATCATTATGGGCAGATATTGTAACCAGAAGCTGAAATTAGTATCTAAAACAGGAGCTATCTGCTGGTTGTCTGACTCAGATATATGGCCAGGATTGCGTGATATGTGGGAATGATCACAGATACTGAGACACAATGACATGTGCTGACCAGAAAAGCAGTGACTAGGACTAAGGCAAATCATGATATGCAATCACCCTACTACCATTAGTTAAATAAAAAATAACTCAGGAAGTCAGCTTATTTCCACAAACCATCTTAAAATAATTTATTATGTTAAAAACATTTTTTTAATTGCAAGTTGTTGTTATTATTCCAATCAGGACAGTGGAATAGGCAGTAAGTTTGTGGTAGGATAGTTTAGCATAGAACAACAAATTGAACAGAAGACTTGTAGTTTTGTTAAAATCACAGAATCGTAGAATATCTACAGTGCAGAAGGAGGCCATTTGACCAATCGCAGCTGCACCAACAATAATCCCACCTAGTCCTATCCCCATAATCCCACGTATTTACCTGACTTGTTTCCCTGACATAAATGAAGTTAGCATGACAAATCTACCTAACCTGCACATCTTTGGACTGTGGGAGAACATCAGAATACTGGAAGGAAACCTATGCAGACATGGGGAAAATGGATGAACTCCATACAGACAGTTACCCAAGGCTGAAATTGAACCTGGATCCCTGGCACTATGAGGCAACAGTGCTGACCACCATGGATGAAGTTTTATTAATAGCCAATCCTTTCCTGTTGAGCTTGACAGTCATGTTCATTATCAACCAGATGGTTCAAGTAGAGCAATCCTGCATATTGGAGAAAAATCACAATTTCCATCAACAATAAGAACACTGAATAAGGCTGTTTGCTTGAGAGGCCAATCCCACCATTGTGCTGTGGTATGTCAGAATTGCATTTGCCATGGCTTTGCCCAAATTAATCATATAATTGATTGTTTATAAGAAGGATATTATTACATGAAACAGAATGTATTATTGTGGCACGATATTTTTTGACAATGCCGTAAAAAAGCTAATTTTTGGTTACAAATAAGTGAATGTGAAAAAGGGCAGCACATCGGTTAGCACTGCTGCCTCACAGTGCTGGGGACTTTAATCCCGGTCTTGGGTCATTCTCTCAATGGAGTTTGCGCATATTTCCTGTGCCTGCATGGGTTTCCTTTGGGGATCCGGTTTCCCCTCACTGTTCAAAGATGTGCAGGTTAGGTTGATTGGCTATGCTAAATTGACCCTATTATCAGGTGATTAGTAGAGTTTATGTGTGGAGTTATGGGAATAGGGCATGAGTGGGATTGTGGATGGTGCAGATGCAATGGTCCAAATGGCCTCCTTCTGCATTGTAGGGATTCTATGATTCTGCGAAATAATGGAGATGTAAAATATAAATTACATATAAACTTAAATTAAATGAACTTATTGACATTAATTAACAGCTCTAATGAAAGGTCATCCTGAATTGAAACATTAACTCTGTGTTTTCTCTACAGATGCTGTCAGACCTGTTGACATTTTCCAGCATTTTCTGTTTGCATTAATTATTGTTGTTATGGTTTCACAAATTGTGTTTTGAAATAAATTACTGTAAAATAAATTATTTACTTAAATGTTAACTAATTATAATTTTTAGTGGGTATACAGTACATTCTGAATTAAAATTTACTTTCTTTGTTTTATGGTGTGATATTGTTCATGGTGAGATGGACCCTTTTCCCATTCGTTACATATTGCTGCTTTTCTCTTTCATATTTCAATTTTTTTGACTTTTTGAGGTGGCATATCAGGGAGAAGCAAAACTCTCAAGATGCTTCTTTGATTTTCCAGTGGACAATGTAGCCCATCATTGGGGGAGAAGAATCTGCTAAGGTCACAGGCCTGAAGATTTTGATGGTTTTCAGGCCACAGATGGTGCTCATGATGTGTGAGAAAATGTGAAACCTTTCTTTACCACTTCCAGAGTGAAAAAAGAGCTGTTTCACCAATATTTTCTGCTATTCCTTGAGCAGGCAATTTCACCTTTGTGCTGCCAAAACTTTTTTATTCCCAGGGGCTTCAATTTTGCTAAGAATATGTTAGAAAAAGTAATATTCCAGCTTGCAGACATTACAACACTAATGATTTAAGCAGGCATGTCACATCTTACTCTGCAGGCAAGCAGTTTAGTTCACACATTTATGACATGGTCTATCCCAATTATAATAGAAGGAAAGGAAGAAATAGAACTTGGCACAGGCAATATGGCATTTTTCTAAGTACAAAATGTTCAATTTAAAAAGTGCACAAAGTGCTGTCACTTTCTTTGATACACAGTAATCTCTAATTATTCCATTGTTACAAAGTCATGGATGGATTATGATTTTGAAAGGATAGTAATGTACATTAAATGTGATGAAGACTAAATTTGATCCAGAGACCATAACACTATTAGTTTTAAAACAGTTATGGTAAAAGATAGGATAGGTCCAAAGGTTAAGATGCTAAACAGAAGCAGGGCCAAGTAGGCAGCATCTAGCAGAGGTCGATTGGGAGAGTCTGTTAGAAGGGAAAGGAATGACTGGCAAATGGGAGGCTTTTAAAAGTGCAAGTCCAGGGACAGTACTTTCCTGATAGGATGAAGGGAAAGGATAGCAAAATTAGGGACCCCTGGCTGACGAGGGACATTGAGGATCTGGTTAGGAAAAAGGGAGCATACTTTGGGCTTAGGCAGCCTGGGACAAGTGAATCCCTTAAGGACTATAAAAAATGTAAGAGTGCACTTCAGGAGGGAAAAAAAGAGCTCTGACAAAGGGTCTACACAGATGCTGTCAAACCTGCTGAGATTTCCCAGGATTTTCTGCGGCTTTTTGGGTAAAAGGAGAATAGAATACTACAGAAAAACAGGCCCATCGGCCCACAGGTTGCGCTGATCATATCCATACCTACCAGGCCATAGAACTATCTCTAACTCCCAATCCCATTAAATCCCATGTACTCATTCAGAAGTCTTTTAAAAGACCCCAGTGAGTTTGTCTCTATCACCATCGACAGCAGCCGATTCCACTCACTCACCACCATCTGAGTGAAAAACTTTCCCCTAACATCTCCTTTGTACTTGCTCCCCAGCACCTTAAACCTGTGTTCCCTTGTAGCGACCATTTCAGCCTTGGGAAATAGCCTCCGAGAATCCATCCTATCTATACCTCTCAACATTTTATAAACCTCTATCAGTATGAGATGGATCTGGCACATAAGGTTGAAGAAAATCCAAAGAGGTTCTATAGCTTTATTAAGAGTAAAAGAGTGGCCAGAGAGAAAATAGGTCCACTTAAAGATCAGCATGGCCATCTATGTACGGAGCCACAGGAGAAAGGTAAGATTTTTAATGAATATTTTTCCTCAGTATTTACCGAGTAGAATATCGTGAGTGCTAAAGAAATAAGAGAAACAAGTGGTGATGTCTTGGGCCATATGCATATTACTAGGGAGAAGGTATCTGCACTTTTAAAGTGCATTGAAGTGGATAAATCCCATGGGCCTGATTAAGTGCATCCTTGGATCTCATGGGAGGCTAAGGAAGAAATTGTAGGGGTGCTTGCAGAGATATTTGCTTCATCTCTTTCCGCTGGCAAAGTTCCAGAAGACTGAAGCTAATGTTGATCCTTTGTTTAAGAAGGTCCTCCATCCATGCTAACAGATCACATTCAAGCCACAAGCCCTTACCTTGTGTATTAATCTTTTGTATTAATCAAATGCCTTTTAAAAAGTCTAAGTATATCTACTAATTCTCCTTCATCAACCCTACTGGTTAAATCCTCATAACACTCCTAAAAAATTGTCAAACAGGATTTCCTTTTGTAAATCTATGTTGACTCATTCTAATTATAGATTTCCAAGTGTATAGATGCAAGCATTTTCCTCAATGACTGTAGTTCCCTATTTCTGTCCCTCCTTTCTTGTTACATTTGCCAACTTTCCATCTGCTGCAACCATTCCAGAATCTATGGAAATTTATAAAATCAAAGATAGCATGTTCACCATTTCTGCAGCTAACTTATTTAGAATTAAACTATTTAGCCCTGGTTATTCATCAGGTTTTAGCTCCTTGAGTTTCTCAAGTATTTTTTTCAACTAATTTCCTTAATTTTCTCATTTTTATTATCCCCTAGATTGCCCTCTATTTCTGGTACATTAACTTGAATGTCCTACAGTGAAGATACATAGCATTTTTGTTCAATCACTGCCATTTCCTTATTTTCCATAATAACTTTTCTTGTCCCTGCTTCTAAGGAACCAACATTTACTTTAGCTACTCTTTCTATTATATACTTATAGACATTCTTATAACCTGTATTTATAGTCCTGGCTAGTTTACTCCCATTCTATTTTCTCCATTTTTATCAAATTTTTGGTAGCCCTTTGTTAGTTTCTGAAAGGTGCCTAATCCTCAGACTATTATTCTTCACAGCATTGTAAGCCTTTTCTTTCAATACTATCCTTAACCTCATTAGTAAGCCACAGACAGATCTTTTCCACTGAGTTTTGTTTTTCAATAGAATGCATTTCCCCAAACATTTTTAATTAATATTCTTTAAATGTTTTCCACTGCTAATCAATCTCTATGATTTTAGTCTATTTACCCATCCCTCTCTTCACACTTATGTAATTGACTTTAAAATTTCATCTTGCGATTAGAATGTCATTTTCTAACTATGGAATTCAATTGTATTATGATGACTATTTTCAAACAGATCTTTTACAGTAACATTACTAATTAAGACTACCTCATTACACAATGCCAAATCTAGAACAACATTATCTCTAGCTAATGCTATAACATTTTTCTCCAGGAAACAATCACAAAAGCATTATACAAACTCATCTCTCAGACAACCTTTGCAATTTGATAGATTCAGGCTATATGAAGACTAAAGTCCCCCACAATTATTACATTGCCTATTAAAGCTCCAATTTCTTGTTTAATATTGAGTCCAATTGTATAATCATAGTTGGATAAAATACTCCAATCAGCATTTTCTGACCCTTGCCATTCCTAATCTACTTCCTGATTTTCTGAACCAAGATCCTTTCCCAGTAGCATCTTTATATCATCCTTTTTTTTAATAGAAATTAGGAGCAGGCAGGGGTAGGTTGCTTGAGCCTGTTTCATCACAATTCAATAAGATCGTGGCTGATCTGATTGTAACCTTAACCCAGCTCTATCTTTTCCATTCTGCCGTGTTTAGTTCCCAACTTTGGTCACCTGCAACTGTGGGCTGCATTATATGTCCTCACACTGGGCATATTTTGGTGGTGGTGGCAGCAGGGGGGGGGGGGGGGGGGGGGGGGGGGTTGCATGTAACATAGGGTGAGTGTCCCCCCCACCACTCTCCAACTCACCCTAATATGGGAGATGTGGGGGGGGGGAAATGTTGGTGGTGAGCCTACCCACCACATTAAATAGATAATCAAGGATCAATTAGGTTTGTTATCAACTCAATTGATTACAATATTGTATTGCCTATGCCATAAAATCAAGCGGGCAGGAGTGGGAAGTCCAATTTGTGTTTGATTCTTACAAGGCCAGGAAGGAAGAGGGCATTTTTATTAATTGGAACCCTTTGAGAATTAGGGGTGCCCCCAAGGTAAATCTCCCTTTCTTCTTACCTACATGCTACCTTAAACCCATCATGACCACTCACCTCCCAAACCTGCCCAAACCCTCCATTGCCAAGATCTGGGACTTACCTGTTTCCAGTGTTCTATTGGGCCCTTTCTCTTTTCTCATTGCAGTCCCAGCTATGGTCATCACTGCATTCTTGATGCTGCTGGGATTGATTGAACTGCAGTCAATTGGATTGGATTACATTGGAGAATTTGGTCGTAAGCACTGGCATCATCTATTTTATTGGGTGGCAGTGGAATAAATCTTGAATTGAATATAATTGGTTTTGTTTACAATTGTTACAGCAGTTGGGCTGACCAACAAATATACTGATTGATGGTGAAATTAGAAGATGCATCGGTGTGAATTAAGCCATATTTGTTTTTAAAAGAACCTTTACATAGGGATTCTAGGAGTAGAATATCCAAGGACCACACAGGCCCTGCCTCCAAATAGCAGGCAAAGATGCTCCAATAGCAGCATCTTCCTCTTTGATTATCAGACAAGCTCAAGCTCTGATTTCACCTACACAATGTAAATTAGGCAGCTAATAAAACACTATCTAATAACGGCAAATAACATAATGTAATATACTTCGCTGCCTTAAACAGTAGTTAACTTTTCATAGTATGGCCCAATTTTTCCTCACTTTAATTTTTGTTTCAAATTGCCGTCTGGCATGAAGGTCCCTCAGGTGCCATCAACTTCTGTAACAGGCTGAATCACTGACTCTGTTCAGTACAATTTTCTTTCAATTGCTTTCTTCCATGATTGTCTCTTTTTTTTTGTAACTCTTACACTGTTTCCTTGATTGATACATAAAGACCAAAAATACAGCAAATAGACAGGCAATGAATGGATACTCATTCAGAGGTGGTACACTGCAACATGGACATTAATAAGTTGAGGTTCAGGCCAAGCAAGACTAGCTGCTGCTGCAGGAACATTAGACAGGTTTGAAGAAGGGAAATACAGAAACCCAGAGCAGCATTACAAGTATCTGTGCCAGCACTGGGGCTCAACAGCACTCAATACAATTGTACAATTTAGGGCCAACTGATATTTAGCACTACTACTGGAGCCTCTGGGGCATGGAAATGCAGCAAAACTGGCAGCAGTGTGACAAATAGATGGGTTAGATAAGAGCCAAGTATGCAAAAAAGACTGAGAATGACTCAGAGGTACTGGAAGGAAGTGAGCATGGTTACATTTTTCCAAAACAAAATCCTGATACCAGAGAGTAAGTTGTTCTGATTTTTATATTTTAAAATTGCTTTCAATCTTGCTTCATTTAAAATATATCCAGCCAATTATAAAATGAAAATTGCATTCAATAATTTGCAACATTTTTTTGGTCAGTTCCCACCAAAAGTATCTGTCAGCTTTTTGGGGCCCCACTGAGGGCCTATGCACTGCCAAATCTGTCAAAATCTCTCTTTTTCTACTTAAGATCTATCTTTTTGTGATTTTGTGATTCAGAAACTAAAGTGAGGGAGAGACAACAGGAGTGGCGTTTGCTGAGCTCATGGACAAAGAAATCAACCAGGTTGAGGGAATAGATGAACTCAGGGAATCCTTGGATTGGGCAGTCAGGAAGCACTTCAGCTAATCACAGAATCCCTACAGTGCATAAGGAGGCCATTCAGCCCATCAAGTCTGCACTGACCACAATCTCACCTATCCTCGTAACCATACATTTATGCCCTGTAATCCTCTGATATTAGGGTCAATTTAGCATGGTCAGTCAACCTCACCCGTACATTTGGGCTGCAGGAGGAAACTGGAACACCCAGAAAACCCATACAGACTTGGGGAGAATGTGCAAACTCCACACAGTCACCCAAAGCCAGAATCAAAACTAGGTTCCTGGCTCTCAGATACCCGTGCTAACTACTGTGTCACTGTGCCACCACAGTAAGTAAATATATTATGCACTTAGGTAGGCAAGCTTTTACAGTGGATAGGAATATGAGCTAGAAATGGTTTGAAGTAGGGAGCTTTACTTCCACAGTCCAATCACTTCAACAAGAGTTATATCAGGGTTGAATGGTCTCACAATTACTTTTTTCCAGACTGAAACAGTACAAAAAAAAAAATAGCAGAATGAGAACAAAGTGAAAATGTATTCAGTGGCTGATAAGGTTTAGAAAAAATGCAAGACACCAGTATCGAAATCCAGATTTACATAGAATACTAAGCAAGTGCAAGTTACATCCCTAGATTGGGCTGGGTGAGTGGAAGAAATGTGTCTCTGGAACAGTATTAAAACAGCATGAGTTTATTTAAACAAATTGCACAAAATATGACAGACTCTTATTTAATGATTTAACATTAATTTTCTCAGACAACAACTCCAAATTGATGGCTTATCTTCTTTTGATGACTTGTTTTGTTCAGTAAAAGCAGTTACCTTACTGAAGTCCATTACTGGACAGAGGAAGGAACAAGAGATCAAAAGCTTACAAAGAATTCTTGGTAGGTCTTAAAGACAAGATTAGTCAATTGCCAGAGATAAACCTTGTTCTGTCACGTAATATATCCTTCGGTTCAAAATAAAGATCACTTTGCATTTCAAAGCCAAAAAGAGGAAAGAATCTTAGCATGATTACAATAGATTTCAAGCAACCTAGACATTGCAAAAGAAAAAGAAGAGGTTGAAAAAATTGAAGACAATAATCCAAGTTTCAGTTAAGAACTCCAAGTTCATTGGTCTCCTTACATGGTGGGTTTCACTGAGAAATTGTCTTCAAGTTATTTAGAGGACCTTATAGGGAACTCTGAGCAACAAACAACATTTTAGTTTCAAACGGGATGTCTAATAGCTCGGCATGTTTTTTTCTAGCAGTCAGTTTTCATACGAAAAACTATTCCTCCTGAGATGAGGAGCACGAGTAGTTAACTTTAGTACCCTCAAAGCCTGTCCCACTGTTCAAACACAGCAATCAGTTTCTCTACTCAATTTGCCTATATTTGTTCCATATCCTTTGGAAAGTCTTCTTCAAGAATAAAATCGATCAATCTTAGCCTTGAAAGTTTCACGTGGCCCAGAATCTTTCAGATTATTGCTATGTTGTGTTAAAAAAAATGTTCCTTAATTTTACTCCTAAATGACCTAGCTTTAATTTAAAAACTATGGAGTAATAGAATGTACTACTCTTTCGGAACCTACTTAAAATAAATTGACAATTTTACGCTTTGTTGTTCTTCATTGGTACTTTTGCTGCTTACTTTTCTTGCTTTTATTTGTGTAATAGCAAGTTGGAGTTGATGTTTTATGAGAATGAAATTTTGTCCAGTCAGTGACATTTTAAAAAAATGTATAAACAAAGACAATGTGATTGAACAAATGTGCGCTGAACGTACACACAATACATGTAAACAGGCAAGAACATAAATTAGTTATAAAGTTTTTCTTAAAGTTTTGATAGCATCCATCTCACTTCATTCACTTACTGATATTTTATACAAAATGTAAAAAATACAATGAGAGCAAGTTATTTCCTATGGTGGTCATTCCAAAGACACTTTTCAACAATAATTAGCCTTCTCACAATTGATTTAGAAAGCTTGCCTATAGTGAACCTGAGATATTGCCTTAAATGAGCAAAGCTAAGCCAGAAGGAAGAAGAGTAAAATGAAGAAATAAGAATACAGGTCTTGTTTCCATTTTGAAGTATACACTAGTAATATGGAGAAATAAAAACACGCCAATTTTTTTTCCCTTTTGGGAAGTATTATAGTTATGTTTCAAATCAAAACTGCCCTGAATATAGAATCCCTACAAGGCAAAAGGAGGCCATTTGGCTCATCGAGCCTGCACTAACAACAATCCCATCCAGGTCTTATCCCTGTAACCCAACGTATTCATCTTGCTAATCCTTCATATAGTAAAGGACAATTTCGCAGGGCCAATCAAACTAAACTGCACATCTTTTGACCGTGGGAGGAATCCGGAGCAGCTGGAGAAAACACTCACCGACACGGGTGACCCAAGGCCAGAACTAAACTTGGGTCTTTTGAGCTGAGAAGCAGTGGTGTTCACCACTGTGCCACAGAAAAGGAGCAATTGTAGCAGAGCAGCTTCCAGTATACTGTCTTCATTATTGTTGATTAAGGTCTGTTCAAAACGTGTCTTAAGCATTAGTTGCACTGTAAAATGTTAATTTAATTTACTACTCTTTCCTCATCCTACAAAAAAATATTGAAACTGTTGCTTGAATGCCACATGCACAAAAAAGATAGTAACCAAATCAGACTTCAAAAACACCTGTAAAGACCACCCAAATATAATCTAATGCCTGGGTTGATCATCACCAATGAATTTTTAATCTCTAAGTGGAGGATAATCTCAAACTTCATCAGAATATTATTTTAGCTGCCATAAAAATATTGAAATTTTCCTCTATTAATTTAAAGGGATATAAAATCATATGCTCCATTCAAGCAATTACATTCAGACAGAAACAAGTTCATCTGGCCCATAGTTTTACAGTATTGAATGGGTTTATTTCTGATCCTTCTTTCTAATTTCCTGAGCTATCCTCCCCATCTGCCAGATTAATTCATTTCATGCTCCTCTTGGATGCCACTCACTTCCAAAAAACTCTGATGTCCTTTCACATCAGCAGTGTTATGCTGATAATTTAGAACTTATATAAGTAAATGTTACATATTGAGTCATAGGTCAATAATAAACCATTCTTACTCGGAAATTAAATGATACAGCATTAGAGTGACAAATTAAGCATCAAGAAATTTGGTTAATATGTTGATTGATAATTATGCAGATTGAAAAATTAGGATCAGAGGCAGATTATCCAATCAAAAAAAGTGTCCTTCTATGTGCCAGGAGTGAGATAATAAACCGCAGGACTAACAATTCTCCTTTAACAATTGAATATTTCACTAGAAACCACAAAGAATGCTCTCCACGTGCTTCTATCACTCTGAAAAGTGTATATAATCATGTTCTTGGAGCACTACATTCAGGCTAAAACTAATTTTTTTTTAATTGTAAGGTGATATAACAGAAGCAAAAAGATGCATAAGTTACTGACAGCACAAATGCCAAGAAACAAAGATAAAAATCAATCCATAAAGGATTACACATTTACAAGAGAGTATTTCTTATACATCTTAATGGGCAAAGAGCTAAAGAACTTTATTATATGATACAAGAACTCCCATCAAGAGCCCAGCAGTGCATTAGCTCAAACTAGCTCAAAAAGTTCACTAGGCTGATACCAGAGATGAGGACGTTGGATTATGAGGAGAGACTGAATAGGCTAGGTTTGTACTCGTTGGAGTTTAGAAGGCTGAGAGGGGATCTTATAGAGACGCGTAAGATAATGAAGGGGATGGGTAGGGAGGGGTTGAGAGACTCTTCCAGCTTAGCAAAAATAGCAGGACTAGAGGGCACAGCCTCAAAGGGAGCTGTTCAGATCAGAGTTGAGGAGGAATTTCTTCATTCAAAGGGTGGAGAATCTTTGGAATTCTCTGCCTGTTGAAGTGGTGGAGGCTTCAATATATATTTAAGTCAAGGGTGGATAGGTTTTTGATTGACAAGGGAATTAAGGGTTACGGGGAGAAAGCGGGAAAATGGAACTGTACCACTCCAGATCAGCCATGATCTTATTGAATGGCAGGGCAGGCTCAAGGGGCTGAATGGCCTACTCCTGCTCCTATTTTCTTATGTTTGATATGTAGCACTAGAAACAAATTAAATCCTCAGCATCTTTTCCAGTCCAGGAGCTTATGAACAAAGGGTTTTTAGTTAAAGTAAAACAGATTAATAGCAATATAATAATAGCTTCAACAGATCTCACATATCCATTAACACAAATCTTAAGAATTCTTTACCCCAGAGACCTGTCAATACTCAGTAGACCTTTATATTGAAGTCAACGGGTGATAGACTTTGGGTATCAAGGGAATTAAAGAACACAGTATCCTCGGAGAATTTCACAGTAACTTCATTGCAGTGTTAATGTAAGCCTTACTTGTGACGAATAAATAAACTTTAGTGCAGAAAGGTGGCCATGGACTTGTTAAACAGTGCAGCAGGCTCAATGGACTAAAGAGCCCACTCCAGCTTCTATTCCTTATTAATAAGAACAGAAAATGCTGGAAAAACTCAGCAGGTCTGACAGCATCCGTGAAGAGAGAAACAGAGTTAATATTTTGAGTCCATATGACTCTTTTTCAGAGTCTTACATTCTTGTGGAATGCTTTGACAGTACCTAATTTTATTAGCATAAGAGGATCAGGTTTCCAATCTGCCATATAACCAAAAGGCAATCAACATGGCTTAAAACAAAACAGCAAATCAAACTCAATTTGCAGAATCTTTCCTTGCAGTCCAGATAGGGATATCACTACAGTTTTCTGCACTATTTCCCTGATGGAAGATATGGGTCTCTGTTTCAACTCAAGTTAGCTGGAACCAGTTATAAAATCACATTTATCTAGTTTATATAAAGCCTTTGAAAACTTCAGTCTAGTGCTATCGACTGATCAAAGTGCCTGTTTGGCTCAGATTATTCAGTTAGAATCCAAGCCCCAACAATAAACAGCCAATCGTAACCAAAGTTATCGTATCAGTGTGGTGTTGGGCAGTACCTCATTATCAGTGCTGTCTTTTGTGAGGTTAAATGTGCTTATGTGTTGACATGTGTTTAAGACAAATCCCAAAGCAGCATTCAAAGGCTAAGGATGATTTCTGACCAACACGACCAAAGACAAAGTATGCTTTGAGATTTTGCTTTGTGCAACTTTGCTTGCTGTATTTCCTTTCGTTGCTACAGTGACTGTAATTAGATTGTGAAGGACATCAGGATTTCCTGAGGATATGATACACTGCTAATCAAATCAACATTTTTTCTTTTTGGACAAGACTGAGGCCCTGCATTCATCACAATGGATTTTTACATTACGTTTTATTTTCCCACACATTAGCATCTAAAGTCAATAACTCAAAGTTAATAAAAAAAAGTTTCTTTTTAAAGAATTTTTTGACTATGCTGCTCTGTCATCAAATGTTTTGAGTGACTACATTCTTCAAAGGTTTTGGTGGATGTCATTTGATACCTGTATATAATGTTTTAAAATAATTTGTTCATTATCACCTATACAAACACTGCAAATACCAAACTTGAAATTGCTAATCATTTTCATAATTTCCATGCTTTGAAATATTAGAAGTATAATCTAGTTATTGTCATCTGCACTAATATTCAAAACTTGAAAAACTGCAAAGTGAAACAAACTACGTTAAATATAATTTGTTTCTCCAATTCTTGCATTTCTCTCCACCTTTTGATGTTGTTACTTATTTCTGTGCAAGGCTTTTGGGGCAGGAAAATGAAATGGTTGAGACTGCCAATTGCATATTGGGCTTGGAGACTCAAGTGGAGGCCGTTTAGCGGGCTACTGCTGGATGCTATGGCCTCCTTGTGTCTGCAGCCGCCAGATTTCTGGTGCCGTGAGCTCCACGCCAGAAATTGGCAAAGAGCTGAATCAAATATAATAATGAGAATCAGGATGGGGGAGGGTAGGCCCAGACACATCCAGGAGCGGGTTGGGTGGAGCAGAACAAGGTGGGGGGTCACATGGGCAAATGATGCAGGGTTGAGGGGCTGACCAGCAATTGATCTAACCAATGGTCAGGAGGCCAACAGTGCAAGTCTATGTGCGTGCGCAGTGGCTCGCTCAGTGCTTTGCTACTACTCTCTAGTGGAAATAGGTCCCGTTCCCTGATTTTCAGCGTGATTCACACTAGTGTACTTTGTAGAGTGCAGAGTGTGCATGTTCATTTTGAGAATCCCACTGAAAGAAACCAGCAGAATTTATTCCAGTTTGTATGCAAATTCAACACTTAAAAGTTTTTTTTGGGAAGATCCCACCTCTGATTTCCAGAGATAAGATGCAAGGAGAGTAGGTCACAAAATTTTGCTAATATGAAAGAACAGGTCATTTATCTGCATTTTAGACTCATCTAAAATGTGAGTTACATCATTATCGCGTGATATTCCAGTCAACAATTTAAATGAGAAAAAACAACACACAATTTGACTAAAGCACAAGATTCTGTGCACAATATTCTTTGCACACTCGAACTTACTAACGTCAGGCTGATAGTTGTATACATTATTACTGGAACTACCCAATTCTTTGTAAAATCAATTTAGAATGCAACATATTTCTGTTTTGTTCTGAGGTGTTTGCACATCAGCAAACTGATAGTTCATGGAGTTTTGCCAGAATTCAAGAATAAAATCAATAATAACTGTCCCAACAGATAAAAAAAACATACAATTAGCTGGGACTTTTTTTTTTAAAGGTGATTTGTTTTTTATTTCAACAAGCAATTAAGTTTTACATCAGTTCTTGCTTCAGTGTAAGACTGACAAATACATGTCCTGCAGTTTCTTATGAAAGCCCATTTATTTTAATTCCATAAAATCTTTGTATGCCTTTAAGGTCTTTGCTATTTAAAAATTAGGACCCAGTCAGGTCAAATTTGTCAAATGATTGAGAAATTATTTAAAATTCATTAAATATTGCATGCAATCAAAACAGACCAGAAATGAAAAAGAATGAAATATGAATCCCATTAGCACAGGATCTACAAATTAACAACACTGGTAGTCAAAACTAACAATTCCAAGTATCAAGAGCAAAATAAACAGGATGTAGGTAGCTAGGTAGGATTGTTTTCATTTTAAAATCAATATGACAAAGAGTCTTCTAACTGGCTTCTGTGAGCCACTGAAGTTCTATTCCATTGTATTGAAATCCAGGACTCCCTATGTCATCCCTTTAAAAAGAGAAAAATAAAATTAAAATTTAATTATATGTCAATGAACTCTTGTTCTTTTTTTTAAGCAAGTTTTTTCGCATCAAGATACCAATGTTTTATTCAAAATAGTATAACTGCAATCCTATTGATAAACAGTTGGTGAAATGAGCAACCAAGATCGAGTAGTCATGAAATATGCTATCTAGCGTCTACTCGCATTAGAATTGAGCTAGAACTTGAATTCTTTTTCTCCCCCAAAATCTTTTCCTGCAAATTCTGAATCCTCAACGAAATATGCCAAATGTTCTGTTCTGCTAATGAAGCCAAACATCCATGATTGCATGGGAGAGTAGGCCAGAAATGGCTATCATCTCATGATGGTGCACAATGAAAGTGGACAGGGAAGTAAAATGATGTAACTATTAAGACAGCAGATTAAAGAGATGAACTACAGCTGGGTATTAAATTCCTCATTTGTCATTACATATAATTTTGTCCTCACCAAATGTACTCACAATAGTCAACATGGATTGAATTTATAGAAAAATTGATAGGAAACATAGCAAATACAAATTCATTATACTTTACTCATTTATTTCATAAGTTTATAATATTACTTGCCTAAACAGCAAGTTCTTGCTGTGCGTCTTGCATATGATACAAACTACTGCCACAGTGCGTCAGTGATGGAGGGAATGAATCTTTGCAGGTGGGGTGCCAACCAAGTGGGCTGCTTTATTCTGGATGGTGTCAAGCTTCTTGATTGTTACTGGCATTGCATTCGTCCAGGCAAGTGCCTTGTAGTTGGTAGATGTGCTTTGGGCAATCAGGAAGTGAATCTCTCACAGGGGATTCCTATACTCTGATTTGCTCATGCAGCCACAGTACTTATGTGACTAGTCTCTTTCCACTTCTGGCCAATGCTAATGCCCAGAATGTTGATAGTGGGGATTCAGCTATAGTAATGCCTTTGAGTGTCAAGGGGTGATGATTAGATTCTCTGTTGTTGGAATGGTCATTGCTTGGTATTTATGTGGACAAACTTGTCAGACCAAGCCTGAACATGCCCAGATCTTGCTGCTTTTGGACATGAACTCCTTCAGTATGTGAGTCATCTTTAATGGTGCTAAACACTGTGCAATCAATATTTAAAGTATTAAAGAGAACTGACGTAGGGATTGAGGTTACAACTCCAAAATTTCAGATGAAATCTTTCAACGACACCTCTTTTAAAAAAAAATGTAATGTTATTAAAGAAGCTCCTGTACCTTGCAACCAAATATCAATTAAGGACTTCATCACTCCAACTGCAGCAGTTCTACATCAAAGATAAGGGTGGCATTGGCTGGGATGACTCCGGGATGGCCTGTTGCACCATATGCCACATCAGGGGTGCAAGTCAGTTTTGCCCTTTGCCCCAAACTCATCTGTTATTGGAAAACAATTCACTCTTTGGTTATGAATGTATTAATTTCCAATCATTTAAAAATATATATTTTCCTTCCACTTGCTTAATATGATAAAATATAGTTACACATTTTCCACACAAATAGAAAATTTGAGTCACTAATTCTACTGTACAGTTAATTATTCCGTACTGTTGGCCCACAGCAAACTGTGTCTGCCGTTTCATCAATCTCTGAAAACATCTGAGCAGACCACACTTTGTGCTAGCCAATCACAAAAACCCCCTTTTGATTAGTAACAGTCATAAGCAACCAACACTTTTATCTAAACTTCACACTTGGTCACACTGCTCCCTTAAATTGGATGTTTATGTTTAAGGCTATTATTTACTGTATTAGCAATATATACAATCATAACTGATGTCATGAAAGTTGAACTCTTATCACAAACGCCATAATTGATTTTAAAATTTGCTTGATTTTACTGAATTTAGCTGCACCTAATATAACATCCCAATGTGTCTTTCAAAAGTATTTGATGAAATGTACATCTTTAAATATATAACCATGCAATTGATACCTGTGCCACGCCTTCTTCCCAGCCTTTAATTACTTCCTGCCTGCCAATCTTGAACTTAAAAGGCTTGCTTCTGTCTCTGGAAGAATCAAACTTCTTTCCATTCTGCAGCATTCCTGTAAATACCATAAAATCCTCTTTGAAACCATGACACACAAAAAAAATGAAAAAAAAAGGATGTCTTGAATTCTCTCTAAATAAAGATGAATATAAAATGCTGCATAATAGCTGAAGTCAAAATAGTTTTGCAAAACAGGTATTTCTTTATTACAAGGTTGCCTCACACAACAAATTGATATCTCAACCTTCCAAATGGAGCGATGATATAAAATGAAAGGATTGCTCATATCCATGAATGTACAACTTTGGATCTCTTGGTATTATATTATTTGCTTTTCTGATGAATTTCTGCTCAAAACTATTATCGTACACTTCAGATTCAAAACTTTCACCCCAAAAATGATTTTGAAACTGTATAAGAATTTCAGAATCAAGGAAATATGACTTTCAAGGCTTGCTTTTTATTTGCTTTATGGGCACCCAAGTGCTGGAAATAAGATGCAGTCAGACTCTTAAGCTGGATAGCCAAGTAGGATAAGATGATATAAACTTGAGAAAAGTAAAACAAATCTGTTTTGAACAATTGTTTAGATAAGCATTCAAAGACATAGAACATTTAAGCCACAGTTAGATGCAGCCTGGTTAACCTGAGTGTAAATAACATAGAAAGATTGATTAGGCATTGTCATCTTTGACTCAATTTTACTCAAAATAGATCTCATTGTAGTTGTGTCAAGAGAGGACTGCTAATCTTCACTATTTTAAGAAAAACATTAACCCAGATATTTTAACCAGGTTAATGGTCTCACCAGAATGGCTGACAAGGCAGTTTTAGACAAAAGGAAAACTGACTTCATATTCCATTGTTTAATACTGGCTCTAATGCTAATTTTTACAAATAGACAGTGAGAATGAAATTGTAACATTTGATGACAGCCAAGCATTGTACAATTGTCACACATTTGGAGCAGACATGGCTCATTCCCTACAATGTATTTTTCAAATGACACCAATGAAGTAGAACCCAATGAGCAACTACATTTTTAAAACTGTACAAAAACATCAGCTTGTCATTTGTGATTTATGGTAACGCAAATATTTTCAAAGCAAATCTCATTAAAATGTAATTTATTTCATAGTCCCCCACCCATAGGAAAAGCAATTTATCTGTTCCATATACGCAGGACATAATTACAGCACATCGAAACTTCACCAAATCTGAGCACTGACTACAATTACAAACAAATTTCAACAGCAATAATATTCTGTCAACAAATTGTTTTTGTATCATCATTCAGCACTTTCATCACTTGTGTAGCATAGCGAACCTTTCAAACCCAGATTATAATGTCAATTGGTGCATAAGTAAAACATTTAGCATATTAATCAAGTAACTTCTCAAGTATTGTACAAAAACACATCGTCGGAGAGCTGCAAAATGTTGACCTATTTCTGCAGAACTGACTATAAAATCCAGGTCATAGATTTGCCTTCGGTTGTTTAACAGCATGTACTGGATGCCTTTCAAAGCAATCCGGTGATTCCGTAAATTTGCAGAAAATAAATGTCACTATGAATTCTGTATTTTAGAAACATCATTTTGACAGTGTACTCTACATATGCTTTGAGGGAAAAAGGATTTTCCCAAGGTAATTTTTGACTATCCATTTTATGTTGCAAGTCACTTAGATCATCAGGTAAAGCAAAACAGTTTTCCCAAGTCACATCAATACAATAAAATGCATTGTTTACCAATGAAAAATAAATTCATAACTAGTAACATGATTTGATTTATTGTCACTTGTTTTGGGATACAGTGAAAAATAGTTAATTAGTAATTTGAACTGTCATTCAGTTTTATGGAGGCAACCTGTTATATTAAATTACTTCGCACATTTCACTGAAACAGTAACACTCAGGAAAAAAATGACAAAATATCTTCTGGAAAGCAAAATATTTATAACTTTAAACCATGAGTTTAATGGTATATTTGAATAGTGGGAAACTAATGAATCGTTTCGGTGTTTGTAACAAATATGTGGATAGATAGTGGGGGAGGTTTTCTGACTTTCCACTGTGTTTTTATTGCAGTGGGAGGCAGGACACCATTTGCCACTGGTGGGTTCTTTCAATCCTGCCACTGCCAATAGGATTTCCCATTAATTCCATACCACACCACTGGGGACCCCACGACAGGGATATGCCGGGCGGGGGGAACCACAAGATCCTGCTGGATTAACAGCCGGAGGATAGGCCATTGTATATGTCTAAAGGATTCCTTCAAAACTTCAGATTTGACAAAAATTTTATTCAAATGATATTTCCAAATTTGCCAAATGTTCTGAAAAAAAATTATGTTTATCTTTTAAAATTCTTCAAAGCACAAGAACTCTGCTTCAACATTCACAATTTCACTGCTGGACAAGAGGTCACAAATGCAACTACATTTTCAAATTTTTCATATCTCCTCTTTTTTCTTTTATTCTTTCACGAGATATAGGCACGCTTGGCAAAGCCAACATTTGTTGCCCATGTCCAGTTGCCCCTGAACTGAGCTTGCTAAGTTATTTCAGAGGGTCTTTAAGAGCCAACCATTTTGCTATGGGCATGGGATCACATGTAGGCCAGACAAGGTAAAGACCTAAAGAACATTAGTGAATGTATTTTTAAACAAATGATGATAGTTGCCATTACTGAGACTAGTTTTATATTCCAAATTTATTAATTTAAATTTAAATTCCACCAGCTGCCATGGTGGAATTGGAATCCACGTTCCTCTAAGCATTAGGCTCGGTCTCTGGATTTGTACAGTGACATTACTATGACACCACAATCTCCATTATGATAATTAGTGCTGTATCCATAAGCTAACCACAACTGACAGCCCTTCACGTGGTGAAAATCCAGCAGAGACTTTTTACATACGGCACTCCATGGGATAACATTTTCCACTTTAGATTTTAAAACTATGTCACAAAGAATGAATCAGTCATTTTGTGGATTTGTTTCCATAGATACGTATAAAAATAGTGTGAATGTATTAAACAGGATGTAGAAAAGACTTATCGGGATGATTCCAGCAATTAGGAACTTCAGTTGCCTGGGTAAACTGGGGAATTTAGTATAATTGTTAATGGATTAAGTCCATGAAATAAAATGCCAGTTCCCTTACTAATTATGAACTTACTTTTATTGGTAAATAAAAGAGAGTAAGAAATTTGATAGAGTTCAAAATCATGAGGCATTAGACACAAACTGTTCTTGTTGATGTAAGGATTTTATGAACTGGGAAAGAAAGCACAGAAGGAAGAATTCTCTTTCCTCCCTACATTCAGAGGTTAGCATCCGGATTGGACAGCTTGAGAATGGGCTGGCAGCAGATTCAATCGAGGCCCTTAGAAGAGAATTGGTTATGATACAAGAAAAGATTTGCAGGCCTAAGGGGAAAAGTTTGGGGAGTTGGACAGCCAAGTTGCTCTTGCAGAGTGTCAATGTGGACATGGAGGACCAAATGGCCTCTGTATGTGTTGTAACAATGCTGCAGATTCTGCAAACACAGTAAGTGAATTGGAAAAAATAATTCTCATGGCATGAACACTTTTTTTTTAATTCATTCGTGAGACATGGGTATCACCAGCTGGCCAGCATTTATTGTCCATCTCTAGTTTCCCCTGTTCAGAGAGCAGTTGGGAGACAACCACATTACTATGCTCTGGAGTCATATGTAGGCCAGACCAGGTAAGGACAGAGATTTCTTTCCTTAAAGGGCATATTAGTGAACCAGATGGGTTTTTCCGACAATTGGCAATGGTTTCATGGTCATCAGTAGATTCCCAATTCTAGAATTATTTCTATTAAATTCAAATTCCACCATTTGCTGTGCTGGGATTCAAACCCAGATCCCATAACATTAGCTGAGCTTCTGGATTAATAGTATAGTGATAAATTCACAAGGCCATTGCCTCCCCTCTCTGCTACAATGATGCTGGTCTTGCTGCCACAAAAAGTTTCTACAACCATTTTTAATATTTATTCATTTTACTTTGGGCAAGTCACAGCTGAATTGCACTACATGTTTTCCCCTCAAGTTAATAGTAGCAACCTTCACCTGTTTTTCTTTTATTCAGCAGAAGTCTGATGCAAACTGCCAGCAATAAGGCACTTATCAATTTTCACATTTCAGGGAAAAATCTGAATAAATTTGATGGTTATAGCCAAGAGGAGGAGGAAAGAACAATTCTCGTAGTTCAATTGAAGGGTAATTACTTTTCCTTATATTTCAAGATTCCTCTTCTTACTTAAAGACAAGCCAATCCAACTTAACCAAAGTTTTATTCCAAATAGACAATATCATCTCTTTCTCTGAAAATTAATGTTAACATCTGAATTTGCCTGAAAGATGTGTGCATCTAGCACCCACAAAGAGATTTCTATAAACAGTATTTTTCAGTTCAACCTGCACAAGTAGTTCCATTTAAAGATGCAGCAAGTACAAGAAAAAATGTCTACACAAGAAATGTTAAAAAAAATACTGTATTAAACCACCTGGGATTAAAATGATTATTAGGAAATGTTTTTACAGCAAGCCCTTGTATTGAATGGAAGGGGACAGTAAGACCATTATCATCTGAGGCAAAATATATGCGACCAACTCAAAATGACCTCAATACCATCAGTACCAATTAACTAAAGCAAATCTTGTTTCTTGTCTTAGTACCAGTTCTTTAGGATGATATCTCCTGTTGGAGAGAAGCATATTCATTAATTGTTATATTATACAAATCATAGAATCCTGGATATGGAATAGACTATATTCAATTGAAGTAAATAGCATGAACAAGCATCCTAACCTGAACTTCCATTCAAGAAAAGAAAATAAAAATCTTATAAAATTCTTGTACTCAAAAGCAAATATAGAGGAGAGTATTTCAATTACTTTCACATCTGTAATTTGAATTTTTGGATTAAAATTCCAGCAGAGATGACTCCATTCTATCAGAACTTCATTCCAGATGTGTTGTTCACTTTTTTAGGTTTCTCAGTCAGCCAGAGGATAAGATGTTTTATATCAGGGTTGTTATGTCTCCTAATGCAAAATGTTTCAAGTTACGATGACTTAGTGATGACTAAATCAAATTTTATTCCATAAAATGGGATTTTATTTGACATTGTCAAATTTCTTACATGAAAAATGCAAATCAACAGCTTTGATTACAAGTTGTTTTAGTTATTTTGTTAAATTTAACTTTTACTTTATTCAATGCATCAGTTTTTTGACTGATTTGTGGCCTGAAGTAGCACTGGTGGAATGATGGGGGTGGGGGGGCAGTAATAGGGTTTTAACAGCACTGTAAAACTGGTTGGAGGAGGAGACAAGTCCCAGATTTAGGTGCCACTGCACCTGTGGTTACAAGAGCTGGTCAGGAGCTGAGAACTTTGCAGCGACTAACTCACCTTTTGATTATCCAGAGCATGTGTGTGCGTTTTAGAATTGGGGCAAGATGTTCTAGTTTGCTAATATGTTTGTAGATTCTGGTGCTGGGAGTGTCTGCATTGTGCTAGTACTGAGGCACACAGGAGAACTGGGGAGGCAGAAAACAGGAAATTTCCAGTATCAGAGTACTGAAAGAGAAAGTACAAAATTTTGAGCAGTGTTAGAATCCAAGTGTTCTGGGGAGTGGTTGAGAAGAGATGCCAGTAAGGAGACATTGGAGAGGGCATTTTTTTTTGTCTATGGGTGCTTTGAAGTAGGGTATTGAATTTTCTTTTTCTTTCATGGGAATCACTGGCGAGGTCAGCGATTTTATTGCCCATTTCTAATTGGCCTTGACAGGTGATAGTAAACTGCCTCTTGAACTGCCAAAGTCCACGTATATACATCCACAATGCTGCTTATGAGAGAGTTCTAGGATTTTGATCCAGCAATAGTGAAGGAATGGCAATACATTTCCAAGTTAGGATGGTGTGGGGCTCAGAAGGGAAGTTGCATGTGATGAAGTTTCAATATATTTGTTGCCCTTGTCCTTCCAAGTGTGTTGCTGTTCATTCATTGTCATCGGTGAGGACCTCGACACCCTTAGTCATTTAGAAGCTGGTTGCAGTGTGTCTAAAGATGACTGATCAGGCCAATTCAGGCATGGAATATCCTGCACATATTGGACAGACTCGTGCCTGCTGGCTCGCACTTAAGTTGTGCTTCAGCAATACATCTTGCTTCGTAAGCTTGCGTATGTGGCAGTGCCAGATAAGGCGGTTTTGTGTCAGCATTTCCCAGGTGGTCATGTCTATGTCAAGCAACTCCAGGGAGGCTTTAGTGCGTCTTTGAAACGTTTCTTCTGCCCCCTATGCGAGCGTCTTCCAGCATAGAGTTCCCCAAAAAGGAGCTGCTTGAATACGCACTCATCTGACATATGGATGACATGACTTGCCCACCGGGTCTGTGCTCTCATCAGCAGTGTGTGGACTAATGGTAGACTTCACATCAGATGACAACACAAAGTACTAACACTCAAGTTCTCTCTAGAGCAAGTCTACCATCAGTCCCAAGTGTTAGGGGTCATCTGTTTGGTAGGCGATGTCGAAGGAGTGTGGTAAGTTGCTGCTGTACGTCTTGTGCCACAGTGCATCAGTGGTAAAGAAGGTGGATGTTGGAGGTGATGGATGGGGTGCAAATCAAGCAGGTTGCTTTGTACTAGGTGACGTCAAGCCCTTTGAGAGTTACTGTGCATTCATCAAGACAAATGGAGAGTATTCCATCACACTCCTGACTTGTATATAGTGAACAGGCTCTGGATAGTCAAAAGATGAGATAGTTGCTGCAAAATTCCCAGCCCCGATCAGCTCTTGTAGCCACAGTGTTTATACAGTTTTTCCAGTTGTGTTTGTGGTCAATGACAACCTTCAGGATATTGAAGCTGGGGGATTCAGCAATAGGTAATACCAGTAGTAATGCGGGCAGCATCAGGTGCAGTCAATGAGAAATCTCATTGACAGCAGCAGAGCCAGAAGATCCTGTTGCTGGTGAATTGCTCATTGCTCTCCACTGTGAAAAGATAGAAAATCCCATCCAAGGTTTCTTTCTCTCAATAACGCTGCTATCTGCACTTCTCACATTTCTATAATAAACTGCATGATGGGTGTTGGTGATTTATTATTATACATCTGTGCAAAATATCATTTAAAGTATAATCAAATTTTATGTTTAGTATACACTATTATAAGCAGCAGTTTAAAACATCAAATAAACATTCCATGTTTCCTGTGCAATCATTTTTCTATGTACTCTCTTCACTCATTTATTTTTCCACACCATGCACCCCAATCTTTAGAGCCACATCTTTAATTTTTAAAAAATCTATATTAGAAGATTGAATTTTTTTGTTGATCCCTCTAAGAGGCAATCTTCCCCTTAGGGTCACTTGACCTAAAGTAAAGTAGAATTTTTTAAAGAAGTTTATTTATTAGTGAAAACTGCAGTGAAGTTATGTGAAATTCCCCTAGTCACCGCAGTCTGGCCTTGCTTGGGCTTGGGCTTAATGCACGTAACCAGCATGTCTTTCCGACTGTGGGAAGAAACCAGAGCACTTGGAGGAAACTCACGCAGACACGGGGAAAACGTGCAAACTCTACACACACACTGACCCAAGCCGGAAATCGAACCCAGGTCCCTGGCACTGTGAAGCAGCAGTGCTAACCACTATGCTACCAATCTGCCCAGGTAATTCATCAGGGACCAAAATGGCAGATCACCCCAGCAAGTATGGGCTTTTCTACAGTTCAGTCCTGGAATCTAACTGGCAGCCATGAGGCTGCATGCATCTATATTACAGTTTAAATATAAATAAACATTGCAATTGTTATTGACTTAACTGGTTATTGCAAAGGGAAACAACCACCACAAAGACAGGAGAACGAAATTCTCGTACACACTCTATGCCATATTAGAAAAATTAGCAAAGAAGAATCAGTAACCATAAGGATGGACATCATCAAATGGTTCCTAGAAGCACACACTGATATGATGCATGAATGATTTAGCTTACTTATAACTTAAACCCTTTCTACACTAGTAGCAGATGTACATATACATTGGTTAACTTTTCATCAAATGAAAGAAAGGTGAACCTTGTAGAATATAAAAAACCCTCAGGTATGACTTAATACCTCATTTTATAAAATTCATTTTATAAAATTGACTGTTCTGCCTCTGTTCATCTTTCAGCATAACAAAGCACACAGAGCAGGTAATACACATTTCCTGCTATCAATATGTCATCACCTTGGCATAAGTAGGAAGTCCATAATTCTCTTGGGATTTACATGTTATGGGGATCCGCTGGAAATTATGAATTGACACACAGAAATATTTGACAATGTGTGGAGATTACTTGAGCATGTGGAAAAACATGTTTTTTTTTGTTGAAAATACAGGAGGTTGAGTAAATATTGCCATGGACTCTGGGAATGCTGCATACATTTTAAAAGAAAACACATATTTGTCCTTCCTTTTTCTGCCTTATCCACATATTTATTTTATTATAACGATACCTCTCCTACATTACAATAGATAACTATATTTCAAAAATTACTTACGAATTATTATGCATTTTGGGACATTCAAAAGTTACTAAAAGCATTAAATAAGTGCAATTATTTTCTTTATAAAGATTTGGAAGCGAGTATCATTGGTTCTAGTTAAGCAACGAGCCATTAACTGAGATAAAACAAGAAATGCTGAAAGTACTCAATGGGTCTGGCAACATCTGTTGAGAGAAAGAGAGTCAACTGGTGGAATCACCCCCGTTCCAATTCACAATATGTTTTGCAGGGGTGGAGTGGCCCACCACTGGCCTGAGGCTGGAAAATCCCAATCTTTCATATCATGACCTTTCAGATCTGAAAAGTCTATTTCTGATGCATATTTGCAGCAATTTTTGCTTTTATTTCAGATTCCCAGCATTTGTCGTGTTTGCATTTGCCATAAACTAACTGTGCCTGTTGTTGCCTTGGCAATAACGTCAAGTGCTTTATTTTGACCACTACAGTTATGAACTCCATCGCTGCAGCTTTCAGGAGATGGCATCATCACAAACAGCCTCAGAGAAACGTAAACCTTCTCAACAAGATGGGGCTAAATTTGCTGGTTGCAACGTAGTGAATAATAGTAGATCCTTATTGTCCTCTAACTACATGAATAAGTAACTGGCTTGGTAATAGGAGATAGAGAGTAATAGTGGAAGGGTATTTTTCTAGCTGGAGGTCGATCACTAGTAGTGTGCTACAGGACTCGGTACTGGGACCTCTTCTATTTGTAATATAGATAAATGACTTGGAAGAGGGAGTAAGTGGAGTGATCAGCAAGTTTGCAGACGATACAAAGAAGGCTGGACTTGCGGATAGTGAGGAGCATTGTCAGGCGATACAGCAGGACATAGATAGGCTGGTAGCTTGGGCAGACAGATGGCAGATGGAATTCAATCCTGATAAATGTGAGGTGATGCATTTCGGGAGAAAGAATGTAGGGGGGAGGTATACGATAAAGGGTAGACCTATTAAGAGTATAGAAACGCAGAGGGACCTGGGGGTGCAGGTGAACAAGTCTCTGAAGGTGGCAGAGCAAGTGGAGAAGGTTGTGAAGAAAGCATATAGTATGCTAGCCTTTATAGGAAGGGGTATAGAGTACAAGAGCTGGCCTTTAATGTTGCAGTTGTATAAAACGTTGGTTAGACCTCATTTGGAATACTGCGTCCAGTTCTGGTCGCCTTACTACCGGAAGGACGTGGAGACTCTGGAGAGAGTGCAGAGGAGGTTTACCAGGATGCTGCCTGGTATGGAAGGTCTGAGTTACGAGGAGAGGTTAGGCAAATTGGGACTGTTTTCCTTAGAAAGACGTAGACTTAGAGGAGATCAAATAGAGGTGTACAAGATTATGAGGGGTATAGATAGAGTAAACAGGGTTAAGCTTTTTCCTAGGATGGACTCAAATAGCACGAGGGGTCACGGGCTTAGGGTGAGGGGGGTAAGGTATAATTTGGATGCCAGAGGGAGTTTTTTCACACAGAGGGTGGTGGGGGTATGGAATGCGCTGCCAAGTAAAGTGGTGGAGGCAGGTACTCTGGAGTTATTTAAGAAATACTTAGATGGGCACATGAACAGAATGGGAATGGAGGGGTATAGAAAACTAATTTAAAATAGGGATCATGAGCCTTGGGAGTCCCTGGGAAGTGTGTAAATAGATGATGATATTGATGTACTTGTTTTTATCCTACAGGTGCTTTGGTCCACCTTGTTGTCTAACGAGGGGCATACACGCGATGGGTCGTGAGAGGGCTGCTCTTGGATTTTTTTTTAGAGTATCCTAGTGCTTCACGTCGTTAGTGTACGCTTGACCTGGACCATTTGATGGGCAACACGACAGCTCAGTGACTATCGCTGTGCTGTGCAGATACATGGATTTGGGCCTGTGTCTGTGGGAGTTTGCGCATTCTCCCCGTGCTTGCGTGGGTTTTCTCCGGGTGCTCCGGTTTCCTCCCACATCCCAAAGATGTGCTCTTAGGCTAATTGGCAAAACAAATTCTCCCTAAATTGTCTCAAATTTGGTTTTTAATCCATAGATCTATAAACATGGACAGGGATCGCGGGTAGAGGTGGGAACATCGGGGTGGCGGCGCGGGCTCGTTAGGCTGAAGGGCCTGTTTCCCGTGCTGTTTTGTTCTTTGTACAGCTTTGTACTTTTCTGAGTCTCCTCTCAGGCTGCACCTCTACTTTCCCAGCTCAACATGTCTTGCAAGACTTGCCTAAAGGCCTATACTACTTTGGACTGAAACAGTCTCCTCACAGTAGTTAAAGGCACTGCTTTATATTCTACCTGTGCTGGCTCGCTCCCCCACCTTAAATTATAATCACATTTACAGATGGTATTTTAAATTGATACAAGTTGGAAAGTAGGGATGAACAGATTTGCACATTTACTTTATATTGGTGCTCCACAAGCCATAGACCCAGGGTTAAGGTGCATTAAACCAAATTACTCCCTAGTGGAATTTATGGAGCAGGGCTGAAAATTCATTAATCTGAGCTCATGAAATTGCTGCATTAACTCACATTCAATATGTTAGTTCTATCACAGAAGAATGCCACTCTCCAGAACTCAGTTTATTTTGGTCCAACCACTCAGCAAATTGCCCAGGAGACTGAGCAATGGCTGATTCCAAACGATCCTTATTATCCTGATAAATACATTTCGTTTACTAAACAATAAATGTTCATGCCCAATGGTCCATAGACTCATTTGTAACATTACACTTGTGTCACAACATGGTAATCAAGTAATGCTCTGATAATATTTACATCCAAAACAACATGGAAAATCTTAACATATTCTAAGCAAGCAAACAACTAATAACTTGTTCTCAGTTATCCAACATACTTAACATTGGAGAAGGAAGAAAAATAACGGCGACAATCCAATTCCCACATCAGATATTTATTCAGATGCAAGTCACCTGACATTCTTGTCCTGAGGCCAAAAAAGCAGTTAATGTGCTAATTAATTGATGCCATTAAGTCAGCTGCAGAGCACTTTCTTTCAAGTTTAAAAGGTAAGTTTGAAAGGTAAATAAGGTCTTGCAGATTCAAGTGACAACCTATTTTTAATAAACTTTCCATCTGTCTCTACGAAAATATTTCTCTGAACTGAAACAGACAAACAACTTTCAATGCTCAAAGGCAGGAATTATACACAATTCCTGGAAGGGGGTGGTCATGCGTCATTCATCAAGCCATGTAAATGACAAAACGGAAATGTCCTCAATGATTTTCTCCTGCTTTAGCTTTGCTTTGTGCATGCATGATGCCATATGAATTGGAACACGCTATAATTTTGCACTTTTTTGCCCATATTGATTTTTATTTTTTTTATTGTACCAAAGTGGGAAATATTACTAGAATACAACATCTTCATAATGACAGAATATTTTGTCTGCCAAGAAATTGAATGCTTGTATTGGACATGCAATAAACTCCCTTGTAAACAGTCTTTGTACCTTAATCCAGTTAACCAGCAATATTCTAAGCGTGTAAGAAACATTAATGCAAAGCCTTCCATTATCCAAAAGGACACAGGGCAGATAGGAAGATTTTATTTTTCCCACAGCAAGTTATGAGCCTGAAAAAGTGATGGAAGAGGCTCAATAATAATTTTCCAAATTGAATTAGATAAGCACATTTTCAAAGCTTTGGGGAAAGAGACTAGGAATTGAGCTCTTTCAAAGAGCTGATGCAGGCACAGATTACCTACTGTGCTATATCATTCAATGAATCCATCAAGTATATATGCATATTTTAAAGTAGTAATGTTTTGAGCAGGTAAGTCCACTTGACCTTTTCTTCCAAGCTTTGTTTCCTTATCATAATTACGAAACTAATCCTAGCAGGAAATCAACCCATCAATTTTTCCAAACTTCCTATGATGGAATGTTCCATCGCTCAGACAATTCTCACATTTCTGCTATTCACACACTTTGCTATCTTACCTTAATGCCAATGATTAGTACCTTCAGGACAGGATTC